>CACTHL010000494.1:6468333-7744166 GCA_902712375.1 Dioscorea dumetorum
TTTGGGGGTTTTTGCGCCATCTTGATGCCTTACACCCTCCACTTAAAAGCTCTTTCCCCAAATGTTTTTCCTCCTCTTTTCCACTCTAAAAAGAACCTTAACTAAGATCCTAAACACAAAAAACACCCGGTGAAAATTTAAACCCACAACTTCTACACAAAAAACTAAAACATAAAAGAAGTGAAAAAGGTCGAACTTCCACATATATATATATATAGCAACATAAACACAAGTATAAGGAAAACATATATAGCGTAGAAGAATTACTTTACACAAATGAGGTTTTAATAGATGTATCTCACATATAGCAAAATGTGAGTTTTAAAGTCATAATACACGATGTATACCATCAAAACACTTTTGGTATGCATAAAGACTTATTTTCCCAAAATACATAGCTTCCAACTCGAGCAATCGATAAGTGGTTTAGAAATCCCTCTAAAATTTAGCTGTGGCCCCGGCTAAGTTTAACGCCGCCAAATCACTCATGTCCTTAACATTGACCACCAGGACAGTGTGGTGACTTCGGACTCCCGATGTTCATCCAGTCAGAACTCTATACACCACCTGATATGGACAAATCAGTTGGGTCTAACACACCACCTCTAACGACTAATCCGTGTGGAATCCTTACTGCAATAGGCGAGTTCCAACCCTATCACCAACAGAACACCACAAAGTGTAACAGCGATGTAATCCAAGTGACTCTTTTCACAAAGTCCTTGTCCAGGATAAATATTCACATAATGATTATAACATCATTATCATATCAAATGGAAGCCAAGTATGTGATATATACATATATATATATATATATATACATATATATATATATATATATATATATGAAGTTCCACACTTTAAAATCATATTTACCAAATTAGGCTGCTTTCAAAGATAGGCATGCTCAAAACAGGATATACAATCCAGTAGATTTTCTCACAATATTTAATAATCAAGTTAGCATTTTTTTTCAAAAATCAACTCATTTGTAATATTCTTATTCCTATTAGAAACAACAATCGAAATAATATAAGCGAGTAGATGAAAATACGAACACGAACATAGGAAACAACATATGAAAATATTCTTATTCCTTTTAGAACCATGCAATCGAATTAACCTACTCACAAACTTAGGAGAACAACTCCTCAATGGCTCTACTCCTTCACTTGCTCCTTGCCTCGGGCTGAGCTTTCACCACCTACACCAACACATGCCACAAGAGCTCAAAACTAATAGAAAACACAAGAAGAAAAGAAAGCATGAACTTCTTCATACTACATACCACAAAACCTTAACGACACTTGGGTATGGCCTGAACTTGGGCTTCAAGGGTTTCAAAGAACCTCCATGGAGATCAAGTTTCAAAACAACTAAGAATACAAAGGTTTAGCAATGGAATTCTCTGTGCTTCAATAACTATGATTTCAAAAGCAAGGGAAACAAGTTTCATTAAAGTAGAACGGGCTGGATCTTCACATCCACTTCATGATACAAGAAAAAGTGAAAGAAATCAAACAAGGCACTCAAAAAATCAACATTATCAAGCTAAGATTCAAGATCTAAAACCTAAAGCTACCATGCTCATCCAATCTAAATGAAACAAGGGGAAAAAGAACAAAGGAGAGCTTACCTTCAAAGACCTTCAGCCAAAGAAGAGAGAGAGGTCGAGCAACGATGGCTTTTCTCATCCAAAGCAAAGGGAATAAAGGTCGGAAGAAGAAGATGAAAAGACATTGGAAGATTAGGGCTCAAGTTCAGGACCTTTTATATACCCCTCACGAGTATGGACTGAACACCGGCGTGCTTCTCAGCCATCTGCTCTTGCACTCACAAGCACGGGCATGAAGCATGGGTGTGCTTCCACTCCGTGCACTTCACAGAAAAACAGGGCGAGAAAAGCATGACTTCACTGGCAAAGTAGGGGCGGGAAGTATGGGCGTGTTTATGCCCGTACACTTCCTAGGAAGATCGGGGGCGAAAAAGCATGGCTTCTCTGCCCTTAACAGCACCGTGCTCTCACAAGCACGATAGAAAGCACGCATGCGCTTTGTCTCGTGCACTTTACAAGTTGCTAGAATCAAGGTCCAAAACATCCCATGAAATGCACGGTCAAGAGCATAGTCCAAAGCACGGCCTTGCTTCTTCCAGGAACTGCGTTTCAAGTCCAAAACGACTAAAAACGTTCAAAGATTCAACACAAAACAGTTTAGACAATGACACATGCTATGAAAAGCCAAAAACTACATCCATCCTCTTGAAATTAGGGTTAGGGTTGGCCTAGGGAAAGTGTTAAGTGAAACTCATATGGTTTTCTTAGTGAAAGGATTCATTATTGTAGCTTGAATTTGTTGTTTATTTGATTCAAATTTTTATTCTAAATGCGAAGATTCAATGTATGAAAGTAACTAGAAAGTCTATATTTTTGTGATGGATGAACAGGCATATTTCTATAATGAATTAGTACATGTATGGGTTTCTCCGGAGTTGTAAGTCTTCTAGGTTTTTGGTTTCTATTTTGATTTGATTTGAGTCTTCCAAATCATCACCTGAATTTTGCTTGATTTGGTTTCTATTTTGATTTGAGCTTTTGGTGATTTGGATTGCATTTGAGTTCATGATCTTCATGTTCGTTCTGCTAGTTTATTGTTTCATTATTTCTTGATTATGACACCATTATCGAAATTCCATCAGTAATTTCAACATCCAGATTGTTGGTTTATTCTTGAAAAATTGAAATTCAAAATTAGTTCATGGATATGAATGGTTTATTCTATTTTCTTGATTGTTTCTGCAGTTATTTCATAGACATTTAATCAGAGTCCAGCCTTCACTGATAATTAATTCAATGATGTCACATTGTGGATGTGAGACCATTTTTTTAAATTAATACTCTGTTGTTTTTTCCCTCGAGAAATTGGTATTCATAGTTTGTTATAATTGATATACCCCTTGCGTATCCATAAGTACACGGGTCGTATAAGTAGCATAATGTACCCAATGTGGGATCAGGTAGTCGAATTTGCAGGGACTGATGTATCCTTTAGTACTTGTCCGTCTTCTAGTATCTAACCAAGTAAAGATTGAGAGTTGTTTTGGACTAAGGATCGGGAAGGACAATAGAACAAGAGAAGATGGAAAGGCAGGGGAAATTCTTGCAAATAACACTGATCAGGAGAAGCGCCCCGGATCAATCTCTCAAAGTAGCTTGCACGTACTTTCTCGCAATGTTTATCAAGTACATTCTATAAAATCTATGCGTGCTCTCCAAGCCTTGTTGCATCTATGGCAATCATGAATATAACTGCGGAAATCATGCATTTCAGGAATAGCAATCACCTTACGGTGATCACACTAACCCAATCAACACACACCAAGTTTTACAATTATAACTACATTAATCATGCACATTAGTTATGCAATACCATATTAAATATAGCAATCAAAAAGACTCCATAAACATTGCAAGAAAACATTCAAATATAAGGTAGCATTCGAGTTCTTAATCCGGGGCACTAGAGACAGTTAGCCACTCATGGTTTCACACAACATTGAAATAAAAGCAGAAACAATTAAAAAAAAGCCCATGGACTCCCTATGCTTTTGCATCAATGATTGTGTTTTGAGGACCTTGCCGTAGATGAAGCTCTACTCCTATGTGTGCCCTTAATCCGTTGCTCTAGCTCCTATCAAGATGATGGTGAAAGATCATGGTCGGATCGCCTCCAAAAGCCCTAGCTGTAACCAAGACGAAGTTCCCTTTTAAACCTTACTTTTGGGCTTCAAAAAGATGTTTTCGAACCAAGCGTGGGCATGCTTGGGCCATACTTCTGGCCGTGTTCTTTTTAGGCGGATCTTGGTTTGAACAATTCTAAAAATCCTCACCAGACAGTGAAGTGCATGGTCCCCAATACACTCTTCCTTTGGTCATGCTCTTATCTACACGCTCATGCTTTGGGGACTGTGACCGTGTCCTAGTTCTTCAACCTACTTTTACTTCCTATAATTTGCACGGCTGAAGAGCGCACCCGTGCTTGGACCGTGCTTGTCTTAGCTGGTTACACTTTAAGTCTTTTAATGCTTAAATTGCTCCAATACTTCTTATACTCTCCCAAGACTTGTTTATCTGCAAATTAATAACAAAATACCAAGGTATCACTGATCTAGCTAATTATGGGTATGAAATAAATAAAATATTTATATAAAATGCACTCATCAATAACAGATGAATAACACAGCCACATTGCTTGAAAGATGTTAATTTTTTTCATTTTGTTGATATGTGAGACAATTATTAAACAAAATCCAATTTGATTTTTTGAGTATTAATTAAAATATCAAATTAAGGATTTGCTGAGGAAAAAGATAATTTTGAGTCTCATAAAGATCAATCTTGAAGCAAATTAAGTAGAAAAATATAGTAGGATGCGAAGTTTTAACTCTATAGAATTCTAAAAGCATCATGTTTGTTAACAGATGAGCATTGCTCTATCCTGCATAACAACCAATATTTAAAATATCATCAATAAAACAATTTCATATCCTTCACCTTTCGCTCTTTGCTTCCTTTATAAGCATTCATGCTTAAATTAAAATATTTGTCTCTCTTTTATAACTAACTGATGATTTATAATTTAATCTATTATTGAACAATTTAAGCAATGGAATATACTTCTCATGCATCAATATTAGCTTGCTATAATGTTCGTCATCCTCCAATTTTGATACTTTAAGTACTGAATATGAGAACACAAGAAAAATGATTTGTTATTTGCTGACATCCATGTTTATCGAACTTTTTGTTCAAACTTGTAATTAGCTTAGGAAGGCAGCTTCCTAATAACAACCTTGATAAATGACCAACACTTTCACTTTTTGGAGAACAGAGATGTAGAGGTGCCACCTTCATAAAAATTTAGTTTACCATCCATGATCATTTAGAAACAAATTAAGAAAAAATTATAGATTAGGATGTGAAATGATACATTTTTATAATTCTATCGGTATCCTAGTCGTTAACATAGTATGCTTACCTCCTGTATGGGAAGAAACTTCATCAAGATAGTTTCATATCCATATGATAAGTGCTATTTTATTCATATTTTACAGATCATTTGCAGCACTTATTGAACCCTAAATTGTAGATTATGATGATAGTGGTACATAATTGCTCCATTATATTCGACAAGTGAAGAAAAGCACAATAATGTCCAAAGGAATGAAATCGAAAGCAAATCGGTGCAAAAATGCAAGATAATGTGTTATACATGTAAAGTACATGCCCATGTACTTGCCCGTGTAGTCTTGAGGAGAATTTAAGAGGAAAAGACATATCACATGCCATCAGTGCAGCCCCATTTTTAATCTCCCAATTTGGAGATACACGGCCATGTAATGGAAGTACACATCGGTGTATAGTTGATGAGGGGAGGAGCATGTCCCAAACAGCTATACGGGTGAAAAAAGATTACACGCTCGTGAAAACCGTGAGTAGGAGCCAAGTGAACAACCTGAGATTTACACAAGCAGAGAATATTTATACGGCCGTGTAGTTGGCCGAGTATATCACAGATGCTATTATTTAAGTTTTTCCGAGAGTTACACGAGCAAGTACACGCCCATGTACATGCCCGTGTACTGGTTTGTTCTCTCAAGGTATAAATAGCTTGTTTGAAGAAATAGAAGAGGGTTCGTCGTGCCGATTTCTGGAGAAAAGGAGGGTTTCTTGCAGACAAGAGAATCCCTCTGGAGGTGATCAAAGGATGAAGAGAGCTCAAGGGAATCGTGGGGGATTCATTCACCAATGATGAGTGCAGCTCACATCTGCTCCAAGACCATCATAGCTATAGAAGGGGGTTTTTCATTTAGTGTTTATGTTTTCTAAGATAGAGATAAACTCTGATGTGATGAACATAGGCTTCACGGAAGGCTAACTTCCTTGGATGCCCGGATTAATGTAGTGGGGAATGTTTTATATGCTTAGATTGTCTTTTTAATGTAGCTTGCCTCATGTTTTTCAGATTCGTTCTTGTTCTATCAATTGGTTTGATGTATCGAGAGAGATTTTACCATTATGTTATCATGTGAGTGTCCAGAGATCCATGTGATTAGAACACTCATGAATGAATAAGTATTGATGATCTCCCACTAGAAATAGTAGAGGGATCACATGCTTTTCAGCTAATATTCAGTAGTTCATCACCGTCTCTTGACATGAGAATCCTATTCTCTTATGCACAGGATTAGGGCATCTCGAGAGAGCACCTAATTCACTTTTGATTCTCACCGTTATGGTTTATCTTGGTTAATTTACGTTAATTAGCAATTTTATTTTGATTATAAGTTCTCAACGAAGTTAATTAGGGCACTATTCATTTCTATTGATTCTCACATATATACTACTAAGTCCTTGAGAATTCGACCTTCCTTTGTACGAGTATTACAATGATCGAGTATATGCTTGTGTGCGAGTTTCTATGCATTGCATAGCAATCTCAAAATTCGTAGATTACCACATCTTGCCACATGTTTCTCTTATATATTCTTATTGAAAATTAATGTCAACCACATCTTGCCACATGCTTCTCTTCTTTCCCTTCATTCTTGAGAGACAGAGAGATTAGCTGAAAAAGAAAGCAATAGCTGTCTCCCTTGCATCCCATTTTCTTATACCTGTCACTCTTCATTGTACGCAAATAAAACAATATTGGAGATATCGATATATATATATATACACTTAGAGAGACTAAGGAAGCTTTGAAGGAGTTATGGATAATCTCATCATATATAGAAGATAAATGCATAGGATTTGTGGTGGTGGTACCAAGTTTTTTAATCATTATTATTGATTTAAATCATTATTATTGATTTATGTGTACAGCTCATTTAAAAAAATAATAATAATTGCAATAAATTCATGATAAACATAAAGAATATTTAGTATACATGATATTGATATCAATGATAATGACATGTCATTTGATTAACTGTGCAAATCTTTAAAACTTTAGCCACATTTATATATACTCATGCTACGAATGACATACTGACAGTGATTGTTAATTGCCTTGATTGCATGTATATATATGAATTATTTAGATGTATCTCATTGTCACACAAGCCATTCTTAGTGTAATTAAGAGAGAGATTAGCAAGCATTAATGTTAGGAATAGTAATAATATAATCGTATAAAATAATAATAAGAGAAGGTGGTGGTAGTGGTGATTGGCATGGAAAAGCAGAGGGACCATATCTATGAAAAGTGTAAAACCGGTTTTTTATTAAAGAAAAAAAAAAAAAAAAACAAAACAAAACAAAACCAATCAAATTTTTTAATTTAAAAATCTGTTTTAATTTTTAAATTTTAAAAATCTCTTAGCCTTATCCCTTCTAACAGAGATTCGGGAGAAAAATCTCGTAACCTACGAGAGATTTTTCCCGAGCCCTAGCCTCGCCGTCTTGGTTTTCGGGAAGTGCCGGCGACAAGAAAAGGAGGAGATCTCACGACCATTTTTCATTCTTTCTCCTTAGTTCTTGAGGTAAGCGTCCCCTTCTCGAATCTAGGGTTGCAGTAGATGTCATGTTTAAGTTATTTATTTATTTTGGTATAGCTAATTCATGAGGGCCTACCTAGCATTGTTGTTGTCTTGAGTGATGAATGGATGGTTGTTGGTGCTGGTTCTTGTATCCAATTGCATACAATCTCAATATATCCATCATGACTTATCCCGAACATTCCAGTATTACATTTAATGCTTTGATCTCCGGATGAAATTATTGTTGTATTTCCAACTATTTGAAGGAACATCCTGGATGCCTTACTTGATCAATAGATACTTTAGCATGTACTTACTGTCTTACGAATGGTGAAATCATATGCCTTTAGACATGCAGACTTGACACTATTCAAATTCTGAAGTCATTATTTTCGTGAAATTGTTAATCACTTCCCTGTAGAAGCTGAGAAAAGATCATTAATTACATTAGGTCATGTGAGGTTCTGTAAGTCATGCGATATTTTAAATCATACTTTTAATGCAGAATAATAGGAAGTGGGCCTGCATTTTTATTTTTTTTTGGGTTTTCTCCAGCATTATTAAATTGCATTTTAGCCACTTTGAAATGTGGCTCTGTCTGTAACTTTCAAATATATGTATATACACACATATGTATATATATGTATGTCCGCCAATATATATATATATATATATATATATATATATATATATATATATATGTATATATATTGTGGGGTTTGGTTTTAGGGTGTTATTAGGGAAGAAATTTACTTGGTGCACCCCAAGTGTTACTAGCACAGTTAGTGTTTAGAGTTTTGATTAGGGTTAACCAGTGGTTAATTTTTTTTGTATTTAAATTGGAATTTAAGGCAAGTATTATGTGCATGTTATAGGGTCTTCACCCGAATCCTGATCTTTGTTGTCCAAGTGGTTCTGTAGCTTGGGGATATTTTCCAGGTAAGTAAACCACGTATATACCTTATATTTGTATTTATATAAAATTTTTGATTTCTAAAATTATTTATATAATTATTTAATTATTTGGGGTTTATTGTGAAATAAATTTTCACGATATTATATTTAATTGTTTTGTGTTAAAATGTTAAGCATATTATTATATTCAAGTTTATTGATTATTTATGTATTTATTTATTTATTTATTTATTATTTATTTATTCAATTGATTTGAATATTTTATTCGAATATTGAATAATTATTGTTGACAGTGATTTTAGAAACGACATATTTTGACATAGTAAATTATAGTCCCCAACTAACTTTGCAACAACCCTGTCATTGGGGGGTTAAACACTGACCATGTCGACATGTATTTCTGATTCTGATAAAAAACTATAGTTTCGCACCGTTCCGTCGGTGGAGAATAACGGCCTTTGATAATCTGGCTCGGGTCACTGAGGGTAAATAAATGAACTCTGATAATCTGGCTCGGGTCGCCGAGGGTAAATAAATGACTTCTGTGTTTTGTTTTTGGCATTAGTTATTTGGGGGGCATATATACCTGTTCATTGAAAACTTTGTTTGCCTGAAATGTTTTGATACCTGGGTTTCGTTTTGTTGATATGTATTGTACAACATTACTTTAAGTACATCTTTGAAACCCTCGAATTTTGTGACCCTATATTACTATTGGCTTTTAGTGGTTTCTTACTGGGCTATTTAGCTCATAAATTGTTGTTCTATCCTTTTCAGATCAAGAGTAGGTGTGTGGTGGCTAGCTTAGCAGAGACTGTTGAGTGAGCACCAGGTGCATAGCAGGAGATTAGTTTATGTTAATAAATCTGTAATTGGTCAAGACCTTTAGTATTATTTAATTTGGGTAAACGTGTCATCGTATTGCTTCTTCTCTATTTATTTCACGGTTTGGAATTTAGAGTATTGCTTTGATTTGTATTTGAGAGACAGGTATTGAGGCCTTGTGTGTCCACTTGGTCTCGGCCTTGTGGGCATACGGCCGTTTGTCAACGCGTCGAGTCCGGCGAGCCGGGTTCGGGGCGTGACAAAGTCAGTGATTGGCATTAAAGGCCAGACTTGTTCTTGTTTCAATTTCGATCATCTTTCTACCACTAATCATACTTCGTCATCTTTTGCATTATAGTATCTTACCAGAATAACAATCCAGCATCATCTTCACATTCCAACCACTGACATCATTCTATAAATCCCCATGAAGTTTTTCACATTTCCTCCTCACATCTCTTCATTGAATACTATTCCTGCCTTCTTCCTCTACTACACCAACCATGCATGTCTCTCGTTAATTATCTTCTCAATCTCAGCCTCTTTGATCACACGGAAACCATTATTGTTGAGTTTATCTGGTTTGTCATGTCACATATATTCCTCCAATTTTATTTATGTTGTTTTTGTTCTCTCTTGCTTTAATGGAGTAGGCTACTTGCATTTTTTTTTTTTTTTTATTGGCATTATGATGTTTTCTGTTTTCTGCATAATAGTATTCTGCATATTTATTAATATTGATTTGACAAGTGCTTCACTTTTTGCTTAAATTATCAAGGTTAGGTTTGGTGTCATGATGGAGAAATTTGGTATACATTTTTCTGGCTATTATGATTTATTTTGGGTTGCAGGGTTGGAGGATCTGCAATTGAAATCAGAAACAAAGCAAGGGTAAAATTTCTATGAGCTCATTGTCTTCTGTTCTTTTGCCATTCCTTGTTTGATATTTATATATATATATATATATAGATTTAATGTGAAAATGCTTCCGTTGGGCAGACACTGTCAGGCCCTGTCAATGATCCAATTAGCAAGCTCCCAAAATGGAACTATGATGGCCCCCGCACAGGTCAAGCACCTGGAGAGGACAGTGAAGTGATCTTATGGTAAGGTTTCTTTCTTATTATTTCTAATAAGATCATAGTCCTAATAATCCCAAATCATTATTTTGATGTCATGCTTTATAAGAGTTATCTGCATGACATGCCTATTGTATGATAATTTCTCCAATGCAAGACTTGCTTCATTTCTGTCATGATATCAAAAAATAAAAATTAATAAAATGCTATAACAGATGCTTAGTTACTTTTTATATATTAGAAACCATTCAAACACTCAAAACAAGAAATTCAAGAGAAACTTCTCTTTTTATATATTATTAAATTCATGTTCTGATGTAGTATAGAATTCAAGAATAATCAACCTTTCCTTTATTACATAGACTGCATTTTAACCAAAATTTGTGTTTAGAGCTCCTTTCTTCAATAGAATTTAGGATTTGCTTCACTGTTTTCACAAAATGAATCCCATAAATCATGTAATATGTTTTATTGAGTTGAGCTCAAAAGCAAATTACAGAAAAACCTTTTGAACTCTGTGATGGATAAAACTCTACAGAGTTAATATATATATATATATATATATATATATATAATTCATCAAGCCAGTATAGAATCACTCTATTTTTGTTAAAGTACTTAAGTGAATACTGAGATGCATAGAAACTATACATAGAATCCATCCATGATTCATAGCATTGAAAATCATACAAATCATGCAGCATGATATCATACTACATTATGGTTTAGTCATATATCATTATGTATATGTTTCTGGGTTATGGAACCCCACGAATCATATGACACCGTATATTACAGGTGAACAAATTAGAAATGCAGTTCCTGCACCAAATGCTAGAATAGATGCATAGTTACTTTCTTATGTGCTTAGTTTCTGCACCAAATGCTAGGACTAAGGAGTATGTCTCTCATGCCCCTTACCGTTCGGAAGATGTTGAATAGACACAGTTTTCAGCCCAACATCAAGATGAAGGTGTCGATAAAATTGCAACAAAATAAATGTGACAGTTTTCGATTGTTATTTTGGAATTTATATCTTTTTAAAGTCATATTAGATACTTGAACAATTAAATTTTGCATTGGATTATTGTATTAGATATTTTCTATTCTACAATTTGTTTTAAAAATATTATACACATTGTTTTTTTTGTCAAGAAGAACGAAACCCCTAATGTGCCGCCTAAACTAAAAAACGGGGCCTGCGCACACGTGGGGCGCTGGGACAACCGTTCACGCTCATGCTCACAGCTCTCGGACATGCACCCTCACCCCAAGGATTCGAACTGCCGCCACTTGCGAGGCGTCCACATGGGGGACCCAAGTGCCAATTGACCAAAAGCCGTTGACAATATTATACACATTGTTGCAATGTGTTGCAAAGTATTGTAAATTAGGAATTAAACCATGTTTGCAAAATTTATTCCAAAAATTGTTGCAAATATGTGCAAATCGTGATGCAGCTATAAATCTTATTAATAATCAATTTGCGACAAAATTTGCAACAATCAACATATGCCACAAAAAATCTCACACGATTGTGACACATTTTGCGACTTACATTATGTTTGCAACACAATTGGTAACAATCAAAATGTGGACAAATTTGCAAAAAACCAAAATGTGGCGCAAAATTTGTAGCAAAAATCTCACACAATTGCAACACAATTTGCTACGCATGCAATCTGTTGCGAAACAAGTGTTGCATATCATTGCAAAACTAATTGCAAATATTATCTCATTAGATCATGTATTGCGACAACTTTTGCGACTGTCTGTGCAATGTCGCAAAAGTTGTGACACATTGTTTAAAAATGCCACAAATATTTGCTATATCTGAAACGTGACAAATCTATGTGTGTCGCAACGTGTCGCAGCTTGTATTCTGTGACACATTTTGGAATTTTTGTGTCACAAAAATATGTCGTTAATTGCGTTTTTTGTTGAGGTGTACAATCTCAAATAACAAGAATCAAATACATGTAATCCATAAGAATAACTCCCGTAATACTTGGAAAAGATTAGTTAGTGAAGCTTTCTTGAAACGCCAACAAACCAAGCCACCCATTACTAGATACGCCATCTTGAACAATACTTGGGTGACCCCTTTCTTGATGGACTTGTGGATGGTGGAATCAATGGAAAAAGATGATGGAACTCTTCCTTGGCAACAAAGGCCAAGTCTCCAAACCTTTGCCATGAGCTCACTCAAAACTTGCTAAAAAAGATTCCCAAAATACCAATACAAGATGATGGAACCCCCTTCTTGATGACCCTTAGATAGGGTCATCAAGATGTCACACCGGCCATGTGTTAGACTGTGTGGTTGTTTGTGTGAGTCATATGGCCTAGCACACGGAAATGTGGATGGTCGTCCAGCTTTCTATCTCAATGAAAAACCTTGAAAATCTCCTATAAACAATACACGTCCTGGAATAGGGTGTGACTATCCTCACCTTTATGGTATTTGAAATTCTTCATAAAACCTGCAAAAAATTTTCACAGGCCCCTGTGAAAATTTTTAGGTAGTGTGTTTGCCCCTATTGCTTCCAGAAAACCTCCTATAGTGTTCTACACCACCATCCTTTGCTGTTTTTCTGCTCTAATGCAATTCGCACACCCTATTTGTACAGAAGAATGAATTATACACGAAAGGAGAGCACATTACTGATTAAAAACATGCTTAATCTATATGAAATATTAATGTGAAATATGTATAAACAAGTATTCTCAAATCTAGCCCTCTTCACCCTGACTTAAGCATTTGCTTGTCCTTAAGCAAGCCAGTTAATGCAAACAAGGAACAGATTGAAGAATGCTTGACCTCTGCTTCACAACATAGTAAAAGAGCAGGATTCCAAAATCCATGGGGTCTATTTAACACCAAGTAAGACAAACCACTACTATAGAAAAATAAGTAAAAGATTTTAAAAAGAAAATCACTACATGTGTGTGAAGACTCTTTCCAAGTCCCAACGTTTTCCACTATTTGAAGTTCACACTACATGAGACTTATTTTCTAACTTTATTGCTAATTATTTCAATTTGGTAAAGTTAGAAAATAAGTCTCATGTAGTGTGAACTTCAAATAGTGGAAAACGTCGGGAGTTGGAATGGGTAGTAGCTACATACATCCCCTGAGGTAGCCCTTTCTCTTAATGGCCACCTGAGAGTAGCTATCACGCTTCAACAGCAGTAGCTTTTTCTGCCATATTTTCGTAAAATAGTAGCTTTCACACATATCGATAGACTGCTCTTTCTCTCACTATGGTATACAAGGTATCCAACTTGATGGGAGTAGCTTCATACTATACGGGTGGTATCCCTTTCTACTTTCCCACTTACAATTTTATTTTTTCTCAAACTCCAATCCTAATTGTCCTTATGTAAGAAAAAAAATGTTAGTGTGCAAGGAGCTAATGGAATGGAATGACTAAAGTGTACTGCATACGGACAAAAAAATGAAACATCGACTAAAACTAGATAGTAAAAATGGCACCTAGTGTTTGAAGTTCCCTTTGAAAAAGATTTTTTGTCCTAACCTTGAGTGAATGAGAGTTATTAAAGTTTAATTTATGGCTACAAGTTGTACATGCAATGATTGATGGTTTAATTAATATTTTTTTTCAAAGAATCATAATAATAATTAATATTCTGCAACATGTTTTTGCAACCATTAATCTACATAATAAAGCTTTTTCAGAGGGACATTCATCAGCCAAAATGGGCTCATTGTTAGTCAATGAGTTGAATCAGGACTTGAGACCCAAACCAATTGTGATATTATAGCGAGGGGCATGGTTCGAGTCACATGGAGCATAACAATGATCTGATGTACTAGCGTGCACATTAACCTTTTTAATATTAGTTTTAACTTTTTTTTCCTTGAAAATGTGGACAAACAATCCCAAACACTCATATTTTTACTGTTACTTTCGAACTATACATTGAGAGAAAGTCCAACTGGAGAGGGACTATTGTCAATTAACTTTATGTAAGTGCACATGTAGGTCAAGTAGTACAATGTGCTTGAAAGCAGGGTTGTCAATCCACAAGTAACCAAGAATTACAAGTGCGAACTACCAGCGTATTATCAAGCCTGAGATCTTGAAATTTTGATGGTAAGAGAATTAGAATGAGACTTGAAATCAGTTGACATGAGCTACTAGGAAGACATTCAGTCAAAGATGAGGTGTTTAGGGTGTAGATGACTCCCTAGGGTTATCTTCGGGTTCTAAGCAAGGTTGCACTAGAGTATTACATGTAATTGGGTATGAAAGAGTTTGTATATCATGCCACCCCTTTGTCAAGGTGAGTAGTAACTAGTGCCATTTGGCGCTAATACAAACTACTCTACGAGTGCAATACACTCTTGTATTCTAACTATGATCAACCTTGGTTCAAAAATTAGGTAATTCTTATCCCGAAGCAATTACCCCTAATTCAATACAAAATGAAAACGGAATTTCATCATGATTCCACTCTCAACTATTGTAATACACATAAAACAATATGTCAAACCTCTGAGGAAAAACATGAGGAGGAATCTCACTCTTAAGAACCCTGTCTTTAGGCTGACTCGTGTACCTCTTCAATCACAGTATGTGATACGTCCCTTACGTATCCGCAAGTGTGTAGGCTATATAAGTAATATAATGTACCCAATGTAGGATCGGATAGTCGAATCCATAGGGACTGGTCTAGCTTTTAGTACTATTTCTTCTTCTAATACCTAATCGAACAAAGATTGAGAGTTGTAAGTGACTAAGGATCAGAGAGGGGAAATAAGACAAAAGGAGGATGGAAAGGTGGAGAAAATCTTAGCAAATAACACTGATAAGGAGTAGCGCCCCGGATTAATCCGTTGGAGTAGCTTGCAATTGCACTCTTACAATGTTTATCCTATACATCCTATGAAGCTTATGTGTGCTCTCTAAGCCTTGTTACATCTATGAAAATCATGAACATCAAAGTTTATGATTATAACCGCGGGAATCGTACACTTCGAGGATTGCAACCACCCTAAGGCAATTACAACTAAGCCAATCAAAACATGCCAAGTTTTATAATCATAACTACGCTAATCATGCACATCAAGTTATGCAACACAAAATTAAACATAGCAATCAAAAGAACTCCATAAACATTGCAAGAAAAGGTATTTAATTATAAACTAACATCCAAGTTCTTAATCTGGGGCACCGAAGACGGTTAGCACCTCATCATTGCACACAACATTGAAAGAATAACAAAAGCAATTAAGATAAAGCCCATAGACTCCCTTTGCTTCTGCGTCAATGGTTGTGCTCGGAGGGCCTTACCGTAGACGAAGCTCCACTCCTAAATGTGCCCTCCATTCATTGCTCTAGCTGCCATCCACATGGTGGTAGATGATCTTGGTTGAATTGCCTCCAAAAGCCCTGGCCACTACCAAGCCAAAAGTCCCCTCCTAAACCTAACTTAAGGGCTTAAAAAGATGTTTTCGACCCAAGCAAGGGCGTGCTTGGGCCATGCTTCTGGCCGTGCACTTTTTGGGTAGATTTTGGTTTCAGCCAGTGTAAAAATACTGGCTAGATAGTGAAGTGCACTGTTCCCAACACGCCCGTACTTGGGCTGTGCTTCGATTAGCACACCCGTGCTTTGGGGACTGTGATCGTGCTTTGTAATTCTTCAATTCTCTGTTAATTCCTGTAATCTGGATGGCGGAAGAGCGCGCCTGTGCTTGGGTCGTGCTTGTCTTGGCTAGTTACACTGTAATTCTTTTAAACTCGAACTTGCTTCAAAACTTTTTATACCGGCCTAAGACTTGTTTATCTCGCACATTAATAACAAAATACTCAAAGTAGCACTGATCTAAAGGCAATAATCGCTAAAAGATAATCTAATTATATGTATGAAGTAAATAAAATGTATATATAAAATGCGTTTATCAGTATGTCTATACCTGGTGGATCTTTTGGTCATCACTTTTATACATCTCACAAGAATTCTCTGCTTTGGCTATGCTTGAGTCTAGGACAATGAGAAACACATGATTAAATATAAAATAAGAACATGTAATATATCAATCAATGAAAGAATTAAAGGCCTACAACCATTGTCAAAAAGTAATAACCTGGTTCACCTATGCCTAAAACACCAAAGATTTTAGTTACCTAATAATGAAGAGCAATCATAACATCCCAAGGAGAGAGAGAACATAATAAAAAATACAAAGTCTCTCAAGATGGGGTTGATGATGGTCACCTTAACTCTTCAAAGCCACTATCGAAGGAGACTCTCATATATATCCAATCTACCCTAGGACCCTTAGCAATGATTTAGTGTGGCTTCCCAAGTGGGAGGAGAACCATAGCGATCCCTCTCTCGCTCCCTAAGCTCGGTCATCAAAAGATCCCCTTATCAGTAAGGTCTTTTATACACTACTCCTTACGGTCTCCTTATAGACGTAAAGATCAGGTCATAACCATCTAAAGACTAAAGATCGCGTGACTTACGAGTATCATATGGTTGTAGGTCCTGCTTATAAGGTCTTCTATTCTAGTGTTACAGTTGACCATACGGTCGTAAGCATTGGACCATGAGCTTCTGTGTATGGGCATAAACATGCTCACATGCTCTTTTGTCTGAAGCTTATGGCCATAAGTGATAGGCTAAGAGGGCCATAAGGTATTCTGCTTGGCCTGCTTACAAGAGAACTCTTTCTTTGTCGTTTTGTTATGAAAAATCCTTTATTTAGCATCCTCAAGCTCATTGCACTCTACCTGTAACGAAAGAGCAACAAATATGGTATTATTTTTTACAAAAATAATATGGATATATGCTGAGTGAATAAATAAAGTAATACAGAAAATGCGTTAATACACCGCTTTTTTGACTAATCCTCAACTTCGAGTGCCGAGTCAACTATTTGAGCCGTCGACTATTGTTACAATGGCCAAACTTGATATTTGTTAAATATATTAATATGTAAAAACATATATATTTCTCCTATATCAAATTAAATCTACATAAGATTGCTCTAAGAATGCCAATAGTCTCTTCGCCCATTAGCACAGGATCTCTATGTAGGGTGTTCACGTGCTACGGAGGAGGAGGCGGGCTCGAACCTCACCTCATGCAGACTGAGGGGACAAGTTTGTTAAAAAAAAGTAATTCCATGCTCGCACTCACTATGATATAACTTGGGCATATTTTATTAAAAATATAAAAAATAATAAAAAAATTGGTATGAGAATTGGACTGAAAACAAAATTTCAAGGAAGAATGGCTTACTTCTATTATGGATCCAAAATATATTGTGGTAGTGCCAGAGTTTTTCTTTTCCCTTGTTAGGTTCAAAGGGGGAGTTAGGAGAGGGAAGTGAGAGGGGGTTAGAAGGGGAGGAAGATGGAGGGTTTGTAAAAATATTATGTTTGGTTTTTTCGAAGGGTGAGGAGGTTTAATCCAAATTTTTTGTTTGGTTAGATGAAGGAGTGAGAGGGAGTATAATGTATATTGACCCATTTGCCCTTTTTAAAAATATTTTTAATAATTAAATTTAAATAATAAATATCTTCTAGTTCACAAAATTAAATTGCAAATTACCGTAATTAGGATAACATTATTTTGAGATAAGAACTATAATCACCTACACAGAAAAATTAAAAATAATAAGAATGGTTAAAATAACGTGGGGGTTAATAACAAACATACCACATGCATCAAACATATGCTTAGCAATAATAGACTCAGCATCTTCCCAAGTTCCATCAAGAGTAACAACATATACAAAGACAGCAACATCCTCATCTATTCACATAAAGAAATTCAAAATATAACAAGAAAACATAGATATGAAAGGAACATGGATACGTACACATTGTGAGAACCTCCACATTGACGAAAATATCAACATAATGTTCAAAATATTATACATCAAAAACACCATCTCATATAAACAACAAATATAAATATGATCAATATCCTGAAAAACCAACTCATCTTAAGCATCATCTTATACAATCCCAACTCAAAAAACATCAACATATTGTTCATAACGCTGCATCAACATAATGTTCAAAATACTAGACATCAACATCAACTTAATGTTTAAAATGCAAAACATCAACATGACTATGCATATCCAAAATGCCACACATATAACTGCAGCTGAAGATTCCTTCACTCTCTATGAGAATACCTACAAAATAAAAACATAACGCATGAAACATAATGTATTACCATAGATGATGATGATGATGATCATAATAATAATAATAATAATAATAATAATAATAATAATAATAATAATAATAATTTAAACAAATCCTTACCGAGAACCATCACATATTAAAGTTATTAAAATCACCGAGAGCTCCACTTAAAATAAAATCCTTGCGGTATTCTATTGGACAACCAAGTACCACATTTAACAAGTCCACATTCATTATGAGTTTAGTGTAAATATTATGGAGCAATGGTGGTTGAAATTCTAAATCCAGTAAGATTTGATATGTTTCCATATGAGATATTGGAGCCTTCTTTGCAATAATCTCACTAAAAGTCCTAATATTCTCCGAATGAGCTTTCCAGATGACTTAATTGCATTAGCCACTTTCTCTATTGCATCATTCGCCCCTTGCTCCACAATTTCCTTCTCTTTGTCAATCGATTTTTAGACTTTTTATTTCCACCACTAATGCCATGTGAAGATGGAGAAAAATTCTCACTTGGTGAAGGCGGCATCATATCCACATCATCTTCTATATCATGAGGTGTATTTTGAAATGAGAATTGAGACATGATGGGATCACTATCATATGTGGAGCCAGTGAAGTCCTCTAGAGCAATAGATCCTGAACGTTTTCTTAACTCAGAAGCTGTTTCAGAATACTTTCCTGTAGCCCTGTCTTTTCCATATAAAATAACCATTTTGTCATAGTGTGGCATAGGAGTTTGCATATACAGTTTTGCTTGTGGCTTCAGCTACATACATACACTACAATTGCATTATCGATTTCAAAACACAAAAGCAAAAAAAGCTAAGGAGTATTTAAAACTTAACTAAAAATTAATATTCCATTTGAAAATAATTAAAAAATTTTTGTAATAACCAAAAGAAATTTATATATTATCTTGATGAGATCATTCCATACTTCTGGATCGGCCATCAACACTTTTGATATTGGATCCCTGATGAATCCACTCATGTCATTCTTAAAGATATCATAAGCATCTGAAAAGTGTTTCTTCAAGATCTTCCATCGTCTTTTAAATTGAGTTTTTTTTATCGTGATGTTGAAATTCTTCGCAAGTTCTTCAATAATATTATCACAAGCCTTTGAAATGAAAGTGCCATTAACCTTAAGTCCCATGTCATATTGATTCAAGAACGCATCAACTAACACTATATCCATTGCAGTCATCCATGATAGTGTTTTTGATGTGCTTCCCTCCCCGAAGTTATTCTTTTTTGGTGGCATCCTGTCTAATCACAAAAGTATCACATATTTACAAATTAAAATAAACATACACATTACATTTATAATAATCACAATAACAACAAGGAAATGTAATCAATCAAGTATAACCAAAGTTATGAAATATATAAAATTAGTCAATGTTTGGACCATTTGCTACAAACTTAAAATTTAATGATTAAGTTATTGTTGTGTGTAATCCCCCCACAATGCAGAAGAAGATTCATCTCGTAAACACTCTCCTTGAGTAGCATCTTCATTATTTAATGATTAAGTTTAGATGTGGTGACGCTAACGGATGTGTCAATAATTATCAAATTTGTTGTAAGGTAAAATAAAACTAGGAATAAAAGATGTTAAAAAAATCATAAATAAAAGAGCATGAAAGGTCAAATTAATAAATTAGATAATAAACTATTGTTAAAAGAGCATAGATAGTGTCACATAAAAGTCATAATAAATATCATCAACATTATAAATATGATATGGTATTTTGATGTAATAAACGAATCATCAAATCTAAGATAAAAGGAGCATTAAAAATTCTTTTAAGAAAGCAAACATCATTTAAGCTTAAATCTCTAAAAATACTTTTCCACATGACAATGAAATAATACATACCTATTTTCTTTGAGTGAGAAAAGCACATAGGTTGTTTGGAGTGGAAAATTATATGTAACCTCCAAGTCTCGATAGATAATCAAAGAAGAACAAGGAAAATAGAGGGTTTTCTTTTTTTAAAGAACCTGGAGAAGATTTGGTAATAATAGATTTGGTAAAAGTTAAAGAAACAAATAAGGTATATATTAATTAATACAAATTTTTGGGATCCCGATTCTACAAAATTTTAGATGTAATTTTTGGAAAGCCCCGAAAAAGTATGAATTTTTTTTCCAATCTTGCCATGATTATTATTTCTAAAACGTATATTTTTGGAATGGCATTTATTTTTTAAAAGACAGAATGTTATTATTTTTTGCAAAAGTGTTTTTGGAACTAATATGGTTTTAAGAGCAAGTTATGCCTTATAACCCAAAAAATATGTGTAAATTAATAATAACAACGACACATTTTCCAAGAATTATGTTGCGTAAAAAAAAAAAAAAGTACGTTTTCAAAAAATTTAATACCTTTACCAGTTCAAAAAGCTAAAAGAAAAAAATTCATATTGTTGACTTTTTAAAATGAAAGGTTATTTTGAAAAAAACAACTAATACTTTATGTGTGCTTTTTTTTTGAATCCGACCACAATTAAGTAGTGGATGCCAAAGAAATGCCCTTTTGAGTTTTAATTTTTCAAATTGAAAAAGAGCAATATAATAAACCTAAACCTCGGGCACTATGTTTGCTATTTCAAAGCATATGCAACTTGAATGTTTTTCGCAAGTTGTAGACAAGTACATTGCATATTCTCACCGTGGCAACAATAAATGGGCAAGTTACTAATGTTAAACTAAAGCATGCCAATAGTTGCTCAACAATGCACCACCGAAAATGGTATCCATAATATGTATATAATTTCCAAACTTTGGGATTAAAGTAAAATCATCAACAACATAATCTCCACTATGCTAAATTGCGGTGCTACGCGAATAATTAAATTTGTTTTTTATAACAAAAATTGGTAACCAATTAAATAAAAAATATAGCATTTGTGAATCAAGAAAATAGGCGAAAAACCCCATCTCGCCCCTAAACGTAACCTAGTATCCTCTTCATTTTTGTTTCTAGTTCGGACGCTAATTTCAAGACTAAACACTTTTGCAAAAAATAAAAATGGTTTTTATGTGACCAAAAACTAATGTCATGTATTAGTTATACAAATGTGACATTATATACTTAAGGTGATGTAATTTGTACCTGTGACATAACAAAACCGTCATGAACATTTATATTTTAGTGACATATGTATACGTCACCATGTAATCTAGACATA
Source organism: Dioscorea dumetorum (assembly GCA_902712375.1). Taxonomy (NCBI): domain Eukaryota; kingdom Viridiplantae; phylum Streptophyta; class Magnoliopsida; order Dioscoreales; family Dioscoreaceae; genus Dioscorea; species Dioscorea dumetorum. The sequence goes on from CACTHL010000494.1 coordinate 6,490,086, forward strand.
CATGACAAAACCAAATCGTCATATAAAAAATACAATGTCATTGGTGACATAAGTAATTAAATACTGACATTAGTAATTCATCACTGATAATGCAACATATCAATGACGACAAAAAAGCATCACCAAATATTGTTCGTGGCACTAAAAGTATTTCCCTCCATCTTCATTTGGAGGGAAAGTTTAGCGCCACACATTATGTGACGCTTCTAGGTGACATTATTAGAGATCGTCATATATGATATTTGATTTGGGGAAAAGAGTGATGTTTGACAATATTCGTCACAATATGTGCATTATCTATGACATTTTGAAAATTCGTCATATAACAAAATGTCACTAATCATCAAATTTGTTGTAGTGTTAACTCTGCATCAACCTCTGCTATAACGTCCTTATCAGGATCTACTAACATCAAATAATTATGCAAAATGCAAGCAGCTAAAATTATTGAGTGTTGAGCTTTTAATCCATAATAAGCATCAGAAACATTTGAAAGGATAATGAACCGCTTCTTCAAAACACCAAAAGCTCGTTCAATGGAGTTACGTAATGATGTATGATGAAAATTAAATAATTCGTGATGATCTTGTGGAGGATTTCTTGTTGAATATTCCTATAAATGATAACCCACCCCCTATAAGGTGTGATCAATTCTTTCGATAACATGAAGCCAACATCTACAAGGTAATACTTTCCTGAATGGATAATAAGTCCTTGATTTAGAATATGTTCATTGCGGTTAAAATTAAACAATAAAGAAAATCATGAGTAAATAATAGTTGATTTACCAAAGTAGGAATTTTTAAATTATTCTCTCTCGTCAATGCATTTTTAATAATTCTAGAGTCTCGATGTAGTATCTTCCCATCTAGTAAATACGTATATAAATTTTAAATCAAATGTGCATGCGGCTAAGACATTTTGTGTTGGATAGTCTTTCCTACCGCGATACTTAAGTGCATATTCACGAGTCACTATCACACGTACATGAGTCCCATCAATTGCGCCAACACGTACAATCCCTACACATGAACATGATATAAAATATCAATGTCAAAATGCTTATTGTCATCAATTGTGTGGAATAGATGTGCATATGCTAAAATATTTAAAAATTTACATTAAAGTAGGGAAAAAGTCTTTCATTACAAAGTATCTCAGCATGAATCGTCTCACCGTTAGGCTGGATAAGGAATTTCTCTTTTAATTGGATTATAGCTTGTATAACATTATGTAAATGGCGACTAATAGTCTCTCCTAAACGTCGAAACAAAAAGTTCGTTTCACAATTCTTGGCACTATGTGTTAGTATATATAAGGTCTTCGCAACTTGTTCTTCCACACTTGCCCATCTTGTAGGTCTTAGGTCACCTTCTTTCTCTAACATTTTAGTTAACTTCAAAAATGTAGAAGGCCCCATTCTCACTATATTACGACTAGTGTCACAATTCGTAATACGTGTCATTATTTCAACTTTAATTCGTTCTCTTTCAGAGCTCATAGTGTATGTTATTTTTCTTTTACGAGAATGATTTTGGATGAAATACCATTGAACAATGAGGCAAACAATGTGAGTGACCATATTTTTGCACCATAATCCACCAACCTATAACTTCATCGGTGTCCATCTAAATTTCATAAAAATATAAATTATGAGAATTATTATATGAATCATATGTAGAAACTAAAACCTAAAACATAATGAATGAAAAATCAAAATTGAAACGGTAAAATTATTTAGTTCTTTATACATCAAAAAGCAATGAAGAAAAAGCGACATATAACAATAATGATTATTATTCTTCATATAACAGAAGAAATTGATGTAATTGTTGATTTTTAGATATATATTTTTGGTGTTTAATTAATTATGTATGGATGAACAAAGAGATATGGCAACTTAAAAGAGTACATATTTGCATAATCAATGGTTGTGTAAATATATAATGAAGAGAAATAACTATTCATATGAAAGCACCTGAGAAATAACTACCAAGTTGTGTTACATATATGATAATGCTCTATTTAAATAATACATTACTACATACATCTAAGGAGTAAATTACGAGTAGAAAAATTATTCAATGAACAAACTTCATTTACAGAATGATTATTATAAACATTATTTAAAGAATTAATCCCAACCGTTATCAAGATGAGGGCTTAATCAACAAAGTTATAAAGAAAAAGTTTAACAAACCAACAATAAAATATAAAGTAAACTAAAATCCAAGATTCAAACAAAAACATATTTCTCACAATCAAAACGATCTTTCTCAGAGTGAAAACCCTATCTTTCTTACAAATAATGAAAAAAACATTACCTTAATGTGAACCAAGGATCATCCAATCCTGAAGATGAGAAAGAGGGGAGAATAATCTAGGGTTATAAAGAGGATATTTCTGTAATATATTTAAAAGATAAGGGCATTCTGGTAAAAAAAAAACCACTCCCCTAGTAGAAGTGTGGTTCGGAGGGTTTGGGGGGTGCATTAATCCTTCAAACCCTCCCCTATCCAAATATGGGGTTTAAGTCCACCAACTTACTTCTATTATGTATCTACAAATAATTTTCATGGTCGATATAATCTTTCAAGAAAACACGACTGTCATAAAAGTCTACACCCGTGGGCCCATCCTCTCACGGGATGAGGTTGGAACGCAGTACATATTGTCTCCATGTGATGTATCGGAATCTCTCGCCCGTTGTTGTCTCCGTCTCAGGCCCTCTCCGGCGTAAGGCTCATCGTGCCCATCGGTAACCATTCCTCAATGGCAACAAAGAAGAGAGTGGCTCTGGTTGCCGGTGTGACTGGACTCGTCGGCAGAGAGCTTGTAAAGTCGCTTCTCTCCCTAAAACCACAGTGGGACAGAATCTATGGTGCTGCCCGCCAATGGAAAACTGAAGCTCTTGATCCGTTCTCTGACCCCGCCTATCACTTTGTGGATTGTGATTTCTTGGACGAGGAGTACACACTGAGGAAGCTGTCACCACTGGCTGGTCAAATTACCAACCTTTTCTGGGTAACTTTGGCGAGCAAATGTGAACGAGAAACCATCGAAGCCTGCAATCTCAACCGTTCCATGCTGTCCAACGTACTGGATGCCCTCCTACTTCCCACCACCAACAGCTCACTCTCCCACGTTTCCCTCCAAACCGGCATCGGCCACTATGTGTCCTTCCGACTGAACAAGTTTCGCTCCGAAGGTGACAAGTACTATGACGAGAGTAGCCCAAGGGTGGTGGATGGTGGTGGAGAAGCAATCAACTTTTATTACGTTATTGAGGATTTTCTCAGTGAAAGGCTTGCTAGGAGGAGGATTGCGTGGTCAGTGCATCGCCCTGGGTCGCTGCTGGGAATCTCTACCAGGTCTCATTTTAATTTAATTGGTAACTTATGTGTGTATGGCAGCATCTGCCGGCACTTGGGTCTCCCATTCACCTTTTATGGGGATCGTAAGCATTGGGAGGAGCCCTACTTGGATGTTTCTGACGTCAGGCTCGTCGCCGACCAGCTCATCTGGTGGGCTTCCTTCACTCATTCTGACCACTCTGATAGGCAGGTTCAGGCCTTCAATGTAGTCAATAGCGCTACGTACAGTTGGAGCCAGATCTGGCCGGCCTTGTCTTCCACCTTCTGTGGTGGTGATGATGGTGGATTCTCTGGAGAGAAAACCTACACGGAGCTCATGGGGGGATAAGGGAGATGTGTGGGAGGAGATGGTGCACCAGTACCGGCTTTGTTCCACCAGAATGGAAGAACTGGCTAACTGGGAGCTATTGGATACTGTCTGCCGGTTCCCTTGTAAGTTGCTGGTGAACAGAGATAAGGCATACAATTTAGGTTTCACAACTGTGCATGATGTTGACGTTGCATCTTCAATCCTCTACTGGGTGGATCGCATGAGGGAGGCGCGCCTCATACCCTACTTTGATCAGGAAGAATTTGTTTGAACTTGTTCGCACCTTGTTCTTTTTTTATTTTTTATGTTATCGCTGATTTTAGACTCTTGTGGCTAGAATCAGGTTGCTAGAAAAATTGTTGTTTCAGGGCTCCCAGACCAAGCATAGGACAGATCAGCCGCATACTCGCAGGGAGTTGCTTCGTATGTATGCAATGCCTTCAATTTGCCTAATAGAGTTTTGTTGGAGTTGATTAGAAGCTGAAGGTGTGCGTCTGAGTGTCAGCATGGTGTGCAGGATTTTGTTAAAAGTATTGATATGGATCAAAGGACTTGTTGTCTTTTATATATGTGTGATGCCTTAAGTTGGTATTTTGCAAGTTTGGCTTTTATGTGTACGTGTGAGTTGTGTACATCATGCTTGACATGACAGTCACATGTGTTATCTATCAATGTTGTGTAATGCAAATATGGTGGGTGATCAGTTATATCAACAGAGGAAGTTGTTCTTCTCTTTCGACAGACCTCTTAAATCTTCTCTTTATTACAACAAGTTTTACGGGGTACTCCACTTACCTACTCCTTTCAATTAAAAAGGAAAATTAAATTAATGATACGAGGATTAGACAGGTAGAGTACTAATTAAGTAAAATCGTTTTAACATAACACATTATAAATTCTATACAAACACGACAAAAAAATGCTAAATTGCACAAAGTAAACCAAAAAACAATGTCAGACAGATTTTGGCACCCTATTCAAGATAGAAAATATCTGTGCTATAGAATTGTAGAGAAATATATTTGGCACAAAGTAAGCTCAATGTTTTATTGCCATGTCAAATATTATCTATGATTTTTTTGGCAAGGACTTGGTTTTTATATTTGCCAAGACTTTTGATATGATATTTTTGGTTTGGTTTAGTAGGATTTTTGGCATTATTTCTTTTGTTCGATATTTCATACGGATTTTAACATAATTTCTCTGGTTTGATATTTGACACAAGTTTTAGCATGGTTTTTCATACTTTGTTGTCCACAACATTTAATCATGAAAAACATTTATATGAAATTAGTATTATTAAAATATATAATATACTTCATACTAATTTATCCGCAAAATGGACACAAATGTTATTAAAATCACAAGTTTACCAAACACTTCAACAACACAGAACTCAACAAAAAACATCTATTCTCTTCATCATTGAAGCCTTTAGAGGGTTATTGGCGACAACTGTAGTGCGAAGCCTATTAGGAGTCGGAGAGTGCTCATCAAAATGTGATTGCGCTTTTATCATTGGTGCTCTAGAGATAAGTCTTGTGAGAATAATAACATGCATGTTAGAGAGGTTAATGCCCTTAAGTTGAAGTGCTACAAGGAATGACGTTTCAAATGACCTGCGACAATCTCACTCAATCTGCATCACATTATGCTGCTCAGCTTAGATCGCATCATGCTCCACAAGCTTCACATTGTGATTAGCTCAGGTCCCTGTAAGCTCCCTCTGCAACTGCTTAATTTAATTAGTCGTGTAGTTGCCCACTTGATTGAAACCTCTCCAAATGTGGCTTACAATTAATAGAAGACATTTGCCTAATTATGATGGGGTTTTCCCAACATTTTATTACTACTTCTGACGGCAATGCTGTCTCACAATTCATTTTGGTTGATGGAGTTTTCATCTTTCCCTTGATCATGTTTATTCGCAAGTGCCTTGTTAAATTGTTCCTGTATCCATAAAAATTAAATCCAATTAACAATAAAACAATAGCTATATGTTTAAACTAACAAATCAAACAAATATCAAAAAAAAAAAAAAAAACCACAAAGCAAATAAATTGATGCAAATTAATTAACGGAATTGTGAGAGAAGCAGTGTTAAAAAAAAATCATATGTATATAGCCTTCACAAAGACAAAAAAGATTGTAAGTGTGAAACTGGAAATGAAATATTGGACAAGGCATTGAACAAAATGGCGATTTCCGAATGTAAATAGACAGACTAAAAAAAATGAGCATACATTCTTGATGAAAGTCAATCTATCAAACATTGAGGATGACATGATATTATTCATTGACCAATTCAAATACAAGCTTATTCCAAAATTTTGAATTTCTCTATCTATGTCACGTTGATAGAAATGTTGCGTTGTATCCATCTCTCCTTTGCATCTCTACCTATTTATATAACTTAATTCATAAGTGAAAGAGAAAGGGCGAAAAAACATGTCAAGGAAGTAATACTTACTGATAAATAATCCTATGCTCCATCACAATCATTTACGGAAATACATGCTCATTTAAATTCATACCATAATTTCCAATGTGGTTTCCTCCAAGTGTTCATCAGATAATAAAAAAATCCAAAAGATGTTATCTTTCTACAATAAGTAATTTGGACCTTTTTCATCATTCTTTAAGTTCATAATTTATCAAAAACAAAACCTGAAAAGTTAAGTCAAAAACAGACACAGCTACATCAATCAAATGAATTAAGTTCATATATGCATGAAGGTAGATATATTATTTTCCGGCAAGCAAGAAAAAACCTCCGTATATGCTCTGCTTCCTATATATACAGAAGTAGTTAACTATTTATATTCCCTAATTAAAATAACAATCATACGACCAGATATCAAGTAAACAAATTTTTATTCATGAGGTTATAATAGTAATGACGGATACAAGTTTTAGTGGTAGCAACTCTAACCATGTCACTTGGTTAACATATCAACACTTCGACTAAGATTCAATATGCAAGTCAACAAATACAATCTTACGGATGATGTTATATATGGCTCATATACAAGAGTGAATAGGCAGATGCTAGAGGGTACGTAACGGAGTGGAGTGACGGAGTGCAGTGGAAGAGCGAAGCGACAACATCTGCCTATAGGGGGCAGACGCAAAGATGGGTTGGGGATGCGGTACAATGATATTTTTATAAAATTATACCATGTTAAACCCTTTGCCTTTACGATTGTTTTTCTTTCTCTGTTTTAATTTCTCAACAACTGGTATCAGAGTTATTTGTAGAGATGATGAACTTTGTTGCAAAGTTTGATGTGGGGAATTTCGATGGAATAGGGAACTTCGTATTAAGAGGAGAGTCAAAGATTTTTTGGCGTAGCAAGGGATGCTGAGAGCTTTGGAAGAGAAAAAGCCTCAGGTTATTGAAGATTCAGATTGGATGGAATCACATGAGAGAGTGGCGGCAACTATTCGACTTTTCTTAAAAAATGATGTTTTGTATCACGTCATGGACTTATAAACTCCGATAGAGGTTTGGAAGAAACTGGACGCCTGGTATATGTCAAAGTTGTTGAGAAATAAATTATATATGAAGCGGAAGTTATACGGGTTGAAGATGCGTTTGTAAAGTGCAAATCGATGCAATATATTAACTTCTTCAATGAAGTAATAAGTGACTTGCAGAGAATTGAGATTAAGATTGAAGACGAGGATAAAACGATGATATTTTGTGTTCCTTACAACTGGCTTGCAGCTTAAAGAGGTTGCTCTACAGTTTGAAGCAATCTGCAAGATAGTGGTACAAAAGGATTGATTTCTACATGATTCAGATTGGCTATAAGGGTTGTGAGTATGATTGTTGTGTTTATGTTAAGGGCCTTAATGATAGTTTTTTTTTATTTTTCTGTCATTATATGTGGATGACATATTGGTTGCAGCAAAGCATATGCATGATGTTATTGAATTAAAGACTCTATTTTGAAAAGATTTTGATATGAAGGATTTGGGAGATGCTAAGAAGATTCTTGGCATGGAAATATGCTAGGATAGAAGCTCAAGGATATTGTGGTTATCTCAACGAATTTTCTTGAGAAGGTGTTAAATAGATTTGGTATGAGCAAAGCTAAACCTGATAGCACTCCATTGGCTACCCACTTCAGACTTTTTCAAGATTAATGCCCAAAATCAGAAAGTGAATTGAATGTATGTCTTCAGTTCCTTATGCTAATGCAGTTGTTTGCTTGATGTATGCAATGATTTGTACAACACTAGATTTGGCACACACTATTAGTAGTCAGGTCAACAAATTCATGTGGAAGCCTAGTAAGTAGCATTGGGAAGTAGTTAAATGAATTTTCACGTATCCACGAGGCACTATAGATTATGGCCTTGTGTTTGGTAGTGATAAGGGAGATTCTTCAGTTGTGGGTTATGTGGATTCGGACTATGCTTTGGTGATTTGCATAACATAAGGTCTACTATAGGATATATCTTTACTCTTGCGGGGGGACATGTTTGTTGGAAATGTATTGTTCAGTCTATGGTTGTATAGTCCACAACAAAAGTAGAATATATGGCAATTGTAGAGGTTGCTAAAGTAGCTTAATGGCTTACAAGGCTAGTTAGAGAATTGGGTGTTGAGCAAGGTGGAGTTAGATTGCGTTGTGATAGTCAAAGTGCAATCTACTTGGAAAAGAATCAAATCTATCAAGCTAGAACCAAACATATATATTGAGGTGAGATTTCAAAAGATCGGGGAATTGGTGGCATCTTGTCAAATATTATTAGAAAAGGTTCACACCTCGGAGAATGCAGCTAATATATTCACAAAGACCAGTTACTACAAAAAGTTCAAGCATTGCTTGGACTTGATCAATATCTCTAAATGCTAAGGAGGCATGGTACCCAACTTATCTAGATGATTGAAAGCTCCATGGTTTTTTCAATCATTATGGGTATATTCGCCAAGTTGGAGATTGTTATATATAGCTCGTATACAAGAGTAAACGGGCTTATGTTGGAGCCTAGCGGAGCGGAGTGATGGAGCACGGTGGAGGAGGCTGGTAGGGTTTATATATATTCATGTAATGTGAAACCCTAATTTTCTTCTAATACGAGAAACGACAGCCGCTATACTTTAAAGGACGTAGGCATACATTGCCAAACCTCATTAAATCCTTTACCTCTGTTCTAATTTCTCCACGGATGATTTGTAATAAACATGAAGCCTTATCATTTTCGTATCAAACCTCAACAAAGAATTCGTTAAAAAATCATTTAGAAACCCCAAAAAAATTAAATTCCATTAAACTACTGAGTGCATTAAGAGTGGTGAAGGAATGAATGAGTTACAAAAGATTGATAAATCTCATGGTAGATGCAATGATTAAACAGGAAACAAAGGGACAAACAGAAAACGATGACCCAATTGTACTTGTGCTTCAAGGGAAATTATTGACAAGAAGACCACATTTCTTTGCTTTATTTTTCTCGAGATAGCACTCTCGGTACAACAAAGATGATGATAATATCGGAGATTGAAAGAGAAATAAAGAAATGGAGTAAAAAAACAAGGCCCGCAAGAAAATTTAAAGATATATAAATAAATCCAAAACGCACGAGAGTAAAAGAGAGACTTCATAATGCATAACAACATCTCGTTGTTTCAAACAATATTCTACTTGATCATGAGGTTTTTTGTGCAACACCGTCGAACATATGCTTATGCGCTAACAATCTTGTTCTGAGATAAAAGTTTTTGGTTATTAGGGTTAGGTTAATCTTGTTATGCACACAAGTAGTGAGGAAAGCGTACCCCAAAAGACCGGCTGGTAGGGTAAGATGCCCACCACTTATATGCGCATGGCAAGCCTCTCAAGTATCCAATGTGGAACTAATTCTGAATCCGTTATATGGCATCCCCGATCGGGAGGCCGACGAGGGCATCAGTCCGACTCTGGGTCTCTTGCCCACTCAGTGAAACCCGCTCCGTGCATGACAGTACTAATGCAACCTGCCCCGACATATCTGCTGACCCATGACATTACTTATGCATAGGCCAGAGGGCTGCAGCGCGAAGCCATCCACTCCCCCCTGGGCTCCAGCCCAAGCTCCACACTGGAATCTCAATGAAAGCACCATTGTTATACATATATACAAGTGGTGAGGAGAGCAGACCCCAAAAGAAAAGTCTGATAGGGAAAGATGTAAAACCCACCCTAAAATCCCAATCGTCAGATATTTTTTAAAGTTTGATTTATGATTTTTAAATTTTAAAAGCACCATAACTTATCCCCAATAACAATCAAATCATGGGGAGAAAACCTTGGTACCCACTAGAGGATTTAGCCCGAGACCTAGCCTCGCGTTCTTTCTTGGTTTCGTTAAGTGCCGGCGACGGCGAGGAGGAGAGGATCTCACGTCAATTTTTCTTCCCTACTTCTTTGAGGTAGGCACCCACTTTATCAGATCTAGGTCTATTTCATCATAATTGTGCCCCTTTTTCTAATTTATGATCAATAAATTTTAATTTTCTATCGCAAATTCGATATGCATTGATTCGTGTCTTGGATCCTCACTTAGTTTGTGTCTAAGAGAGATTTTTTTAAAAAAAAAAAAAACAAGGGAATGATCTGTAGTAATTATGTTCTGATTTTGAAACGAGCAACGTGGGAATCAATTTGTGATAGAATTGGAGAATGAGACAAACATCAGCATTAAATGGATAGAATGACAGAAGCTTTTACTTTTTGATGGTGCTTGAAACATCAAACAACCTGTTTTAGAGTTGAGAGTTCTTTGACCCAGCATAGGATGTGTGTTTTTAATCGTTGGGAACCTCACCTTTAATAGCAGCAGCCATATATATGTATGTATATATATACATATATATATATATATATATATATATATGTTTTTGATGGACGGAGTGGGAGCAGTGATGCCATCCATGATTGTCACACACACACACACACACACACACACACACATATATATATATATATATATATATATTTGTGGGTTTGATTATAGGGTAAGAAATTAATTATTTCTGCATCCCTGGTGTTGCTAGCATAGTTAGTGTTTAGAGTTTTGATCGGGGTTAATGTTTGTATTAAAGTTTTGGAATCTAAGGCAAGTATAATGTTCATGTATAGGGTCTCTGCTCAAATCCTGATTTTGAGTGTCTGATGGATCCTATAGGTTGAGGATATTTTTTCAGGTAAGTTATCCACATATAAACAAGTATATATATATATATATATAATAATTTCTGATTTACTGGAAATAAGTATTTAATTGTTTTGGATTTTATTGTAAATAAAATTTTGTGATATTATACTTATATGTTTTGGGTTTTGAGATATTTTGCGTATCGTTATTTTCAAAACTTATGGATTATTTATTTATTTATAAATTTTATTTATTTATTAATTTATTTAATTGTTGGTTAAATTTAATGGTTTATTAGAAAGCATGATATATATTCTTATGTATTTATTCGGTTATTGATTAATTATATTTTAATTATTTTTGTTACTTATTAGCATTATTATATTTTGAAATAATCTGAGTTATGTTCATTAGAAAAATGGAATCACCAAATTTCTCTATTTTTGTGTTGACGATGATTTTGGTGCCGATATATTTTGACATAGTAACTTGTAATCCCCAATTTAACTTTGTAATAACCTTGTTATTGGGGGTTAAATATCGACAATGTCGACATGAACTTCGATTCTAATAAGAAACTATAGCTTCGCACCACTCCGTAGGTGGAGAATAACGGCCTTTGATATTTCGGCTCGAGTCGTCGAGGGTAAATAAATGAACTCTAACAATCTAACTAGGGTCACCGAGTTTAAATATATGAATTATGTTGTTTTGTTTTTGGCATTAGTTATTTGGGGGACATATATACTTGTTCATTTGAAAATTTTGTTTGTATGCGAAATGTTCTATTGTGCGGGTTTTATATTTTGATATTTATTGTATAACGTTACTTCTAAGTACATTTTTGGAAAGCATTGAGTTTTTGTGGTCCTTATATTATTGTTTTTAGTGGTTGCTTCTTTGGGCTATTAAGCTCATAAATAGTTACTCTATCTTTTCCGGATCGGGGAGTAGGTGTGTGGTGACTAGTTTAGCGGAGACCATTGAGTGAACACCAAGTGGTTAGCATGAGAATACTTCTTCGGTTGGAAACTATGAATTTGTTATGGGTCTAAGACTTTATATAAATCTTGTACTTTTAGTTACCTTGGACCATAGTTGTAAACCGGATTATTTTATTCCATGAATTTTTGGTTTTGTTTGAAATTAGTATGTTGGTGTGCATTATCTCGAGAGACAAGTATTGAGGCCTTGTGTGCCCACTTGGTCTCGGCCTTGTGGGCATACGTTTGTTTGTCGAAGTATCGAGTCCGGTGAGCCGGGTTTGGGGCGTGACAAAAGATGTCCGCCACTTATAAGCACATGGCAACCTTCTCAAATATCTCATGTGAGATTAATTCGACTCTGTTCTTAGAGTTTGTCAAAACGGGCCTCACCGTCAGCCGGCCGCCCCCCCACAAAAAATGGTGGGCCGTGTTGGCCTTTTGTAAGATTATTAAATTGTTTTATGTTTTAAATTTGTTATTGTGTTTATAAATTTTATTATTAATTGTTTTACCTTCATTATGATATATATGCATAGTATGATTTTATTAAAAAATTACATTAAACAAAAATGAAATAAATAAGTAAATGTATCCATTTTTAATTACATTAAAAAAATATTGATTAATTATTATTTTAAAAATATAACAAGTTTTATTAATTATTTTTATTGGATATTTTTAAATAATTTCAAATAATAAATTTGAAAAATGGTTAATTATTTTTATTATTTTAGTTGTGTGATTTATTATAAGTTTATAAAATCATATGTAAAATACATTTTGAAATATTGCTTTTGTATTATGTTTTGTGTTTTCATAAATATTTTTTTGTTTGGTTTGGTTTGTTAAAAAAAAATTAATATATAAAATATCTAATTTTTAATTATTTTATATTTTTTTTTATATTTAGCGGGCCGGCCCGCTCAACCCGCCAACCCAAGGTGGGTTGAGTCGGGTTGGCACTTTTAACCCGCCAAATGGCGCCGACCCGCCCCGCCCGCCAAATGACTTGTTTTGGCAACCCGCGAGCCGGCCCGCCCCGCCGGCCCATATTGACGAGTTTATCCCATGGTTTTAAAAACCGGATCGGGCCAGGCCGGTTCAACTTTGTTCAACCGGGAACCGGGTGTAAACCGGTTCGGTTAGTCACACCAAATAGGAAAAAACCGGACCAGGTTTGTTTAATTAAACAATTAAATCCGGTTTAAGAAAACATTGATTAAAATTAAATCATTAAAGTTAAACAAACCTAACAAAAAAACTTGGTTTATTTATTTGTATGCGAAAACATTGATTAAAATTAAATCATTAAAATTAATCAAACCTAACAAAAAAAACCCGGTTTATTTATTTGTATGCTTGTATTTTATTGTTGTTGATGTAGTATACTTGTATTTTATTTCATTCCTCATTTTTGAATGATTTTGTTGATTTGGTGTTATTGGTGATGGTAGTTGTCTTGTTGTTGTATTATAGTGTAAACTTATATTTTATTTAATTCTTTATTTTTGAATATTTTTGTATTGTTGTATCATTGTATATTTGTACTTTGAAAAATACAATTTTATGTAGAGTTAACACTTTGTGATCTTTATAACTTTGCAATATGTAATTGTGTATTTTTTAATTATTCTTATTTTCTAAATTATTTTTCTTATTTTTAAATTTGTGTAAATTTTAAAAATTTATTTATTTAAAAATATTAAATATTATTGAACCGGTCGGTTCAACTGGTTGGACCGTGAACCGGTTGCCTAACCCGATCAACAACCGCTCCGATTATTAAAACATTGATCTATCCGTTACAAATACATCGTTTTCTACTTTAAAAGGAATGAAAAATTAATACCTGGATAAAATGCATGCACATGTGTCTCATGGCATGGAGACAGAAGCCATTTACTGCTGATACAGCATCATCCGAGATTCTCAAAATCACTCATTTCCACATGAGGATAGCAAACAAAAATAAAAAAGAAAAACAAGGCCTAAAATGAATTTTGACTTAATTTTTAAGAGTGTAGTGGTAACTGGTAATTACAGATACAACTGTAACAAGTCTCAAATCATAGCAACTCCAACCATGTGACTTGGTCAAATATAAACAATTTGACTAAGACTCAACATGCCAAGTCAACAAAAGCAAATTACAGATGATAATTAACAAACATGAATCCTTATCATTTTTTCATAAAACCTCCACAAAAAGTCCGTTCAAAATCATTCAGAAACCCAAAGAAAATAAACCCAAATAGTTAGGTCAATAAGATTGGTGAAAGAATGATTGAGTTTTAAAAGATAGATAAAATGTTACGGTAGATGCAATGAGTGGACAAAAGACAATTATTCAATGGTACCGTGCTTCAATCGAAGTTATTGACAAGTGGACGACCTTCTTTTTTCTGTTTTTTTCTTTTTCTCGTCTCACATATACATCGCTCTCAGTCCAGCAAAGGGATGACATCAGAGAGATGGCAATCTCACTCCAGCAAAGATGATAATGATATCAGAAAGAAAGCATTCTCAGTGATGATGATTAGGGATGCAAGTGGGGCGGGGCGGGGCGGGGAATGAGATCCCCATCCCCATCCCCGCTTCCCACGGGGCGGGGATTCCCGCCTGCAAATTCCCCGCGGGGGAGATGTTTGCCCCACTCACTCCCCCGCGGGGATCCCAACGGGGCCGGGGAATCCCCGCCCCCCGCAAATTTTATTAATTTTTATAGGAAATAAATAAAATTAATTAAAATTTTAAAATATTTTTTCATATAATTATATTCGTACATTACATATTTACATAGGAGTAACACTAGTTTTACTAAAAATCTAAAATATTTTTAATGCAAACCAAAACTATATATTTTTTTAAAACCTAAATATTTGGTCCTTATAATTTTATTATATATTCATATTGAATTTTAAAACAAATAAATAAATAATTATATGAGTCATTTTTAATATATATATAATTAAAATTCGGGGATTCCCGCGGGCGCAGGCGGGGATTCCCCGTAGGGAGCAGGGGATTCCCCCGCGGGAGCGGGGTGGGGAATGCCCTCCCCGCCCCCGCCCCGCCCCGCGATACGGGGAGGGATTTTCCCCCCATTTCCCCGCCCGCGGGGGTTATTTCGGGGAATTCCCGCCCCGCCGAGACGGGTCCCCGGAACGGGATTCCCGCCCCACTTGCATCCCTAATGATGATAAGAGAGAGAGAGAAAGCAACGGAGAAAAACAAATAGGCCCCCACAAGAAAATATAAAAATAAATTGATAAGCCCCAAGACGTACAGATAATTAAAAAGTGGCCTTATAATGCATACCAACATCTCTTTGTGCCAAAAATATGTTACTTGATCATGAGGTTTTCTGTGCAACACTGTCAAGCATATTCATATGGCCTAACATTCTTGTTACTTATAAAAGTTTAGGGTTATATATCTAGGGTTAGGGTTAGTGTTGCTTGGTGACGAAGAATTCATTCAATCATTCATAGTTTTTAAAAACACCACAACAAACCTAATAAATTCAGTCAATTAACATAATATTGAAAGCAAAGCAACAAGGCATACACTATTGAGGGGACCGACAAACTTGAGTCATCCACGAATTTATTCCGCACTTCAAATTTTAATTAATTATAAATGATATTTATTTTAAATAATTATTATTTATAAAATAATGAACACATAAATATTGATTAATATTTAATTAAATATGGAGTTGTGTCTTTTTGGTGTTTGATAAGGACATAAAAGATTTTTACTAGAGGGAATGAATGAACCATTCCCCTGCCTCATTACCCTGGGAGGGTCAATGGTGGCCACCCAAACTAATGATTACCTCCCAAAAAACCCAGGCAAACATGGGTGTGGGAATCTGGGGAAAACCATTACACCCATCCAAGCACACCCTAATTATAAATTTAATTCTAAGGCAAAGGTCTTATTATTAAGTGGAAATTGCAAAAAAAAAACCCCTAAGTTTGCAATATTACCAAAAACACACCCTTAATTTGGAAATCCCTAAAAACCTCTTCCTTTTAAACACAATGTTCTCCAAACCATCAAAGCATGTAACTGTGGTTAACAGAGTTATTTTTAAATTTTATAGATGAAATTGCCCTTGCATAGGAAGTCGTGGCACTGCAATCATTTCGCCGGTTGAGAGGAAGTGGGGGGTTTTTCTTAGGATAATCCCAAGAGACTCTTCAGCTTTTCTTCTGAAATCGTCTCTTCATCTTTTCCCTTTCCGAAGTTGTCTCTGCTTGGACGTCCTCTGTAATTTCAGTTTGTCCCTTGCCTTGAGCTTTTGAATCACTCGTACGCAAGTATTCGGCATTTCATCAGTTTTCAGTCTAAGGTATTGAAGAAGTTGTGATAATGGTTTTATTTGAACTACTCTGTTACAAAGAGAGATTTGTCGGTTTTGTTTTCTGGTTCTGTTTTTATTGGAAGATACTGAAGTCTGCGGGGGGATTTCTCTGCTGCGGTTTTGTTAGTCTGCAGGGAGATTTGTCGGCTAGGGTTTTGTTTTGTTTTACATTTTTGTTATTATTTGTGTAATTTTTATAATGTACGTTTCCCCTTTCATTTGATATGGTTGCAGTTTTACAAAGTAGTTTTCTTTTAAACAATGATTTTTTGTTTAAAAACGTATGTCTCCGTTTAAATATTATGGTTACCGTTTAAGATACTAAGTCTCTGTTTTCGCTTAAAAACTTATATCTCTGTTTAAGCAGCTAGGTCATAGTTTAACAAGTGTTGTTATTGTCGCGAGGTTTGTGATTATGGCCGTAAACCTAGTCAATGGGAGATGCTACTTGACACCGGTAGTGGAGACCTTGGCCGAATTGAAAGCCTACATGGCCCCTCGACCTTTGGGAGATCATCTAACGGACACCGTTTGCGGCATTCAGCGAGGTGGAAGGCCGTATTCTAAGAGAGGACCCTTCTTGATTCTCTTTTGCAAAGGTACGATGGCCACACTAATAAATTCAGGATCGGGGGAAGCCTGCTAAGTTTCAGGCCTGAAGATATGGCTCTTGTTCTGGGTCTACGTTATGATGGAGACTCAGTCATGTTTAAGAAGAAGAAAACACGGTCAGCTTTCGAAGAGAGATATTTATCAAAAAGCTACAAGAGACACAGAGACTCTATCAAGACCACTCTTCAGCAGCTTGTTGGACAGAGGGGAGAAGAGGAAAATTTTTTGAAACTCATGATGGTGTACCTCATGGGTATAATCCTCTTTCCAAATACCTCATGCTTGGTTCCCAATTAGATTGTTGATTATGTCGATTTACCCGGCATGGGGCGGTACACATGGGCTCAGGCGATACACAAATGACTTATGGAGGACGTTCCACAAGATGCCGCTCGAGTGCAAGCTAGATGCGCGGGGGAGAAGACAAACACGGGGTATATTAAGGGTTGCTCGGTCGAGCTGAACATCTGGTTTTACGAGCTGACCAAAACCAGAAAGAAAATCCATTTCGGTAAGACCCCAAGGATGCTGTGCTACGGTGAAAATACTTACCGGAAGCAAGCGACAATAGAAATCCGTTGGTCATCTCTCGAAGGAAAAAGAGTTAATAAATCATGAATAATGTGTTTAACAATAATTGTTAATGTGTAAATATAGTCTTTAGCATTAAAGAATGGTAGTTTTTGTTTAACATTATTCTTCATTGTTTAAAAGTTCCATTTTCTGTTTAAATATATGCAATACCGTTTAAGTATATATGTCAAATATTTAAATATATTTGTTATTGTTTAAATTGAATGATTTATTTGAGATTGTTTTGTTTATAGATGTTACTTTCTTGAGCTAGCCGGCGAATGCGATGAAGATATATTTGTTCGGGTCAACCGGCGGAGGGCTGCTATTGCTCTGGAACCACTTGCTCGAAGGCAAGATGAGAGGCTAACCTCTTTCGTGCAATCTCGACGAAATTGTTCCCTTAATTCTAGCCCAACGCGCGCACGCATTCCTTGGTGCCGGATAAGCCCTCTCCTACCCCGCCCGACGGCAACACCAACCCCCCGACTACGACAATGACAGTATCCTCGATCTCTCCAACCCCCCTGATCGCGGCGTTCCCCCCCCCCGATGTCACTGCAACTCTTCTATAGGCGTCCCAGATATTGATGACCGAATTCCCTCAACTTGTCGCTCGGGTTTAGGCATTTTAAGGACAGTCATAATCGACTGCGCCGTCACTCCAAACAAATGAAGTACCCGGGACGGACGAGGCGTCGGAATTTGATGGCGATGACTTCATTGGGATGGTTATTTTAAGTCAGTTACGTTTGAAGTGGCTTGCAAAAAAACAAAAACAATAATGTCTCTCTGTCCATCACCGGCTGACGATGAAACAATAGCAGCACCATCGGCGGCTGATGCTGTGATTGAGTCCGTTGCCATTTATGATATGGCGTCATTGTGGAGAAGATCGTCGATGTTGTTGGCATTGCCATGATTGAGGAAGTCAACGAAATCCCCGTTACGGTGGAACCGGCGGCTGACAGTGCCGCATCGAAGGTGGTGGCTACAATCCCTGAAGAACAAGAACCAGCTGAGTGTGTTTCTCCCTATGATGCTGTTGCCATGGCCGCAGTTGACAAGATCGTTGACTATGTTGTCAATGAAATCCTGGTCACGGAGGAACCGGAGGCCGACAGTACCGCATCCAAGCTAAGCGTAATCCCACAACAACAAGAAGCATCTAAGGATGATCCCAAAAACGCTGTTGACGAGGGGCAAGGGAACATCACTATAAACACAACGAAAGATATGATTCTTGCCAACCAACAATATGAAGAAGTTCGCAAAGACTTTATTCTGAAGAAAAAAAAATATCCTTGACAATCGCGCCTCAACAAATTTGAGCTGGAGTTGATAAAGATCTTCCTCAACTGCTCTATGGACATGTAAGTATAAAACTTTTATGTTATTGTTTACATATATGTTCCTAGTTAAGTTATGTAGTTTCTGTTTGACTATGAGCGTTATCATTTAAGATAATGCTTTACCTTTTAACTTTGTCAATTACTGATTAAACATTCACATTATCGTTTAAAAACATATATTTGCCACTTAAGATTTTGTGTTATTGTTTAATTATATCTGTTACCGCAGGACTGTCGTGTGGAGGAATGACTCTGTCAGTGCCACACGGGCCAGACTATTCACAATGCTTAACAGGAAGGAGATGGTGACAGATGATGTGATGGACGCCTTCGTATGCATAATAAAAAAGTTGCTGGCAAGATTACCATATCCTTATAAGAAGCACGCCTCCATCACACAACCACTGGCACTATTTATATCAAAGTAGGAAGACGCACATGACCCGACTTTCGCTATGATCGGCGATGCCGTGCGCAACCTGCATGATGTTGATATTGTCATCCTCCCCATAATCATGAATGCCCACTTCCATGTCATGGTCCTCGACAATAAGAAACAAGAATATATGCCATTATACTTCATGCCAAGTGAAGAGTATGATAAAGACGCGGCTGAAATGGTAAGTTCATTGATAAATAATCAGTATTCTAATCTCAAATTGCATATCCCTACAGCGGACGCTATCTGACTTTTCTATACCCCTACGGTGACCACAAAGTACCCGCTTGTTCATGACAACAAAACCCCACGACAAAAAAGAGAAAGTGTCGATTGCGGAATCTACGTCATGCGGTTTATCGAGCAATTATTCGATGGTGAAAAGCTACGGCTACCGCAAACGGATGCCCCTTATCTGAGATTAAAGTATGTTGCCCGTATACTTATGGAAGGGAGCGCATCCTGCATCCCTGACAAACGGGGGTCTTCGACTGCGGAGAAATGGAATTTAGCTGACATTCTTTGTTTTCAAATGTAAACCAATTTTCTCGTTATTATTTTAAATTCAATTTATTCTTTTCCAATGACATGGCAAATTTTTCAATTTAAATTTACTAGTGTTTGTTTAATGTCTGTATTTTTTTATACTTGACTTTCTTTGCTTAACTTTCAATTGTAATGTTTAAATATCAGTGTTGCTTTTTAAAATAAAGTACTATCTGTTTAAACGATGATATCGCTATTTAAATATATGCTTTACCTTTTAAGAATAAGCGTTTCCGTTTAACATTCAGTGTCTATGTTTAAATATCAAAGAATGACAAAATGAGGTAGTCTCTGTTTAAAAGACGATGTCTCTATTTAAATATATGTGTTACCGTTTAAAAATAAGAGTTTTTTAACATTCAGTGTCTACGTTTAAATATCAAAGAATGATAATGAAATTCGATTTTCTCTATTTAATATCAAAAGTTGACACTCAAATAAGTTTGTTTCCCTCGTTTAAATTATTTATTTACAATGCCTAGTCGGCGGCTGTTTTATTGCAAGATCTACGATTGTGTTCGACCGCATTGATTAAGCTCCAGCCTAATGATTCTTAAATACTTATATTAAACAAAGTTAAAGAATGTTTTTAAATAAAGTTGCAAACACAAATTACAGAATTTTTAAATAAAGTTAACAAACTAATACCCCTCAGGGTCTTATTTAAAAAAAAAACAAAGTGAACAAAAACTGTCACTCTGCCCTTTGCTTCTGCTTCAAAGCTTGGAGCAGCTTTTGGACATGTGGCTTTCGATTTTTTGTTTCATCAAGTCTTGCAGCTTGCAGGACTTCTTTTGCTGTTAGTTCTTGGAGTAAGTCTTGCAAAAAGCACTCAAACTCTTCATCACTGGAGTAATCTGGACTGCATGAAGGCCCTGCAATGGAGAGTTCAAGGTTTTATAAGAACCAAATAGTTTTTAAATATTTATAGAGAAATCTTATGGTATGAAGGACTTGGAATGGAGACATCATCAACAACAACAGGAAACATTTTCATCTTCCCACTGTATGAAGGACAGAGCTGCTTGAACGCCATCTCAGGAGCAATTATGCTTGGTTCTTTTTGCAGACTCAAGACCGGAGAATGGGGTACCATCAACCGGAACCGTAGCCACAAAAGCGGGTTGTTGTCGGGCTTTCCATGAGGGTGGAGTACTCTGGCAAGAGCCGGTGAGTCTTCTGACAAAACTCGTTGAGAAGTGTCTTATACATTTTCTTGGGTTCTGGATATATCTAGATGTTTATATTGTTTGAGCTTCTTCTTTACATAGAAATCTAGCCCTTGGAAGTTTGAGCTCTTTTCTCAAATAAAACAATAGTAAAAATATCATGCAACTTTGATCTTGATTTGCAGTGTACTTTTTTATAATTTTAAATAAAGTAATTGCTATTGGTTTTTATATGTAAAACAGTTTTGTCTTTATTAATTTAAATTCAATTCATTCTTTTCCAATGATATGGCAGATTTTTCAATGTAAATTTACTTGTGTTAATTTAATGTTTGTATCTTTTATACTTGACTTTCTTTGGTTAACTTTCAATTGTAATGTTTAAATATCAATGTTGCTTTTTAAAATAAAGTAGGGTCTGTTTAAAAAATGATGTCTCTATTTAAATATATGTGTTACCTGTTAAGAATAAGAGTTTCTATTTAACATTCAGTGTCTACGTTTAAATATCAAAGAATGTCAACGAAATTCGATTTTCTCTGTTTAAATATCAAAAGTGGTTACTCAAATAAGTTTGTTTCCCTTTAAAAAATTATTTATTTACAATCGACAATTTCATTGCAAGATCTACTATTGTGACCGGGCGCATGGCAGTGACTGCAATGTAACTCGCGGACCTCAGACACTTGCGACTCGATCCTCTTTCTTCTAGAACACCTAGGTTGCCTTCTCGTCATAAGCGGTCGCAAACGTGTTTGCGATTTTTGTCCGTAGGCTTGTCATTGTCAGGTATGGGGAATATGACTTCCTTAGACCCCAGTTTATAATTATCGACTATGAAGTAGCCGCTAATAAATGTCATGCGCTTACCCATTTTTTGGACGCTTTCGGATGTGACGCCGATCCAATTCCACCACCGCAAGTTTGTGACGGGTAACTTGTCTTGATTCTGAAAGTATTTTTATTATATTCCTTTGATACATAAAGGCGTCATTGGCAACCATCAGCAACACATTCCACAGTCACCCGGTGTTTTTCTTTCTTTAGGAATTTGAAGTCAAAATTTCGTTTGATAGCAAAATTTTGAAGTGCGTCTTTGAAATGTTCAACGCCTTGAAAACATCGTCCGATATCCAACGATAACACTTCATATTGATCTGAGGAGGAAGGAAGGCATCGCACAGTGTTAGGGCCACCATGAGGTGGAATAAAAGCGCTCCAGAATCCAAATTCCTGCCAACTCTTCATTTCAAACGAAAACGATTAAGATTTTAAGCAGAAACATACACTTTTTAAACGATAACTATAAACTGTAAAAGTTAAAAACAATATCTAAACAGAAACATAACAATTTAAACTGAGAAGACAGTTTTTAAATGAGAACTTAATCTAGTTAAACAGAGACTGGGATAATTAAACAATAATTAACATATACAACTAGATAAACATAAAATAGAAGAACCTTATGACGAGAAGAACTCATTTTCAGTAGGGTACGATGGCACATAATCTGTCTCAACAACAAGATCGACTATAGCGCATTTGAAGATGGAGTACATGTGACACATGTGTTGGAAGTCAACCTCGTTTATTATTGGACAAACCGTTTTATGTCTATCGGGTGTGATAAACTTCACCCTCACACGGGAAATATCGAGACCACATCGCTCACATATCTCAGCTAACACTGATTCCTAAGAAGTCAACGCCGTGAACACTAGCACTCGTCCCTCCCCGTTGTATCTAACAATAGCACAAAAACTCTCCCACGGGAATGATCAAAGTGAGAGCACCGAAGAAATTCTCACCATATCGGGAAACCGGCGGAACTCAAATCGAACAAACCAAATTAGAAGAAGAAGAAGAAGAAGAAGAAGAAGAAGAAGAAGAAGAAGATGTAATTCGCTTTCTAAACTTTCTCGACAAAAAGCAAGCAAGGAAGGAAAAAAAAATTCACAATTGTTCTTATAAAGATTAGACATGATGTGAACGGGCGGTTTTTCCCCCATCATTTGCAAGGGCTAAAATGGAGTTTCATAACATGACCGACTTGCGATGATCGATAGGGGTATAAGGGAATTAAATTATAACGGAAGAGTTGTCGGGGGTGAACAACAGTTGGAGGGGTTTTAGCAAGTTTTGAAAATCACGAGCCCAACAGTAATGTTCCCTATTATTAAAATTAAAAAAAATGCTTCGGGTATAATGTTTCAGGAAAGCACGACTTCCATAAAAGTCTATATCCATGGGCCCATCCTCTCTCTGGAGCTGAAGGTTGCAACACACTACATATCAGTCTCCATGTGATGTATCAGAGTCTCTCGCCCGTTGCTGTCTCCGTCTCAGCCACTCTCCAGCGTAGAGCTCATCGTGCTCAGCAGCAACCATCTCTCAATGGCAACAAAGAAGAGAGTGGCTCTGGTTGCTGGTGTGACTGGACTCGTCGGCAGAGAGCTAGTAAAGTCGCTTCTCTCCCTAAAACCACAGTGGGACAGAATCTATGGTGCTGCCCGCCAATGGAAAACTGAAGCTCTTGATCAGTTCTCTGACCCCGTCTATCACTTTGTGGATTGTGATTTCTTGGACGAGGAGTACACACTGAGGAAGCTGTCACCACTGGCTGGTCAAATTACCAACCTTTTCTGGGTAACGTTGGCGAGCAAATGTGAACGAGAAACCATAGAAGAGTGCAATCTCAACCGTTCCATGCTGTCCAACGTACTGGATGCCCTCCTACTGCCCACCACCAGCAGCTCACTCTCCCACGTTTCCCTCCAGACAGGCACCGGCCACTACGTGTCCTTCCGACTGAACAAATTTGACTCTGAAGGTGATAAGTACTATGACGAGAGTAGCCCAAGGGTGGTGGTGGATGGTGGTGGGGAAGCAATCAATTTTTACTACGCTCTTGAGGATTTACTCAGTGAAAGGCTTGCGAGGAAGAGAATTGGGTGGTCAGTGCATCGCCCTGGATTGCTGCTGGGAGTCTCGACCAGGTCCCATTCTAATTTCATTGGTACCTTATGTGTGTATGGCAGCATCTGCCGTCACTTGGGTCTCCCATTCACCTTTTATGGGGATCGTAAGCGTTGGGAGCAGCCCTGCTTGGATGTTTCTGACGTCAGGCTTGTCGCCGACCAACTCATCTGGTGGGCTTCCTTCACTCATTCTGATCACTCTGATTGGCAGGGTCAAGCTTTCAATGTAGTCAATAGCGCTACATACACTTGGAGCCAGATCTGGCCGGCCTTATCTTCTACCTTCTGTGGTGGTGATGATGGCCGGTTCTCTGAGGATAAAACCTACATGGAGGTCATGGGAGATAAGGGAGATGTGTGGGGGGAGATGGTACACAAGTACCGGCTTTGCTCAACCAGAATGGAAGAAATGGCGAACTGGGAGCTATTAGATAGTGTCGGCCGGTTCCCTTTCAACTTGCTGGTGAACAGAGACAAAGCATACAGTTTAGGTTTCACAACTGCGCATGATGTTGACGTTGCAACTTCAATCCTCTACTGGGTGGATCGCATGAGGGAGGCGCGCCTCATACCCTACTTTGATCAGGAAGAATTTGTTTGAACTTGTTCGCACCTTGTTCTTTTTTTCTTTTTATGTTATCGCTGATTTTAGACTCTTGTGGCTAGAATCAGGTTGCTAGAAAAATGGTTGTTTCAGGGCTCCCAGACCAAGCATAATAGAGTTTTGTTGGAGTTGATTAGAAGCTGAAGGTATACGTCTGGGAGTCAGCATGGAGTGCTGGATTAGTTTAAAAGTATTGGTATGGATCAAAGGACTTGTTTTTTATGTATAAGGTCTGAAGTTGGTGGTTTGTAAGTTTGGCTTCAGTGTACATGTGAGCCGTGGATATCATGACAGTTACTTAGTTACATATGTTATCTATCAGTATAATGCAAGTATGGTGTGTTCAGTTATATAAATAGATGAAGTTGTTCCTTTCTTTGGACAGATATATATATCTTCTCTTTAATACGACAATAAGTTTTACTGAGTACTCCACTTATCTGCTCCTTTCAATTTAAAAGCAAAATAAAATTAATGATATGAGAAGTAGATAAGTGGGGTACTAAGCAAAATTGTTTTGAAATATCATAATATAAATTCTATACAAACACAACAAAAAGAAATGCTAAATTTCCATAGGAATAAACCGTAAAACAATGGTAATAAAATTTTGGGACCATATTTGAGACGAACAATGGTAATAAAATATCCATGCCATAGCACTGGAGACAAACAATTTTTGTCATAGCTTTTTACTATCATGCCAGACTTTGCACCGTTTTTGCACCATGCTTTATTGCCATGCCAAATATTATCAATGATGCTTTTGGCACGGACTTTGTTTTCATATTTGACATGATTTTTGTATGATTTTTTGGTTTGGCATTTAGTATGATTTTTAGGACTATGTCCTTGGTCCAGTATTTGGCATAACTTTTAGCAAAGCAACTTTTGTTTTCCATAGCATTTATCATAGTTTTGGCAAGGCTTTTTGTTAGGATTTTCGGCACAGATTTTTTTATTAAGTGGGAGAAAAAAAATTTATATGAAATCAGTTTTATTAAAAAATATCATATACTTAATGCTGATTTTTTGGCAAAATGAACATAGATGTCATTAAAATCACAAGTTTGCCAAAAACTTCAAAAACACAAAACTCAACAAAAACATCTATTCCCATCATCACTGAAGCCTTTAGGAGGGTTATTGGTAGCCAGTATAGTGCAAAGCCTATTAGAGGTCGGATAGCGCTCATCCAAATGTGATTGCGCTCCTATCATTGGTGCTCTAGGGACCACTATGTGCGGGTACACTACAACAAAAAACTAAATTTGCAATACATTTTAGAGACACAAAAACTCCAAAATGTGTCGCAAAATACAAGTTCAGACACACTTTGGGACACACATAAATTTGTCGCGTTTCAGATGTCGCAAAATTTTGAGACATTTTTGAAGATTATGTCGCAAATTTTGTGACGCTACATAGGCCATCACAAAAGTCATCACCTTTTTGAGAAAGCACACCCATGCACGGAAGCACGATCAGGAAGCATGGCGGTGCTTCCTCCTGTGCACTTTTCACGAATTTTCAAAATAAGAAAAGCACTGTTTCTTTACTTCTAGCACCCCCGTACTCTTTGAAGCACGGGCATGCTTCTGCCAGTGCACTTTACAGGAATCCTAAATTCGAGCCAAAAACATGTTCCAAGACATTCCGAGAAGAACACGACCATGAGCACAGCCTAAGCATGGTCGTGCTTCCATTGGGAACTGACTTTCTAAGCCCAAAGTTAGAGTTTCAAAGGGACTTCTTTTTTATCTTTTCTTCCCCTTTGGGGGAGACGGCGGGGAGGGCGAGTGGCACAACGTTGGAGGCTGGATCTGGGCCGACATATCGTAGTGAGAGTGGAGAAAAGCTGTCAAGATCATCATCGGATGCACTCTGATGAAAATTGTGAAGCAAGAATGGAGTTTATAGATTACATCTCATTCTCTTGTTGTTTTCCTTATGTTTCTTGTAGAATCATAAGGGGCTAACCATTATCCAGTGTCCCGGATTCATGAACTCGGATGTTAGTTCTGTAGTTGAATATTTTCTTTTAATGTTTATGGGGTCTTATTGATTTCTATGTTTAATCATGTGTTGCATAACTTGATGTGTGTGATTAGCATAGTTATGATTAGAAAACTTGGCTTGTGTTGATTGGCTTAGTTGTGATCGCCGTTGGGTGGTTGCAATCGTCGAAGTGCAGGATCCCAGAGTTACATCGATAAACCTCAACGTTCATGATTGTCATAGATGCAACAGGGCTTTGAGAGCACACATAGGTTTCGTAGGATGTACCTAATAGACGCTGTGAGAAAGTGACTACAAACTAGTCCTAGGGATTGATCAGGGGTGCTACTCCCTATCACTGATCTCTAATTACTTGAACTCTATCTCTCTACCGTTCTCTTTACTTTCTTTACTTTCTTTGTAATTAGTTTTCAACCCAAACTGTTGAGGCGGCTAAATATTAGAAATCTGACGAGAGTATCAAAAGCTATACTAGTCTCTGTGGATTTGAGTGCCCGATCCTACATTGGGTACATTATATTATTTGTATGACGTGTGCACTTGAGGATACGAAAGCGGTGTATCATAAGCACCTAGGGTTATGCCGCTGCTGGCGACTCTATCTATTTATTTTGAATAGTACCCCATCGTTTTCCATCGCCAGCGGCCCATTTCTGAACCTTTTCACTTCCCCCAACTCCCTACCTTCATGTTTGAGCACTTAGGCATGCATTTGGATGCATTTGGAACCCACTCACCGTTTGATTTTCAATTCTATATGACAATCCTAAGGTATAACTTTTTCTTAAATTTTTCATTGTGATTTGGTATTTTTGATGCATGCAAATCTGTTTCTGAATGATTGTGAATGTTTAGTATGCACTTTAATTCAGTTATTGTAAATCTTTTAAACTCTATTGTACAAGAAGGACAAGAAGGACCCTTACCGCCTAAGCTCGAGGCTTGCGACCATAAGCTTGACCGTAAAAATGAACCTCTTGAGTCTTACAACAGTAAGTATGCCCGTAAGCAGGCCTTAAGCTTGTCTGAATTTGAAATTTTCACAAGTTCGCACTAATTTTTGTTGCATTTTTCTTAAACTTTTAGGATGCCTCGCGCGAAGAGAGTTGCATCCAAACCATTAAAAAGAGTTGCACCTGCACCAACCACACCCGCGTCACCCACAAGCCCAACCTCTTTTAGCTTGTGCTTTAGAGGGCAATCCAACCACTTGAGGACGAAGTAGTTTGGCTAGTCCTGTACTATGGACCGGCCGATTCTAGCCTAATTGGAGCTAGAGGAGGAGTTTGGGGGATGCTACAGAAGGGAGGATGGTCCTGTCTATTCTTGGTAGAGGACCTAGCCAACCGGGACGCTACGCTTGAGGTCTTGAGCTCCTTCGAGCGCGACCGTGGGCTAATAGGCTTCAACCGAGACTCCACGGTCCGTTTTCACTTATTTGGTGAGCAGTGGACTCAGACCTTTTCAGAATTTGTACTACAAATGGGGCTCTACGACGTCGACCATATCGGCGCCCCCAATGTCGGGAGATGTTGATAGGCTTTCCTGCGGGAGTGACGCCCGACGAGTATGGCTGGAGCTGACGACCTGCAGAAACTACAAGCTAGGATTTACCAAGGCCACATGCCTTGTTTGCCCCTCTCACAGGTATGGTCATGCCGTTATGGCACGATCATTTGCAGGTAGGACAAACAACACCGAAGTAGTACGGTAGTAGGAGCTCCTATACCTGCACAGCATCTTGGATACGTGCTACTAGACTTCCTCGCACACCAGGGCTAGCCCGTCTGCTTGAGCACAATCTTTGCTGGCTGCTACATCAAACTCGTGATCGGAGGGATAAGGCTGGCAAATCGCCTCGAGGGGCAGGAAATCATGAGTAGCAAGCCTTCCCTCAGCCTAGACACCCTGCGACTGATGGGGCTGGTGATCCGTAGAGGCTAGAGGTACATCGTTACCCCCAGGACTGATCAGACTACAGATCAGGGTGAGGACAACTCAGGCGAGGAATTCGAGGATGACTCAAGTTTGTCGGCCCCCTCAATGACAACGAGCCCCTTGGCTGCAGTGTGACCTCAAGTAGGACTTTATGATTAGTGCATTTCATATACATATTTTATATACCTCTTACCTATAATTTGCTTGTCTTTTATCATTTGCTTTATGTATTTTAGTGTTACTTTTCAGATATTTGCATTTATGTACACAATAGCAGGTCTTGGGTAATTAGAGGAAGTATTGGAGTGAAACCAGCATCAAAAGAACCAAGTTGCAAATAGCCAAGATAAGCATGGCCAGAACACAAGCGTGCTCTTGGGTTGTGCAGATTACTAGATTTCAAAGAAGATTCAATGGTTAAAAAGCACAATCACGGTTCCTAGGGCACGGGCGTGCTTATGTTAACACGGCCCAAACACGAGCGTTCTTTGGGCCGTGCACTTCCTTGCCTGGCAAAAACATATTCTGATGCTGAATCCTAGATCTGGCCGAAAAGAGCATGGCTAAGAAGCACGGCACATGCACTCCCATGCTTCGATCGAAAGCACGCTTTTAAGCCCCAGAGTTAGGGTTAGAAGGAGACTTCGGCTTGGAGATTAGAAGACAACTTGAGAGGTGATCTTCACCACCATTCAGAGGGAGATTAGAGCAACAATTCTGAGGCACAATTTGGAGTGGAGTTTTGTCAACCGAGAGATCCTTAGAGCACAATCAGATCAATTGAGAAGCAATTGGGAGTCAATGAATTCTTACTTGATTGTTTCTTATTTTGATCCAATGATGTGTGAACACATTAGGGGCTAACTCTTTTTCTGTGCCACGGTGTCATGAACTCAGATATTTAATTATTAGTAGTTGTATTCTCTTGTAATGATTATAGAGTTTTATTGATTTTTATGCTAAATATTGTGTTGCATAACTTGATGGGCATGATTTACGTAGTTGTTATTGTAAAACTTGACATGTACTGATTGCCATAGTTGTGATTGCTAAAGGGTAGTTGCAAAACTTGATGTGCATGATTCCTGTAGTTATATTTACAAAACTTAACACTTACGATTGCCATAGATGTCACAAGGCTTTGAGAGCACACATAGAATCCACAGAATATACCTGATAATCATTGTAGGAAAGGTCACTACAAGCTTTTTTTAGGGATTGATCGGGGGTGCTACTCACTATCACTGTCACTTACCAAAATTATCCCAAACCTTCTCATACCCTCTACGTTTGCTCCTTCTCTTTCCTACTTCTAGACTAGAACCTTTCTCCAAACCTTTACTAGACTAGATACTAGAAGATCAATTAATACCAAAAGCTACACCAGTCCCTATAGATTCGACTACCCGATCCTTCATTGGGTACATTTTATTACTTCATATGACCCATGCACTTGTGGATACGTAAAGGGCGTATCACTTCTCGAGCAGTTGGCAGCCATCTAAGAGAAGCAACGGGCTTTTCGGGTGGGACAAATCGAGATCCAGGGGTTAGCGGCATAGATAAAGGCCGCCTTCGGTCGTGCCCTGACTTTACTAGCGCGTCTGGTCCCCACCTTTCCAGCTGCTGCAGAGTCAGACCCAGTTCCTAACGTCTAGGCTCCCGCTACCAATCCGATTTCTGAGTTAGCCCCAGATGTAGTTCTCAATAGCTAATGAGTGTATTGCATATACATATTTATGTACCTTTTATCCTTGTTGGGCTTGTCTTTTAGCATTTGTTTTCCATATCTTAGTGTTACTTTGAGTATCTTTACATTCTTGTGTAGATCAGCAGGTCTTGGGTGCATAAAAGAAGTATTAGAGCAGAATCAACATCAAAAGAGATAAGATTGCAAATAGTCAGGATAAGTACGGCCCGAAGCACGGGCGTCCTCTTTAGACGTGCATATTATTGAAATTTAAGGGATATTGAAGAAATAGAAAGCATGGTCACAGCCCCGAGAGCATGGGTGTGTTGCGGGCCATGCTCTTCACTGTCTAGCAAGAATTATCCTAATGCTAAATTCACGATTTGGCCCAAAGCATACGGTCAAGATACACAGCCCAAGCATGCCCTCGCTTAGGTCGAAAACACCTTTTGAAGCCTAAAGTTAGGGTTAGAGGGGGACTTTGGCTTGGGATTTGGTGGCGACCTAAGAGGTATTTTTCACCACCATCTAGTGGGGTTATAAGAGCATCAATTTAAAGACATGATTCGGAGTGGAACTTCATCAATGGCAAGGTCCTCGGAGTACAACCAATCGATTCAAGGTAATAGGGAGTCAATGGATTCTTACGTAATTGTTTCTGTATTTGTTTCTTTGTTATGTGAAACTTGAGGGCTAATTGTTCTCTGGTGCTCCGGATTCATGAACTCAGATGTTTAATTTGTACTAATCATAATCTCCTTCAATGATTATGGAGTTCTATTGATTTTTGTGTATGATTTGTATAGTTGTGATTGTAAAACATGTCGTGTGTTGATTGCCATAGTTGTGATTGCCAAATGGTAGTTGAAAACTTTGATGTGCATAATTCCTGTAGTTACATTCACAAAACTCGACGTTATGATTGCCATAGATGTGACAAAGCTTGAGAAGCATGCATAAGATAATTAGAATGTAGCTAATAATTATTGCAGGACAGTTGCT
The DNA here is from genome assembly GCA_902712375.1 of Dioscorea dumetorum. Classification (NCBI taxonomy): domain Eukaryota; kingdom Viridiplantae; phylum Streptophyta; class Magnoliopsida; order Dioscoreales; family Dioscoreaceae; genus Dioscorea; species Dioscorea dumetorum. The sequence goes on from CACTHL010000494.1 coordinate 6,521,193, forward strand.
ACAAGTTTCTCTGAGTGATTAATACAGGGCGCTACTTCTTATCATTGTCATTTGCTTAAATTATCCTTACCTTCCCATCCTATCTACGATCTCCTTCTCCTTTTAAATTCTAGACTAAACCCTTCTCAAAGCTTTGACTAGACTAGAAGCTAGAAGATAAATTAGTACTAAAAGCTTCACTAGTCCTTGTGGATTTAACTTCTACATCCTTTATTGGGTATACTTTACTACTTGTATGATCCGTGCACTTGCAGATAAGCAAAGGGTTACGAACAACACCCCTGACCATTCCGAGGGCTAGTCGTTTTATTTTATCATTGATGTATTCATTATTGGTAAGGGTTGGACCTACCACAGTTTGTACTCTTTTTTTTACTTTTAGAGGATTTTCCTTTTTTTCTTTTATGTGTTTCATTTATTTTCTTTTCTTATTATTAAGCTTTAATTGTGTCATTAGCCTCACACGAAATTTATGCCACACCCACCAATCTCAAATTATAAATGGGGTACTCACTCAGTTAATTCTTGACCTTGAGTGGACCCCCACTCAACTGAACATGCAATGGGCTCGCACCACCTCAGTCATATCACTCGCGCCGCTTATTTTTACTGGAGAAATACTCGTTTTTCCACTCTCATTTTCTCCTATTTTAGGTTCATTGTTCTTTTCTTCTTTCATTACATACATTGAGGACAATGTATGATTTTAAGTGTGGGAAAAGGATTTCATGATTGCTACAATCTATACATATTATGACTAATGATGGCATTTTGTAATGATTAGTGTGAGTTCCATAGTTAAGGTTTAACAATTGTTGGAATAGTTACATTTGGGCTCTATTTTTTAAAGTTTTACTCTATCTTTTGCTTTATAACCATTTGAAGTACACGACTCTTCTGCTATAGCAACTTAGATAGTGCATGGCTTTTGTAATATTTTTGTTTTTTAAAGTTCCTAATCTTGAAAAACAAAAAAGAACTTGCATGTTAGGAGGTGGAAAAAGCTACTTCTATTGGGCGTGTGAAGCTACTCTCGGTAAGTCCAATACTGTGTATGCTCTAATAAGAAAAAGAGCTACCGCTTTAGATAAGTGGAAGCTACCATCTCCCAGAAAATTACTGTGGAAAGAGCTACCATCCCTAAATGTGAAAGCCACTCTATAGGGCCCTGAGAGAAACGGTTACCTCAAGATGTGTGCGGAGTTATTATTTTAATCTGTTCAAATGGGTTTTTTGTGAATTTTCACTTCAAAAGTTATGCCAGTCGTGAGGAGTGAAACAGATTGAGTTGAAGTATGCACGCACTCATTAGTTTTAATTAGAGTTCAACTAGTTTCTAGATTTTAAAATTTTTAATGTTCTACCACTGTTCCCCCCATACTTTGGAAGTCACCCCGCTGTTGTTTGCTTGATGTCATTAACTCACTCCCTTCAAGCTTTATTATTCTCTTTTTTCTTGAGGACAATCAAACCCTTAAGTGAGGGGAAGTTTGATAAGTATATATTTATACTATATTTTCTATGTCATTTGGTACACTTATCAAGTTTGTGTTAGAGTGATTTTAAGGGAAATGATGCTAATTAAGGTGCAAATCATATTTTCATGCAACAGGTGTACTTTAGAGACAAGAGAGAGAGAGAGAGAGTAAAAAAAAAAGCAATATGGAGCTTGAACAAAGAAGATAGCTCTCTTGCGATCTCACCGCCTGAACAAGGAGCCAAATAGAAGCCCTTATGGCTGTAAGTCCAACCATAAAGAATGTTTAGAAGAGGTTACAGATGGAACAAACGCCACTAAGGAGTAATTGCAAAGCTGGCAGGAAAAGCTTATGGTCACACACTTACTGGCGAAGCTTACCGCCGTTAGTTAGACCAGAAGACACACGATCAATATAAACCCCACTCTTTACGACCTGCGCTTACAACCGTAAGTTGCCCTTAAGGGTGAGGATATAAAATACATTAGAGGTTCTCTAAAGAAAAAGTGCTTGAAAAGTAAGACTGTTGGAGAAGAGAAACTGGACAGAGAAAGGTAGGGTTTGGAGGATACACCATGGCTGTGAGGTTTGAGGAGACGGATCATCATCCAAAGTAGAGAAGATCTCGCTGGCACTCTTCTCCACTATCATCATCATCCCACAAAGCGTCGGCGTCGTCAAGAAGGATCGCAACTTCAAAGGGAACTTCACCCCTACCATCCATCACCAATTCTAGAGGGAGTGTTGGCTATTTGATGTTCACAAACATGAATTTTATTACTTGTAGTACTTTTCATTGCTCCACGGGAAGTTAAACCACTATTGGGAGCTTGGACATGAAACCCTAGGATCTATTTGTGTTTGATTCCTTTTATGTTTCTTAATGTTAATGGATGTTGAGATTTTGATATTGAAATTCCTTTCTTTTATTCTAGTTTTGGGATTGTCCATTTTGCTTGGTTGATTGATTGCTAATGTGTGGTGAAAAACCCATTAGTGTGTCACTATTCAAGGTCAAAGAGGGTTGAGAGAGTGAGCCTGTACATAGAGGAGTGTCTTTTTTCCCTTCCACCTAGGTTATCCTACCTTAGTGCTCTTGTGTGCTCTGAGCTATCGTGTAACTCTAGAGTTGAAAGAACTCTCCTCTAGGGAGTTGCATGGGATCAAGGGTTATTTATATTGAGAGAGTGAGTAACCTAACTTCGGGATCCAAAGTTGATTTGTTATAGGAATCCCAGATAAACAAATTCTCATGTAGGGTCCAGTATCGAGAGAATTCTCCTTTAGAACCCTGTATATGAATAATCCTAGTCGATCGTGAGAGCGGGTCTGGGATCGTAGATTCCTAGTGACTTAACTTTATTAGAGTGAGAAGTGTAATTGGAATCTGGTACTTTAAGGTATGACCCTGGGGGATCATTGTCCAAGTACTCCTACCTTATCCATCAATTTCTACTCTCTTTTAGTTTAGGTATTATTACTTCATTTCACTTATTATTATCATTACTACACTCTATTTGATTAGGTTAGATAATTGTTGCTAGAGTAAGTACTAGTAATCTCATTCTTTGGGAATTCAACAACCCTGCATTCATGCACACTATATTACTTGATTAGCATATGCATTTGTGTAGCTAAGGGACATCACACCACCCATCAAGCATCCTTGTAGAACTTGGTGAATCAAGTGGGGCAAATCATCAAGTTACTATTAGAATAAACTCAGGGTAATTTAGGAAGCACCACCAAACCTAATCCTCTAGACCACCTCAAGGAAATCACTGTTAGGAGTGGAAATCAAATTGAAATGAGAAAAGATACCCACTCATTAAGGAGAATGGGGCAAATGTGGAATCCTAGAAGATTTGGTACAAGAGAAGGGTCATAGTGCATGCAAGGAAAAGATCGAGAGTCCACTAGTTCATTAGTATGTGCCCCGCTTACCGTATCCGTCAAGGTTGAAGAAGAACCAATTTGATAAACAATTGAAGCATTTTTTGGACTTGCTCAAGAAATTGCACATTAATATCCTGCTTGTAGATCCATTGGTTTAAATGCCAAAGTATGCCAAATATGCCAAGTTGCTCAGGGATTTGCTCACAAACAAGATAACCATAGTTATGTTAATTGAAGGATGCTTTGTAATCATTCAAAAAAAGATTCTAGCAAGAAGAAAGATTCGAGTTTCACAATTCCTTGCATGATTGGTGATTTGGTGAATGAAAAAGCTTTGGCTGACTTAGGGGATAGTATTAATGTAATGCCGAATCTAGGGCTTAATAAATTGCAACCAACTAAGATAACCTTACAATTAGCGGATCAATCTATTAGGCATCCTCAGGATATTTTAAAAGAAGTGTTAGTTATGGCTGCAAGTTTATCTTTTGTATGGATTTTGTCATGTTAGATGTAGATGATGATGTTGATTCTCATTCTAGGTAGGTCCTTCCCAGCCACCTCTCAAGCGATATTTGATGTAAGCAATGGAAAAATGACTCTTATGATTGGTGATGAAGAGGTTATTTCTGCAAGGTCGAATGCTCTGAAGTACTATTTTTTTATTTTCATTATTCATGCTTAAATCCCCTACTGGTTGTTGCTTATTTTTTATTTTGAAGTACTAATTTTTTATTTTTTATTATCATAAGCGATATTTAATGATGTTGGTTGTAAGCCTTGCAACCAACATCATTAAATCTCCTACTGCCTGTAACCTTGGTATTAGACAAGATTACAAGGGCCTCACAAAGCATCGACATTGAGCCATATGGGCGAGGCTTACGTTCGTAGGTAGGTGATAATCATCTAGGTTTAAAACACCACTGGGGAACTTTTGGGTTGCATTTTTAGTGTTCTCTACTCCTTTTTCACCATGGGCACGGGGTTCGACACTTTGTGCTCAATGGAGATGATCATACACTAAGGCTCCAATGCGTCCTCGCCCCATCGACCACTGATCAATTTGCAAACAGTGACGCGGACTGACCCGATGATGTATCATATGAGGTCGACCTCTTTAATGATTTCATTCCCTTAGCGACTCCATTGAAGCCCATTTTTGGATCTCAGTACCAATGACTTCACCATCCAAGTTGATCAGTGAACCATTATGGAGGCTTGGAGATGGATCAAGACTGACCTTACCTATGCCCTAGACCTATTAACGCTCTTGGTCTCTCCTCATCCGGTATCAACTCCTCCACTGATATCACACCTGCCAACTGACTCCGTACCTCCATCTGACACCATCAAGTTCTAGTTTCTATTTTTTATGCTTTTCAAATGTACTTTTTATTTCTATTATCATTGTCCTTCATTTATTTAGCAAGGGTTGGCCTTACAATTATTGTATTTTTATTTCAGAATTTTAGTGAATTTTTATTTCCTATTTCTTCTTTTGATTTTTATTTTTTATTGAGCAATAATGCCTTCCCTTTGCCTCGCAAAATATGTGAAAGCAAACACCTCATCCTCCTCAATTAATGGGTAACTCACTCAACCGATTTCTTGGATTCGAGTCTACACACCCCTTAAGCAAAATTAGAGTGAACCATGGCTCAACTTAACAAGGGGAAGTACCAATTTTATTTCTCCTCTCATGTTTTTCTTGTTATATTATTGTCTTTATCGCATACATTGAGGCAATGCATGATTTTAAGTTTGTGAGAGGAGTTTAGGATATTAAATTTTTTATAAATATCAAGTTTGTGACCTATGAGGTTGTACTTGAATGTTTAGTGGTAGTTTCATAGTATAGGAGTGGACATGAGCTCAAATGCTCATTTTTTAATGTTTTTTTAATTTGCTCTATTTCTAGTAAATTGTCCACTTTTGAGCACAAAATAAATCTATTGTTGCCTCTTAGATTCTTTGAATACTTGCAGTTTTGAATGTTAAAAGAAGTATTTCATAAATTTAGCTAATTGAAAAATATAAAAAATATTGAAATGAAAATTTTGAATGTAGAGTAGAAAACAATACCCAGTTGTAGTGTGAAGCTACAGTCAACTAGTTAGATACTATCTATGCTCTAACGAGAGAAAGAGCTACCTATTAAATTGAGGGAAAGCTCTAGCAAATTTAAGTTAGTGGAAAGAGCTACTACTTCTATAACATGAAAGCCACTTTTCGGGCCCAAAAAAAAATGGCTACCTTAAGAGTTATGTGATACCACCACTTTGGATAAAAAGCTAAATAACTTAGAAGTGTTTTTGCTGCAGTAGTTGTTTTGAGTCAAAAGGAGCGAAGTGGAGAGTTGTATCACACACACACACACACACACACAATAGCCTGAAATGGAGTTAAACTATTTCTTAGAACTCAGAAACTTTTGCATTTGTTACAGTAAAATCTTTCTGTCATTGTTAAACCTTCCCAATGTAGAAGTTTGATATCTTTTTGCGTGAGGTCAAACAAAAGGTTAACAATGCAGAAGTTTGATAAGTGCATGCATGAATATATTTTTATATTCTTTTCTACACTCATTTAGCATGTATTTAATCATGTTCGTGGAAAATGGTAGGTAATACTTGTTTACTGCTGTAAGTCTCAAACAAAAGAGATTGTTAGCATGCTTATGCCTACAAGCAGGAGCTAAAGGCCACGCATAAGGGTTTGTGGGCATTTGATGAGTCCATTTCATATACATATTTTATATACCTTTTATCAATGTTTTGTGTGTCTTTAGCATTCTTTTTCTATATTTTAGTACTACTTTGGATATCTTTGCATTCTTGTGCATATTAGCAGGTCTTGGGTGATTGGAAGAAGTATTGGAGGAAAAAAAAGCATCAAAAGAACCAAGTTGCAAACAACCAAGTGATAAGTGCATTATATATATATATATACTTCATAACTGTAATTAGCTTGTCTTTTAGTAATTAATACTTCTAGACCAGTGCTACGTCGGGTATTTTGTTATTGATGTGTAGATAACAAGTTTTGGGAAAGTATAAAAAGTTTTAAAGCAATTTCATCAGGAAAAAACTTAAAGTGTAATCAGTCAAGACAAGCACGGCCTAAGCACGAGCGTGCTCTTCAACTGTGCAGATTACAGGAATCAACAGAGAATTGAAGAATAGCAAAGCATGGTCACAATCCCTAGAGCACAAGCATACAGATGAAAACATGGCCAAAGCACGGCCGTGTTGGGGACTGTGCACTTCACTGTCTGGCGAGGATTTGTAGAATTGTTGAAACCAAGATCTATCAGTAAAGAGCATAGCCAGAAGCACGACCCAAGCACACCCGTGCTTGGGTCAAAAACATCCTTTTAATTCCAAAAGTTAGATTTTTGAAGGGACTTCGGTTGGGAAAGGGCTAGGGCTATTCGAGGTAATCTAATCAGGATCATCCACCACCATCCGAAGGGGTTCTAGAGCAATCGATTAAGGGCATACCTTGGAGTGGAGCTTCGTCTATGGCAAGGTCCTCTAAACACAACCATTGATGCAAAAGCATAGTGTCACACCCCGGTCCTTTTCAGGCAGGTGGCAACCACCTCGACAACTAGGGGAGGGTTAGACACCAACCCATACCTAAGTTGCTGCAAGGCTCAACAAAACCTGATAACAGCTCATAACAAAGCCAAGCAACTTAAAAATTACAAATATATACTTAGCCACACACAAAACTGTGTTCCCATACACCGGGACATAAGAGTACAAGGAGTACAAAAATACCACTACAAATGCAAGAACACAATCTAGTGGATCCATGAGTTCTACATGCCAAAGAAAATAAGGACACCATAACACACCGATACACAAAGTAGGAGAAGGGCTTAATTCAGAGAACACTCAGCATAACCAATCCCAGCATCACAACTTGAGGGGGAAGAGAAAAAGGAGTTTTGAGTAATATACACATATGTTACCAAATGAACGGCAACAACATAGTCAAAACACGAGTAGTGAAGTGATATACCAACATAATGCTTATGAAAATATAATAATACTACTATCAATGCTATTCCTAAACAATAATATAGAGAATCACCAATAATCGGTTTTTAAAACATAATTTCTCAAAACAATCCATTGATAGAAACTTTCAGTGCAAGTTCATATAAATCAACATATATTGGCCTCCAATCATTTCCGACCTAATCTTGGCCATGACTAGGTACAGGACTACTATAAGGGTTGATGACCTTACACTTAGTCATTGGGTAAACATTTCAATATAGGCCAACCCACGAGGGCACACAGCCGCGTGGATTGGGTAGAACACGGGAGCGTGAGGCATGTGTTGTATTGTAACCAAGAGCGGGTGAAATATCCCGCACAATCATGTGCCGAGATTGTGAGGTGCCCGTGCGCTAGACAGTGGGCGTGCGCGTGACCGATAAGCGAGTGGGGTAGGTGCGCCCATATTAAGAGTCAAGTGTTGCAGACTTAGATTATTTCAAGTGTGGATCTCTAGCAAGTCTTGGCGGGGCGGAACACTTGATTATACCGAGAGCTCATTCCGGATTTGTCGACGGTTTTCCGCAAACGTATGCAAGTGAGCAAGCAGATGAGAGTGTGACCGAGCCAAGGGCGAGGATGGTACGCGGTATTATCTAGCGTGACGGGTACTGCTGCGCGCTGTAACAAGGGATGGCTAGTTAAAGCTACAGTAACATCGGAGGACACTGCAAGCCAAGTGGAAATCCGGGACTTCACGCCAGACTTGTATTGGGCATGGGGTTCAATTAACCTTAGGGAATTGGGGTAGCACTTGTATTAGGGTCTATTGTGTCTTTGGGAGGAGACAAGGCCTCTTGGTGTTGGGTTTTGGCATGGTTGTAAATTTTTCTCAATCTAAAAGAGTTTATGTCTTTCGCTCTCTAAAATGGGATTCCTGTGTTATGTTTCTCGTACTGTGAATGTTTTCCAGTTTTACTCACTTCCTTATTGTGATGTGCTTGTGATGCAACGGGGCCGACTAACTATTGTTCTTACAAGGAAGGCCGACTGTCGCTTGGTGTGTGTCAAGTGCCGCACCACTGAAGATGATCGGTACTTGAGTCCGTGATAGTCGGTATCAGAGCCTAAGTTGTGGCATGAAGCGTAACGCGAGAAGACGTACAAGTGAAGACTATGAAGATGGTGACTAGTAAGAAAGATCGTTTGGATCGCCTTGAGGAGACAGCTGAGCGGATGGAGAACGTCGTCGAGAGTATTGATGACCTCGCGGGTGGATGGAGAGAAAGCCTTTTGATGGTTGAAACCTTGAAGACGATGGTAGAGTCATTGGAGGCTGAAGTCACACAACTCAAGGAAGCTAGCGCTTCACCAGTTGCCGCGTGGGAGGGGCCCACATGAGTGAAGGTCCCTGAACCTTCCTCATTTAATGGCGCACAGAGTGTTAAGCCACTGGAAAATATTCTTTGTGACATGGATCAGTACTTCAAAGCTGCAAGGGTGCCGGGCCATGAACAAGTTCCGTTAGTGGGCATGTATTTTATTGGCGACGTGAAGCTTTGGTGGCGTACTTGACAGCAAGAGGATGCTCGCGCTGATCGGACCACTTCAAATTCATGGGTGGAGTTGAAGATGGGGTTGCGGGAGCAATTCTTACCTGGGAACACTACTTGGGTGGCTAGGTCTAACCTGAAGAAGCTACGACATGAAGGTATGGTCCAGAAGTACGTGAAGGACTTTTCATCCCTGATGCTTAATATTAGGGACATGTCCGAGAAGGACAAGCTGTTCAACTTCCTCACGGGACTACAGAGTTAGGCCTAGATCAAAATAAGGAGGCAAGGCGCGAAGGATCTCGCCTCCTCGATTATCGCTACAGAAGCACTAGTGGGCTCGCGGGCCTTACTTGGAAGAGAGGGTGAAAAGTTGAAGTCCAGAATAAAGGATAAGAAGCCAGTATAGAGAAGGACTGGAGATGGGTCTCAGAAGAGGAAACCTAACAACGGCCAGGCCAAATGGAATAGACCGAAAGCTGATGGGAAAGCAGCAAGTAGTTTGGGCAGAAGAGCAGGAGGATGCTTTATATGTAGTGAAAGATTGAGCAATGGAGCGAGAAACGCGAGAAGTTGGCCGCATATATGAATGAAATAGAAAGTGATTCTGAGGGCTCATCAAGCGTGAGTTCTTTACAATTGTTGGGTACCTTGAAAGCCGTCAAGGGTGATAGTGCCGCAAATCCCCTTATCTTTGTGGAGCTGACCTTGGATGGAAAGCCCATGCAAGGAATGGTGGACACAGGCGCAACTCATACGTTCATCAAGAAGGATGTAGACACTTAGCTGGGTTTGAGCAATGGAGCACATACGAGCCGAGTAAAAGTTGTCAACTCTCATGCAAAGGCAGTGACTAGGAAGATCGCTTGAGTATCCGCTCACATGGGTGGATGGAAGGGTAAGATTGACTTGCTGGCTATCATGATGGATGATTTTGAGTTGATTCTGGGGATGGAGTTCCTAAAGTCCATCAAAGTCGCTGTTGTTCCACATTTAGGTGGTGTACTTATAATGGATGAGAAGAACCCATGCTTTGTAGCTAGAGTAGCTGTGAAGGAGAGGAAAGGGAAGGGGATGATGCTTTCTGTACACTAGGTGGTACAAGGGTTGAAACATGGTAAACCCACTTTTGTAGCTACTTTGTTGGAAGTGTAGCACAATTTGGTAGGCGATCTATGCCAAGATGTTATTATAGTCTTGAAGGAGTTTATGACATGATGTCGCCGGAACTACCCCATGAACTCCCACCCCTACGGGCTATAGATCACTAAATCGAGTTGATGCCGGGACGCAAACCCGCTGCCAGGCTCCCTATCGTATGTCTCCTTTAGAGTTAGTTGAGCTGAAGAGACAACTCACAGAACTTCTTGATAGTGGATTCATTTAACCATCAAAGGCTCCATATGGTGTCCCAATATTGTTTCAAAAGAAGCAGGGTAGCTCTCTTCGACTGTGTGTGGACTACCAGGCGTTGAACAAGATCACGGTTAACAACAAGTACCCAATTCCACTCATCCAGGACTTATTCGATCGGCTAGCCAAAGCAACATACTTTTCGAAGTTGGATCTTTATTCGGGGTACTAGCAAGTGGGCACTGCTAAAGGAGATGAGTCTAAGACGGCGTATGTGATACGTTATGGGTCGTTTGAGTTCCTGGTAATGCCTTCTGGCTTGACCAATGCTCCGGCAACATTTTGCCACTTAATAAATCAAGTATTTTAGGACTATATTGATAAGTTTGTGGTGGTGTACTTGGATGATGTTGTGGTTTATAGTGAATCCTTGGAGGATCGCCTTGTTCACTTGAAGCAGGTACTATCAAGATTGAGGAAGCATCCTCTGTATGTAAAGACAGAGAAATGTCATTTCGCTCAATAGGAGATCAAGTTCCTTGGGCACATCATTTCTTTGGGTGAAGTTCGTATGGATCGGGCTAAGGTGGCGGCGATTTTGGACTGACCTGCATCGTCTAAGGTAGCGGAGTTACAATCTTTTCTCGGCTTAGCCAACTACTATAGTCGTTTTATCGAGGAATATTCAAGAAAGGACATGCCGCTCACCGATTTGCTGAAGAAGGACCAACTATGGGGTTGGACTGAGAGGTAACAGGCTGCTTTTGACAAGATTAAGAGTGCAATTGCAAGTAAACTAGTATTACATTACCCAACTTCGAAGAACTTTTTGAGGTGCACACCGATGCGTCAGACAAGGTAGTTGGCGGTGTTCTTTTTCAGAATGGGCATCCGGTAGCATTCAAGTGTTGGAAGCTGGAAGACGCGGAGCAGCGCTATTCAGCGCATGAGCTGGAGATGCTCGAAGTTGTTCAATGCTTACAGGTATAAAAAGTGTATCTTCTGGGCACTAAGTTTTTTGTCAAAATAGATAATTTTCCAATACATTCTTTGCTACTCAAAAGAAGCTATCACCTAGACAAGCTCGTTGGCAAGAATTCTTGCAGCAATATGACTTTGAATGGTAGCATAAACCGGGGAGACACAACCAGGTGGCTGATATGTTGAGTCACAAATAGATGGTGGAGTATATGGCTGCATTGACACAAGTGGAGAATGACTTGCAAAGTCGTATTGAAGAGATTGCAAAGACGGACAATGAGTATGTGAAGCTGATAAAAGATGTTTAAAACGGGGTCATACGAAAGTATTAGGTGGTGGGCAGGTTTCTCTATGCCAAGGAAAACAGACTGTACGTGCCGAAAGGAGGGAAGATTCGGTAGAAGATCTTTAAGGAGCATCATGATGTTCCATGGGCGGGACATCCCGGTTGTGAGCGAATGAAGGCTTTGCTCACACGGCATTACTACTGGCCGGATATGGGCGAAGACATAGAAGCATATGTGAAAACTTGTTTTGTGTGCCAATAAGACAAGTTAGAAAGAAGACGGGCGGCCGATCTTCTCCTGTTGTTGAGTACTTTGGAAAGGCTATGGCTGTCAATTACCATGTAAGGTGGAAGGGATGTCGACTGTGATAGTGGTTGTGGACCGATTCACGAAATATACGGTGCTCATACCTGCACCGGTAGTATGTTCGGCGGAGGTGGCTACTGAACTGTTCCTGAAGCATGTGGTAAAGTACTTTGGGGTACCTGAAGACATTATAAGCAATCGAGATGCTCACTTTACAGGGCGGATTTGGACGATGTTGTTCGGGTTGTTAGGCACAGAATTGAAGTTTCAATTGCAAACCATCAGCAGACGAATGGGCAGCCAGAGAGGATCAATGCTCTATTGGAAGAGTTTCTTCGTCATTATATTTCCACTTCACAGAAGAATTGGCTAAGTCTGCTTAATGTGGCGCAGTTTAGTTACAATCTTCATCGGTCTTCATTGACGGAGAAGACTCCATTTGAGCTTACGTATGGATACCAACCTATTACTCCTTCAGAAGTGGCAAAATTGAGGACTGGAGGGAAATGTCTTGCTGCGTATCACTTTGCTATTGATAGGTAAGAGATGATAGAGAGTGCTCGGGATAGCCTCGCCAAGGTGGCTCACCGAATAAAGAAGTATGCGAGATCAAGGGAAAAGTCCTTTGGAGTTCCAAGTAGGGGACAAGGTTTGGTTGAAGCTCACTCCACAGGTGTGGAAGAAGTTACATCGGAAGGATGTGCACAAAAGCTTAATCTCGAGGTATGATGGGCCTTTCACTATTGTCCAACGGATGGGTAATGTGGCATATCGTTTGGATCTCCTCGATCGGCTGAAACTCCATCCAACTTTTTATGTGAGTTTCTTGAAGCCATGCCACGAAGACCCTATGAATCCATCAAGAGCGAATCCTAGACCGGAGAGTAGAAGGCCAAAGCAAGAAGAATCACGGGGTATTCTTTCTTGTCCAATGGAAGGAGTTGCGTATGTCGAGGCAAGCCGGGAGCGTGGTACTACTCTTTGGCAGTTCGAGGAATTGGTGCAAGACTTCTTGAGTTCAAGACCGAAGAGAACATCGGGATTAACTAATGGGGTGGTTTACAAGGATTGATGACCTTACACTTGGTCATTGGGCGAACTTCAACATAGGCCAACCCACGATGGTGCAGAGCCGCGTGGATTGGGTAAAGCGCAGGGAGTGCATGGCATGTGTTGTTTTTGTGACCAAGAATGGGTGGAATATCCCGCATGATCATGTGCCGAGACCATGAGGTGCGCGCGCGTACTGGACCGTGAGCGTGCCCGTGACCAATGAGCACGTGGGGCAGGTGCGCCCATACCAAGAGTCAAGTGTTGCACACTTAAATTATTTAGAGTGTGGATCTCTAGCAAGTCTAGGCGGGGCGGAACACTTAATCATACTGAGAGCTGATTCGGGTGGAGCACTCATCTCTCAAAGTGACCGTTAAGACTGCTTCTAACTTCCTCTTATTTGTCAATAAATCCTTGAGGAACTTAGCATACTTGGGCATCTGGGAAACGGCCTCTACAAAAGGGACATTAATATGCAATGGCTTAAACATCTCCAGGAATTTCTTAAACTGTGCATCTTGTTGGTCATTCTTCAACTTGCTAGGGTAGGGTAAGGTGGGCCGATACTCGGGCAATGGCTCTTTTTCCTTGCCCTTCATCCTCTCCTTCGACACTGATTCGGAATCACTATCCTTCTCCATAATTTCCACCTTAGGCTCATCATGTATAGCTTCTTATACTCGAGTAGGTGGTGGCTCTAACTCTTGTCCATTTCTCAAAGTCACGGCCTTAAGTGATTCCCTGGGGTTGACTTCAGTGTTACTCGGTAATGAACCCGAGGGTCGTTTGGCAAGAGACTTGGCAATTTGCACCACATGATGCTTGAGATTCTGTAATGATGCCTGCTGATTTCACATAACTTCCTCATGCAATGAGCGTCGGGCATCATTGGATTGGATGTATTTCATAAAAAGGGCTTCTAGAGTTGGGCAATTTCGTTCTTGAGATAGGGCTTTAAAGAATTTAGACTGTGATTGTTGGTATGACTACTGTGGTGGAGGGGCGCTGCTGTCCTTGTGACTGCTGGATCCATGGAAAATTGGGGTGGTTCCTCCACCTAGGGTTGTAAGTGTTGTTGTAAGGGTTGTTCTGGTACCGCTAATTCTGCCCAATGAAATCCACCTGCTCAGTACTCTGACCCCTTCGGGGGGGTGCCGAAGAGGAAAGGAAGGGAGGCCGTGGGGGGAGGGGCTGGGGCCGCGTTGCCTGGGGTGACCGGGCGAAGAGGAATAAGGGGGGAGGGTGCGCGGCGGTGCCGAGGGTGGCCGGGGGAAAAGGGAGGAGGAGGAGAGAGGAGGGCCTGGTTAGAGACAGGGAAGGCCGGGGAGGAAGCTGGGAAGAGCCGGCGGCGGGTGAAGGGGTGCTGACCGGCGTCCGGCGTTGATCGGAGGAAACGAACACTCAACTCCCTGTCAGTTCCTGGCTCATAAATAGGTGAGACACTAGTACTAGCAGAAGCATAACGTTGAGTCACCTGAGTGGCAACATGCTATGGCTGAGGAGCTTCATGCCTTATCTCAGACTCACACATGGGATCTAGTCCCTCTCCCTTCTCATGCTACTCCCATCACATGTCGTTGGATCTACCGGGTGAAAACCCGTTCTGATGGGTCTCTTGAGCACTATAAAGCGCGCTTGGTTGCTCGTGGTTTTCAGCAGGAACATGGTCGTGATTATGAGGAGACTTTCGCTCCTGTAGCTCATATGCATACTGTTCGCACCTTGATTGCAGTTGCAGCTGTTCGAGGATGGTCCCTTCAGCAGCTTGATGTGAAGAATGCTTTTCTTCACGGTGACTTAAAGGAGGAGGTCTACATGACTCCTCCTCCAGGTCTTCAGGTTCCCCCTGGATCTGTTTGTCGTCTACGTCGGGCTCTTTATGGTCTCAAACAGGCTCAACGGGCCTGGTTTGAACGATTCAGTACTGTAGTTGAGGCTGCTGGTTTCACTGCCAGCATTCATGACCCAGCAGTGTTCATTCATACCTCTTCTCGAGGCCGTACCATTCTTCTTCTATATGTGGATGACATGATTCTTACTGGGGATGACTCTGCTCACATTACTTTTGTGAAGCAGAAACTATGTGACACCTTTTTGATGACTGATTTGGGTCAGCTACGCTACTTCCTGGGCATCGAGATCACTTCTCATGTTGATGGTTATCGTCTCTCTTAGCAGCGTTACACTCTTGATCTTCTTGCTCGATCTGGTTTGACTGATACTCGCACCGCTGCTACCCCGATGGAGTTACATTTACAGTTACGAGCTTCTTATGGTCTTCCCTTATCTGATCCTTCCCGTTATCGACATCTGGTTGGTAGCCTGGTCTACTTGACAGTTACTCGTACTGATATTTCTCATGCAGTTCACATCCTCAGTCAGTTTGTGGCAGCTCCTACATCTGTTCATTATGCTCATCTTCTCCAAGTCCTACGCTATCTTTGTGGTACTGTATCCAGTAGTTTGTTCAATTCTTCACTATCCACACTTCGACTGCAGGCATATTCTGATGCTACTTAGGCCAGTTCTCCTGATGATCGTGTCTCCGTCACTTGCTACTGTGTTTTTCTTGGGCCTTCTCTTATTGTTTGGAAGACCAAGAAACAGGCTACTGTTGCTAAGTCTAGTGCTGAGGCCGAGATCCGTGCATTGGCTTCTAATGTTCAGGAGATACTATGGCTTCGTTCCCTACTTCAGGATTTTGGTGTCATCGTTTCTGCTCCCACTCCTCTTCACAGTTATAGTACTAGTGCTATTCAGATTGCTACTGATTCAGTCAAACATGAGCTGACCAAACACATTGGGGTAGATGCTCATTTTACCCGCTGTCATGTTCGTGACCATTCTGTGTCTCTTCACTATCTACCTACTGATGTCCAAGTTGCTGATTTCTTCACCAAGGCACAGACGCGTGATCAACATATATTCATGTTATCCAAACTCAAGACGTATGATGATCCGACTTGAGTTTGGGGGGTGTGTTAGATGTATATACATAGACATATACACATATACTATACTATACTTGTATACTATGTATACAAGTATTCCTTTCTCTTCCTATATATGTAACCCTATCTTATGGTTAATAAACAAGGAAGCATTGTTTATCTAACATGGTATCAGAGCCTAAGTATCTGGGGCTGTGCTATGGTTAGGATCTTGGGTGCCACATCCGCTGTGGGCCCAGGGGTGTTGGGAATACATGGTTAACTAGGTCCATTAGTCCCACATCGCCTGTGGGAGTGAGTTCCCTCTAGCTTATATACCCATACTAAACCTTCCCCTCAACAGCTGTTATGGAGAAATTAGGGTGGTGGGTTCCTATCTAACATGGTATCAGAGCTGTTATGGAGAAGTTAGGAAGCATTTGAAGTGAGTAAAAGTCACCCTCGGTGGTATAGTTGGAAGATTCAAGGCATATCATCAATCCCCATTGGAGAAGATTGAGGAAGTGCTAATCTCTTTTAATTGTTCTTTTTATTTCCTTAGAATTTTATGATTGTTCTCCATTAATGGAAAACCATGCCCTTTGGTATTTGAGTGGGAGATGAACCTAGAGTTAATACATTGATGACTTCGGTTGTAGAATTTTAATCTTTCATCGATTGATATATTATATTCTTATATTTCGAATTCAATTGTGTGTTTCTATTTTATTGAACTATATTGTAGTGAAAGTAGAGAATATCTTGTTAGATGTACGTAAGTGATGGTCTAGAGATTCATCTTGTATAGGCATACAACTATTAAAAGGAAACATGAGTATGCCTAGAAATTAATAGTCTCCTCCTAATTAAGAGTTCTACGTCATGCTCCTTTCAAGTGAGTTAACATTACGGTTGCTTGCATAACGCAAATCGTAGGGATTAGATTTATGAAGAGATTATGACTTCATTCCATATGGGATTAAGGATGATTACTTTGAGAGACAACGATTATCTATCTTTTGAACTCATGCTGTCTCTAAACAGAATTCATTGGGTATAATGTAGTCATAGGGTAGGCTGTATCAAAGTCATATAAGACTAGTTGTAATTCGCATTAACAAAAGGGGGTATATGCTTTAAGAACTCTTGTGGCTAGAATTGATTGCAATATTTTTGGAACAATTTTATGTAGAAGTTCACATAACCCTAGGGAAATCTACTCCTGGACATCTTTGCCTGATTTTTCTCTATTCTCACTTTTTCTTCACTAAACCCACTACACTATAGGCTAGATAATAGAACAACAATCTCCACTAGTATTTCTTAATTAGATACTTGTGGGTTTGATAACCTACATTCTTCGCACACTCCACTACTTTCGCATGAAATGGGCAATAGCAACAAAATTTGAGGTTTTAGTGATTTTGGTTGTTAGTATATGAAAATTTTACTCATTCTCCGCTAAATTCCATAGCTCTTGGGAGATGAACAAAGTCTTTACAATTGTTCTAGGTTTTTTTTTTTTTTTTTTTTTTGGCCAAAATGAGTTGTTAGGTTGCTAAAGAAGACAGGATGCACTATTTAGGTTGAAACAAGTGAAGCCATGACACGCACAGATTGATGCTATTACCACCTGTACATAATCACTATTTACATTCTCAAACTGTGCCCTCACCTGCGATCTCACTAGCTACAAATAATTCTTAGGTACTAATTGACCTTTTTATGTTAGCTTGTAGGAATCACTTTGGCAAATAGGAATCAAAGGTTCGTGGACGTAAAGTGATAGTGCTAAACATTTTATTGATTCCATGAACCGCACTCTCGTAATAATCTTTCTGTACGTGCAGCAATTTGCTTCTGCATTTTCCCCAAGATAATGGTGTCTCACATGTGAATGACATGTTGAACAGAGACCAAGTACGAGAGATATTCGCAAGGAATCTAACATGTATATATATATGAGGGAGCAAACTATTTGTTAACGGGAAGTAGCCCTTTCAAAAGTTTTACATAATGACAAACTATGCAAGATCAAATCTGCAAACAGATATTTTATTAATCATTATCAACCAAGCAAGAACGATACTCAATAGCAAAATCATAAGGACGAACTCATCTACTTAGTTAACTCATTGTGAATCAATCCCAACGAGTCAAGAAGTAAACAATCAATGCGGTAAGTTTCAGTCAAAGACCACAACAACGGGGCTTCGAACCACAATGTTGCCGGTCTGTGACACCCACTCAAGTTTTCCCGCACTAACCTTACCCTTGTTCGATGATGTTGGCTTAATGCTTGTAATAGTGATCTTAAAATCCGCCTGCCTATGTTTAGTAGTGAAGGAAAGTACACTTGTGGAAAGTGTCACAGTTGTGTTAATTGGGTGCACAATCTTGGCAGTGTACAAGGCGTTCGAAATACCTACATTCGTCACTGTTCTCGTAACGGTCTCATTTGGTGAGCCAACGCTCAGTGTGACCAGGATAGATGGGTAGTTCAATTGTGATGCTTTGAACTTCTTCTCTTTCGTGCAGTCCACCTTCCGGCCGTTGTACATGTGCATAATGGTAGAATCCAATCCAAGGCCACACATGTATCCGATGTAGTCACTGAAGTTCCTATCATAAACAAGGCCTGGATACATAGCTTTCCTGGGGTTGAGATGTCCTGCCCCCCTGGCAAAAATATCTGCATTCTTACCATCTTGCGAATCCACGATTGGCAGCCTAGATAAGTCCAAATCGTCAGCTGATGTTATTATAGCTGACTGGATGGCTGCAGGGGACCACGTTGGATATTTCTTCTTGATCAAAGCCATGACTCCTGAGACATGAGGTGTAGCCATGGAGGTGCCACTCTCGTACCTAGTAATGAATTAATACAGAAAACCAAAATTGTGAGGATAAAAGAGGAGGCAATTAAGAAGTGCTTCATGTATTCATACCTGAAATAATTGTTGTAGTCACCACCTCGAACTGGTGATGCTCCAAGAATTTCATAGCCAGGGGCAAGCACATCAGGTTTCAAGATGCCACCGTTCATCAGGCTAGGACCTCTTGATGAAAAAAAACACACTCTCGGGTCTGGACGATGTCCGGGAATCATACCAATATAAGTGATATTCGCGGTTGGAGTGGATCCGCCTCCTGGCGAGTTATAGTATGTCAATATCTTCTGAACATCGGCAGAGTCAACCCGACAAACCGGAAGGACATGTGCTTCATCAGATGTGTAGCTGCCGGAGCCCAAAAGGATCATTGCAGCACCCCCAGCAGCATGAACAACCCGTCCCTTGTCCACATTGCCGCTGCTAGAAGTCCGACACAAGACTATCTTATTTTTCACATTGAAGCCTTTCAAAGACCCATCCAAGCAGTTTAAGGTCTGGGGCTTGTTGTTGGCGCCGGGATATATGAGACTTCCAGTGGTGGAAGGATTAGACTTAGTTGGATGGTATTGACTTGTTTCTCCAATCAATTCTAAGCCATTACCGAGCTTCAAGGTGACTCCAAACATTTTGTCCGTGGTGCTTGCTCCAACCACAGTAAGCCAAGGGGCTGAACTAGTCAGCGTCTTTTCCTTACCATTGTTGCCTGCAGCGGCAGCAATGGAGATTCCCTTCTGCACTGCCTTGTACCCACCTAACGCACCTGGATCATCTCGGAAGTTGGCATGTATCAGGTATTTAACACCTTGTGAATAATTGATGATATCCACTCCATCTATGATGGACTGATCGAAGGCTTTCAAGTGATCACTTACTTTAACACCTATCATATAAATTGCAAGGTGAGCTTTGGGCGCTGTCCCTGAGGCCATATACTTGAACTTTCCTGAAAACATTGCATCTTTTACAAAATTCCCTGCTGCTATACTAGCAACATGGCTCCCATGTCCATCTGTGTCGACCGGTGGTTTGGTCATGTCTGCACGGCCACCTTCAAAAGTTACTGCTCCAATGATCTTCTTATTGCAAATCAAGTTGCCAAACGTGCATGAGCCATTCCATTTCGCTGGCTTTGCTGCCATTTGGTAATCACTAAATGAAGAATGGTTCAGTGGGATTCCGGTATCTATCACTCCAATCACTTCCCCTTCCCCCATGTTGGATTCGGTGTGCCATAATCCATTTTTTGGAGTGTTCAACCCCAGGAATCGAGGGGTGTACATTGTCATTGGTCCAACCTCCATATCAGGCTGTGCATGTAGGAAGCCATCCACGTCTTGCATGGCTCGCACTTCATGAGCTGTTAACCTTGCCGAGAATCCAGTCAACACTTCCGAGTAGGAGTAGACTAGCCGTGGCTCACCGGAGTCGAGCGTGGTGTTTGGGAGGAAGGATTTGTGCCAGCTCTCCAGCTCCTCTGCTCTCAAGGGTAACCTGTTGCTCCTCTTGGGCTTGGCCAAATGAATGATGTATGTGCGAACCTCATTGTGGGTGTTGTTATCAGCTACAGATGGAAGCCTAATATTGCTTGTTGTAACACAAGTAAGAGGATTCAACAAGGAGGAAAAAAGCAAGAAGAATAGTATAGAACTAATCATGTAAAGATTCATGGTGGATATTGTTTGCATGGCTCTGAATTGCTCCTGTGAATTCTCATGTGCCCCATTTATTGTGCCAATTTGTGAGTATAAAATTGGCAGTGGGTGATAAAAGTATAGCTATTGAAAAATAATCCTCGAAATACCACATGTACTTCAATAATCACAAGGATAAAAAATATATATATATATTTTAAAAACAAAAAGCTAAGGCATCCGAGGAGTATTAATTAAATCACAGAATGAAAGCCATACATTTCCTTTCTAATTTCTATATATCACTCAGATTTAACTTAAACGCAATAAAGATATACGTACACACACACAGAAAATATATATATATATATAGGAGAAATTAACTCTAAAACCCTAAATCCAGTTAGCATGCATGGTAGTCCTGGTTGGTGGTGGACTTTTAAAATAAATGACTCCTCCGAGAAGGTATTTCCCAGAAGGCTCCTCATACAAAAACAAATTGCATGAAGGTATATTAGCAAATTCTATCCATAAAAAATGTCAAATTGTTGAGTATTTACATTATTGATGGAAAAACACATGAGAGTCAATAATAACAGTGTTTGAATATTAACTTCACAAGAATGGAGGTATCCAAAGCGGATTAAAAATCACCAACAAACAGGAACTTGAGTTATTGCTTCGCCAACAAATTAGTTTAGTGTGGGTATAGTATATGAGGTCGGCGGTCAAGACTTTCCAAATCATGGCAGAAAGAGCATCTAGTTTTGCAAAGTAGTTTATAAATTATATTTAAGACTTTCTAGCTAATTTCTAATTCTAATTGATACGCCACAATTATTTTCTATAAAACCAATGCATTAATATTTTTTTTGGTTAATTATAATTGTTAACACTATAGCTTCAAGTGGAAAAGAGTTGTTTTAATAACAATTAAGTACTTCTATAGCTGCTTCATAAAAACAATAATAATCAAATTCTTTTCTAATGGCTTCATAAAAGATAGCATGTATTAGGCAAACTCTGGCCCTAATTGATAACGTCAGTGGATCAATAAACCGACCCCAAGTGAATGTATTACTACAGAAAAAGAGAAAAACATAATAAAATGCAACAAAAACATAAATAAATGAACGGAATCGGGAATAGAAGTACTGTAAGCTTAGGAAGGGTACAAAACAGCTACACATTTAGTACTACAACTTCACTCTACAAAAAGAATATGGGGAGCAAATAGAAGCACAGCTACATTTGAAAACCTTTGGTATTCTCTAAGTAGTTATCTACACATTCCGATCTTAAGAAGGCAAATAACAAATATATGAGCCTCAAAGCCCATTAAATGAAGCATATAAGAGGTTGCGAAAGAGGAAATAACGCAATATAGCTGATAAAGGGGATCGGGCTTTGGAAGAGTATGTGACATGATGCCCATGGTTCAACGCTTGTACTCTTATCATACAAAGACCAACTAATGTGAATGTAGCTAGCAGCTATGCAAGTAAACATGTTATTAAGAAACAATAAAATTAGATTTGACTACTAATTAGATGGGCAATTACATACGAATTTGCAAAGTACTAAAATTATCACCATCTAATCTTATCCAAATAATTAATTAAGAAATTATTTAGAAAAATGAAAAGCAAAACTAAATTATAAATAAAGAATTAATGCATGCAAATCCAAGATTATGAATTCTTTTGATCTCTCCCTAATGACTTTTTTCTTCTTCATATCTACCTTGCCTTAATAATAAGTTATTATTATATATTGTGAAGTACAAGAAAAGAACTAGCAATGTAAAAAAAAAATAGATGTTATTCACACGTATTGATTTTGTTGAAGTAAACATATAAAGATACAACATAACTAGTAAACTAAGTCTAAAGCTAGACAATAGCTGTGATCCCCATTATGTGGAATTTGATTTAAACTAATTTAGGTAAACAAGTAAAGAAGGAAAACAAATATTTACAGGCAATGCAAATATCACTAATATAAGATATTTCGCCATATATATTTAGAAAACATTTGGTTGTTCATGTTAGAAGTGGAAATGTCTCAATAATCTCACAATTGTATTAATCATGAATGGTTACATATATAGAGAGTGAAAAAGCTGTATACATACACATACAACTATAAGTATATGTATATACATCTAAGCCCCCCCCCCCTCTTTTTTCAAACTCAAGACCGATCGTACGTCTTGAGTTTGGATAACACACACACATATATATATGTTGATCACAAGTTTGCGCCTTAGTGAAGAAATCAACTACTTTGACCTCTGTGGGAAGATAATAAAGGGACACAGACTGAGCACGAACATGACATCAGGTGAAGTGAGCATCTATACCAATGTATTTGGTCAGCTCATGCTAGACCGGAGCAGTAGCAATTTGAAGAGCACCAGTACTGTCACAGTGAAGAGGAGTGGTAGCAGAAATCAGTACACCAAAATC
This sequence comes from Dioscorea dumetorum, assembly GCA_902712375.1. Taxonomy (NCBI): domain Eukaryota; kingdom Viridiplantae; phylum Streptophyta; class Magnoliopsida; order Dioscoreales; family Dioscoreaceae; genus Dioscorea; species Dioscorea dumetorum. The sequence continues at coordinate 6,544,033 of CACTHL010000494.1, forward strand.
TTGGAGTATAGAACAATGCCAGAGTACCTCTTGAACGGTAGAAGCCAAAACGCGACCTCATCCTCAGCACTAGACTTGGCAACTATGGCCTATTTCTTGGTCTTCCAAACAATAAGAGAAGGCCCAAGAAAAACACAGTAGCTAGTAATAGAGACTCGATCATCAAGGGAACTAGCCTAAGTAGCATCAGAATATACCTGCAACTGAAGTGTGGATAGTCGAGGATAGAACAAACTATGAGATGCAGTGCCACGAAGTTAGCGCAGGACCTGAAGAAGATGAGCATAATAAATAGAAGGGCTAGCTGCAACGAACTGACTAAGGATGTAAACAGCGTGAGAAATATCAGGACGAGTGACAACCAAGTATACCATACAACCAACCAAGTGTCAATAGCGCGAGGGATTAGATAGAGGAATACCATCAGAAGAGCATAGCTGCAAATGTAACTCCATCGATGTAGCAGCTGTACAGGTATCGGTCAAATCAGCTCGGGCAAGGAGATCAAAAGTGTAGTGTTGCTGAGAGAGACGATAGCAATCAGAATGGGAAGTGATCTCAATACGTCGGAATTAATGAAGCAGACCCAAATCAGTCAGTAAGAAAGTGTCACACAGTTTTTGCTTTATAAATGTAATGTGAGCAGAATCATCCCCAGTAAGGAGCATGTTATCCACATATAGAAGAAGAATGATACGACTTCGAAAGGAGGATGAACAAATATTGTTGGATCATGAATGCTGGTAGTGAAACCAGCACCCTCAATAATTGTGTTGAACCTCTCAAACCTGGCCCCTGGAGCCTGTTTGACACCATAAAGAGCACAGCGTAGATGACAAAAAGACCCTGGAGGCACCTGAAGACCGGGAGAAGGAGTCATCTAGACCTCCACCTTTAAGTCCTAACGAAGAAACGCATTTTTCAAATCAAGCTGATGAAGAGTCCATCCATGAACAACTGTAATAACAATCAAATTGGGAACAGTGTGCATATAGGCCACTGGAGTAAAGGTCTTCTCATAGTCACAATAGTACTCCTGTTGGAAATCTCAAGCAACCAGAAGCGCTTTATAGCGCCCAAGAGAACCATAAGAACCGGTTTTCACCCAGTAGATCTAGCGACAGGTGATGGAAACAACATGAGAAAGGAGAGGAACTAGATCCCACGTGTGACTTTGAGACAAGGTATCAAACTCCTCTGCCATGGCTTTCCGCCACTCAGGTGGTGACTGAGCTGTTTTCCTGTAGGTTCCTAGCTCATGAACATTTGAGACACTAGTGTTAGCAGAGGCATAACAATCAGGAGGATGTAAAGAGGAGCGATCACGTAAAGAATAAGGGTGAGATGGTACCTCAGATGTGGAATCAGTACTAGGAATGGCATTAGAGTAGGCCGGCCGCGATTGGGATGCGGCGGGTTCCCAACGGGGATAAGAGAAATGGACAAGCCGATGAACATGAGGGAGCGAGAAAGAATCAATAGATAAAGAAGGAGATGGAACAAGAGAAGAATGAGAGAGAAGCTCTAGAGAAGGTGTGATAGAGCTAGGAGAAGAAACTGAAGGAGTATCCTCAGCAGAAGAAGGAGGAAAAAGAAAAAATAGAGGGATTGTGGGAAAGGGAGACTTAGCTGAAGTAATAGAAGCATAGAAAAGTGTAGACTCATCAAAGGTGACATCACAAGAGATGGGAATATGACGAGTGACGGGATCATAGTAAAGATAGGCTTTATACTTAAGACTATACCCCAAGAAAACACAAGAAATGAACTGGGCAGTGAGCTTTGTCCGCTCTCGAGATGAAAGCAAGAAAAAACACCAACAACCAAATAGATGAAGGTGATCATAGCGGGGAGGGGTACCATATAGACATTCACCTGGGCTACGATTCTGAAGATGAGAGGAGGGTTGTAGGTTAATAAGATAAACAGCATTGTTGACCATGTTGGCCTAGAAATGAGGAGGGAGAAAGACATCAAGCAGTAGAGCACGGGTTATCTCTAAGATGTGATGATGCTTGCGCTCAGCGACTCCATTTCATGGATAAGCCCCAAGACAAGATAATTGAGGCAAGGTACCCTGAGAAAACAAAAGCACAAAAGGTCTAAGAAGTGTATTCACCACCAAAGTCAGACCAAAAGGTCTTAATAGAGGCAGAGAACTAGGTGCGCACCATAGTAGTAAAAGAACAATAGATAGACAATAACTGACTACAATGATGCATAAGATAAAGCCTGGTAAATCGAGTGTAGTCATCAATCAAAATAACATAATAGTGATTACCCCTTTAAATACAAATGGTGCAAGACCCCAAATATCATAATGGATAAGCGCGAAAGGAACAGTGGTTTGTGACACACTCAACGAATAAGGGTGCTATAGCTGCTTACCGAGCTTACAGCCGAGACAAACCATATCAGAAGGAGGAAATACACCTCCTAAAACACCATGATGAAGAAGGAAGGACATACGAGATGGACACAAATGACCAAGACGATGATGCCACATATGATGAGAAAGAATGGCAGTATTACAGTGAGATACTTGGTCAACTGAAGAAGGAAGGCGAAGAGAATCCAATGCATACACTCCACTATGATATCTGCTAGCTCCAATCACCGTCCCACTGTGATCCTGCACACAACACGAGGTACGGTCAAAAATAACCTGACAATCATAATCAGTAATCTGACTAACAGACATAAGGTTTATGGATAAGTGAGGAACATGGGAGATAGAAGGTATGGAGAAAGTATTAAAGGAGAGATGACCTATAGAAGAAATAGGAAAGAGTGTACCGTCAACAATACGAACACGAGTGACAAGAGAAAGTGAACAGGAATTATAAAGATGGGTGGTATCATGAGTTATGTGAAAAGAAGCACTAGAGTCAAGAAGCCAGACAGGGTGGAAACTACCTAGAGCAAATGGAGCAACCTTAGCGAAGCGTGCATGACCAGAACAGGAATCTGCCAGATTAGACTGCTTGAACTGCCGAAGCATCTCCAAAATCTGTTGATCTGTAGGAGAGGCTTGAGTAGAATGCACCTGGGGATAGGGAGGTCTGGAAAGAAGAGGTGGAGTATGGGAAGAAGCGCCAGTAGTAGGAATACACTGCATCTTCCAACGATTACACGCAAGATGTCCCACAATAGTAACAAGTCACAGTCTGATTCGGCAATGGGGGTGGCTGAGAGGAAACAGAGGGAGGTGACGAAGGAGAAATAGGCGAAGACACCAAAGATGCAGGAGCAAGGCAATAGGCAGCATGTCCACTGCCCCCTTGTAAAGGAAGTCCGAAGACGAGTCTCCTCTGCACAAACAAAAGAGAAGGCTTCCTTTAAAGAATATGCAGAGGGAGCTTGAAAAAAGCTAAGCCTGTGTCAACTCAAACTCAGGGTGAAGACGCATGATGAATTCATACATGCAACATGTCTCATCATGACGGTGGCAATGAGAACATAACTCAGAACAAGCAAGGAGCTGAGCAACATGAGTAGTGCAATAACGAGGTGTGAGAGTGTCAATCTAATGCCAGAGACCACAATATCTGCTGTTGAATCGATCAACAGTGCCCTCCCTTTGTTGAAAGCTACCAAGAGTCTGGTACAAGGTGTATAGTTGTACCTGACTAGAGCCACAGTAGCAATGTTCCCGATACTCCCTAAATGTCATGAGCAGTCGGAAGATACACTATGTGGGTACGGATCTCAAGGATAACAGTCTGGCATATAATCATCTTAGCTGTAGAGTCATCAGCGTCCATTTCTCAAGCTTCTGTTCAAAAGCTGTGAGAAGATTAAAGAAGTCCAAAGAGGTGCTAGAAGTGGCAGGGAGTGTAGGAGCAAGAGGAGCAGTGGTAGTACCATCAACATGTTTAAGCACACGGATGTCGTCGAGGATCCGCTTGAGAGTGAGCCGCTAGGGAATATAGTTGGTGCCATCAAGTACCACATCAGAATGTTGGAGGTTCCAGTGACGAACCTTTGGGAGTACTCCACTAAACCATAAGAGTCCATTTTTTAATGATAACAACAATTAAAATATAAAAAGCATTAAATGTCACAGATTGTTAATAGCTTGTCTTCACGGGTGATCAGGTTTTCACTGGTTGAGAAAGCTTGTTGAAGGTGGGGATTTGCTCCAAAAGTCAAGATTCAGGAGCTGCAGCAGAAGGATCACCTCCTTCACGGCTTCGGCGGGAGGCTGGCATCGGTGGCGGTGAAAATAGTAGGGCCCGGAGATGATGCATCACTTATGACAGGGGAGTCGATGGATGGTTTCAAAGGGTTGACAGCCAGAGAATGAGAGACGGACTTTTTCTTCTTTGAGTGTTTCTTTTTCTTGCTAGGAGCTGGGGCAGGATCTCAGCTTTGTTGCTGATAGCAGAAGATTGCCGATGGTGAGAATGAAGGAGAAGCGCTCGTCAGTGATTTGTGATTGAAGAAACCGCATGTCACGCCCCGAACCCGGCTCACCGGACTCGATGCGTCGACAAACGGCCGTATGCCCACAAGGCCAAGACCAAGTGGGCACACAAAGCCTCAATACCTGTCTCTCAAATATAAATCGAAACAACACTAAATTCCAAACAAAACTTAGTAAATAGAGAAACGAAAATAATCAGTTTACAACCCAAATTCAAATAATGCTAAAGGTCTCGACAGACAACAAATCTATTAAACAAAACTAATCTCCTGCTAGGCACCTGGTGCTCACTCAACAGTCCCTGCTAAGCTAGCCACCACACACCTACTCTTAATCTGAAAAGAAATAGAACCACAATTTATAAGCTAAATGGCCCAGTAAGCAACTACTAAAAACCAATAGTAATACAGGGTCACAAAACTCGATGGTTTCAAAGATGTACTTAAAGTAATGTTATACAATACATATCCACAAAATGAAACCCAGATATCAAAATATTTCAGGCAAACAAAGTTCTCAATGAACAGATGTATATGTCCCCCAAATAACTAATGCCAAAAACAAAACACATAATTAATTTATTTACCCTCGATGACCAGAGCCAGATTATCAGAATTCATTTATTTACCCTCGGCGACCCGAGCCAGATTATCAAAGGCCGTTATTCTTCACCGACGGAACGGTGCGAAACTATAGTTTCTTATCAGAATCAAAAATATCTGTCGACATGGTCAGTGTTTAACCCCCCCAATGACAGGGTTGTTGCAAAGTTAGTTGGGGACTATAATTTACTATGTCAAAATATATCGGTTCTAAAATCATTGTCAACAATACTTATTCAATGATTGAATAAATACATAATTGAATACAATATTCAAATCAATTGAATAATAAATAAATAAATAAGTGCATAAATAATCAATAATTTGAAAATAATAATATGCATAACATAGTAATTCAAAACAATTAAATATAATATCGTGAAAATTTATTTCACAATAAAACCCAAAATAATTAAATAATTATGTAAATAATTTCAGAAATAAAACATTTTATATAAATACAAATATAAGGTATATACGTGGTTTACTTACCTGGAAAATAACCCCGACCTACAGAACCCACTCGGACACAAAAATCAAGATTCAAGCACAGATCCTATAACAAGAACATAATACTTTCCTTAAATTCAAATTTAAATACAAAATATTAACCACTGGTTAACCCTGATCAAAACTCTAAACATTAATTGTGCTAGCAAACCCCGGAGACACAATGTATTTATCTTCTTTTATAGGACCCACTTGATCCACACAAAGAATATTTGTTTTGTTATGAAAATACTACTTTAAAGAAAATCATTACGGCAAAGCAATGTTAAGACTAATACAAAATGGTGCTTTGTAAAATGTTCAGGGAAACTATAAGCTTCAATTAATCAACATTGAGGCAACTATTGACAAGTTTAACTAATGCAGAAGAAAGCACAGGATACACCACCAAAACAAATATAAGTTTAGTTCCTAAACACCTACCAAATTGCATATATGGCAGCTAATATCTTGATCCTCAGATTGAAATTTGAAAGCACTAGATAGCTAAACTAGTGCAAAAAGAATATATTACCAAATATAGAAATATTTGGTATTATTTTCAATATCTCTGAAACCCCCTATAACTATATAAAATAGGAAATTTTGGGTTTTAATAATTCGTTTGACAGAAAGTTTGGGCACCAAGCATTTTTCCTTAATTCAGAATGCTATTTGTTCTATTTGATTCACTAACAAAGAGCATTAAACAGACCTTTTGAAGGTGACATGTCAGCGTTTTCCAACCCAAATCTATAAATTGTACTTGTAAGCAATAGATAAATAATAATTATTGAATCTTTCTAAAACAGAGAGAATCCAGTCATGCTAGAACGGATGAATTTAGAGCATGCTCGGTCAATTGACTTTTCCAATTTGCTCAGTAAACATCCAGTTCCCAAAAGAAGAGTATAGGGATTTTTCAAGAATAAAATCATTAACACTAAATCACACAAGCATAACAGATCTATTTGGAAACAATGCCCCTCTGATCAAACAACAAATAAATAACCCTAGATCCGAGAAGAAGATTACTTACCTCAAGAAGTAAAAAAAAAAACTTGACTTGAAATCTTCTCCTACTCCGCGTCGTCACCGGCACTTCATGAAAACCAAGAAGGACGGCGAGGCTAGATCTCGGGAAAAATATCTCGTAGGTTACGAGATTTTTCTCCCCAATCTCTCTGTTATGGGGATAAGACGGGAGAGTTTAAAATTTAAAATAAAACAGATTTTTAAAATAAAAATTCGATTGGTTTTTTTTTTTAAATTAAAAAGGCGGTTTTACACAGCAAGCCCTACTATTGTAGCTATTGAGGAACCGAAGCCTATGGATTTAGTTCCAGTTTCTGCTGGAGAAGATAGGGAAAAGAAAGATGGTGTTGGTTTTTTGAAGCCGGTGGATTATGTTCTAGTTACTTCTAAAGAAAAGGAAGAGAAAGGTCCAGAAAAAGAAGATGGTCGGAGAGGAGACCGGAGGGATTGAAGGAAGAAGGAGAAGGGAGATTTATTCGTCTAATACCATGTTAGAAGTGGAAATGGCTCAATAATCTCACAATCGTATTGATCATGAATGGTTACATATATAGGGAGTGAAGAAGCTATGAACATACATATACAAGTATAAGTCATATGCATACAAGTATTATTATATGTATATACATCTAATAGTTCAGAAGTTGAAGGAGAGAACAAGCTGTAGAAAACACACAATACTTCATTCCTTCATTCACAGTTTCTACATGCAAGCTAATAACTTCAGTAAAAATAAAAATGACATAGAAAACAATTCAACTATAGATAACACACTTTTGTCTATAAGGCAAACACAAATTATTAGTGCAAGCCAAATCCAGCTATTCATTGGCTACAACTTCATTAGATTTTGTCTCCCACTAAGCCCTGCTAACTGATTTCTTTCACTGCTTCTTCACTAACTTCACTTTTCCACGTTGACAGCCAAGCTGACCCATGTTCTCTCTATTCTCATATTTCAATGAGTGTATGTGGAATAGAGAAGAGAATATGAGTGAGATATTTAGAGCATTCACACCAAAATAAAGAAGCTGCTCTGTTAGCTTCCATTACTTCTTCTCATTAACTTCATTCTTACAAAAGTAATACATATATATAGACTCAGAACATAAAGCATTAACAAAGGAAACATAAAATCTACTCTCTCGTACAACATGACCATTTACTATAACATGACTCTAGCATTCAGCTATCAAAGCATGGTGATGTTCCTTTGTACGTTGGCATACTGTTGAAGATCTCTGATAATTCTTTAGATTAGATGACCATGCTTCACATCAGCATAGGCTCCATGCCCTTCATCTAATCTTCAGTCAAGACTCCAACATATCCCCCTCTTGACTGAAGATCGCATACTCCCAATTGATCTCTTGGTATGTTATGTTTCTGAATGCTCAAAGGTTTGGTGAGTAAATCGGCATGTTATTCATTTGTGCTGTAGTGCTTCATCACAACAATGTCATCAGTGACAAACTCATGAATGAAATGGAATTTGATGTCAATATGTTTAGTTCTCCCATGATGCATAGGATTCTTGGCTATGGCAATTGCTGACTTGTTGTCACACCAAATCTCTGTTGCCTCTTTGCACCCTATACCACAATGATCCATCAATTTTCTAAGCCACAAACTCTTGCAAGCTGCAGCTGAAGCAGCAATATACTCAGCTTCAATCATTGAGAGGGAAATTACTTCTTATTTCTTGGACATCCATGAGATGGCTACATACCGTAGGTTAAACACAACCCCTTGTGGTCCTTTTTCTATCTTCCAAAATCCCGGCCTAGTCGCTGTCTGAGAACCCCTCTAACTTACACTCATTTGCATAAGCATACCACAGTCCAAACTCTCTTCGTTATTGCGAGATACCTTGCACTCGCTTGCTAGCACCTACATGAATTTTGGAGGGTCTGTTCATATGCCTTGATAATACTCTGACAGCAAAAGCCATGTTTGGTTTGCTGTGAGTTAAATAAATTAATTGCCCTACCAAACTCCTATATCTTTGCACTTCTGCATCTCCAGATCCATCAACATCTTGAAATTTCTTTAAGAGATCATTCACATAATTTTTATGAGTAATAAACACTCCGTGTTTGTCCTGTATTACTTCCAAGCTTAAGAAGTAACTCAGCAAACCCAAGTCTGCCATATCAAAGTTCTTCTGCATCTCTGATTTGAATTTAGTGATTAGATCTGATGAAGAGCTCAAACATAGTATGTCATCCACATAGATACATGCTAGCAGAACATCACTATTGTTATCAATTTTTCTATAGAGTGTATGCTTAATTTCATTTCTCTAAAACCCTTGCTTTGGGAAAAATATGCATCTATTTTGCTATATTAAGATCTGGGTGCTTGATTTCAACCCATAGAGTGCCTTCTTGAGTATGTATACCATGTGATGCTTTTCTTCTACCTCAAAACCCCTGGGTTGCTCCACATACAGCTCTTCAAGTATCTCTCCATTCAAGAATGCTAACATGATATCCAAATGAAACGAAGACCATCCCTTCTGAGCTACCAAAGCTAACAGAAATCTAACTATTTCCATATGGGCTACTAGTGCAAATGCATCCTCTACATCAATACCTAGCTGTTGGGTGTACCCTTTGGCAATAATTCCGGCCTTGAACTTCTGAACCTCACCATTAGCTTTATACTTGGTCTTGAATATCCACTTCAGACTAATTATTTTCTTCTCCTCTAGCCTATCCACCAACACCCAAGTATCATTTCGTTGAATGGAGTCCATTTCTTCATACATTGCCACCTGCCATTCTTTGTTCTTGGATACATCTTCATATGTAACAGGATCAACAACATGCTATGCAAAAGAGCAATTATTGTAGATATCGCTTAGCTATATGGTTCTTTTGGGTGGCCATTCTTCATTTGTTGAATCCTCTTGTTTTGTTGGTGCTTGTGTGTCTATTTCTATAAAGGTATGAGTTGTATCACCTTGGCTTTCACTTGGAGGTTAAGCTTCAGCGTTTGGTTCACTAGGGAGTATGTTATCCCAGACACATGTCGTGTGGGTGTCAGTGATTGTACTCCAATCCCATTGAGCTTCTTCTCTAAACACCACATCCCTATTAACTATAACCTTACATGAGTTGGGATTGTACAGCTTATACCCCTTTGTCTTCAAACAGTAACCTATGAATATGCATCTCTCTAACTTATCATCAAGTTTATGGCATCTCTGAGATGGAACTTGTAACAGTGCCATGCACCTGAACACCCTTAAATGTTTCACAATTATCTTCACACTAGTCTATGATTCATAACGAGTTTTCTTTTGGGAGTGCTTCAGTTAGGGTGATGTTGATCAAGTAGATGGTTGTTGCTGCATCTTCTGCCCAAAGAGATGTAGCCCACTACACTTCAACAACCACCAGGTTTTCTCAATAACCGTCTGATTCTTCCTATCTACTATGTTATTGTGTTCTAGAGTATAAGGAGTTGTCAACTCATATTGAATGCTAGTTCTGTCATAGTGTTCATTAAACTCTCATGAGAGAAACTCACCTCCGCTGCTAGATTGTGCTGAGTGCATGTCATATACATATTTCCATATGCCTTTTACGCATTTTAGCTTGTCTTTGGTATGTATTTATAATAAATCGGTGCTACCTTGGGTATGTGTGCTTAATTGTGCAGATATTTAGATTCTAGAACAATTATAAGTGGTTTGGAGAAGATTTCATAACAAAAGGACCTAAAGGATCATTTGTCAAGGCAAGCACAGCCCAAGCACCGGCGTGCTTCTCAGCCGTACACTTCACAGGAGTCTCAAGAGAAATGAAAGGCTTAGAAGTACGATTTAGTTTCCAAAACACGGGTGTGCAAATGAAAGCACAGCCTAAGCACCGGCATGCTTAGACCTGTGCACTTTACAGGCTAGCGAAAATATATACTGTAGCAAAGTACTGTAACAAAGTACTGTAGCAACCGAAAATTCAGAAAATTGAAATCTGCATGGGCTGAAGCACTGGCGAAGCACGATCTTACTGCCTGGAGCACAGGTATACAGAATTAAGCACGGCCGTGCTTGCATCGGGAAGTGACTTTTTAAGCCCAAAAGTTAGGGTTTCAAAGGGACTTCTTCCGGATCTTTCTTCCCCTTCGGGGGAGGCGACGTAAGAAGGGAGCAGCGCACCATAGGGGGCAGAATTGGGACCGAGAGATCATCGTGGGAGTGGAGGAACGTCGGTAAGATCATCATTAGATACCCTCTGACGAAGACTGTGAAACAAGAAGGGAGTTTATGGATTTGATCTCATTCTCTTGTTTCTTTCTTTATGTTTCTTATATCAACATAAGGTGCTAACCTTTCTCCGGTACCCTGGATTCATGAACTCGGATGCTATTTTATAGGTAAAAACTTTCTTGCAATGTTTATGGAGTCTTAGTGATTTCTATGTTTAATCTTGTGTTGCATAACTTGATGTGCCTGATTTGCATAGCGTGATTATAAACTTGGTGTGTGTCTTTGCCTTAACATAATTACTGTAGCGTAATTGCTCCCTCGAAGTGTTTGAACCTCGCAATATAACCACTACCTTGATGTTTATCATAGCCATAGCTGCAACAAAGCTCCTAGAGCACACATACATTTTGTAGGATGTACCTGATAGCCATTGTGAGAAAGTGACTACAAGCTATCCCGAGGGATTGATCTGGAGCACTACTCCCTATTATTGATCTCTCGTTACCTGAACCCTGCCTCTCCCCCTCATTCCTCCTATCCCCTTATTTTTGTTTTGTAATTAGTCTTCAACACAAATTATTGAGCCGGCTAGATATTAGAGATTCGACTAGTACCGAAAGCTATACCAGTCCCTGTGGGTTCCACTACCCGATCCCATATTGGATACATTATACTACTTGTATGACCCGTGCACTTGCGGATACGCAAGGGGCGTATCAAGTTTTTAGCGCCGTTGCCGGGGACTGGCAACTTTTGGGAAAGTTTTCATTTCTAGTAATCTAGCCATTTTTCTTTATTTCTATATATTTTCTTTCGGTTATTTTTCTTTTGTTTGTTTTGATTGTCGTTTGTTAGTTTTGCAGGCACCCTTGTAGGGGTTGTTTATTTTGAGAAAGATGGTTGATCCAATTGCAGCTTTGGCCATTCAAATTGAAGCTCTGAATGCATGGAATGATGAGCTTTTATCTATGCAACAACAAAGCTATCTCTACTATAACACATATCACCCAAGTCAAAGGAGCTACGCTAACACCACATGGAATGTATCTGAGAACCAATGGCAAAATCAACAATTCGGATTTGAAAAATCCATTCCACCACAAGAGCATGAACCTAGCTCAAAAACCTATTGGCAAGATATGCTCAGGGATCGGAACCCCCTACAAGAACAATTTCATGAGAGATATTTAAATTTGAAGGATGTGTTGGCCAGATATATTCAAAATACTGAAGCCAGCATTCAAGCTTTTGAAATTTTACCTCAATATCAACCGGGCACCATTCACAACTTAGAGATCCAAATTGAGCAATCTATTGAGGAAGTTCCTTTAGAAAATGACATGGAAGCATGTGAGAAGAATGAAGAAGTGGGGGAGACTGAACAAGTTGTTGTACAAAATTAAATAAAGGAAGTAGAGTTTCAATACGAGAATGATGAATGTTTGAGTGGACGGCATCTTTATGAGAAGGCAACTGTAGAACAGGTTTGCTAAAACCATATCTCTTTCAAGTTGAAAAGGTAAAAGAAGCAAACCCCAAGGCAATGAAACAAGTAGACTTCCTTAGAATTCATCAACCTGCAAAACACAGTAAGAAGGATTTCAGGATTACAGAAGATGAGTAGGAGGCTCAAACCATCCAAGGACCCACCTGAGCTGAGCTTAAACAATTCCTGGTCGAACTTGTTTCCATCGAGACCTAAATTAAAAATGGCCAAGCCTCCAAGAAAGGTGCATCCCCGGCCAAATAAAAGTGTGTTTATGGGAAGTAGCTATGCAAGCTACAGCCGGGAGGAGCACACCCTTTTCAAGCCTCCATAAGGTAAGAAACAGGTAGTCAGGCTCTTGACGTTAGACAAGCACTTCTTGGGAGGTAACCCAAGTAATTCTGGCTTTTGTGTTTTTTTTTTTTAGTTAAAACTTTATTTTTCCTTGAGCTCATTGTTTGGCTGGTGGTATTTTTATTTTTATCTTGGGATTCTAGGTGTTCAAAGGATTTGCATTACATTTTCATTTCGTTTTTGGCTAACGTTGAGCACCAACGAATTAAAATTTAAAGAGCATTGGGATTCAGATTCCAGAAAAACTTTCCTGGGTTACACATGATGAATGCATTTCATATAGACATATTTCTCATCTTTTACACATTATTTACGAATACATTGTTTTGAATTCTCCCATTTCCGTGCTATTTGAGGTATTTCTAGTTTTCTATGCAGATGTCGAAGCCCCAAAGTAAGAAGAAGCAATTCCGAGCGATTTTAGTAGCTAAGGGACTTAAAGGAAACCTCATCAAGCTAAGCACGGCCTCAACACGCCCGTGCTCCGGAGACGTGAAATTCACGGGAGAATTCGGCCAAAGTAAGCACAGGTCGGGGTCGTTGAGCACGGTCGTGCAACTCTCAACATGGCCAAAGCACGCCCGTGTTGGACCCCGTGCAATTTACGGGCGAGATGATTTTCCGTAGTTTTTAGTTGGCCGTAAACCGCACGGCTTGGAGCACGGCTTCACCACAGCCGTGCTTACATCGGGAGAAGCTTAAAGACCCCCGAAAACTAGGGTTAGGGACTTTTTGGGCCGAGGAAAAAGGGCGGGGAGCCGAGGAAAGCATCAAGACGGATCGAAGATCATCGGAGAGGGAACTACGCTTTAACTGTAGGCCAAAGGAGAGGAGAAGATTCTTCGACATCAAAACGTTGAGCAACATCAAGGATATAAGCAAATAGGGAGTCATGGAACTCTTTTGTATTTGTGTCTTTTGTGTTGTTTTCGTTATTTGAATCCATGAGGGGCTATACCCTTCGGGGAAGCCCCGGGTTGGAACCTGTCTATGCACCTTTGGATTTAAACTCTTTTATCAAGCATTTATGATTGCCTTTGTACCTTTATTAGATCTTTGGTTGTTGGCTTATTTATGGTGATCGAATGTTTATGGTTCTCTTTGATTTTGACTATAACTTAGCTTGCATGTTTCCACAATGGATGTAAGAAGTTAGGGTTCTTCTTAGAGTATCTCCTACATAGCATAATCTACCATATAGCATAACAAGATTTGGAATTAGAGCATTCTGAAGGGCACTCCAGAAAAATGCTGATCGAGTTTGATTTAGGTAGCATCAAGGGTACAACCCGGGGCCCCCATCTTCTCTCTTGAGCACCCTTAATTCTCCTTCTCGCTAAATTTTCAGGGCAAGATCGGCGGGGAGAGTGCGTTTTTTAGCAAGATCCACTTCTATGGCTTGTTGGAGGAAGGTTGAAGACAAGGGAAGCCACCTCTTGAGTGGCGTCTTCGGAACTCCATTTTCATCATTGAGGGAGTTGATCATGCCCTATTTAGTTATTTTCATGCTTTTAATTGTGTATTTTGAGATTATGAACAACTAAACCCCAAGGTCACCGGATGTAGGTGAACCTTGGGAGTGAACTTGTGTATTTTTGGATGCTTTGTTTTAATTAATGCTTGTTGGCTTGTTTGTGATCCTTGTTTGGTGTTCTTGATTGTTAGGGTATGCATGAGAACTCTGTGTATCTCTACATAGGCAATACTATGTTGCATGCCCATTGCCTTAGTGTTAGACTCACCAAGCTTGGAAGGGAAATACGTATAAATGCCCCGTAACCACTGGATATTTGTACCACTCCAATTCTAGGGTTAAGTATTCACTTGTATTTCTACCATAACTTGAGAAAACCACCTTGCCCTTTGCAATCGTAAGAGGATTTTGACGGAATAGATTCCGTATCCAATACTCGTACCGGATTAGGGGTCAATTGCCGTGACTATCGGGTTGACCTAATCTAGGGTTTTCTTGGTCCAACTAGCCACTTGCATGTTAGTTCAACCTCCTGTACACTTTAGTAGCCCTTGAAGGGATCCTCATCCGTGACTGCTTTCTTACCCTGATTTCTCCCGTTTATCGTACTGGTTATTTAGTACATTGAATTGCATTTGTTTCATTTATTTGCATTTTCATCCTTTACTCTCGAGTTTGATAGGCTAGACAACATTGCAAGAAGGAAATAAGGATAGATTCTTGGGCTCTTGGGAATACGACCCACTCGTGCGTGCACGAGTGGTTTATTACTTGACGACCCCGTGCGCTTGCGGGGAACCCACTAAGTTTTTGGTGCCGTTGCCGGGGACCCGAGAAATATTCGGAAAACTTTAAGCGTGTTGATTTGTCTATTGTTTTCTTTCATATTTTCCAGTCTTGTATATATTCCGTTATTCTGTTCATTGCATTTTTCCTGCTTGTTTTTCTTCAAGTCCTAACGCTTTACTTGAATTTTCTTGCAAGGTACCTATCTTATGACACGAGAGAGTCAAGAAAATTTAGCTGAACCCGACGACGAGATCGAACGAACTTTGCATCAACGATTGAGAGAAGTTACCGAAAATTCAAGACAATAAGAAATTCAGGTAGAATCTAGTGAGCCCACTGTCATGGCCGAGCCAAGAAGAACCCTATCCGATTATGAAAGGCCACAATTCACCGGGGACGAGTTCAGTGTGTTGAAATCAAGGCAAGCACTATTGGAATGTTACAGAATTCGGTGCAATTCGATGGTTTAGCTGACGAAGACCCACATGCTCACTTGTCAAAGTTTCTTTAGATATGCTCAACCTTCAAGATTAATTCAGCTTCAAATGATGCAATCAGGTTGAGATTATTTCCCTTCAGTTTAAGGGGAGCAACTTATAGATGGCTTACTTCCTTAGCTCCCGGGTCGATCACTATATGGAAGGAGATGGTAGAGAAATTCCTTGCTCGATATTTTCCTCCAAGCAACGGAGCGAGACTGAGACATGAGATTTCATCTTTCAGGCAAGGAGACAATGAGCGATTCAAGGACCTTCTACACAAGTGTCCTCACCATGGGTTTCCGGCTTGGATGAAAGTACAAATATTGTGCAATGGGCTGAATTATGCCACGAAACAACTTATTGATGCAGCAGCAGACGGATCTCTGAGTAATAAACTTCCTGAAGAGGCTGAGGCGTTGATTGAAAATATGGCCAGCAATGAGTGCCATTGGAGTACTAGGCAGAAGCCTACCAAGGTCGCCGGGTTGTATGAAGTGAATGAATCTACTGCGTTAGCTGCGAAGGTTGAAGTGCTAACAAAGACTGTGCTGGAGAGCAATTCCAAATTTGATGCTTTAGTAATGAAGGTGGATCAGCTCATGTTGGGGTCTAGTTCGACTCCTAAGGCAGTTATGTCATGCGATACATGTGGTGCTGGGCATGCTACATCACAGTGCCCCATTTTTGTTGCCCCTTCAACACCGTTAGAGACTGTGGATTATGTCAATGGTGGGCGAAGGGGGCCGGGTAATCAATATGGTAATACTTATAACCCGGGGTGGAGGAACCACCCGAACTTTTCATGGAATTAGGGACAGTTACAACATAAACTTTTACCACAGCAAGGCACTCAGTATCAACCCCCTCAACAACAGGAGAGAAAATACACAATTGAAGATGTCTTGGCTAGATTCATGATTAACACCGAATCAAGCTTTGCGTCCCAAGATAAAAAGTTTGATGAATTTGGTGTTGTTCTGAGAAATGTTTAAGCCTCTATTCAGTCTTTAGAAAATCGGGTTGGACAACTTGCTAGAGCGCAAGCAAAACGTCCCTCGGGTAGTTTACCAAGTAACACTGAAAGCAACCCAAGGGAATACTTGAAGGCTGTCAAACTGAGAAGTGGTAAACAATTGGGGGCAAGGGCTGAGGAGAGCCCAAGTGCTTCCAATGACGAGGTAGCCAGTCGGGAAGACCCCAGTATGAGTAAAAATGCAATTGAAGAAAATGAGAAGAAACATAGTGATAATGATCCAAAACACCCCATTCATAAGAGCCATGAGTACAAACCTGTGGTGCCATATCCCTCAAGGCTCAAGCAAGACAAGGAAGAGGCCCAATTCAAAAAGTTCCTCAACATCTTCAAGCAACTTCACATTAATATTCCCTTGGTCGAAGCTCTATCTCAGATGTCCAAGTATGCAAAATTCATGAAGGACCTTCTTACTAATAAGAGGAAATTAGAAGACTTGGACACTGTAACTTTATCGGGGAATTGTTCATCAAATAGCTCTTTAGATATGGTCATGTGGTTTGAACAACCATTATCAATTATCCACACCAAGTTTTCATTCGCCTCACCTTCACCCTGCGCAAGGAACAAGCTAGCACACTCCTCTCTTTTATTGTTCACCATGAGCAAGTTGCTCACTTTCTTCTCCTTCCCTTTGGCCATTAAAGTATCTCCTTTGTTTGTTGGTTTCTTCTTGAACTAGCAAATGGCTTTAATGTGCCTATATCTCTTGCATAAATGGCACCTAATATTGCTTTTAAACCCCCTCTGCTCACTTATTTGATACTTTTGATCTGCTCTCCTACCTCTGCTTCTCCCATGACCAACACCTCTGAATAAGCCTCTCTCACGGCCTCTCGTAGGTACCTGAACACACTCCTTTGTTGTTGAAGATTCAATTCATACATGAAGTACCTTCTCCTTCACTTGTTCAACTTGATTGATCAAACGAGCTTCATGAGCTTAGAGTGATCCTATGAGTTCATCAAGAGCGGTGATGTCTTACAACTCCCTGGCCGTCACAACATGGTTATACCTCGCTCCCAAACTTCTCAGAACCTTGCAAACCACCATGGCTTTACATAAAGTATCATGAAGAGCCCTCATTTGACTAATAAGCTCTACAACTCTAGTGGCATAATCCTGAACTCCTTCATTACGTTTGATCCGAAGACTCTCAAAAGCTTGCCTCAATGTCTGCAGTTTCACAGCCATAACCT
The DNA here is from genome assembly GCA_902712375.1 of Dioscorea dumetorum. Classification (NCBI taxonomy): domain Eukaryota; kingdom Viridiplantae; phylum Streptophyta; class Magnoliopsida; order Dioscoreales; family Dioscoreaceae; genus Dioscorea; species Dioscorea dumetorum. Next base: position 6,561,618 of record CACTHL010000494.1, read on the forward strand.
TGGAGTTCCCTTAGTATTGTCACCTCAGCCTTTCCCAAGCATCCTTTGCAGTATTTGCTACAGAGATGCGTGAGAAGAGTGATCTATTTATGTCTTGCTAGGAAATGACTGAGGCGAGAATGTAGCGGGACAACTCCAGCCAGGGACTGTTCGGCCTCTCATGTGTCCTTTGTACCGCCGCATTCCCTTCGGCCAGAAAGCTATGCGAGCTATGTGCTGCCCTCACTAGGGCCGCACAGCCTGGCTAGGGGCCAGTGAGGTTCTTGTGAGGCTGCACGGCACCGGCACAGCTCCCAGGCTCACTCAGATTTTGCACTATTTTGAACCCTGCAGCTGCACACCTGCCCGCACACCTGGGAAACTATAAAAGCCAAAGTTATAACTTTAGAGAGGGGAAAGGCCGCCATACGACTCTGAGCAGATCCAACACCGAAATTCATCGGAGAAAGTCGATTTCGACCGGGAATTAACAAGAGAAGAGTGTGGAACTCAAGGGGAGCATCCAAAAAACTCAATAATGTGGATCCAATGCGTTCTCACCACCACCATTAGTCGACAAAGAGAGAGTTTTACAATGTCTTTCGATAGTTGCATTTCATATCTTGTATTCTCCATTTACTTGATGTCAAACTAACCTTTCAAGACCACTGAGCTCCTGTGAACCTTGGGAACTTGAATTGTATGGGTGGTTAACTTTTTATGGAATTGAATGTTGGCTTGTATTCATCTTTGATTCTAATCCATTATCTTGTATGTTCAATCTACAATGGATGGATTCTGTAGAATTGATTATGAATGATGTTTGTATAGTGGGTTGTTTGCATGCATTAGATCTACATAGATTAGAGAGGAATTCAATGTATTGGCACTCTGGTGGTTTCTGTTGTCGATAGCCTCCCGCATTAGGGTATAACCTTACATAAAGACTCCTTATACCCAGTGACATTCATAGGAGTACCCAGTGACTTCTCCCAACTACTTCTTGTTTGTGAGTAGGTTCTTCAAGAATTTGGCTTACTTGGGCATTTGCGCTAATGCCTCAACAAAAGGGAGGTTGATATGTAGTTGCTTGAATATCTCAAAGAATCGCTTGAACTAATCGCCCTTCTCTCCTTGTTTGAGCCGGGAAGGGTAGGTATCCTGGGCTAATACTCTCTAACAAGAATCTTTTCTACAGCCTTCTCTTTATATGCCACTTCTACCACTCCTTAGTGTAATGGCTTTGATGCACTCCCTTAGGTTTACTTCAATGTTGCTTGCCAGGCTTCCTTGCAGTCATTTCGATAGAATCTTTATAACTTGCCCCACCTAGCTCTCCAAATTCTGAAGAGAAGCCTGCTGATTCCTTAGAGTTACCTCAATAAACTTGAGGTGGTTGTCATGGCTTTGAAACTTTATCTCAGTGGATTAAATGAACTTCATCACCAGTTCATCCAAGCTTGGCTTCCTCTATGAGAACCCAAAGGGTTGAGTTGGCCTTGGTTGCCCTTGCCCACTCCATCCAAAGTTCAGATGAACCTCCATCTCGAGTTATATGTGTTTCTATACGAATTTCCTTGTAGCCTATTCGCACCGCCAATGAAATCAATATGCTCATGCTACCGTGGTGATGATCATTGGTGGGATGCCCCCCATTGCAACTGTCGTACATCATAACATGAACAGATGTTGGTGTAACCATGGTGTTGATCTTCTTGCTCAATGATTCCACTTGCGCTGTCAACTGTCATGGCATCTACCTCGATAATCCTGTAGCCTTCACGTACTTCCCTCTAGAGCTCCACTAGTAAGTGTTTATCACCATGTCTTCGAACAACTTCTGTGCTTCTTCTGGCGTCTTGTTACCCACTACCCGCAGCATCTATGGTTTGTAGAACGCTTGGGATCAAACCTTGATAGAATGTTTGCACTTGCATCCACCCCGATAGGCCATACTGAGGACAATGCATCAACAGATCCATGAATCGCTTCCATGCTTCACAAAGAGTTTCATTGTCTTGCTGAGTGGAGGAGGCAATGTCGTGGCGAAGCTTGGTGGTTCACCCCGGTGGAAGAAGCACGTCAGGAACATCTTGGCAAGCTTATCCCAAGTCATCGCGAATGCTTAGGGTAAGGATTGGAGCTACTCCTTGGCTCTTTCCTTCAATAAAAATGGGAAGACCCTTAAACCAATTGCATCATTTGAGACTCCGTTGATCCTCAACATATCATAAACTTTTTGGAGGGTGCTAATGTGCATGTTAGGGTCCTCATCCAGTAGCCCATGGAATGAACATGATGATAGAACCATCTGTATGAACGTCGGCATAAGTTTGAATGTATTGGCCACCACGGGTGATTGCACAATACTTGATTCAGTTCCACCCAGAGTCAGTCTTGCATAATCTGCTAATGTTCGTGGTTGCTTTTCTTGCCCAGCCCTGTTCATAGATTCGACATTGTCAAATTATTGTGCTAATTGTCTTGCTCTCCTATGAAAAGTTCTCTCAATTTCTGGATCTTGTCCAATGGGTTTACTTGTGCTAGACTAGGTCATGCACAGTTACTAAGAATATGAATAAATAAAGATCAGAAACAAAATCTCTGAACTAAAACCAAAACAACAAAAAAAAAAATTGCTAAAAAATAAAATAAAATAAAAATAAAATAAGCTAGTCTAGAAAACTTGAGTATTCCTAATAGATCTGGTCCCAAGTAACGCTACCAAAACTTGATGAGGGCTCAGTGAGTCGAACATAAGTATACGTGCCCTATCGAGTAATACAGTGTAATAAAGCAAAGTTCATATCTACAAGGACTAGAAGGTACTAGTAATAATTCAATTATAGCTATCTAACTCAACACAATTTAAGAGTATGAAATATGGCTAGATCTCTGACTGGAAAGGTAAATATTGTTGACTAAGATCAGAGAAGTCAGGATGATAAGACGATGTTTGAAAATATTTCACTTGGGATTTAAGAATTGAATTGATTGTGATATCAAATAGAAAACCTAAGTCTTATTAGACCCAGAGAAATCAAAAGTATACTAGGTGCTTTCTCAGGTCGCCCTAATACCTAATGCCATGCCTAGTAGGATTGAATATCTTCCTTCCCTACTTCCACATGATTGCATAAAGTTCTATGAAATCCCTAAGAATTGGAGCTCTTGCTACACAACCCTACTACGGATGATATCAAGCATCCTATCTCTAGCGTCCACTCTCAAACCCTTTGATCTATGTGTGATCTAACGCAATATTATCTCTTGATCTCAATCACGCCATCAAATAAGAAGAAGTCACTCTCATGCACTAATTCAATAATTCATAAACATAGATTAATCCAAATAAATGAAGGAAGTTCTATAATAAAAAGAAATCAAAATATAAAGTTATCCCAAGCTACATCAATCCAAACATCTAAAAGGGTTTAACCCCCATAGGGGTCATGTTCATCAAAACGAAATATAAAATTGAACCTACAATTCTCACCATGAAGTAAAGAAACCCGCTCTCAATATCTTCTACACAAGGAAGGATGTGAACCGCTATTGTCACCTCAAATCATCACTTTGTATGCTCTTTCTCCTACTCTAAATTCTCCTCCAAACCCTAGTTGCCACAATTAGTCTTTTTCCCAAAAATCCAGCCTTCCCCAATTAACTTTTCAGCCTTCTATTTATAACCTCAATAATCCGCCCAGTACAAGGGCAAGAACACGAGCGTGTATCTTGCCCGTGTAGTCATCGTGACTTATCCAAATCTGGATTCCCGAAACTCGGGCATGTATATATTCTGCTGATCGTGCATATTACGGCCTAGGCTTTCTATAAGTTGATGAACTACACGGCCATGTGCTCTCGTTCCACCTGTGTTTCGTACAAGACCACGTTCCTTGAAACCCTAACTGTACACCGGGGTGTATTTCATTTGCAAAGCCTTGTTCTTCCCGGTACAGGGTGCTTCCGGAGTGCACAGTCATGTGCACGGTAGCTCTCACACGTCGTGGGTAACCTTGCTCGCCAATGACCAGGAACTATACGGATAGGTACACGAACGTGTACTTGCCTGTGTAAATCACAGCTATCGCTTTTGGCTCCATTTTGCTCCCGAATCAGTTCCTTTGACTTTTCATGTGCTTTTTCTCTCCTAAAAGCATAATGTAACAACTAAGCACCAAATAACACAAAAATCAACTTGAAGACAAGCATAATCACACGAAATTACATGCAGGAAATATATAATTAAGAACTTATCAGTAAGCAGACAATGAAAGAACAGGAGAATAGGCCAACTATGACATCTTACTCCTCCTTACAACAAGCACTAACGGTCTGGACAGAAGAACTTGCTAACATGCTTATACCCATAACCAAAAGCATAAGGCCAAGCAGAAGGACTTATAGGCAGGACTTACGCTCATAATCCAGGGCATAAAGGTCAAAGAGAAGAGCATATGGGGCAGACTCATGCCCATAAGGGAGGTCATAAATACCAAACAGTAAAGCTTACGGTCCAACACTTATGGTCATTAGCTGACCTATAACACCCAAACAAAAGACCCTATAGGTGTCGTTTATGGATGTAAGATGCCCATAAGGCACCCGATCTTTCATTTCTAGGTGGTTACAGCTTCATTCTTATGCTCGTAAGTAACCGAAAAGGGATAGAGTATTAAAGATTTTACTAAGGGCTCTTTTAAGAATCTTTTGACAGCTGAGATTAATGAAGAGCATAGAAGGACTGCAGTAGTCCTTGTCTGATTTGGGAAGCCAAATTGGAGCATTGCCAAAGGGTCTAAGGTGGATTGGAAACTAGTGAGGGTTACCTCTAGCAGCATTGTTAGAAGACGCAAGGTTTCTAACATCAATCTCCATTAGAGAAGATTGAGGGAGTTCTTATGTCTTTCATTATTTGTTTCATCGTTTTGAGATTGTATGATTGTTCTCCATCAAGAGAGAACTAAACTCCTTGTTGTTTTGGGCATAGATGAACCTAGGGTTTTGATTTTGATAACATTAAGTGGTAGACATTGAATCCTTCATCGATTTTTATCTTGAACTTTTGTATTTTGTATTCGAAAGTGTGTTTTCATTTTCTTGAACTCTATCATAGCGAGAGCAAAGAGTTCTTGTGAAATGTATGCATGTGGCAATCCAAAGATCCATCATGCATAGGCATGCTATGATTGAAAAGAAACACAACTCCATCTAGAGATAAGGCTCTTTACAGTTAAATTTTCTTCCTGTGTTTCTTTCGAGCAAGTCAACATTAGGGTTCCTTATGTAAAGGAATTGTAGGAAGCATAGTTGTGAAAAGAATCAAATCTCACTCCATATGGGATTATGTATAATCACTTTGAGAGAAGGATTACCTTCCTCCTGAGCACGTGCTAACCCCAGGTAAAGTTTATTGAGTGCACTGTAGTCATAGGGTAGTTTGTATCAACATCGTATAGGACTAGTTGTCACTCACCTTGAGAAAGGAGTAGTATGATTTAGAAACTTCTCAGTTTTAATTGAGTGCATTATTTGAGTTCAACTTTGTCCAAAACTTCAGCATAACGCTAAGAGAAATCTATGCCTAGAAACCTTCTCCTTGCATTGATTCTCTCCCTAGTTATTGCCATTGAATGATTTTCTTTCCCCATTCTTATTTCATCTTCAATTAGGCCATTACATTGTAGGATAGATAATAAGACAATAGTTTTCACCAGTATTTTCTCATTCCCTTTGGATTTGACACTCTGCACTTATTGCACACTTTACTACTTGTGTGCCACGTTCATTTGTGTACACCCCTCATCAAGTATTTACCGCCGTTGCTTGGGAGTGAAGGAATACTAGGAACACTTGGGTCTTGTTAATTTATCCATTTCTTTTATTTTATTTTCTATCGTTCTTTTCTTCTTTTCTTATGTATTTTATTTCTTGTTTCTTCTTTAATTTTCAATGCATGCCAAAGAGTATCATCCACTATTGCGGAGTGTATTATCAATGTCAAGCAATTGATTGGAATATGGTCAAGCACCGCTCTATTAAGAGAAACAGGGTTAGCATAGCCAACGATTGAGAGCGACCATTCCAGAGCAATGGCGGAACAAAGAGAACGCCCTAGGACTTTATTAGATTATGCAAAGCCATCACTCACCGATTCACAATTCAATATTATATGGCCACCATGGTGTGCCAGATAGTCGATTCAGTTCTAGAGCAATGCTAATAACATCGAGTTGAAGCCCACTTTTATTCCAATGGTCCAATAGTTGATTCAATTCCATGGTGTGCCAGATAGTCCCACCAACCGCAATGGGGGATTCTTGGAGGTGTGTGTCATGATCAAGATGAATGAAGTTTCAAAGGATGCCTTCAGATTATGAGTATTTTTGTTCTCCTTGAATGGTCAAGCCAAGCAATAGCTACAGTCACTACACCAAACATCCATCACTACATACAAGGTATTCCTCACCTCATATTTTTCTCCAGGCAGAACCACCAAGCTCAGGTAGGAGACTTAAGGGCAATGAGGCATTGCTTAAGACTTGGGAAAGATTTAAGGACATGTTGAGGCATTACCCACATCACAACCTCCCCCGAGTGAGAAGAAGAGCAAATTTTTCATCATGGACTAAAGTAGAGTACTCAATCAGTTGATAGACTCAACAACAGGAGGATTACTTGGTAGTAAGAACCCAGAAGCAACCAATCAGTTGATTGAATAGATAGCCATGAACAACTATTAGTAGAATTCCTGAGAGAAGAAACACCCAAGGAAGCAAGGGGAAGGTGAGTGAGGTGATAGCACTGACAACACGGCTAGAAGCATTGAGCAAGAAGATTGATAATTTATCACTCTAGAAGACAATTACTGATAAGTGCATTTTATATAGACATTTTACTTACTTTATACCCATAATTAGCTTGTCTTTTAGCGATTATTGTTCCTAGATCAGTGCTACTTTGGGTATTTTATTGTTGATGTCTAGATAAACAGGTCTTGGGCAAGTGTAAGAGGTTTTGAAGCAATTTCAGCATTAAAAAACTTAATGCATAACTAGCCAAGACAAGCATGACCCAAGCAAGGGCATGCTCCTTAACCGTGCAAATTACAGGAAGTGAAAGAGGATTGAAGGATTTGGAAACACGGTCAAAGTCCCCAAAGCATGGGCATGTTAATGGAAGCGTGGACATGTTGGGGACTGTGCACTTCACTGTCTAGCGAGGAATTTTAGAATTGCAAAAACCAAGATCTGCCAGTAAAGAGCATGGCTGGAAGCACAGTCCAAGCATTGATGCAGAAGCATAAGGAGTCTATGGGCTTTTTCTTAATTGTTTCTGCTGTTAATTTAATGTTGTGTGAAACCATGAGAGGCTAACCGTCTCCGATGCCCCAGATTAAGAACTTGGGTGCTAATTTGTATTTGAATATTTTCTTGCAATTTTTATGGAGTCCTTTTGATTACTATGTTTAATCTTGTGTTGCATAACTCGATGTGCATGATTAGCATAGTTATGATTATAAAACTTGGTGTGTGTTGATTGGCTTAATGTGATCGCTGTAAGGCGATTGCTTTCCTTGAAGTGCATAATTCCCTCAGTTATAGTCATAATCCTCGACGTTCATGATTGCCATAAATGCAAAAAGGCTTAGAGGGCACATATAGGCTTTATAGGATGTACTGGATAAACATTGCAAGAGAGTAAGTTCAAACTATTCCAAGGGACTGATCCGGGGCACTACTCCTGATCAGTGTTATTTACTAAGATTTTTCCTACCTATCCATCCTCCTCTTATCTTATTTTCCTTTCCCGATCCTTAGTCACAATCAACTCTCTTTCACTGTTTAAATAAATACTAGAAGAAGAACGAGTACTAAAAGCTATACCAGTTCATGTGGATTTGACTACCCAATCCCACATTTGGTACATTATACTACTTATATGGCCCGTACAGGAGCGTATCAACTACAATCATGGCATGTGAGACATGCAAGAGAGATCATATGTCACTAATTGCCCGATAGTCAAACTAGAGCCGAGACTCAGTGAGCAAGTGGACTTTATTAGTAGTGCTTTCTGACCTCGTAAGAGCCCCTATAGTAACATTTACAATTCTGAGTGGAGAAATCATTCCAACTTCTCATGGAGTAATCAGGGTCAGTAGTAGATACCCCATCATGATTTCAGCCTCATCCACTACAAGAAAAGAAGATACTCTTAAGGATGTACTCATGCGCTTCATCTAGAGCACTGACAAAGTTTCAGCAAATTTGATGCCCACTTTCCAATTATTAAGTTAATCATGAGGAACCAATAAGCATCTCTGTAGAACTTGGAGAATTAGGTGAGGCAGATTGCCAAGTTGCTTTTAGAATGAAGTCATGGTAGTTTACTCAGCAACAGCAAAGCCAATCATTGAGAGCATCTCAAGGAAATCACTCTTACAAGTGAAAAGCAAGTTGGAATGAGTAAAAAGGTACCACCCATTAAGGAGAAGATATCACCTCTTGAAATTTGGGAGGCTTTGGCAGAAGAGAGGGGTCCTAGCACAAGAAAGGAAAAGATCGAGTCTCCACCAATCAATGAAAATGTACTCCTCATACCACATTCGTCTAGGTTGAAAGACCAAGTGGATGAGTAGGTCAAGAGTTTCTTTTGTTTGCTCCAGCAATTGCACATCAATAAATAGTTTATTGAAGCATTGGCTCAAATGCCAAAATGCGCCAAGTTCCTCAAGAAATTACATACAAACAAGGAGAAGTTTGAAGAGATTTCCATGGTCATATTAAGTGAAGGAGGCTTAGAAATCCTTTGAAACAAGCTTCTGCCCAATAAGAAAGATCTAAGAAGTTTCACTATCCCTTATATGATTGGTGATTTGGTTAATTAAAAAGCTCTAGTAGACTTAGGAGCTAGTAATGTTACACCATTTTTAAAAGACTAGGCTTAGTGATTTGCAACCAACTAGGATAACTTTGCAATTTCTAGTAATGGTCACCTTTGGCGGGTTGGAGATTTGTGGTTTTCTCATTTTGAGTTTAACATCCTTCAAGATTCTAATATTTTTTTCTTTCTTGGATTTTGATTTTCTCATTAATAGGAACTAAGTTTATCCTTAATAATTTTCCCGAGTTGTTCCTCTAGGGGATCCTCAGATCTATGAGCATATCTTGCCAATAAGTTTTCTAAGCTAGGCTCATGCTCTTGTGGTGGAGTGTATTCTTCAAATCCAGATTGTGGATTTTTCCATTGTTGCTCAAATGCATTCCAGAAGATGTTAGGGTAGCTCCTTTGACTTGGATGGTATGTGTTATAGTAGGGATATCTTTGTTGTTGTATAGACAAAAACTCATCATTCCTTGCATTGAGAGCTTCAATTCGAATGGATAATGTTGTAATTGGATCAACCATCTCACTCGAGATAAGCAGCCCTTACAATGGTGCCTACACAACAAGTGAACAAAAATCCAAATAAAACAAAAGAAAAATAATCGAAAGAAATATATATACAGAAATCAAGAAAAATAGCTAGATTAATAGAAATATAAACTTTCCCAAAAGTTGGCAGTCCCCGGCAACGGCACCAAAAACTTGATACGGCCCTTGCGTAACCATAAGTTCACGGGTCATAGAAATAGTGGAGTGTACCTAAAAGGATCAGATACTCGAATCCATAGGGACTAGTATAGCTTTTGATACTCGTCAGATTTCTAATCTCTAACCGGCTCAATAATTTGGGTTGAAAACTAATTACAAAGGAAAGTAAAGAAAACAAGGCTAACGAGAGAGAGACAGGGTTCAGGAAACGAGAGATTAGTGATAATAGTAGCATCCCGAATCAATCCTTTGGAATAGTTTGCAGTCACTTTCTCACAGTGCCTATCAGGAAGTGGCGGAACCAAGGGGGGGCGAGCGGGGGCTTCAGCCCCCCTTTGGCGCCGGAAAAGTGATTGTTATGCTAGCCTCGCCGGAGGTTGCCGGGGAAGGAACCCCCCCCCATCCGGGAAGAAACTCCACTCCAATGGACCACTACATAATCTACACTTCTTGAAGTTAGCCGAGTTGCCGACGCGTCGGACGCGATGATGACCAGAATGTAGGAATCGTCGGACTGCCGGAATCTAAAGAGGAGAAATGGAAAATGAAGACTTGAAGAGTAACTAAGTGAGGAGGTGGAGCTCTGGACAAGAAGAAAAAGCCAGTCAAACTGTCAAACATTAAAGAATTAAAATGCCAAGTCATACAGAGATAAATGGTTGAATGGGATCAGTCTTCTCTTGAGAATATGTGATGTCATGGCTTCATTGGCTTGGCTTGGAAGTTGGGACCTAGGTGTTTAAGTTAGGATCCGATAAGAAACACACGTGACACATGTGATAAATCCGAATCCTCTCATTCTCATTGAGTTTTGTTATCAGGTTATCGGATTTAAATTAAGATCCGAATCCAATACCCAAACTTTTCATTGGTTGTCCTCAACGGCTCAAATTCAGCCTGTTGCTCTTGCTCGTCAGATAAATCCCTATATCAAAACTTCTCTTCTCTTGGTAGTTGTTGTCCATTCTATCCTCCAGTTAAAGTTTAATTAAGCCTCAACAAACAAGATCTTGACTCTTAAGTCTTGACTCCTTAAGTCTTGAATCTTTGATTCTTGGTGTTTCTCCAAAGTCCAAACTCCAAACTCCAAACTCCAAAGTGTAACTGTGTAAGCATTATGTGTTAGTGTGTGTAATTTTTTTTTAAATTTTTTGTTTGAATTGAATTTTATCGTTTTGAATCTTTTGTTCATCAATCATCAGATTCATGAAGCAGTATTATGTATTTATGTTGTTTTTTTTTCAGAAAATCTCATATTCAAAGAATTTTTATTACCTCATTATTTACATTTCTAATAAATACTTATTTAGATGTATATATATATATATATATATATATATATATATATATATATATATATATATATATATATATATATATATATATTTTTTTTTTTTTTTTTTTTTTTTTTTTTGAATTAGCCCCCCCTATTGGTAAATCCTTGTTCCGCCACTGCTATCAGATACATCCTACGAAACCTATGTGTGCTTTCAAAGTCTTGTTATATCTATGGCAATCATGAATGTCGATGACTATGACTAAAACTGCGGGAATCATGCACCTCGAGGAAAGCAATCATCCTACGGCGATCACACTAAGCCAATCAACACATGCCAAGTTTTATAATCATACTACGCTAATCATGCACATCAAGTTATGCAACACAAGATTAAACATATAAATCAATAAGACTCCATAAACATTGCAAGAAAATGTTCAACTATAAAATAACATCCGAGTTCATGAATCCGGGGCACCGGAGAATGGTTAGCCCCTCATGATTCTACAAGAAACATAAAGAAAGCAATAAGAGAATAAGATGAAATCCATAAACTCCCTTCTTACTTCACAATCTTCGTCAGAGAGTGATGCGTTTCTGCAACACAGGGTGATGTGCCAACCCCTTGCGTTACCACAAGTGCACGGGTCATCAAGTAAACAAGTAGACCCCAAAGGGTCAGGTTGTCGAACCACAGGGAACAGGAGTACTAGTAGTTGCTCCTCCTTTGTCTTCTAACCTAATGAGTGCAGTGTGTGATGATCTAATAGCTAAGCCTAAGAGTATCACTACAAGTGCACCGGGACTGAAAGGAGAGGGAGTTATCAATCAATAAAAGTGGGGTATCAGGATAATGTTTCTCCTAGGATTCGGATGTTAAATGTAGATTACGAGTGTTTCTAGATGAAAACAATGAATCATGGTTGCTTAAGACTTAGGAAATATGAAGATAGAAGATATCTATCGGAAGGGAAAGGGGACACTCCGCTATCTCACGGCTCACCCTCTCTACCTTCTTCACTCTTGGTAATTCTAAGCCTAGCGGTGATCTCTCTCTTCACTAGATTGAATAAAACATGCAAGGCAATTAACAATAGAATCAAAAGCACAAGCAAGCATTAAGAACTCAAGAGCAAAACTCAATGTATTAAATTCGAATAGAAACACAATGTAAAACTAATAAAAATATAAATCCTAGGGTTTACATGTCCGAATACCCTCTAGTGGTTTAGCTCTCCATGGAGTAAGTCACAAAGCAAATAAAATAATGAAAGACAAGTTCACAAGCCATAGAAAATAACCCCCTAAATCCTTGATGATGGTCTTGATGGGTCGCTTCCACGTCTGGGTTGAATCCACTCCGAAGCTAGGTCGCCGGTGGCTTCCTCGATGCCATGACGGAGGAGGAATCGATCCAAGTTGGTGAGGAAAGCTTCCCGAAGCCGCAAAGAACTCTCTCCAAGCCCTAGCCGCCTTGCCTCTTGAAAGAAGCCGAAAAGATCCCTAAAAATTAGAACAATGTGGCTTTTATAAACTGAAATCAGGGCTTCACACGGGCATCCACACAGGCACTCACACGCCCGTGTAATGTAGACCCACGCCCGTGTGAAAATTTCACACTGGCATGAACAGTAATTATGCTACTGTACTTTTTACATTACTTTTGCTTCAGTGCTTTGCTACAGTGATTTTCCCCTGAAATCATTCTTCGAGTCCACATGGTCGGGCACACGCCCGTGTGGTAAGGTGGGTGGCTTTCTGTCCTTTGAAACCTTCAAAACTTTCTCCTATTTGCGCGCAGAAGCTGAGACATGGATGTACTACTGCCTTCGTGCCCTTCCGGTTCATGTGATGACTTGAACTCCTCCGAAAGTTGGCAACACCTCCATGTATGCGAGCACAGCTTCTATTTTTAGTCTTGAAATGTGTCATCACTCCCTATCTTTGCTTCCTTTCTTATATTTCACACCTCCAAAGCTTTGTTTGCAAAAAAGAACATAAAATACACCTTATTAGTGATACAACCTGATAAAAGTGATGCTCCATGAATGCAAAATGATGTTATAAAATATATGTATTGTAACGGTCAACATGTTTGACCATTGGGTTAAGCCTTAATCTGTTGCTAATCTGCAGTCAAACCTTCAACTCAGGATTTCCGGATCTGGTCGGGGAGCGAGAGGTGGTCTTCGTCTTCTTTCTTTAAAGCCTGGAGTTTCAGAGAAGGGGGAAGTTGGCATTCCCACCATTTTCACCTTTTATTTTCTTCTTCTTCTCATTCCAGCCAGCCCAAGTTCTTTCCTCTTGAAGGTTTCGACGATTGAAGAAGGCAGCTGCGAACACCTTAGCGAGACTTCCCGGCATCACCGGAGTCGTGGGAGGGCGAGGATCGGCCGTTGTTCGTCGTTGTGGTTCAAGGTTAGTTCTTAGGTTTGGAGAAGCTGAAACTTGGTGTTTCAATCTTGGTTTAAGCATGCTTGTTTTGTGAGTTGTGTTGAGGTTATAGGATGTGATTTCTTTTTCTTTTTGCTGTGACAATTTAAGTATATATTGTGATGTTAACTGATCTAGTATAATGTTTGTATGGTAGCTGTAATACATCCATTTGCAGAAGAGATGGTGTACTTCACGCTGTTTGCCATTCCATTGATCAGCACTGCTTTCACAGGGACAGCTAACATTATAGGAGTGATATTATATCTTCTGTACATTGGCTTCATGAATTACTTGGGTCATTGTAACTTTGAAGTGGTACCTCAACTCATTTTTCATCTCTTCCCTCCTCTCAAGTATCTCATGTACACTCGTAGCTTTCATTCTCTCAATCACACACAATTCAGAACAAACTACTCACAATTATGCCATTTAGATCAATTGTAAACACTCTCCATCTTCAATTTTCTAATTTTCCTTATCCAACATCACCTTATCTTTCGCATCCTCTTCACGCATGGTACTTATTGTATGCTGAATTAAAACCATTCCTGATTTTGCCTTTTCTTATACTGTTAATAATTTCTATCTCCTTTCCCAGCCACTGAACTTTCATCTCTATGTCTAGGTCCATTTTGTGAGTTTATTGGGTATATTATTTTTTTCCCTTTTCTTTTAGTTCCTATTAACCAATAGAGTAAATACACTTATTCAAGTTGATGAAAAGATCAATTCTAGTGTATAGCAAGATAAGAAAATTTTAAAAAGAAAATATTGGTTTTCATACAGTATTCTCTTTTTTGTAAAATAATGTATGTATGCATATACTGTGATGACACTCTTCTCTGAATATTAGAAGTACTACAGCTGAATTTTTGCTTCATGGCGTTGTGAGATAAAATTTTTGGGATTGTGGCATGGTTAATAATTTTTCTTGCTTGTTGGGTAATTTAAGTGAATATTTTCAAGTTGCTAATTTTAGCATGTAGCTCAGTATATTCGTCTTGTAATTAGGTTTGCAATCTGAACATCGGAATTAGAGCTTAATGGTTGGTTTTAGCGAACCCTTAATTCGCAGGATTTAGTGAATTACACCTTCGTAACTCGGAACCAGGTAGGCTCTCGTACCCGTATAATATGACTTTGTATTTTGGTGGATAGTTGTACAATTGTTTATTTATTTATTTATTTATTTATTTATTTATAACGTGCATACTTTATTTATGTTGGTATTGCGATTATTATTCTGTGTTTGTTATTTATTTTATTTTTAGGATAATTACTGGCGAAGTGTTTTATTCCGTATTGTACTATCTATACTCTGTATTTTTTCCGGTTTTTGGTACATCTCCATTCCTGGCAAATTACCCAGCTAGGAGGAGTAAGTCCTACCCATGTGCACATGTCTTCTATAGTAGCGCTACCATCCGACTGCGGTCAAAGATCTGGCTTCAGCCGTTGATATTCTGTATGTTCTGTTCCGACTTCACAGTCGAAGATCCAGCCTCGGGCTGTTGATTCTGTTATTAGTCAGAGAGATGTACATGTCTGTTTTCGCGTACTTTCAGTATTTCTGATTAATTCTGTATTTTGAGCATTTCTATATTTATGTCTGGATTATATTTATTCTACAATGTCTGTATTATCGGTTATCTCTGTGATTCTACTGGGCCCTTGTGGTTCATGCACTCTGCGATTTTTCTCTTTCACAGGAAAAGATCAAGCTTAGGATTGGGGGTTTATCTTGGAGTGAAACTTCTTGTTTTAGACTGTTATCTGTATTTCCCTGTGTGAGTGAGACTTGTATCTTAGTATATTTTCGGTTCATAAACTGTCTGTGCGGTAATGACACTTGTAGGGCTGTTAAAGCCCATACTAGTATGAACTCTGGTATTGCTATTATATTCATAATCCTGTATTATTTGCTGCCTGTGTTGGTTGTTGGGGTTGACTCTTACTAGGTTGGACATTTGAGGCCTTGCACCCAATGGGGCCCAGTTCCATTGGGATGCGGCCGGTCTGTCAGTGGGCCCGGCTATGGGGCCGGGCCGTGACATGTATACAAGCACTTATCAGAGAGCATCCGATGTTGATCTTGACAACATTCCTCCACTCCCACGATGATCTCTCAGTCTAGATTCGGCCCCCAAAGGTGCACCACTTTCCCCTCGCGTCGCCTCTCTTAAAGGAGAAGAAAAGATAAGATGAAGTTGCCCTTAAAACCCTAAATTTGGGCTTAAAAAGTCAGTTCCCAATGCAAGCAAAGCCGTGCTTCAGCCGTGCTTTTCTCAGGATGTCTTTTAACATGTTTTTTGTCGGTGCTTAAAAGAGCACAGGGGTGCTAGGAGCAAAGAAACCATGCTTTTCTTATCTTAAAAATTCCTGAAAAGTGCATGGGAAGAAGCGCGGCCATGCTTCCTGCCCGTGCTTACTTGCACAAGTGTGCTTTCTCAAAATGGTTGATCTTTCTAAGTGTGAAAATAAGCATGGCCTAAGCACGAGCATGCTTATCCGGAAAAGTGCACTCCAGCTTTGTTTTGTGCCGAAATTGATCTAAACTTGTTCTTTTTGTTCCAAGACCTGGTTTCTTGCACAATTAAGCACATATACCAAAGTAGCACTGATTTATTTAAATACATACGAAAGATATGCTAAAAATGGGTAAAACGTATATAAAAATATGTATATGGCATGCACTCATCAAACGCATTTGTGTGTTTCCATTATCTTGAGCTCTATCCTAGCAAGAGCTAAGAGTTTCATGTTAAATGTATGCAAATGATGATAGAGAAGTCCATCATATATAGGCATGTGGTGATTAAAGGGAATCACGAGTTTGCCAATAAATAGAGCACTTTGGGATTAAGATTTTTCTCCCATGTTGCTTATGAGTTAGTAGCATTAAGGTTCCTTGCACAATACAATCGTAGGTAGTGAGCTTCCGAAAGAGATTCCAATCTTGCTTCTTATGAGGTTAGGGGCAATCGCTTTGAGAGAAGACTTGTTTACTTCTTCATGCATCAAGTATATTGCAATCATATGGAACTATTTATTGCTCTCCTTGAGAAAAAGGTAACATGTTTTAGAAACTCTCATAGTTCAAGTGGATTGCAATGAATTTGTGCAAACATATCTAGAGGCCATCCCTAACCCTAAGAAAAATCTATGCTCTGACACCTTTATCTCATTATTATTTGTCTTCCAAGTTGCCGTTGTCTTTTCTGTTAATGTTTTTCTTATTTCCTTTCTGTTTCACTTAGAGCACTTGCATTGTAGACTAAAGATAATAGGGTGACAATTATTACAAGAATTTCCTAGTTCTTTGTGAGATGACAACCATACACTTACTGCACACTTTACTACTTGTGTGTCGCTTACATACACCCCCATCACTTCCTATCATAAATGCAGGATAATCTAACTAAACTTTTTCACTATGACAAGTTAACTTAAAAATTATAGTCTAACAGTAATTGATACACAAAATTCTACTATTATACCTCCATTTTATAGATTATCACTATAGAAGTTAAAAGCCCGAATTCATCAAAATGAATGACAAAATGCTTAAACTAAACAAGAGCTTATAAAGCCCAGCGGTACCTCGGGTCCCCTCGTGGGAGGAGACGCGAGTTCAATCCCCCCGAACCGCGCTCCCCCGTTCCAATAGGGTGAGGACGTTGTAGGCAATCCCCCCGCTACGCGTACGCCCCTGAGAGTTGGCGCTTGTAGCCCTATCTCAAAAAAAAAAAAAAAAAACTAACCTCATGATGCATTTGGTTCATGGCAAGGAAATAGGGATAGGAATATGGGCAATGGAGAGGTATGGGAATGGGTGAATGGATAAGAGATAAAAATGAAAATAATGTTTGATTAGAGGTAACTCATTGGGAATACATTGGTAAGAGTTGCAAAAAGATTACCTTTATAATTAACATTGTTGGAAAGAAATAATATTCATAAATATTTAATGACAAATAAATGTTTTTATTTATAATATACTTCAAATATAATTATTTATTATAATATAATAATTAACAATTAAATTAAAAAAAATAATTATTTTATTATTATGACTGACAGTTAAATTGAATTAATTCCTTAATTTAAAATTTCATTCCACATTTTAATTTTTATAAGTTATTATTTAAATTGATTAAACTTCACATTTCAAGTGACTAGGAATTCCAGTACACCTTGAGCCATTCATTTGAAGTGCAATCAAACAAAAACATCATCTACATGCCAGAGTAAATGAACAAATTAGCAAAGAACATCCAGTAACTCTTGAGTAATTACATTTCATGCTTTTCGAGTGACTTCATTCTCCAATTCATCTACAATAAAATTTCCTTTCCTTTCCTTTCCTCCTTATCTTATAGTTCACATTAATAATCAAAATCAACGCATATGATAAATTTGAGTGATTAATTCATGAATTGCACAATGGAGAAAAGAAAAAAAACACAATTCCTTTAAATCACTTAAATTCCATGTTCTACGACTTTCTACGACGGCCAATAACTTTATTTTCCAGTTCATTAGGAACAAAATTTCCATTTTCTTCCATCAATTTTAACTAACATTAGTACTCAAAATTAACCTAGAAAACAACCTTGAGCAATTTTATTCATGAACTACACAAAATGAAGAAAGAACACATCATCCAATAAGTTCAAAACAGTCAAATGCCATGCTCTTCAACATCCAATAACTTCATTCCCTAATCAATTGACAATAAAATTTTCTGTAACTCACTTCTTTAACCACACAGCTTGGCCCAATGACCAGATATGTATTTGCTTGGATTTGTTTTTTAGACGATAAACTTTTACATTGAGTTAACTAAGACTTAATTAATATAAATTGGAATAAAGATTAAATTTTCTTTAACTAATATTATATTTTTAATAATATTGATACTTTAAAACTTGTTGCTTGAGTATATTTATTTCCGTAATCAAATATCACAGTAAAAGATTGTCTGGGGGGGCAACCTTTGGTTGTTTGTGAATATTAGGAGATCACTCTAGTCCAAATGCATCTGAAATAGAAAAGGCAAAAAAAGGTTGAAATTATGGACAACACAGTAGACTTGCCTTTTATCAAAGAAAGTCATATTTAAAACTCACAAAACAATTAAGTGAATCATTTATGTATGTTTTTAACTTACATACAATAAGCTGTAAGCAAAATTACATATTTATTTTCTATTTCATCTATGAACTATGGATAAACCACTAGAATGCGTATATACGTTAATTACTATGCTCCCAATGCACAAGATCCGACTCCAGCACATTGAATGTTTGCAATGCCTAGAATGCGTATATGTGCCATGTGTCATGAATGTTTTAATCTTTCTTCGTTTATTGAAGGGAAAATTATTGTTCACCTCTCGGGAATTTCAAAACATTCTAAAAGCCCCTCCAACTTTTGCACACACCGGACAGCCCCTCCGATATATTTTACTTCCCTTCTACCCCCTATCTGTCACTTCAAATGTGTCCTTGTTACGAAATTTCATTTTACTTCCCTTCTACCCCCTATCATGTCATGTCTGCCTTTTTTGCATACAATTATGAGTTTTTTTTCCCCTTCATGCTTTTTTTTTTGTCAAAAACAGTTTAGAAGGCGAATTACATCTTCTTCTTCTTCTTCTCATTTGGTTTGTTCGATATGAGGTATGCCGGTTTTCCAATATTATAGAAAGTTTTTGTGCTATTGCTATATACAACGGGGAGGAACGAGTGCTGATGTTCACGGCGCTGACTGCGTGGGAGTCAGTGCTAGGCGAGATATGTGAGCGATGGGGTCTCGATATTTCCCATGTGAGAGTGAAGTTTCACACACCTGATGAACATAAAATCGTTTTCCAAATAGAAAATGAGGTCAACTTCCAGCGCATGTGTCATGTTTTCTCCATCTTCAAATGCGGTGTAGTCGATCTTGTTGTCGAGACGAATGACGTGCCATCGTATTCTACTGAAAAGGAGTTCTTGTTGTGGTAAGGTTTACCTAGTTGTATATGTTAGTTATTGTTTAATAATCCCCTTCTCTGTTTAACAGAATCAAGTTCCTGTTTAAAATTTAACTTCTCCGTTTAATTTATTATGTTAATGTTTAAACATTCCCTCTACTGTTTACATTATTGAGTCTCTGTTTAAATAGCACTGTTAGCGTTTAACATTTATAGTTATCATTTAAAACATTGGAGTTCATGCAAAATCCTGATCGTTTTCGTTTGAACTGAAGTGTTGGCAGGAATTCGGAATCTGAGAGCGCTTCTATTCCACCTCATGGCGACCCTAACTGTGTCGCATGCCTACCTTCCTCGTCAGAATAACCTGAAGTGTTGTCGTTGGATGTTGGACAACGTTTTCAAGGCGTTGAACATTTCAGAGACGCACTTCGGAATTTTGCCATCAAACGGAATTTTGATTTCAAATTTGTAAAGAACGAAAAACACCGGGTCACTATGGAATGCACTGCCGATGGTTGTCAATGACGCCTTCACTCATTAAAAGAATATAATAAAAACACCTTCAGAATCAAGACAATGGACCCATCACACACTTGCGGTTGTGGAATTGGCTCGGCGTCACACCTAAAAGCGTCCAAAAAATGGGTAAGCGCACAAGTGATTCAAAAGTTCAAGGAGCGACCCTTGTACAAGGCCATCAATATTCAGAAGAACATGTTGCGGGACCATGGTGTCCACATTCCATACAAGTAGGCTAGCTTGGGAAAAGAACATACTCTGGTGATCCTCTACGGCAGCGATGTATACAACTACGATTTGTTGCTTTAGTACGTCGATAAGGTGGTTGAGACGAACCCCGGTAGCATTGCAATTGTGGAAAGAGACAATGAGCGTTTTAAACGTGCATTCTTTTCTTTCAGCGCGTGCATTATGAGATTCAAGAGGGCATACAGGCCGCTACTGTTTGTCGATGGTAGTCACCTCCTCGGAAAGTATCGAGGTACTCTATTGGGTGCTACAGGCAAAGATGGCAACAATGGGGTCTTCCACGTCGCCTTCGCTATTGTCGACAACGAGACCGATGCTAATTGGACTTGGTTCATTTCCAAGTTAGGTGATGCTTTATACGACGAAGGAGATTATGAAAATATAATTACATTCATGTTGGACAGGTCAAAGGGCCTTCTGAACACCATTGCGAGAGTCTTCCCTTCATCCCCACATGCATACTGCCTTGACACTTGGAGGCCAACTTTATGAAAGCCAATGTCAGACTTGGGAAGGCATTGACGGAGGAATGCTGGTCGATATATTTCCGTATTGCGTGGACATCGACGGCTAAAGAATTCAATGATACCATCAATAAACTGCAAGCCACATCACCCGAAGCCTATCAGTGGTTGATTCATAAGTCGGACATGTCGCACTGGTCGAATTATATGTTCAGAGGTGAACGGTGGGGAGAGATGTATTCAAATGTCACGGTGTCATTCAATGTGTAGATCAAAGAAGCTCGTCATTTACCAGTGATGAAAATGATCGACTCGATAAGGTATTCGAATGTTGATTCTATTTAGCGCTTAAGCTTTGCCCTTACCCTTTAACTATGGACCGTGGGGTTCAAATAACATGGTCGGTGTTTAACATTCTGGATCTTCGTTTAATTTATTATCTTACTGTTTATGTTGATGTGCAAATATCATTGTCTGTATTTAACTTTCAAGCTCTGCCTTTAAATTGTTATCTTACGGTTTAATACAATATGTTTCTGTTTAACTATCAAATGCCTTCACTGAATCTTGTTTACGATTTGTGTTCTTCGTTGTACAGGTACGAGTTGATGCGCATGTTATGCAATCGCCGTGAGCAAGTGAACAAATGGCAGACCTACTTATGCCCAGACATACACTAGAAGGTAGAGATACTTGTTGAAGAAAGCCGAAATCTTTATGTTGGTCGTTGTGTCGATGAACGTTATGAAGTGATTGACCAGTGCAGCAACTCTGTAGACCTAGCCAATAGAACTTGCTCATGTCGCAGATGACAAGTTTATGGTATCCCGTGCAAACACGCTTGCACTACAATAATCCAGACAGACACCAACGTTCATCGTTTTATTAGCGGCTACTTCACCGTCGACAATTATAAGCTATCGTATAAGGAGGCTATATTCTCAATACCCGACAATGAGAAGCCTACGGACGACAATTGCGAACTGTGTTTACGACTGCCTTTAACGAGAAGGCAACATGGGCGCACCAGATGAAAGAGGATCGAGTCGCAAGCGTCCGAGGTCCGCGAGTTACATTGCAGCCACTGCCACACGTCCAGTCATAATTGTAGATCTTGGAATGAAACTATCGCCGAGTCGGCATTGTAAATGAATAATTTTTAAAGGGAAACAAAGTTATTTGATTGTCAAGCCCTTATATTTTAAACAGAGAATAACGCATTTTGTTATCTGTCCTCAATATTTAATCAAGTAAACCTAATGTTAAACTGTAACGATTATTATTAAAGGGTGACAGACAAAGTTAAACAGAGACGTCGTGTTTTACACAGCTTGTCTTCCATGTTAAACAGAGTCATTGATATTTACACAATACAATGAAACGTTAATCAAAGAAAGCCAAGTATATAAGAATACAGACGTTCAACGAACAGTAGTAAATTTACATTGAAAAATCTGCCCTGTCATTGGGAAAAGAGTGAATCGACTTTAAATTAATGACGAGGAAACGTAATTAGAGTAACCCTTCAGTGTAAATTTATTACTAATTAATACAATTAAATTTGATTTTTGAATTCAAAACGTAAACGTAAATGTACACAGAAAATTATGAAAATGTACACAAACAATCAACGTCAAATTTATTGTTGTTTGATTTGAGAAAGAGTTCAAACTTCTGATAGCTAGATTTCCATTTAAACAAGAAGTGGAAACAAGAGACATATCCAAATATTATACACTGACAAACAAAATGTATAAGCCACTTCTCAACAAGTATTGCCCGAAGACACGCCGGGCCTCGCCGGAGTACTCCATCCTCAGGGAAGGCCCCGACCACACCCCGGCTTTTGCGGCCATGGTCACGGTGGATGGTACCACCTTCTCCGATCCTGCCTCTGCGAGAACCTCAAAGGAAGCCCAGAACGCTGCTGCCGAGGTGGCGTTCACTGAGCTCTATCCTTCACATCCTAGGAGGATGAATACGTCTCCCGCTGCTGCCGATGATCTATTCTCTAGAGGTAATTCATACCGTAAGATTTCTCTAAACATGTTTTAAAATTTTCATAATTTTTTAAATCGTTGAAGTCTTCATTGCAGGGGCTACCATCACAACGCCTTCCACTACAGGGCCTTCATGCGGCCACGAGATCTCCAACAATCAAGAGTTTGAGCGGTTTCTGGAAGACTTGCTCCAAGATCTTGAAGAAAAAGAAGTATTTTTTTCTGCAAAACTTGATGGAGTGAGAAACCGCAAGGCCCATGTGCAGAAGCTGCTCCAGCCTCTAAAGGCGAAGGAAAGGGCGGAGTGACAGTTTTTGTTTATATTGTTGTTTTCAGTTTGCAAATAAGAACCCTGATGTGTATTAGTGTATCTATTTTGTAATAGAACATTTTTTAATTATGGAGCGTTGTCTAATTCAGAAAATCTAACTTCATTATCACCCTTTGATATTTGTTAAACGTAGACGGTGCAAGTTAAACAGAGACTCTTAACGTTAAATAGTACCATGTATATGTAAACAGAGACACTATCATTTAAACGGAGAATACGTCATGCCGCATTCGTTGATTTTTAACAGTACAAACTCAATGTTAAAGGGAAACGCTTATTCTTAAATGGTAATGCATATATCTAAATAGCGACATCATTACACTTGAATTTTAAGCAAATGAGAACCTTGAAACTTTTTGTTCGCTTCGTTTTCATTCTGTAATTTCCGTTGCAGCTTGTTGAAATTATGTAACTTTGTTTAATAAGAAAATCTAATTTCATTGTCATCCTTTAATATTTATATGTCGACAGTACATGATAAACGGAGACACGTAAACTTAAACGGTACCAAATATACTTAAACCAAGCCACCATAATTTCACAGGGACTACTTCATTTTGGCATTCGTTCATATTTCAACATATACACTTAGAGTTAAATAGAGACAATTATCATTAATGAGTAACACACATGTTTAAATGGAGACATAGCCGTTTAAACAGAGAGTGCGTTATTAAAACATATGGTATCCCGTGCAAACACGCTTGCGCTACAATAATGCAGACAGATACCAACGTCGACAATTACAAGCTGGCGTATAAGGAGGCTATATTCCCAATACCCGATAATGAAAAGCCTATGGACGCAATTGCGAACTGCGCTTGTGACCACCTGTGACGAGAAGGCAACCTAGGCGTCCTAGACGAAGGAGGATCGACTCGCAAACGTTCGAGGTCCGCGAGTTACATTTCAGACTCTGCCACGAGTCCTGCCATAATCGTAGATCTTCCAATTAAACTGTCGGCGAGTAGGCATTGCAAATGAAAACGTGTTAAAGGGGAACAAACTTATTTGATTGTCAATCACTGATATTTAAACATAGAAAAACGAATTTTGTTATTTGTCCTCAAATATTTAAACACAGAGTCCGAAGGTTAAACAGTAAGTCTTAGCGTTAATGGGTGACACACAAAGTTAAATAGAGACGTCATACTTTGCACAAGAAGTCTTCCTTTTTAAATAACCTCATTAATATTTACAGAATACAATAAAAAGTTAAGCAAAGAAAGACAATTATTTAATAATACATACATCCAACGGACACTAGTAAGTTTACATTGGAAAATCTACCATGTCATTGGGAAAAGAGTGAATTGACTTTAAATTAATGACGAGACAGCATAATTAGAGTAACCCTTCGGTGTAAATTTATTACTATTTAATGAAGCACTCTCTGCTTAAACGGCTATGTCCAGAAGAAACGCTGGGCCTGGCCGGAGTACTCCACTCTCATGCAAGGCCCCGACCACACCCCCGCTTTCGTGGCCACGGTCACGGTGGATGACACCACCTTCTAAGGTCCTGGCTCTACGAGAACCACAAAAGAAGCCCAGAACACTGCTGCTGAGGTGGCGTTCAATGAGCTCTGGCATTCACATCTTGGGAGGATGAATACGTCACCCGCTGCTGCCAATGATCTATCCTCTGGAGGTACTTCATACCATGAGATTTTTCTATGCATGTTTAAAAATTTTCATAATTTTCTAAATCGTTGATGTCTTCATTCCAGGGCCGATGATCTATCCTTTGGAGTGGTTTCTGAAAGATTTGCTCCAAGAACTGGCCGAAAAACCAGTATTTTGTTCTGCAAAACTCGATGGACTGAGAACCCGCGAGGTGCATGTGTAGAAGATGCTCCAAGATATGAAAGCGAAGGAAAGGGCGGAGTGACATTTTTTGTTTTGCTTATTGTTGTTTACATTTTGCAAATAAGAACCCTAATGGGTATTAGTGTATCTACATTATAATGGAACTTTCTTTAATTATGGAACGTTGTCTAATTCAGAAAATCTAACGTCATTGTCACCCTTTGATATTTGTTAAACGTAGGTGGTGCATGTTAAACAGAGATGCTTAACGTTAAATTGTAATATGTATATGTAAACATAGACAATGCCATTTAAACAGAGAATACGTCATGCCGCATTCATTGATTTTTAACAGTGCAAACTGAATGTTAAAGGGTAACGCTTATTCTTAAATGATAACACATATATCTTAAGCAAATGTGAACCCTGACTATTTTTGTTCGCTTTGTTTTCATTCTGTAAGTTCTGCTGTAGCTTGTTGAAAGTATGTAACTTTGTTTAATAAAAAAATCTAATTTCATTGTCATCCTTTAATATTTCTACGTCGAGAGTGCATGTTAAACGAAGACTCCTAAACTTAAACGGTACCAAATATACTTAAACAGAGACACTATAATTTAAACAGAGATGACTTCATTTTGGCATTCGTTCATATGTCAACGTATTCACTGAATGTTAAATAGAGACGATTATCATTAACGAGTAACACATATGTTTAAATGGAGACATAGCTGTTTAAATAGAGAGTGTTTCATTAGATAAACTTTAAACAACTAAACATTACAATTGAATGTTATCCAAATAATGTGACGTATTAAAAATACATGTCATTGGCAAAGAATG
The DNA here is from genome assembly GCA_902712375.1 of Dioscorea dumetorum. NCBI lineage: Eukaryota > Viridiplantae > Streptophyta > Magnoliopsida > Dioscoreales > Dioscoreaceae > Dioscorea > Dioscorea dumetorum. The sequence continues at coordinate 6,587,106 of CACTHL010000494.1, forward strand.
AATTGAATTTAAAATAACAAATACAAAACTATTGTACATTTAAAAACAAAGAATGCCATCTGTATTATATTTCCCCGCAGTCGAAGACTCCCCTTTCGGAGTGATGCCGGCTCCTCTCCCTTCCCTGAGTATACAGGCAGAATACTTTAGTCTTAGATAAGGGACATCTGTCTGCGGTATACGAAGTTTTTCACCGTCGAATAACTGGTCGATAAACCGCATAATGTAGACGGCGCAATAGACACTTCCTCTTTTTTGTTGTGGAGTCTCATTGTCGTGAACAAGCGAGTAATGTTTGGTCACCGTCTCACCGAACTCTAATTCGAGACAGAAGTCAAATAGGTCCCGCTGTCAAGGTATATAAATTGAAATCAGAATAACAACCATCTATAAAACACTATATATCGAGATCTATATATTGAACAACTTACCATTGCAGTCGCGTCTTTATCGTACTCTTCACTTTGGCATGAAGTGTAATGCCTGTGTTCTTTACTGTTATTGTCTAGGACAACGAGATGGAAGTGGTTGTTCAAGATTATGGGAAGGATGACAATATCAACATTATGTAGGACGCACGTGGCATCTCCGATCATAGCTAAAGTCGTGTCATGTGCGTCTCCCTTCTTCGACATAAACAGCGCCAGTGGTCATATGATGGAGGCGCGCTTCTTATAAGGATATGGTGCTCTGGTCAGGGACTTTTGTATTATGCATACGAACGCGTCCATCACATCATCTGTCACTATCTCCTTCTCGTCAAGTAGTATGAATAGGTTCGCCGGTGTGGTGCTCACAGAATCATTCCTCCACACGACAGTCCTGCGGTTAAACGGCAACATATATAATTAAACAATAACGGAAAACCTTAAGTGGAATATAATAATCCTAAACGATAATGTTAATATTTAAATAGTAACATAAAAAGTTAAACAGTAAAGATGTATCTTAAATGATAACTCTTAAGTTTAAACGAAACAACATAACTTAAAGGGGAACATATATACATAAACATTAACATAAAAATTCCGTGCTTACGTGTCCATAGAGCAGTTGAGGAAGATCCTTATCAACTCATGCTCGAGTCTGTTGAGGTGCGATTGTCCAGCGTATTTTTTCTTCTTCGGAACAAAGTCTTTCCGAACTTCTTCATATTGTTGGTTGGCAAGGATCATAGCTTCCATTTTGTTTTCAATAACATCCCCTTGCCCCTCGTCAACAGCTTTCTTATGATCATCTTTAGATGCTTCTTGCTGTTGCAGGATCCCACCTACATTGGATGCGGCACTGTCGGCCGCCGGTTCCTCCGTGAGCAGGATTTCGTTGACAACATAGTCCACGATCTTCTCAATAGTGTCCACGGCCGCAGCATCAAGTGGAGACCCACCCTCAGCTGGTTCTTGTTTCTCAGGGATTGTGACCACCACCTTCGATGCTTTACTATCGGCCGCCGGTTCCGCCGGTTCACTACTGGTGTCAAGTAGCATCGCCCATTGACTAGCTTTACTACCATAATCACAAGCCTGCAACGATAACAACACTTGTTAAACAGGGACCTCGGCTCTTAAACAGGGGAATAACGTTTTAAGCGGAAAACTCAAATATTAAACAGAGATATCAGTTGTTAAACAGAGACATCGTATCTTAAATGGAAACCACAAAATTTAAACGGAGAAAAAAGTTTTAAATAAAAACTCATTTTTTACACAGAAACCTCATTATACAGACTGCAACCATATCAAATGAAAGGGAAACATACATTATAACCATTACACAAATCAAAACCAATCGAAAAACTCTTTCGATGATCGTGTATACATATGAAAATGTAAAACAAAGCAAAACAAAACCCTATCCGACAACTCTCCCTGCATACTAACAAAACCCGAGCCGAGAATCTCCCCGCAGACTTCAGCATTTTCCGATAAAGACAGAACCACAAAAGAAAACCAATAAATAAAACCAAATGACAACTTCTTCAATACCTTTAACCGCAAACTGAAGAAATGCCGAATACTTGAGCACGAGTGATTGAAAAGCTCAAGAACTTAAAGTTACAGATGATGTCCATGCAGAGACAACTTCGGAAAGGGAAAAGCTGAAGAGGCGCAGTCGAGAAGAAAAGCGTATATGGACGTCTCTTGGGATTACCCTAAGAAAATGCCCCACTTTTCAAAAACTACAGTGCTAAGACTTCCCATGCAAAAAGGAATAATTGCGTCCATAAAATTAAAAAATAACTCCGTTAACCACCGTTTCATTGTTTGGGGGTTTGGAAATCATTGTGTTTAAAAGGAAGGGGTTTTTAGGTATTTCAAAATTAACGGGGTGTTTTTGGCCATATTGCAAACTCTGGGGGTTTTTTTGGTAATTTTCACTTTATTGAATATATATATATATATATATATAAGGTGATTGAAATTGCTTATACAAAATTTAAAATTAATTAAAATATGTTATAATTGTTACAAAAATAAATATAAAATAATGACTTTTAAATGCAAAATTAGTCAAATTGTTGCAGAAAATAATAAATTTTATTTTGAAATTTTGAAAAAATAAAGAGAAGATAAAAGTATAAAAGTGGCAAAAGATAAGCTTTGTTTTTGCAAAATAAAAACTTAACACAGGAATTACAAAGAAAAGTGTCGTAGATCATGGCTATTGAAAATAGGAGGGGGCACAATCCGATTAACTGGACCCATCGGGGCTGACTCGGCAGCTCTGAGTCAACTAAATACTTACCTGGTACCGGTCCATCCTACAGTGCCAGCCCATTAGGCCAGGTTGGCCAACCAAGCCCAAGCCATCTTACCGGTGACCCGAACTAGCCCCAATGCTCCCCAAACCAAGCCAATGGGACCAAAACCCATCGAGTGTTATTATTTTAAAAATAAATTTTTAAATGTAATTTAAAAAACAAAGTTTAAAAAATGAGTTGGATATGAGCTATTGTTGTTTTTACATGTAATTTACCATGTTTTCATAACTAAGTGACACAACTTTTTGTGTATGTGTACCGCAAGTGTAAGGGTGTCGAAGTAATAAAGAGCCCAAGGGTTGGGTTATCGTATCCATAGAGAGTTTGTGAGTACTAGCCACTACTTCAACCCTATTATCTAGCCTTATACTCTTAAGTGTTTCATAAAAGCAAAGGATTAATGGAAACAGAAACTATAGCTTGAAAGAGAGGGGACACACTCAGTGGGAAAAAAATGGGTATTCGAATTATGATCCCCCTAGAATATTAGTAGAAAAGACTACGAAAGCTAAAAATCTCTCTCTAAATCCGAAGAGTTAAGTAGAAGGAATTCAAAATTCCTCCAACCTCATTGGCATCTTGATTGGAAACTTCTTTAATAAAAATCCTCCTATATGTGACCTATCACAGTACGAGGTATTCATATAAGAATGATAAGTTTTAGGAATTCCAAAATGATCAACTGGATACCCGAAGTAGGCTAGAGCTTTGGCAAGACAACTAACCACTAATCAAGAGTGAACCCTAACAAGACTAATCACATCTAAGGGTTTAAACGATTTCTTTAATCAAACGGGACACGGAGATAGATGTTGGTCAACTCGAAGAGGAAGCCGACACTCCTCTACCTAGGGCTCACTCCTTCGCCCTTTCAACTCTAGCTAGATCTATTCTAGTGGAACCTCTCGACAAGAACATTCACAAGCATAATCACTGTTGTGACATACAAAGATCATGAGCATTAAATACACAAGAATTGAGCTTAAACAAACAACTTCAATAAAGAGAGATAAGATCCGGAAAGATTTAAATCATCCTAGGGTTCACAGGTTCAAGTACCCACAAATAGGGTTAAGTTCCTCATAAGGTAATATAAATTAAACATAAAGTTTTTAGAAAACATGGTCAAAATCATAAAAAATACTAAACCCCCTTTCTCCAATCTCGACAGGTCGATATTTGACGCCCAATGACGCTTCAAAGACTCTTTCAATGGCATCAGATCGCCCCGTATTTGTTAATAAACTTCCTCTCCAAACTAAGGTTGCATCTTCCATTCCAATCCTCCAAAAAGCCCCTTCTCTTCTGGAAAATTGGGTTTTATACCCTCCAGCGAATGATTCCACGGCCATGAACAATAATTCCCAATGTCATAGAGTTCTCTACCTTCATATCAATACCAGAAAATAAATATTCCACCGCGGTGGACACCCTTTCTCTAGCAGCTCCCACGTTTGTGAACAGTAAAGTCCACAACTGTGTACTCTTCTGTCTGGCTTCAGATACGCCTACAACAAGCTCTTTTTCTCTCTATTCTCGCTCTCCGAAGCCTCTAACACTTAACCTACACAAGATTAAAATACGAACACTTGACCTCATAAAACTGCTATAATTCATGCTCATATGCAACAACCCTTACTAATAAAATATGTATAACATAAAGCTCATTTATTATTTATATCTTTTAATATGAAAGGTAGGATGATTAAAGTGATGGTGTTACACGAAAGGTACATGAGTTCGGGCCTTGTTGACCACTATTTATTTTTTTTCAAAAATCAAATATAATTTTCAAAATTAAAAAATATATAATTTATTTTCAAATCAGTCGATATAATTAAAAACCTTTAGTTGTTGATTTGCTTCTTTAATATTCACAGCAATTTTTCATTTTTTAGAGCTTTTAAAATATTAATAGTTCTTTTTTTACAATGAGACATTTGTAAAAATGATCTATTAATGAATATTTTTATCCTTATTTAATTTTTTTAATATGTTGCTCATATGGATATTGGATATTAAATATAATTAAGAAAATAAAACAAAAACTTTCTTATCATTTTAATAAATTTTTTAAGTAGTTATTTATTGATTAAGATTTTAGAAAAATATTTTAATTTAAAGTTAATAGCTTATTCAGAATATGCAAGATTTTAGGGATTTCTCCTAAAAAAGAAATACTCAAAAATATTTTAAAAAAGATTATATTTTAAAAAAAAGAATATGTTTATACTACTATAAATCATTTTTGTGTAATTTAAGTCTAAAACTTTGCAACATCAGTCTAATATTTTATATATTTAATTTTGTATAAACTCTATTTGTTATCAACAATATGAATAATGTCTGTGGGTAATAAATATAAAAGCATGGATTGTAATTTTGGATGATGAACCACATATATATCGGGAAAAAAGAGAAATAAATTTTGATTTATTTTGCAAGGCGTGTTTATATTTTTAGTTTTTATTAATTAAGACAAAAGGCAAGCTGATAAAGCTGTTTGGTTGTTGATAAAGTTAAAAGCAAAATAATAGGGCTTCCCTCTAGCAAAAGAAAGGAAACAAATCTCCAAACCGGAGCTTCTTATATTCAAGTTTTCTCTGATTGTTGTCATATGGTGTTTCAACTACTTGGTGAGATCAATTTTTTTTAATACAAATAGGAGACAAACACTTCTTTAAAAAAAAAAAATAATCAGAGATGCACACAATCATGAAATTAATACTTCAACACACATGTGTCTTCACTTTATGTGAAGTTTTGGGGATCAATTTCAGGTCCTCTCTAAAATAAACATCTTACGTAAAGGATTCATACAATAGGCCAAGATGATGTTGGAGCTCCATTTCTTTTCATTTTTCACTTCTTAGATATTTTATAAATTAGACATTATGATCTAGTGTTGATAGCAAGATAAATCTATAACTACACGTAAATTATATGTCATTCTCCAGTTGAATTATAGTCTCCAGCCGTATCATAGCGACTATTGTGAGCTTTACGTTTCGGTGTAAAGTAAATATTTAGCTAGATTAAATATCGTGATTAATCTAGATATCAATGCTCTTCTAAAAGGAGGGAGGGAGAGGAGGGCGTTTATTTTGATGCTTTTTTTATGTTATAATTTGGATATATTGTGGGTTACACCTTCCTTTGTCTCTATGCTCTTATAAATGCTAAATTCCCGGAGATCCACTTTCCCTTATCAAGGTTTGACCCTCTGTTTTTCATCCTCCCCACTTTTATCATACAGAAAAGCTGAAGCACAGGGCTTTGCCGAAATTCTTTGACTGTGGGTGGCAAGGCTGAGAGGAGTATCGCATCTCCAACTCGTCCACAAGTACTTAGGTAGGTGAGTTCGGTCAATTGTTGTCGATTTGTTACTTTAGTGAAAACACTTGATTGATGTTTGCTTGAGTCCTTAAGCTAGAAAGCTAGTGTTTCCACTACCCATATCATCACACAACTTCACTCCATCGCTGGATCTCCCCCTTCTCCTGATTCCTTGTGCAACATAAAGGCAAGCTATAGCTCACTTTCTTTTTAAGAATGGCAAAAGGAAGGAGAACAATTGAGTTTCTTGGTGTTATAATTGTTTTAAGTTGTAATTCTAACATTTAATATACATGTTCAATATAATTGTGGAAGCATGATCACTTACATTCAGCCATAGCTAAGTAGAGAAGATGACTTGAGCTTGAAATTTTCACTTGAGAAAATTAGGGAATCTTCCAAACTATTTCGTTTTCTCTCATCGATGAAGCTGTGTATTTGTTAAAAACGATTGATTAGGAACTCTTGGTGTTGTTATATATATAACCTTTATCATCAAAGATTAACTCTACTTAAAATTATTAAGCAGATTGTTGTCTAAATTATCAATTATGAATAACATAGGACTCTAATAATTAAGTCATAGACCACTTAATTCAGTTTTGAATTCAAATTTGATTAATATCATCATAAAATTAATTCTAATATATATATATATATATATATATATATATATATATAAAAGCTTCATTTTGAGAAACTGTTAACCTTGGCCTTCATAGCTTTTAATCCTATGATTCTGCCTAGTGTCACTCTAGAACATTGCCTAGTCTTTTATCAAGTCGAGCTGCATGTTGCATGGTTGCAAACTGCCTTAAAGTGCAGCAGTAGCACCGTATAGGATTTGTGTAGCCACATTTTGACCATGAAGTTGCATAGATGAGCGGCTAAATGTTTCGGTATTTTTGTAAATTGGATTTCTTGTGGAAGACTAATTTTGGCATTGGGATTGGAGTGGTGATCCCACGGACTCGGTTCCGTGGGATCACCGACGGAATCGAGACGTGGCATCACCACCACCACTCGATTGGAATCCAAATTATTTTTTTTTTAAATTATAAAATATTGATAAGGGTAATTAGGTAAATTTGCAAATGCCCTTCTTCTTCTCTCGTCCGGTCATTCCTCTTTCCCATCTTTTTTTCCCTCCTTCTATGTTCACTCCACCGTTGAAGCAGCCGAGAAACATAAGACGAGCGGTGGTGGTGGTGCCACGTCTCGGTTCCGTCGGTGTCGGGGCGGCCAGCGTTGGAGTAGGTGCGGAGGAGGAGGTCGAGGGAGGAGGGGGAGTGTTGGAGAGAGGGAAAGAGGAGGGCGAGAAGGAGGCCAGTTAACTACGCGAAGAAAGAGCATATAATTTGTCTGTTATCCTCTCATTTCCTTCATTGTATCTATATATAACAACCATCATCACCCTTGTAACAAATTCATAACAAACGTGCCATTGTGGCATTTTGTCAAACAGGCACCAGACGAGGACAACAAAGACCAAAATGTAACAACCTCTAATACTCTAGATTGTTCCTTAATTACATTCATTCAAAACATCTAATTAGCATAACTAATTATCGTAAATAATTCGTCACAAAGTCTTTGAATCTTGGCGCCATGATCCCTTTATTCTGCCGATTGCTCCTCCTCCCACCAACAGCCTTGCCCATCATCAGATCACCTGCAACATCCTCCGAAATGAAATACTTGTTCTTCATCATTAGGAGATGCTCCATTTCGATCCTCCTCTTCATCCTCAACCCAATATGCCTTCAAGACAGACTGTTACAATCCTCGGGTCTGGCCAGACAAGAAGATCACATAGTGGCTTAATGCAGCCTTGACTCACCAAGTAGCTGCAGACACCATTATGGGTTTTGAGTTAATGACACAATATGCCAAACCACGGGTGGTCAGTGGATAATATGCTCTAACATTCAAGTTAATCAGATTCTTTCTCTCTCTCCAACACTCCTCCTCCTCCCTCGACCTCCTCCTCCGCACCTACTCCGACGCCGGCCACCCCGACACCGACGGAACCGAGACGTGGCACCACCACCATCGCTCGTCTTCTGTTTCTCGGCTGCTTCAACGGCGGAGTGAATAGAGAAGAAGGGAAAAAAAAGATGGGAAAGAGGAATGGCGGGACGAGAGAAGAAGAAGGGCATTTGCAAATTTACCTAATTATCCTTATCAATATTTTATAATTTAAAAAAAAATAATTTGGATTCCAATCGAGTGGTGGTGGTGATGCCACGTCTCGGTTCCGTCCATGGGATCACCACTTTTGGGATTGTGCCTTCTTGTTCCGAGAGTGGCAAATAAGTGATCCATCTATATATTTCCGTATTTTGAAAATTATAAATTTGAATGAAATTTATCCATTTTTATTTAATTTTCTAAATTATTTCCGAATTGACCATTATTGTTTTAATTGAAAAAAAAAATATTCCTTTATTACTTGATTATTTATTATTTTTGGCTGCCATTAATTAAACATCCAGTATTTTATCCGTTACTCATACTATTGTTAATTTCTTCTGGTTATATTTGTAAAAAAAAAGTTGCATCTATTAAAGTATGACCTTATTATTATTATTTTTACTATTATTATCGTTGTTGTTTCTTATTTATTTAATTATTTATTATTATGGAAATAATTGGTTTATTTTCCATAAAATGGGACCATGATATTGGTATTTCTACTTGTTTGAAAATTTGGAAAAACTTGTGGTTATTTTTATACCCTGGTTTTGAAATTTATCTGAATATTTTGCTCTCCCAATGAAATGTACTCAACCCTATCAGTAAAGGTTAACAATTGGTTTTGTTAAGAAAATTTTACTGGAAAAAAATTACAGTTTCATATCGGTTTGTCAATAAAATAATAATGGCATCTGATATTCTCGGGTTACCGTGGATAAATAAATAAGCTCTAATATCCTATCTCGATAAATAAAAAATCTCTGATATTGTAACTCAAGTCACCAAAGATAATAAATAACCTATGATATTTATAGTAAATTTGGAGACTTACACTCATATTTGATGTTTTATCATATTTGTGGAGTACATTTCTTTTGAAACCTATTATTCCACTTATGTAAAGTATTTTGAATAACAACATTACTTTGGAACAGTATCACTATTGGGTTACCTTATTACGATTTTGTTTAAATTCTATTAAATCCAAGTTGAGTCATGGTTGTCCTGGATTTTTTTAAAAATTGAATTCCTAAATTCTGTAAATTTCAAGCTTTATTTTATTTCTTTTTTGCAGTCTACTTATGGGGTTAGTAATCTCATAAAATTGTTTAAACGTTTTTTAGATCAAGAGTAGTCGCTTGACGAGGTACTTGAAACTATCCGCAGATGTTATCCTACCTTATTTTATCCTAAAGTTATTGAGTTGTCTATTATGGACCTAAAAGTCTATATTATTGATTCTATGTATTTTTGGATATTGATATACTGTTTAAGTTATATTTGTGAAATCTTGTGGTTTGCTATATGTTTCTGGCTTGTAGATAAGTGCCAACGCCTTGCAAACCTATTGGATTCACGTCGACGGCTGTTTGCCAATGCGTCAAGTTAGGCTTGACCGGATCCAGGGTGTGACATGTATTATTTGTGCAATTTCCTTCCACAAATTGCCGAGAAAATATTATCCGTATTTCACAAATTATTTTCACGGATGCTAATTCGGGTAAACTCTAAAAAAGTGAGAAACATTATCTTTGTTGAGTAAAACCTCTCACAAAACAAATTTCTGAGGGCAGTGAGAATCAATATGCGTAACATGTTTATGAGATGACCTATATTTTATACGCCTATGTGTTCATTTCATAATTGTTATTGTTAACCAAGCAAAGTTCTCTGCTCATCCGGTTAAGTTTTTTGCTTATCCCGAAAAATGATTACTTATGGAGAGAAAAACACAAAAAAACAAACAAACACACACACACACACACACACACACAAACACACACAAGAATCACCCATACTGCTCCATCCATCTCTGTTGGAGGATCCAAATGACGAGAGCAAGATCCTTTCAAACTCTACCCCACGTCACTGCCATAAGAGTCAACCTTGAACTCATCACGTTATATGTTTATTTTCCCCCCCACCAAAAAAAAAGTATAAACTTTGAAGCAGCGGGTAGAAATCTAAAAAATAAACCGACAAGCTGCTTACAAACTCAAACTATTCTTAAAAGAGGCGCTCCAGAAATAACATCAGTTTAACCACATCCTTCTCAAGCGCCTGCACCTTGCAAAGCGGGGCTTAACTTTAAAAGAATGAAGCGTCAAGGATTTAAAATCACTAACAACAAAGAACCTGACTTTTTGCTTTATCTATAATACTTCCTCGAGGCAGCAGATCTGTTAACCTGTACCAAGGTAACTTAGCAAATATTTATTATGGAAATGTCATGCATGCATATTTGCTGCAGAAGAGATAATAAATAAATAATAGTATGTATAACAATAATAATTATAGCAGAAGAGAGAATAAAATCCACACAACTTTTATCTCAAAATTTTTCAGATTAAGGTACAAAGACAAGGGCAGAAATAAAAATTACGGTTTTGATGGGAGGGCAGAAATGCAACCTGGAGCACAGAAAATGGTTGAAAGTTCAGAGAACGTCAACGCAACCAAACCAAATTTGCTTCTCAACGATCATGGAACATGACTGTAACTGGCTTGCAAAGAAATCTCTAATCTACATAATTAATTAGCTCCTCAGATGATTGGCAGTTGACCGTCGTACTTCTTTTTGTACACATTAGGAACGTATGTATTGCCACTCCATAAATCATGGAAATCACCAACCAACCGACCAAATTAACACTTCAGTGCATCAAAAACCAGTCCGCGCTTTATCAAGCACCAGCTCCATCCTGATCAATTCTTTACTGTTTCTATGAATGCAGCAGAAGTTCTGCAACCCTTAAGCATGAATCAAATCAATGAAACCTTCCCCCCTTGGTACTTCCATTCATTGCTCTATATTTTTAATTCTTGAAGCATGTGGAGGTTTCCATTCAATGAATTGGCAATTCCGCTCCCAGGTTGCTGAAAGCTAACACTTCCATTTTCAGGGGAATTCTTTGTGTTGCAACTGGATGAGCAAGACATGGCAGAGCTGTAGCAACCTCCAAAGTGCGTTGAGTAGGGAAAATATTCTGCACATCGTGCTTTCCATCCTGCAATGTACATTACAATTGAAATGACGGCCAGTCCAGATATACAAAATTTCTAAATTCCACTGTTGTGTAACAGTTGATGGCCACTCTTCAAGATGCAAGCAGATAGTGCAATCACACACAAACTACAGATTGAAATTCAGCTGAAGCGATGACAACAGAACTTACTGGAAGCTGCATCATGGTCAATAAATACTGTTTCAAGAAGTTTGTGGACTGCAATACAGTCATCAAGTTTCCATTCCCTGACGGGGCCTAGGGCACCATTTCTGCCCAAAGAGTTTGACAGATGCCTTGCTTTTAATTAAGAACAATAGAAGTATACAAGTTAACTTTTGTACAGAAAATACCTCGGAGAAAAATTATTTGTTGAATCTTCAATTATTTTAATTGCTTCAACTTTCTTCTCAGGCTCCAGAACATAAAGCATTTCTGCAGCTGCTGCTCTATGCATCAAGGAATCTGCTTTCAGCAGAGGGAAAAAAAATATCAGCATGCTAGCTTAGACAGAGAGGCCACTCTAAGCAAAAACATGAGAAATGGACCTTTATTATTTTCCAGGAAGGAATCATTGGCTTCCACAAGAGACTTCCCATTTAATTGACTGCACAATGGACAAAAATTTTAATTGATCAATAGATGTAATATGAATTGGATACACAGAAATGTCATGTGGAAACAACCTTATATCTGGGCGTTCTGCATCCAAAACTCTCCAGACAAGTTTCTCTGAATCAGTAATTGGGGCTGCAGAGTTGGCAATTTTATGGAAGAACCTAATCTGCAAGAAAGAATTTAAAGATGGCATCAGTATATGATAAGGATAGTATCAGTACAAGGCAACTTGCTGAGATCTAGACCCGAGTGTATTAAATAAATTATAATTGACAATTAAGTACATACCAGACAACGATGGGAGTCAGAGTTATTTGCATCCAACTTTAACAGCTGCTTGACAGCCTGAAATTCTGAATGTGTCAGTAACCTCAAGATAACCAATGGTTACATCAACACCTCTCAATTAACAAACTAACGACTCAATTTCAACTTTGAATAAGCACATCTCCCAAATTTTAAAGAAGCGACAATATACCATGATTTCTCTTTTTTGTGAGAAGCTAAAGTGTGTCCAATATCTTGCACCATCCTCACTAGGGAAACATCCATATCCAAGTGTCTCATAGTTTGTAACAGAATAAAATAAAGATCCTAGACAGAGATAAAGTTTGAAGCATCAACAGGTTTACACAGAATCCTGATTCCAGGAGATTTACACGGAAAATATCCACTCTAGATGTGTCATAGACACAGTAAAGCTGGATATAATTTCTGCACTTTGTGACCAACTATTAAAGGCTTCAGTAACAGCATCAGTACAAGAAAACCAATTTTTAAAACCAATTAAACCTGTTAATGTATAGTCAAAACAAAAAAAATCATACATAGAAATGACACGGAAGAGGAACTTCAGTCTAGAAACAATTTGAAACCACAAAGCACAAATGTCAAATTAATTATTCACAGGTGGAAGTTTGCAGTACAGAATACAAAAAATATTTACTTTAAAAAAATAAATAAATAAATGTTGATTGCATATAAACTACCTGGAATGCAAGCAAAATCTTATGTTTTCTCATATGCAGTTCAAAAGACAATATGTGTGTTTCAAATGACTTTGATGAGTTGTTCTGGAGAAGATTCAAATACTTTGTCGCTTCCAATAACGGATCCTCAACCTGAAACATTAGTCAGTAGAAGTGATAAATAATCAACTTACATCTACATCGAGGCCCACAAAAAGGTGAAGGAAGATAAAGAAATAAACAAATAGATAAATTATCTTTGACCAAAATATACCTGCAATAGTTTCTCCCCATTAGGATCTAAATCAACAGGCCTGGCATTTTGGCGCTTCCCAGATTTAGAAACACCAGAGGGTGCTTCCCCATTTTTCTCTTCAGCCTCCTAAAAGTTGCGAAGTATGAATTTTAGGCAAGATATCAAGGAAAAGAGTAGCTGAGTGCAATGAAGTATATAACTTTACTTTCTTGGCACGGGCTTCAGCTTTTCTTTGCTTTTGCCTAAGTTTCCTTTTCTGTGAGGGATCCAATTTTGACATTTGATTCTCTTCCTCGGCACCTGATTTTAATGGAGAATCATGCAACTTCATATAACATCTGCATATAAGAAAGAAATAGCCACTTCAAACCCCACATTTCTGAGAAAAGATACAAAAACTAAGAAATTGGACAATGCAGTTGGATACAACGAAAAGAAACAGATGTTTTGGAGGCAAGCAGGTCGAACATGCCTTAGAACATTTGATATATGACAGCAAAACAAAAAACAAGCTTTAAAATTAATGATGATAGGCATCAAATGATGCTAACCACATGAATATACAGAGATCGTAGTGACCTGTCATAAGACCCAGTGATTAAACATCATTAACTTTGGTACTTAAACTCAAAATTAGTCTATGAACTGTGCCCCAATGCATTTTGGACCTTGAACCCAAATGTTCCCAGAATCATACGCAAACTTGTAAGTGAATATTTTTGTGTAGTTATGGGACTAAAATGAACATCTGTGTCATTCCAGGACACAAATGTATTTGTGTAGTCAAGCACCAAAGTCTTCAATTTCATATAGCTGAGGAACGAAAAATGAATTCTTTTTTTTTTTTTGTTTTAGGTTCAAGAACCAAAACAGAACATTTAGATATAAGTCGGACCAATTATAGACATCCCCCTAAACCTAAAATTAAAACATTAAATTTTTAAAAATGGTACAGTTGAGGAAGTAAAAGGAGAAGTTTTACCATCTTTTCAATAAATGAGATAACATGTATAGATAGTAAACAGAATTAAGTACTAATAGAAAAACTGTATTATTCAGAACATGGAAGAAGATCAGGATCAACAGAACAAGTACAGAAAACTGACTGGACAAAATTGGAACCATGTAAAGCTTTACCTGATTGCTCCTGCTGCAGCTTTCTCAAAATATGGATGTGAATGCAATTTATCTTGAAATATCAGCATTGAGACATAAGACCGCAAAGTCATTTTACGTAAACAATAAGAGTGGAAGTCAAATTGATCCTCAGTGATATCTGAGTAATGTTTTTCAACAGCAAGAAACTTCTTAAGAGCTCTCCCCAAATCACCTTGACGGAAGTAACTTTCACCAGAAGCCAATTCATACCTTTCCAGATTTAAAGTTCATTACTATAAGCAAAATCACTAAGATTACATCTGATACATGATAAATGAGAACTTAACAAAAACCAACCACATGCATTGCATGTCATGCAGGTTATTGTGCTGCTCTCCATCCTTCGTAAACAATACAGCTGTCCTCTCTGCCAAACCCACCTGCAGCAGACAAGTACATTGGAAGAAATTCAGTTCAATGGGAAAACAATAGACATGGCAATTTCCGTAGGTTTGACGGGTAACCCATTTAGAAAACCCTATTAGGGTTTGGGATTTAAAGCCCGAGCGGATTTAGAATAGGTTTAGAACTTTAGAATTTAACCCCTAGGTACCCGAACCCTAAACCCATTTACATAGTAATTAAGTATTTCAAATATATACATACATATATATGTTCATATACATATATATGTTTGCGTATATGTGCGTGTTCACATAGATATATGAATATTAGCTGCTCCCTCCCAATATTGGTTCATTGAGCTGAAAAGAAGGCATCTAAATTTTATTATTTTAAAGTCTTTTACTATGTTTTTTAATTTAAACACTTGCATTATAGTTTTTTATTAGGATTTTAAAAATTCAAATCTTGTAAATCCAAACTTCAAAAACGATATCCCTTCTCTCACGAGGTAAGGGGTTTGAAGTGTTTGAACATTTTAGATATTTCTTAGTTTCTCAATATTTTTTATAAATTTACTTAAATTAAGTTATCTTTCACAATATTAAGTTTGATATCTTACTTCGTATTAATTCGTTGACAATATTTATTAGTTTCTAAACACCATGAGGTAACCTGTTGACAATTTTATTGTGGTCATGATTTAAGTTCATCTTTATTTCATTTCATAACACTAATTATATAAATACATTGGATGATGTAAATTTTATATTAACAACTATTCACTAATTGATAAATTTTTTGTTTATGTATAAAATTTTGTTTAGTAATTTTTAAAAACATTTTGAAGATTAATATATTAAAATTTGCTTAAGTTATGATTATGACTATCTGAAATAAATCAGTATTAATATCGTAAAGATATTTTTCTACTTAAAATATTATATGGGACAAATTTTAGCAGGTTTTGGACAAGATTTATAATATAACGGGTTTAAAAATTTGGGTAAAAATTATAAATGAGTTTGGGATGAGTTTGGTGTGAGAATTTTAAACAGGTTTGGGTGTGGAAATTATATTTTTCGCGAATATCTGCAGTATTCCCATCCCTAGAGAGTACCATGTCATCATAATATTGTGCAGGAAACCTAATAATTGTGAGTATTCAGATCGAATGTACCTGATCAGCCTGAAGCATGCGTATAACACATTCACTGTTCAAGTAACGATCAGCAAGATCCATAGATCTTGCTTCATCAGCAATGGCAGCAGCAGCTGTGAGATCACCAGCATGCTCCAGTATCCTTGCCTATAGCCAAAAGCACAAGATAATTGCATGCCATAGCATGCTTTATAATTTTAATAAAATATGCCATTTGTTTCTTTTTTCCTTTTTTTTACGAAGCCATTTATTTCATTTGATATAGACGGAACTATTGCAATTCCAACAAATACATAGTTCTCAAAAAAGTTCTCAAAAAAAAATGAAGAATAAAATTTCCATGGGCACATATTATAAAAGCTTCTGATTAAATGTTCAGAAGACAAGAATAGATTAAATAGCAGTTGCGACTAGTTCAGAAAATTCATTCAAATATAATTATCTAGCTTAAAATTAGTGGGAATGGCCGGGATTAATATTTAACTGGCCAAATTTTTGTTATAGACTGTCCCTCATCTAATGAATGCAATTAAACAGGATAATGAGCATACCAGGGGATCCAAAAATAAATAAATAAATAATAAAAAGGCAAGATTTGAATTTATAGTTAAGAAAAAAGGAAAGACGAAGACGAAGACAAAGGTTCCACCACGAACCAGGATCCACAAGATTTTAGCATAAGAAATAAAAAGTCCCTAACACCCGAATGTTTATGCTACACCCTTCACTAGCTTCAAGCATCAAATTTGCAAATAGCTTCTTTTATTTTCAAGATATAATTAATTAAATAAATTTATTAATTACTAGGAAATTATATTATTACTAACAGCACCCATGATTAATTAAAAAACCTATAATTTCTCTGAAATATTTATTTTGATTAGTATTGATTCCACCTAAGTTTGGTCAATAAGTTCTCCCACCAAAACAAATTCAAACAACTAAACCAACCTAGCCATGTTTTCATAACCTCGGCCAAACACCACCAATGTAGTTCATCATATGCGCAAAGGTAGATCCCTAAAACACCACTAACAATGGAAAGAGACATCGACCAAAATGCAATGTAATATAAAATTACAAAAGAATACATGTTTCTAGATAACAATCTACCATAATTGGTAACATAAACATAGTCCAAGGCCTATCAAAACTTTTAACAGGAGCAAACTCTACTGAACATAAAAGGTTATTATGAAAAGAAAATTAAAAACACGAAATAGATATCGAAAGCTACACGAGATGTTGTGTTTGATCAAAATAATAATGTATCATTTATGATGACAGCTTAAGAGATCACAGAACATACTTTAGCAGAATATAAATCAATCACAGTCGGAGTATGTTCAATAGCTTCATCAATCTTAGCAAGAGAAACATCATGCTGCCCACGCCTGTCATAATGCTGCATCACCAATCATTGATAAATGATATTGTACGATTTATATAACATTCGAGGTAAGATAGAAATAAAATATTCGGCAGAGTGGAAGACCTGCGCTAACAAAAATAAGGTCCACATGAGTGTCGAGGGCGGCTCTTTTTCGGGCCTATAGTTCAAAGAGTCTTTCCATTATTTCTTGTGAATATATGCTTGAAACAATAAGTAAAGATAAGGTTGTTTATCTGTGAACGAACTAGTGAGTGTAGGCATTTTGAACAGAGGAAAATTTTGTAAGTATACCATAATTATATCAGTTAGTAAGAAATCCTTTCCGGATGATAGACAACACACTTGTGCAGTCTCAGTTAGCAAAAATCTTGACTGATAAATGTATGGAAAATATTACCTCCACCCAACCTGGTATTTAACAAACATTTAGTAAAAACTTCAATGTTGCCTAACAGATACTTATTAAGAAGAACCATGCTTCATTCACCCATGATATAGACCACTGACTTCAAATTCACTGTTAATGACATAGAAATGTTTTTACCTCTTCATCATGTTATTCTATCAGTCAAGTTTCTTAGGATCTTACAGAAAATGCTGCACTGCTCAATCTAAAGATTAAAAGGTTTAATCATTCAACTAATAACCTCACACGCAACTGTAAAATTCATGAACATTTCTAAGACAGTGCAACGAGGAGAAACCCTGTTTTACCTTCCGGGGAAACTTCCAGTAGTTCTTACAGAATTTTCAAGTTGAAGAAATAAATTTTCAAGAATGTTTGCCTGTCAAGATGTTATAAATATCAGAACTGACCAAAAAACCAAAAACAGTAACAGATCAGGACTAATATAAAGAAAAAACTTCTTTTGAATGCTTTTGAGAGCACATAACAACGATAGGAAAACATAATCACAGACCTTTTCTGGCTGGTCATACAATGGACTAAGGTCAGAGAACAAAGAAGGAACTCCCTGAGAAACCCAAAAATAGGTTAGACTTCGAGAACCGAACATCCAACAAATGCAGCATATAAAAGCCCACCAAGATACACTTAAAAAATAATAGTTTTTTATTGAAGGATGAGTTTACACTGAAAATACAAGGGTGAAGAAATAAGAATTACCTTTGATAGAAGTGGCCTAACATAGCTGTCAGCAGCCACTTGGAACTTTTCTCCCTCAAGATAATCGAGTGGTATTCGCTAAGAAAAAAAGCCAGTACGTATATATATTTAGAAAAGAAAAGAATTGTCACTGTTCATCTTCCTAAAACAAACTAAAAGGACAAAGCAGCAAAATTGGCAATTTTAGACACACTATTGTAACCAGAACAAAATGTTTTTCTCCGGATCACGTATAGAAATTAGGATTAAAAATGCAGAACGAAATCAATGAATTTCCAAATCAATTGCCAAAGCATGAATAAACAAATGCAAACAGCAGTAAGTAAACAAGTTATAGTGGGCCCCGACCATGTAAAAAGCACTTTACCTTAACAGCAGATGACCAGGTGTATTCCTCTCTAAGAGATTTGTACAAAGCATCGAGCTGGACAATTTCATCTGCAGTATATTGCCCCTTTTCAGAATATAATCCCAAACATTTTTGCAGGCCAACGAAGTACCTGAGCAGAAGCAGCAAAATCAATAACATACAAACTTTCTTTCAATTAACAAGAATGTCAAAATGAGAAATAGAAAATATTAACCAACATCTTTTTCGAAGACCAGTAAAATTAAAAGCGTTGAGAAAATCAAACATAATAATATTAGTTTTACAATGCAAATACCAATATAGAAGGAAAAGGAAACAAGAAGTCGACATAAATCAAAATCATAATTATGCAAACCTTTCAACATATTTAAACCAGTCAATATTTCACAATTGCCTTCTTGTTTTCGGCAATCAATAAGATAGTGAAGGAAATTATCTCAGTTCTTCTTTTGAGTAACAGACAGTGTTTTAAATTAACCATCCCCTAGCTCATTTTAGCACAACAACCATAAGCAGAGAAACTTGTTTTCTGATTGACTAGCAACTACGACCAAATAAAAGACAAACATAGCCCCCTTTTTCGCAGATGACAACAAAATAGCTGAAGCATTGACTAACAGTTAAAATCATTTTACACTAGACTGAGTCATTAATAAAATTTAGTCTTGCACATTGAAAATGAATTTTGAGATGCACAGCGTGATAAAGTCATGGTCAACTTACTTGTAATTATCAGAATTCATAAAAAGGAGGGACCTATATATTTTTTCTCCTTCCTTTAAGTGACCAAGCTTCACTAGTATTGAAACCATCTGTTCCTTGAACGCTAACTTATCAACCTGGTATACCATTGAAGGGAAAAGAATGGTGCACAACTCAGCAAATGTAAGCAAACCAGTTCAATCATACATCACATGTTTGTGCAAATTTAGCACGAATTCTGTCGCAGTTGTGGTAATCTTGTTAATATCATGAATTCCCTATTAGCCAAAAAGAGGAAATACTTTTAATAAAAATTTCTACTTCAACTAACATTTATATTCAAAATAATTCATGTACACATCAGAATTTTAGGGGGCACCATTAGAAGTACACATACAATTTTGCTCTCCTTTTTCTGCATTTCCTCAAGAGCTCTGTCTAATAACCCACATTCCTCCAGCAAGGATATCTGCACAAAAATAATAAGGAAAAAACAGTAGTGTAAATTCGCATCTAACACAGAGAAGCAGCCAATTTTCAAACTGAAGGAACCCTTCTCATAGACAGCACATTTTTGTATTAGCACAAAGTAGGCGCTGATTTTCGTAATGAAAAAAAAAATCACTATAGAAAGCAACAAAATAACTCAAGGACATGTATTGCTTTTATCACAAGAATGATTTAAGGTCTTCAGTCAAAAGAAAGAAAGCATGAAATGTGTCTATAACATAATGATAGGCAATAACTTATAGGTTCCTAAGCAGCTCCATCCGTTCTCTGCGATGACCTTGCAATTAGAGTCTATATGTAATGTGTGAATCATGCAGCTTTCCCCTGCAAGGTGATAAACTCATGTATAAATGGACGACACTTTGGCCAATCATCCTGGATGAACTATAGACATCTACATTTTCTCATTACTAAAACCTTAGGCTGATGAATATGCTCAATTGTCTGACATGGCAGTGGTAAACGTCAGCCAAGACTGTCAACCTTTGGTCAGTAGACAACCAAAACTGCTTTTCTTCTCAAAAGCCCATTATTCCAGATTAATTTCCCACGTTCACATGTAGGTCATAAGACAAGAAAGTGTAAACAAATTCAATATGAAAAGGCAAGTGAATGGAAGTTTTACAATATTGTTTCATATTTCCCCCTTAAATAGCTGTTAGAAGCTTGAAAATCCAGTTCTAAATACTAAAGAATTCAGAGTCGCAAAAACAGGACCTTTCAAGAAGGTGAAACAAGGCATCCAAGTATATTCACTAATCATTCAATGGCATAAAAAAGTACAGGTGTACATCAAGGCATGAAATCGTAGACCACCTTAAATGCCCCACGCTCCTATGGAAAAAGAATTCATTAACACTCAAATACCGGCAAGTCAATAGTGAGTAAATAACAACGAAAACATGGTCCACAAAGCAAGAAAACAAAATATAATCAGAAACCAGAAAGTAAACAAACACGAAGCTACATCCAGAAGTTTCAAATAAAATCTAAATTCTGATTACCTTGTATAAAAGCATTTCTCCATGCTCATACCGCTCGTTCTCTGGAGGATAATCATCTTCTAGTGTACCTTCATAAGCCTCCAAAATCTCTACTGCCTTGAAGCAGCTATAAAATGGACATAACAATCGAGAACAATGTCTAATCAGTAAACAAAAAAGAGATCTGATATATTACCTTATGGATAGCTATATCTTGTGCATGTTCCTGAAAATAAGATAAACTGACATATGCAATAACTAGAGGCCAAAAGCACATAAGAAATGGTAGCCTCAACTAAATCCCTTCCCTTAACAGATCCCTTCAGAATACCTCCAAATTTAATGTATCAATTAGGAAATAGATCTTAGAACATTAATCCACAGGGCAACCCCAACCCAGACAGAAAAACAATACAGCTCTATAGCCATTACCAGTTGAGAAAGGGTTTCGAAATGCTGAATTCTGACTAGAAGTCATTTCACAGATAAATCATAAAGACAGCATATTGAGAAAACTTGAACAAGAAGAACAATCTTGCAATTCCTCCTGAGTTACTTAGAACATGGAAAATGAAGTTGAATACCGTTCCAAGTAAAACTCCTAAAATTGGAAGAGGGTGGATAACTCTTGCAACACATGGCATGATTCCCAAGGTTAGCATTTGTTGGACATTACAAAAAGCACCTATAGAAAAAATCATACTTGGAATTCAAATGATGTGCAACAGCAAAACCAATCCAATTTGTGCGATGATTTGGTTTTAATGTTAGCAGTTGTTGTCTAGTTTCAACAAATCCTGTCAGATAGCGCATCTGAGCCTGCAAAAGTACATGACTGCAAGCATTAGTTAGATTGTCAAAAAGTGTTTTGCATAGATTCATCTTATTTTTGCAATAATTACAAGAAAAATAAAAATGCGGGAAGATTGGCCTAGATGTTATCAACTGTATGCAACTAAAAGCAATTAGATGCCCAAATTTTACAGAGACAGTTCCCAGGTTGGTTGCCAAGCACCAAGTCATGGTTGAACTATTATTAACTAAGAAGAATTTGTTAGATGTTATTACAAAGGATCCAATTTGTTCCATTGGGCTTGATTACATGCTTCCAGTACATTACATTAAATTTCACTTCGGTATAGTAAGGCCATTGATTTGTTTTTGGATTTATAATATATTATCTAACGGAGACCTGCACATCAAAATCGTATTATGCTAACATAAATATCAACATCAGTTGACAAAAGATGATATCAGAAAAAAAAATTCAAGTATATCAACTAATGGGCATTAACGGCTTTCTATACATATTTACCAAGGTCTGACAAATAGATCAGACAAAAAAAATGGACATAACCATGCTCCATATTGGTCCATTCCACATATTGGTTTTTGGGCCTAATCAGCAAAGTTGAAGTGAAAAACATCTGACTACTGTGTTAAACCACTTGAGTAAATCATATATGAATGCACTGCAATTTTTTTTGTTTTTACTATTAAGTAACTGCACTTCACAACTCCCTTTGATAAACCTACTTCATCCAGTAAAAGCATAGATACAGAGCTACCATCCATGAGATCAGCATTCATGATCAATTAACTAGATGTGTTACGAGACATAGGACAGAGAAAATGCACGTATGCTCAAAATTTGCCTCCAAACAATAATTTCTTGAGTTTGTAATCCAGAGATTGATTTAAATGTTACTCTATAAAAGCCAATACAAGTGATTGACAGAGAAAATTTGATGAAACTAGATCAGCTTACAAACCTGCAGCAGAGACAGATCCCTTAAGATCTCAATATTATCAGGGTCAATCTTTAAAGCATTTCTGTAGCATTTAATTGCTTCCTTATAGTCCCTGTCTGACCGATAAAGAAGACCATAAACATGCCAACAGACATGACTTTTGAGATCATTCTGTACATAGCCAAGAAAAGGAACAAGTCATATACAATTAACAAAATCAGAAGGCCTTTTATCTTAGGAGACATGTAACTAACCTTAAGACCTCGGCGAACAAGTTCATATGCTTCAGACTTTCGATCCATGCAGTTTAATGTCAATCCCTTCATTGACAGGGTTTCTGATGATATGAAGAAAATAATGCAAATATAATACTGACAGCTTAAAAAAGCAATTTGCTTAGAGTGCTGCATTACAAAAAAGATTCATCTAGCCAAATATGATCTTACCCCCGTGATCAGGGAATTTCTTTAATATGGCATCTGCAGCTTTTAAACCCTTTTTGTATTGCTTGGTCTCATAAGATTTCTGCAGAAAATGAGAAACAAGTAACTACTTTGTTCAAGGAGAAATTCAATCCTGGAATGTGTTAATACAACACATGTACACATTTTACAGATGGTAAGACCAACAGAATCCGGATAAAATATTTTGAAATGTTATTACTAAAATATGCCTATATATCCAAGCAAACAATTCGAAAAAAAGTCTATCTTCAAATCATGTCTAAGGAATATGAGAAAATCATGTCGTTTGATCAATCGGAAGATTTTTGCAAGAGTGAACAAATGAAAAATACTATGTGGTAGTTAATTAGACGATCCTCATCCTATAATTGCCAATAATCACACATGTGAATAAATAAAATTAAATCATAAATCATAAAAGAAACCTCCTTTTCTTTTCCTTTCCTGTTGAATATACCACTGACATAACCTGCCTGAACAAAAATCAGTCAACTTCCAATGAATCCAACATCAACTTAAAGTTCAACTTGCCAGCAGCAATCGGAACCAAACAGTCTATACTAACAAGCTACTTTATCACTTACACTAGCCAAAAGTAAGTAAATAGGAAAGATACAGATGATGCCCATGTACCAACACTAAACAACTTCTAACATAAAAACCAAAACACACCCAACGAAATAAAAAGAAAAAAAAAAGGGGGCAAAAGAGACAGGTTTGATTATGAGAACCAACATTAGCTTTTAGTAATTAATCATATAAAATTTGTGATCAAAAAAAATAAAATTATTTGAATGCTAAAAATGGAGAAACAAATAGTCCTGAGCACAATCAATTCCGAATCAATCAGTCTATATAAAGCTCGCCAATAACATTTTCACTCCCAAAAATCCAGCAACGATCAGCGTCAACCATAACACACCCATGATACCTCGCAATAAATCAAAAACTCAAATTTCTCAAATCACCAAACCAATACCAGACCACCATTAATCGCACAAAGACAACAATCCACATGGCAAGAAGCTAATCACACAAACCACCATAAAAGGGTTAAGATAAAGATTCACAACCTAAATCGGACGGCGTACCGATTCTGACACATAAGTCGAAATCTAAAAAGGGATTGAAAGCTTACAACGATGACTTTGAAGAGATTAGCCTCCTTGGGAGGAAGAGAAGAGCCCATTCTCTTCACGTAGTGATCTCAGCGAAGACCTAGAGCCGACGATGAAGAGAGCAAGCAAGAGAGAGACGAGGGTTTGGGAGGAGATGCTGAGGAGCAGCAGCGAAAACGGACGAGGAGATGCTTCTCTTTTTATCTGGTTGGGGGAACCCTAGCCCGGGACCGAGTCGAGACCCAAGTCGGGGCTCGATTATGATGCGCCCCATCATCTTTGAACTTAATTTGTTCCAATATTTATAAAGAGCACGAGTTGGACGGGGTGAATCGTTTGATTAGATAGAACCGGTTAAGAAGTACTGCTCTGCGGAGCAAAAGGTGATCTCCGGGTCACCGAGTGGCCGTCAGGATTGAGTCACGTGACAATGACCACCCAACGCATCGAGTAGGATTTTATTCGACCGGAATTTGATCAGACGGCTTGGGCCATTGGGCTCTATTTAAGGATAATTATATATTAGCCCGCAAGGAAAATCAGATTTATAATTTATATCTTCTTTTTTTAATATATATATTCTATGTAAAAGTTTAACGTTTTATCACCTAAACTCTTGATTGTATAAACTTTTCTCCGTAAACCCAGTAAATCCAAACCCCTTATAATATCATTGAAATATGAGCACTACCTAATGTAGATGCTTCAAGTTATAGCAGTACCTACAGTGGTGCCCTAGAACCATGTAGACCGTAGGCGCTACCAAAATATTTACATGAATCATATAGGCATTATCAATAGATAGATGCCTTTTACAAACATATCTCAATTATGGATGATATACTATACAACTTTACATAAAGAAAACCATGGGTGGAGCCAGGATTTAAGTAAAAAGGGGGCCGAGATTAAAAGAGTTAAAATATTTTTTTTTTTGTTGGAGTCAATTCAAAAGTACCTTGATTAATTAGATAAACTTACAACTTACAAGTATCACAAAACTAACAAAAAACCCACATTACAACATGATATAATACCAAACCTCAACAAATTTTAGGCATAACACCACCAACATTATCTAGCCAAGGCTATCTTGAATGCTCCACTTAGACTCCATTGAATACTCTACTACTACACTGAATTAATATCTGCCACATAACCTAAAACAAGATAGTAAAATCATTCATTAAATTCAACCCAAACATCAAAACCATAGCAACACACTAACTCTCATTCATAGCACAAATACAATCAATCAAGATAAATCCAAGTATGATGTATCTAATTGATTCCTATAGACTATAGTCTATAGAAGCATCAATAACAAATGATTCCAAGCTTTCATAAACCAGAATCTCACCAATAGCCGATAGACTTCACAACTAATTAAATGACAATTATAACATTAACCAATCAACTTTACGGTCTTTACTCAATACCACACTTCCAAAGAGAATGAGTGCCTAAAAAAATTTGCAATTGACATGTCATTGAATCAACTTCAAATAAAATGGCTAAATATTGAATGAAAATATAATATAGAAATTGGTAATTAAAGAAAAGTTCAATTGTTCAAACTTCAAACAAAAATATACCTCATTTCTTAAGTTGTGCTCGCCGATGTTTCATTGCATAAAAATCCTCAATTATCATATCTGTGGTAAATTTTTCAGCAATCCCCTTTTCAATATAAACAATCATATAATCAGTGAGAAAACCATCTTCCATCTTGTTGCGAAGCCTTGTTTTAATAATTTTCATAGCTGAAAAAGCCCGTTCTATGGTTGTTGTTGATACGGGAAGAGTCAAGACAAACCGTAATAATCTGTCAATCAAAGGATAAAAACTAGACTTTCCATTCTCTGCAAACTTTTGACATAATTCACCAATGGTAGACAAGTTCTGAAAATTCAGATCTTTGGGCACATCAAGCTCATAATGTTGTAATTCATATTCCAATTGAATATTTTCTTGCTCAGAAAAATCTGATGAGTAAAATTTCTCAACAAGATTACAAATGTCCCTGGCTTCAAATGACTTGAATGCATCCTTAGGATCTAAAGCTGTACTCAGTATAAGAAGTTCTGTTGCTTGCTCATTGAATCTGTTGTTTAATTCTTTTAACTGATAATCTATAACAGTAGTAAATATATCAACGCGATAATGATGCTCTACTGTCACAGAATCTTTATGCCACCGGGATTGAATTATGTCTGAATAAACACCATTCATATCAGGAATTTGAATAGCTTGTCTACTACAAAAAGAAGTAACCTTTTCTAAGAGAGGATTCCAACCACAATCTCTTAAATTTTGAATCAACGATTTTGTGGTAGAGACCAAGCACATAGCATTCAAAATATCTTGAGACTTTTGTTGCAAAGCTTGACAAAGTTTGTCGGTAATTCCCATAATTTCTTTCAGTACATGTAAAATGAAAATGAAATCAAATGACATCAATGCCTTGAGCGCATATGTAGCATCACCTTGTTGGGAGTAAGTAGACCCTTTAATAGCTAAATCTTCAAGAACCAAAGCAGTTGCATTATACATGCGTAAAAGGCTACATATAGAATTGAAATGAGAACTCCATCTAGTATCACCAGGTCTCTGTAATGTGCCAATTTGGTTAACTCCTCTCCCAGTCTCAATCTCATCATTTGCAATCAAATTCGCAATTTGAGATACATAAGCAGCTTGTAACTCATCATTACGTTTACATGAAGAACACACAACATTAACAATCACATTCAAATTTTGAAAGAAAGAGTGGACATCAACTGCTTCTTTAGCTGCAGCAACAAGAGCTAGTTGTAACTGATGAGCTAAACAATGTACATAATATGCATAAGGGCATTCTTGAAGAATTAAAGCTTGTAAACCATTCCACTCTCCACGCATATTACTAGCCCCATCATATCCTTGACCTCGAATATTTTGAATGTTAAGATTATGATGAGATAACACTGAACAAATCTCTTGCTTAAGAATGGGTGCAGTAGTATCTTTAACATGTATTATATCAAGAAAACGCTCCTTGACAAATCCATGCTTATCAACAAATCTAATAACAAGAGCCATTTGTTCTCTTCTAGATTCATCTCGAGCTTCATCAACAATCAAACAAAATTTTGCATCACTAATCTCTTCTCGAACTACCCTTTGCACCTTTCTAGCAAAGACATGTAAAATTTCTTTTTGAATAGTAGGTGAAGTGTATCTTGCATTTTGAGGGGCATTCTCTAATACAACTTCATCTACTTCTTTATTATAAGAAGCCAAAAGCTTTATCATTTCAAGAAAATTACCTCGGTTTTTTGATCCCAAACTTTCATCATGCCCTCTAAAAGCACAAGCTTGAAATGTCAACCATTTAACAACATCTATAGAGGCTTTAAGGCGTAGGCGATTACTCATAATTTGTTGTGAGGTTTGTTTAACCAATACTTTGTCAATATGACATGATTGATTCTTCAAAACTTCAAAGCATTTAACTGCAATATTGTGAGGAGAATTAGGACTCTTTCCCACATGAGATAGAAATGCACAATCTTTCCCACTATTCACTTTTTTCCAATTTCTAAATCCTTTTAAATTGAATGAGCTCGATCTTTTAGAGAATAAATAACATATAAAGCAAAAAGCAGCATCTTCTTCTGGTGAATACTCTAACCAAGGAAATACTTTAAACCAATGAGCTTGAAATTGACGAGGATGATCATCTTGACCAGAAAGTGGATATACATCCATTATAAATTGGTATGGCCCAAATTTCATATATGCCCTACGAATTTCATCTTGTTGATTGATAGGATAATCCCAAATTTGTGGGCGTTTTCCAGGATCACGAATTAAAGAATCAATACTAACATTTTTTTGTCCGGTTACTCCAATCTTGATAAATTTGGAAGGAGGTGGTTGGACATGTTGCTCCAACTCCAAGATTGGCATTGCAGATGGAGATGGTTGTTGTTGATCAACATTTTCAACACCAGTTTCTATATTTGAAGTTGCATTTTGTGCACTAGACATAGGTTGTGTTTCTTCATCATTTCTGTCTTTCCTCTTGAATAAATGAATCAATAGTTTTCTTCTTAAGCATCTTTCAATCCTATAAGCAATATATAAACTTATATTAACAAACCATAGTCACCATGTGTGGATTTACAATGGTATAGGTCGAATTTATATATAACAAAGAAAATTAAAAGGGCAACCATGCACATGCTTAATGCTTTCATAGTTTCACCATTCCATTATTCATATAAGTAAAAATGAACTATCAAAGAAAACTAACCTGTGCAAATCTTTTTGTACTTTAGTTATTGCTTAAAATTTTGGACAAGCAGGACATCGACTTCTTCTTCTAAATTCTGCAAGGCTGCAATCCCACATCAATATTTGTGGCTAAAAGATAGTATTAGGCTATTAGCAAATAGCAATTTAGCATCATATATTCATATAGATTGTTTTACATAAAAAACAATCACTAAAACATAAATTCTTGCCATTAATCCAAATCAAATACCTATTCGTTGAGATCAATGGCACTTGCCCAACCCTCAAATTAAAATGGTGTGAATAAAATAGACAATCAAATCTATCAAAAACTGGAAAACAAAATCTATCAATCATCTACATTTTGTGAAGAATAGTGCACCACAATACATTTCTCACTGTTATTCTCCAAAAATTTCAAAGCACAAAAGTGGAGAAATCTTTGGCCAAATATGTTGTCAAGCCTCATAAAGCACTCTATTGTTTAATGCATAGCTACATCCTAAAGAATACAAATTTGAGGTCAACTATGGCATGAGATATGAAAATGCTGCTCTTTTAAATTTAAAATGGCAGCAACACATTCTGCTAAGTGGTAATAAATATAAACAACACTGAAAGTTGGAAACCATAAAAACCTACAAGCTGTTGCTTTGACCAAATGCAATTATTCACATTTCACACGAATCACACCATTTTAACTTTAAAACACAACAAATTATAGTGCGTATAGTCTGTAGACTGTATCGATCATCAAGTGCATGTATAAGATGTTGTTTTTAAGCAGAAGATTACCTCTTTTGTTCTTTGAAGCTTGATGTATAAGTGCATGTATCAAATGCTGTTTTTTTAGCTCTTTGCACTTTGCAGCTTGCAAGAATCTTTGAAGAAGTGTATCCACCTCTGACCTCTCTGACGGTCTGACCTCTAGCAACAATGGCACTTGCCCAACCCTAAAATTGAATGGGATTATGATTTATGGGAGTCTGCAGGGGAGCCTCTGTCTTTGCAAAATAGAAGCTTTTGCTGTGCTGAATATTGAATAATGATATGTGACATGTAAGGTTGTGGGCTGGACAGCCTGGACCGGCTGGTGAAGTGATGTTAAAGTGATAGATAAAAAAATGAATAAATTATTAGAATTTTAAAATGTGTTTGTAGTCTTGTAGACAAGGGCCCACTCAATGTGCTAGCCCATCAACATGATTTACATGAAAAACTTTTGCAAACTTTGGGGGGGTCGTGGCCCCCGCTGGCCCCCCATGCCTCCGCCCGTGAAGAAAACACTAGATAATATCTTCAGTCTTCCATCATATTAATAAGATTATGTTTGGCTTCTTGATTGAACTGTCCGTTTATCATTTAGTAAGGTCGTTCATGGGAAAGATATGCGAGAAAACTATCACCAAAAAAATGCTTTGTAAACCATGCTCCAATGGTCTTGAAGTGCTTTATTATCTCTGGCATGTGAGAGACTAATATTTGAAAATGGGAAGCAGATAGGTAGGAAACACCTTGGTATTCAAACCTTTATATTTCTATCTTCCATAACCAAAGACATGGAGCACACTAATTTGAACTTCTTTTGAAAGCATAATTGTTCTCCATAACTTCATATATCCTTGAGTGTCCTATGAAAAAATTGTATATTTTTGCAGGATGTTAGTGATTTGCATAACAATAACAGTCACTTGGTAAGGAACACTCCTCTAGATGATATCAACTTCAATATAATGTCTTGCATTATCTTAATAACTAGTCTCATATTGCAACGGAATGGATTCAAGACTTAAGTTGAGGAAGGGTTTTAAGCAAATCTTTCTAAGCAATTTGTGTGCTTTTCATTGCCTCTTAAATATTTTAAATGCTTTTCTTTTGTAGTTACCACCCTTGCCAAGAAACCATAATCCATTAACTTTTGTAATTAAATAAGATGGTCGTCTACTTCTTGATCATCCCATAGGTTGAAATCTAGTGAAGCTTGGATGACTACCGAACCTTTTTCACAGAAACAACCTTGATGCCGATGTGGGATGTCTCTATATGTTAAACCTGTTACTGTGAAGCCTGGAATTAATACTTCATTGACACCATTTTTCTTAGAATTTCTTGAGTCTTGTGTGAAGTCTTCATACCTATCACTCATTACCTATTCTTGAAAAATCTTTTTTACTTCAGAGATATTTTTGGGAAACGTTTTTAGTTCTTCTTTTTAGTTTCTTTTGTTATCTGCTATATAATTTTTAACTATTGTTTTTTTTCGATCACATTGAGTCTTTTTTCTGTCCTTTCTTTCTCTTTCTTTTTCCATCCAATCTCTATTTCAAGTGTCTCGGTTCTCCTTTCTTGAGAGATGAAATATTCAATATTTTTGGGTTTAGATGGAGTTAACTAAAAAGGATCCTTTAGGTTCTTTTCATTGGTTCTAAAGGCCTATTTTGTTAACGGTAAGTAACTGTAATGCAAGTGGTTTTACATGTAACCGGTTATTTGGTTCGATGTAAAAGCTACACTTACATATAAATGAACTTATATCTCACCCACTTTTACAATATTTTAACTTACATCAAAATTTACCATAAGTGGAAATACAGTAAAGTAATTGCCATCCACTCACCACCATATTATCTTAGATATAATTATAAAAATATTTAATAAATTAAATTATCTTTAAAATTAATTATAAAAATATTTTTAAATAATAAATTTTAATAAAATATTATATTTGAAATATTTAATAATTTAAAAAAAAAGATTTTTATCATTAAAATATTTTAAATCAATAAATAATGAATTAATTATTATGAAAAATATTAAATAATTAGGAGTAATATTCAAATAATTAGTAGTATTAACATGATTAGAAAAATAATTACTTATACTTTATTTAATTTAATATTATATTTTAAAATACCAATTCCTATTTAATTTATATAGAAAAAATATTTTTATGGCATATAATTGAATTATATTGCATTTTTTAAATTTAATAATCCACCATTGAATTAATTTATTTTTTAATTAATTCAAATGCTAAATAATAAGAGTTAATATAATTAATAGTTTTTAAGGATAAAATTTAAGCGTAGTATATAATTAAAAATTTTATATATAATATTAAATAACTAGTGTTAACAATATGTGATGGGATAATTTTACCATTTCAAATACATGGTAATTGTACCCCTCAACTTACATCAAACCAAACAAAAAAAAAGCAAATGCAGCATTTCAAGTTACAACAAACCAAATAACTGTAATGTAAGTTAAAATACAGTATTTTCACTTACACTGTAATTTCACTTACATGTAGGTAGTGTTTGTTTCAAAGGATTTGGAATTACATCTAACTTGAGTTACTTGGTTTTTGAAAATCCAGTGTTTGTTTCACAGGATTTTAAAAACTCATTAACTCGAATTACATCCAATAAGGGATTTGGTTTTACGTCCAAATTGGTCGTAAAACGAAATCCCTTATCTTTTTGCTCCCTCACATATGACCTATATGTGACCAACTAAAAAAAATAAATATTATTAAACATTTATGAATAATAAAAACCTTATAAATTTTAATAATAAATTTAATAATATATTTAATAATTAAAAATATTAAATAAATTGTTAAAATTAGATGAAAATTTTAGAAATGCATTTTTTGTGGGTTAATAATTAAATTCAAAGTTTTAAAATAATAAAATTTTAATAAATTTTTAATGAATTTAAATTTAATAATTAAAATAATTAATATGCACTTAAAATTATTAAAATAATATTAAATTTATAATATAGTATTTTCATATATATCTAACCAAACACTAGATTTGCCTTCACTGAATTTTAAATCCACGTATTTCTAGTTACACTGTAATTAGAAATCCACTGCAATTAGAATTATATTTAATTAAAAGTCACCATAAATTCACTTACAGACAACCAAACAACCCCTAAATAAATAAGTGTCAGGGGTGTTGGTAGTGTGAAGAAAATGGCTTGGTCGTTTTTGGAAACCCAAAGGTTGCCTAAAAAGACATGTTGTGTATTTCGGTGATGAGATATTCTGAATACTAATCATGAATTGGGAGGATAAATACCAAG
Source organism: Dioscorea dumetorum (assembly GCA_902712375.1). Taxonomy (NCBI): domain Eukaryota; kingdom Viridiplantae; phylum Streptophyta; class Magnoliopsida; order Dioscoreales; family Dioscoreaceae; genus Dioscorea; species Dioscorea dumetorum. The sequence goes on from CACTHL010000494.1 coordinate 6,619,698, forward strand.
TTTTAGAGTAGGTTCAAGGGGAACCCCTCTTTTGTTGTCCATCTACAAGAATAAAAGTTTTTTAGTAAAAATCTCAAACCTGCTACTGTTAACTTTATAAGTTTCAGAGACTTTCACCATAACAAGAAACTCTCATGGGCCTACTGGGTTTATAGGTATAGTTCTTATTATATAGATGAACAAGTATGTGATAGGATTAGATAACATGACTTCAATAGTAAAAAAGAGCATGTATGGTCTTACTGGTCTGACAACTACAGTATTTCTTAATGGATATGGCTAGGCTATGGGTTTTTACAGAGTTAAAGAGTATCAAAAATATTATTATCCAAATTTAAGATATTTTTTATTTTATCTACTTCTTTTTCTAGTTCTTCTATTTTTGGACTCATGGTTCTCCTCTTCTTTTTCACAGGATTTTCTTGTATTTCTTTATCAGTTCCTTGGTTTTCATGAGATTATTTTTTTGCTATCCATTTATCCATTAGTCTATAAAGGCTTAAGAATTTTCTTCCATTCTACTTCTAGAGTAAGAGTCTTCTTTTGTTAAATCGGATTCTACTAGGTATTCAAAAAGTTTTTTGTGCAACAAAGTAACTATTTTCGAAGTAACAGAAAGAAAAGCAACAACTGGAGTGGGAGAGTCAGCGTCGAAAAAAGGAATCCTTACTTCTTTCTCCCATCAATTGAGTTATTTCATCATCTTCAATTTCTTGTTTTTTGCTCTTTGTCCTATTTAGTTTGGTTATCAGTTTCGAAGTCTTTTGTATCATTCTACTTAGTTTACCAATTTAAAAATGATCAGTTCCTCTTATATGTGTTAGAATTACTTGGAAATTATTTCCTACTATATAATACACAAATGTTGACCACCTATTTGTTGACAACTTATTTTTTGCTTTTTTATAGTAAAATGTTACAATAGCCTGACAATCTGTTCTAAGAGTAAATTATTTACAGGAAATTATGCATGGGGCATATTATTCTACGTTTTGGTTTCAAGATTTCTAGAAAACATTCCTCTATAGTCCTATGTATATTTTTTATTGGGTTTTCTCCAATAGTTTCATCTTGTTTAAGTTAGTATATTATTGGTTGTAATTTGATATTTTAAAAGTTCTAATTCATTATACTTTATTTGCATTTCACATTTTCTTCCTTTTCATAAATTAAAATATTTTCCTTTTCTATATAGGTGACGATGTTTTCTACTAAAGGAGTGGTGCTTATTTGTTCAACTTTTTAAATAATGTAACCAGATTTCTTTCTACGATCAATTTACCTAATTGATACTTAATAAAATTCATTCCTAATACAAACTAGGTTGTTTGATCTTTATTAAATGGTTTGATCCATCTAAGAAGTAGAATATATTTTTTGATTATTTAGACTGATTGTGCATTCTATTTACTTTTTTTCTAAAGTCCGTTTTTTAGTTCTCAATAATGTGAAAATATTACCACATGCTAATAGGTAATATGAAAATATTGCTACGTTTGGATAAGTGGTAGTGGTAATATTGATGATAATCTATGATTACTAACCTTAAAAGATTATCAAAGAACATAGTAATTCCATTACTATTAAGACAGGTGGCTATATTAGATTATCAAATGGTTGACAATCCATAATCTTTTCTGGACAAATATGTCCTTTCTTGGATAATGTCATAGTTGATTACCCGGTAGATTAAAAAAAAATTAATTTTGAATGACGTTATCTAGGATATATCTTCAAGTTCAAAAAATTAATTTTTGTATTATAACTAATTGCTTTTCATGTAAATATTTTATTTTATTTGAACATTTTATTTGCTCAAAATTTTAAATACAATGGTGTTTTGGGAAAAATGCAAAAATTAATTTTTGGTATTATAATTGAATTATTTTGATCGCAAATTTTATTTCACTTTAAATTTAAATTTGCTCAAAATTATAGATATAAGTGTATTTTGGAAAATTTGGAACATTACTAAGTTGATTACTACGGCTAACCAAACATAGTTATCACAAATTGCCACAACATTCCTGGGGATATAGCATTCCCAACATCATTATCATGTAATTTATCATTATTACGAACTAAACTGGCCCCTAGTATTATTCTACTTCCAAAGGCATCCCTAACCACAGACTTCTGTAAAGTTTTTGACTTGTATTTGTGAGGTACTATTTCTCATGTAATGCAATTTCTATTGACCCCAGTGTCTATTATGCCTATGACAAGTATTTTATATCCTTCTTTAAATTCGATAAGGAAGTCTACATTTAGTAAATTGTTATTTCGAAACTCAATAGGAGATAAATATAAAGATTGTTCCTTTACATGTTTTTCAAAGGTTCCTAGTTATTTGATGGGTTTGTCAAGGCATTCAATGACATCTCCCCCTTGTTGCAAGCGCAGTTGTCGTCCAATAATAAAATCTTTCACGAGAGAGAGTCGTATATTTAGTTTATTAAAGATAGAATACCCTATTTAGTCCCTGTATTTGACTCAATCTACTCTTTTAGTCCGCTCACTATAATTTGACCCCAATTGGTCCATCTATTAATGATTTGAGACAAAATAGGTCTAGCCAGTGATGGGTGTTCTCTTCTTCCGTCTGATGTTGTTGATGTAGCATTATGAAAGTTTTATAGAATACCCTATTTAGTCCTTATATTTGACTCAATCTGCCCCTTTAGTTCTCCATTGTAATTTGACCCCAATTAGTCCCTCTATTAATGATTTGAGGCAAAATATGTCCAGCCTGTAATCAATGTTCTTTTCTCCATCTGATGTTGCTGATGTGGCATTATGAAAGTTTTAAATATTATTAAACAATTAGATTATTATCTATGACAGAGAAGAGAACGTCCGTCATGGGTTAGACCTAATTTGCCTCAAATCATTAATAAAATGACCAATTGGAGTTAAATTATAATAAGGGGATTAAATAAGCAAATTGAGTCAAATGCAGGGACTAAATAAGGTATTCTTAAATAATTAGATTATTATCCATGACGGAGAAGAGAACGTCCATCATGGGATGGACTTAATTTGTCTCAAATCATCAATGGAGGGACCAATTGGGGTTAAATTACAATGGGAGGACTAAAGGGCAGATTGAGTTAAATACAAGGACTAAATCAGATATTCTATCTTTATTAAACAAACAAAGCATTGTTATAATAGAAAATAAAATGAAGAAAGCAAAAAATGCCACCAATCGAGCTAGAATAAGATGATAACACAATGAATGAATTAGGCCTTCAAAGGAGATAACAATGCAATGATGAATATGTAATGATGTAGCTGTTGGCCAGGCTTTAGACCATGAGATTCTAAAGTTGGCTACCTTGAAAACTTTCGGTGATAACCCTAATTCCATACAGGTTCTGACTCCTAATTACATCTAAGATTGCTTTAGGTACAAAAAATCACGATCTAGGGTTAAATCCTAATGTGGAAGGCTATCAACACCTGGAACCTCTAGCATGAAGATACAATGAATTCTTCTCTAATCTATATATGGCATAATACATGCAAACATCCCCTTCTATATATATCATTTTTGTTTAGGGCTGATGCCTAACATCTTTCCTTTATTATTTTGTTTAGGCATGATTTTTACACCTTCTAATGTGTCTGGTCTACCTCTACCTTTCTTATAACTTTGTTCAGGATAATGAGTGAACTCATAATTAGAAGGTGTTAATAACATTTGAGTTGTCCTACTCATTCTCTCATAGTACTAGTCAATGTTACTAAGTTATTCCCTGTGCTAGAGGTACTTGGTACATTTGTTTTATTATTATTGTTGTTAATTGTTCTAGGTTCTGCATTCTTTAGTAATTCATCTAAATTTATTTCTTTTATCTATACTAACAAATCCGGATATGCTTGCTCTTCTTACTATTTACATTTAGTTCTACTATAAGTATTCATTTTTTATATTATCAGGGTATTCTTTAGAATAAATCTTAAAGTTGGCATCCACTTAATTTTAGAAACCTATTTGGTAGACCAAGTATGTAACTATAAGGGTGTGTTTGGATGGGGGTAATCGTTACACCCTTGGGGGAACCATTGCCCCCTGATTCCCATACCTATGTTTGTTTTTTTTTTTTTTGGAGGTAATCATTACCCTGGGGGGTCACCATTACCCCTCCTAGGGTAATGAGCCATTCCCCGTAGTAAAAGACCCTTATGCCCTTATTAAACTTCAAAATGACACTATATAAAGTAATAGTTATTTGAAATTAATTTTTAATTAAATATTGCTTAATAATAATAAAATAAATATTTTTGTTTTCATTATTTTATAAATAATAATTATTTGAAATAAATATCATTTGTGATTAATTAAAAAAGTATAAGTGGGTAATGACATTTAATAGTTATTTGAAATTAATTTTTAATCAAATATTAATTAATAATAATAAAATAAATATTTTTGTTTTCATTATTTTATAAATAATAATTATTTGAAATAAATATCATTTGTGATTAATTAAAAAAGTATAAGTACGTAATGACATTTAATAGTTATTTGAAATTAATTTTTAATTAAATATTAATTAATAATAATAAAATAACTATTTATGTTTTCATCATTTTATAAATAATAATTATTTCAAACAAATATCATTTGTGATTAATTAAAAAATTATAAGTACATAATGAAATTTAATAGTTATTTGAAATTAATTTTTAATTAAAAATAATCAATAATAATAAAAGATTTATTCACATTTTTTCATTATTTTATAAATATTAATTATTTGAAATAAATATGTAATTAAATAAAATTATAAGTACGGAATCAAATTAATAAGACTTTAAAATTAATTTTTAATTAAACATTAATCAGTAATAGTAAAATATATACTTATGTTTTCATTATTTTTGTAAATAATAATTATTAAAAATAAATACTATTTTTTTATACAATAGATAAAAAGGTAATATTAACACAACTCCATTTTTTTACTTTTCCCAATGAATTACTCCTCTAACCAAACACCTTTTTTATTACCATCCCCTACCCATTCCTTTCTCTCTTTTTCATTATTTCATTCCCCTTCATTCCATTACCCCAGTCCAAACGCACCCACTCTTATAAGAAATCTGGATTTTACATATTATATTTATATGAATATTTGTTTACATAGAAAATATATGTAAAATCTATGTATTTATAATTAGATGTAAAGATAAATATATAAGTATTTATATAAATTACTATAAATTAACTTATGTTCAGGTGGTGTAATAAAATGTGCTCGGATATCATCAAATCCAGCCCACTAGCCCAACCCCATCAAATTCTGGCCGATTAAATTCCAACTCAATACGTAGAGGTAGAGCTCACCTATTACCCCGCGGACCCGCGGAGCACCATTGCTTAACCGATTCCATCCAATCAAAATGATTCATCCCATCTAACTCATGCCCTTTATAATTTAAATATGGGAGCACATTAACTTTAGGAGGAGATGCGGCACATCATAATCATCTCGTTCCCTGGCTAGGGTTGCTCAGCCAGATGAAGGTAGAAGCATCGCCTCCTTCCCTTCAGCTATATATATATATATATATGGGTGATTACTTGTGGTCTGGCAATGGTTTTTATTAGGGGTTGATTTGGAGATTCGAGATATTTGAGCGTTCGATCTGTTGACTAATCATGGGTTTCGAGTTTGACTCGTTGCTTGGACTTTGGGAGTAAAATGATAACGGTGAACTTCATGAAGATTAAAGGGTGTGTTTGTTTGGGTGTATTTGCTTTTACCTGTAATTGTAATTACTTCACTGTAGCAAATTTGGTGTTTGTTTGATTGTATTTACAAATGTTGGATGTAATTGAGTTTACACATAGTGAGAATTTTGATGTAATTCGTTTTATGCCCGATTTGGGCGTAAAACCAACTACTTCACTGTAGCGAATCCATGAAAATCTTAAATAAGACAATTTAATATTAATAAATTTATATAATACAATGTATTTAACAAAAATTTTAATATTATTTGAAAATATTAAGTAAGCTATTTAATGAAAATAGTTTTGTTTTTTAAGGTTATTTTCATGCACACAAATTAATAAAACATTATTAGACAAATCATCATTAAAAAGATATTTATTAACAAAACTTTTTTAACCAATTAAAATTTAATAACAATTACATCAATATAACTAACAATTAAAAATGATAATAATATAACAATAATAAAGAGTTTATTATTTAAATTGATTAATATAATAATTATATTAAAAAATAATCTCCATTCCAAAAAAAAGTAAAAACAAAAAAAATGGGTATTTATAAAGGTGTTTGGGTAATCACACCCTAAGTGGCTACATTTCTTAAATACATCAAACCAAACACCAAATTCTGCAGTACAGTAATTCCAGTTACATCAAACCAAACACCAAATTATGTAGTACAGTAATTCCAGTTACATATAACCAAACACTAGATTTTGTAATTACTGTACTTCCAAATTCATGTACTTTCAATTACATTGTAATTGAAAATCCTCTGCATTTACAATTACGTCTAACCAAACGCTACCTAAATGATTTGGGATGAGTAGTGCTGAGGACTACTGACTTCTTTATTTTTACCATTCAAATAATTTTTTTTTCCTCAACAATTTTTTTCCCACTATATTTTCCACTGTTTTGTTTTGCACTGATTTTATGTAATTGAATTAACAATCTCCTAGCTTATTGGCACATGAAATTTCACTTCAAATAAAGAAGTTACTTGTTTCCCATTCTCTAGAGAAATCTTTTATACCAGCACCTATGTGAAATCTAATTTATAATTCATATGCATATGAATATTTTCTTTTACACAGAATATATGTAAGTTATTTCTTTAATACATGCAAACTAGATAGAACTTGAATATCTATTTAATTCAAGCCTTCATGGTCAAGTTATAAAAGGATAGGAGGTTCGCAATAGCAGGCAACCATTTTCTGTTGATCCTCCATGACCACCAACTTGGGCATTGAAACAAAAATCAGAAAAATAGAGTAAAAAGTAACATAGTTCTTATGAATTTTGTCTTTTGAATGCAACCAGAGACAAAAAATGGCAAATTTTCTGCCTTCTTTCACTCTTCCTTTACTTTCTCCTAAATCAAAACGTATCCACAGCAACAACTGCAATAAGAAAATGATTTAAGTAAGACTATCATTGTTTAGGTTCAAAACCAGACCAGATGTACATACATGGCTTGCACAGCTGAGATTCTTCGCTCATATTGTGTATTGCATGTGCTGCTCTTTAGCAGTTTCCTTGCTCATGTCTCATCTGCGTTTCAGGAGTATGAACGTGAAAAACCATTGATATATGGATCAAATCGAAACATGCATGGGTGTCTTTAAAAAGAATGGAAGCTAGAAAGCAAAAACGGCAAATATATAGAAGTTCTCAAGGAGAAGACTTCAAAGACAACAACCCATATCCACTAATGAAAGAATTAAATAATAGGAAGACTATCATGATTGACAAGAGCATTGACAAGAACAAAGAGGAAAAGAAAATTCAATGTATAAATTTCAATACCATGCACAAGGCTCAGATGTCAAGTGTTTGCAGGCAAGTTCGATTTCCTCCTCTGTCATTTCAATAGTCTGATCACTGTCAAATCCTGTATCCTCTGATCCTCGTGCCTCATCGATTTTTTGCTTGTTTTTCACATGAAAACTATTTATTTGGGCCAACTCACTTTCATAGATATTCTTACTGGAGGTAGCAAGTTGAATGAGTTCTTCCTTCGAAAGCAATTCATTTTTACCTTTTCCTCCACCATCAAGTTCAGCCAACTCCTTGACGACTCGAGGGAGTAACTTCCACTGCTCAGTCACAAGCCGAACATCCTAAAAGAAGTTTTATCAAGATTTAGCAGCATCGTAGTATAAACACCTATACATATTGTGAGGTAAGCATCATTTATAGGTTCTAGTTTCCAAAGGACCAGTTTTTGGGCATCATTTGTATAAGCTTAGGAGAATAGGTAAAGTACAGCTCAATGCAAGTGTTCTTGCATCTGAAAAATGTCGGTAGCAAGGTTTGCAAAAAATTTATGATGATCAAAATCCTCAATAAGCAATGAAAATGATAATAACTTACATGCCCGTGCTCAAGAAATTCAATTGCATCTTGCAAACAAGTGATGATCCCTTCTGCGGCTATCACTCTTACTTGATCAGCTTCTGGCTATCCATAGAGAAAAGTGGAGACATTTTAACAAGCTATCCAGAAATTTATGATAGATAATGACATTCTTCAGGTCATCAGCATGTTCATATATGAGACATGTGTCACATGGGTATTACAGAAAGTTTTAGGCAGAAAATTTTAGACAAATAATTCCCGATAATGCAATATGCTGCTGGTTACTGGCCTGTATCAACCATAAGACACACCATACCAAAATGGCACATGTCTTGTCTTATGAAAGATCCAAAGAATAGGTGTTATACCAGTTAAAGACATGCCATGAGGTTAGATGCTCAGTTTGACCTTGGATGTATTATTAGTCCTAATATTCATTTTTCGGCCATCAGAACATAGAACAGCCAAGACAGAAATATGATATAGAGACATCTAGCTAGCTCCATCTCCGAAGTTAATCAAAACATGAACAAACCTCATTGACTTTTTTACATGAACAAAAAAGACTAGGAAAGAGTCGAGATGAGTAGAAAATAATACAATGTTTCAAAACATGGCAAAACCTGAGGATATTAAGTAGAAACCCACCTTCTCTTCCTGACTCTCCAGCCATGATATTGTTGTTTGCAGATCATCCATGACCCACTCTTTCACTTTTGAAGGAGAAAATAGATCTTTTACAGTATTAAAACATCCATCCTGCATAAGCATCAATAAACTACACATTCTTCAAAGTTTAAAGTTTAAACACCTACTAAAAAGACTTAAGCAAATCCTAGACGTCCATTTAAGCACAAGTATTTTATATTCAAAACTGAAAACAAAGAAAAACAGGGTACTGCAAGTTCATAAGAATAAAACTTTTAGCAGGTCTAATGAAATAAGGAAAAAAATTAACCTTGCACATTCAAAGCTCGAGCAAAATCCAACAAATTGAAGATAAAAAGAATAGAAGAAAGTATCGCATTCAACTACTTCTATGAGTGATTAAGTCTAGAATCTGACAGTCAATTCAACAAAGAAATAGTGGATTCAATCATCTTAAATCATTGGGAAAGTTCAGTCACAAAAATGCTCCAGTATTTCATCGCAGAAACCAAATTTTTAAATTGGTAAGAGACATCGCTCAATCAGAGATAAGCTTTTAGTATGAAATTGATTGTGTAAAGTTAATAAACCTTGACCACAGCAGACAAAGTTGGCTTTGGAGGATGTGATTGTCCTTCATCTATTATTGTACGCTTTTTGGATTGAGAAGTTCTTTTAGCTGAAAAATCAGTTACAGTTCAGATAGGTACTTAAAGAAAGAAAAAAAAAGTTGATTTCAGAATGATGCGTTAGGCTTCATCATAAGCATATGGAACAGTAGTACAAAATATGGTTTGAAAATGAAACACTGCAGTGATTAATTATCTTTGGAATCACAAAATAAAATGCTGGCTCTTTGACCAATGAAAGGGAGTTTTATATTTCTTCATCATAATAAACAATATGGCAATATCATGGAATGGTACCAAGTAGCCAAAAGTAAAAGATAGAGAAAATGTTCAATCACCTTGGTTATTCTCAGAAGATTCATCATGTTTTCTCCAGGGCTTACCAACATGCATAAGATAAGGCTCAATGTCAATTAGCTTTTTCTCATTGTAACACTCAGATATCCATTCCTAAGAAAGACAAAACTGTTAACGTGAAGCTAGCTTCATATCAAGATTTTGGCTTGTCAAGCATCAAATGGAAATAAGGTAACATAAACATGTCTCCTCTGCACCGTGCAAAAAGAAATATAAGCATGGCTTAGGGAAGTCAGGGTAGATATATCCAAAGTCTATAAGTGCAGTCCATGAGCATGCCTTAAAACAATATTCTTGAATACAATTCAATACAAAACATGGACAGTAAAAGTTATGGACTTTACAATTTCCAGTGCACTGATTTACATGCATCTAGAAATAAATCAATAATCAGCTTAGATTTTCAACTATTTCATTTAGGGCAATCAGAGATTTGAATAAAAGAACAGGTGAACTTGAAATCGAAATTGAGAAAAGGAACAAAGTGGAGAAATAAGTAATAAAAAATAAAATAGTAACATATAACAAAGAGCATTTGTGCCTAAAAAACCATCAAATTTGCTTTTCAACCAGGCACAAGGCCCACAACGGGATTTTTCTGTGTTTTCTTTCTCAGACTTCTTTCTGAATCTAAACAAAGGAGCCCCATTAGATCCCGAAAAGGACTAGACTCTTCAATACGAACATCCCATTCCCAGTGTCCAATTAAAAGACTAGAAATACCTCCTAGAAGTAATTGTTCCTTTAATTTATCCCATCCGTATTCCTTCATTTCTCATCAACTGAAAAAGTAGATGAAGTAACCAAGTTACATACAAAAGTACTAAACATAGTATTAGGCCAGAAGGATCCTAATTGCGACCCCAAGATATCCACATACACATATGTCCCATTCAACAATGGATATGCTCTGGTTCAATGCATGCACACAAACACAAACACACAACAAAATTGCAGGAAACTAAAAATTAAATGAAAGATGGTGAAAATACAGAGAAATAGCAAAATTACAACCTTTGAAACTATAGTTCCACAATCCCCCTGCACTTGGCGAAATTTAGGAGTATTCGGAAACGCACAAACAAGAAGAGTGCAATCCGAACTCCAGTCAGACCGATACTCCGCCCCCATCGCCAATGCTTGCGACCTCAGCGTACTCCTCTCTGGGTTTACAAACCCAGACAACACGAACACTACCCCTTCCTGCAAACCAACAAACGGTTCTCAAAAACTTTAAAGACATTAACTAGTTCAAAAAAAGAAAGGAATGAACCAGAGTCACAACCAGAAGATTTGAGAAGCTCGATGAACTCTCTTTGCCGCTGCACTCACCATCCTTCTGCTGCTTCTTGCACGAACCTTCGCCGGAATCCTTGGAACTCGTCCAAGAAGGAAGTTTTCTCTTTTGGGAAGGATCATCGCCATTAGAGCTCGATTTAGGCATCAAGAAGACAAAGCCGGATTAACCGGCTGCGAATTATGAATCTTCAGTGCATAAAAAACGAACTTTAGATGAATTGGGAAATCAGAGAGTGATAAATTTGAGAAGAAAATTGAGCAAAAGGATTCAAATAGAAATATTGGGCACCGATCGAGCGCGCGGCCTAGGGTTTCGAACAACTGGAAACGATGTCGATTTGCAGCACTCCCTGAAAGACGGGGACGGAGCGTGGGCGGCGGGGCACGTGTCATGCACGTGCAATTATGTTCTTATTGGATCTGGATTCAGGCCCTGACATGATCCGAAACCCGGGAAGACTTGACAAAGAATGAATTCACCTTTTATAAATACATTTTCGAATTTTGAACAGCAAGATTGATTGATATAATTATTACATAAGTTGGCGATTATCAAAGGACAGCGCAACCAATCCATCAAATTCCATCACAAGCTTTCAGTTTTCCTTACCAAACGCCCAAGTTTTCATCTCCCTAAAATATCTATATAACTTTCTGATTTTATTTTTTTATCCAAATGTTTCTAATATTTATTTTAATTAATTGGGTTAAACCAAATTTCTCACTAACTCAACTTTAATGTAATATTATTCCAAAGGGGGGATATTTCTATAGTGATATTTTGAATTTCTTAATTCCCGAAGTTTGAATTAAAATATTATAGCCCTAATTACCGGAAAAGATGAAGTCGCCCTTTAATAGTGTTTTTCATGGTGCATGCTTGATTAGAAAACCCAATACCAACATCATGCAAGTTGGTGTGGGAACATCCACTCAGGCATGACCTATGCCCAGACTGTAATTCCCTTGTTGTTAACACTATCAAACTTCGCAAAATCTATCATGTCCCTCCTCCAATGCTCAATTCAAAATGCAGTATCAAAGCCCGACTCAAGTCTTAACCCATCCTTCAACCATACTTTTCATTGGTAACCATCAGTTTAAACTATGCCAAAAACAGGTCTCAAACACAGTGACATAATCAAGATTGATTGATAAAAGGACTAAAAGCTGAAAGCAAAAAAAAAAATCATCGAACCAACAAATTATATTCAATATAAAATAATATAATAATATTTTTTTATTAAAACAACCATAATTTAAACACTCATATAAAAAAAAGTATAAAACAGCTATCAATGCACACTATAACTAGAACTACCACCAATGCCAATATTGGGAGTGCGTGGCATGTAACTACGAAGAGGTAAATGTATCCAAACATTTGCATTTTCTAAAAAATGTTATAGAATCACTTCATTGTTGGAAGTTACAAAACTCTCCTTCTCAAAATAAGACAAGCAAGCTATCATTCATGGACTCATCTCCCATTTTGTAGTATTTGGATTATAGCAGTATGATACATGGACAATCTTGTATCCTAATAGTATTTAGATTTTAATAATCATGTAATTTGTATCAAGACAGGTTTATGTCAGGATAGGGTTAGGATTCGGATATGGTTTGTATCCAAATAGGATTAGGATCTGAATAGACTTCGGTTTTTTTACCTATAAATTCATATCACCCTAGTATTTTTATAAGAGATTGTGAATAAAAAAATAAGACCAATCCACTCCCAATGACATAGGCAAATTCCCAAACTTCGTAAATAATGTGTTTTTGCATTATCTCCTTGCTCTCTTTCTTGATTTCTCTTAGGATTTTCTAATTTTTCTGGAAATGGTAGTAGAGCAAGGTTTCTGTTGGCATGATGAACTCCATTACAAAATGGTAGTAGAGCAAGGTTTGATGGAACTGGAAATTTCATTTTGTGGCAATGAAGGGTAAATGATTTGCTAGGGCAGAAGGGGATGTTGATGTCATTGGAAGAGAAAAAGCCTTTAAGGTTTGGAAGATCAAGACTAGGTGGACTTACAAGCAAGACCAGCAACATTTCTTCAGTTATGTTTGGCAGATGATGTTATATACCATGTCATGGATATCTCATCTCTAGTAGAGGTCTGGAGGAAACTAGAGAGTTGATATATGTCGAAGTCCCTAACGAATAAATTGTATTTGAAGTAAAAGTTGTATAGCGGGAAGATGCAGGAAGGTGCAAATCTTGTACAACATATCAATTTTTTCAATCACACAATTAATTATCGGCAAAGAATTGAGGTTAGAATTGGAAATGAAGACAAAGCAATGATTTTGTTGTGTTATTTACCACCTTCATATGAGCATTTGGTGACTACACTCACACGAGAGAAAGATACAATCAAAGTAAATGAATCACTACTGTAATATTGGCCTATAATCAACGGAAGCAAAATAATGATGAAGGTTCTTAAATTGAAGGGTTGTATGTGAAAGGGAATCAGGAAAGTGGGATAAGGTAGGGAAAACATGGTTTTGGCAAAAGTAATTCCAGAGTTTGAAAACATGTGAAATGTTATAAGTATTAGTAGATGGGGCAAATTAGAAAGGACTGTCCAAACAAGAAGAAGCATATTCATGAAAAGAACGGTGATTAATCAAAATTTGCTAATGTTGTTCAAAATTATGATTTAACTTGCATCAATGGGGATCAGCTCTCCATTTCATCACGTCAATTCTCAGATTCATGGATTTTGGAAATGGGATATCTGTTTCAATGAGTTCAGACAAGGATTTGTCAGATTCATACACATCATGTGATTTTGGTTTGTCTATATGGGTAATGATAAAGAATGTGCTATTGCTAGAAAGGGGCATATCAAAATTATGATGCATGATGGCATTGTTCGGACTTTGTGTGATGTTAGGCATGTTCCATAGTTAAAGAAGAATCTGATATCTCCAGGTACTTTGCATGCAAACGATTTTGGCTATTAAACCAAAAAAGATTATATTAGGGTGAGTAATGGTGCTTTGATATTGATCAAAAGCAAGAGTAACACAGGAAATAACTACAAGTAGATAAAGAATGTAGTTGTAGGTGGAGCTACAGTTGCATAATCAGATTGTGATAGTATAGTTCTATGTTACATGCGATTGGGTCATCATAGTAAAATTCGGATGAATTCACTTCATAAAAAAGGTTTATTAAAGGAAACCAATTGCACTTAACTAATTTTTTGCAAGTTTTCTATGTTCGACAAATAGTCAAGAGTGAAATTCTAGCATTGCTTGGATATGATCAATGTCTCAAATGCTAAGGAGGCATGAAATCTAACCTATCAGGATGATAAGAAGCTCTCTTTTTTTATCTTCATGGGGTATATTTACCAAGGTGGAGATTGTTGTATATAACTCATATACGAAAGTAAACAAGCAAATGCAGGAGTGGAGTGGAATGGAGTGGAGTTTCAGCATCTATTTCATGGGGGATGGGGGAAACAATTTGATGGGTTGAGGTTCTGGCAATTCCTCGCGTACGATACATGGATGATCTTGTATCCGGATAGAATTAGAATTTTAGTAATCTTGTAATTTGTATCCAAATAGGGTTTGTGTTCGAATAAAGTTAGGAACTTGATAGATTTAGGATTCGAATAGGGTTTGTATTGGGATAGGATTAGGATTTGAATAGAGTTAAGTTGTTCGCCTATAAATTCATGTAACTTTAGTATTTTCATGAGATTACGAATAAGAAAAACACGGTAGCTCCACTCCCGAGCATATAGGCAAATCACCAAATCTCTTAAATCATGTGTGTTTGCGTTGCCTTCTTACTTTCTTTCTTGATTTCTTTTACGGATTTTCTAATTTTTCAAACAATGATAAAGCTATGCAAGATATAGTAGCTTATGGATGTTAATTTAGAGAACAAAACCTTGGATCAAAACATAACATGAGAAGAAGTAACTCCATCTAGCTTATTGGAAACGGTTTTGCATTTTTTTTATGCAATCAAATTAATAACCTGGCATTGCAAGTATGATAAAATCAATAACAAACATTACTAAGTAAACTAAATTAAGGGTATTTATAAAAAAAAATATTAAAATAATAACCTCATAGAAATTTTTGACGTAATAATGGTGAAAACAAGTAACAACATGTCCTTCCTACCTAGAACAACCACAAATTCTCATATCATCCTCCATATTAAGCACTAAGATTGAGTTTTTCACACAAAAAAAGGCTAAGTCCTCCACAAATTCCTCACATCGTATCTCCCTGAAGTCTTGAAAATGAGCTTTTAATGCATGACTTGAATAATATTCTAATTTCTTTATTGTAAGACAATTATTATCCCCAACAAACACCTCATCAAGTACATCACAAACACAAATTCATAGTTTTCCATTTTTTTATATCAAAGTTGCCACTATACCTCAATTATCATTAGAAAAAGTATCATCATGCACATTTTTTAGCACCTCTACTAAAGCCCATATCAAGATTGGTCGAAGAATGGTAGTGTAATGAACGATCCCCAACGAGTATCCCTGGTCTTGCTAAGTTGAATTCATAATTTTCTTTTTCTCTGCCACAAATGACCTATACTCCTTCCAACTACTCAAACAACCCATCATGATGATGTTGTTGAAGTTGGTCACTCATTTTCACGATGTGTTGCCCACTGACAATCAGAATGACACATTAGAAAAAAATCACTTACAATCAGTTTATCTTTAGTAACAACAATCACTTGCAATCACTAGTTGGAGTTGATGAGCGAAAAGATGGACCCACTTTGCATGTGGATTTTCTCCTAGGATAAATGCTTTTAAACTATTGAATTCACCCTGCATATTTAAAGTCTCATCATATCCCTATTTTCTTAGCTTTGAAAGAGACAACTCATGTTTTGCAAATCAACAAAATCAACAACATTCTTCAAATAAATGGTAGAACTATTAGGCACATGAACCAAAGCAAAGTAGTGCTCTATTACATGTTTATCTTAATCATCATATTACAGAACAACTTCCATTTGCTCTTTCATGGAGACATCTCGGGCTTCGTTGTTTATAAGAGAAAAATTGTTATTCATAAGATCATTAATAATAGTACATGTACTCTCCATTGCACAAGCATTCGCCAACTCCTTCTAAACCTCTATAGAAGTCATTTGATTGTTTCTAGAGGCGTTTCGTTTAAGTGCCCTCCAAACCTCTTCATTCTATATGCTATAACACTTTACACATGGATTATATCTTGTTCAAAATTTATTAAAATAACAATATAAATTTTATATAAATATCAAAATAAATGCTTATTATTAATAATAAAAACGCATAATATAAATGAATACAAATATCATTTCCAACACAATTAACCATATATTTTTTCTTTGGCTATATGTAGACCCAAAAATGAAAACAGTCATACTTGCTAACTCAATCAACGAGGTAAAGTAGAGCCTTGACTCATGTAGTCCTATGAAAAGAAAGAGAGCAATTTTCATATAAATAGAGAGCCTGCTATAGTTTTTAGCATCATTAGAGGTTGAAAACCTGGAAGCAACTTATCCTTAACCTACTTCCATGCGGTCTAATTATATATGTTTTTATCAATCCTTTTATTATGTACCCTCCATAGCTTGTGGCTCAAATATTGTTGTAACTCTTAATATCTTCAATTAGGGGACGTTCATTTTGGTGTAAGTGAAGAGAAGTGGGGGGAAGTGGACTGACTTCCTCTACTTCTAATGTCATTTTCCTATGAAGTAAAGAAAAGGCCACTTCCCCCACTTCAGTATTTTTTACAGCGAGTGAGGGAAGTGAGTCTCTTATAAAGTTCACTCTCCCCCACTTTCAAAGACCCTTCAGAAGTAACACCACTTACATCAAAATGAACACCATAAGTGGAAAAATGAGCACTTCATGAAAGAGACACTTTCTGCAAAATGAACACAAGAAGTGATGGAAATCATATCACTTCCACCACTTTCCACCACTTCAGAGAAGTGACACTTCCCCACTTCCTGACTTTCTCCCACTTACACCGAAATGAACCCTTTTACCCCTTGTTTGGTTGGAGGAGTTTGGAGTGTTAAAAGAGAGTTTGGAGGAGTAGAGGTTGTTTAGTTGGGGGATTTTGAAAGAGGAGGAGTTTGGAGGGTGATGCACCCCCAAACCCTCCATACCCCACTCCTCCAACTCGGGGTCTTTTTGGAGGAATGGGGTTTTTCATTGTTTATTTTGACCAAAATGCCCTTGTTTTTTTTAATATAGTATACATATATCATATTTAAAATGCACCTATTTTTATTTTCTTTTTAAATTAAAAACTTATTTATATTAAAAAATATATACTTTTGAAGATAATATATTTGATATATTAATATTAACGGATAGAATAGATTAGTACGATTATCTATTATGCTATTTTATTAAATTATAATGGTTACCCTTGTGTAACCCCGGGTAATTAACCTCCGTTTTAATTTTTTTATTATTTTTAAATTTTTTATATAGGTGATTATAGTTCTTATCTCAAAATTATGTTATCCTAAGGTAATTTGTAATTTAATTTTGTGAAATAGATGATATTTCTTATTTAAATTTAATTATAAAAAATATTTTTAAAAAAAGCAAATTGGTCAATATACATTATACTCCCCCTTATTCCTCCATCTAACCAAACAAATTATTTGAATTACCCCTCCTCACCCCTCCAATGAAATAAACATAATATTTTTACAAAAATTTCCATCCTCCTCCCCTCCTAACTCCCCCTTACTCTCCTCCCCTTAACTCCCCTTTTGAACCAAACAAGAGATTAATGTATGTGATTTATCCACTTTATAAAATACAAAAACTATTTGTACATAGAATATATTTTAGAAAGCCATGTTAGTAATAAACTAATTAACTAACCATAATGCCATATAATACCATATTAGATGTAAATTAATTATATTGTATCAATTCAATCTAAACTTAAACACTTAGGTGAAAAAAAAATATTAATATTTGTGTTTCATTAATTTGAACCATGTGAGACTTGCAATGTGGTCATCGACTTTCATTTAAAAAAATATTAAAAAATAATATTAAAAATTTCCCAAAAACAGCAGATACATTAATGTCAGATTCTTACCTTTGAACTCAAAATCCTCAAAGTAAAACAGTAAAATAATAACAAATACAGCAACAAGATCAATTAACTTGATGAATTGTCAAATGAATGCTTATTGCTTACAGATATTATTCCACTTGCCCACCCTCAATTATTTCATTACTAAGTGGGAATAGAAGACATCAAACTCTTTTGTCTCCCATGGTCCCAATTCCCAAACACAAAGGGATTCAGAAAGAGGTCCACATGAATGGCTGTGAGAACTCATGGCCTCTGTTATGTTACTGTCATGACAACATAAAAGCCTAATTAAAGTTGAACTACATTAATACTACAGAACTTAATTGATCACATACTATTTAATGATAAGTGGAGTTCTATCTAGATCCCAGCTTCTCCCATGCTTTTAAGTTCGTTGGTTCTTGAATGATGTGCCCTTATTGGCAGACTCATTGTGTTCACTGATTCATTCCTGTCCCTGTAGTGGACCAATTGAGGATGATGTGTTTTGGTTTTGTAGGAAGGATGAGCTTTTTTAATCTTGTTCCTTCATCATCATCACTTGGCTTTCAATCTACATATACTTCAACATGCTTGTTTCTTTCTTTTGATTGTTTTTGGATCTACTTTTTAGTGGCCAACAATTGTTATCAACTTACCATCATTTATGTTTAATGGAAGTCAACTTTATTAATTAGTGATCATATATAGTCTCATATCTTAATTTAATAAATAGCGTTCCGGCCTCCTCAGATAAAAAAAAAAAAAAAAAAAAAAAAAAGAAGTGTTTTGACATTAGTGGAGGATCAACGTTGATATAAAATATTTGTGTTAATCTCAAAACTTACCCACTAATGAATTATAAGATAGGTGTTGATTTTTGATATTGTTAAACTACATATGTTTTACAGGGCCAAATCTTTTAATTTCAAAATAAACCTTTAGTCTATCAATTAACTTTAAAATTATGTCTGTAATAAAAAAATATTAGTATTCTATTTCCCTCCCAAATTAAAGAAGAGTTAGTTTTATCAATATTTTTAAGTAATAATTAATTTTGTCTAGACTATATGTCTGCATAATAGTTTTGCAATCCCATTAATGTAGAAATTATTTATCACTAATTTAAAAGCAATGCCTTAAATGAATTGTACAGAATGTATTATATTTTATTTTTAATATTATATCTGTTTCAATTTTTAAAAAGGTTCTTTTGGGGAAAAAAAATATAAATGCACTTTTTCAATTTGAGAGGGGTATATATGTAAAATCGCCTACTTGCCAACAACTGGCTGTTTCGGTGGTTGCCACGTACAAGTTTGACCAATGAAGTCCAAACCACCGATGCTTATCCTAATCACATTAATTACTCAATTAATAAATCCCACTTTTGCGGCTCTATACATGTAAAACATCTTTCTTTCTTTCTTTAGTCGTTAGTTAGTGTGATTTAGATATCATGAAGAGGCAAAAAGTTGTGATTAAGATGTACTTAGTGGAGTCATTAGATTTAATCTCAAAATTTTTAAATGTCCTAAACTAATATTCTCCAAGATAAGATACAACGGCACCCATAGTCCCCAATGCCAATTTATTCATTTATTTATTTATTTACTTACTAATTAATGTTGTTTGGGTAACAGGAAGAGGCAAAAAGATATGATGAGGCAGCAGCGAAGTCATTAGTAAGGAATCAATATTATTTTTATTTAAAATTTTTTATAAATTAAATAAGTTATATTTAATATATCGTAAAATATTTTTAATATTGTAAAATATTTTTTTAAAGATAAAATAAACGGCACGCATATTGATCACAGCACCTATTTATTTATTTATTTATTTATTTATTCAATTATTTAATTATTTGTATTTATTGGTATAGGGGCAATGATAAGACTGGGACCGCACGTTGGTCACGAAGGAGCGGCTCTGATTGCAAGAATGATCTATGACGGTCTTGTCGTCAAGCGGACATTCTCGTGATAAGGTGGGCCCCATTAAGGATGCCTGTGCCGGATCTTGTTTCTGGATGGGCCCCACCGATGAGCTGTCTTTTCGGATCCGGATCCAAACGACGACCCAACCCGATCCGGATAATGATTTAATCTCATTTTAATTCAGCCATTGATCTCAAAATAATAATAATAATAATAATTAAAAAATGAATCCTTTTATGTATGTACCCTTCATATTTTCGTACTTTCTCACGTGAATTATTCCGAACTAAATTTTCTAACATAATATTATTTTTTTTAATAAAAAAATAGATTGTAAAAATTTACAAATACTTATACATCCCTCAAAATGGTAAAATTCGGCTTATGTTTCTATTTATGCAGGGGGAATTATATCATTCTCCTTCCTGGAATATTTGTTGTAGAAAAAAAAATCACAAGCCAAAACTTTGACAAAATTCTAACGTAGTAATTTCAATAAAAACCTAACCAGTTATTGCATAAATCAAATAGGAGAGATTTGTTCTTTTTTTCACTTAACCATAATTTTTTTAATAAAATACTGTATATGTATATATAAGTAGAGGTCTGTGCACACTCGAGATTTAATTGTTCAGCTACGCACCCTAATCCATTGATATAAGAGTTAAGTTGCAACCTTACTCTCACACTAGAGATCCTTTGGTGCCACATTGCCACTGCGTTTAGTATATTTTTAAACTCAAACAATGAAAGTCCTATAAATCAAATATTACAAAATAGATTAATTTTTATATAAAAATTATTCTAGGATATATAATCATAGAAAAATTTACTTGTATATTATACAAGTCAAAATTATATCTATTTCTTAAATAAATCATTTTAATATTAACTATAAAATATCTACACTAATCTTAAATGGTTTGATTGTCATGCCAATGTATGAAACACATGTGTCTAGTTCTCTAAATCAGTTGGAAAACATGGTTTTCAAGAACAGAAAAATAATTAAAAAAATGAACATATAAGCAACAAACACTGCCTTAGTTGTTTATCTATGGGAAATGCAATTATGTATTAATTTAAAAGAAATATAGTTGCATTTTATATATAAGATTTAGAAGCACCAATTTCATAAGGAAGTTTGTTTTCAGTTTTCTCTGTATTTATTTTGCTCTTAAAAATTCATTTTAAATTTTAAATTTATTTTATTTAATTCATAATAATAATCCTGCTACTGCTGATGATGATGCTGATATTCGTCTCTCAAATTAAACATTATGCTCCAAAGTAATTAATTTGTATTCAATTTAATCGTCTCATCAAGAGACTTATAATATATGGGAAGGCACCACCCAATAATATGTGACATGGCTGTGAAAGGACATCTAAATTAATTACTTATGACATCTAAATTGAATAAGTTGCCAATATGGCCATCCGCCGCCTAATAAACCAATAAAACTAGTCATGCCATATCATATTAATTAATTAAAATAAATCATTTTTAAAATTAAAATATCAATAATATTGATAAAAAAAAATTGACATCATAGAATACCAACTCTTCTATATTATACAAGTGGGTTAAACTTGAAAACTATCATGGTTTTATTTTATAATCTATATATATTATTAAAGTAAATATATAATCTATTCTCAGAGTATTTCAAAAAATAAATTTAAATGTTTACTGTTATAGTTTTATATTAAATATAACGTTAATAATTAAAAAAAAATCAAATTATACTTATTTATTTATATAATAATTATCGATAAAATATTTTTAAACTAAAAGTATAACAACAGTTTTTATTGTAAAGAATTATTTTTACTATTAATTTATATGAAACTCTGGATGCGAAGCAATGAAGTTACCTGAAATTTATGTAAATTAAAATAATAAAAAAAAGGAAAGAAAGGAGTAAATGAGGACTAAAAATAGAGAAGCGGAATTGGAAGGGTGAAAAGAATAAATAAATGGAAGATGCATGAATGCATTGAATTGGGAGGTCGGCCGGCATAACACGTTGGCGGTGGAGCGAAGAGATAAGGGACACGCGTGCTCATGTCGGGAGATTCCCTTTTAACTCACACGTTTTTTTATTTTTTTTTTATTTATTAAAATTATTTCCAAGTCCTTGTACTCTTTTGCCTTTCTTTTTTGACTCCCTCACTGGTCTCCTCTACTCAATTTACAAATCTACCCTTCGTTTTTAGATCACAATAATAAACTGTATTTATTATTTTACGTTATTTTTGAGAAATTTTATTTATCAATACAAAAGCAGCTAGATTTCTATAATTAATCTTGAATTATTATTATTTCTTTAAAAAGTGGACAAGTTTCTATTAAGGAGGAACATGCTCAATTACCATACCTCCTCACTATTTACTGTGAGGGAATTGAACTCATATTTTACACCAAATAAAAAAATATCTTATATTGCTAAACTAATTAATTTTTGCTTGACTTTAAATTATTTTTTAGGATTAAAAAAATTTTAATTAAAAAATTAGAAAAGTAAACATCACATAAAGGTGCAATTATTGATGGTAAAATTACTGATTTCACCATACAATATTGTTCGTCAAAATTAATAATAAATTAAAATTGAACTTCTGAAAATAATAAAGCCTGAGAAAATACAAAGAATTTTCTATAATTTCGAACAAGTGTCTATATAAATAAAGTGAACCGAAAGTGATTTGTATGAATACAAAAATAATCTAAAGGCTTTAATGTTATTAAACTAAATATTTTATTTATTTAGAGTCACCCCCCAAATTGTTTACTTCCACATTGCTTAAAAAAAGTCAGAATTTCTAGAACTATTATCTTAAAGAAAAAAACAATCTTGTCATGATCAATGACACACCTTATAATTTAGTCTTAGTTATAATTAAATTTATTCAAAACTATTCTTATTTTCATGATTTCATCAAAAGGCAATTTGTCACTAGTTAACACCTAACAAATCAAAACCTAATGGCGGCCAAGCATGCCACAACGAACGACACACGTGTGAATAGATGGTTCCAAGAATTAACTCAGGGTGGCAAACCAGTCATTTCATAGTAAAAGAGAGAAAAGAAAAACTAGGGTTAGGGTAAGTCACACATCACAATCAATGGGTCCCTGTCCATTGGCCTATTTAACAACCAATCCAACCATGTCTTGCCTTCCAGCTCCAATTTGTGCACAAACACCATAAGAACACTTTGCTTGAATTCCATGGCCATGGGTTCTGATTCCTACTACTATCACTCTTCCAAACCTCACCGGAGAGCTTGCCGGAGAAGGAGCATACGCGGGAGGTGTTTGACGATGGTGAAGCAACAAAAGACGCGATTTTATATTCTAGGAAGATGTGTTTCGATGTTATTGTGTTGGCATGCTCATGATATGTCCGACTGATCTTAATTTTGATCATGGTGTCTATCCCAATCCGAAGTTTTTCCGATCGGTCTGAGATGGAGAAAAATACCGAAGATCTAGGTTTAACATGTGCAATTCGGCAAGCATGATTTCTTAGATGGGGGTAAAAGCTCTCTCATGCAACAAATTATAGGTCATAGGTAATATGACGACTGAAATTTGAGAGGAGAAGGATGTAATGTTCAATGAAAAACTCGTAAAACAATTAGTTTGGATATAGTTTTTGTTTTTTTTTGTTTTTGGTTAATCTAATTTTAATGTAGTTCTTTTGGCAAAATACATAATTAATTTTTTTTCTTTTTTATCAAGCATGCACATAGGTTGGAATTTATTTATTTTGAATCTAACAATTTGTTTAATTATGAAATAATAACAAAAAAATTCAATTTTCAAAATAAATAAAAAAATAAAGAATACCAAAAGGTGGAATATAATTTAAGCCTATATTTCTATGGAATAAAGGAAAAATAAAAAAAAGATGTTCTTGGAACAAGTTGGTTGCCCTTGTGATATTTAGAGTCATGGAACACAACCAAACATGATGCACAAGTTGGTTATCCTCTCTGCACTAATTTCTCCAATGATTCTCAAGAATTTCTAATGCATGAGTTGGAGTGGGACCCTTTTTAGGATCTTGGAAAACTAGTGGATGAGAAAGTGATCAACCTACTCTTTTGGATGTCCCAGGTAAACAAGAGCCAGGGGCATATCACTTTACTAATTCTTTTCCTCCTGTTACAATAAATTTGCAAATGATTGTTATAATAAATCTATAAATTTATTAATGGAAGTAGATAAATTGCATATTTATTCTCATGAAAACTACATAAATAATGTAAATTGAATTATAAGTCAATATTAATCATAAAAATAAATTATTTTTTAAATAATATTTTATTTATCATAAAAATATATTATAAGACAATATGTGAACTTTAATTATTTTTGACAATATGTGACAAATGCATGTAAATTAAAGGGTGTACACACAACTGAGAATGATATCTAACTGTGCTCTGTCACCTGATGGTAAGGGATGCGGCTTATAAACTCTTATGTCATAATCGGGACTTATTCTCATTGCCTTGTGCAATAAGTTTCAAATTTAGATAATGAATATCTTATTGCGAACACTGCTAACACCTTTCTCAGTGGTCCAATACGATTTGGGAAAATTAGAAAACCTTTATCCTTTTCGTGAGGAAAATAAAATACATACTCTCTTTTTTATTAAAACAGAGGTTCCATAGATTAATTAATTTATAACAAATAAAATTATTTTTTGGTTGTTTTTTATCTGGAATTACTTCACCTTTTACACTTTGCTTCGCTGGAGACGTGTTAAAATTGTTCTCCAAGAAGTAAATGTTGTTCACACTTGTTAAGTTGTTCACAGAGATCTTGCTACTCACTGTACATGTTTGCCAACTGTTTGGTTAAAACTCAATCCTTTTTTTATTTTTTGTACTAAAGAAAACAAAATCAATTTCATTTAATTTGCAAACTAAATTGATATTTTGGATAAATGTTGGGCAGTAATTTTTAAGTGAAAATTGCCAAAAAAAAAATCCATAACTTTGCGAAATAGCCAAAAACACCCCGTAAATTTCCAAATCCCTAAAAACCCCTTTCTTTTAAACATAATGATTTTCAAACCCCCAAAGAATAAAACGGTAGTTAACGGAGTTATTTTTCAATTTCACAGACGGAATTGCCCCTATCTTGCATGGGAAGTCGTGGTGCAATCATTTCGCCGGTTAGAGAGGAAGTGGAGTGTTTTTCGTATGGGAATCCCAAGAAAGCCGTATTCGCTTTTCTTCTCTGCTTAACTTTCTTCAGTTTTTCCCTCTCCGAAGCTCTCTCTCTGCTTCGACATCCTCTGTAACTTCAGTCCACCTGAATCACTCATGCACAAGTATCCGGCACTTTCATCAGTTTGCAGCTCAAGGTATTGCAGAAGTTGTGTTTTAAGTGAGGGTTTTATTTGAACTACTCTGTTACACATAGATATTCGTTGGTTTTGTTTTGCGTGGATATGTTTTTATCGGAAGACACTGAAGCATGCGGGGGGATTTCTCCGGTGGGGTTTTTTCTAGTCTGCAGGCAGATTTCTCGGTCAGGGTTTTGGTTTAGGGTTTAGGGTTTTCGGTTGTGCCCACAATCATTGAAAGAGTTTTCGGTTGTTTTTGTTTGTGTGATGCTTACAATGTGCGTTTCCCTTCCATTTGTTATGGTTGCAGTTTGTAAAATGAGGTTTTCGTGTAAGAAATGAGTTGTTGTTTAAAACCTTTTATCTCCGTTTAACGGTGCATATCTCTGTTTAAGCATTGAGCTTTCCGTGTAAAACCTTTTGTCTCTGTGTAACAGTTGAGATATCTGTTTAACAAGTGTTGTCATTGTTGCAGTCTTGTGATTATGGCGGTAAACCTAGTCAACGGGAGATGCTACTTGACACCGATGGTGGAGACATTGGCCGAATTGAAAGTCCACATGACCTCCCGACATTGGGAGATCATCCAAAGGACACCGTTTGTGGCATTCACTAAGGTGGAAGCTGTATTCCAAGAGAGGGCCCTTCTTAATTCGCTTCTGCAGAGGTACGATGGCCGCACCAATAAATTCAGGATCGGGGCGAGCCTGCTGAGCTTCAGGCCTGAGGATGTGGCTCTCGTTCTGGGTCTGCGCTGCGACGGAGATGCTGTCCTGTTTAAGAAGAAGAAAACACAGTCAGCATTCGAGGGGAGGTATTTATCGAAAAGCTACGAGAGACACAGAGACGCCATGAGGAGCACTCTTCAACGTCTTGTTGGACAGACGGGGGAAGAGGAGGATTTTGTGAAACTCTTGATGCGTACCTCATGGGGACAATCCTCTTCCCGAATACCTCATGCTCGGTGCCCACTTGGATCGTTGATTATGTCGACGATCTACCTAGCATGGGGCCGTACGTATGGGCGCAGGCGATGAACAAATGGCTTATGGAGGACGTTCCACAAGCTGCCGCTCGAGTGCAAGCTAGATGCGAGGGGGGGGGGGAAGGTAAACACGGGATACATTAAGGGTTGCTCGATCGTGCTGACCATCTGGTTTTACGAGGTGACCGTAACCGGCAAGAAAGTCCGTTTCAGCAAGACCCAAGGGTACTGTGCTGCTGTGAAAGTACTTACCGGAAGCATGCGACAATAGAAACCAGCTGGTCAGCTCTCGAAGGAAAAGAGGTAATAAATAAGGATCAATGTGTTTAAAAAGAGCAGTTAATGTTTAATTATATGCTTCACCGTTTAAAAAATGTAGTTTGTGTTTAACGCTTGCTGACTTCATTTAACCTTGTTATACTCCGTTTAAATGTGTGCTATATCGTTTACGTATATATGTCAAATGTTTAAATACGTTTGTTTTGGATTAAATTGAATGATTTGACTGAGATTCTTTTCTTTATATATGTTAGTTTCCTGAGCTGGTCCCAGCGAATGCTGAGGAGGAGACTTTTGTTCGGGCCAACTGACGGAGGGATGCTGTTGCGTCGGAAACACTTGCACGAGAGCAAGAGGAGAGGCCAACCCCTCCCGTCTGTTCTCGATGACGTCGTTCCGCCACTTCAAGCCCAACACGCAACCCTTGGCGTCGGATAGGCCCTCACCTACCCCGCCCAATGGCAACACCCGCCCCGGTCGCGACAACGACAGCCCCACCGACCGCGGCAGCCCCACCGACGGCATTAGGCGACGACGTCACTACAACCTTTTTGCAGGCGTGCCAGGTGACGATGAACGCTTTCCCCCAGCTTGTCGCTCGGGTTGAGGCATTGGAGGCAAGGTTTCAATCGGCTGCACCGTCGGGACAAATACATGAAGTGTCCGGGGCGGAGGAGGCGTCGGAATTTGGCGATGACGACTTCGTCGGGAAGGCCATTTCAAGACGGCCACGTGTGAAGAGGCAACGTTTGAATAGGCTTGCACAAAAGGCGAAGACAATAATGCCGCCTCTGTGTCCACCACCGGTCGACGATGAAACAAAAGCAGCACCACCGGCGGCTGATGCTATTGTGGAGACCGTTGCAGTTGATGACGTGACCGTCGCGGTGGAGGAGATCGTCGACGCCGTTGGCAATGCCGCGTCTGAGGAAGTCTCCGAAATCCCCGTCCCGGTGGAGCGGGCGGCCGCGGTCAATAATGGCGCATCGAGGGTGGTGGGCACTATCCCTGAAGAAGAAGAACCATCCGAGGGTGTGGAGGTTGCCTTGGCCTCGGTTGGGAAGACCGTTGCCTCTATTGTGAAGGAACTCCTGCCCGCGAAGGAACGGCCGGCCGACAGTGCCGCATCCAGTGTAGGCGCGATCCCGCAACAGTAAGAAGCATCTAAGGATGATCCCAATAAAACTGTTGACGGGGGCAAGGGAACGTCACCGAGGACAAAACGAAAGCGGTGACCCTTGCCAACCAGCAATATCAAGAAGTTCGGAAACACTTCGTTCCGGCGAAGAAAAAATACGCTGGTCTATCGCGCCTTGACGTATTCGAGAAGGAGTTGATCAAGATCTTCCTCAACTTCCCCATGGACGAGTAAGTATGATAGTGTAGATGTTATTGATTATATATAGATCATCCCATTTACGTCGTTGCCTTTTCGTTTAATTATAGCAATTACCATTTAAACTAGTGATTTACCGTTTAACTTACCACGTTACTGTTTAACAATATACATTATCATCTACGTATGTGTTGTTCCCACTTAACATCTACATGTTATTAATCAATCACATCTGTTGCCGTTTAACCGCAGTTCCGTCGTCTGGAAAAATGATTATGTCAGCACCACCCGGGCCAACCTATTCGTACTGATCGACGGGAAAGAGATGGTGACAGATGATGTGTTGGACGCCTTCATGTGCATTGAATAAAACACACTTACCAGAATACCATATCCTCATAAGAAGCGTGCCTCCATCACTCGACCACTGGCGTTTTTTATGTCAAAGGTGGATGACGCACATGAGACCACTTTGGCTATGATCGGAGATACCACCAAAGTTGTCAATGACGTTGACATCATCATCTTTCCCATAATCTTGAATGACCACTTCCACGTCGTGGTGCTCGACAATAACAAGAAAGAGTACAGGCATTACACCTTATGCCAAAGTGAAGAGTACGATAGAGACGCAGTAGCAATGGTAAGCTCTTTGCGATATAGATGTCGATTGTCAGAGTGCCATAGATGCTTGCTATTCTAACATCAAGTTATACAATTCGACAGCTTGAACTATTCGACACCTGTCCCGAAATGGAGTACGGCACGACGGTAACCGCACAGTACCCGTTTGTTCACGATGACGAAACACCGCGTCAAAAAAAGGGCACTGTCGACTGCGCCGTCTACGTGATGCGGTTTATCGAGCAATTACTCCGCGGTAAAAAGCTACGGATACCGCACACTGACGCCCCCTATCTGAGATTAAAGTATCCTGCCCACATACTTAAGGAAGGACGCGCATCCTGCATCAAGCAACTAGGGATGGCTCAAGCTGTGGGGAAGTAAGATTCTTGAGCACCGGCATTATTTATCAAATGTAAAACAGTTTTGTCGATATTGTTTTCAATTCATTCTTTGCCAGCGACATGGAAGAAATTTCAATGTACATTTAGTATTGTTCGTTATTGTTTCAGATTCAATGATTTTTTGCTTTACATTCTATAGTACATTTTGAGGGTCATCGCTGCTTTATAAAATGAAGTACATCTGTAAAAAATGACGCTGTCACTATTAAAACATTGTGTTCCACTTTAACAATACGGACCTCCGTGCAATGTACACCGTCTCCGTTTAACACCAGGGGTACCTGGTTGTTCACATACTCTCCGTTTAGATATTAATGGTGGACGTTTAACTCTCTATGCCCCTATTTAACATATGGGGGATGTTGTTAAAGGTAAGAGACCCTATTCTACTTACGTTGACTGTTTTAAAGGAAGAGATCGTATTCTACATAACTTTTTAAATGTCTTCATCAAATGCGCTATGGACCCGTAAGCACCGAATGTTTTTTGTTAAAGTATGTCAGCCATTACGTGTTGTTGTCTCCGTTTAAAATATGGAATTATCAGGTAAGAAAGGCATTCTCTGTTTATCTTTGCCGTTACGTGTTTAATATTACAGTTCCCTTTAATATTACAATTCATCGTTCCCAGTTAACACCAGGGGTACCTGGTTGATCACATACCCCCCTTTAGATATTAATGGTGGACGTTTAACTCTCTATGTCCTTGTTTAACATATGGCGGCCGTTGTTAAAGGTAAGAGACCCTATTGTACTTGCGTTGTTTGTTTTTAAAGGTAAGAGACCATATTGTACGTAACGTTTTAAATGTCTTCATCAACTGCACTATGGGACGGATTTTTTTGTTAAAGTATGTCATCCATTACGTGTTGTTGTCTCCGTTTAAAATATAGTTTTATCAGGTCAAAAAGGTATTCTCTGTTTATCTTGTGTCGTTACAGGTTTAATATGACCATTCCCGTATAAGATTACGATTCCCCACGTAAAGTTTCGTGATATTGTTTACTGGCGACTGTTTCCATTTAAACCGTGTATGTTATATGTACGAATGGGTTAGCATTTGCTTAAGATATATGGATTACCGTTTAACGTTCAGCGTGTCTGTTTAACATGCGTCCTCCACGTTTAACATTTATCGAAGAGTAACAACAAACTTAGAATTTCGGAATGAGAGAACATCCCATAATTAAGCAAAGTTCTTATTTGATAACTGAAAACAACACTAAACAGGACAATAACCGTCATTCCGTCATTTTATACACTTTGGCGTACCGGAGCAGCCTCTCCACATCCTTCTTATGGGATACCACTCGATCGAGTTCTGCGGAGAGAGATGCCACTTTTTCCGTCAGATCCCCGACCAATTCTTCCAGAAACCACTCCCGGGGATAGGTCATCGGCCTTGCAGTGAAGACCTGAACGATTTAGAGAAATATTTCTAAACACGCATAGATAAACTGTACGATATGCAGCACCTCTAGTTGTCACACCATCGGCATCAGCGGGAGACGTACCCCTCGTCCTAAGATGCGAAGGACACAGCTCATAGAACGCCACCAGGGCAGCAATGTTCTGTACTGCCTCCTCGGTTCTCTCGGGTCTACGGATGGAAAAATTGGTCCCATCCACAGTGACCGTGGCCACGAAAGCGGGGGCGCCCTGGGGGCCTTCCCTGGTGCTGGAGTACACCGGCGTGGAACGGTGCGTCTTCTGGCAGTACGAGTTGAGAATTGGCACATACATTTTGTTGGGTCTGCGTGTAATATCTCGGTGCGTCTCTTGTTTCCGATTCTTCTTTAAATACAAATGTATTCATCGGACGTTTGAACTATTTCTCGAGTCTGACGCCAATAAATTTGACGTTTGAATTCCAAAACCAAATTTAATTGTAACACATAACAGTAAATTACACTGACGGGTTAATCAATGCACACTTTCCCAATGCTACCTTACTAGAGTCCGTCGAATGCATGTATTATTCAAAATGTCTTCCCTCAGTTTAACTTCGGGTGTCGCACGTTAACATTAAGTCTTTCCGTTTAACTAGGGAACCATTCGTTTAACTATTTGAGGACATGTAACAAATTTCATGTTACTATTGTTACGTATCAGTCATTGACAATCAAATAAGCTAGTTTAATTTATTATCTTAACTTAAACATATTAGCTGTGCGTTGATGGTAATTGTCTCTGGTTAACAGTCGGTGTAAACACTGAAATATACACGCCTGCCAAAATGATGCAGTATCCGTTTAAACTTCGTTGTCTCTGTTTAATTATAGTTCGTGCAGTTTATGTTTAGGAGTCCCCGTGTAACTGTATGAGGCTACGTTTGGTATTTCATTCCACGTGACAATATTTGCTAAAAAAGTATCCATAACTTAATCTTATCGCCACGGAAATGACATAAATTTTAAATAGACGTCACACTGATTTTAGTTTTCAGAATTAATGGTGAAAGTAATTGATATTGCTTTTTGATACAAGCGGTTAGTAATAAACTTTACCAATTACTGTTATGTGTTTAAATATAGATTACTCTGTGTAAATATGAATGACTATGTTTGAATTCAGACGACTCAATTTAGATATAGACGACTTCATTTAGATGACTCAATTTACAAATTGCCAGCAACTCAAACATAATCTTTCACTCCGCCCTCTTCTTGTCATTCAAATCTTGGAGCAGCTTTTGTACACTTGCCTTTCGATATTTTATTCCTTCAAGTTTTGCGTTTAGTGTACGGACCAGGTGTTCAAAAACCAACTCTAACTCTTCACCACAGGTATAATCCCCGACGCGTCGTGAAGGCCCTGCAATGGAGAGGTCAAGGATTACGTATGGGAGCTGGCCTTTTTTTAACACTCAACTGATAAGTCTTACAGTATGAAGTACCTGCGTCGGATACGTCATCGCAAGCAACCAGGGACTTGGTCATCTCCACACTACATGAAGGACACATCTGCTTCAACGCCACCTCGGCAGTAATGTTCTGCGCCTGCTCGGCACTTTCCACAGAGGAAGCACCGGAGAAAGGGACCCGTCAACCGTCACCGTGGCCAGAAAGAGGGGGTTGTTGTCGGAGCCTTCGCGGAGAGTGGCGTACTCCGGTGAGGGGCGTCGTGTCTCCTGGCAAAACTCTGCTAGACGTGACTTAAACATTGTTGTGGGATGTGGATAATATCTGCGTGTGTATCTTGTTCCGGCTTGATGTTTACATACAACCATAACTCTTTCTATAAAAAAGGCATTGGTTTTCGGTGAAATAAATGGAATATAGTAAAGCGTATAGTAAATGGCATCGGTTACATTCACGCTTGACAAATTCGCACTTCAACATTAAATTCGAGTAATTAATAATAAATTCACATTTTACGGTTGCCCTGATTACGTTATATCGTAATTAGGTTAAATTCAATTCTATTTATGCCCACGCGACGTTTCAGAATTTTCCAACGTAAACGTTATAGTTTTCATTCTAGTTTGTAAACATCAATGACGGTCTTTAATCTATAATGCTCACTGTGCGAAACTCCTCGTCATTGTTTAAATATAACCGTCATCACTTGCCCCTACGCGTTACCGTTCAACAATCGATCCCCGTGTCTAACTATCCACGATCAAGAACGAGCGTTCTAGATGTTTAACAATATGTGCCCCAGTTTATTACCATGCGTCTCCCTTTAACATTCGGTGGGTATGTTTGGATTGTCTTGTTTACACATCGCGGACTCTGTGTAAATACTATTTTCACTGTTTACAAGTACTCGCCCTTTTTAAATATTGTTGTCACCCCTTTACAAACGTACATGTGTATAATTTAGTGCCGATATTGAAATATACACGTCTCGGTTTAAAGATCAAAACATTACAGCGTAACAAATTTCTTTCCCTTCAAAAATTTTTCATTCAAACATAGTTCTATTACAACCGCTGTAGACATACTAAATTATACATCTACAAACTGAAACAAACATTATTTACCAAAAATGTCCACACCCACCTTCATTTGGCCTTCAGGCCCTGGAGCAGCTTCTCGACTTGGCCCTTGCGGGTTCTTATTCGGTCGCGTTTTACGGAGAGGACTGCTTCCTTCTCGTTAAGCTCGACGAGCATGTCTTCCAGAAAGCACTCCAACTCTTCGCTGTTGGAGTGCTCGCGGGCGAGTGAAGGCGTTGCATCTGAAGGCGCTGCGGTGGAAGGCCCGGCAATGAAGGCGGCAGCAGTGGGAGGCATATTCATCCTCCCAGGGTATGGAGGATAGAGGTCACAGTACGCCACCTCGGCCGCAAAGTTCTGGGCGGCCTTCGCTGTTTTCGCAGGGTAAGGACTGTAGTAAGTGGTCCCATCCACCACAACCGTGCCCACGAAGGCGGGGATGTGGTCGGGGCCCTGTCTGGCGGTTGAGTACTCCGGCGACGACCGGTGTGTTCTCTGGTAGAGCTCGTTGAGAAGGGACTTGTACATACTTTTTTCTTTGTGTGTAATATGTGGATGTGCCTCTGGTTTCCGTTTATTATTTAAATAGAAGTCTAGGGGTCGCATGTTCGCCTAACGTCCTCCATGCATTGACGCTTACGTGTGGAAGTTGAATTCAAATTTAATTGTACTAAATAGTAATAAATTTGCATTCGCACTGAATGGCCACTCTAATTTAATTGTACCATACAACGTCTCCGTTAAAAATTTCATGCAAGATGTGTACAACTCACTGCCTTATCTGTTTAACTATAACGGCCATCGCTTAAGTTTATGCGTCACTATTTTACATTCGTTCCCAAAGTTGAAATACCAAAGAATGACAACGAGCGATGTGGCTGTTTAAATTTATTTGTTACCGTTTATTACCAAGATTATCCCTTTAACATTCACTGCGTACGCTTGATTCAGTGTGACTGTTTAAATGTGTCACCTTTAACATTAGGTTTTTTCGATTAAATATTCAATGCAGACAACGAAATTCGTTTATTCTCTGTTTAAATATCAGGGCTTCATAACCAAATAAATTTGTGATATTTAAAGATTATCCTTTTAGGAAGCCTACTCGGCGACAGTTTCATTGCAAGTTCTACGATTGTGACCGGACGCGTGGCAGTGGCTGCAATGTAACTCGCGGATATAAAACGCTTGCGACTCGATCCTCCTTCGTCTAGGACGCCCAGGTTGCATTTTTGTCACAGGCGGCCGCAAAAGCAGATCATGATTGTTGTCCGTGGGCCTCTCATTGTCGGGTATGGGAAATATAGCTTCTTTATACGCCAGGTTGTAAGTGTCGACAGTGAAGTGATCGCTAATAAAACGATGAACATTGCTGTCCGTCTGCATTATCGCAGCGCAAGCGTGTTTGCACGGGATGCCATAAACTTTCCATCTGCGACATGAGCAAGTTCTACTAGAAAGGTCTACAGAGTTACTGCACTGGTCAATCACTTCGTAACGATCAGCGACACAGCAAGCAACGTGAAGACTTCGGCTATCCTGAACAAGCGTCTCAAACTTTGAATGTATGCCCGGGCATAAGAAAGTCGCTCATTTGTTCGCTTGCTCACGGCGAGTGCATAACATGCGCATCAACTTGAACCTGCCCAACGAGTATCAAAAATCTTAAAGAAATTTATGCTAATATAGGAATATTTAAACACAACCACATCGGCGTAATCAGAAGAATAATAAACTAAAGATCGAAGAAGAAAAACATAGACAATGGTATTTAAACCGAGACAATGATATTTACATTCGTTAGCTTATATAGGATTCTACCAGACTAAACGGTGACCGCGAATGTTAAACACAGACGACGATATCAAAACCTAGACAGTGCATTTTAAACAAAGATAACGATCATTAAATGGTGAAGGGAAATCTTAAGCGTTACATGTAATTTAACAGTCGAATATCTTATAGCGTCGACCATTTTCGTCACCGGTAGGTGTCGAGCTTCTTTGATCCACACATTGAATGACTCAGCTACATTTGAATACATCTCGCCCCAGCGGTCATCTCTGAACAGATAATTCGACCAGTGTGACACGTCCGACTTGTGAATCAACCACTGATAGGCTTCGGGTGATGCGGCCCGCAGTTCATTGACGGTGTCATCGAATTCTTTAGCCCTCGATGCCTACGCGATACGAAAGCATATGGTCCAGCACTCCTCCCTCAATGCCTTCCCAAGTCTGACATTAGCTTTCATAAAATTGGCCTCCAAGTGCCGAAGGCAGTACGCATGTGGGGATGAAGGGAAGACTCGTGCAATCGCGTTGACAAGGCCCTTTGACCTGTCCGACATGAATGTAATTATCTTCTCGTAATCACCGTCGTCGTATAAAGCATCACCTAACTTGGAAATGAACCACGTCCAGTTGGCGTCGGTCTCGTTGTCGACAATAGTGAAGGCGACGTGGAAGAAGCCATTGTTCCCATCTTTACCTGTGGCACCCAACAGAGTATCCCGGTACTTTCCCAGGAGGTGGGTACCATCGAGAAACAGTAGCGGCCTGCATGCCCGCTTGAATCCCAAAATGCACGCGCTGAAAGAGAAGAACACACGCTTAAACCGCTCACCGTCTCTATCCACAAACGCAATGCTGCCGGGGTTCGTCTCAACCACCTTATCGACGTACCAAAGCAACAAGTCATAGCTGGAGACATCGCTGCCGTCGAGGGTCACCCAGGCATGTTCTTTTCCCAACCAAGCCTGCTTGTATGGAATGTGGACACCATGCTTCCGCAACATGTCCTTCTGAATGTCGTTGGCCTTGTACAAGGGCCGGTCCTTGAGCTTCTGAATCACTCGTGCGCTGACCCATTTTTGGACGCTTTCGGGCGTGACGCCGAGCCAATTCCACCACTGCAAGTGTGCGACGGGTCCATTGTCTTGATTATGAAGGTATTTCTATTATATTCCTTTGATGTGTGAACACGCCATTGACATTCACCGGCCGCGCATTCCACAGTGACCAGGTATTTTTCGTTCTTCACGAATTTGAAATCAAAACGTTGTCCGACGTCCAACGACAACACTTCATGTTGATCTGACGAGGAAGGTAGGCATGCGACACCATCCGGGTCGCCATGTGGTAGGACATAAGCGCTCCCAGATTCCGAATTCATGCCAACACTTCAGTTCAAACGCAAACGATCATGATTTAAGCATAAACTCCACAGTTTTAAACGATAAAGTTAATATTTAAACGTTAACAGACAAAGTTAAACAGAGACGCAATAATGCAAACGTTATATGACATGCTTAAATAGAAACATAATAAATTAACCGAAGACTCCAAATTTAAACGGAGAATTCATTGTTTCATACAGATAATGGAATTATTAAACAATAACTGACATACAACTGCATAATTGTTTGAGAGCAACGCATTACCACGACAATAACTCGTTTTCAGTAGGCTGTGGTGGCACGTCATCCGTCTCGACAACCATATCGACTATACCGCCTTTGAGGATGGAGAACACATGACACATGCGCTGGAAGTCTACCTCGTTCTCTTTTGGGCAAAACGTATTATGTCCATCGGGTGTGATGAACTTCACTCTCACGCGATAAACATCGAGACCCCAGCGCTCACATATCTCAGCTAACACTGACTCCCATTCAGTCGACGCGGTGAACGTCGGCACTCGTCTCTCCCCGTTGTATCTAATAATGGCACAAAAACTGTCCATAATATCGGGTGACCGGAAGAATTCAAATCGAAAAACCAAATGAGCAGAAGGAAAAGGAGAACAAGAACAAAAATATGTATTTCTCCTTCTAAACTTTCTATGAGAACAATAAACCATCAGGGGGAAAAAACTCACAAATGTATGCATAAAGGTCGGACATGACATGATGTGATCGGGCGGGGTTTTTTTCCACCATTTGCAGGGGTAAAAATGGATTTTCATAACACGGACCCATTTCATGTGACAGATGGGGGGTAGATATGAACCAAACTATAACGGAGGGGCTGTCCGGGGTGTGCAAAAGTAGGAGGGGGTTTTTGGCCAGTTTTGAAATTCCCGATGGGTGAACAGTAATTTTTCCAATTTTTAAAATTTCACCAGAATTATATAGTATGTATTTGACTTATTCTATTTATGTTTAATATATAACATTTCTAAGCATATATTATTTAAATATATTATACTTCTTAAATATTAAAGTTCCACCGCTCCAATTTGATGTATGGTTTTTAATAAAATTTTTATTTTTTACTTGATATTAATAGATTAATAATGATAAAATTTTTTGGTCCAGTGGCATTGGTCTTCTGTGTAGAATGTTTGTGTCTCTTAACAGAGACAAATTCAAATTTTAACTTATTCTAGATAATAACACTAATGTTTTGAATTATTAACTCTATATATATTTAAGTATGATGCCACCATATATTACTTGTTTATAATTTATAAAAAAAATAAAATATTAGCCATGTGTCATATTGTCATCATCTAACTAGTATCACATTAAATAGTATTAATTTGGTAAAAGCATGGCCTTGTTCAATTAATAATAAAGTTAATATCATTTGGTAACTCAAACAGAAAAAAAAGGTTTTGCAAATAATCTCCAAGAAAAACTGAATCCGTTTGGTGGATTTAAAAAATAATTTTAATTATGGAAATAAATACACAGTTTTTTGTTTAGGCATCAAAATAAGTTTTGAGGTACAGTAGATTTTTACAAGTGGTTTAATTTAATTTAATTTCCAAAGTGGCAACTCATGCAAATAATTTTTGTATATATCAGTCAGTATGTTACTTTGGGGCCGTTTGGATTACAGAATGAGAGTGGGTGAATGAAAATATTGGAATGGAAATAGGGTGAATGAGAAGGAGGGAATGAGAAAACAATGTTTGGTTTAAAGAATGTATATTAGAAATGGGGAAAAGTATGAGAGAGAAACTGTGTAAATTACTTATATGCCTTTTAGTTAATTAATGGTTGTAAGTATTGTATAAAATTACTTTAATGCCCCTAATATAAGTAATGATATGTTAATATGTAAAATAATTAAATAAAAATAAATACCTAGTCTTTGAAATTATTTTAATTAAATATTTAGAATAAATAATTTATGTTAGCTAACCTCCTTAATTATTTAAAAGATAGTAAATTTGTTCTAATTATTTAAATTAAGTATTTTATTTAATTAAATATATAATGATTGAAAATGTCATTTCACTTAAATTATCATAATTAAATATTTTTTATTTAATTAAATCTATGTAGGGGCAAAATTGCCATTTCACTTTAATTATTATAATGTAATATGTATATAAATAACTATTATTTATTTTAATTATTATAATATTTAAATGACTTAATTTATGTTAATTATTATTTACTTTAATTATTATAATTAGTTATTTAAATTAATAATTATTATTTAATTAAATCTCAACTATGGACAAAATTATCATTTTGCTATCAACAGTGTTCATTCCCCTCTATGCCTCCCAATTTTGGGGTAATCAAATTCCTTCAATATATACCATTCAATTACCTACAGTACACAATAACAACTTAATAGTAAAATATCCAAACATAGATATATATTCCTATTAGCAATCAATTTCATGCTAATAGTGCCCAATACCCTTATCCAAATGCTCTATTTAAGTAATAATAATGACATAAATTAGAGGCAAATATGGGTCAGCAATGAATGACAAATAACACATCATTGCTGGCTCACGGACTATGAATATTTGGTATTTTGAAGTACATAAAAAAGAAAAAAAGGGATAACCACCAAACATCCTAATGTTCTTGTCTATAAAATATTTTTGTTTTAATTTATAAATCATATAACTTTATTTATTTTGATCCCTCAATCCTACATGACTCAATAAAATATGGCACTTCACATAATTGTAATTGTAATGTTCAATAAAAAAGAATCAAAATAAACAAATTTGGCATAACTTGAGAGTCATATAAACAAAGTTGTAGTTTTTTAATTTTTTATTTTTATAAAATATGAACAAACTATGAGTCAGAAACATGCAGGGAGACAAAATTAATTCCTCAACACATATTTATATTTTTACTCTAACTGTGTCAAGTTTTGAATCTACACTTTTAACAGGGACAAACAGTTTACGCATGCGAATCTGTGCGTAACTGAAACAATGAAACTATAATGCAAATAATAATTAATTTGCTCAATTAACTGTACATTTAAAAATAAAACTAATATATACATTCTTGTCTACCTGCACAACCCAAATTCTAGTACTTAGTTGGGCTTCTCATGTTCCTCAGAAGAACAAGCCCATCGAATGAAGCCCAAGACCATCAAAGGAAGATCACTACCTACCATTAAAAACCAGAAACAAAACTCTGGTTTAATGTGTCAACCAGGCGGCACCACTTGCACCAGTGACCCTACCTTATATGGGACCGGGCCCACTGATGACCAGGGCCAAGGGATTTTTGGAGTTAAGAATTAGGTTTATTCTTGGTTTAAAGCTATTAAAAGTTAAAAGGAAAAACAACTCAAAATTTGAGAGGCGTTTATTTTTGTAGATGTAATCTAGTTTCGCTTGATTAGGTGGTAGTAGGTATCTAGTGTTGGGCATTTGTGTTTCATTTTTTTGTGGTTATTTTTCTAAAATTTAGAGATGATGCTTAAGATTTATTCCAGATTTTTCTGTTGGTTTTTTTTTTTTTTTAATGAGTACTCTTTTTCTATCTTTTTTTGTTTTGTATTTGGAATCGTAGAAGCAAGTTTTAGCTGACTTTTGCTCTTGACTAGTCAGAATTGATGATCTTACCATAGGGTTGCTTACTCAAGGACAATGTAAAGTCTAAGCTAAAGATTCTTACGATAGCTGCTTGTATAGGAAATTATTATTTTTTTTTTAACCTTCAAATTTTGTTGCAGTGATGTGAACTATGACTTTTGTTAAGAGGAGTTTCATTGCTACAAGTCACTACCATGCTGCAGCTGCTTTAAGCCTGGAAGCTGAAATAGAAACTCTAATTGCAGGTCTCGGATGGGCTGAAAATATGAACTTCAACACTCATATTGGTTTCATGGATTGTGTTGATGCAGTACAAGTGCTAAGCTAATCCAACACTAAGATCACTTGGAGATGTACACATAATATGTCACGCCCCAGCCCAACAGCCGGGCCTACTGACAGACCGGCCGCATCCCAATGGAGCTGGGCCCCACTGGGTGCAAGGTCTCAAATGTCCAACCTGGTCAGAGTCAACCCCAACAGGCAACACAGACAACAAATAATACAGGTTTATAAATATAAAAGCAATACTAGAGTTCATACTAGTATGGGCTTTAACAGCCCCACAAGAGTCAGTACCACACAGACAGTTTATGAACCGAAATATACTAAGATACAAGTCTCACTCACACAGGTAAAATACAGACAGCAGTCTAACACAAGAAATTCCACTCCAAGATAAACCCCGATCCTACGCTTGATCTTTTCCTGCGAAATAGAAAAATCGCAGAGTGTATGAGCCACAAGGCCCAGTAGGATCATAGGAATAACAGATAATATAAACATTTCAGAATAATTATAATCCAGACAGGAATATAGGAATGCTCAAAATACAGAAATAATCAGAAATACAGGAAATACGCAAAAACAGACGTGTACATCTCCCTGACTAATAACAGAATCAACAGCCGTAGCTGGATCTTCGACTATGAAGTCGGAACAGAACAGAATATCAACGGCCGAAACCGGATCTTCGACCGCAGTCGGATGGTAGCGTTACTACAGAGGACATGTGCACATGGCTAGGACTTACTCCTCCTAGCTGGGTAATTTGCCAGGAATGGAGATGTACTAAAAACCGCAGAAAATACGGAGTACAGACAGTACAATACGGAATTAAACACTTTACTCAGTAATTATCTTAAAATTAAATAAATAACAAAATACAACATAATAAACATAATAAATGCAATAATTAACAATTTTATACCATCCACCAAAAATACAGAGTTATAGTATACAGGTGCGAGAACCTACCTGGTCTCGAGCTACAAATGTGAAATTACTAAATCCTGCGAATTAAAGGTTCGCTAAAACCAACCACACGCTCTAATTCCGCTGTTTAGACTGCGAACCTATTCACAAGATAAAAATACAACTGAGCTACAAACTAGGACTACTAATTCACAACGAACAGATAATTTACCCGTATTCATGCAAATACTTAGCAAAAGCTAAAACTATAAAATTAACAGCCAAGAGTGTAACATGGTGTTCTTCCTAATTCCAAATCAAAGTTAAACTCAAGGTGAAGACATTCTAATGAAGTTCTTTTCAATAAATTAAAATGTAGTGCCACTATCAAGCATTTAACAGACGCATGCATTAAAACATACTTAACCTTTCCCATTGAATTCCCTTATGAATTATTTTCTCATTGTGAGGAATCTTCAATGCATGCACTTGTTCAGTGCTCATGAATAATAAAAACATGCACACAGTTCAACAATTAGCTGTTCATAAGAAGTAAAACTTCACTTTGTTGACATTAGGGCAAACAAAAGCCATGAAATCAGGGTTTTTCCTTGCTAAGTTCCCAACTAATCAATCCATACACAATCTTAGCAATTGAGCAAAAGATCAAAACTTTAACTAAATTAAACATCCAAGAATACCTGTGTCACAACAACTCACAACTCACAACTCACAAAACAAGAAAATCACATTCTAATCTCAACACAACTCACAAAACAAGATTAGAACACCAAGGTTAAAACATCAAATTTCAGCTTCTCCAACTTAAGAACCAACCTTGCTTATCTTCAACAACAACACAACCAAAAGGCCAAGAGGAGTAGGAGTTGCAGCTGTCTTCTTCTTCCCTTCGCCGGAGCTCCAAGAAACGGCCGGTTAGGTGGCTTGAAGGAAAGAAAGAAGAAGATGGTGAAGAGGGTGATGAGGGCCAGCTTCCTCTCTTCTCAAATATTTCAAGTTCTCAAGAAGGAGAAGCCATCTCTTTCAACCTCCGACCAGATCCGGAAATCCCGGATTAAAGAAGAAGCTAACTGTAGGGTTAACAAATGATTAAGGCTTAATCCCAATGGTCAAACATGTTGACCATTACATAATAACTGAAGTTAGGTAGCTCTGAAGTGATGGACGACTTGGATGTGGATGTTTTGCCAAGGGAGTGGAACGGTGTAGCTGCCACCCTTGCAAATCATGGTAGAAATAATCATACTTCTAAGTTGTATTTCAAAAGAATGGATCTTCCTTTTTGGTTGATGAAGTCATTAGCGGAATGAAAGAACTACTTAGTAGCTTTTATGTATTCATTGGTTTGTGTGAGTGGATGGCTAATCCTCATCCTTGGATGAAATTAGTTGAAGTGTGTCTCCATTTTGATAGTTGTAGGAACCAGTTCAAAATTTTGAACATTATAATGTATGCCTGCAAATTGAAATTAATTATCTATCTCATTACATATAAATTATCAATTGTCATCTCATTCCGCATCAATTTCTGAACGTTATCAATTGTCTTCTTTCCATGAATTGTAATCAATTACATATCTCATTCAACATTCTCTCCACTAGATACAACAACAATAAATTTAGCACATAGTCATCCAACAGTAGATTAAAGATGAATATAAACAAATTCAACACAAATTCAAATATACCTGCAATAAATTAAGGACAAAAACAAAAGGGAAGAATTCACCAAAAGCATGAAGCTTAAAGAAGTCTTGCAGTAGATTTTGATTTGGAGTCCCACCATTGATTCCTACTATGTGAAAATATGAGCATTTCTAAGTTAAACATTCCATAAATCTGCAGCTTAACAAATTTCTACAAAATTCATTTCAGCTAAGTCTTGATGATCAGAATTTGGAAAAACTTTTGTAATAGCTTAATAAAGGTCAATGTGACAAGGGCAAAGTCGATGGTAGAATTTGGAAAAACTTTGGCAATAGTTTTCCCCACAGCCAAGTCTTGATATGAATTAATGGTTTGTGGATGTTTTCCTAGCATAAATTTCAACCATGTTTGAAATACTCACAAAATGCTTTTTTATTTTTCATCTGCGATTATAATGCAACCAAATAAAATAGACTTCTTATGATGATTGACTCCAACAAAAAGAGCAGAGGGTAAACAAATCTATTAGTTTGATAAGTATATAAAAAATATCTCCAAATTTTGAATATGCCATTCTACATCTTCCATTTGATAAAAAACAAATCTAGTCTGACCAAACTCATCAAGCTCCATATCAAAGGGAAAAACTTATCATTGAGGTTCTTTTCTTGAAAAACTTAATAATAACAATGCATTCTTGCCCAATATTATTGCTTTGAACTCCCTTAAATGATTCGAACAATCATCTTAGGTAATTAGTGCAGACCTTGTATTTGAAAGTGTTTTATTTAATATTTGAGAGATTTGGCTTGGTCCCACTCTACTCTTATACAATGCCTCCATCAACTTCTACATATCTCACTGATATAGCGGTGAGACGGCATCTTCAGTCACCTTAGAGGGACCAGTTAGTAAATCATGGTTATGTGCACCATTAAAGGTTTTTATAATCCATAGTCCATTCTTCATTTTTGACACTACCATCTGAGCTTAGCAATTTATCCTTGTATCTCAGTATTTGCAAACGGTTTTGTCTAATTGCCTTTCCTCTATCATACACTTATCTTCTTCCTTATCACAAACAAAGTGTTGACATGTAATTAACTGATAATGAGATGAACGATACAAGTGACCTTTTCTTACCCCATGTAGACTTTGCATAATCCAAGTAAAATCGTAACACTTCCTCGTCATCGTGGGACTTCATACCAACAAATGGGATTCTTGCCAATTTATGTTCATCTTGAGATTGTGGACTCTACCGATTCTTATCTATCTTGTGTTGCCAATTCATGTCCATCTAAAAGCTGTTAAGTATTAATCTCTTGTATCACACCGCCAGCTTCTTTATGACCTTGAGATAGCTCGAGCTTATTCAGATTTATTTCCATATCCTTAAATATGAAATTATTATCTATCATATTTCATTGATGATATCCGCCATCAGATCTTATTTAAAAGAAAACATTAGAATATATCAAAGTATATATAACTAATGGGATTACTTGTCATTTTCTACATTGATTGTTCTAAACAGGACTATGTGGAAATTTGTAATGGTAATTGAGTACAAACTAAATCATCATATTAAATGAAAATTAGTTATGTTAATTCAGACTTATGAATTCCCTGAATAGTGCATCTATTTATCCTAATTTGTCATTTTAATCCCTTAATTTTAAATTGTAACCTTTTAGTCCTTCTATTATTTAAATTGAGTGATATTAGTCCCTTTTCTTAATCGTTTCAGGTTAGGGTTTAGGGTTTAGGAAGACTGACATAACTTAATTAAAATTATAGATAGACTAAATGATTTCAAATTAAACTCGAGGGATCAAACGGATATATGTTTGGAAAAATAGAAAGAATATTTAGGAAATTATATCTTTTATTATTGCTATTGTTATTATTTGAAATGTGGATAGATTAAACATATAAAGAGAATAGTTCTGGATAGCCAATAATAAAAGGATTATTAAAAAAAACAAATAAGAAATATAAATAAAATCAATTTTAACCACCAATGATAGTTAAGTGACCCAATAATAAAAGGACATAATCTAAGGGAGTG
The DNA here is from genome assembly GCA_902712375.1 of Dioscorea dumetorum. NCBI lineage: Eukaryota > Viridiplantae > Streptophyta > Magnoliopsida > Dioscoreales > Dioscoreaceae > Dioscorea > Dioscorea dumetorum. The sequence continues at coordinate 6,664,472 of CACTHL010000494.1, forward strand.
TTTGGTTCATATTATAGAATGAGAAAGGAATGAGGTGGGAATGACACTGGGGTTTAAGGAAAGGATGGGGATGTGAATGAAAACTGTGATTCACTGGGAAAATATTCATTGGTAATGGAAAAAGTTGGAGGGAATGGTTTAATTTTGTGTCCTTAATACAAATAATTAGTATTCATGTATAAAATTGTGAGTTATATTCAGTGGTTGGCATGGGCCGGTTAACCGGTCTGATGGGCCCGAACTGCCAGGTTGCGGTTTAACTGCTCCCGACCTGGACCCGGCTCGACAGGGGTGTAGAACCCGCCGGGCAGTGTTGGCCAGTCTGACCCGAAGGGTCCGGGTCATGGGAAGCTGGGCCCGAAACCGGCCCTGGGCTCGGAACAGGCCTGGCTCCCTATTGACTTGGCGGGCCGAGCCGACCCGCCAGTTGACTAGGCGAGTTTGGCCCACCGGGTCGGTTTAGGCCCGTCGGACCGATTTAGGCCCATCCATAAAAAAATAGAAAAAATCCTTAAAAATTCTAGAAAATTCTGAAAAAATAGGGAAAAATTAAATTAATTACCAAAAAATGTAATTTAATTTTAAAAATTCAAATTACACTAAATTCAAAAATAAATGGCTTGCACTTAATTCGTTTACCTATTAAATTAAATTGCCTACGTATCCTCTAGGCTGTGAGAGGAATCAAAGCCCACATAGTTCTCTTATCTTGAGTAACCGGTCACCTACTTACCTATTCGTTAACATCTGGGTCTTGGTCGGACTCATCGACTGTTGTCACGCCAGGTGTGCTCATTATCTTATTCATGAAGAAGAAATCACTAGCATCTGGACTTTCTCATTCTGCTTCTTGTTGCTGAGCTTGAGCATGTTTCCAATCATCCTTGCAAACTTGAATTTCAATATTTTGTGGGGTCAACTGTGAACATGTCGTGTCTAACATGTTCCCACCTGCGCTAAAAGTCTGCTCGCAAGCTACTATAGACAAAGGGCACGCAAAAATATCCTTTACCATTAGTGAAAGAATGGGGTACGGGTGTCCATTACCTTACCACCAATGAAGGACGTTGAAGGTCATGTCTGTGTTGATTTATTCTGAGAATCGGAAGGTAGTGTTCAAATACAAGTTAAGCTCTGTATATTGTGATCCCATTGGCTTCTTCTTTGCTTGCCTTTGCCGAAATGATTCTCCTCCGCTACTGCTAGATTATCCTACTTCCTCACGTGCAACCTGTGGGACTATATTGCTATATCTAATACAATAGCTATCATATAATTCAACAAGTTAACTCTTAATAGTAGCAACAATTTCATTGACATCCACAACACTGTCAAAGTCCGGTTCAGAATTTTGAGTAGCCACGTCACTCATGGGCAAGCTCATGGCAAATAGTTGGGAATCTTTAGGGGTGGCAATTTTTGACACGACACGTTTACACGACACGACACGGTTTTAGAAGGGTTCGGGTTCGGGTTGAACGGGTTTGTGTCATAAACGTGTCCACATGTTTATGACACGATTAACCCGTTTAATATTTATTTTATATATCTTATGTGTGTATATATATATATATATATATATAATATTCATATAGTTATAATTAATAACTTAATATTATATATTACATCTTTATAAAAAATATATATTCTATTTAAAAAATAAAAAAAATGAAATACAAATATAATTTAAAAATAAAACCCGTCCCCCAAAATCCCTAATTACAATATACTTATATAGTTAATAGTATATATATTATATGTTTATAAAATATATACTCTATTTAAAAAATAAAAACAAAAAATGAAATATACATATAAATAAAAAATAAAACCGCCCGCCAAGAATGGAAAAAAATCCCTAATTACAATACATTTATATAGTTATATTATATATTATATGTTTATAAAATATATACTCTATTTAAAAAATAAAAACAAAAAATGAAATATACATATAAATAAAAAATAAAACCGCCCGCCAAGAATGGAAAAAAATCCCTAATTACAATACATTTATATAGTTATATTATATATTATATGTTTATAAAATATATACACTGTTTAAAAATATAAATTTAAATAAAAAATGAAATATAAATATAAATAAAAATCAAAACACCCCCGAAATCCCTAACCCTAAGTCCCAAACCTTTACCCTCTCTTCTTTCTCCTAAAGTGGAAAACCTCTGTGCCTCTTTTCTCTCTTCTTTCGGCGACCACTACTTCTATTAGATAAGAAGAAGAAGCCCGCGGCCGCTTATGCATTCCCGTTCCCCCAAAGACTCGGGATTATTTTTTCTTGTTCATTATGGTTTTCTGCTTTCAGGTTAAGATCCAAAGGAAGCTGTGTGAACAACCTAGCAGTGAAAGGTGGGGGTATTATTTTTAACTTTGAGTTTGGTTTTGTGAACCTTTTCATGGTGTTTGTGTTGCTTATTCTGTTGTTAATTAGTGAATGTTTTTGGGTTATTAGCTAAGATATTTTCCCCTATTCTATTATTGATTGTTATTGTCACGCCCCCAAACCTAGACGGGCACGTGGCAATCGCCACGACAACGAGAAGTGGGTCCCACAATAGCCCCATCTTAATGTTGCCGTAAGGCTTAATACAAACCTGCTACACAGTTAGAAAGCTAGAAGACAAGCTCAACAATAAAATCACATTAGGGTTCCCTTACACCAGGCACCCTAAACACACAAAACACAATAATAATACAAGTCAGGGTTTACACAAATACCCAGCAAGTACAAATACAAGAACAACACATAAAAGATCAAGTCCAGTGGATCCATAGAGTTACATGCACACTACAAACTAACCTAGACAAGGGAAAAAGAAAACCACTCTCCCTTTGCTCGCAACACAACCAAGTCCAACGTCAGCATCCGAGAAAGAAGAAGAAAAGAGAGTGGTGAGTAACATATGTTACCCAGTGAGTGCCTAATGAGTGGTAACAACATAGATATAACAGAGTAATAAAGCATTTCAAGTAGTAAATTTCCACAATAATAACGTATAACAGTAGTACTAAGTATTCAACATATAAATAGATGACACCAAAAACACAGTTTAAAATGCAGGCTGGCCTAAAACAATTCCCAAGCCAATCGTGGCCGCGATTAGCAATGGGACCACCAAGGTGTTTTATAAACCCTTTTAAAATTTACAACATTTCCTATCCTTGGTGTTGGCCAATGAGATCCCAGTGTGGTGACCCCGGGTCTTTCACATAAAACATGAATCAAATCCTGTCAATGGCCCTACGCTCCTCTTGACCAGGGAACCAAAGTTAACCACACCACCTCTCAATAGGCTGGCCCATGGAACCCCCACACTGCAGTGTCGGACTAAGGTCCATAGTCACCATCAAACCAAATACCGCAATATAATTCTTACCAAATTCCAACTCAAGGAATTCATCATACAATATTTAAATACGGAAAAATACATCAACCATAGTCCATTTGCATATAAATACATATACATGTAAGCATGTTTCTTTCAAAGTAAACACGTATATCATCAAATTTATGCTATTAAGACACATAAGGAAATACTATAATACTCTTATTAAATCTATGCAAGTATAAACTTAACCACTCATTACACTAGTCGTCTCGTCTCGAGATGCTCACTGATCGGCAGTTTCCTTCCCTTGGAGGATGTCTCGCCACCTAAGAATCAAGCAGAGAATCCAAGAACCAATGAACATAAGAATGAAACTAAAATACATGCCAATGCAATGTTACATGTCGAACATGTAACTCTTAGGGTTTTTAGGGCAAAACGGCGTCATTTTGGACCCAACGACATCATAATGAAGTAAAACTAGTTCCAAAGAGTTCCAGGTAAGAAGGGCTTCGATTTGGATCAAAGAAATATCAGAAAAGGCTCAAAATTTTCGGTGAGACAGTAACTTCGGGTTGCTACAGTAATTCCATGCTTTGCTACAGTACCATGCATTTATGCAAGTATTTTCTGCTGAAATACAACCTCTAACAATAAATGTTTTTTACAGACAACCACAAGAATAGATAGCAAGAACAATGGCTCCATTTTGAGCCTAAAAACAACCAAATCCATGGGTATTTTAGGTTTTACGAAATGAAAACCTTAGATCCGAGCCTTACCGAATTCAGGAGTGAGGGAGGATGAGTTTTGGTACTTTGGTTCACCGGAAAATCTCGTCGGAATTTTTTTTTTTAAAAATGAATGTTCGGCCGGTGAAGTAGAAAAAAAGAAGAAGAAAGAAAGAAAGGAGAAGGAGAGGGTCAGGTGGTTTCTCTTTTTTTTTTTCTTCTCTTTGTTTTTTAAGGGAAAAGACCAACTTGCCCTTCTAATAAAAGAATAAAAGTAAATAGATCCAAATGACGGAATTGCTCCCGATTTTCACATGAAAGTTACTATGCAAACATACAAAAATGCCACTGCTACTAAATGACCAAATTACCCCTAATGCAGGCATAAAGATAATGGTGTGATTTGGATGTGCCCATAAAGATAATTGTGGGGCTTCAGTTTAATGTTTAGGTAGTGATGAGAGTTTTGGAGCATGGGAGAAAGATTCTCCGTGGGGGGATTTGATATAAGTGGTGACATGGGTAGGGGTGGGAGACGAGGTGGTAGGACGAGAAGACATTATGATTTCAGAGAAGCTACTGGAGATTTGAACCAAGAACTGTGCACTGTCGAAACTTGCCGAAGATTAGGAAAAAAAACCAATTGCTACAAAGGATCTAATACCATGCTAGCATAAATAAAATTCTCTCTATATTAATATTCATAGAATTACATGTATATAAAGATGTACAAGTATATAAAGATAGCCATCACTATATAAGAAAATAATCAATCTAAGGGATCATATGCCAATTGTAAAATATCATGTATATTTTTGGGAGATATGGAAGATCCCATGGATATTTTAATAAAAAAATAATTAATCTAAGGGATCCTATGTTATTTGTAAAATATTATGTATATATTTGGGAGATATAGAAAATCCCATGGATATTCTCTAATACTCACATCTTTTTATGGATGGCTTCTATGTTATACACAATTTAGATGTGTTTGTGATAAATCTTCAAATTAGCTTGCCATATCACACATGATTCATGCTTTTTGAGTAATTGTTTTGTATGTAACACTTACTGATTTGCTCATTATTGATTCTATTGATTTAATTTTTTTTTTTTTAATTCAACTTGATGCTTGATGCATAACTTACCTCAGTGAAATTGATAACTGTGAGGTTTTGGCAAAGAAAATTAATGGTGATATTTTTTTTCATAAGTTGGTCCTTCTACAATATTCTCAAACAGAAGTAGAGGGAGTTGTTTTAAACATTTGAATTGCACCTAATATCTTGTAATGCCGATAAAATGGTAAATATTGGGGAGTTATAGGATAGTGGGACTTTTTATAAGATAATTTGTAAATATATTTATAGGATGTTCAATTCTATTCTAGGTTTAAAATTACATTTAATTGGGGTTACATGGATTTAAATTTGTATTAGAAAAATAATGTGTTTAATTAAGGAGATTTGCATAGCTGATTTTACAAAAAAGTTTATTTATTTAAGAAAAGTTGAAAGCAAAGAATATAAAGGGGAAAAATACAAAAAAAAAAAAGAAAATAAAAAAAAATGATTATAAAGTTAAAAAAAAAGGAATCAAATGAACATTACTTGAAAAATATTTGGCGTTTCCAACCAAATAGCATGCGATGCTGAAATTATTATTATTATTATTATTATTATTATTATTATGATAAAAAGGCAAGTATCGTTCTACAAGAGGGTTGTCAAGGGAACTTGATCGATTCTTTTGAGATTTATTAATTCAAATAGATTTCACATGAAATAATTAAAGTGCTACCACGTACATACTTAGAAAGCTTTTCTGAATTATTCATTTATATGTTATAAATGAATATTAATGGCAAAAAAAGATAATGTTATTCTCACAAATATTTTAAATTTTGAACAAAATAATATAATATACAAATAAAAAAATATTTAATATATAATTTTGAAGAGATAAAAAATAAACACACATCTTATACTGCAAGCATATCTTTGTTATTTATTAATTTTTCTGATGGTGAGGGAAATGAGATATTCTCACCGAAAAACCCAATGAATAAAAATACTACATTGGATGCAAAATGACATGGTATGATATAATCTTGTTATATTAAAAAGCTGGATGGCTACTGTCACGGTCTCAACCGATCATCTTCACCCGTGCGGCACCTGACATCATCAATGCGTACAGCTAGTTACTAGATTATGGTTATCATGGATGGGATTTAATTAAAAACTTTGAAATGTCCATAATACATTGAGACATAATTAATATCAAGAATTCTATCAATGGAGAAGGGGCCGACAAGGAAACAAAGGGAGAAGCCCCTAGACATTTTATTGCCAATCAGGGAGAAAAGAGACAACTTAGAGGTCCCAAGGTGCTTGTAGCAATGAAATATAACAGAGAAACAAAAAGACAAATAAATAAATAAATAAGGAAAATTGGGAAATCAGTGAGTGTTAATTAGAAAATTCTAGCAATAATTTCTCCCATTCTATTATCATCAAGGACTCAAGGTTTTAGGGACTTTGACTAAAATTTTCGAGGAGGATATGAAAAGCAAGCTTATTAGCAAATATTTAATAAAAATTTTAAAAATCATTTCAATTGTTGAAAAATATTGTAATTTTTTATTCCAAAAAATTTTTGATTTTATATAATTGTTAATAAATTTTAGAATCCAACAAAATCACAAGAGGAGGAACCCATTGGACATATAAATTCATTTAGCTTCTAATATATATACACAATAATAGGGGTAAATCTAAAGGATGAAGGTTTGGATGGCTTAAACAGCTAAATTTGAATGTGAATTGTTGTTTATTTCTTGAATAATGCTATCACTACTTTGTTCTAAAATTAATAGTTGAAAATCAATATATATATATATAAGGGCGTGTCATCTACGAACATTTGTTAATGGTCATCGGATCATAATCTATTAGTATTAAATTAGTTAAGTACTGTACATTAAATTAGTTTATTATTGTACTTAAAATAATGAAAAGTAAAATAAATAATATCCTAAAACAATTTAAATGAAATAGATAATAATAAAAAACAGCACTGAACGGTTAAAATGCATCTAAATAATATATAAAGTGGGATAAGTATCAACCATTAGATCATAGATCCCACGGTAGCTCAATTAATCACAAGCATTTACCGATAAAAAATTCTAAATCAAAACCTAATAGCCTAAGTTCCACCTTGGTATGCTCGACCAGCTTGGATTCATCTAGTGTAACCCAAGTGTAATTATTCCTCTTTTCTTTCTTCTCACTTCTCTCTGTTTCGCTCTTTTGTTTTTTCTCTTCATTTTTTTTTACAGTAGACACTCTACTAGCATCCACAACACTTTTCCTTTTCCGACGTACTCTTGAGCTACTTGTTTCTGATCTTATGGGTGACGGAGTTGGAATGGGTTCCTGTGTAGGCATAGAAACATCATCACTTACAAATTGAAAGAAGCTAGTGTCGTCATCCAATGTGACATTCTCATGTAAATACTGCTCGGCATCATCACCAATATCGCCTCTTTCATTTCCATGTGCTCTATCTCTTGCAAAGACTGCGACAATATCATTGAAGAAAGGAAAAGCTTTTCCCTAAAGACCAACTGCCTCCTTATGAGTCTGCATTGATGAACAATAAAATTAAAATCCAAATACTATAGATTATAAGATGGTACAAAATAAAATTAAAATTTTTCATACCTTCACATACTCCTCATATGCACTTTTCTAACATTCAATAATGCACATCTCGTAGTTCCAAACAAATCCACTTATTTGAAGTATATCGGCTATTGCAGTGGTTTTACCTCTATAAAATTTAATCCGGGATTCTATGTTAGGAACAGCCTTTAATGTGCTTGTTGGGATCTTCTCCTTCACCATTTTTTCTAATTGAGCAAGGTACCCATTTCTGAATCCATTTTCACCCCGCCACATTGGATTTGTAGATAGCTCAACTAAAGCATCAATCAGGGCTTTATCTTCTACGGTCCAGTAGTGTTTGCTTTGACTCCTACCCCTAGATTGTGAATCTGCATCCATACTAAACAACAAAATAATTTCTTGGTTATGAGTATCATATTCCTACCCTTGAACTATACTTTAAATATAATCATTGATTGTGTAAACCATAGCATTCAAGATAAAATGAGGGTCTGCCATCATGTAATAGAATTCATCAAATTCAAAATAATTAACATAAGGGACTGATATCATATCATAGAATTCATCAAATTCAAAATAATCGACATAAGGGGTTGCCATCATGTCCTACAAACATCAAAATAATTAACAAAATCCTTGTTGAGTCTTCATGTCATACAATACAATAAAACAAAGTAATTAACAACTTGATTATGCTCAAGTTGAGTGCCAAATATTAAACATATCCATGGCCATGTTAAGCCGAAATTGTGTCCATTCATCCGTTGGTTCAATGGCCGTAATGTTTTCTATGTCATCGGGTGTGTTTTCTTCTAGGATTGCATCACTAACATCATCTTCTGCAGGATCTTCTACCATTTCTTGTCTAATGAAGTTATGTAGCAAACAACAAGCATTTATGATACGCCGTTGAGTGGTTATATTATAAAAACTTGGGCTAGATAATATTTTCCAACGAATTTTTAGAAGACTGAATGCCTTTTCAATTATGTTTCTTGCGCTAGCATGTTTCATATTGAAAAATTCTTGAGGTGTAAGTGGTTAATGACCATCGGCCCAAGAAATTAAATGGTAGCGTTGTCCTCGAAAAGGTGCAAGGAAACCAGGGCAATTTGCATACCCAGCATCTACTAAGCAGTAGAAACCTAGAAAATAAAGAAATATTTAAGATTAGTAATGGTTTAAAAGCTATTTATTAGTAGGTCTCCAAAAGCAACATTCTAATATTATTTTTTTTTACCATCAGGAACCTTCAAGCCATTAGGCTTTGTCACTGCATCTCTAAGAACCCAACCATCATGGGCTGAACCTTCCCATCCAGACAAGACATATATAAATTGCATGTCTTGACTGCATACGGCGAGGACATTTGTAGTAATTTCAGATTTCCTTGATCTATATCTTGCTCGATCAATTTTGGGTACATTCACACGTATATGTGTCCCATCTAATGCTCCAAGACAATTCTACATTAAATAAAAAAAGAATAATTAGTCACATAATATTTACAACTAACAGGGCTTAAGAACCTAGGTCATTACCTTAAACCACTTCCACCTAAAGTCATTTGAGTTTTCAGTTATAGGTTCTGCTTTCTTTAGAAGAATAGAGTGACAAAGAATAACTGACTTCAGCACAGCATGGAAATGTCGACTAACAGTGTCGCCCGATCGGAGGAAATGAAATTTAATCACTCTATTCTTGACATGATGTGCTATAATGTTCAAAAACATTGTGATCATCTCTTGGACACTAACATTTAGTGTACCTTGTAGCCCACCGATTGTAGTTAACAATTGACACAAATTATGAAAACAACGTCGATCCATGCGTAACATGTCAATGCATTTAATATCACTTTCAAAAACTAAACGGTGGATATACTCATGTTGTTTGCGGCGCCTAGTAGATGATGATGAAATTTCATGTTCAATCATTCTTCATCTATTATTACTTTCCTCCGTTGCACACGTGGCGAGGACAATGCATAAAACATAGAAGTAGTATATGATCATTGTACAATATTCCCGAAGTTGCTTAAGCCTTGTCATATTATCAAAATCTAAGTTGGCAATAATGCATATGTGTAAGTTAATAAATATATTTTGAAGCAATGGAACAAGTGTTATTTGCACATATAAAGTAACATGACAAATATGTTACTTGACTATATATATTTTGATGCTGAAACATTATCACATATTAAGTAAATCTCACAAAGTAGAGTGAATGACATTCACATTTTTAATAATTATGTGAATGACAGCCATACTTTTAATAAAGTTAATTCATATCTAGGTCGTAATACTCAAAATAAATCATTAATTAGTAGTTTATGATGTGGGATCCTCAATTAGTAATTCATATCCAGTATCTTGATCATGATTGTTTATGCTTTTACTATTAATCTGCATGAACAATTGTCCTGTTAAATGATTTGCAATAGCAAATATTTCAGAATTCTCAAATATTAAAATACTAGTAGTTATACTTTTTTTTATCTGATCAAGTTAAACCAAAAACATAAGCTTAAGTTTTTACAATTAAATCGTGTCCAAATAATAATGTACTTACGATAAAAAAAAAATTCCTTCACTTATTTTTCAAAAAGTTACATTTCAGATTGAGTTTCAAAACATATTTGAATAAGAATAATTATGAGTGGGAAAATTTTTGGATAATTAAAAAGATTAAAAAATAAAATAATAAACCAAATAAAAAAAATTTCCCATTCAATATCAATTTCTCAAAAAAATACAAGAACATCCGTTTGCTTGATAATGAAGCAGCAAAATTTTCATTTTCAGAAAGGGAACAATTTTTAAATAATAATAATTATAAATAAGTAAAAAAACATTTATCCACAAAGGCCAAAAAATCAGCTCATCATCCTGTGAACAATTTATCAAATCAAACCATTTTGTGTTCCAAATGATTCAAACCATTTATCATCACATATCCTTTCAATCAACAAAGCACCAACATCTTTGCATAACTCAGCAAATCAAGAGAAAAGAGCAGAAACCAAAACTATGGAGAGATGGAAAACCTGGGCTAATGAACAATTTTAGAGAAAGAAGCTTGAAACCAAATTAAGATATGTGCTTGCCAACGAGGAAACGTCAAAGGGCGACGGCGAGATCCACTTCGGATGTTATGGCTCGCCGGTGAAGAGCAACCACTATAGGTGAGATTTCTGAAACTTTGCCCTAACTCTAGAGCCAATTTGAGACTAAAAAACACATAATAATATAAAATTGATTTCAAGGGCATTTTGATCTTTTTCACATTCTGGATTGGGCCAGTCCACCCGCTTGGTGATGATTGTCAATACCTCACACACTCCTCTCCCACTCCACTGATGCATACCCAAACAAGGTATTATACTCAATCCCCCCTCACTCCCACTCCACTCCTAACAACCAAACATGCACTAAACTTAACCTATATATATATATATATATATATATATATATATATATATATATATATAGATCATCCTTCTGTATCTGATCAGACGGCTAAATTCCAATGACCCAATCGTGAAGCAGTGGGTGAGTGAAACATCATTACGACAAGAAAGAGTGGAACAGGTTAACTTTCGTGAAAGCGCGTGGACAAGTTAAAATGGTCTAATTGGGACACGGGGCATTCTGGATTTCTTCGAGTGTTTTCCGTCCTGACGTTATCTCCATTGCATCGTCTTCTTCGCCGAGCTCTCTCGCTGTCGCTGTCGCTGTCGCTCTTTCTCTCTCTTCTTTTATCCTTCGCAAACTCCAGCCTCTTCGATCTCAACATCTCTTCCTTAATCCTCTCCAGATCCCCTTTCATCCGCATCAACCCGCTTCCGATCCTGATTTTTCTCTGTTGTTATCTTTATTGGATTCCTTCACGGAGCCCTAATTCATCCACGTTTCCTCCTAAATTGGGTCAAGAAAGCTCGATTCGGATTTGTCTTTTTTTGTTTTTGGACGACGGTTTTCCTTGAATTTGAATCGGAGTTGTGTTCAGTTTTGATCAAGTTTTGTTTTGTTTTTCTTTGATCAAAACCCTAGGTGTCTTTTTAGCGATCTTGGATTCCGTGGTTGTTTGGAAAGCTGAGGAACACTGACCCTAAGCTGTATCTTGTTGTTGTGTCTTTGTGGTCATTGTGGAGATAAGAAATGCACGGAGGAAGGAACAGGAAGGATGATTTGCCGAAGATCAATAACACCAACAATTTTGCTGCACTTGAGACGCTGAAGAAGAAGAAGAAGTCGGACAAGGATCAGGGAAAAAGCAAAGCGTCGTCGAAAAGCCTGGTCAAGGAGCCAGAGCCGCCTGTGTTCTGGGCGCCAACACCGCTGACGAAGAAATGGGCTGATGTTGAAGATGAAGATGAGGACGATTACTTTGAGACCACTGCGCCGCCCAGTAACGTATGGGGCACTTCGGGGCCTCGGCAGGCCAAGGAGACCGCCATTGTGGCGGAGGAGGTTCGTTCTTGGACTGAAGTTCTGTGTTTTTTTTAATCTTTCTTGTTTATTAAATCTCTGCATTCATGTTATCTGCTTTTCTAAATATAGGAATATTTGTAAATGAACGATCTACTACTGGCTGGTTACCAATCATCAGACTGTTTTTATTTTTCTCTCCCTTTTAGGGGTTGAATGGGAACATGAAGTGTATTAAAAGTTGGTGTATTTCTTTAATGCATGTTTATAGTTTTCATTTCAATTTGGTCTCTCGATTATATCCGATATCATTCTTTGGGGAATTAAAATTACAATGCACATATAACAAGGTATTCATGCAGACATCTACTGTTTGTTATTTTTTATTTTTTATTTTTTCTCTTTTCTGTTAAAATGCTATTTTCATTTAGCTTTTGGGAATGAGATATTTTGCTGAATTGATATTGCTTGTCATGCTTGTTATGTTTCATATATAGCAACTTGTTAGGTAATATCTTGTCTCATTTGAACAAATCCATGCTGCTGCAGTCATGTGTTGCTTATTTTTGCCTCTTCAGTTAATAGCTGTTGACATTCATTTGTTTCTGAAATAAGGTTGATTATCCTAAACCCTTCAATATTTTGTGGATAACCATTATATATATATTTTTCTTCATTGTGCCAAAAGTAGAGACAAAAAGGATGTGCCCATTACAATAGCCATCGCTTGTTACCCAGTTATTTAACTGGCGTGAAGATTTAAAAATTTAACATTGAATGTATTTTATCTTTTGCGGTTGAATAAAAATTTTCCCTTGCTTTGGTAGTTCATGCAGCTTTGACCATTTGTGACATTATCTTTTGAATCCCACTTTTTTTGGCATAGTTTTGAACCTATGCTCTTCCTTCTAACGTGGGAGGTGTGTTTATGGGCATGGATCTTATCTACACTTTTGGACACTTGTAATCAAAATGTTGGGTTTTTAAAGCAAATAAAAAGAATAAGCACCAGGAGAGAAGATCTTGCAAAGCAACAAAGAGAATGCAAGATACGAGAAAAATTTAAGAAGAAAGTATTTATGCAAGATGTTTCCGCTCATGCTTCTTATGTCTGACAATTTTTGAAATCTTTGTGGCTACAATGCCTTGGTTCTCATAGTCTAATTTTAGATGATAGTTTAGGGGAAATTTTTGACTTTGAATTAAGTATGAAAGCTGCTAGCCTAAATAATAAAATCAGATTAAGGCCAGCTAAAGTTCTAATCTACTGGTGGGAAAAAGATATTGTAAGCTCATAGAAATTCTAAATTGGGATGGCCAGCTAAAGTTCTAATCTACTGGTGGGAAAAAGATATTGTTAAGCTCAAAGAAATTCTAAATTGGGATGACAGCAATAATAGGAAATCATCTTGGAAAAAATCAAATGAATCCTCCACCTGAAATTGAAACTCCTTGAGGCTCTCAGTCTCTAATAGTGACAGATTTTACTTGGACTACCACATGCTTGTGATAAGGTTATCCTTTTAAGGCTGCAAAATTCTAACTACTTAATCTTTGTGAAAAGAAACAAAACTTGGATGATGCTGATGGAATATGTGGTGTATGTACATACACAATATGGATGTGTGCAGGGACAAATACATGAGTATGTATGTAGGTATATGTTTCTGTATGTACAACAGTACAAGTACATCTTTTGTTTAGATTTTTTTTTATTAAAAAGTCAGGCCTGTCCATCAAATCATGATTTATTTTATAAAATGATATAAAAATAAAAAAAAGCTTCTTGTGATATTTTTCTTGTAGGTTAGTTTTGTTTTACATAGTTTGCTTTAGTGGAAGTTAGAGGTAAGCATAATAGACAGTTGTTACCTGTGTCACTTTGCTATTTATTTAGTCTCTTTTTGCTAGTAGTTCAGTAACTTCAGTAACCCACATTTACTTGCTAAATTAGGATTGGATCACTTATTATCTATGGATAAAAATTCCTTGGTATCTTGGAATTTATTTTCTTCTAACTTGTTCTGAACTATATCCCTTCTGTATTGTGAATTATTTTTAGTAGGTATATCCGTGCCAACTTCTTCCTATTCTTTGTGAATGTATCTACTTCAATATTATTGTTGTCACTTAATCTTGATAATAGTTAGATTTCTTCATGATCATATGTGCCCTAAAAGAAGTGATTGGTGGATTGAATCTTATTGAAGTTCCTTGCTAAATTGTATTTATTTTATATATAGAATATGAACTATTAGGCACTAATAGCGGTACAATATATATACATATTAATTTTTTATTTTAACTTGGCTTTATTAGAGATTACTTTGGAGTAGAATCTGTTAAGCGTATAATAGTCATTGAATGTATGGAATGTGGCATTTTCTTGTGTTTGTATTGATGCTGTTTCCTTATATAGATTTTGTTATGTTTGTTCTCTTTTGTGTTTTTCTGCCATAAGGGAATCAAATACTAAACATTATTTTGGAACCCTTTTTTGAATGATGTCTGTAGACCATAGCCGCTGCCTCTCATAGCCGATCCTGGTTTTAAATATTTTCGAGTTAAGAGTGTGTCACAGAAAGTATTTCTCAAATGGATGACAAACATTTTTGTTATTTGGCATCAGTTCTTAATTGCAAAATGCCTATGTTGAATAATTTATGAAAATTTCTTTCATCTTGCTTGTTGTTCATTTTGGTTGTGCTAGTTACTTGTCATAATATTCAGCATTTCTAAGCACATTAAGTTATATCTCTTTATTCATTTATCTCTTAACATCAATATATTGGAGAAGCGATATGTTTACTTTTATAATGTTCGTATTCATATTAGACGAGAAGAGTAGAAGAATATATGGATAAATTGGCCTAGTTGTTTCTTGGAATCCTATTTGAGGTTGCTTTGGGTCCTTCCATTACTATCCTCTTGTTGAGACATTTCTTGTTAACCCCTTTGGGCTTCTGTTTTGTTGGTTGGTGACCCTTGTAACATGTAGCTTAAGGTGATAGTATAGGTATAAAAGCATAAATAAATTCTAATTTTCTTTGCAAATTCCCACTGCAGGAAAGTGAAAGTGAAGATGAGATTGATGAAATTGATGATGATTTGGAGGATGAACCTGAACATGAACCTGAAGTTCCTGCCCCTGTTGAGCCTGTTGTGAAGAAACCGGTTCCATCAATTGTTCCTAAGGATGCTGAACGACAACTTTCTAAGAAGGAGCTGAAGAAAAAGGAACTTGCTGAGCTAGATGCTGTTTTAGCTGAGCTTGGAATTTCAGGCAAAGATAATGCTGGGACTGATGGAACTAATGGTAATAAAGTTATCAACTCTGATGTGCATTTATGTTTTTATTTTCAATCATTTCTGTCCCTGACAGGTATTTTTATGATGTTTTTATTGTCTTGAACATGTAGCAATGGTGGAACGCTTGAATTTATGGACTTGAGCCTGCTTGTAAATATTACTATTCTGTTAATCCTGTAAAATGTGAGCTTTCATTGATTTTTTTTTTTAATTATCATTTTTTCAATTTCCTCAGGTGTTCCTGATAAAAAAACAGGAGAGCAGCATGGTGAAAAGAGCGAGGACAATGCAGCTGCTCCTTCAGAGAGCAAGACTTTGAAGAAAAAGAAATCAAAGAAAGATAAATCTGTCAAGGAAATTAGAGATTCAGAGGAACAACTTAATGGCACGGATGGCAATACCCCTGGTGAAGGTAGTGGCACTGAGCCTACTGAGGGAGATGCGTCTGGAGCCGATGTTAAAGAGAAAATAAAGAAGATGGCATCTGTGAAGAAGAAAAAAACAAATAAAGAATTGGATGCTGCTGCGAAAGCGGCACAGCTAGAAGCTGCTGCTAGGAGTAAAAGACTGGCCGCTGCTAAGAAGAAAGAGAAGAGCCATTACAATCAACAACCAGTCCGGTAAGCTGTTAGTCCTTTCATGACGAGCTTTATATATATATATATATATATGATATAATCCTTGGTAACATTTGTTAGAACACCAAATAAACACTTTGGCTGTCCTTTAGATGAGTTTGTTACAATGGATGTTATTGCTTTACTTGGAGAATTGAAGGCTTGTGCCCCGGAACAATGTCTGTAGTAGACTTATTAAAATCCCATGAAGGTTTTCTCTATATAATCTCGTTCTAATTAATTTTCTTGGCATTGCACTGTGTTCTCGAAGTCAGATACCAGATATGAAGGTTGGTGTTTGATTGAATGAAAAATTGAAACTTTTAATGCCGAAGTCGTGCGAGCTGAATGCTGCTTCCACTTGAGGAGTGGGCCCCGGGGTCCAATGTTTGTGGTGCCATTCTGTGCACTCAGGGGCTGTGAACCAACTGGGCTTGATTTGTTAGGCATAATTTGAGTTTGGTCTGAATTTAATTTTAAGATTTTGGAGCTCAGTTTGATTTAACTTGAAATTAAAATTAATGAATTTTTTAAAGACTTGGATTTAATTTGATTGGGCTCGAAACTAAAATATCATTTGTAGTTTTGATTGTTGTTCTTAATGATATACAATACAAATAATATAATATATTTTCAATTAAATGTATATAAATTATAAAGTTATTGGGTTAAGCTATATACGGTCTAGTTAATTTCAACCTCAAAAGGCCAAGCTCCAGCTTGGTTTGGAATCCTGTGAAGTTTGAAATTGGTCCATTTTTCGAAATGCTTGATAACCTTGTACTTTTTAAAATGAACTCGGAATTTTAAAGCTTTCGGTGTACCTTAGTTAAAGGATTTAGTTAAAAGTATTTGGGTTTCACACAATTATAACTTATTTCTTTCAAATTCTATGTTTAGGTACTTGGATAAATTTTTTAGTAGGGCATCAAACTATCTCTTATTTTTATTTTGGGGTTCAAATTTCAATTTGAAACACAATTATAAATTATAACTTATTTTTATTTTCTTTCAAATTCTATTTTTATTTTGATTTAAATTGAAGTTTGAACCCCAAAATAAAAAAATCATAGTTTGGTGCTTCTTTAAAAAATAAGACCTTCTAGTTTATCTGGCATTTCTAGAATGCTAGTAGCAATGTGTTTCTAAATTTACCCATCTTCAAACCTGGCTCTAACCTAAAGTTCCGAACACCCCACATACTTACCAAACAACAACATGTTCTACTTGATAATCTTTGGGCCACAAAAAATAGACCCTCTCGACTTTTTATATGTTATGAGGACCCTAAGTACATATCTCTTTGAAACCCAAAACCAAGCATGATCTTATTCCCTACACTCCACAAAAGCCAAAGAAACTGACCATATTCACTCCACCCGTCGTTGAGCACTTCGTAGCCCAAGATCATACCATGAAACGATCGCAGACCGAAATAGAATGGAGAACTAAAGAGCAAGATACTCTTAAAGAAGAACTCCAAAAAGCAAAAGATGAAATCAAAAATTTGAAAGAATATTTAATAAAAGAAGAAAAAGAGCGTGAAGAGAGACTTGAACAGTTTCCCAGCCAGCTACACCATATGAAACATATCGTTCTAAAGAAAGTACTAAGAACCGAATATGAAGATTTCCTAAAGACACAGGAGGTGCTTAAGGAATTATCCAAAGAAGATCATATAATAGGTGGATTTGGTTTGACATTGGAATCTTATCAAGAACCAGTACACAAAAATCAGTCTTGCTGTTGCCATAAAGGGTTCACGGTCTTCAAACCTGTAATAAACCTCTCAATATGGGAAGATCAAGAAATTCATAATCAAAAGATTACCCTGGAAAACTTATTAAGATATGGCTTCCTATCCAAGGTTGTACTTACAAAACCGACACAAATAAGCTTCTTTAGGAACCATTAGAGGTTAACATACATCTTGAACAAAATATTCCAGAAGATCAAGACACCGGTAGCAATCATTATGACAATAAACTCTATTCCACCGGGTTATGAAACAGGTTATCATGATGATGCCAGGCACTCCATTCAAATAGAAGTAGCTCTACAAACATTTCCAATCATGGAGAGAATTGACTCTTATGACTTTCAAGACAATACTGTTGATGGGTCTATAGAAGAACATATGCGCTTATGAAGAGCATTCTCTTTCTTAATCACTCCTCCAAGGCCCATAAATAGAATGATAATGGAAGAAAGAAACATGAAGGTCTATATCCAGCAGGAATACTCAACAATCTATGTACCATTCGGAAGTATTCTTCAGAATGATCCAGCGGCTACACAACATTTCAAAGGCATTAATGCAAGAGCCCTCTTATTACAAAAAGGAGATCAGCTTGACAGCATGCTACCTTTGGACTACACTCCAGGAGAAGATACATGGTCTCCCACACAAGAAATGAATCTCAACAATATGATGGAAGACTAAACTACTCCGAAGTTTGTTTTTTTATTATGTAAAAGTAATTTCACTGTAGCAGTACTGTAGCAATTTCACTGTAGGAAAACCGGGGTCCTACCCCCGGTTTTTACCCCTGGTTTTATCTAAGTCTATGGGCTCCTTCCTCTATAAAAGGAGCCCTCCTCTTATAATGAAAGGCATACTTGCCCCCTATCAATAAAGACTCTCTTTATTTACATCTAGCCCCTAATCCTCCCAACCATCCTCCAATCCTCCAAACCCTTCCTAACCCTTCTCTCCTTAGAAGAAGACTCTGATCCCTAACCCTTACTTCGCTTAGGTCGCTCCAGAAAGGCGTATCTCTGCAAGTTCAAGGGCGTCCCTGTTCATCCTGGTATTAGAGCCAGATTCGACTCCTAAATGGTAAGAATGAATTTTTCGGGGTCAAACCCTTAACGGGGTCCCCAACATGTAGACAAATAGAAAAGTTAGTGATTGCTCTATGATTCTCAGTCCTAATAATCATTAAAAAAAAAAAAACACATGCAAAAAATCATATGAGTCCATATAAGGGAAAGAGCTGATCATAAAGACTTTTGTTATTTGAACTACTGGAAAGAACAAACAGTACCCATGAAAAGACGGGGAGGTCCGTAGGGGAAAACGATTACGGAGGTAAGTTTGAACGACAGAACTTGAACGATCGTCCCTCATAGTTCCCATATAAGGACTCAAAACTTAAAAAAAAAAAAAAAACAAAAAACCATAAAACTTGTTAATCTAAGGGACTGAGACATAAGCAGTTACTTCTTGAACTTGTCAAAATACATGAATGGGATCCTGTTTCTTTATAAGTCTATATCTAAAGATCTTTTGTTAATTTTTTATTTCCTAGAAATTTACTTTATTTTAAAAAAAAAAATTTTTTTGCAAGCAAAGTTATTTATGGATGCAAAAATAGAGTTGATCTTTAAAAAATTAGTCATATTAGAAAATCAATTAACCAAAATAGAAATTATTATTAGCAATATAGATTATCTCAAAAATAGTGTGGATAAACTAAAAAGTAGCCATATAGACATAGATGATATTTGTTTAAAAATGAACAATGTCCAAATAGGATATGGACCAAAAATAAGAAAACCAGTTTCTGCATTTAGAGTTTGGACAGAAGAAGAACTGAAAAAACCATCTGAATACAGGTTAAGATTTCCTCGAAATATAAGATGAAAAATATCTTGAAAGCTAAAAATCTAAGTGATTTCTACTCTTTCTTAGAAAAATATTGGATAGAAGAAGAAAAAATAATTCAGTACACATTAGCAGGAAAAATAAAAAGACAAAAATTAGAATGGTTACAGGAAGCAGAAGAATATCTAAATTATAAATGGCAATTAGAGGAAGAAGAAGAAACAATATATATGCAAACATTAATTATCCGTAGGTGGCATAAAAATCATATGGATCATTTAAAAAATTGGGAACAAGGGTTAATAATACAATATGAATTCATAGAATCCTCTATATGCTAGAAATGCCTGGATATAGTCTTGAAAAAGAAATACAAATACAGGAAGAAATATTAAAAAAGGTAGAAGAAGAATATCATAAGAAACTATTTGAATCAGGAACTCTTACAAATATAAAACAAATGAAAAACATTAGAGGACTTTTAATAATAATAAGACAAAGAATTGGATATTTAAAAGATTTAAAAAAGATTAGAGATAACTAATGCCAGGATACACATTAAAAAGAGAAATAGAAATAGTAGAGAAAAGAATAGAAACCTTATTAATTAACTATTTCAAATTAATCAAAGAAATACAGTTTAGTCAACTACCAGAGAAAAAAGAAGAAATAATCTCACAACAACAAGAATTAACTAATTTAAGATAATTATTAAAAGAAAATGTCTAAAATAGTAAAAAACATAGATAATATAAGAAGATTTCCTATCTTCAAAAGAAGACATACTAAAAGAACAGAAAAAATATTAAATCCAGAACAACAGCTAGAATTAGCAAAAAATAAAAATATTAATCTAATACCGGAGAAGAGTTATATAATCATGGCATAATAGAAACACGAGAGAAAAATTTATGAACACTATGATGAAACAGAAGCATGTTGTCCTAATGAAAATTCTCAATTAGTGTTAGATTTAATTACTGAAAAATCTTATAATAAACTAATAAGTTCTGGTTATACTTTAATACATCTTGGATTACTAATACTTGGAATAGTAGGAATGCATAGAAAAGGATTAGGAGTAAAATTACTAGCTAGTCTAGTAGATCTAAGGCAAATAGATTCTATGACAAAAGCAACTATAGAATCAACAGAAATAGACATGAATGAAGAACCTGAAATAGTATATATGACTCTAAACTTTATTGTAACTTTGGAAACTTTCTACAAATATATAAAATTAATAATTTTATCCAAAGGATATAACATGTCTACTAATGCCTCTAATTTAATAATATCTAAAATATTTACGGGGCAAATATCCAATACCAGTAATGTTAAATATATTTTAAAACCAGAAAAACTCCAAAAATTATTAATAAACCAAGGCATAAAAGCAATACCGGGAAAATATTATTCAACAGAATTACTAGAAAATACTGAATGGAATATAAAACCAGTACTAATAGAGCAAGCTAGTCATCCCAATTCAAATTGAATATTTTGAAAATCGGGATGGTAGTTGTAGTATAAGAATGAATAATAAAAGTAAAGGTGTGATCATTGAAGAAATAAGTGAAGAAGAAGAAATATGAAAGAATTATTAGAAACAGAAAATTTGGATGAAATAGAAACTCATTTAGGACCTTTGAGAAAATACTTAAATAAAAATAATACTGGAAATATAAGAAACCAGATTAAGGAAAGAAAAGCTAGATGGTTAATTTACGTAATAAGATATATCAGATATAAGATCCAAGTAAGAGAAAATGGAGAATACCTATATAGAATTAAAACGAAAACTACACAACCTAATGGGAAGATAGAGTATAAGGAAGAAAAAATACCCTATAAAGAAATTTTTAATGAAGACCATGAAAAGAAACTAGAACGTGTTAGAAACCTTAGAAGATGGCTAGAAACACAATATGAAAACATAGAAGGTTGTTATTGTTAAAATGGAAAAATTAATAGAAGAAATATATCCAGGATATAACTGGAAAATAGATTTTGAAGAATTACCAGAAGATATAGATGACGTAGAATTTGTAATAAAATGCAGATATACCCAGCATAATTATATAAATAATGATGAAGTATATGCATACATTGAAGATAATTTGGTAAGAGAAGAACTACCTCAAGAACTAGAATATGAGGAAATTATAAAACAATTAGATGAAATAGATATTAATGAGATTCTAACAAACATGGAAGATAATAATCACCAGCAAGCATCTACTAGTAGTAATAGAATATATGCAGGATCTACTACTACAGAACAAACAAGTAAAACAACACAACCATTACAGTATCCCACAAGACATGACTTTAATGAATATCCAGAACAAGGTTATCAAAAATTTAGAGGAAGAGGAAAATCAGATCCACTTGAAGTAGTTAGGACTATGCCAAAACAAAATAACGAAGGAAGCATGTTAGTACTAAGTACAGTCCACCCTCAAAAATGGGCAGAATTAATAGATAGATGGGAATCAGATGCTATAAATGCAATAGAAAGAATCCCACACACACTAGATCCCTTAGGAACCACAAATTTTATAGAAAATCTATTGGGAACAACTGATAGAGAATTACTTAATAGCTGGAAGATAAGTTTTCCAAATGAATATAAATATATGATCCAAATGGCAGATAATCCTTATAATGTTACAGGTCAAATTAGACAAATAATTTTAGGAACTAATCCGTCCAGAGGAGACACAGTTTTACAAGATATAGCTGCAAGAGACTTGGAAAGGCTTCAAATAAATAATTTTAGTGAAATAGTAAAATACAGCCAAATATATATAACTTTAGCTGCAAAAACAGAAAAGCATTTGCTAGTAATGAGCTAACAAAAAGATGGTTTAGTAAATTACCAAAACCCCTAGGAGAACTTATATATAAAAACTGGAAAGAAAAAGGGCATGAAAATTTAACAGGAATAGGACCAGCCATAATGTTTATATTTAATTTCCTTAAAGATAAATGTTTAGAAGCAGAAGCTAGCAGACAAATTTCAAATTATAGTTATTGTAACCAAATATATGTATCTACTATAAGTAGAGAATATAGACAAAATAAAGGATTAAAAAGAAGTCAATATTATAAAAAAGGAAGGCCAAGAGCTAATCATGTTAAAAAATTCAAACGGCATAAACCACCAACAAAATGCAAATGTTATTTATGTGGAATAGAAGGACATTATGCTAAAGAATGTAGAAATAATAATGTGAAAAAAGAACGGTTGAATTTATATCAGAACCTAGAAATACAAGATGAAATTGATATAGTAAGTATCGCTAGTAATGATAGTGAAAATGATAGTAATGTTTGCAGTATATATGAAGATGATGGACCTAACTTCACTGAGGACCAAGATACATATAAAAACCTAGTAGAATTTTAATGGAACACTTGACTTTAACATACAGTTTAGATAATAATCCTAAATTTCTGTTAGAACAATATAATCAAGTAGAAGACTTTACAAAATGCAATCATGATTTTGAACCTTTTAAATTTAATTACAAAACTAAATGTGACAAATGTTACGGGATATCATGTATTAAAACATAGAGTCACTTGCAAAAATTGTGACTTATCCCTATGCGAGAAAATGTGTGTTAGAATTATATAAATTTGAATTTGGAGAATTAATGATAGAAAATACAACATCAAAACTATATACAAATAAAGAAATAATTTCACAATTATTAAAAAGAATACAAACACTAGAAGCAGAAATCTTTAGATTAATGGAAGAAAATATACTTCTAAAAAATAAAGGAAAATATATTACCCAAAGCATAGAAGATATAGAGGAACAAGCATTAACAATATCTCCAGTAGATTTTAGAAATAATAATCTACTAAATATAGACTTTCACTTAGAATTTAAAGACGGACATCAAATTACAAGAGTAGGAATAATTGATACGAGGAGCAAACAAAAATTATATTACAGGAGAAATAGTACCCCAAAGATATAGGGAATTATCCAATCACAAAGCAATAGTACAAGATGCCTTTGGAAATAAAATAGAATTAACGGAAAAATTAGCGGTTTGTATGGTTATCTTAAATAGTCAAAAATATAACTTACCACATACATGGATTAAACCTTTTAATAAGAATAAATCCATACAATTTTTGTTAGGAATGAACTTTATTAAAAATCAATCGGGAAGCATAATGATACAAGGAGAAAAGGTAATCATTTTTAAGAAAGCCAATCAAATAATGACTACCCCTATGATAAAAGAAGTAGGATGTTTAATGGATACAAAGAATATTCCTTTAGATGAAGAACAAGATGTAGAAACCCAGATAGAATTGAACCAGTTAGAACCTTTGAGACAAAAACTAAAGCCACTCTTAGAAAAACTAAAAGCAGATGGTACCATAGGTGAAAATCCCATCAAGAATATTAATAGAACAAAAGAAAAATGTAACTTCGAAATCATAAACCCAAACATAAGAATAACATGTCCAGTAATAAAATCTACTCCGTATGAACATGAAGAATTTGGAAAACATATAAAGGAGTTATTAGATTTAAAAATAATAATTAACTCTCAAAGCCCTCATAGGACTAGAGCTTTTATTGCAAACAAACATAGTGAGATAGTAAGAGGAAAAAGTAGAATGATATTTAATTATAAAAGATTAAATGATAACACTGAAGATGATAGGTATCCACTTCCAAATAAAAAAGCATTGATAAATAAAATAAGACACACACACATATATATATATATAGTAAATTTGACTTAAAAAGTGGATTCTGGCAAGTCCAACTTGAAGAAGAAAGTAGAAAATGGACCGCATTTGTTACTCATAATGGGCATTATGAATGGAAGGTAATGCCTTTTGGATTAAAAAATGCTCCACAAGTATTTCAAAGAAAAATGGATAATATATTTAGAAATGATAATTTCATAGTAATTTACATTGATGATATCTTAGTATTCAGTAAAAATGTTAAAGATCATTTACTTCATCTCAGCATATTCTTCAAAAAATGCATGGACAATGGATTAGTGCTATCTGAAAGAAAGATGCAGATAGGATGTAGAAAAATTGAATTTTTAGGAGTAATTATAGGACAAGGACAAATAGAATTGCAAAAACACATTGCTACCAGCATTCTAGAAATGCCAGATAAACTAGAAGGTCTTAAACAAATACAGTCATTTCTTGGAAAATTAAATTATGCAAGGAATTTTATTCAGAATCTTAGTCAGTTGGCAGGACCATTATACAACAAAACGAAACAAACAGGAGAACGAAAATTTAATCAAGAAGATATTAAGTTAGTCCAAAAAATTAAGGATATAGTAAGAAAAATAAAACCACTAGAACTTCCTCCTCCAGGATCATACATTATTATTGAAACAGATGGAAGAATAGGTGGATGGGGAGCAATTTTAAAATTTAAACCAAATAAGCAATCATCTAAACAAGAAGAAAAAATTAGTAGATATGATAGCGGAACTTACCAAACCAAAGTAACTAGCATAGATGCAGAAATCTTAGCATGCATAAAAGCACTGGAAAAGTTTAAATTATTTGTTATAGATAATACTGAGTTTATGTTAAGAACAGATTGTCAGGCAATAGTTTCATTTTATCATAAAAAATCAGAAAATAAGCTATCCACTAATAGATGGCTTATATTTATAGACTACATAGTAGGAAATGGTTTTCATGTAATCATAGAACATATAAAAGGAAAAGATAATTTTTTGGCCGACCAACTAAGTAGAATTATACAAGAAGGATCCAAAAAATGAGCAATTTATATAAGAGCAAAAGAAAAGAAGTCATTACAATTAGTGATCATAATAATATGATAGACATGATAAAAGATCTCCAAGAATTCAGGTGGAAAATAAGAGATAAATATCCAGTATCATATCCAAAAACAAGAATATTAGAAAATATACAAGGATTGATTGACTTTATGAAAAGAAAAGTTGAACAACAAGGGGAAAACAGCAAAACAGAAGAAGGATATATAAGAAAGAAAACAACAAAAGAAATGGTAGTAGAACTTCAAGCAGAAATAGACATTATAAATCAAAAAATAGAACAGCTGGAACAAAATACAGCAATTACTAATGCATATAATTTTATACAGGAAAATGGATAACTCCCAGATATAATGTTTACATTTAATTTCCTTTAGGTACCATATATCATCGGTCGATATCCACCTTCACTGTTGGTAGCATCACAAAGAAGTTTAAAATTGAAATATTTTGCTTTGCATATGTCAATGAACCCTTGAACGCATCTTTTGCCACTATGATTAGGTGTTGTTTCCCACATTGTCATTGTCATTACATCAAGGAGCTTTTGGGCTTCCTCAACTTTTCCTAATATCTGAAATCTTCTGTGGTTCTCTTGTTGCTTATCCCCTAGATGCAAAGATGCCAATGTCATATATGAGTAACAACAAAATGAATTATAAACAAATAGAATCCTAATCTTCATCAATCATTTTAAACAAAATTTCTTCAAATAGCACAAGATAAAATAAGGGATGCATCTGAAATTTTCAAATTACAACCACAAGAGAAGACCGAAAACATTGCAATTTTTTTTTTGATAAAGTGGATAAATCACATAAATAGATTGAAAATGAGAAGGAACAAAGACTGAAAAAGAAATACAACCACCACCAGAAGAAAGACTGGAAAGAGACAGGACATTCACCAGCGATGGAGTGAAACAAAACAAGAAAACAGAAAACAAAGGAAAACAAAGAAAGACAAAGAAACTACAGCCCTTAGCGGACTAAACAGTGTAAAGAGAGAGCGCCATCAGATAAGGGAATCCAACTGTGCGCTTTGAGGGGTAGCACTATCCCTAGGACCATTTGCTGAGGAGTCAGCAAAGTTGAGACTTCTTTTGAATGTCGGGATTGACTCCTCCAATGCAGCTTTCAGTGTATTCGGAGCTGCATGAATCCAAGCAATGACTAAGAGGTTAATTTTAACTATAATCGAAGAAAACTCTAGTGCTATGCATGAAAAAATGCGATTATTCCTTTCCATCCAAATAGCCCAACATATTGCCCGAATAAGTAGGCTACTGAGCTCTTTAGGAGAGAATTCGCCAAACAACACCCATGAGATCCATGTTTCTTTTAAAGAAGCAGGGGGAATGGGGGTGTTGAAGAGGGAGCAAAAGTACGTCCAAATCCTGGTTGCAAAGGGGCATTTTAGAAGCAAATGGCATGTAGTTTCCTCAGCAGCATGGCACAGGACGCAAGTGGTTGTGGAGATTCGATTGCAGCCTCTCCTGGCTAGGTTTACGAGGGAGAGGATCTTATCTGCTGAGGCTAGCCAAAAAAAGGTTTTAAACTTCAACGGACATGGCCCTTTCCAGAGGGGTACTCCAATGGGTGATCTGGTGCCGTCGTGGTTCAAAAACTTATAGAATGATTGCACTGAGAAGATACCTTTTTTATCCCAACGCCAAATCCTAGAGTCCCTCCCTTCAGAAGGAGGGGGTGGGAGTAACTCTTGGAGAGAGCATAGCTCAAGGCTAAGAGAGCTTGGCTCCATTTCAAAGAAGTCGCGCACAATGCTTAAAGGGTGCTGCCAATGCATAAAGAGGTCAGACCACCTATCTCTTAGTAAAATTCCATCAAACCATCTATCTAACCAGAAAAGGGTAGATCTCCCATCTTTGAGAGCAATTTCAGTACTAAGAAGGAAAGCTGCGTGACAACTAAGTATTGCTTTCCAAAAGAACTAAGATCTAGAAGGAGTTGAGTGAAGAAGCCTGAATAGCTGGCCATCCCTGCCATAATTGAAGGAGATCACTGGAGCCCAACAGGCGTTATCAATTGAGGAGAACTTCTACCACCATTTGCCTAGGAGAGCATAGTTGAAATCACGAAGGTTTAAAACTCCCCATCCTCCCTGATCCTTTGATTTGCAGACACAAGCCCATGAGACTAGGCGGCACTTCGGACTAGTGAAATCATGCCCACTCCATAGGAAATCTCGACGGAGTCTATCTAGTTCACGAATCACCCACAACGGGAGTTCGAAAATACACATCCAGTACGTGGGGATGGAGGACAACACTGAGTTAATAAGCGTTAAACGACCCCCCATTGACATGAATTGGAGTTTCCAAGATGCCAGTCTAGCTCTAACCATATGGGTCAAACGAAGCCAGTCCTGACGGCGAGGCCTTTTGCCCGATATGGGGACTCCAAGATAGGTAACCGGGAGAGGGGAAGCTGAGCAGTTAAGTGTTAGGGTTTCGACTTCCTGTGGGAGTGAGCCCCCTCTTATTGAGTACAAACAACTCTTCTCGAAGTTGACACTCAATCCAGAAAGCCCTTCGAAAAGATAAAGGATCAACTTAAAAATTCGGAGATCTTCAATCCCTCTTGTTGTGACAAGAAGAAGGTCATCTGCAAATTGAAGATGGCACATATTATCTAATCTGCCCAGTGGGACACAGACCAAAACTCCTGACGCCAAAGCATGATTACACATTGCGCTAAACACGTCGGCTACCAAAACAAATAACAGTGGCGAGAGTGGGTCTCCCTGGCGGAGTCTACGTTGGAAGCGAACATACCCTGAGGGAGTGCCATTGATCAAAATATTGGCCTTTGAGGAAGCAAGGATCATCCTGACCCAGGTTGTCCATTGATTACTGAAGCCCCTTGCAGCAAGGATATCCTCAAGAAATTCCCAATCCACCATATCAAAGGCCTTAGAGAAGTCCACCTTGAAGATGCGCCCATCTAAGCCTCTCTTTTGGATGCTAAAAATGAGTTCCTCAGCTGCCACGATATTTTCAGTAATATTCCTACCTTTAATAAAGGCCGACTGGTTGCAATCCACCAAATTGTGAATAACCCCTCCTAGGCGATTAGCTAGAAGTTTTGAGATGATTTTAATAGAGGAATTAATTAAGCTAATGGGGCGAAAGTCACACAGAGTCATCGCACCCTCTTTTTTTGGGACTAGAACATTATTTGCCCAGTTTAAGCGCTCCAAGTTAGCCCTACCACTAAAGAAGTCATTGCATAAATGGATCAAATCGTGGTGGACAGTTTCCCAATGTTTTTGGAAAAAAAGCATCGGGAAACAGTCTGGGCCAGGGGCTTTATCTGCTCCTAATTCAAAAGTGGCCTTTTTTATTTCAGCGACTAAGAAAGGGGCGTCGAGGGCACTCAAGTCAACCAAAGATTTGTGGGAGAACAGTCTAGTCCAGTTAACTTTAAAACGAAAGTCCCGTTTACTTCCGAATTGTTTACGGAAGTATCTTGTAAAAGAATCACCAATATTAGGATCTCCCTCTCTCTATTCACCATCAACGAGAAGTCGAGGGATAAGATTACTATTGTGTCGCCCATTAGCAATATCGTGGAAGAATTTAGTGTTGGCATCACCTTCCTTTAACCACTTGATCCTAGATCTTTGTCTCCAGTGAATTTCTTCCTGTTGCAAAGTCGCGTTAAGGCTAGATCGAAGTTCTAGCTCCCTTAAAGATTCTTCCGTAGTAAGTTGTCGAACTTCCTTAAGGATATCCAAGGAGTTTAATTCCAGGAGCAAGGTCTTCTTTCGCTTGAAAATCGGGCCAAAAGTTTCTTTAGCCAGTTGCGCAGTTCCCGACGGAGGTACATCAACTTCTTGGCCAGAACAAATGCTCCACAACCAACAAAAGTGGGGGTTTGCCACCAATCTCTAATCAGCTCACTGAATCCGTTTGTGGTTTCCCATGCTGCTTCGAATTTGAAAGAACGCATGCGCACCTGCCTCCAAGCAAAGGAGGACATGGTCGACCCAATCCTTGGGAGAGAGGTTTGGAAGCATCTAGGGAACAGTGCCGCCCAATTGCTTTGGAGATCAAGAAACATTCTAATTTAACCCAAGTGGGATTCAATTGATTGTTTGACCAAGTAAATCTTCTTCCCAACAAAGGGGGTTCCATGAGAGAAAGGTCAAAAAGAAGACTTTTAGCACTATTAATGTCCTCCAAATTAGGCAAACCTTGATTTCTATCTTCTACAGTGAAAATTACATTAAAATCACCGCAAACAATCCAAGGAAGGAGGGATTGTCCTTTACTCGCCGAATCTCATTCTAGAAGGCAGCTTTTAAGCGTATATCATTAGGCCCATACACGCATGTACAAAGCCAAGATGTCCCGTTTGAGCAAGAGAATTCCACCGAGAGACAGAATTCACCATAAAAAACGGTGCGGCGTAAGCGGCAATCTTGTTCCAAGCAATTAAAATCCCTCCCGCCGAACCTCTAGGGGCGGGAGACAAAACAATCGAGCTTATGTCCCCCAATATCCCTCCAAGTAGACGGAGTGAGAGAAGCTAATTTTGTTTCCTAGAGACAACAAAAATCAAAATGATGAAGTTCTAGGAAATTCCCGATCGGGAATCTCTTCTCTCGGCTCGCCTAGGTCTCTCATGTTCCATGAGAGTACTTTCATGGAGAACAGGGGCAGGTTCGAGTTGCGGACCTCGTGGAGGTCTCCGCTTTGTTACGGACCTTAGAAGAGGTTCCCGTATTAATGGAGTTCCGCCGTGCATGACTAGTTTCCGTAGACCTTAATTTATTCAAACAAAAGGATTTATGATCCTTGGAAGAAACAAAGTTAATGCCGCATGCCGCACAATATTTTTCTAATTGAAGATCAGACCAAGAAGAAAGAGAAAGAGGGTTTGAGGATGTACATAATGGCGAGTCGAGAGGCCCTTTTCTCTTAGCGGAACGATGCAGATTTGAAAGGAAACCCGATTCTTCATTCCAACGTGATGAAGGCTTCTTAAGTCGGTCGCTGCGACGGGCCACAGGAGAGGGTACAGATGCCGGTTGAGGAGCATTGTTCAGAGTTTTAGCTTCGAGAGATTTAGCCATAGCTAAGAAACTTTGGTGCACCTCATCATCATCTTCAAATTCGTCGTCATCTGTTCCATAATCTACCTCATCCAAAGGTGGGTCCTCTGTACCCTCTTTTTCAGTAACAGGAACGTGGTCCTCTACCTGGAGAGGAGAGGGGACTTCCAAGCGAGGATTGCGAGTGTTAGTCTTGATAAAAGGAACTGGCTCGGTAAAGGAGCGGTGGACTGAGGGAAGAAGAGCCCAAGCACCATTGTCAATTTTCCACTCATAGTGTGGGGGAAGTTCCGCAAGAAGCGGGGGACCCTCTGATTGAAGACAAGCTATGTTATCATTACTAGCAGGAGAGCAAGAAAACTGATCCATAGGATTTAAAGAGGGGTCAACATCAGTACTCGAGGGAGCTCCAACAGGAGAGGGGATAGCAACAATGTTCAAGGGAATACAAGAGTTTCCTGCGGAATCTTCCATGACGGAGGGACGGGGGACCCCAAGTTCCTTAGAAGAAGCCAAGCCTGCATCTTGTACCCCTTTCAAGCCCAAGTTTGGAGAGAACCCTTTGCTTGCATGGGGATGTGTGTTAGAGGCTCCACCTTGAGAGAGATTCACGTCATCTAAGACCTTGGGAAACGTGGTAGGGGGGCCATCTTGAGAGAATGCTGACTTAGAGATTGGAAACCTCTCTTTAGGAGCCTTGGGAAGTGTATTTGGGGCCCCATCAAGGAAGAGTGGTGAGATGGGGATAGCATTAAACTCATCCAAAGTCTTGGGATGTGCTTTGGATGTGGGAATCAACGGTTGCATGGAGTGATAAGCATCACGTGAATTAGACTCCAAAGCATGGCTTTCAAAATTTTCACAAGTCTTGGGGGTACACAGTTCCAAAACTTTTGGACGTTGCAAGCTGATAGCACATTTCGGCGGACCATCAGAGATGAAAGAATGGAGTGAATTTGACCCCTCAGACAGGCCCTCAAATGTACGACCTGTCAGACCTTTGGGGGCAGACCTCAATGGTTTTTCGGACAAGCGGGGAACTGATGGACCATCGGTCCGAAGCAGAGATTGCCGAGATGCCGGAACGGAGGAGAGACGAGAGCGAGGCTCAATTGCTGGTGGGCACAGATCTGAAAGGCCGCGGGAGCAAGGCTCCACCTCCGGTCCGGCTGTGGGTCCAACGTGGAAGACCCTGTACGACGGGAGCTTAGCTCAACCGCCGGAGGGTGCTCTTTGTTATGCGAGTTGCCTCGGTGGGAGCGTAGCTCCACCACCGGACGCCAGACCTTCTTCGGCTCGTTCATAGAGACTCTGGGTGCTTTACCTTTATCTTGACAAGGTTGTTGAGAGGGGGGAGGAGAGAGAGCCTTATCTGCTTGGGGAGAGAAGCGAGACGACGAGGGGTGAAGCTCCGCCCCGCTGATGACAGAGGCCTTGTGACGTTGGCGGTCTGAGGGGTGGAAAAAGTCCACCATTGCCAAATACCTTCGGGCTCCTACAATAATCTCAAGTTCGTGTGGAAGGGTGGCTGCCGGTCGAAGCCTAATGGAAGCGTAAACGAACTCCAAAGACACTGCTGCACTATTCTGGACACCAATAAGGTCTCCTAAGGGCTTCAAAACTTCTAGGACTGTGGCATGATTCCAATAGTGGAGCGGTAGTCCGGTAATTTGAACCCAAGTGGCGAGATGAGGAGAGCCAACTCCACCAAGGTCTGGAGACCAACAGTCTAGCCGGATGACACACGGCCCATGCTTACTGGTAAGATGGAAAGGGTTAAGCTTCTCAGCCTCTCGTGCTTTCTCCTCTGACTTGAAGGAAACGGCAAAAGGTTTGAGGCCGAACGGGGTAATCTTCAGGATCTGGAGGCCAAGAATCTCCGTGAGACCCTCCATGAGAGATGCTTCCGAAGCTTGACCTGTAGCGACTGTGGCGACGGAAAACTTCGACAGAAACTGTCTGGAGCATCTAATGTTGGCGGAGACTGGCAAAGAGATGGTGGTGCGCTGCAGACGAGGAGTGAGAAGGTCCGGTTGGGGAGGAGGGAGCTGGGGGAGGAAGAGTGGGGAGGAGGTTGTCTCCTCTTTGTTCTAACCCTCTTCCTCTGATGAGACTTGTGAGCCCTAGCGCCGACCAACAATGAGCAATCAGTTGCACGATGGCCAGCTCCAAGACAATTTCTGCAAGTTAGGCAGTGCCTGCATTCAACTGCAGTGTGGTTTGGTCGGAGACAATGAGCACACGGCGCCCTTTCTGGCGGAGAGCGCCTCCGTTAGAGGTTAGGGCGAACATCATGGAAAGTGTACAAGGGATGGGTGGGGGATCTTCTCGCTTGGGACTGAAGGATCGGCGGACTCCGCTTGTGTTGGTGGACCGTTGTCCAATCGTCATCTTCAACTGTAGTCATCGTCACCTGCCGGCCGGAAGGTCGAGGGACAGGTTGGGGGAAGGAAACAAGTGGTGGGGGAGGGGGGATTTGGTTGCCATGGCATAGGAGATACCTTGGCGGACTAGACTATTGAAGGCGTAGTCATCCGAAGGAGAAGCTTGGTTCACCGGCATATCGCCTCCGTGGTTGCCGCTGGAGGTGCCTATCGCTCCACCCAGGAGCTCGTCTTCCATTCGTTGCATTTTGAAAGCTCAGTTTCATTCATGTTCCATTCGTTGCATTCGTTCCATTCATGCAGCTCGGCTTCTTGCTTTCTCGATTCTCAGTTCGGCACCGGTGGACATCTTCTCGGTTGGCTGGACGAAGACGAAGACTAAGCCATTGAGGAGTGCTGATCAGAAGAATACTAGTGAAAGTGGAGGAGCATCACCAAAGAAGGATCATCAAGACAAGAAGCAGAGGAGGCCTTACCTAACATTGCAAATTTGATATGGTCTTATGTTTTATAGCATTTTTCTTTTAAAACTGAGATTTATTGGTAAAGAAAATATCTTTGATGTTGGTGACAATTGAGTCTTTTTCTCCCGTGTTTGACAACATATTATCTTTCCTTCTTTTTAAAACCGCAATCTCTTTTCTTTCTCTGTCTTCCTCTCTCTCTCTCTCTCTCTCTTTTGTTTTCTTTTTTTCCCTTCATTCTTATTTTTTTCTCTGTTTTTTTTCCTAATTTGTTTTCATCCTTTTTTTTTTTACTTTGTTCTCCCCTAAAACTGAATTGCCCCTTTAAGATAAGAATGATTCATTTTTTTTAATTTTATGTTCTTAATCTTTTTAACGTTTTTATTAAAAATGATAAAACACCTCCACATATATATAGTCATAAGGAGTGATGTAAATGGGCTAATATAATTTTGTTCCTATATATATTATAAGATAGTTTTTTATAGATAAAAGTTATATTTTTGAGTCATAAGAAAATCGATTCTAAAAGTCAATAATTATATATGTTTATAATATACACTTTTAATTATATCATATAATATAATAAAAAAAATTGATACAAAAATATGCTTCTATAGGACATTGCATAAAATATATTAATATATATGGTCTATTTGGTGGACAAGGTAAGGACAATATGATAGGATATATAAACTATTATATCGTGCTCCTATTTTTGTTTGGTGAACAGATAGGATATGATAGCATTATTCTTTTGACCTAATTTACCCTACTAACCATAGTGAATCCTATGGAGGGAGGATCAGGATAAAAGTAGATAGGATATAGTAAGAAATTAAAAATACTTTTTGGGCCTTTTGGTTTATCTTCCTCATATAGGATTTCATTGTATCCTTCTTTTTTATCGTTGAACCCAAGGCTTGGGAAAAAAACTTGTCAACAACTAAATATGGCACCAATTTCACAATTTTGATTAGGGTTTCTCTTATCTGAAGTAGTTGAAGGTCTCTCCCTTGATCTCTTGCTTTAACATATTGCTTTTCATTTGAATCTCTTTTTTGATCATGTCTTATATTTAATTTTTTTAATTGGATGATTTTTTTTCTAATTAATTTTAATGTGAAAAAGGCTTAGATTTATTTATTATAAAAAATGTATATAAGTGTATTATAAAGAGTAATTCTATTTATTAACATACAATTCATATCATTTCCTTTCATTATTTGGTCAATTTTAAATGTAAAATGGATTAACAAAATACTATCTGATGACTTATCTGGTGCGCATCAAATATTGGACAAAATGAGCTGATCATGCTTATATCTTTTCTTACTTCTATCTAGTTCTCATATACTATCCGTCCTTATCATATCCAGTCCACCAAATGGGCCCATAATATTTTATAACATAAGTGGAATAAGGGATATCAGGTAAATTTTTTGGTATGTCATTCAACAATAAGTTTTTTTTTTTTTTTTACTATCCAAACTTCAATTTTGTTTCAATGGAAGATCATCTATATATTTGCTGACATAGATGTTGAAAAAGTCTCGTTAGTGCCCGGATGCATGTCATAGCCGCATTTGGCTCCTCCATGTCAACGTAAGTGGTCAAGTCACCTAAAACCATCCACGTTAGCATCCCTGCGTTAGAGAAATCTCTCCTTGCCAATGCAAGGATCCATGTCCTTCTTCATTCCACGGAGAAAGAGAGTGTGTGAACATGAAACAGTGAAGCCTTGTAGTCGTCGCCGAGCAAGAGTGAGAAAAGGCCGACAGACATTCTGGCAGTGAATTGGGAGATACAGTGGTATGGAAAGAAGCACCACCTTATTGTAAGTGAGCTTTTTTTCAGAAACCCTTGCATTCTCTTCCTGCACTGTTGTGGAACTTTGGAATCGAGATTGATGTCAAGTTTGGGTTTGTATTTGTTAATTGATTTAATTTTGCTTCATGGACATAAAACACTTACACAGTCTCAAATTTTGTGGCTTTTGTAGAAAATGGATGCATATTTTATTCCACACGAATTACGTCCTTCTTTTCATATTGAGTTCTTTTTAAATTTTTCACTACGCCAATTGTTATGCTGCATCTCTGCATTTGAACTTTGAAATAAAGATTGTTGATGTAACCAAATTATACGGCTAAAAAAACACAAGAAAATAATACAATCAAGTGATTCATAGGGAAATTTCACATAAATATGTTTCCCAAATTTAGTACAACATTCATGGAGACACTACCCTATAAAAGATATTTAGAGGCGGTTTTCAAACCCTATAAAGACGGTTTTAACCGGCTCTATAGCTTTAGAGGTTGTTTTCTCACCCGCCTCTAAACAGGTTCGTATAAAGCTGGCTCTACACTTTAGAGCTAGTTTATAGCAACCGATGGGGTAAGTTTTATTTTTAGAGGCGGTTTCTAGCAATTAATTTAGAGGCGGTTATAATCACCTCTAAAAATTATAACCTATAGAGGTGGTTATAATCACCTCTAAAAATAATTATAACCTATGGAGGTGGTTATAGTCACCTCTAAAAATTATAACCTATAGAGGCGGTTATAACCACATTGAAAACTAATCATGTTCAAACTACTCTCCAATATTGTAGAGGCTATTATAATCGCCCCTAAAGGTAATCATGTTCAAATTTATGTTTTAATAGGTATCTTTTAACTTTCCAATAGGAATAGCACCAGCAGGTTTTGTTCCAACAAATGTAAAAACATCTCAACCAATGCAATATCTATCCAAACATAAATTTGGACCAGAAAGATCTTATCCTAGAGGAAGAAGTAAATCAGATCCTTTAGAAGTAATAAGAGATATGCCGAGACAGAACAATGAAGGAAGTATGTTGGTTCTGACAACTGTACATCCGCAAAAATGGCCTGAACTGATTGATAGATTGGAATCAGATGCCATGAATGCGCTAGGAAGAATTTCGTATCAATTAGATGAATTAGCAACCGTAAATTTCATAAAAAATTTATTAGGAACCCTTTGCCAGGGAATTATTAAACAGTCGGAAAATAATATATCCGCAGGAATACCAGAATATGGCCAAAATGGCAGATAATCCTTATAATATTACAAACCAAATCAGATCTATTGTTCTAGGAACAAACCCAGCTAGAGGAGAGACATCATTACAAGATGTTGCAGCAAGAGATTTAGAAAGACTGCAAATTTCAAGTTTTAATGAAATAGTAAAATTCAGCCAAATGTATTTAGCATTAGCAGCTAAAACAGGTAGAGCCTTTACAGGCACAGAATTAACCAAAAGATGGTTTAATAAATTACCTAAACCCTTAGGAGATTTAATTTATAAATCATGGGTAGATCAGGATAATGATGAGATTGCAGGAATAGGACCCGCAATCTTGTTTACATTTGATTTTCTTAAAAATAAATGTCTAGAAGCAGAAGCAACTAGACAAGTCTCTAGTTATAGTTATTGTAACAAGATTTACATTCCAGCAGTACATAGAGAATATAAACCTAGGAAGAGGTTAAAAAGAAGTCACTATTATAGAAAAGGCATGCCTAAGTATAATCATGTAAAGAAATTCAAGAAACATAAGCCTCCTAGGAAATGCAAATGTTATGTATGCGGCATAGAAGGTCACTATGCACGAGAATACAAAAATAAGACAGTTAATAAAGAAAGGTTAAAGTTATTTCAAGAATTAGAACTAGCAGACGAATTTGACATTGTAAACTTAGATAGCAATGATAGTGAGAAAGATAGTGACATTTGTAGTATCTTCGGAGAAGATACCTTAGATCGGTTAGAAGAAACTGGAAATTTAATAGATTTCCAAGACACTTATGGAAGTATAGAATGGCTTTCAGAAAATGGATAGATGGACTGGATCAATAAGCAACAAAAGTTTATGATCCTAGGAAAACAGTCAATAGATAGAAATAACCCGGAACAACAGTTTCTTTATCAGACTTTAGTGAATGAAGAATTTCATGAATTCATGACTGAAGTATTCTTAGATAAAAAGAAATTAGAAGCCGTAGATCTCATCCTAGTAAGTTTAGGATATTTACTTTCTACAGGAGAAAATATTAGAGAAATTATTGATTCTATACAGAAAAAGAATCTACAAAAAATAAGAAATTTAAAGTTGCGAGAAGATGGTAAAATATTGAAATGAATACAATTCCATTGCTTTATGCAATATTTAAAAACCTATATATCTATGAAAGATTTTGTTATAGGCGGGAATCAAGATCTCGCAAAGATATGAAAGAATATCATTCCTTTATATGCTTTTGGAAGAGCTACGGGATTTTTATTATGACTATGGCCCATATGTTAGCACTGAAGGATTACTTTTCAACCTATGAGTAAAGAAAAACCCCTAAGATATAGCTTAAATCAAAATCCAAAGTATTTATTTGACACATATCACATCACAGAAGAAGTGGTTGCATGTGACCACCACTTTGAACCTTTTAGGTACAATTATAAGAATAGATGTGACAAATGCTTTTATTTTCATGTGCTTAAGCATAGAGTCACTTACTTTAAATGTCAGACATCACTTTGTAGAAGATGTGGCCAAGAGCACTATGATTTTACTTTTGCAGAATCTGATGCCAGACAAGATAATGAGAACCCTAGACAAAGCATATCAGTAGGATATGATGAGGCCAGTATAGATAAGGAGTTGACTCGACAGCTCTTAAATAGAATAAGAGAACTAGAGGATAAGCTAGACAAAACAATAAAAGAATTAGATTGTTACAAATCCAAAGGAAAATGTATAGTTATTATGCAAGAAGAAGATGTACAGAAGAAATTTTCATGAAGATCATGAAGATGTCATGATAGTAAATCAAAATAGGAGATATAATAATTTACTTAATCTTCATATTGTTATAGAATTTAAGGATGGATTTAAGCTTTCTGTTGATGGAATTATAGATACAGGAGCCAATAAAAATTATATTTCACAAGATATCGTCTCTCTGCGATATCAACAAGAAGTAGTAAAAACCTTAGTAGTTTATGATGCTTTTGGAAACAACATTGTGTTGACAAAAAAACTAGCAGATTCAACAGTTAAATTTAACAATCAAGTTTATACATTGCCTTTCACATGGCTAAAACCCTTCCAGAAGAATAAGCCCACACAGTTTATTTTAGGTATGGGATTTATTAAACACCAGTCAGGTGGCATTATAGTACATGGTGATTTAGTCTCAGTATTTAAAAAACTAGATGTAGTAACAATTACTCCCTACACTTCTAATATTCATTCTCATGAAGAGATAGAATGGGAAGAACAGTGTGAACTACAAATAGATTATCATGAGCTCGAAAATGTAAAAACAAAACTTGCTCCACTTTTAGAAAAACTAAAACAAGAAGGAATCATTCGAGAAAATCCAATAAAATTTTTACACAGGACCAGTGAAGAATGTAAGTTAGAAATTATAAATCCTGAATTAAGAATTACATGCCCACTTGTTAAAGCAACTCCGTATGAACAACAAGAATTTGAAATGCATATTAAGGAATTATTACAGTTAGGTATCATAGAAGAAACGAATAGTCCACATAGAACTAGAGCTTTTATAGTAAATAAACACAGTGAGATAATCAGAGGTAAGAGTAGAATGGTGTTTAATTATAAACGATTAAATGATAACACTGAAGAAGATAAGTATCCTCTGCCAAATAAAGAAGTTTTATTACAAAAGATTAGGTATACTTTTATTTACAGTAAGTTTGATTTAAAGAGTGGCTTTTGGCAGGTTAAAATGGAAAAGGAAAGTAGAAAGTGGACAGCATTCATCACACATAATGGCCACTATGAATGGAAAGTAATGCCATTCGGCCTGAAAAATGCGTCACAAATCTTCCAAAGGAAGATGGATAGGATTTTTAGACAGTATTCCTTTATTGTGATCTATATTGATGACATATTGATCTTTAGTCCTTCAATCAACCAACACATGGAACATCTCATAATTTTCTTTAATGAATGTAAAAAGAATGGAGTTATCTTATCTGAGAAAAAAAATGAAGGTAGGCTGCAGAAGAATAGAATTCTTAGGTGTTCTGATAGGGCAAGGACAGATAGAATTACAAAAGCATGTTGCCACAGGCATTCTAGACATGCCAGATAGGCTAGAAGGTCTAACACAAATTAGGTCTTTCTTAGGAAAATTAAACTATGCTAGGAATTTTATTCCAAATTTGAGCCAGTTAGCTGGACCCCTTTATATGAAAACAAAACAAACAGGAGAAAGGAGGTTCAATAATGAAGACATTAAATTAGTCCAAAAAATCAAAAGATGTAGTAAAAAAGATTAAACCATTACAGCTACCACCGGAAGGTGCGTATTTGGTTATAGAATCAGATGGTAGAATAGGAGGATGGGGAGCTGTGTTAAAATACAGACCCACAAAAGAAAGTCCAGTAAAGGAAGAACAAATTAGCAGGTATGATAGTGGAACGTACACTACACCAGTAACAAGCACAGATGCAGAGATATTAGCTGCAATTAGAGCAATGGAAAAATTTAAATTATTCGTTATCTCAGCCAATGACTTTACATTAAGGACAGATTGCCAAGCAATCGTTTCATTTTATCATAAGAAATCAGAAAATAAGCTGTCTTTGAACAGATGGTTATGTTTTGTAGACTTTATTGTAGGAAATGGTTTTAAAGTAAAA
Organism: Dioscorea dumetorum; assembly: GCA_902712375.1. Classification (NCBI taxonomy): domain Eukaryota; kingdom Viridiplantae; phylum Streptophyta; class Magnoliopsida; order Dioscoreales; family Dioscoreaceae; genus Dioscorea; species Dioscorea dumetorum. The sequence continues at coordinate 6,704,658 of CACTHL010000494.1, forward strand.
ATTGAGCATATTCAAGTCACTAATAATTTTATAGCAGATCAACTCAGCAGGATGGTGAATGACACTTTTGAGGACCGCGCCAGCTAAGGTGCGGTATCTTATCCCTACTCTAAGACGTAGGATGGTCCATCAGTATGCTTAAAGAGGGGATTACAGAAACCATTAAGTTCCTCAGCACTTTAGGCATGGTGCCGTCAGGAGAATCTTGTCCCGGAAAACAACAGATTCGTTCCTCTTTTAACTTGATGGTGGCTACAGAAACCGGTAGGTCCATCCTTTCTAGTTATGAGGAGAATCTGGGGTAAACAGACCACCGTTCTATAAATACCGAACCCCACACCCAGATCAAACCAAGATATGAGTGAATCCAAAAATCTGCAAATTAGTAAGCTTTTGAAATCGAAGTCTCTCATTTCTGAGCGCGTTAGGAGAAATGTGGCAGCAAGAACGCTAAGTCAGATGGCGTCTTCATCACGTGCACCTCAACCATCGTATCCTCTCGATACGTTGCTTAATCTTCCTATGTTTCGGTAGACTCATCTTTGTTTTTCAAAATAAAGGCGGCACTCAATCTACATCAGCAAGTTCTAGTCAACAATCTGTGGGCCAGCCGCAGAGATCAGAAGGCGTTGATCCCTTTACTTCACCAACTGGCGGAGTTTTTCCAGAAGATCAACGAAGAAATAGAACAGCAACATGTGCCCTTACCACTGTCAAAGACAAGGGCCCCATTACCATTCAAACCACAGACGGTAGACTTCCTGGTCGAACATGAAAGAAGAATTAAGCATTTAGAAACAGAGCTCATATTTCAAGAAGAAGAACAAGCAAAACTAAGAAAGAACATAGAAGATCAGAAAGACGAAATGCAAGTCCTTCATCAAACTATTGAAAGCAGCAGAAAGGAAAGACTGCAACAACTAGAAAACTTTCCCGAAGAGTTAACAGAAGTCCAAGATGTAGTATTCCGAAAGGTTTTGCCACACCTGGACGAAGAATTCATCAATCAGGCCTCAGAACTAAAGAAGATGGCCGTGGACGGGATCTGCCCGCCTGGTATGGCCCTTGCCGGAATAGCATTCCAAGGAGCCAAACACAAAAGCCCTTACTGTAGATGCAATGAGGGGTTTTCGATCTATAGGTGTTCCATAAACCTCACAAGATGGAAAGATACAATAGTAGAAAGAGTTTCTTTCTCATAGCCCGAGTAATCATTACAGACATCCGTCAAGTGGACATATTCCAAGAGTATTCTCAACTCACAAGAGTATTACGCAAGCTCTGCAAGACAATGCTTCCTGGGGAAGAATACGTCAACCTTGAGATAAACTCAATACCACCAGCTCTACAGTCTAGTTATCCTGATGAAGCTAGACATCTAATCAAGGTCTCAATTCTCCGACATCATCGAGTGATTCAAGGCGACATCGATGCCAGAGGAGTAGCAATAGTACAGAATAACAGCAACATAGTCCAGCAAGTCAGCCTCTGGAGGGCATGTGCCCTCGTTACAAATTGGAAGAAAATAGGCCCTACCATGGAAGAACCAACGAGGGTCTCATTAATTTTAGAGACTGAGGTAATTAAATTATACATTGCCCCTCAGTTTTTCTCTGTTTTTAGTCCATTTCCACAACTGCTTAAGCAAGATGAGAGGGTGGAACATCATTTGAAGAAGGTAATGGCTTGGACTCAACAGTTCAAGTTTGGAGATTATGGAAGACTCAGCATCCCTCACGTGGGATTAAATTATCAAAACATTGCTACACCAAGCTCAGAGACAGAGAAAATGTCTGAGCCCGAAGACATAGCAGTACCACAAGCACCACCAGTCCATGTGCCAGAACATCTCATCATTGATGACGTAGAAGAGCACAATCTCGTCAACATGATGGAAGGATAGTAGAGTAAGAAAAGAATATTTCTTTATGTAAAGTAGTATGGGATAAGATTTTTCAACTTTAGTCACTACCAGCACAGCTGGAAAAACTGTTTGAGAGATCTTCAGCCATGTGAAGGAATAAAGAAGCGATAGGTTGAAAGTAGGGTATACCCCCACAACTCTTTCTTTTTTTTTGTTTCTTTACATTTAATAATCAAGATGCTTTTAGGATAAGCACTTGAGCGGTTTACTTTACTTGTAATGTAAGTTTCTACTTTACTTGTGTGGGAAGCTTGCTTCCATTGTAAGTTTGCAACCTGGCTTATATATAGGAGGCCAAGGTCTTTGTAACGATCATCGAAAAAAATAATAGCAATAAGATCGAGAGCTTTAACATTTCCCTACTTGCCTCTTTTTCTTCATTACGTTTCATGCTACGCTAGTAATAATAGTAGTACTTTGACTCAACATCCTGAGTCTTGTTGCCTCTCGGTGCATCCCCCCATTTATAAAAAAAAAAAAAAATCTAAGCATATAGATCTTATCTAGTACCGCGTATACGGATCTCATCACATATTTCTGCAGATGATCCAAATGATCTTCCACATCTTTAACAATTCCTTTTTCTAATAATTGCTTCATCCGTATAGACTTCATATCCTATCATACATCTTTTCTAATCTTTTTTCGTCTTTACGTAACCTCTTAAGTTTTTTATTGTATTCTCTTTTAACAAGAAATCTTTGAATATGAGATAGGTGAGATAGCCTCAATCTATCTTCGTAATCTGAAATGATTTCTAATTTCTCCTCCACATATGTTTCTACTTCTATCAACCAAAACCATTTTTCATAATATATTTTATGCCTTAAAGTTAACATATGATAGGGTAAATAATTTGTCAACCTACTAAAGAATTGTCTTCTTTCAATTATTGGATCTAAGGTTTGTGATTTCAGTAAAGACTTCATTTAATATCTTGTTCTATTGGTAATTTGATCATAATCATCTTTTAGCATTTCCATTTTTGTGGCTTCATATTCATAATATTCTGCTTGTTCAGCTAATATTCTTTCATGAGCATTAAGCCCTAACCTTGAATAATATTGCACATACTTTTCTTTTTCTAAAACTTCTTTATAATAGCGCCTTTGTTCTATAAAATATTCAAGAAAAGTTTCTACTCTAGCTAACCAATAGTACTTTTGCAAAATAATCCTTGCATTGTATGATTCTAAATTCATTTTATCTAAGCGGTTACTGTGTTGTTTTCTCATCTGAACTACTGTCTCTAGATCTTCTATTCTTATTATGTCTCTCATAGCTCTGAAGTTCCTTCTTCAGGGATATGATCTTCAAAGGCTGATCTGTTATTATATTCGGCTACTCTAAAGCTTAATCGCCCATCAGAATGCTCATAAAATTCTGACTTTTCTCGCCATAATGTCATTGGTAGCAATGGCTCTATGGTCCATTCCTGTCCTGCTAATGTTTCCGAATCATAATATTTAGCTGGGATTGCTTGAATTCCCTTACTACCTAAAATATTTGTAATGTTTTCCACTCTGTTGGTTTTTAAAGTATATTTTAGAGTACTATTTTTAGAGATCTGACCTGTAAATGCCTTCGTTATGGCAATATTTGGTTCTGTGTCTATCATGCTATATCCTCTAGTTCTAACTATTAATTTTATAAATTTAAATAAAGTACTCAAAGTTACTATGTAATCTGGTGTCATATATGTTGTTTCAAAGTTATTACTCATGTCTGCTTCCGCTAATCCTATAGCAGACCTTGATACTGAATCAATGTGTCTTATATCTACCAAACTAAGCATTACTTTCGTACCTAACTCTTTTCTATGCATTCCAGTTATGCCTAATAATACCATACCTAGATGCATTACTGTATATCCTTGACTTACTAGTTTGTCATAAGATTCTTGCGTATTTAAATCTAATGCTATTTGTGTTTCGTCATTAGGACAACATACTTGGACTTCGTCATAATGTTCATAAATTCTATTGGAATAATCAAAGAAACCATGTTTATATAAATGCTCTCCTGGCATTAAAGATAGATTTTCATCTTTCAATCTTCTAGCTTGCTCTTATGTGGACAAAACTGTCTCTATCCTATTTATATGTTTTACTGGAAATATAGAAAATCTTCTCACTTTATCCTTACTTTGAATGATCTGCGAATTGTTTCTTGATGCACTATCTTCCATTATTTTCCTCTAGTGAATCTCATTCGATATTGCTGTGGTTTTTCTAATTCTTCTTTTGACCATACAGCAAAGGAGATACCTTCTTTGGCTGTGGTTTCATTGTCCCTATTTGTATATTTTTAACTAAGTTACTCAATTCTTCTATATCACTTTCTGATACTCTCCTTGGTATCTGCTGTTTGAGATAACCTATATTTGTTATTAAAGTATCTAATTTAATTAACTGAGCTTCTATTACTGTGAGCTTTTTCATAATACTATCTAATTTGCCTTCTAAATATGCAAATCTTGCTTCGCTCATTTGTACGTGACCTCCAGGAACAAGTGCGATTGAGTCCCTTTAAGACTTCAGAGAACTAACCAGACTATGCTGGGCCTCCCTTAGTCCTTGTAACTCATGGGTTCCTTAATTGTGGTCGATATACTAATGATCGAACTACTGGTCATACTCATCTTCTACTAATAATAATCGTATATTCCTTGCTTCTTGTAATCAATCTTCTACTAATATGGCTAAGAATTTAATTAATACTACGATTAATAACAAGTAATACATGATAATTGATATATTTTTGCTGAGATCAGATGTCCTGCTGAGATCTTTCTAAACATCTAATGATTCTAATATTCTAAGAATACTTTTTTTTTTAAAAGAAAAAAATAGAAACTGTGAATTGACTACTGAGCTAAAACACTGTTTAACTGAGAGTTGAACGCCTTATAGAAACCTAGGTATTCCCAGGCCTTGGGCCTTCATGGAAATGGATCAAAGTCTTTCAGAGACAAATTCTCTTGGTTGTTCTTACCAACTACATGTAGCTTCTCACAAGTTCAACGAAGTTTGTGTTGAGTGGACGAGTCGCCAGACCGGTCCCATCCCTAGTGTTCTCTCATAGAAAATCTGCTGCGAAATTCACATGCTCTGTCATCACTGGGTGACACTGTCATTACTGGGTGACAAACGAGGTCTTACCACACTGCCGCTCTCAAGCCAGCACCTTTTCAGCTTACTCCAGCACCTTTTCAGTTCATAGACCTAAGCAACATTTCTTCAAAAGATACTAGTCCGGGATTAGCCCAATCGACAACTCAGGCTCACTTCCCTGAAATCAAGTGATTTACAATCCAAAATAGCGCAAAGAACAAAAAAGAGAATAATTCTATAGATGACTTAACCCATTTTTTCCAGCCCTTGGTATCTGGGAACACCCAGAGCTAACTTACCCCGACATACTTACCGTGATCTTCATGTGATCATTAACTGGGCTCTGATACCATATAAATGGGGGGGATGCACCGATAGGCAACAAGCCTCAGAATGTTGAGTTAGAGTACTACTATTATTACTAGCGTAGCACGAAACTTAATGAAGAAAAAGAGGCAAGTAGGGAAATGTTAGAGCTCTCGATCTTATTGCTATTATTTTTTTCGATGATCGTTACAAAGACCTTGGCCTGCTATATATAAGCCAGGTTGCAAACTTACAATAGAAGCAAGCTTCCCACACAAGTAAAGTAGAAACTTACATTACAAGTAAAGTAAACCACTCAAGTGCTTACCCTAAAAGCATCTTGATTATTAAATGTAAAGAAACAAAAGAAAAGAAAGAGTTGTGGGGGTATACCCCACTTTCAACCTATCGCTTCTTTATTCCTTCACATGGCTAAAGATCTCTCAAACAGTTTTTCCAGCTGTGCTGGTAGTGACTAAAGTTGAAAAATCTTATCCCATACTACTTTACATAAAGAAATATTCTTTTCTTACTCTACTATCCTTCCATCATGTTGACGAGATTGTGCTCTTCTACGTCATCAATGATGAGATGTTCTGGCACATGGACTCGTGGTGATTGTGGTATTGCTATGTCTTCGAGCGCCGGACATTTCCTCCGTCTTCGAGCTTGGTGTAGCAATGTTTTGATAATTTAATCCCACGTGAGGGATGCTGAGTCTTCCATAATCTCCAAACTTGAACTGTTGAGTCCAAGCCATTACCTTCTTCAAATGATGTTCCACCCTCTCGTCTTGCTTAAGCAGGTGTGGAAATGGACTAAAAACAGAGAAAAACTGAGGGTCAATGTATAATTTAATTACCTCAGTCTCTAAAATTAATGAGACCCTTGTTGGTTCTTCCATGGTAGGGCCTATTTTCTTCCAATTTGTAACGATGGCACATGCCCTCCAAAGGCTGAGTTGCTGGACTATGTTGCTGTTATTCTGTTGTTGCTACTTCTCTGGCATCGATGTCGTCTTGAATCGCTCGATGATGTCGGAGAATTGAGACCTTGATTGGATGTCTAGCTTCATCAGGATAACTAGACTGTAGAGCTGGTGGTATTGAGTTTATCTCAAGGTTGACGTATCCTTCCCCAGGAAGCACTGTCTTGCAGAGCTTGCGTAATACTCCTGTGAGTTGAGAATACTCTTGGAATATGTCCACTTGACGGATTTCTGTAATGATTAATCGGGCTATGAGAAAGAAACTCCTACTACTGTATCTTTCCATCTTTTGAGGTTTATGGAATACCTATAGATCGAAAACCCCTCATTGCATCTACAGTAAGGGCTTTTGTGTTTGGCTCCTTGGAATGCTATTCCGGCAAGGGCCATACCAGGCGGGCAAATCCCGTCCACGGCCATCTTCTTTAGTTCTGAGGCCTGATTGATGAATTCTTCGTCCAGGTGTGGCAGAACCTTTCGGAATACTATATCTTGGACTTCTGTTAACTCTTCGGGAAAGTCTTCTAGTTGTTGCAGTCTTTCCTTTCTGCTGCTTTCAATAATTTGATGAAGGACTTGCATTTCGTCTTTCTGATCTTCTATGTTCTTTCTTAGTTTTGCTTGTTCTTCTTCTTGAAATATGAGCTCTGTTTATAAATGCTTAATTCTTCTTTCATGTTCGACCAGGAAGTCTACCGTCTGTGGTTTAAATGGTAAAGGGGCCCTTGTCTTTGACAGTGGTAAGGGCACATGTTGATGTTCTATTTCTTCGTTGATCTTCTAGAAAAACTCCGCCAGTTGGTGAAGTAAAGAGATCAACGCCTTCTGATCTCTGCGGCTGGCCCACAGATTGTTGACTAGAACCTGCTGATGTAGATTGAGTGCCGCCTTTGTTTTGAAAAACAAAGATGCGTCTACCGGAAACATAGAAAGATTAAGCAACGTATCGAGAGTATACGATGGTTGAGGTGCACGTGATGAAGACGCCATCTGACTTAGCGTTCTTGCTGCCATATTTCTCTTAACACGCTCAGAAATGAGAGACTTCGGTTTCAAAAGCTTACTAATTTGCAGATTTTTTGATTCACTCATATCTTGGTTTGATCTGGGTGTGGGGTTCGGTATTTATAGAACGGTGGTCTGGTTACCCCATATTCTCCCCATAATTAGAAAGGATGGACCTACCTGTTTCTGTAGCCACCATCACATTAAAGAGGAACGAATCTGTTGTTTTCCGGGACAAGATTCTCCTGACGGCACCATGCCTAAAGTGCTGAGGAACTTAATGGTTTCTGTAATCCCCTTTTTAAGCATACTGATGGACCATCCTACGTCTTAGAGTAGGGATAAGATACCGCACCTTAGCTGGCGCGGTCCTCAAAAGTGTCATTCACCATCCTGCTGAGTTGATCTGCTATAAAATTATTAGTGCCTTGAATATGCTCAATTTTTACTTTAAAACCATTTCCTACAATAAAGTCTACAAAACATAACCATCTGTTCAAAGACAGCTTATTTTCTGATTTCTTATGATAAAATGAAACGATTGCTTGGCAATCTGTCCTTAATGTAAATTCATTGGCTGAGATAACGAATAATTTAAATTTTTCCATTGCTCTAATTGCAGCTAATATCTCTGCATCTGTGCTTGTTACTGGTGTAGTGTACGTTCCACTATCATACCTGCTAATTTGTTCTTCCTTTACTGGACTTTCTTTTGTGGGTCTGTATTTTAACACAGCTCCCCATCCTCCTATTCTACCATCTGATTCTATAACCAAATACGCACCTTCCGGTGGTAGCTGTAATGGTTTAATCTTTCTTACTACATCTTTTGATTTTTTGGACTAATTTAATGTCTTCATTATTGAACCTCCTTTCTCCTGTTTGTTTTATTTTCATATAAAGGGGTCCAGCTAACTGGCTCAAATTTGGAATAAAATTCCTAGCATAGTTTAATTTTCCTAAGAAAGACCTAATTTGTGTTAGACCTTCTAGCCTATCCGGCATGTCTAGAATACCTCGTGGCAACATGCTTTTGTAATTCTATCTGTCCTTGCCCTATCGTAACACCTAAGAATTCTATTCTTTTGCAGCCTACCTTCATTTTTTTTTTCTCGGATAAGATAACTCCATTCTTTTTACATTCATTAAAGAAAATTATGAGATGTTCCATGTGTTGGTTGATTGAAGGACTAAAGATCAATATGTCATCAATATAGATCACAATAAAGGAATACTTGTCTAAAAATCCTATCCATCTTCCTTTGGAAGATTTGTGACGCATTTTTCAGCCGAATGGCATTACTTTCCATTCATAGTGGCCATTATGTGTGATGAATGCTTGTCCACTTTCTACTTTCCTTTTCCATTTTAACCTGCCAAAAGCCACTCTTTAAATCAAACTTACTGTAAATAAAAGTATACCTAATCTTTTGTAATAAAACTTCTTTATTTGGCAGAGGATACTTATCTTCTTCAGTGTTATCATTTAATCGTTTATAATTAAACACCATTCTACTCTTACCTCTCGATTATCTCACTTGTGTTTATTTACTATAAAAGCTCTAGTTCTATGTGGACTATTCGTTTCTTCTATGATACCTAATTGTAATAATTCCTTAATATGCATTTCAAATTCTTGTTGTTCATACGGAGTTGCTTTAACAACCGGCATGTAATTCTTAATTCGGGATTTATAATTTCTAACTTACATTCTTCACTCGGTCCCGTGTAAAAATTTTATTGGATTTTCTCGAATGATTCCTTCTTGTTTTAGTTTTTCTAAAAGTGGAGCAAGTTTTGTTTTTACATTTTCGAGCTCATGATAATCTATTTGTAGTTCACACTGTTCTTCCCATTCTATCTTTTCATGAGAATGAATATTAGAAGTGTAGGGAGTAATTGTTAGTACATCTAGTTTTTTAAATACCGAGACTAAATCACCATGTACTATAATGCCACCTGACCGGTGTCTAATAAATCCCATACCTAAAATAAACTGTGTGGGCTTATTCTTCTCGGAAGGGTTTTAGCCATGTGAAAGGCAATGTATAAACTTGATTGTTAAATTTAACTGTTGAATCTGCTAGTTTTTTTGTCAACACAATGTTGTTTCCAAAAGCATCATAAACTACTAAGGTTTTTACTACTTCTTGTTGATATCGCAGAGAGACGATATCTTGTGAAATATAATTTTTATTGGCTCCTGTATCTATAATTCCATCAACAGGAAGCTTAAATCCATCCTTAAATTTTATAACAAAATGAAGATTAAGTAAATTATTATATCTCCTATTTTGATTTACTATCATGACATCTTCATGATCTTCATGAAAATTTCTTCTGTACATTTTCTTCTTGCATAATAACTATACATTTTCCTTTGGATTTGTAAGAATCTAATTCTTTTATTGTTTTGTCTAGCTTATCCTCTAGTTCTCTTATTCTATTTAAGAGCTGTCGAATCAACTCCTTATCTATACTGGCCTCATCATATCCTACTGATATGCTTTGTCTAGATTTCTCATTATCTTGTCTGGCATCAGATTCTGCAAAAGTAAAATCATAGTGCTCTTGGCCACATCTTCTACAAAGTGATGTCTGACATTTAAAGTAAGTAACTATGCTTTAGCACATGAAAATAAAAGCATTTGTCACATCTATTCTTATAATTGTACCTAAAAGGTTCAAAGTGGTGGTCGCATGCAACCACTTCTTCTGTGATGTGATATGTGTCAAATAAATACTTTGGATTTTGATCTAAGCTATATCTTAAGGGTTTTCTTTACTCATAGGTTGAAAGTTAATCCTTCAGTGCTAACATATGGGCCATAATCATAATAAAAATCCCGTAGCTCTTCCAAAAGCATATAAAGGAGTGATATTCTTTCATATCTTTGCAGATCTTGATTCTGCCTATAACAAAATCTTTCATAGATATATAGGTTTCTAATTATTGCATAAAGCAATGGAATTGTATTCATTTCAATATTTTACCATCTTCTCGCAACTTTAAATTTCTTATTTTTTGTAGATTCTTTTCCTATATAGAATCAATAATTTCTCTAATATTTTCTCCTGTAGAAAGTAAATATCCTAAACTTACTAGGATGAGATCTACGGCTTATAATTTCTTTTTATCTAAGAATACTTCAGTCATGAATTCATGAAATTCTTCATTCACTAAAGTCTGATAAAGAAACTGTTGTTCCGGGTTATTTTTATCTATTGACTGTTTTCTAGGATCATAAACTTTTGTTGCTTATTGATCCAGTCCATCTATCCATTTTCTGAAAGCCATTCTATACTTCCATAAGTGTCTTGGAAATCTATTAAATTTCCAGTTTCTTCTAACCGATCGAAGGTATCTTCTCCGAAGATACTACAAATGTCACTATCTTTTTCACTATCATTGTTATCTAAGTTTATAATGTCAAATTCCTCTGCTAGCTCTAATTCTTGAAATAACTTTAACCTTTCTTTATTAACTGTCTTATTTCTGCATTCTTGTGCATAGTGACCTTCTATGCCGCATACATAACATTTGCATTTCCTAGGAGGCTTATGTTTTTTCTTGAATTTCTTTACATGATTATACTTAGGCCTGCCTTTTCTATAATACTGACTTCTTTTTAACCTCTTCCTAGCTTTATATTCTCTATGTACTGCTGGAATGTAAATCTTGTTACAATAACTATAACTAGAGACTTGTCTAGTTGCTTCTGCTTCTAGACATTTATTTTTAAGAAAATCAAATGTAAACAAGATTGCGGGTCCTATTCCTGCAATCTCATCATTATCCTGATCTACCCATGATTTATAAATTAAATCTCCTAAGGGTTTAGGTAATTTATTAAACCATCTTTTGGTTAATTCTATGCCTGTAAAGGCTCTACCTGTTTTAGCTGCTAATGCTAAATACATTTGGCTGAATTTTACTATTTCATTAAAACTTGAAATTTGCAGTCTTTCTAAATCTCTTGCGAGGTGCAATTTCCATAAAACCAATGGCTAAGTATGTGCCAAAATAATAATTTCACATTTTATCATTTGATAGTACTTGAAGTATGTGTAGATGCTTCTTCTGAGCATATTCTCTATTTTTCTCACTTTTAGAACAAATATTTAAAAACTTTGCATGCTATGAATTTTATATTTTACCATTTAATAGTTCTTTAATTAAATTTAATTACGACATAGTTTTTTATTTGACAATGTTTATTAATTTATGTAGGAGAACTCATGGTTCCAGGATCAAGAGGCTTGAACATTAAGAGGTCACGAGAATAAATGTAAGAACATCAATACCAAGAATAAGCTGATCCAAATTCACTTGAGTGATTTTGGCTTGTAAATCACTTGATTTCAGGGAAGTGAGCCTGAGTTGTCGATTGGGCTAATCCCGGATTAGTTTCTCTTGAAGAAATGTTGCTTAGGTCTATGAACTGAAAAGGTGCTGGAGTAAGCTGAAAAGGTGCTGGCTTGAGAGAGGCAGTGTGGTAAGATCTCGTTTGTCACCCAGTAATGACAGTGTCACCTAGTGATGACAGAGCATGTGAACTTCGCAGCAGATTTTCTATGAGAGAACACCAGGGATGGGACCGGTCTGGCGATTTGTTCACTCAACACAAGCTTCGTTGAACTTGTGAGAAGCTACCTGTAGTTGGTAAGAACAACCAAGAGACTTTGTCTCAGAAAGACTTTGATCCATTTCCATGAAGGCCCGAGGCCTGGGAATACCTAGGTTTCTATAAGGCGTTCAACTCTCAGTTAAACAGTGTTTTAGCTCAGTAGTCAATTCACAGTTTCTATTTTTTTTTTTTTAAAAAGAGTATTCCTAGAATATTAGAATCATTAGATCTTTAGAAAGATCTCAGCAGGACATCTGATCTCAGCAAAAATATATCAATTATCATGTATTACTTGTTATTAATCGTAGTATTAATTAAATTCTTAGCCATATTAGTAGAAGATTGCTTACAAGAAGCAAGGAATATAGGATTATTATTAGTAGAAGATGAGTATAACCAATAGTTCGATCATTAGTATATCGACCACAATTAAGGAACCCATGAGTTACAAGGACCAAGGGAGGCCCAGCATAGTCTGGTTAGTTCTCTGAAGTCTTAAAGGGACTCAATCGCACTTGTTCCTGGAGGTCACGTACAAATGAGCGAAGCAAGATTTGCATATTTAGAAGGCAAATTAGATAGTATTATGAAAAAGCTCACAGTAATAGAAGCTCAGTTAATTAAATTAGATACTTTAATAACAAATATAGATTATCTCAAACAGCAGATACCAAGGAGAGTATCAGAAAGTGATATAGAAGAATTGAGTAACTTAGTTAAAAATATACAAATAGGGACAATGAAACCACAGCCAAAGAAGGTATCTCCTTTTGCTGTATGGTCAAAAGAAGAATTAGAAAAACCACAACAATATCAAATGAGATTCCCTAGAGGAAAATAATGGAAGATAGTGCATCAAGAAACAATTCGCAGATCATTCAAAGTAAGGATAGAGTGAGAAGATTTTCTATATTTCCAGTAAAACATATAAATAGGATAGAGACAGTTTTGTCCACAGAAGAGCAAGCTAGAAGATTGAAAGATGAAAATCTATCTTTAATGCCAGGAGAGCATTTATATAAACATGGTTTCTTTGATTATTCCAATAGAATCTATGAACATTATGACGAAGTCCAAGTATGTTGTCCTAATGACGAAACACAAATAACATTAGATTTAATTACGCAAGAATCTTATGACAAACTAGTAAGTAAAGGATATACAGTAATGCATCTAGGTATGGTATTATTAGGCATAAATGGAATGCATAGAAAAGAGTTAGGTACGAAAGTAATGCTTAGTTTGGTAGATATAAGACACATTGATTCAGTATCAAGGTCTGCTATAGGATTAGCGGAAGCAGACATGAATAATAACTTTGAAGCAACATATATGACACCAGATTACATAGTAACTTTGAGTACTTTATTTAAATTTATAAAATTAATAGTTAGAACTAGAAGATATAACATGATAGACACTGAACCAAATATTGCCATAACAAAGGCATTTACAGGTCAGATCTCTAAAAATAATACTGTAAAATGTACATTAAAAACCAACAGAGTGGAAAACATTACAAATATTTTAGGTAGTAAGGGAATTCAAGCAATCTCAGCTAAATATTATGATTCGGAAATATTAGCAGGACAGGAATGGATCATAGAGCCATTGCTACCAATGACATTAAGGCCAGAAAAGTCAGAATTTTATGAGCATTCTGATGGGCGATTAAGTTTTAGAGTAGCAAAATATAATAAGAGATTAGCCATTGAAGATCATATCCCTGAAAAAGGAACTTCAGAGCTATGAGACACATAGTAAGAATAGAAGATCTAGAGACAGTAGTTTAGATGAGAAAACAACACATTAACCGCTTAGATAAAATGAATTTAGAATCATACAATGCAAGGATTATTTTGCAAAAGTACTATTGGTTAGCTAGAGTAGAAACTTTTCTTGAATATTTTATAGAACAAAGGCGCTATTATAAAGAAGTTTTAGAAAAGGAAAAGTATGTGCAATATTATTCAAGGTTAGGGCTTAATGCTCATGAAAGAATATTAGCTGAACAAGCAGAATATTATGAATATGAAGCCACAAAAATCGAAAGGCTAAAAGATGATTATGATCAAATTACCAATAGAACAAGATATTAAATGAAGTCTTTACTGAAATCACAAACCTTAGATCCAATAATTGAAAGAAGACAATTCTTTAGTAGGTTGACAAATAATTTACCCTATCATATGTTAACTTTAAGGCATAAAATATATTATGAAAAATGGTTTTGGTTGATAGAAGTAGAAACATATGTGGAGGAGAAATTAGAAATCATTTCAGATTACGAAGATAGATTGAGGCTATCTCACCTATCTCATATTCAAAGATTTCTTGTTAAAAGAGAATACAATAAAAAACTTAAGAGGTTACGTAAAGACGAGAAAAGATTAGAAAAGATGTATGATAGGATAGGAAGTCTATACGGATGAAGCAATTATTAGAAAAAGGAACTGTTAAAGATGTGGAAGATCATTTGGATCATCTGCAGAAATATGTGATGACATCCGGATACTCGGTACCAGATCAGATCCATATGCTTAGATATGAATGGCTAGAGGAAGTTAAAAGATACTTATTAACCAAAAGTGACATGGAAAGGGAACATCAATACCAAGAATTTTTAGCTTTCGAAAGAGAAAAAAGGAGTAAAGGAAAAGAAATCCTTGAGGATGAAGGTGAACAAAGCAAAAGAATAAAGTATGATGAATGTCTTAGGCCAAATAGGATACTTATTAAAACCCAGAATTAATTAGGAGTTGGCGAAGACATGACATTCAATTTCTTGAAAATTGGAAAACAGACTTAGAAAGGAAATATAAGAATATAGAGAGTAATTAAATATGATGGATATTAATAAATTTTATCCGGATTATGATTGGGAAGTAAATTTTGAAGTATTCCCAACAGACATATATGATGTTCACTTTTTGATAAAATGTAGATAGCCATATGGAAATTGGCCTATAAAAAACCAAGAGAAGATAGAAACACATATAGATGAAATATACATGGAATATACGGATGAGAAAATTGTTAAACAATTAGACGAATTAGATATTGAAGCTCTTATGAAAAAATATGAGCAGCCCTTAATCCCACCTTTAGAACAGGAAATTCAAACTCAAACCCAAGAAAGTTCCATGAGTGAAGCAGGACCTAGTGCACCAATAGGAATAGCACCAGCAGGTTTTGTTCCAACAAATGTAAGAACATATCAACCAATGCAATATCCATCCAAACATAAATTTGGACCAGAAAGATCTTATCCTAGAAGAAGAGGTAAACCAGATCCTTTAGAAGTAATAAAAGATATGCCGAGACATAACAATGAAGGAAGTATGTTGGTTCTGACAACTGTACATCCGAAAAAATGGCCTGAACTGATTGATAGATGGGAATTAGATGCCATGAATGCGCTAGGAAGAATTTCGTATCAATTAGATGAATTAGCAATCGTAAATTTCATAGAAAATTTATTAAGAACCACTGCTAGGGAATTATTAAACAGTTGGAAAATAATATATCCGCAGGAATACCAGAATATGGCCAAAATGGCAGATAATCCTTATAATATTATAAACCAAATCAGATCTATTGTTCTAGGAACAAACCTAGCTAGAGGAGAGACATCATTAAATGAGATTACATGCATTTTTATTTGAAGAATCAAATCCTAAACATACAACATAATCTCAAGGACAAACATTTGGACACAATTAAATTAAGGGGCAAAAGACAAACAAAATTTAAAGAGAGTATGATATATAGTACACAAAACACACACACTATTATTTCCTTAACCCAAGAAATGAAAATTAATAAGAAATATTCCAACCTTACCTGCAGCATTAACAATAGAGGCAATGTTCTCTTTGTTAAAATTTTGGAGTCCAGAGATGATTTGCATATGAAAACAATACAAAATAAGGACTTCAAGAAGCATAATAACTTTGATGAACTGATAACTCATAACATATAAAAAAAAAGCTAAAATCTTTTGGTCATCACTACTACTTGATATGATTCTTCACGTTAAACCTTGGTTTAAACCACAAGTTACCAAGACATTGAACACAAAACTAACAACTAAAAGTGAAAAATAAAAATAATTATGATAAAAATAAAAATTGAAATACCCACTGCACGTTGACGTTTAATTGCCTCTCACTATATCTTCTGTAATGTTAAAGAATAAGCAAACAAAACCGGGCATCCACCACATTCAATCGAGCTACCGAACTATTTCAAGACAAAATTATACTCTACAACAGAATAACACTAGACAAAAGAACCCCAATAACCTTAAAGGTTGTCATCGAACCATAATACAGGCTAGAAGAGCTGATGGAAGTCGACGTGGAATTCGATGAAGAAGTCAGCGATGTGCCGTTCACAAAGATCCTATTCTTCCCACCACTACACAGGAAACATGCAAGATTAGCTCGGCACTACCTGAACACATACCTCCCAGGAAATAAATTAAAAAAAAGAAAATTAACATCCAACTGATACAGAGTAACATGATTAGCTCAGCAGTTTAATGGCCGAAGATAATATAAAGATTAACACCAAGACACAGAGTAATATCATAAAGAAAAAATTAAAGCATTGGCACATACCTCTCAGGAAACAAACAGGTATCATGACCAGAACACATAATTAAACCAGATAATTAACATGCAAGTGATTCAAGTGTTCAACACTCGCACAACTAGCTATTTTGTGTTTGAAATACCAAATTCCGACTTACTAGGATCAGTGGTGGTGATTGCAGCAATTCCATTGAAGTAGTAAGTCCCCGTAGCCATTCCCATATGATGAACTCAAGACATGCTGAGTTTGAACATTGGGGATTCAGTTTCATTTTCATAGTTGGAAAGTAATCTTTTAGTGACTTATATCTCTGCACCAACAGAATGAATAATGTCCATTGAAATCCAATATCAATCAGACTATGACATACTTGAGCATTAGTGGTTACAAAAATGAATGTAAAATTTTGAGCTTCCATGAGGAATTTACAAAATAAAGTACCGTAGATTTAGGTTGTGTTTGATAGCATCATAAAAATTTTATCTCATGCCAAAAAAGTGTCATAGACCTTGGTACTTGTGAGACTGAGCTACCAAAAAGTATTATTTCTTGCTAATTAGAGTTGGAAAAGTAGGTTAACAA
Organism: Dioscorea dumetorum; assembly: GCA_902712375.1. NCBI lineage: Eukaryota > Viridiplantae > Streptophyta > Magnoliopsida > Dioscoreales > Dioscoreaceae > Dioscorea > Dioscorea dumetorum. Next base: position 6,721,800 of record CACTHL010000494.1, read on the forward strand.
TAATAAGAGACATAACGTTACCAAATAGGGAGAAACTTGTCCAAATAATACATTGAATTTTAATATGGATTATTGTACAATACAATCATTTCTTGATGACAAATCAAGGTTAAATTCAATATATTATGTTGGCATAAATAACAACCTAGGCCTATACCTTTGAAATACAACATATTAGCAATAAATGTATAAATAGATTCAATAGAGATTATCTGCAAAAATACATCTGAGAAAGCACCCAAACAAATGGGATTGACTTAACAAATTTTTTTTCCACATTTTGCTGACCTTTTCACTGGTGTCATATATAGAAAAATACATAAGCCCACAAATTAAAGAATTGCATATAAGAATTAGCACACTGAGTAAATAATTAAGTCTTAAATTACTATTTTGAACCCTAATAGGACTACTTATAATTATTTCAGCATGCAAGGTTAACATAATTGTGCTATATGACTCAATGAGTTGGATCTAGGAAGACTTAACATTTCCACAATCTTCTTTCTTTTTTTTCTTAATATGAGGGCTTAGCTTTTCCAATGTTTTTCAGATAAAAGTAGTATCCACACAAGCATGTGTACATATGTATAAAATGTATTTGGGGCTATTCTTCATAGACCACACAAGGTTACAAGATCTGGAAAATAAAATTTGGCATATTTGACTTAGATAATATTAGGGTGCATAGCATACCAATCTTGTTTGGTGGCAAGGATATTTATATTTTGAAAGCCTAACTATCTCCAAGATTGGAAGGCACTGCTGTTTCTATCCATACTCATCAGTAAAATGCTACTTTATGGCAAGCAAGTATATCTAACTCAAGCAAAGGAGGAAAGAAGTAAGATGATCATTTTCATCAGGAAATTCAAGGCTCCCCATGAAAAGCATGTGTTCTACAAATAATGAGCTTGATTTTGAGAAAGATGAACAACACGCAAATCCTATGGCAAGATAATAAGTAGAAAAAGGATTATATCTTAAAATCATAAAAATGATATGAAAAGAACAAAACAGTGTAGTAGACAATGATACCTTCCATAAGCACATAACTAAATTGATTAGTAACTGAAAAGAGGTACACTATCAAACACTTCTCGCTTTTTATAAAAAAAAAAAAAAAAATTGCATGTATACTTTTACAAAAATAAGTAATTATGTAGTAATATTTTTATTTATTATTACAAAATATTGTTATTTGTTGTTATTTTTATAAAAGAACTATAAACTCCCTTCACACTTATATCTTTACATCAAATTTTTAAATTAATATTTAGCCATATAATTAAAGATACATTTGCAATCACACACTTGCCTAAGGTATACAACTATGCAAAGCAATTTTTAATTATAAGTTGATATGCACTTATGCATGTCTAACATCACTTAATGAATAATTAAAGACTTTGAAAATCACACATTCAATAACGCAGGTTTATTAAGGATCGTAACTAGTTAGGTGTGTCTAAACAATTAATCTCTAAACCATCTCCAAAAATTAAAAAAAAAGCACTGAAAATTTAGATGTTCCACTAATCCAAACCCTTCCTAAATCCTCTCCTTAATATTCACCATTAATCTTTTCCTTAATCGAATCCAATCATCATTATCATCCAAATGCCTGAATCTCAAAGCCTTATCTAGAACCATAAGAGTAGTCGTGTCACTGATCCTGGTGAATGTAAGAAATCTATACACTACCATCCTCATTTTCCCTCTTTGTTCTTCTTCCCGATATAAGAGAAAGAGAAAGATATACTAAGAATTAATTTGATCAAGAGGAACATCTCCGTAGGTGAACCATTGCTTTCATCTTTAAACACCCCCCCGGCGCCGCCTCTCTCTCTCTCTCTCTCTCTCTCTCAATCAAGGCCTAACCCCAGCCCTAACCCTAATCCCAAGGAGGGGATGAAGATGTCGATGTAGATCCATACCTAGACTTCAATTATGTAGCTCCGGCTAGGAATAGTGTTGTTCCGGTGCCGACGAAGCGCGTTGGTGGAGCTTACGGTGGTGCGGACAAAGCTCGTCGGTGGGAGAGGTGATTGAGTGAATACTAGAGAGTGAGAGAGTTGTGGAGAGAGAAAAAGTAAGTGAATTAATAACAAATGTTTTAATTTAAAATTAGTGGGGTTATATTAAACCGCCTAAACAAATTAGAGAATAAGATTTTTACACCGTTCTCGAGGTGGTTTTTGAAAACCCCTCTAGATATCTGCCTCTACATATTAAAAATGGTGCAGTGAGATTTAGTTGTGTAGTCTGTTTAACTACTTTGTATTAGTTAAATTCAACAACAGTTTTAGACATGAAAAGGATATATATATATATGTTTTTTCTCATGGCCTGATGTGTAACTCTTTTCCTTGAAAGATGGGTCAAAATTAGTCCTTGTTAGCTTTAAATTCAAGTAATATCTAGTAGATTCTGTAGAAAAATCTTATTACTTGAGTGATGTGTGTCAAATTCATTGACACCACTGAATTTGTTATTCGTTTGATGTAAGGCTTTATGGAAGCTAATAATTGAGCATATATATGCAAACTATGTAAGCATATTATTTACATCTTTTTAATGTTTTTTTGCATTAACATATTTGCTGTCAGTATGAAACTCTAGAATATTCACAATACAGATTCATTATATGGTCTGTGATATAGAAGAAATATATAGATTATTGTTATACATGTCAAATGTCTAGAATTTAACTTTTATGCATGACCATAAAGTTTAACTTAGAGGTGGAAGATTGTAGCCTTTGGAGGTTGGATGTTACCAATGAAAAGAAAGGGCTAAAAGAAATACAAACCGATATGGATGCCATGCCAATGGCTTTGTTTGCGGGTTCTAACAAATAAGTATACGTGTGCATTAGAGTTGCCTAGTGATTATGAAAATTGTCACCTCCCGAACCCGAAGCGTCGATAAACAGCCGCATACTTACAAGACCGAGACCAAGTATGTACGCAAAGTCTGGGAAGCTATCTTCACACTGAAAAATAATATTTAACAAAAATATAAATTTCCTAAAGCAAAAGAAGGTATAACATACGAATTACAAAAGTTTCACTAACAAAGCTTGGAACAATAATTATTCAAAAACATAGAACTCCAAGTCCACAAGAAAGGAGGGCTTATTAACTTGCTATACTAGAGAACGACTTGCTCAACAACTCCACCAAGCTGCCCATCAAATAACCCTACTCTTGATCTGAAAAAAAAAGGGAACAAACTTAATGAGTTTGAGAGGCCAGTAAGCAACCACTAAAAACATTTGGGATTATATAGAAGTCTCAAAAAATTCAAAAAAAAATTATTGATATGATATAATAGAACATCTACCAATATACAATTCAGTTGCAAAACAGAATGGTTTGACATAGTTTGTTTTTCAGATAAACACTGTATATGTCTTCCAATTCACTATAGCCAAAATAGAATATCAGAGGTCATTTGTTTATACTCGGTGGCCCGAGTAGAATTTAAGAGTTCATTTGTTTACCCTTGGTGACCCGAGTCAGAATATCAAATATCGTTATTCTTCACCGACGGAACGGTGCGAAACTATAGTCTTTACATAATTACATGTCCACACGGTCAGTGTTTAACCCCCAGTGGCAGGGTTAGTGTATAGTAATTAGAGACTAAAATTTTTAAATCAAAATAGTGAATGTTCGCAAACAAAAACATATCAAGGTTCAGTCTGAGATAATATAGAATAATCCACCAAGCAAAAATGTTAACATTGCATGATCCCACTTTTCGTATATCAAAATAAACCAATTATTTCCAAATCAAATAACTTAACAAATACATTGTAAAATAAATAGTAATGGATTAATTTATATAACTCTGAATATATAACCTACACAGTATATGGAAAATTGAATGAATAAATAAATAACCAGAAATTTAGTAAATACTTTAATGATTTAAAAGAATATAATAACAAAAATTTTAAAAAGTAAAATAGTTCAGAAAATATAATTATTAAAAATAATACAAGATTTAATCAAATAAGTAATTTAGCAAGTATGAAAAAATATATATACTTATACTCTTATACTAGAATTTATATGTGGTTAACTTATAAGGATGCAAGTGGGTGGGGAATCCCTGCTCCCCACAGGGACATGCCCCAGTGGGGTGGGGATTCCCCAAAATAGCTTTCCTGCGGGGCGGGGAATAAGGGAAAACCCCTATGAAACTGCGCAAAAAGTTAAGCAAACTTCACAACGTTACAAAGAACTTCAAGACATTGCCCTACTAGCCTGGTAGAGCGGGGACGGGGAAAGTATTCCCTGTTCCACTAATTTCCAGACTTTTTAAATTATATATATATATATATTAAAAACAACTCATATGATTAATTTTATTTATAAAAAAATTCAATATTAGAATTATGATTTTCATATAATTTTATTTTTTAACTTTGATATGTTTTATAATTTTCTTTTATACTTTTAATTTTATTTTTTATTAACGGCGGAGCTATCATATTAAAATGCTAGTGATAGTGGATTTCACTCTAAATATTTTGAAGAATAAAAAAATTAATAAAAATGTAAAATTATTGTACTAATTTTTGTATTATGAATTTTATTAATGAATTTGTACTTTTAATTTACTTTCAAACTTTATGTTATTTGCAATAATTAGTTTTTCATCATACATTTTATTATATTTATTTTGAGAAATATTCTGTATATTTTTGTATTTCATATATGATGCACATATAAATATGTTATAAAAACAAATTGGTAGGGCGGGGATTCCCCGACCTAGGGGGAATTTTGAGACGGGGAATCTCCGTCCCATGGGAAGCGGGGATGGGGATGGGGATCCCATTCCCCACCCCGACCCACTTGCATTCATATTTACTTACTTGACTAATGTGATAAATCCAATTCTGACACCAACTCAAGACTTTTGGGCAGGTTTTCAATTTGGGAAAGAAACCTACTAAATCACCAAAATATAAATTTACAAAATTTCAAGGGTATGCAAGAGATTTCAAGACACTAATGATGCTACCAAAGTTAAGGGTTAATAAGCAAGGATATTGTAAAAGAGATTTTATAAGGGTATATACACAAAAAGGGTCAAGCTATTGTTCTATTTTCTGAATTCAGATTTTTTTCAAAGTATAATATCAATTATAAAATCTAAAGGAGATATGAATTATTCCAACATCACCATTGAGGACTAAAACTGGCACAACTTTGTCTATCATTCTTCAAATCACAAAATTTTTTCTTTGGAGAAAGCTAGACAAATGAGGCAATGCCATTTCCAAAATTTACATTGATTATAATACTATTAAATTTAAGGGAAAATTACTGTTCATCCATCGTGAATTTCAAAACTTCCTAAATCCCCCCCCCCAAACTTTTGCACACCTCGGACAACCCTTTCGTTATATTTTCATTCCCTTCTACCCCCTATCGGTCACTTCAAGTGGCTCATTGTTATGAAATTCTATTTTTGCCATTGCAAATGGTGGGAAAAAACTCGCCCGTTCACATCAAGTCTGGCCTTTATACATACAATTGTGAATTTGTTTTGCCTTCCTGCTTGTTTTTTCTCAAAGAAAGTTTCGAAGGCGAATTACATCTTCTTCATCTTCTTCTTTTTCTTCTTTTCTTCTTCTCATTTGGTTTGTTCCATTTGAGTTCTGCCGGTTTCCTGATAAGGTGAGAATTTTTTCGTTGCTCTCACTTTGATCATTCTGTGTGAGGAAGTAACAATTTATAAAAATGCAGGGCTATTGTGGAGAGTTTTTGTGCTATTGCTAGATACAACGGGGAGGGGGCGAGTGCTAATGTTCACGGCGCTGACTTCTTGGGAATCAATGTTAGCTGAGATATGTGAACGATGGGGTCTCGATATTTCCCGTGTGAGGGTGAAATTTATCACACCCGATGGACATAAAACTGTTTGTCCAATAGAAAACGAGGTTGACTTCCGACGCATGTGTCAGGTGTACTCCATCTTCAAATAGGGTGTACTCGATATTGTTGTCGAGACAAATGATGTGCCATCGTATCCTACTGAAAACGAGTTCTTGTCGTTGTGAGGTTCTTCCTTTTTATGTTTATCTAGTTGTATGTGTTAATTATTATTTAATTATCCAATTCTGTGTTTAACTATATCAAGTTATTATTTAATTATCTCATTATCTGTTTAATTAGTTAAAGTTCCCATTTAAAACATGTCTTCTCCATTTAAATTATTACGTTTTCATTTAAATATTGTCTTTAACGTTTAAAATTTATAGTTATTGTTTAAACATTTTGTGTTTCCACTTAAAATCTTGATTGTTTTCGTTTGAACTAAAGTGTTGGCAGGAATTCGAATTATGGGAGCGCTTCTGTTTCACCTCATGGGACCCTGACAGTGTGGCATGCCTTCTTTCCTCGTCAGATCAAGCTGAAGTGTTGTCGTTGGATGTCGGACAACGTTTTCAAGGCGTTGAACACTTCAGAGACGCACTTCAGAATTTTGCTATCAAACGGAATTTTGACTTTAAATTCCTAAAAAACGAAAAACATAGGGTGACTGCCGAATGCACTACCGATGGTTGTCAATGGCGCCTTCATGCATCAAAGGAATACATTAAAAATACTTTTATAATCAAGACAATGCACCCGTCACACACTTGCGGTGGTTGAATTGGATCAGCGTCACATCCGAAAGCATCTAAAAAATGGGTAATCGCACGAGTGATTCAGAAGCTCAAGGACCGGCCTTTGTATAAGGCCATCGACATTAAGAAAGACATGTTGCGGGAACATGGTATCCATATTCCATACAAGCAGGCTTGGTTGAGAAAAGAACATTGCTTGGTGATCCTCGACGGTAGTGACATCTCCAGCTACGATTTGTTGTTTTGGTACGTGGACAAGGTGGTTGAGACAAACCTCGGTAGCATTTTGATTATGGAAAGAAACGGGGAGCGTTTTAAACATGCATTCTTTTCTTTCAGTGTGTGTATTGTGGGATTCAAGAGGGCATGCAGGCAGCTGCTATTTCTCCATGGTACCCACCTCCTTGGAAAGTATCGGAGGTACTCTATTGGGTGCCACAGGCAAAGATGGGAATAAGGGTTTTTTCCACGTCGCCTTCGATATTGTCTACAACGAGACAGATGCCAATTGGACTTGGTTCATTTCCAAGTTAGGTGATGCCTTATACGATGAAGGAGATTATCAAGAGATAATTACGTTCGTGTCGGACAGGTCAAAGGTCCTTGTGAATGCTGTTGCGAGAGTCTCCCTTCTTCCCCACATGCATAGTGCCTTCGACACTTGGAGGCCAATTTTATGAAAGCAAATGTCAGACTTGGGAAGGCATTGAGGGAGGAGTGCTGGTCCATATACTTTTGTATTGCGTGGGTATGGACGGTAAAGAATTCGATGACACCATCAATGAACTGCAAGCCACATCACCCGAAGATTATCAGTGGTTGATTCATAAGTCGTACATGTCACATTAGTTGAATTATCTGTTCAAAGGTGAACGCTGAGGCGAGATGTATTCAAATGTCGTGGAGTCATTCAATGCGTGGATCAAAGAAGCTCGGCATCTACCGGTGACGAAAATGGTCGACTCCATAAGGTATTCGAATGTTGATTCTATTTACCTCTTAAAAATTGCCCTTATCCTTTAACTATTGCCCGTACTGTTTAAACATCATTGTCTGTGTTTAAATTTCTGGATCTTCGTTTAATTTGTTATCCTAATGTTTAAGCCGATGTGTTTCTGTTTAAATATCAATGTCTTTACTTAATCTTGTTTAAGATTTGTGTTCTTCGTTGCACAGGTTTAAGTTGATGCGCATGTTATGCAATCGTTGTGAGCAAGCAAACAGATGGGAGACCTACTTATGTCTTGACATACATTCGAAGGTAGAGACACTTGTTGAGGAAAGCCGAAACCTTCATGTTGGTTATTGTGTCGATGATCGTTATGAAATGATTGACCAGTGTAGCAACTCTGTCGATCTTGCCAATAGAACATGCTCATGTCGCAGATGGCGAGTTTATGGTATCCCATGCAATAATACAGATAGACACCAACGTTCATCGATTTATTAGCGGCAACTTCACCGTCGATAATTACAAACTAGCATATAAGGAAGCTATATCCCTCACACCCGACAATGAGTAGCCTACGGACAAAAATCACGAACTGCTTTTGCGATCGCCTGTAACGAGAAGGAAACCTGGGCGTCCTAGACAAAAGAGGATCGAGTCGCAAGCGTCTGAGGTCCGCCGCTACATTACACCCCCCCCCCCTCCCCGGCCACGAAAATTAAAAAAAATGGGAGGAATTAAATAAAAAAATTTTTAAATGGAAATAAACTTATTTGAGTGTCAATTTTTTCTATTTAAACAGAGAAAATATAATTTCATTGTCATTCTATAAGGTTAAAGGGTGACTCACTCGTTTAAACAGAGACCTCGGTCACAATCATTAGATCATTGAAAGTTAAGCAAAAATTGTCAAAGATATTAAACGAACACTAGTAAATTTACATTGAAAATGGCATTGTAAAGAGTGAATTGAATTTATTTAAATGGAAATAAACTTATTTTTTTAAGAAGTGTCAATTTTTTTCTTTAAAATTTTTTAAAAAGTCTGAAAATCAAGGTCAAGTTGAATGAATTTATTTTTTAATTGAGAAATTTGAAAGTTTAACTTCCTCGTGATTTTTTTTAAAAGGAGAAAATATAATTTCATTGTCATTCTTTTATTAAAATTTTTAATTTATTACTAATATTTAAACATTTGAGCAACCGCTCTCATCGAAATAGAATAGCAATTACTTTCTTTAAAATTTTTATAAAATGTACATTGAAAATCAAGGTCAAATTTGCATGAATTTTATTTTTTAATTGAGAAATTTGAGAAAAGAGCTTTAACTTCCTCAAGCTAGATTTCTATTTAAACAAAAAGCTCAAAAGCTCAAACAAGATAAAGATCTAGGTATTTTCAAAACCCAAGAAAATGTATGAGACACTTCTCAACGAGTTTTGTTAAAAGACGCACCGGCTCTTGCCGGAGTACTCCAACCTCAAGGAAGACCCCGACCACAACCCCGCATTTGTAGCTACGGTGACGATCGATGGGACCCCGTTCTCTAGTATTAAGTCTGCAAAAACAGTAAAGCATACCCAGAATGTTATTGCTGAGATGGCGTTCAAGCAACTCTGTCCTTCACACAGTGGGAAAATGAATATGTCTCCCACTGCTACTGATGATGTTTCAATGCCAGGTACGTATTACCGTAAGATTTCTCTATGAATGTTTAAACAATGTTTGGTTCTTCTAAAACCTTGAAGTCTCCATTACAGGGACTTTGTGCAGTCGAGATTACTCCAGTGATGAAGAGTTGGAGTGGTTTTTGGAAGACTTACTCCACGATCTTACAGCAAAAGAAGTCTTTTTTGCTGTAAAACTTGATGGAATAACAAATCGAAAGGCACATGTACAAAAGCTGCTCCAAGCTTTAAAGGAGAAGAAAATGGCAGAGTGGCAGTTTTTGTTCACTTTGTTTTCTTTTTGCAAATAAGAACTCTGATGGGTATTAGTTTGTTAAGTTTGTTTAAAAATTCTGCACTTTCTGTTCCAACTTTGTTAAAATTCTACAACTTTGTTTAATAAAGAAAATCTAATTTGATGGTTATTCTTTAATATTTAAACTTACTCCACTGAATGTTAAACGGAGGCTCTTAATCTTAAACGATAACACATATAGTTAAATAGAGGCACCGTATGTTAAGCAGAGACTACTTCATTTTGGCATTTGTTGATATTTAAACATAGACACTGGATGTTAAATGCAGACTCTTATCCTTAAATGGCAACACATATATTTAAACAGAGACACCATCTGTTAAACAGAGAGTACTTCATTTTAAAACGCAACACTGACCCTTAAACGTTACAATTGAAAGTTAAGCAAAAAATGCGAAGTATAAAAAAATACAGACGTTAAACGAACAATAGTAAACTTACATTGAAAAATCTGTCATGTCATTGGCAAAGAATGAATTGAATTAAAAATAATAACGAGAAAACTGTTTTACATTTGAAAACAAATAATGTCATATAAATTCTATTTCCCCGCAATCGTAGACCCCCCTTTGACAGTGATGCCGGCTACGCGCCCTTCCATAAGTATGCTGGCAGCATACTTTAATCTCATATAAGGGACGTCCGATGGGGGTATCCGTAGCTTTTCACCATTGAGTAATTGCCCGATAAACAGCATGACATAGACAGCGCAGTCGAGACTTCTTTTTTTTGTCGTGGGGTTTCATTGTCATGAACAAATGGGTACATTTTGGTCACGGTCTCGGAGAACTCCATTTCGAGACAGGTGTCGAATAGGTCCCACTGTGGAGATATACAATTTGAGATTAGAATAGCGAGCATTTATGAAACTCTTTGAATAGAAATCTATTTCTCAAACAACTTACCATTTCAACAGCGTCTTTATCGTACTCTTCACTTTGGCATGAAGTGTAATGCATGTATTCTTGTTTGTTATTGTCAAGGATGACGACATGGAAGTGGTCATTCATGATTATGGGGAGGATGGCAATGCCAATATCATACACGACGAGCGCGGCATCTCCGATCATAGCTAAAGTCGTGTCATGTGCGTCTTCCTGCTTTGACATAAATAATACCAGTGATGGAGGCCCATTTCTTATAAGGATATGGTACTTTGGTCAGTGACTTCTGTATTATGCATACGAAGGTGTCCATCACATTATCTAGCACCATCTCCTTCCCGTCAAGCAGTATGAATTGGTTGGCCCGTGTGGTACTGACAGAATAATTCCTCCACCCGACAGACCTGCGGTTAAACGACAACTGATTAAACAATAACACAAAATCTTAAGTGAAAAATGTATATCTTTAAACGATAATGTGACTTTTTAATCAGTAACTGATAATGTTAAACGGTAAAGCATTATCTTACATGATAACTCTCATATTTCAACGGAAACTATATAACTTAAACGGGAACATATATATGTAAACAATTCCATAAAAATTTCATACTTACATATCCATAGAGCAGTTGAGGAAGATCCTTATCAACTCCTGCTCGAATTTGTTGAGACGCGATTGTAGAGAGTATTTTTTTTTTCTTTGGAACAAAGTCTTTCCGAATTTCTTCGTATTGCTGGTTGGCAAGGACCATAGGTTTCGTTTTGCTTTCAGTGACGTTCCCTTGCTCCTCGTCAACAGCTTTTTTGGGATCATTCTTACATGCTTCTTGTTGTTGTGGGATTGTGCCTACATTGGATGCAGCACTGTCGGCCGCCGGTTCCTCCGTGAGTAGGATTTCATTGACAATAGAGTGAACGACCTTCTCAACCACGGCCACGGCAACGGTATCAACGGGAGGCATACCCTCAGGTGGTTCTTGTTCTTCAGAGATTGTGGCCACCACCTAGGATGCGACACTGTCAACTGGCAATTCCATCGTCACAGGGATTTCGTTGACTTCCTCAACCGTGCCGATGCCAACAGCATCAACGACATCAACGACAAAAGACTCAACAACAGCATCAGCAACCGATGGTGTTGCTATTGTTTCATCGTTGACCGATGGTGGATAGAGAGGCATTATTTTTTTCGTCTTTTTTGCAAGCCTCTTTAAACATGGTCGTCTTAGAATGGCATCTCGATGATGTCATTGCCATCAAATTTCGATGCATCGTTCGTCCCGGATACTTTATTTGTTTGAAGGGTCGGCGCAGTCGATTGTGACCATCCTTCCAATACCTCAACCCGAGCGACAAGCCGAGGGAACTCGGTGATCAATATCGGGTATGCCTACAGAAGAGTTGTTGTGACATCTTCACCTACTACCATCGGGGGGGAGGGGGGCTACTGTGGTTGGGGGGACTGTCTTTGTCGTGGTCCGGGGGGGAGGGGGGCTACCGTGGTTGGGGGGACTGTCGTTGTCGTGGTCCGGGGGGGTGGGAGAGGGCTTATCTGACATTGAGGATTGCATGTGCGCGTTGGACTGGAAGTAGGGGAACGGCGTCGTCGAGCGCGCATGGAAAAGGTTGGCCTCTCATCTTGCCTTCGAGCAAGTGGTTCCGGGGCAATAGAATCCCTCTGCCTGTTGGCCTCAACAAATATTTCTTCATCAGCATTCGCTGGGACCAGCTTAGGAAACTAACATATGTAAAAAAAAACAATCTCAGCGAAATCATTCAATTTAAACAATAACAAATGTATTTAAACATTTCACATATATACTTAAACGGTATTGCACATATTTAAACAAATAATGACGCTTTTAAACAATAAAGGCAAATGTTAAACACAAACTACAATTCTTAAACGCTAAAGACTAGTTTTAAACATTAACTACTACTTTTAAACACATTGTTGATGATTTATTACTTCTTTTCCTTCGAGAGATGACCAACTGGTTTCTATCATCACTTACTTCCGGTAAGTATTTTCACCGTATCACAGCATCCTTGGGGTTTTGCCGAAATGGACTTTCTTGCCGATTCCGGTCAACTCGTAAAACCAGATGTTCATCGTAACCAAGTAACCCTTAATATACCCCTTGTTTGTCTTCTCCCCCGCGCATCTAGCTTGCACTCGAGGGGCAGCTTGTGGAACATTCTCCATAAGCCATTTGTGCGTCACCTACGTCCATGAGTACCGCCCCATGCCAGGTAGATCGTTGACATAATCAACGATCCAATTGGGAACCGAGCATGAGGTATTTGGGAAGAGGATTATCCCCAGGAGGTACGCCATCAAGAGTTTCACAAAATTTTCCTCCTCTCCCCTCTGTCCAACAAGTTGCTGAAGAGTGGTCTTGATAAATATCGCTCTTCGAAAGCTGACCGTGTTTTCTTCTTCTTAAACATGACTGCGTCTCTATCGCAACGTAGGCCCAGAACGAGCACCACATCTTCAGGCCTGAAACTCAGCAGGCTTGCCCCGATCTTGAATTTATTGGTGCGGCCATAAGACCTCTGCAAAAAAGAATCAGTAAGGGCCCTCTCTTGGAATACAACTTCCACCTCAGTGAATGGTGCAAAAGGTGTCTTTTGAATGATCTCCTAGTGTCGAGGGGTCATGTGGACTTTCAATTCAGCCACGGGCTCCACTACCGGTGTCAAGTAGTATCTCCCGTTGACTAGATTTACTGCCATAATCACAAGCCTGCGACAATAACACCACTTGTTAAACAACGTCCTAGTTTCTTAAACAGATATATATGTTTTTAAGCGGAAAACTCAACTGTTAAACAGAGACATCACTTGTTAAACAGAGACCTAGCTTCTTAAATGGAAACCACAATATTTAAACGGAGACAAATGTTTCTAAACAAAAACTCATTTCTTACACAGAAACCTCATTTTACAAACTGCAACCATATCAAATGAAAGGGGAAACGTACATTATAAACATTACACAAATCATAATAATCGAAAAACTATTTCGATCATGTACACAAACAAAAATGTAAACCAAAACAAAACCCTAGCCGAGAGATCTCCATGTAGACTAACAAAACCCCAGCTGAGAAATCCCCCACAGACTTCAGTATCTTCCAATAAAAACAAAACCACAAAACAAAACCGACAAATATCTCTATGCAACAGAGTACTTCAAAAAAACCAAATCACAACTTGTTCAATACCTTAGACTGCAAACTTATGAAATGCCGGATACTTGCGCACAAGTGATTTAGAAGCTCAATGAAGGGAAAACTGAAATTACAGAGGATGTCCACGCAGAGACAACTTCGGAAAGGGAAAAGCTGAAGAGGCGCAGTGGAGAAAAGAAAAACGTATACGATTCTAGTGAAGGATGTCTCTTGGGATTACCCTAAGGGGCCGTTTAGTTCGCGGTAATGTGAAAACATTACCGGGAATCTGGCGATAATGTGAAAACATTACCATGTTTGGTTACTGCAGTAATGGCAATGTTAATGGTAATGTAAGATTACCAATAGTGAAATATTACCAGATGAGGTGGTAATCTGATCACCACCAAAATAGGTGGTAATCCAGATTACCAGGTTGGTGGTAATATGGAAATTTTGTTTTTTCCAATTATACCCCTACTTATTTAATCTAATTTCATACTATACTTATTATCAAAACCCTAGTTTTGTTCCATTTTTATTAAAATATTTATAACATAATATATATATATATATATTATAATTTAATTATTTATTTATCTAAATAATTTAAATTAAAAGTTTTAACATTTTATATGTAGAGGTATTTGAGTAAATTTATTTAATATATAACTATTATAATTATATATAATTAAATAATTATATATTAAATAAATTTACCTAAACACCCCTATATAAAAAATTTTGAAATTTTTAATTTAAAGTAGTTAGATAAATAAATAATAAAATATATTTATAATTTAATTATATATATAATTAATTAATTAAAAAAATATATATAATTATATATTATAATTTAATTATTTATTTATCTAAATATTTTATATTAAAATTTTTAAAATTTTATATGTAGGGGTATTTAGGTAAATTTGACATATTACTGAGGTGATTACTATGACTAACCAAACATGGTAATGAAAGATTACTAGTAATATAAGTTCTCAACCAAACACAGTAATCTCACATTACCTCAACATTCCCGGGCATATAACATTCCTGACCCCATTACCATGGTAATCTCATTACTGTGGTAATATATCATTACCGCGAACCAAACGCCCCCTAAGAAAAATGCCCCACTTCCAGTGCCACGACTTCCCAAGCAAGCAACGGGCAATTTCGTCCATAACATTCAAAAATAACTCCGTTAACCACCGTTAAATTCTTTGGGGGTTTGGAAAATATTGTGTTTAAAAGGAAGGGTTTTTAGGGATTTCAAAATTAAGGGAGTGTTTTTAGCCATTTGCAAACTTAGGTGGTTTTTTTTTGGCAATTTTCAGTAAATTTAAAGCATCCATTTGAATGTCCATTTATTTCTGTAAATCAGTAAAATCAGGCACGACCCTATTAACATGCACATCTCTCAGCATATATTGTCAAATAACATGATATTTTAGAAATAGATAGTTAATCCAAAAATGAACAACCTTGCCTGATTCAACTTCTAAAATTATGAAAAATGTCAATCAATCTTCAAGTTTTGCACAAAATACTATTTGACATAACTATACTAATATGGTTGTATCTCATAAATTACAAAAGTATAAAATCTAAAATTTTGTTGGCAGTTATTTGACATCAAACCCTACAATTTTTTTATTTTTCACTTTGCTCAATTCAACCTCTAAATCATTGATTATGCCAGTTAATCTTCAGTTTTTGCAGAGAATATTATTTTACAAAACTACACCAATAGGGTTATATTTTGTAAACTACAAATGTATAAAATCTGAAATTTTGTAGAAACTTAGTTGATGTCAAACTCTAAAAAAATTCCTCATGACAAACTATGCACCATAATAAGAACTAAACATTAAGCAAAATAAGATTTCCCATATCAAGTTATACAAAATAAAGTCTTAAATAACCTACCTCACACACGTAGATATATGAGTTTTCAATGGAGGTTTCCCAAACCCCGCCGCCGATACCTCTCCAACTAAACAAATCAGTAAATGAAAACTAGAACCTCGGCTTCATGAAAAACCATGATAAAAAATTTAATCGTGATGTGTAGTAGTGATAAAGGAATTGATAGTTATTAAAAAGATATGGAAGAATATCAAGGGAAAATAAAATAAAATAAAATAATAATAATAATAATAATAATAATAATAGTGTGGGGAAGACAAAAATTGCCTTGGTGGTTGTAGTGATAGGGGTGTAGGCATGGGACAAGGAAATGTTGAATTATTAAAGGATATAGCTATAGAAAAAGAAGAAAATGTGGAGGAAGATGCTGATTTAGAGGGTTTTTTACGTGGGAGACATATGATGAGGGAAAAATATGGATATAGAACGTAATTTCCATGATTTTGATTATAGTTTTAATGATGATTCAAAGGAAGAAGATATGGATAATGGCGCCATGCTTAGAGGTGAGGTAATTATGGAAAGAGAAGCTTTAGGAGTGGGGAATGACGTTGAAATGGAGTCTGAATATACAGGATTTGAAGAGTTACACTTATGTTCTTCAGTAGATAAGGATAAATGAGTTTCTATTAAGCCAAAGTACACTAAATTTAATAAAGGGGTTGATATGAAGAATCCTGAATTTAATATTAGAACAAAGTTTAGGAGTTTCAAACATTTTAAGGAGGTAGCGAAGAATTATGGAATTAAGAATCTATACGTGATGAACTTCAAACCCAACAACAAAAAAAGTTATAACGCATTTTGCAAAAATGGCTTCTCTTTCTATCTATGAGCTTCACCTATAGTGAATGTGATAAGTGCTTTTTATACATATTTTATAATATCATTTTATATGCATCGAGCATCACTTTTATCAGGATTTATCACTGATGAAGTGTATTTTGTGTTTTTTTGTGCAAACAGGCATTGGAGGTGTGAGGTACGAGAAAGTAGCAAAGATAGGGCGTGATGCCACGTTTCAAGGCCAAGATAAGAGTACATGAAGGAGCTGCCAACTTTCGGAGGTTTTCAAGTCATTACTTGAATCCGAAGGGCACGAAGGCAATAATACGTCTATATCCCAGCTTACGTGTGCAAATTAAAAAAGATTTTTGAGGATTTCAAAGGAAAAAATGCCACACACTCTACCACAAGGGTGTGTGCCCGACCGTGTGGATTTGAAGAAAGATTTCTGGAAAAATCACTGTAGCAAAACTACTGTAGTAATTTACTATAGCAAAGTAATGTAACTATTTTATTGTAGCAATATTGTAGCAAAATCACTATTCACGACCGTGTGAAATTTTCACATGGCCGTGTGGCTACAGCATACGGCCGTGTGGATTCCCGTGTGAAGCCCCGATTTCTGTTTATAAAAGCCGCCTTGACATATTGTTTAGGGATTTTTTTCGGCTATTTTCAAAAGGCAGGCTGGCTAGGCTTGGAGAGAGTTTTTTGCGGCTTTGGAAAAGTTTTCTCATAAACTTGGATTGATTCTTTCTCTGTCATAGCGTCAAAAAAACCACCGGCGACCTAGCTTCGGAGTGGATTCAATCCATACTTGAAAATCATCCATCAATGCCATCGTCATGGATATAGGAGGCTTATTTTTCTATGGCTTTTACAGTTGTTGATATTTGCATTATTTGTTTTGCAGCTTGCTACATGGAGAGCTAAACCCCTAGTGGGTATTCGGACATGTAAACCCTAGGATTCTTATTCTCATTAGATTTACATTGTGTTTCTATTCGATTTCAATTGATTGAGTTTTACTCTTGTGTTCTTAATGCTTGCATGTACTTTTGGTTTCAATATTGATTGCCTTGCTTGTCTTATTCAACCTAGTGAAGAAAGAGATCACCGTTAAGTTTAGAATTACCAAGAGTGAAGAGGGTTGAGAGGGTGAGCCGTGAGATAGCGGAGTATCCCTTTCTCTTCTAATAAATATTTCCTATCTCCATATTCCCTAAATTTTAAGCAATCATATGTGGTGTGAGGCATCGAGAGAATTCTTCCCTGAGACCTCGTAGGGGTTAAGGATCCTTCACCTGGAGGTAGGGTTGGAACTATTTTTAAGAATTGATTTTATCTTTGGGATCCCTAGAGAGTTAAGCAGTTATATGTGGTATGAGGCGTCAAGAGAATTCTCCTCCGGGACCTCGTAGGAGACTAGTTACAGGTGGCCTAAAGGTAGGGGCCGGTATATTTTAGGATACCCATGACTCAATTAGTTCGTATAAAAACACTTGTAATCCAGCACCTAATACCTAAATCCTAGGAAGGGCATTGTCCGGATACCCCACCTTTATCGATTGAGAACTCACTCTTTTCAGT
Organism: Dioscorea dumetorum; assembly: GCA_902712375.1. Classification (NCBI taxonomy): domain Eukaryota; kingdom Viridiplantae; phylum Streptophyta; class Magnoliopsida; order Dioscoreales; family Dioscoreaceae; genus Dioscorea; species Dioscorea dumetorum. Next base: position 6,739,753 of record CACTHL010000494.1, read on the forward strand.
TCCTGCGGACTTGCTAGTGGCACTCTTAGGTTTAACCATTATATTATTACAACACTACACTCATTAGGCTAAATAACAGAGGAGAAGCAACTACAAGTACTTCTGTTCCCTGAGGTTCGATAACCTGACCCATTGGGTCCGCTTTATTACTTGACGACCCGTGTTGTGTGCATCAGAAAGATAGGAGCACTATAAAATGATGCCATCAGTCTTGCAGCATGAGTGTGCAAATGATCATAAAAATAGACAAGTGAACGCGGAGTGGACAACAAACACATACCACCTACCTATAGTAGTTTAGTGTAGATCCTACATGGAAGATTGTTGACATTATCCAAGCCGTCAAGAGCAATCAGAAAGCTAACATAAACAGGTTGAAAGCATATAGGGCAAAATGCATTGCATAAAGGTAATTTATCAATTCATTGTTATAAGTGTATAGTTATGTTATTAGGTTTTCATGTGTTGATCACTTTTTTTATTTTGTTTTTATTATTTATTTTCCCTCTGTGATTTTGTTTTAGAGCAAGGTTTATGGATGGTGATGAGGAAACACAAATGTTGAGGTTGTATAATTACAGACTAAAGCTTCTTAGGGCACATCTTGGTGGAATAATAATGTATATATAATGAAGTCTTTGAAGCATGTATTGTTTGCCTAACCCCATTCATAACAAGGCTTATGGACAAAATATAAGTGCTTTGAACTTGGCCTTATTTACTTCATTGTGTGTTATGCTGGTGTTCATAGATTTGTTATCTTCTCTTTTTTTCCGCTTGTCTTTTCTTTGGTTGTGGGTGATGCTATGCCTAACAAATAACAAAATTAGGGATTAATGCCTTCAATTGCATAATTATTTCCACATAATGAGTATGGGTGTTTTGTCAAGTATATCCAAACTAATTTTAGGAAGAGATTTAGGAGAAAAGCACTTAAGGACCAACTTTCAAGTATATCCACACACATTTTTCATGGGTAATGCATCGGTATTTCTAAGGCGGGAACCACCAGCGTTATTTTACCCACGACTTACCCAGGCATTATATATTACTGGGTAAATCATGGGTAAATCAGTGTGTATTTCCTGGGTAAATATAATATAGCTCAATTTTACTATTTCATGGCTAATTCGTGAGTATTGCCTATGTATTTACCCAGGAAGTGTGTCCGTGGGTAAATTTTTGTGGGTAAATTGATATTTTCTTGTAGTGTTCTTCCATATGATAGAGTAATTAATGCTTTGAAAGCGATGCCTATAGGTGCCTATGAGTACATGAAAAATATTGAACCCCATCAATGGAGTAGGTCACACTTTCAGGTGCAGTTTAAGTGTGATATATTTTTTAATAATTTGAGTGAATACTTTAATAGTCATATTCTTGAAGCCAAGATTAAAAGTATCATTGTAATGAATGAGATGGTTAGACCACAATTGATGATTACAATATAAAAAATATGATGCCATATAGATACACAAAACTCTATATTATCTAAAGAAAGAATACATACGAAAGCTAGAGAAGTTCAAATAGTTGAGTACATAGTTAAGGGGATATAAGTACCAAGTTTTAGATCCTGAAGGATAGTTTGTGGTTGATAAGAAAGAAGGTTATTATTCCTGTAAGAGGTGGCAGATAATAAGGTGCCATGCAACCATGTAATTTCAGTCTTTTACAATAACAAATATAAGCCTGAAAATTACCTAGATAACTATTATAAGGTGAGCACATACTTGGAAACATATAGGCACATCTTAAACTCAACAACACATGATAGATATTCTTTGGCTAAAAAGTGCCAATAACCTAGGAGTCCACCTGAGCCAATAAAGAGGAGAGACATGAAGGCTTTACTCACGAGAAAGGAGGTGGGTGAGAAAAACATTGGCTCCATCAATAGGAAAGTGAGCAAGAAAATGGTTACAATGACTTGCAGCATATGTGGTGCTCTATGACACAACCAAAATATCATGGAGTTTAAGTGTGTAGAGTTAATTTTGGATGCATCCTCTCTATTTGTATCTTAGGACATTTTCTAGGAATTAAGTATGTATATATGTAAAAAAAGAATGAAATTGCAAGTGGGTAGCTACCTGGGCGACCAAGTAAAGAAGGCTATGGCAATCCACTTGGGCATTTTACTATTGTCGTTTTTTGTTTTGCATAATTTAAAAGGCTATTCATTTGAAATTAATATGTAGCTAATTTGTGCTTTGTGTAAATCACAAGGCTGATTCTTTAGGAACAAATAATCAAAATGAGGAAGATGCAATAGATAAACAAATCTCAAAAGATCCTATGTCACAAGTGAGTCCTAAAGGTGTCTACTGTACTACAAGTCTTGACTCGTCATGCGAACTAATTTTATTTTTTTAATATTTTGGATGATCACAGGATCCAATCAAACTCTCCTAGAGCATTAGTTGTAGCTGAAACTAGATTGAGGATGCAAGAATTAAACATAAGAGGAGATAAAAAAAGAACAATTGCAAACGAAAATAGAATAAGTTACTTATGGAAATCAACTTGACAAAAATCCAACAAATAAATCTTATGCTTCTAATGCTGTTAGTCCTCTTGTGTTGAAGCCTCAAGGGAGAGACAATGATGCTGAAGAAAGGAACAAAGAAAGAAGGTGTAGTAAAAAGAAGGCATGGGTTCCACTAGGAGTTGGAGCTTCTACTGGATCATCCAATACTTATAAAAAGACTTCTTGAAGGATTTGTAGATGCAGTTCATTATGAATGTTTTTGCTGAAGTTTTTTATGATAATGATTTTGAAACTTTTCTCTTTGTTGTGTAAGTGGGTCACAAGTTATTAATCTATTTTCTCCAATATTTATTTATTAATTTATTTGAGCAAAGTGAACTTTTGAGCCACTAGGCTTTCAAGAAAGTTTTGGTTTGGCATATTTTGTAAAGTTTCTATTTCCGTAAAATAGTTTTCCTTGTCGCAATAAATATTATGGCCATATTCTATAATTATCGTAATGAACCCTTTGAAGTTGCAAATGTGAATACATATAAGAATATTATGACTCTATGCTGAGTGTTGAAGTTGATTGAGGTCTGCTTTTGGTGTCATAGTGCCTATCAAAGTAGTGTGCAAGATGTGAAGCAAATCCAATGCCTAATGACTTGAGCCTAGAAAGGTAGCTACCTCTAGAGGAATGGGTATTTATGTCCAATAAGATATGTATTAATATGATTGCATTAAAAGTAACGAAGTGTGTGTCTTCTAGTTTTTTTTAAAAGTTAGAACATAGTAACGTAAGTTGGTATGCAGAAGTGTGTGGTTGTAGTGGGGTAATGTTGAAGAAGCATATCTTGAATCTCTTAACTTCGTCTTCCTGTTTGTTTTTCTTTCCTTTATTTAGCTCAACAACGGTATCAGAGCTAGTGCTCACAACCACGGCAATGAACAACAACCCAACGAACCTCTTGCAGCCATGTGTGCCCATCTTCACTAGGGAAGCATATGGAAGGTGGAGTTTGCAGATGAGGATGTTGTTCCGGTCGCAGGATTTGTAGGAGATAGTTGAGAATGGGTTGGTCAATGACACAAATGTCACTCGGCAATGGGAGAACAAAATGAAGGATACTAGAGCTCTGTCTCATAAAGCAAGCCGTGGATGAACACATTCTTGACGGGATTGAAGAGGCTACTATGGCATGGGAGGCATGGGAAGTGATAAGAAATGAATTTCAAAGTATCTCCAAGGTGCTTTCCGTGCGCCATCAAACACTCAAATAGAACTTTGAAGTTCTATAGATGAAAGAAGAAGAGAATGTGCATAAATATACTTCAAGAGTCATCACTATCATAAATCAGATCAAAGGCCTTAGTTATAAGCTTGAAGAAGCAGAGGTGGTAGCTAAAATACTAAGGAGTCTTCTACCCAAATATGATTATATAGTTACTGCTACTAAGGAAGCAAATGACATTGAGAAGCTCACGTTGGAAGAGGTGAGTAGTTCCTTGCGGGCTCACGAGGTTATAATAACCCGAGTAAGTGAAAAATTGGAAGAGAAGGTCTTTTATGTGAGGGGGAAAGATCTTCATCACGAGATTTGGACAAAAGTGGCTTCAGGGGTCAAGGTAGAGGGTATGTACATGGCAGAGGACGAGGAAGTCAAGCAAGAGGTGTAGATCCTAGATCTCAAATGGGCTATAAGCAGTGGAACAAAAGAAAAAATATTCAATGTTTCATCTACAAAAGTATCGCTATAAATGAGCTGAATGTTGGTATAGAGATACAGAGGCAGATAAAAGTGCAAGCATGGAAGCTGAGAAGGAAGAAGAGGAGGAGGTAACCAACATGTTCTTAGCTGAGTATGAAACTAACTCTTCTTCTAGTGCAGTGTGGCTTGTGGGCAATGGTTGCTCCAACCACATGCCCGGAGTCAAGCATTTATTTCAAGTTCTTGATGTCACACACAAAGTGAAGGTAAGACTAGGAGATAACAATGATGTTGAAGTAGAAGGAAGAGGCACTGTTGCTCTCCACACCTCTGATGGGAAGACCAGATTGTTACATGGAGTACAGTGCGTTCCCAAACTCGCCCACAACTTACTCAGTGTAGGACAGTTATTAACAAGTGGTTATTTTGTATTGTTTGAGAATAGCACTTGCATAATTGAAGACAAAAGCTCAGGTCAAAAGCTTGTAACCATTTAGAAGACCAAAAACAATGTGTTTCCTCTTGAAGTGGATCAAGTAAGGCAGGCAAACTTGGCAATGAGTAATGAGGAAGCTTCCGTGCTTTGGCACAAAAGGTATGGCCACCTCAACATGCGAAGTATGAAGCTCTTGAATCAGAAAAGTATGGTTCTTGGTCTTCCAAATATCTCTGAGTCAACTTTGTGTGAAGCCTACATTTTGGGGAAATTGGCGAGAAGGCATTTCAAGAATGAAGAAGCTCAAAGAACTCGAACTACGCTATTGCAACTGGTGCATGCTGATCTTCGCGGCACTATGCAAACTAAGTCTTCGGGTGGAAGTAAGTATTTTGTGTTATCCATAGATAACTGCTCACGAATGTGCTGGGTTTACTTTGTTAAGGTGAAATCTGACGTGTTTGACTGCTTTCGAAGATTCAAATCTCTTCCAGCAGTAGTTTGGTTACAAATTGAAGGCTTTGTGCACTGACAAGGGAGGCGAGTTTTTTCCACATGGCTTTAAAAGGTTCTGTGAAGATGAAAGAATTCGGCACAAACTCATGGCTCCATACTCGCCTCAACAAAACGCTATTATGGATAGGAAGAATGGAATGGTTGTAGAGATGGCAAGAAGCTTATTAAAAAGTAGTTATTTGCTAAATCGTTTATGGGCTGAGGCCGTGTCCACAACTATCTATTTTATAAATCACTCACCAACCACTAATGTAACAAATGTGACCCCGTATGAAGCCTCGTGGGGAGTTAAGCCCAGTGTAAAGCATTTAAGGGTGTTTGGGTGTGTTTCATATGCCTTAATTCATGCTCAAAGACTTAGCAAGTTAGATGAAAAGACAGAAAGGTGCATCTTCATTGGGTATTGCTTTCAGTCTAAAGCTTATATAGGTTGTATAATCCAGTAACATGCAAGGTGGTGATAAGTCGAGATGTAAGATTCATTGAGAATGTGAGATGGGACTGGGAAAGAAGTAATCATGTCACTATTATTTCACCTTTAAACAGTGGTTCTTCTAATTCAAGTGAGAATATTGTTATTCTTGGAGGTGATTCAGGCATTGATCCAGCTTCAATTCCTTTATATGAAGGCCCAGCTGAAAGTATATTAGAACGTGATGCATATGCAACTTCAAGGAATGATTCTCCACCTAGGAAGGTAAGAGCATTAAGTGATATATATGCAAATTGTACATTTGTCCTAAATATTTCAGATCCTGTCAATTATGAGGAGGCATCAAAGATTGATGTTTGGAAGACAGCCATGAATGAAGAGATAGAAGCCATTCGGAAATATCAAACTTGGGAGTTGATGGAGGCTCTCGCCAGGAAAAAGGTCGTTGGACTCAAGTGGGTGTTCAAAACAAAGTTTCATTCAGATGGAAGGATCCTAAAACACAAAGCACGCCTTGTCTCTAAGGGCTATGTACAAGAGTTTGGAGTTGACTTTGATGAAGTATACTAGCAAGTGACACCATTGGAGACTGTAAGACATGTTCTCGCTTTTGCAGTCAACATGACTGGCCGGTGTTCCATTTAGATGTAAAATCAGCATTTCTAAATGGCGATATCACTGAAGAAGTTTCCATCGAGCAACCTCAAGGATATAAGGTTGTAGGCAAGGAGGATCGGGTTTATAAACTTAAGAAAGCTTTATATGGATTAAGGCAAGCTCCTAGAACCTGGTATAGCAAGATTCACAATCATTTTCAATAGCAGGGCTTTGTGAGAAACAACAATGAACATACATTATATAGAAAACAAGTCTGTGAAGGAAGCTTCATCCTGGTTTGTATTTATGTTGATGATATAATATATATGAGTTTTTCTTCTAATCTCATTGAGGTTCTACAAGCTCCTATGGATTTGTGTGATTCTCTAGAAAAGTTAATGACTATGTTATGGTGGAATTCTAGAAAAGAAGGTAGAGAGAGAGAGTCTGGAAGAGTTGAAAGAAATAGCGAATTACAAAGAAAAAATGTGGCATTGATTTTAAGGAGTTTATCTCTTCAACAGTGCTTGCCCTCCTTGCAAAACAAGGTTGGTCATCCCAATGCTCTTGTTTTCCATTAGCATAAAACATGCCACTTCCCCATATGAACTCCGTGGAAGCTACAATTGTACATAAACCACAACTACATATGAGATGTGTCCTTCATAGTCAAAATCTGTTAAAGAAAAGATGCTTGTGGCATGTTGTTGATGAAAAGTACATTATTATTGGTTTGGATGGATGGTTGGCTCCAAGATTAATTTGGATAATCCTAAGGTCTCCACTCCTCTTACTATATATGTTTTATCATTCTAGTCTTGTTAGTTGTTTATTCAAAGGAGTGTTAGAATGGGAGATGGGCTCTGTTAAGAGAATTTTTAACTCACATGACATGGCGCTGACTTGATCATAAGTATACTCCTCAATCGCCCACTTGTGAAGGATGAAATAATATAGAATTATGAAAAGGATGGTGCATTCTCAGTTAGTAGTGGGTACCATGTGATTTCATATCCTTCTAATTCAGATACAAATTAGAGTCAGGCTCCTAATCCGTTTGGAATAAGTAGTTATGACAATTGATGTGCCCTCCAAAGATCAAAATCTTATTATACCGTGTTGTTTCTGGGCCCTTGTCCACGAAACAAAGCCTCCAATCCAAACACATTGAGGTACTGTTTACTTGCCCCTTTTGTGATTTTTCAATTGAAATATAAATTCTTGTATTTATAAACTATTTATATGCTAAACTTGTTGGAATGCGGCTGAGATTCCTAAGAATTTCAATGGTGAACTATTTTATTGAGCTTATGGCTATGCTTTTTTTTTTTTTAACTTCATACTCTATTGATATAACTTTTCTTAGAGCTTCTATTATTTTGGTAGTATGGCAGTTTCGTCATTTCTTGGTTCCTCTTACGGCCTACTTGTTAATGATTGCAGGTTCTTGATTACTGAATTTTATAACGTTATGATAAGTTTTACTTACCGATCAGCTAAGTAATCTAGCTAGCTCACATAATTGCTTCGGCTTCTGCTTCCGCTTCTGCTTCAATATCAGGTCCTTATGTTTAGGAAGGTATCCCTCTAAGCATTATTGTTCCTGATTTGCATTTTGCTTCTACTTAAATGAAAGTTTTTTCTTCTGGGGGTTTATTTTTTTGTAAGAAAGAAAGGTATATGAAAATTATTAGTATAGGGACTCTTCATATATTTTATGTTGTTTATAGTTATTAGTATTCTCTCAACGATAGACCATACAAACTTTAAGTTATATCTTGATTTTTAAGATGATCTCATTACTGGAAGATGCAAGTTTAAGTTGTCATTTTATTTTAACTTGGAGGCCTCTTGATGTTATGGTAATATCAGCATCCTTGAATCAAATTAGAAAGGATTCTTTCCCTAAGAACTTCTATCACATATAAATATTTAATTTAAAAAAAAAAAAAGAATTATAGCAAAGCCATGATTCAAACATAGAAATCAGTTCAATTCCCTCCATTGACTTCATGAACCATCTTGGCACTTCCATTTCCTTTGTTACTAGCTAGACGAACTCTTTGATTCACCGGGAGCTTCAAGGCGAACTCACTTAGCCGTAGTAGGCCTGACAAGCCACACGTATGGCATGCTATGGCCTAGCTAAGCTTAGCCGAGCTTGTTTGATGAACCATGTGTGCGGCTCGCTATAACCAAGTCAAGTTGGACTTGCACAATTGTACCCTCATGAACAACGTGTGTGCCTCTTCATGACTCGGCTTATTGCAACTTGGATAGGCCCAGTTAATTATGGATTGGCCGAGCTTGACTTGACTGCACCACCACAAACCATACATGTGGCTCATGGCCAGGAAGCGCATGCTCACCCAACTTCGATGAGCTCATCAACGTAGATGAAATAAAAGAAGAATAAAAATAAAAATAAAAATACGAGGAGTAGAAATATAATTTTACATGATGAAGCAGATTTAAAAAAAAAATAAAAAAAAAAAAAAAAAAAACTTGGAGAATTTTTTTCCCTAAAATCAAACTTGCCAAAATATAATTTAGAATAAAATTAAATTGAGTAAATTAATTTCGTTTAGGTCGCCTACCAAACGCGGTTAATGCAGAGAAGCCAAAGAAAAGGATAAGAAGGAAGCTCCGAACCGGCTGCCTTGAATAAACGTGGAATTCTGTTTTGGTCTCTTCCAATTGGAACCATGTGCTGTGTTGTGTTAAACCATGCTTAAGAATGACTCCAGAAGTTGGATTACGTGTAAAAGATCCGTTCGACATGCGGCCCCCACTTCACATGAAAATGGTATTATATGCATGTAATAAGTGTCCATGATGCCGTTAACTTCATCAAATTAATGTCATCATTATCACCGTACAGAGATTGATGGACGTGCACATCTAATCATAACTAAAACTTTAGACCAAGTCTAGTTTCGGAACAAACCTTGCTTGAAATGAATGAAGTCATTTGCCTTCAACTCTATACAAATATATTATAATAATAATAATAATAATAATAATAATAATTATTATTATTATTATTATTATTATTATTATTATTATTATATAATAATTCAAGCAGCTCAAAGGCTAATTGATCTCTTCACAATCTTATTTTGAAAAAAAATACAATAAATTTGACTCAATTAATTCTCCGATCAGATCCTGCAGGAGAAGAAGAAAGAAAGAAAGAAAGAAGTTTTCTAAGAACATCGCTGATTTAACTCAAACATAGAGTAAATTAAATACTGAGTTTCAAACTTACTGTGTGAATTCAATATTGATAACTGGAGAAGATTTATTGGCAATTTGCAGAAATGCAGCGTCAGAGAGGGTCATGGTGGTGCCATTCAGTGAGGGATTAGAGTCCAACATTGATGCCTGGTTTATTACTTTAACTCGAATGGTTTGATCAGCAATGCATGATTCTGGGGATGAACTGAGACATCTTACCAAATACTGTCTCCCACAGCATGCTCCATTGTCCCAAATTCCATCACCAGCGGCAGCAAAAATGTTATCTGCTGGAAATTGGCTTGGATCATCACCATAACAAACTGTTGCTGCGGATGTTAATGTGCAAATGAGAATGATTCAGAAACAATGAAGTACAAGATGAGAGATATTCCGAGAAGGTTTTGAGGCTGCTTACGAAGATACGGCGAGCCGTAATATGCTGCTGTACCAACGTCGGCAGATGTCTGCTGGTGGTGGTGGTGGTGGAGGAGGAAGAAGAAGAGGAGGAGATTGAGGAACTTGAGAGGCATCTTTTTTGCATGACTTCAGAATTAGAACGGAGTTGCTTCTTTTATGATGTTTTTAGTGGTTTACTGTGAATTGATAAACTGCTGGCTTTTGTTTGACTTGGTACTTATTTGGAAGTTTACAAACTACAAGCATTAGGATCCAATGGATAGAGAGAACAATGCAGAATGATGAATAGTCGTTACTGTAGAAAGTAGCCTTTTTCTTTTGTGGAATTATTTAGTTATCAATTGGCATTTGAAGGAATTTATTGTGGGGCTTTTTCATGTGGGGGTTGTAATTATATGACTACAATATCGGGGATGACTTTGGGTCTTCGGCACAAAGGTTTATGTGGTTATTGAAAGGGTTGGAGACTCAGTATGTGTGTATATATATATATATATATATAAATATAGGCAACAAATGCGTAGAAATATCAAGGATGTGAACAGATATGGAGCAAACTCAACAAACATATGTATTCTCATTTTACGTGGGCTATAAGATTTCGCTATTGGGTTTTCCATAAAATAAACACACTACACAAAAAAGACTTGATACCAACAAACCAATAGGTTGTTGTAAAAAAATATTTTTGGTAAAAAATAGATAATAATTATATTTTATAACAAATTAAATGAATTATATTTACTAATAAACTAAAGTTAGAAAAGGGAAAGGAATATTGAGAAAATTATAGAAAAACTCATAAAATTTAAGGTCTTTGCACTAAAAGTCTTTGTTAATTAACCATTAATAACATAGACTATTGATCATATGACTACATATGGCGATGATTTGGGTAGTCGCAAAGAAGGCTTTGATGAAAAATGTTTTTTAAATTGTTCTTATTAATCTGATTATTGATAACAAACAATACGGATAGCTATCTTCCCATTCACATTAATTTATTAATAAAGAAGAATTAGAGATTAGAATTCACATATATGTTTTAGTAATGTAAATAAAAATAAAAAAGTGAATCCATGTCTATTTCTACGCACGTTAGCAAATATTAACAAATTAAATGTTTTGGTATTTTTTTATAAATAATTTATAATATGTCTTTTTAAAATATCAAAACTCAAATCAATCATAAGTTCTAAATTGATAAAGAGACAAACCACAATATTGTTTAGTAAAGTTTTCATAAAAATTATAGATAAATAAAAAATTGAGAAAATTAAATAAAAAAATTCTTTGTTAATTAACCATCAATAAAATGGACTACCATAGCCGAACTTGGCCATAGTTCATGGAATTTTATAAAAACTCCATTTCCTTTTTACTTGTGGATCTCCCATGTCAACGAATAACTCTCAAGAATTCACCCAAAAAAAATATATCAATGGTCTCAAAAAGTTAATTAGAACACCGCTTAATATTAAGGATGAAGCTCTTGCGTTTAAACTTGAAAAGAGCAAAAATTTTAACAAATAATTATTTTTATCCGTGGGGTTTATCACCATATAACATGTTTCGTGATAACCATATAATTGACCGGTGGTTAAAAAAATAAAAAAAATTTAATCATGTTTTAAAATATTTGAAGACTTGGAATGTGTGCAGGGTGATTTGTGTACTTTACTAGAAAAAAAAACTTAAAAATTAATTAGAACAAGCAAAATAAAATTCATTCGGTAAAAAAACTAAAAATTAGTCATTTTTATAATTTTTTAAAAATAATTTTTAATTATTTTATTTTTTAATAAAACCGGATATAGATCACATCTATTAAGGAGATATATATACAGCCATAAAAAAACAAGTTAATAAAACAAATAAAAATAATCATAAAGTATTGGAAAGAAAGTGGTCTAGCAATTCAACTAAGTTAAAAAGGATTATAAAGAAAATAAAAAAATAAAAAAGGAATCGTCTTTTGTGTTTCCCCTTTCTATCTCGATCCAAAAGGCATTCACAAACTTGTTGGCTATTTCTTCCTAGACGATTCTAACTTTAAGTTTTGATTGATTCCTATTGAGAGAACTTTGTAGTTTTCCATGTGCATTGATCTGCATATAAACACAAGCAACATGCCTCCTTTGTTTCTATAACTACTTCTAGATTATATCATCATCATCATATCATCATCACACCATTAATCAATTTATTACATTAGATTTTTTTTGGGGTATGACATTTATGTCCTATTGAGGAGGTGAAATAGAAGCTCAGCTTACACACAGTGAGTGTTGAGTGTACAGAAGTATTGAAGATAACAGCTTTACACCTGTATATGCTATGTGACTTGTTGACATTTATCAAAAAAAAAAAAAAAATAAAAATAAAAATAAGAATTTTCATCTTTCATACTTTCATTGCTCTTAAGCTTTCTTAGCATCACTACAAGCTAAATTTAATTACATCAACTCTATTTTTAATATAATTAGAACATATAAAAAAATTTAAAAATAAATAATAAAAAATACATTTATTTTTGATGCATTTTTATATAAATATTATAAAAATTTCAAATTATTTACATAAATGCAAATATTTCACTTTATTTAGAAAGTTACGCACATGGTATAAAAATGGTGAATAGTATGTCGTTTTTAATATTATAATATAGAAAACCATAAACTATTTACCAATGGTAAACAATCAATTATAATTTTAATTGAGCAATGCTATATAGCACGACTGACTTTCACGACTTACTTACACGAACGACGTGGCGGTGACGTGGCGAGTGATGTGGCGGATGACGTGGCGAGTTGATCTCATCTTTCAACCCTCAAGAAGCCCTCTCCCAATGAAGAAGCCCTCTCCCGTCGACCTTTTCTCCCGTTTTTGCCGATCAATGAAGTGAAGCGACCTAGCGATCCCCTCCTCATCATCGTCGATGCGCTCAAGAAGCCCTCTCCCGTGAGCTTTTCTCCCATTTCCCCATCAAGAAGCCCTCTCCCGTCGACCTTTTCTCCCATTTTTGCCGATCAAAGAAGTGAAGCGACCTAGCGATCCCCTCCTCATCATCGTCGATGAGGAGCTGCCATGGATTAGGGCGACATCACCAACGAGGATCTCATCGACGCCCTTCGCGAAGTCGATTGGTCTTCTCCCCCGCGCCCCCTCTCTGAGTTCCTCTCCGGGTTCACCATTCCCGGATCTGTAATCTCTACTAGTACGCACCTTCAAACCCTAGAAATTTTGCTTTAATTTAACTCAAATCTAATTTGTTTTGTTTTGATGAGTCCTTGGAACTTTCCTAATAAATTATGCATGTCATAATAGTCTTCATCAAGTTCATTGGCAGTCATCTTGTCAAAAGCCATTACACTTTTACTTGAATGGTGATGCAGGTTTCACTTTGGGATGGCATCTTACCCTTAAAAGAGCATGCAAAATTTTGGATCCACACTACAAACAAATACAGTTTTGTTGATCAGACAAGCTTCTTTTTTTTTTTACCAAAGAATTGAATTAATTGGCCACATATTTGATATTTTCTTGTTGCATTATGCTATCAGTTGTTTTATCTGAGTTAAATCTCTTTACCATGTTTTATTGGACTTTTGAACAAAATTTACTCAAACCTCTTTAATGATCAAATATATCCATGTTTTTTTATAATGAACCAAAATGCCATTGTCTATTTCCAGTTATAAAACAAATCACTGGCTAAGTCATCTTTGTTTTTTTAACTTGATTTGTTTCTTTATTTCAATCTATGAAGGCAAGTAATATTAGATGCATTGATCAAACAATATTGATTTATGACAAAAAAAATAGATGAAGTATATTTTGATTTGTCTTCATAATATTTATATGCCCATTCTACATAATTCTTATTCCTAGTTCTTTTAGAACTCATTGATCTAGTGTTTATAAACTCCTTTAAATTATCATCATTCATTTAAAGTCCTCCTTGTGAAACTTAAAACTAACCTAGGAAGTGAAGCGACCTAGCGATCCCCTCCTCATCATCGTCGACGAGGAGCTGCTATGGATTAGGGCAACATCACCACCAAGGATCTCATCGACGCCCTTCGCGAAGTCGATTGGTCTTCTCCCCCGCACCCCCTCTCTGAGTTCCTCTCCGGTTTCACCATTCCCAGATCTGCAATCTCTACTGGTACGCACCTTCAAACCCTAGAAATTTTGCTTTAATTTAGTTCTAATCTAATTTGTTTTGCTTTGATGAGTTTTGTGTCAGAAATTTAGTTTTGACTTATTTATGCAATTCCATGGTCTATGTTTTCAAGTGTTCTGTCCAATCTTGATAAATCCTTGGAACTATCCACAAAAGATGAGCAATGATTCTGCAAGACTATGAAGAAATCACTTCTGATGATACACACTCACACACACATGTTGATACAATTTTCCATTTTAAAATTTAGCACAGAAATAAAACTCTTAAATGCTTTGAAATATGTGTTCCATATTGAGATAAGCAATACGATTTGCATCTTTGTTTCTTTCTTGTTCTTTTGCTTTTGAGATGTGGAAATAATGAAAAGCATCTTTTAAGGATGGTGTTGGGGCCTTTTTTGGTTAGGGCACTAAGACAAAGCATTTTACAATCATCTTCATTGATATTGTACAAGCATCTTTACAATCAGAAACCAAGTATTAGCCACATGCTAGTGTTGTGAGACAAAGATGGTGTTATAAGTTTTTTTTTATCCTATGTCTTGTGTCTATCAAAATTATTTTTAATCCATTTATAAAATTATTATTATTATATGTCTATCAGGATATCTAAATTGAAATCAATATGGAAGATTTGGAAGTTGGGTTGTTTGAAGGGAACGAAAGACAAGTTCAATCTTCTAGCTTAAAAATATTAGACAAAGAAAAATTGGTACAACTAGAATTATCTGAAAAGGTTGTTCCAAAAGCTGGTATGGTGCTTAGTTCTGAGGAAGAAGTTTATAACTTGTATATTGAGTATGCATGTCAAGAAGGGTTTGGTATCACAAAAAAATGTTCAAGATTGGATGATGATGGAAAATTAAAATATTACACCCTTGCATGTGTACGAAGCGGCAAAAGAATATCTACAACAAAAAACTCTTTCAACCCAAGGCTATCTACAAAAGTAAATTGTCCGGCTAAAATGAATATTGTTGTGGTCAATGATAGACATTTCACCATTTCTAGTGTTCACTTGGAACATAATCATGCACTTAGCCCACAAAAGTCTCGTTTTCAAAAGTGCAATAAAAAAATGGATACATATGTCAAAAGAAGACTTGAATTGAATGATCAAGCGGGAATAAGTTTAAGCAAAAATTTCCATTCATTAGCTGTTGAAAATGGGGGATATGAAAATTTGACATATAATGAGAAGGATTGTCGAAACTACATTGCAAAAGCGAGGTTGTTTAGACTTGGAGTTGGGGATGTTGAGGCTCTTGCAAACTACTTTTCTCGCATGCAACAAAGAAATTCAAAATTTTTTCACTTGATCGATATGGATGAGGAAGGTCGCTTAAGGAATGTATTTTGGGCAGATGCAAGGTCTATAGCTGCTTATGAAGCTTTTGGTGATGTTATCTCTTTTGATACAACATACTTAACGAATAAGTATGATATGCCTTTCGCTCCATTTGTTGGCGTAAACCATCATGGGCAAACAATATTATTTGGATGTGGTTTATTGTCAAAGGAAGATACAGAAACTTATATTTGGTTGTTTAAAACTTGGTTGGAATGTATGTCAGGCAAGGCCCCTAAAGCAATCATTACAGATCAGTGTATGGCGATTCAAGGTGCAATTAGAGTGGTTTTTCCAAATGCTCATCATCGTTTATGCCTTTGGCACATCATGAAAAAAATTCCTGAGAAGCTTGCAGGACTAAATGAATATAAAGCAATTTAAAAAATTTTGAAAAGCATCGTTTATGAAGCAGCAGATATTCAAGAATTTGAAGACATTTGGTTGAAGATGATGAAAGACTACAATATTGAAAAAATGAATGGTTGAATTTTTTATATAAAATTCGTCAGCGTTGGGCTCCTATATATGTCAAAAGGATTTTTTGGGCTGGGATGTCTACCACTCAAAGAAGTGAAAGTATTAACGCTTTCTTTGATGGTTATGTTGGGCCAACAACATCATTGAAGCAATTTGTAGAGCAATATGATAATGCGTTGAAAAGTAAGATTGAGAAGGAAAACAAAGCTGATTTTGCTTCTTTCAGTTCATGTTTTCCAATGATTACTAATTGTTATTTTGAGAAGCAACTGCAAGAAGTGTACACAAATGAAATTTTTAAGTTGTTTCAAGATGAGTTGAGAGGAATGATATATTGCAATCTTGCTCTTATTAGCTCCAATGGAGAAATATGTATATTTCACGTGACAGACATCCTTAAAGGAAAAGAAGATGCATTTAGAAAGCAAGTGGTATTCAAGGTGTATTACAATGGAGTCGAATTTGACATCAACTGCTCGTGCCAGTTATTTGAGTTCAAAGGAATTATTTGCAGACATATGTGCAAGGTTCTCATTGAGAAGAATGTCAAAGAAATTCCACCTCGATATATTTTACCCCGTTGGAGAAAGGACATCAAACGTAGACACACTTATGTAATGAATTGTTATGATGATATACATGCAACTGAGCAAAAATTTCGATACAATAAGTTATGTTCTCATTTTTCAAAAGCTGCAGAAATTGGGGCAGAATCTATGGGGAAGTATGATTTTTTGATGAAATGTGTGAATGATGCAATTGACAAGTTAATGGAAAATGCAAATTTTTGTGGAAGCCATTCCAATAAAGCTCTACCACCAATATCATTGCCAGAAAATGATGGACAACACCAAACTTCAACCAGTAGAAGGTTTTTGACCCCTTTAAAAGTGCGGAGGAAGGGACGACCACCATAAAAAAGAAAGAAGTCAAAAGTCGAGGAAATGATAATTCGAAATAAGAAAAAGGTACTTACATTTATATCATTTTTTTTCAATCATATAGTTATTTGTTCCCTTAAATTTTAGTGTTACTTCTTGTAGAAAGCTAAAACAAAGACAAGTGCACTTGTTCAAAACGATATCCAAGTTGACCTTTGCACACAAGAGAGTATGGTAATGCCATATTGACCGATCAATCTTATTATTTATTATACTACTGCATAATATTTTTTAAATATGTTTGCCTTAAATTTTTTCCTTAGGTGAATTCGAACTCTCTTTCAAGTGCATTTAATATGCAGGTTAATAAAAGTGATTTCCAAAATTCTAACATCAACACCTTCCCAAAGGTAAGTATAAAGGTTAAATGATTTACTTCCCAATCACTTTTCATGTCCAAGGTGATTTTTTAAATCCATCGTAAATAATGAAGTTGTCATTCGCTTCTTAAGGTAATCGATGGAGTACAACAACATGGTTCTTCTTTGGGTTTCCTTAGTGAAGGCAATGAATGGACATCCTCAACCATGTGATAATGTGTTTAAGGTAAATTCATTTTTGGTACCAAAAAGTAAGATTTGTTAATCTGCTTTGGTTCTTTCTTTCTTTCTTTTTTCTTTTTTTTTTTTTGAACAAAAACATAAGTTTGATAAATCTTTGGTTTGTTATTTAGGGTTAAAAGGATGTAGCGTCATCAACACCGTCATGGAGCACCACTCTCCAAATGATGATCTATTACTAGTCTAGAAAGAGGGAGATGCATATTTAGTCCTTCTTGCCTTATCTTGGACATTATGCCCATGGATATGTTTCATTTTTGCCTTTGATTGTTTGTTTTTCATTATTTTGGAAGATGTATTCATTGTTGCTTTTGTTTGTTTGTCTTTCATTACTTTGTAAGATGTACTTAATGTTGCCTTTGTTTGTTTGTTTTCCATTATTTTGGAAATTGTACTCATATGAAAAGCTTGCACATTATGTTAGTTTACCAATATTCAGTTTTGTGTGAGTTATTCTTCAATGTTTCATTTTTACGATGATTATGTTATGTATATAACTGTAAATTATATTGAAATACAACAGATGTGGCATTTGTGGGTTGAAGGCAGGGCACAGGAGTTGTTTGATCACTTGGTTGGAGATTCTTACCCAATTAATGAAGCAAAGAAGTTGTATCAAAATAGGATTGTTGTGTGTGCAGGAAAATATAGAGAGTAGAGGCCTATAATGCCAACCTTCCTCTTTTTATGGGACAAAGAACCCTTGTGCCTGAAGAATCATCACCAAGCATCAATTCTGATGCAACCAGTGCTCATTCTGCCAACCACGTTACCAATTATGATGCCCTGCCTAGATAGTGTAGTAGTTCACTTGATCATTTAATCTGATAAGCAATTAGATGTTTGATCAAATGTTTGATTGATGAAACACATGAAGAACAATGAATTATGCATCAGCGAAGAAGGATGCATTTGCTCTAGACTTTCAACTCTCTGACCTGGTGTAGTATTAAATTTTAAATATACAAAATCATATCAATATTTCATTAAAAAGCACTTGCACTAGCTGATTTAACAAGCCTACACCTCTATCTACAAAGAGGCCCCTTTTGCAATCTTGCTTCTGCAATTGTGAAAATATACTGACTGATTTTGATTCAACCATTCCAGAAGCAGAAGAAACTTTAGAATGATCTGGGAAACTGACATCAATATCCTGCAGTAAAAGCCAAATTTCTGAATTGCCACTTTAGTTATCACAATATACTAAGTTAGTTGCACATGAAGTGAATTGTCAAAAAATATATTTGTTAAAAGTGCTTCAGATAAATTACAAACCACCATCTCAACAGAAATATGAAGCATATAGATATTGATGTCTGGTAGTGCTGATGCTTGATTTACTACCAGCAGAAGAATCCATTTTTATATAATGAGTGCAAAACAATGATGGACAAGTAAACATGCAAACTAATCCTCAGGCTTCCCCATTTTTCTATCATACAAGTCAATTTTCTTTATATTCTCTAGTTTCTTGCAGCTAAAGTTCATGAATTTTGGCTGAGTTTAAACTTCCTTCAACAAAACTGATTCTTGACAAAAAAAAAAGTCTAATAAATATCATTAAAATGAAAACCATCAGTTTCCAGGTTAATCAATTCTTCAAACAAGAATATTGAACAATTACTCAATGTAGTTAAAAGTCATATGCAATTCATACATACCTTTATCTAAATATTTAAGTGTCTTAAATCAATAAATATACAATAAAATAAAATAAAAAACTTTCAACATCTCTTTGCACATACTATGATTTAAGGAATCAATAACCAACTAAGCATTGGGAACAAGATCATTCAAAGAAAATGGCAATAATAAATATATATTATTGAGCATAAAGAGTCACTGCAAGAGTAAAATCTCCAAATCCAGATACAATAGGTCCTTTCAATTAGAGGAAGGTGAAAACCTTTCTAGAGGCAACATGTTCAGCAGAAAGAACATTGCCTTTACTTGAACCATGAAGACTGCTTGAAGCATCAGCTTCAGAGAAATTTCTAGAATGCAGATATCTTGGAGTCTCAGCCAAATTAGCAGCATAAACATCACCAGAGAAGACAGAAGTTGGTGCTGGAACAACATAGTTTTCCAAGTCAAGTTCCAAGGAACCAACCTGTAAAAAACACAAAAAATGAGACAAAAAACAGCCCAATCAAAACAAAATGCACACCAAAAAAACTATGCATAACATCATTTCATCTGATTATATCATTATGCTAGGAAATATAACAATTATTAGTAAAAAGCCTAACTACTACGAGACAATATGTAGATCATCAATGAATAAAACACTACAAACATAGACCAAAGAACACTTGAAAACATAGAAAATAGAATTGCATAAATAAGTTAAAACTAAGACACTGAACCTCATCATCAAATTAAAAAAAACTCAAGAAAAAGAAATGGACAATGAATATAACAAATTTTTGGCTCAAAAATCATCAAAACAAAACAAATTAGATTAGAACTAAATTAAAGCAAAATTTCTAGGGTTTGAAGGTGCGTACCAGTAGAGATTGCAGATCCGGGAATGGTGAACCCGGAGAGGAACTCAGAGAGGGGGCGCGGGGGAGAAGACCAATCGACTTCGTGAAGGGCGTCGATGAGATCCTCGTTGGTGATGTTGCCCTAATCCATGGCAGCTCCTCGTCGACGATGATGAGGAGGGGATCGCTAGGTCGCTTCACTTCTTTGATCGGCAAAAATGGGAGAAAAGGTCGACGGGAGAGGGCTTCTTGATGGGGAAATGGGAGAAAAGCTCACGGGAGAGGGCTTCTTGAGCGCATCGACGATGATGAGGAGGGGATCGCTAGGTCGCTTCACTTTGTTGATCGGCAAAAACGGGAGAAAAGGTCGACGGGAGAGGGCTTCTTCATCAGGAGAGGGCTTCTTGAGGGTTGAAAGATGAGATCAACTCGCCACGTCATCCGCCACGTCACTCGCCACGTCACCGCCACGTCGTTCGTGTAAGTAAGTCGTGAAAGTCAGTCGTGCTATATAGCATTGCTCTTATAATTTAAAAGATGTTAAACTATTTACTATTTTTAGTATTTTTTTAATATTTTATACTGAAATTAGTAAACTATTTACCGTTTTCAATTTAGCTTCTCTTGGACCACCACTCGTTTAGCCATAAGTCATGTTTGAATAAAGTTTCAAATATTCATGGGAGATCATTGTTGATGGTACATATGAGTACCATTATATTTTGTAATTTTTTAAAATCTTATTTTTCTTTGTAAATTTTTGAACTCTACCTATTACCTTATGATTTACATCTTCCTAAATATTGAATTACTTTATATATTATAGATTTTTGAAAACATTAATGGCCAATAGTTATTGTGACATTATTTTTATTTTAAAATTACATGTATATATACAATTCTTCATTAATCATTGTCTTTTTTAATATGTTGGCATACAATATAGGATGTCAAAAATTCCAATGCAGATTTTTCCTCCAAATTATGTCAGTGAAAATAGTGAATAGTACACCGTTTTTATATTGTTAGTATTAACATCCAAGTAAATTCACAAATAAAGTGAAACATGAGCATTTATGAAAATAATTTGAAACTTTATAATATTTTTTTAAAAAAGGCGTACATGGAATATGTTTTTCAATGGAGAATCTCTTTTTTGCTTTTAACGTGAAAAGAGTGGGCACATGTAGGCCCGGCAAAAAACCAAAAAAAAAAAAGGAAAACCCCCCCCCTAGAACCCAAAAAAAAATTATTTTTTACAATTATTTTTGTTTTTAAAAATAATATTTTTTTTTTTTTTTAATTTTTAAAAAAAAAAAAATTAAAATATCACTATTTCGGTTTTAAAAAAAAAAAAAAAAAAAAAAAAAAAAAAAAAAAAAAAAAAAAAAAAAAAAAAAAAAAAAAAAAAAAAAAAAAAAAAAAAAAAAAAAAAAAAAAAAAAAAAAAAAAAAAAAAAAAAAAAAAAAAAAAAAAAAAAAAAAAAAAAAAAAAAAAATATTATTTAAATAAAAAAAAAAAAAAAAAAAAAAAAAAAAAAAAAAAAAAAAAAAAAAAAAAAAAAAAAAAAAAAAAAAAAAAAAAAAAAAAAAAAAAAAAAAAAAAAAAAAAAAAAAAAAAAAAAAAAAAAAAAAAAAAAAAAAAAAAAATAAAAAAATATTTTTATTTTTATTATTTTTTTTTTTTATTTTTTAAATTTAAAAAAAATTAAAAAAAAAAATTTTTTTTTTTTTTTTTTTTTTTTTTTTTTTTTAAATTTAAAAAAAATTAATTTTATTTTTTTTTTTTTTTTTTTTTTAAAAATTTTAAAAAAAAAAAAAAAAAAAAAATTAAAATATAAATAAAAATTAATTTTATAAAAAAAAAAAAAAAAAGGCACATGTTCTTATCTCAATTTCAAAAGCATATTATGTCAAACTAAAGGGGTGTTTGTGAAATGACAACTTTAGGGGGGTGATATGAAAATGTACAAAGCTCGCGTGGACCCCACAATATGGTCCTTCCAAAGATTACGCTGCCACGTGGCAACATCTCCTTACTCTTATGACCTCACTTTAAAAAGGTTCTCAGGCTTCCTTCCCTTGGTTGCGTCTGAGATCCATTGGATGTCATTTTTGCCGGTTTTTTGGCGCGTTTCAGGTGTTGATTCTCTCTGATTTTGACGAGAATTCGGTGAAATTGTGTGGAATTGCGATTTTTCTAAGTTTTTTTTGGTTCTTTTATGATCTGTTTTAGTTTTGGATGTATTCCTTTGCTTGTTCATTGATTTTGGGATGTTTGTTCGCCGGATATTGAGTGTATTTTTCTCGATTTATAGTATGCCCTATTTACCCTTTTTTCTCGGGTTGAAATTGGTTGATGTTTGCTTTTAGGTCATCTAATGAAGTTCTGTTGTGATTTACAATGCTCTTCTGTAATGAGTGAGGGATTGTTTTTGTTTCTGATGAAAATTTAGTTCCTTCATTCTAATTTGGTGCAATATGATGCAATCTAATAATGTTATTGTTCAATTGGTCTTTGCTTTATTTAATTTAATGTTTTTTGTGTAACTCCTTTTTTGTTTCTCTTGGTGTAGGGATAGCTGATATTGCATTTCAGTAGTTTCAGATTCTGGAAAGGGTCTTTGCTTTTGGATGGGCTTGGCTTCTGCTTCTTCTTGGTCGCATTTCTCATTGAGAAGCAGCCTGTTTCTTCGTAGTGAATGTAGTCTCCAACAGTCAAAGTTTTACTTTTTTGAGGTTTCTAAGCAGTTGAAAGATGAAATTTTTAAGACCAATCTGCACACAGGATCTATGTCTTCTTATTCCCGGAAGGTATATGCCATTTTATCAACAGTTATCTACATGTTATCTGATATGATTTGGTCTTTTTTTTTTCTAATACCGTGTTGGTTATTAATTGCCTAAAGTCAGTTATATTGCACTCTTCTTTCATCCATTGCTTTGGAAAAGTTTGTCATATGTGTAGAGATTTCGAAATTACTCACGTTGATGGCTCGAGTACTTTGCCACTACTTTGGGGATAATAGTAACAATTTATCCTCCTCCTGACTATGGATAGCACGTATTTCATTATGTCACAAGGCCATTGATTATTCTATTCTTCAACTTCCTACTAACAAAAGCTCAGGAACAAGATAACCTACACCATATTTTGCTTATCTATGACTATAATATAATTGAGGGAAAGTTCTGCGTCATCTTTGTGTTCTTCTAGTTTATGTTTTGTGTCATGATCATTTTAATATGTTATAGTAAGAATGCTGAGGATGCTTGTAAATGAGGCTTAACTTTATTTAAAGTGGAATTATCGAGTAGCATCAATGTGCTATTTTTTTCCGCATTCTTTCCTAATTTATCAAAATCTTGAATCACCTTAAATATTTCCATGTGAAGCAGGGATTATGTGGACAAGTCGCAGCATTACCAGATGTTGATGATTTCTTCTCAGACAAGGCTCCAACACCAATTCTGGACCTGGTTGATACACCAATTCATCTGAAGAATTTATCTACCAAGGTTTGCACAACTCGAGCATTAATATCTTCACCAAGTCTGAGCTGGCACTTGAGTTATTAGATTTTCCTGGGAAAAGTAACAAGAGTAATTGGTTAAAATTGCAGGAGCTAAAACAGCTAGCTGAGGAAATTCGTTCGGAGATATCTTTTATAATGTCAAAATTAGGACCTCCTTTCAAAGCAAGTCTTGCTGTAGTGGAGCTGACAATTGCCATACATTATGTTTTTAATGCTCCTGTTGACAAGATACTGTGGGATATTGGAGATCAGGTATGCACCCCTTGCTTTGTGAACTTCACGTGTGTGCGCGCGCACACACACACACACACACACACACACATATATATATTGTGCATAAGATTGTTTGGTTTTATTCCACTACAAGTATAATCAGATGAACCTACTTGAATGAATAGTTATATTTTTCCTCAATGCAGACATATGCACATAAGATTCTCACAGGAAGACGCTCTTTGATGCATACTATTATGCAAAAGAATGGAATCTCTGGTTTTACATCTCGTAGGGAGAGTGAGTACGATGCATTTGGTGCTGGGCATGGATGTAATAGTATTTCAGCCGGACTTGGTACTCGATTGATCCAAATTCTCTCTCTCTCTCTTTCTCTTTCTTTCTCTCTCTCTCTCTAAAAGTCGATGCCAACATTTTTATAGTTTATGCCTGGTAATTTTTTTGAGGGAGGAATCCAAAATAAATGCTGCAAGGCTATTAGCAGACAGAGTTAGATCTAGCACATCAGATATTTTAAGCTGTCATAATTGAGGCTGGCACTCTAGTTGTCTAAGAGATGGAAGGTTTCTTGATGGAAAGAAATACCACCTCTAATGTTTGAATACACATCCACAATATACGACTGCATAGTACCAGATATAAAATCTGATGTTCTATATATAAATGACCCCTTCCTATTATGATTCATTGAAATTCTATATGCTTATTTTTACCTACCAGCCAAAAAAAAACTGTTCTATGATGGCACCAAGAAGTATGGATTCCATTTGCAACTGATTGTTGCTTGTTTTGAGGTCTTGCAATACATTGTCAATTATAATTTTATGCTCTTATTTATAGGATCATTTTCTTTTTTTCCTTCAGGCATGGCAGTTGCACGAGATATAAAAGGGAAGAAGGACCGGGTGGTCACAGTAATTAGTAATTGGTCAACTATGGCTGGTCAGGTGTATGAGGCCATGGGCAATGCTGGATATCTTGATTCTAACATGGTGGTAATTTTGAATGATAGCCGACATTCTTTACATCCTAAGCAAGAAGAAGGTGTAAAACCAACGATTAATGCCCTCTCAAGCACCTTAAGCAAGATTCAGTCAAGTAAATCTTTTCGCAGATTTAGAGAAGCTGCAAAGGTGTGAGCAGTTTCATTCAAGCACCATTGAAATTACTTATTGCAGATGACATATTAATCGAGATTGGTATTTAATTTTTTAAAGCTGAAAAATATGATCCAGAATAATGTTTCTTACAGAAGCGAAGCTGCAATACATTGAGTTCATATTTAAACGTGTCTTCTATGACCTTTGGTATTTTGTGAATATGTTCATTGTGGCCTTCACTAGATTGTGATCTATTGCGGACAACTTTCTTCTTCTTTTTCCTTCTTTAAATTGTCCTTCAGTTTCTATCTATTCTGATAGCTAGAATTTCCCTTTTCTGACTCAACTTTTTGATCCGGCCACATGCCACTAAGTTTTCTACCTTACCTTGGAAGTACATTAGTTTCTATACCTAGGGCTATTGGTGCACTTGTGTGGTATTTTCTTTTTCCCACTATCAGTCTATCAGGGGCCCAGTACTATCATTCACTGTTTTCACATATGATGCTTCCAGGTTGTTACAAGAAGAATTGGTAAAGGGATGCATGAATGGGCAGCCAAATTTGATGAATTTGCTCGTGGAATGGTAGTTCCTCTTGGAGCAACCCTTTTTGAAGAACTTGGGTTGTATTATATTGGACCAGTTGATGGGATGAGTATTGAAGATCTTATATGTGTGCTTTATGAAGTGGCATCACTAGATTCAACTGGACCTGTATTGATTCATGTCATTACAGATGCTGAGCGGGGGCTAGCTGATTTAGCTAATGGTGAGCGACATTCACAGAACTATCCACACATTATAGAGATGCTAAAGCATGCATCCATAGATACAGCTCAGGAAACCAGGAACTTGATATTGAGCTGTCTCTGGGACAATGAGATAATCTTTAAAGTAAATAATTAGTGAGTTTCCAAATTATGTTGCCTTACAAATAGTTCTTTCAAGCAAAGAATTTTAAGGAAATCAAATATTTCATTTTGTCTCACGTTTTACTTGAGACCTATTTCTTTGACCTTCTCTTAAAAGTCTTGGTTGGAAGCTGTGATCCTGAGGATGATTTGGTATAATCTGATGGATCTATCTAGTACTGATTATTTCTGTTAGTATTACAGGGACATTAAATTCTGGATTATTAGCATCTCCTGATACTATTTCTTGCAAACTATCTGGGGCATTTAATGATTGCCTTGTTGAGGCTTTAATTGCTGAAGCTGAGAAGGACAAAGACATAGTAGTAGTTCATGCAAGCATGGGAATGGATGCATCACTCAATCTTTTTCAGTCGAGATTTCCAGAAAGGATTTTTGATGTGGGTATGGCAGAGCAACATGCTGTAACTTTTGCTGCTGGCCTTTCTTGTGGGGGGTTGAAGCCGTTTTGCATAATTCCATCTACTTTTCTGCAAAGAGCATATGATCAGGTCTTTATTACTTTCTGCTCCTTTCTATTATAAAAACTGAATTTATCACTCATGGTGTATGTAATACATACCCAATACATACCCTCATTTATCGATTTGCCATTAATGGGTCCGCACATTCCTGCCACTCTGAGAATCATTCTTGTATGATAACTAGATTTACAATTAACTGACCTCCACTATGGTGTTGTAATAATTGACCACCTTTTGCTCTTAGGAAGTTTGTCTGTCTGCGGCTTTTCTAATATATTACAATCAAACACTATTCGATGCCAACCTTATTTCTGTAATGCTGCTACTGAAAAGCTTTTTATCAAAGCATTATATAAATTTTGCAATATCTTACATTTAGTGCATCTTCTGACTTTTTTTTTTGGTAGGTCATTGAAGATGTTGATCTTCAGAATGTTCCTGTGCGATTTGCTGTCACAAGTGCAGGGTTAGTTGGACGGGATGGTCCTACAAAGTGTGGGGCATTTGATATTGCATTCATGGCATGTTTACCAAACATGATTGTCATGGCACCAGCAAATGAAGATGAGCTAATTTCCATGGTGGCCATTGCTGCAAGCACTAATGACAGGCCTGTTTGTTTTCGATGCCCTGGTGTGGGTTCTATCTCTGGGATAATTGGTCCCTTATGCAGTGTGACACCAATTGAGGTAACTTACCGTTGTGATTTATTCTGATTATGGTTTTCCAGGTGGTGCTCAAACATTCATGCTAATGATATGAAACCTTTTTAACCATATCATGTGATGAAAGAATTTGTCGAAGTGCCTGCCTCCATTAGATTATGATCATGTTATGAAAATGCGTATTTTCTTATTATGATACAGGTAGGGAAAGGAGAAATTCTAGTTGAGGGAAGGGATGTGGCATTGCTTGGGTACGGAGTGATGGTTCAGAACTGCCTAAAGGCTCAATCTCTTCTTGCTGAGCTCAATATTATGGTCACTGTAGCCAATGCTAGGTTCTGTAAGCCATTGGACATTGAGCTTGTTCGAAAGTTATGTAGAGAACATGAATTTCTCATAACTGTAGAGGAGGGGAGCATTGGTGGGTTTGGTTCACATGTTGCGCAGTTTATTGCACTTGATGGATTACTAGATGGGAGGACCAAGGTAAATAATTTCTTAGTTCCCCGGAAATTTACTGTTTTCCACCGCATCTATTCTGTCCGATTTTGCTAAAATCGTTGCTTTTATCAACTGTGGTGAGGACTATATTACATCGAGGGAATGGGCTATCACATAAAGTGTCTCTCACATTTTAATACAGTTTTTTTCGAATGAATCTTTCAAAATTTGGGAGTTCTTTCCTGAATAAGTTTGGGAAGTTTGAAAATGCTTCAAATTTTGTAAGAAATTCTGACTGTTCTCATTAAAATTTTTGTCAGTGGAGGCCTATTGTATTGCCAGACAATTACATAGAGCATGGAACCCTAATTGAACAGCTTGATACAGCTGGCTTGAGTGGTCATCACATTGCAGCCACTGCATTGAGACTGTTGGGACGAAACAGAGAGGCCCTCATGCTCTTGCGTTGAGAAGAATGACCACGAAAAAGAGAACAACTTGTGCTTGGCTGGGTTCAAACCATCAATGATCTTGCATGGGCTTCTGGCATTTCATTATCATGCAAGTGGATGAAGGATGGCACTCGCCTCAGTGACAATCAAGGGCTAGAGGTAAACTGGTGCATATCTCTGTGCAAATTTGTTACCTTCTGTGAGAGAGAGTGATGTGAGTTGGTGGTGGCTATATACATTTCTTCTGAAGCACATAACGTTGTGCATTTAGAGAATGTTCTGTGTTGTTTATGTACAATGTACATTTTGTTCATCAACCTATCTCAGATTCGTGGAGAAATTTGGCATGTGAGTCATCTGAGCTTGGTTGGCATCAATTACTTTTATCTACAATTTCAATTGGTCTAGCAAAGTTCTTAAATTTTGAGAGCACTAATGTGGTGTTCATCAGGCATAGGTGATCTTAGGGACTGTCATACAGGAAGCATTTTCTAACTGATACTCAAGCTTATCTTCTTGATATGGCCTGATAACCTCCCTGGGCAAATTCAACTTATGATTTTTTAGGAAATTCAGATGGTTTTTTGTTTAGACATGTTTTTCTCACTAGTTATAATATCGCTCATATATTATAGCTTAATAATAATGGCGGATGATTAAATTTTCCCTGTTCTTCCATTTCTCTGATTATGACAACGAAACTTTAATTTGGGTATCGAACTGGATTTACTAAATTCTGAAACTATTTCGCTAGGTTTGTAGAGAAATTTCTATTGTTTTGTGTGATAATAGGAAAAATAGTTTGTATATCTTATTAAGAAAAAAGTTTAAGGATATATATAGAGAAATATTAAGGTTTTGTGATATGGGCCCAATAAAGCCCATTAACCCATCTAAACTATAACATAACTCTAACACTTCTCCTCAAGCCGAAGCATATATATCGAGTATGCCCAGCTTGTTACATAGATTATTAAAAACTTTAATATTTAAACCCTTGGTGAAGATATCCGCTAGTTGCTCAGACGACTGGGTATATGGCGTAGAGATGACTCCCTTCAGTACCATATCACGAATATAGTGATAATCAACCTCCACATGCTTGGTACGCTTATGGAATTGTTGGATTATTTGCAATGAAGATGGTGGCCTGATTATTACACAACATCTGTATAGGTATCGTGATGGGGAATCCCAACTCAGATAGAAGAGACTGCACCCAAACCATCTCACAAGCTGTCTGTGCCATTGATCTGTACTTTGCTTCGGCACTTGATCTTGAAATCACATTATGCTTCTTGCTTCACCAAGTAACCAAGTTTCTACCGACATATGTATAGAAGCGCGACGTAGACTTTCTGTCTCCTCTATCGCCAGCATAACCCGAGTCAGAATAGGTTGCAACGTCCAGGTGACCATGATTCTTGTAGAGAAGACCTTTGCCAAGAAATCTTTTAACATATGCAAGAACCCTCCGAGCACCCTGGCAGTGAAATTCTTGTGGCTCATGCATAAATTGACTTAGGAGTCCAACTGTGTAAGATATATTAGGACGAGTAACTGTTAGATAAATGAGTTTGCCAATCAGACGTCTGTATTGACCCGGATCTTTGAGAGATGACAAAGATGTCTCCTAGGAAGGTGGTGACTACTCAATAGGTGTACTATCTGGTTTACAACCTAATAAACCAGTCTTCTCAAGTAAGTCCAACACATAATTCCGTTGTGAGAGTGTGATCTTTCTTTTGGCATATGCAAACTCAATATCAAGGAAGTATCTGGGTCATCCTATGTCTCATGTAACGAAATGCTTCATTAAATGCTCTTTAGTTCTCCGAATGCCCTGATGATTGCTACTCGTCAACAAGATGTCATCGACTTATACCACAAGTACAGCACATCCCAATGAAATGTTCTTATAGAACACAGAGTGATCCACATTGCACCTGCGAAAACCATTTGCAACTGCAATTACACTAAACTTTTCAAACCATGCACGAGAACTCTGTTTCAGACCATAGATCGCTTTCTTGAGCGCGCAGACTAGATTCTCCCCCTAAGCAACATACCCCGGAGGTTATTCCATAAACACTGTCTCAACTAATTCTCCATAGCGAGCCATTTTTTACATCGAGTTGACAGACTGCCCACGATCAATTCATAGTTACCGACAGTAGAATGTGAATCGAATTCATAGGAGTAACTGGTGAAAACGTCTTAGCATAATCGACATCATAAGTTTGAGTAAAACTATGGGCCACCAACCGGGCTTTGTAGCGATTAACTATGCCATCGGCTTTGTGCTTGACAGAGAAAACCCATCGACAAGTAACGACGCTGGCATCAGTAGGGCAAGGCACGAGCTCCTATGTACCACGAGATCTCAAGGCTTCCATTTTCTCATTCATTGCCATCAGCCATTGGGGAAGTAGACATGCATCCTGGTAGTTCATGGGAATTGACTCAATAGATAAGGAAAGAGCAAAGGTGCGAAAAGACGGGTGAATATTATCATAAGAAACAAAAAGTGAGATGGGATGTTTGGTACAAGAACGAATACCTTTGCGGAAAGGCAATAGGAAGATCAAGAGACGGATCTGCATGGTCCAGGGAGACAACCGGAGGGGGTTGATCTAGAGGTGGTACATATTGGCGACGATGATAAACCTGCCCAAAACGGCCATCTTTGTATCCATAAGAGGAGACATCACACTAGGCATAGGCACAGGTGGAGGGACCGAAACAGGGATGGGGAGAATAATATCAGACGATGTAGTCAACATATCGTGAGAAACCGAGTCAAAAAAAAAAAAAGGATTGAGACTCAAAAAATGTGGCATCCATAGACACAAAGTACTTCCAACTAGTCGGGTGATACAAACAGTAGCCCCGTTGGGTGTGAGAATATCCAACAAAGACACATTTAAGCACACGTGGGCCAACTTATCCAAACCAGGAGTTAAATCCTGAACAAAACCAACACAACCGAAAACACGAGGGGATAAGTGAAACAACTCGGTATCAGCTAGAAGACGACATAGAGGAACCTCTCTCCCCGGGGGTGCAGAATGCATACAATTAATAAGATATACTGTAGTTAAGATAGCATCAGACCACAATTATATAGGAACGATATGCTCCACCAAGTGAGTGCGCGCAACATCCAAGATGTGATGATGCTTTCTTTCAGCAACAACATTCTACTGAGAGGTGTGTGGACAGGTAGTTTGATTAATAATCCCA
Source organism: Dioscorea dumetorum (assembly GCA_902712375.1). Classification (NCBI taxonomy): domain Eukaryota; kingdom Viridiplantae; phylum Streptophyta; class Magnoliopsida; order Dioscoreales; family Dioscoreaceae; genus Dioscorea; species Dioscorea dumetorum. Next base: position 6,770,650 of record CACTHL010000494.1, read on the forward strand.
AAGGATGCACACAAAGAATTAACAGCAGAAGATATAAATTCTAAAGCATTATCGGTGTGAAGACATTTGAGAACAGTGGAAAACTAATTTTTTACTTCTAAAATGAATTTTTTAAGGACATTAGCAATAGACTGACGATCTTTTAACAAATATACCCATGACACTCGGGAAAAATTATCAACAAACACAACATAGTAACGATGACCAGAAATAGACAAGACCTTAGAAGGTCCCTAAACATCACAATGAACTAGATCAAATAACGACGACTAGACACAAGAGTAGAACGTTTAAAGGTAGCACGATGATGTTTACTCAACTAACATGACTCACATTGAAACGACTCGACCCAAATCTAAAGCAAAGTCTGTTGAAGACGACTAAGAGAAGGATGACCCAATCTGCAATGCCATATGAGTGATGAATCGGAGTTAGAAACATAAGCTGCTAAACCACGAGGAATATCATCACACACCAACGTATACACGCCGTCACCATGATTACACCCTGAACCAATCCTCTTCCCCGTCTGCGGATCCTGAAAAATGCAGTGAAAAAGGAAAAAGGCCACACTATAATTCAACTGCTTGGTGATCGTAGAAACGGATAGCAAGTTGATAGAAAATTTTAGGTATGAAAAGAACATCATTTAGTTTAAGCTCAGAGGAAGCCTACATAAGTCCCTCTCCAAACACTAAGCACGATCATCTATCAGCAATTGCCACAGAATGAAAAATAGACAGAGAAAGATTTTGGAAAAAAATATTTTAAACCTGTCATGTGAGAGGAGGCCCTGGAGTCAATAGTCTAGGAACTGTCCCTGGAAGTAGGAAAGGCATTACCTGAGGGAACAGGAGAAGAGACTTAGGCTTGAGAAGCTGTGCCCTGTAGCTGCTGGAACCACACAAAGTTAGCCTAAGAGATGGTGACTAACTGTTCAACATTGGACAGATCGACCACCTTAGTACAAGCATTGGCCACTGCCGAGCGACCATGCTTATCCCAACAACGATCCTTAGTGTGGCCCGTCCGTCGACAGAAGGTACACACAAACCTACCCCGAGAATCACCACGGTCAGCTTCTCAACCACCATGAAAGGAGCTTTTACCACGCCCACAAGAAGCTAAGAAGGCGGACTAATCAGAAGACACAACGGGCAATGGAGACATGGATTTTGAAGACAAGTGAAGCACGCGAGCATAAACAGCAGCAAGATCAGGCATTCTCTCAGAACTCATAATAAAACCCTTCACCTGGTTTTGCACTTCAAGAGGGAGTTCGGAAAGATATGCGATGACCACAATTTCATTCCGGTAATGACGAAGAGACAAATCTTTCAGTAACAAGACAAGGGCATCATCGGTGAGGGCTGAGGAACATCACCAGATGCTCATAGACCAACCGGAAAGGCGAGAGATAAGTGGGGGGTTGGCGGTAGAGGTGGCGGTGGCGGGTGGAAGGCTAGGGTTTGGAGTGGTCGCGACGGCAGCTAGGGTTTTCGGTGGCGGCTAGGGTTTAACCCAGTGCTATGGTACCATGTGATAATAGGAAAAATAGTTTGTATATCTCATTAAGAAAAGAGTACAAGAATATATATAGACAAATATTAGGGTTTTGTGGTATGGGCCCGATATGGCCCATTAGCCCATCTAAACTATAACATAACTCTAACATTTTGTTTATTAGATAATGTAAGATTTTTTATTCCATTAATTCAATTAGTTATGTCTTATTCCAATTCTTTAGTCAGGATGACTGAGAATATGTAGAAATTGCTGCAATCTCCTATTTCAGGTAGAAACCAATTGCGCTAATACATTTATGGACTTTCTCTAATTAGCTTTATTCCAATCCTTTTTTGGGTCTTTTAATGAAATGTAGTTTCATGAGTTGCAGCAATGACAATAATGTTGATGCTTGACTTTTTCACCATGAGATATTAGAGAAAATTAAGAGTAGAGACATTAAAATCGAAATCAATAAAAACATCGAAAATCCAAATTGAGAAAGCTATCTTTGACTGAGAGAATAATCTTATATAGATCCGTAGTACATTTGGAAAAGTTACTAGAATTTTAAAAGACAACTAAATAAAGTTGATTGTGTATTTAATATATTTATCTCCTTAATTTTAATATCAAAATGACCCACCTTTCCTTTTTAACAATACAACTGAGAATGACAAAAGAAAAACTGAAGTTATTAATGACTATTGTGTGATTTCCTACTCTTTGTCTTGAGTATTTCACTCTCATCTTACTGTGAAGGGGCCGCCCTAGTGTATAATCTTTGATTACATGCATCTCACTTGACACATCTCTAATGCTCGCTCATTCTCCTGCTAATCTGTTTGAGCAAGTGATACCAATCTTGAATGACAGAAATAAATCATCCTTGGATTCCTCTCTGAGTGCTGCTAATGTTTGGAATTCCATTAAACACAGAGTTAACAATCTTCATAATTCTGTAAGGAAAAGCCATTTGATCGAACCCTTGTCACTCCAAGCCATCCTTAATCATATAATCAACTGGTCTGTTTCTAGTTAAACATCTCCATCGGAAAGGTTCCATAGTTTTAAACTTCTCCAGAAGTAGACACTTGAATTTCAGCTCCATACTTAGAAACGCATGCAATTCAAGTCAGCATAAATGTTTGTTAGCAAGTAATCAGTGAGAAGTAAACTGGAGCTATATATCTAATGAACCCTTAATTCCTGTCAAGCTATTTGAATCATGTAGAAATATGTTTATGGTTAAGAAAAAGATTCTTGTGAGCCTGAAGTACGCAATGCAACATGTGCGTTCATTTTGTCATCAAAGAGAGAGAGAGAGAGAGCACCGCTCTCTGTTATAGATCAAAGTGAATGACTGGTGGTTGGGAACTTTGATGAAGATAGTCCAATGCATCTGCAACATCCAGAGCTGTGTTTCTTTTGTGAACCAAGCTCGGTTTGGAAGGTCTGTAATCACATAATCTTCTATGGGAAAGACAAAGGTAGAGAAATATTTTTCATTGATCATTTGATAATACAATCATATACATATTTATACAAGAATCATGTATTTACAATAGGAAACTAAATGATTAGAAATGTTACAATTGCTATCTTTATATAATTGATTGATTCTCAAATCATACCAAAGAATGTATGATTGATTGATTCTCAAATCATACCAAAAATGTATAATTGATTGATCCTCAAATCATACCAAGAATGTATAATTAATTGATTCTCAATCATACCAAAGAATGTGTGATTGATTAATCCTCAAATCATGCCATAGAAGATTATGTGATTATATCCCCCCTCAAGCTCATGAGTGAAAGACCGTGAGCTTCTCTCGAAGTCGACGAAAAGCGGTGATAGATAACGGCTTTGTGAGAACATCAACAATTTGAGATGAGCCATGGATGTGTCGAATAATGAGAGTCTTCTTGGCAATAAGATCTCGAACAAAGTGGATGTCAATCTCGATGTGTTTAGTTCGAGCATGTGAAATAGGGTTTGCAGCAAGAAAAATGGCTCCAAGATTATCACACCAAAGAATAGGAGTGAGATGAGAAAGATCAATTTCAGTGGGTAATGATCGAATCCAACAAAGTTCAGCAGCAGCAAGTGCAATGCTTCTGTATTCAGCTTCAATACTAGATCGAGCAACTGTGGGTTGCTTTTTCGCACTCCAAGATATAATATTTGGACACAAAAAGATGCAATAACCAGAGGTAGAGCGTCGATCATCAGGACAACCAGCCCAATCAGCATCGGAGTAGGCATTTATGGTAAGATAGTTGAGTGAGGTGGTTTTAGTGAGGTGAATTCCGTAAGAGGGTGTAGAATGCAAGTAACGTAAAATCCGTTTGACCGTGGCCCAGTGAATGTCGGTAGGGCAATGAAGAAATTGAGATACTTCATTAACAGCAAATTGGATGTCAGGACGAGTGAGGCAAAGGTATTGAAGACCACCAACTGTACTACGATACTCGGATGGGTCAGTCAAAGGGGTTCCATGGTTTTTTGATAAAGGTAATGTAGGGGTGATGGGTGTAGAAACAGGTTTAGAGTTATGAAGTTGAGAGCAATGCAGAATATCTTTAGTATATTTGGTTTGAGTGAGGAGAAGACCAGTTGATGTGAATTGGGCCTCAATGCCAAGAAAATAATGAATATGACCGAGGTCTTTAATGGTAAAGGTGGTGTGAAGGTCTTGTATAAGAGAAGTGAGAAAGGTTGGGGAGCAGCCCGTCACCAGGATATCATCCACATAAACCAAAACAAAGGTAGTATGGGCTGGTGTAGAATGAATAAAGAGGGATGTATCGGCTTTAGAGGAGATGAAGTTAAGGTCAAGAAGTTTTTGGCTAAGGCGATGAAACCAAGCACGGGGTGCTTGTTTGAGACCATAAAGAGCTTTGTGAAGATGACATACGTAGTGAGGGTGATGAGGGTCTGCAAAGCCTGGGGGTTGAGACATGAAGACTGGTTCAGAAAGAGTGCCATGAAGAAAGGCATTATTGACATCAAGTTGAAGAATCGGCCAATTTTGAGTTAAGGCAATGGTAAGGATGATACTAATAGTAGTGGGTTTGATGACAGGGTTAAATGTGTCGGTATAGTCAATTCCAAGAGATTGATGGTATCCTTTAGCAACAAGGCGAGCCTTGTAGCGATCAAGGGTTCCATCAGGTTTTCGTTTGGTTTTAAAAACCCATTTACATCCGACAATATTAGCATTTGGTGGAGGAGAGACAAGAGACCAAGTTTGGTTACGATGAAGAGCTTGAAATTCATCAAGCATGCTTGTCTCCAATGGGGATATTTATTAGCTTGGGTAAAAGATGTGGGGTCAAGATTAGGAGATGTAGTAATGGTGTTATAAGTGACATAGTCAGGGAAATTTCGAAGGATGCGAGTACCATCACGGTTTCGAGTAGTCATCGGATGTTGTGATGGTGGTTGAGAGGGTGCAGGTAAAGGGGATGGAGAAGGGGATGGTGAAGGGATTTGTTGAGTTAGAGGTGTAGGAGAGAGTATAGGTGGAAGAGAAAGAGAAAGGGTAACTCGAGATGGCGAGGGGAACGAGGAGGTTGGGGAAGGTGATTTTTTATATAAGAAGTCAGTTTCAACAAATCTAACATGTCGAGATATATGTATTTTAGAAATTAGAGGATCAAAATAACGATAACCCTTGTATCAAGTAGAATATCCAAGAAAAACACAGGGGGTGGATTTGGGTGTAAGCTTATCAGTTCGAGTGGAACCTAGAAAAGGGAAGCAAGTGCACCCAAAAACTCGTAAGTGTGAAAGATCAGGTTTTGTGGTATAGAGAAGTTCATGTGAAGATTTGTTGTGAACAATGGGAAGAAGATTGATAAGATAGACGGCAGTAGAAAATGCCTCAAACCAAAAGTATTTTGGAAGAAAGGCATGGATAAGGAGAGTGAGACCGGTTTCAGTGATGTGTCGAATGTTCCTTTCAGCAAGCCCATTTTGTTGAGGAGTATAAGGACATGAGATTCGATAGGAAATACCATGGGAGGTGAGGTAATGGGCAAAGGGACCTTTTGTAAGTTCAGGGGCACCATCACACTGGAAGAACTTGATTGTGGTGGAGAAGAGGTTTTCAGATGTAGTTTTAAATTAGTGGAAGTGAGAAAGGGATTGGGACTTGTGAGTAAGGGGAAAGATCCAAGTGTAGCGACTATAATCATCAATAAAAACAATGAAATATCTATAGCCAGAAAGAGAAAGTGATGGGGAAGGGCCCCAGATATCACAATGTATAAGATGTAAAGGTGCACTGGTAGTTCGAGTAGATAAAGTAAATGGAAGACGAGTGCTTTTACCTTGAAAACAGGAAGAACACGATTTTATTACATTAGATTTGGAAAATAAACTACCAGGAAAGCGAGACATGATGGCTTGACATGGGTGGCCAAGTCGTTGATGCCACAAATTGATAGGGGTATGACTAGCAGCAAAGGCAACATGGTTCCGAAATGTGGAAGGAATTTGCATAGGATAGAGATTATTGTGGATGTTGCCTGTAAGAAGCGGTATCCTGGTGCGGAGGTCCTTCACAACATAACCAAAGGGGTGAAATTCAATAAGACATGAGTTATCTTTAACAAACTTGGCAACGGATAAAAGATTGGTAGTGAGGTGAGGCACAATTAAAACATCTTTTAAGTGGAGGGGTCGAATGTGTATGGAGAATGTTAAGTTGCCAATAGAAGAAATGGGAAGAGTATTACCATTACCGACAGTCACTTGAGTAGAGCCTTGATACGGGGCGACGGATTCTACTAATTGCGGATCAGGCGTCATGTGAGATGTAGCACCAGTGTCAGGGAGCCATTCGGGTAGTGGATTAGGAGTAAAAGCAGAGATATGGGTGTTGGAATTAAGGTTGAGGGCAGAAAATGCCTTTTCGGGGTAAGTGGAGTTTTGGTTTTTAGAGTTATTACGGGATTCAGAGTATCGATAACGACAAGTTGTAGCAATATGTCCCATTTTTTTGCAAATTTGACATTGTGGCGAAGCTCTATGGGTATTGAATTGAGAGGAGTTGTAGGCATAAGGGCTATTGAAAATGGGTGGTTGGTAATGTGAGGCAGGATTTTGGGTTGTAGGCACAAAGTTTCTTGAACCGAAGTGATTGAGCCTGGGCTGATCCCAACTAGCGGGCACAACTTGGTTTTGCAAATTTAAGGAACCAAAAGACATATTACCTGGAGAGGATTGGGAAGCATGACGTCCTCGCCTAGTTCTCATATAATTTTCACCGCGTTGAGTATGAGTTGTAAGAGCGACTTCAGGTGAAGTTGGCAGGGGCCCTTGGAAGACAAGAAGACGTTGCTCATGAACCAGTAGCTTGGCACATAGATCAGCGAAGGAAGGAGAAGAATGTAAATTCTCAATGGCGGTGATGAAAGCTTCAAAGTCTGATGGTAAGCCATTGATTGTGAATAGAACAAGATCTTCATCGTCAATGTGATCTCCAATAGCGGCTAATTCTTCAGCAATTGCCGAGATTCCAGCAAGGTAATCTGTAATAGAGTGATTGCTTTTGGTTGTCGTGTGAAGGCGGCGACGAAGCAAAGAACGGCGAGTAGTAGATTGTTGAAGGAAGTGTTGCTCAAGTTTAACCCATAGTGCTCGAGCAAAGGAACATCCAAGGGCTAAAGAGGCGATGCTTGAAGACAAAGTTGCAGTAATGCAACTATAAACAAGACGATCATGTCGTTGCCATTGAAGAAACTCAGGTGTTGACAGGTTCGGTGTCGAGGAGGATCCATCGATGTGTCCAGTAAGATCACAGGCAAGGAGTATAGATTCGACTTGATTTCGCCATGTCAGGTAGTTTGTAGGGTCTAAAGTAATAGTAATGAAGGAAGTGATGTTGTGAATTGGTATGGTTAGGGTGTAGATTGTTTCTGGAGTGTTTGGGGACATGGTGTTTGAAAAAGATTGTGTAGAGGCAACTTTGTTGTTGTGGAAACGGTGGGAGAATAAAAGATCGGGAAAAAAAATTAAGAAGCTCTTGATACCATGAAAGACAAAGGTAGAGAAATATTTTTCATTGATCATTTGATAATACAATCATATACATATTTATACAAGAATCATGTATTTACAATAGGAAACTAAATGAATGGAAATGTTACAATTGCTATCTTTATATAATTGATTGATTCTCAAATCATACCAAAGAATGTATGATTGATTGATTCTTAAATCATACCAAAAATGTATAATTGATTGATCTTCAAATCATACCAAGAATGTATTATTGATTGATTCTCAATCATACCAAAGAATGTGTGATTGATTAATCCTCAAATCATGCCATAGAAGATTATGTGATTACAAGGCCCTTGGGATGCAGCCATGCCTCCAAACTCCCATTAGGCATGAACTCATGCATTAGAGCTTTGATCTCATCACTCTTGGAATCAATACTCATGCATGAAGTTAATTTCTTGATGAGAATTTGGCGCTGGATGACTCTCAAGGCCTCACAATACACTACAAACCTTGCTGGGGTAGCTCATTCTTGAAGACTGAAGACTTATAGGGCCACTAGTGAGCCTTTGGGACTTCTGGTGTCAAGTAGATTGCTGGAAGAGAAACCAACAATGACTCTGAACAAGTCATTGTATGTTATTTTCATAAACTTTATCAGGAAATGAAGGCATAGGTGGAGCTTCCTTTTACGAAGTGTCTCCAGTATAAGAAGAACAAGAGTAGAATGAGTGCCACTATTGCCATGATGACAGTAATCTTTAGTGATCCAGGCCATCCTGGTTTCCTGGATGAGATTTCAAGGCATGGAGGTAGGCACGATGACAACATACCTCCATAGTGACCATCACTCTCAAGCAACGGAACTGTTGAAGCATTCCTGAAGACCCCTTCTTGGGAGACTTCATCAAGGAGATAGCTGAAAAATAAATCAAGTAGGTCAGTGCATGCAATTTGGTTAGAGACTCTGCAAGGGGCCCTATCAAGCCATTGCGTGAGACCTTAAGCTCTGGAAGACCTTTAATGTTGCTGAGAGATGCAGGGATGCTATATTTAAACAAGTTATTGCCCATGAATGGTGTTTTAAGTTGTTCATAACTGCCTAATGTTGCAAGGCATCAATCAAGTACATGATACCATGTTTCTAGACAGACCAAATGTCCCCAGATTCTTCATGTTGGCAACATTTGAAGGAAGGAGTCCTGGTAGAGAATTGCCTGACTAATCAAAGGGAATTATGAGGGAGGAGAGGTTAAGAATTTCCTCTGGTATCCTTGTCTTGAATCCATTGTTAGAGGTCCATTGTTGATATATTCTATAAGTTTTCAAGGGTTGAAGGAATGTGGTTTGTGAGAGCATTAGCAGACTGGTACAACAGCAATTGAGTGAGATTACTAATAGAAGAAGGAAGTTGACCTGTCAAATTGTTGAAAAACAAGTGTAACCCCTACAATTTGGTATGCTTTCTGACACCATCTGAAATGGTACTGATAAAATGCTTACTGAATGGTGATAGTTGCTCTACATTGATGTTGTTTTTTAATCCCTGAAGGAATCCTCCCTGTTATGCTATTTTCAATAGCAAGTTCAAATTGATGATTTCAATTGTCTACATGGTTTTAAAAAAAAAATGGATAAACAACATTCATTAATAAAATGGATAAGTTGATACAAAGCATAGTGGATGCAAAAGAGGCTGAAGCAGTGGGTTTAAGGAAAAAAGAAGGTAAAAGAAATACTGTGAAGTTGAGGCTTCTTTTCACCAAAAACTCAACTTCTACCATTTGAGAGTGGTTAGACTTATGTGTTGCATGAAACTAAAAGGAAGAAAATCAATAATTAGAGTTAGGTTTATTTAAATACTGCTTACTCAAGATGAATCTTATTTAGTTCAAACCAAAGGATCCATAAGATAACAAAATCAATTATGTCCAACCCATTCAAAATGACTTGTTGACTATCAATGAGTGGTTTGTACCCCAAAGATATTGCTTTGTAATGGAGCAATAGTTGATGTTGTTTCTTTTGTCTTTGCAACACAATTAAGTAGTTAGTGGTTTTATAATTTTTTTTTAACCATTTGGTTGATAATTTCTACTGTTGCATTTGCTTTTTCTATTTCCAATAAACCATTCTTCACCATTCTATGTGACAACTCTAGTTTTACTGTGATATGTAGGCTGATGTTAGATACTATTATGAATTTGTATCTTTTGGAATGCCAGCATTGTTTATGTGCAAGTTTAATCAAGAAAAACCTCATTGTTATGTCCCTATCTCCAAAATTCCAAGGGAGATTATATGAGATACACAGTTGTTAAATATTGGCTTCATATTCTTAAGATGTGATTTGGTCATTGGAATGAAGCCAAATCTTGATCTCTTTTAATCCGATGGTCTAGATTACTCTATTATTTATATAGGACTATAGTTGTTGGATGTTAGGATAAGAGAGAAAGAGAGAGAGTGTGAGAGCTCTCTTGTATTTTTGGAGAGTGAAAGAGTGAAGAAGGTGTAGAGGAGAGCTTTTATTCTTGCTTCATCTCATTAAAGCTAGCTAGGTATTGTGATGTTACACACCAAGTGATCGACGAATTGTCACATTATTTCCGTGCTTCCTCACGTGCAATAACAGTTTCATTTTACATCTACTTAGAGGGACAAAGGAGAGATTAGGATGAGGGGGCCCTTATTATTTTTGAAAAAATAAACATAGTGTTGATTTGAAACTTTGGATGTTTGCTTTGATTGTTAATTGTAAAGGTGTTTCCTTCATGTGCCGTTGCTTAATACTGATAGATCTATGTTTGTCCTATGAGTTTTTGCTTTTTCTTGGATTATGACAATAAAAAAGTTTCTCAGAGGATCAAACTCAACTTAAACAATTCTGATGACTGATCTATTGGGATGAAAATTTCTGATGGCTCTAGTAGTTTTTCCCGTTAATTAAATCTGATTTTCAAGCCAAAGATTCCTTGATGTCATGCTTTTCATTTCAGATGATAATTGATGTTAATCTTAAATAAAAATGCCCAAGGGAAGATACGGTTGCCCTTTGTAATTACTCAGGATTCACAATTTTCCAACTAATGTATTTGTTGTCATGTTTCAGCGTTTGACATTAACATTAACATTGGGGATGTTTAAATGTCTGTAAATGAATTTACATGTAAGTAAAATTACAGTATAAATAGAATTACTGTATTTTAACTTATATCACAACTCTTTGGTTTGTTGAAACTTGAAATGCTATATTTGTTTTTTTTTTTTTTTTGGTTTGATTTAAGTTGAGGGATACAATTACTATGTAAGTAAAATGGTAAAATTACCCATATCACATATTGTTAACACTAATTATTTAATATTATTTATAAAAATTTTTAATTATATACTATGTTTAAATTGTATCCCTAAAAAATGTTAATTATATTAATCTTATTATTTAGGATTAATACTAATTAAAAAAAATAATTAAGTAGTGGGTTTTTAAATTTAAAAAATGTAATATAATTAAATTATATGCCATAAAAATATTTGTATATAAATTAAATACGAATTGGTACTTTAAAATACAATATTAAATTAAATAAAACATAAATAATTATATTTGTAATCATGTTAATACTATTAATTATGTTAATATTATTTCTAATTATTTAGTATTTTTAATAATAATAATAATTTATTCATTTATTTAAAATATTTTAATGATAAATTTTTTTTTTAAATCATATAAAGTATTTGAAATTGAATATTTTTTAAAATTTATTATTTAGAAATATTTTTATAATTAATTTTAAATTTAATTCAATTTATTAAATATTTTTATAATTATATCTAAGATAACATAGTGGTGAGTGGATACCACTTATTTTATTGCATTTCAATTAAAAGTAAATTTTGATGTAAGCTGAAATACTGTAAAAGTGGATGAGATATAAATTCATTTACATGTATGTGGAGCTTTTACATCAAACCAAACAATCAGTTACATGTAAAATCACTTATATTTTAGCTACTTACATCTATTTACAGCTAACTAAACAGACCTAATTGTATTTTATTTTTCATAAGCCTTGTCTGAGGGCATGCTTTATTTTGATTCTTTAGTTAACATCACTGGTCAGAACTGAAGACCGCTGACTATAAAGTAATTGTGGCATTCCCTTTCTTGGCAGAAATCAGTTATGAAAATGTATTTTTAATTTTTCTAAAGGCTTCTTTCTCTTCATGTTTCTCATTGAATATGATTGTTCTCACTCATTATATCTGCAGGAATTGCAGCAGTGATGATAATGTTGAAGTGGAATTCTTTGATGGCAAGATATTAGAGGAATTCACAACCAAAGAGATGGAGGTATAGAAATATCTGCTATTCTAAGAATGGCATTCCTGCATATTCTTGTAACCCTTCACTACCAAAAGAAACATGTGTTTATGTAAATTACATTATCATTGTTAGGGAGAAAGAAGAACAAGACAATTCACTAAATATATGAGGAAACAGTGCTTATCAATTTGTATATCAAATTTAGATATTACAGACACATTTATAATACAACATAACTATCTTTTATGCAGTTACATGAAACTCACACCTTTTCATCACGCTGACTCATAACAACTGCCACAAACTAACATACATAACTAAATGACGACCTTTCAAACAACTTCAACACATCTCCTTCAACAACATAACTATCTTTTATGCCACAGAATTTTCCACTTTGCCTTTCTACTAGAGCTTTAAATCTTCAAAAACAATCAAAAACCTGTGACTTGAATTTCAAAAAGTATACCCAATTCATTCGGGTATAGTCATAAGTAAATAAAAGATAATAAGAGCTGCCTCCAAGTGAACTTGTTTGCATGGGACCACAGACATCTGCATGGATTAATTCAAGCTGTGTTGATGCTCGCCATGATGCTCCCGTTGGAAAGGATTTGCGACTTTGTTTGCCATAAATACATTCCTCACAAATAGGAAGATGTTCTATCTTTGGTAAGCCCTGCACCGTGTCTTTCTGATTTAATAATTTCAAGACTTTCACCTTGAGATGGCCACACCTTTTGTGCCAAAGTATGGTTGCCTTTTGTTCAAAAAAATCATGTTAAGTTGCCCCATGTTAGAGGCTTCAAGGGGAAACATCTTGTTTGTTGTCATCAACACTTTTGTCACTAGCCTCCCAGACTTCACTTCATTAATATAGCATACTTCGTTGGAAAACTGAACCGAATAGCCATTGAAAATCAATTATCCAACACTTAAAAGATTGTGTGCTAGACTTAGAAAATACTGAACATTGTGGAAAAGCTTTGGTTTCCCCTCTGGTGTAATAGTAATTGCCACAGTCCCTTCTCCATCCGCTTGAATTTTTTTATCATCACCTAGCTTCACTTTCAGTTTTTTTGATTCATCTAACTCTCTAAAAAGTTCCTTCTGCCCTGACATATGGTTAGAACGACCACTATCAATTAACCACACACTATTTGCCACTCCTGCAATGCCATAACGTGCCACAAACAAGTTGGTTTCTTCACTGGCTTCTGTTATATGTGCTGCTTTATCCTTGTACCAGCAGTCAGATTTAATATGTCCATATTTTTTGCAATGGAAACACTGAATGTTGCCTCTTCGTTGTCCAATGTTGAATTGCCATTGTTCAATGTCTTTTCCACGACCTCATCCATCACTTTGAGCTTTATAAACGCCTCTTCCTCTGTCTCGTCTTGGCATCTTCTCCATAGTTCTTGAACTATATGCCTCCATCTTTGTTGAAAAAGCCTTCTCTTCAAACTTGTTTGTAGATCAATTCAAGCGTGCTTCATGGGCCCGAAGAGAATCACTCAGTTCGTCAACTCTAAGCTGTGACAAGAGTCCTTAGACTCTTCAATGGCTGCAACGACATGATCAAAACGTGATGATAGACTTCTTAACACCTTTTCAATCAGTTTTTAATCTGAGATGTTGTTGCCGAATGCCCACATCTTGTAGATGACTGCCATCATCCTTGAAATGTACTCCTGCATTGCTTCATTCGACCGCGTATTCATAGTTTCAAACTCTTACCTTAATGTCTAGAGTTTGACAACTATAACTTTGCTTGAACCTTGAAACTCATTCTTCAGAGTTGTCCAAACTTGTTTGGAAGTGGATGCTATTGCAATTCTTGAGAATATAGATTCATGAATGGCCTGTTGAATGAAGAACAAGGCCTTAGAATCTTTTTTCTTGTTCTCCTTCAACCGTACTTCTTCATTAGAATCTTGAAAACCATTGAGCACCAAATCTCATAAGTCTTGAGATTGAAACATAGTCTTCATTTTGATGCTCCAAAATTCATAATGTTCACCTTTAAAAATTGGAAGAGTGGGTTGAGAAACACTCATAACATTGTCATTAGTTGCTATGAAGTGTTAATCTCCTTCAACGTTTTGATACCACAAATGTTAGGGAGAAAGAAGAACAAGACAATTCTGAATATATGAGGAAACTCACACTTTATAGCAATTTGTATATCAAATTCAGATATTACAGACACATTTATAGCACTACAACATAACTGCCTTTTATGCAGTTACATGAAACTCACACTTTTTCATTACGCTGACTCATAACAACTGCCACTAACTAACATACATAACTAAATGACAACCTTTCAAACAACTTCAACAATCATTACGTTGCCAAAAACTGGCTAAATATGGTATGCTTTTGGGTTGATATCATTTCTTCTTGTGCTTTAAGTTTGACTACAATCGAGACATGAAAATAGAACATTGTCACTAAATCCATCTTTTCTACACTTGATATGAATGCAACTTGAATCAATAAATATGATGATGGGGACTAATTATTTAACATTGTCCCCCAAGTGCTGCTAATGAAATCACATGCCCCCTTCTCACTAATGCAATAGAGAATGATAAAAACAAACCAAACCAAACCTATTAATGATTTCGTCTAATTGTTATTTTCTTATTGAGCTCCTTCGATCTCTTGTCTCACTGTTGACTGTCCAGCCTTGAAGTATGCATCTCTGATAGCATGCATCTCACTGGCCACATCTCTTATGCTCATTCTATCTCTTGCCAATCTCTCTGAGCAAGCAAGACCTATTCTGATAATAGAAACCAAACATTCTTCTTTTTGTGCCCTCTGATTAATGCCACTGGTGGTGTTTTCAGTGAATGCAGGGTTGACAATATCCATAATTCTGTCAGGAAAAGCCATTTGAACAAATTCTCGAAGCTCCAAACCATCCTTGAACATATCATCAACTGGTCTCTTCCCGGTGAAAATCTCCAGCAGAAGGATCCCATAGCTGTAGACATCTCCAGAGGTAGACACTTGAATTCCAGCTCCGTACTCTGCATGGCATGCAATGCAACTAAGTTTCAAATACTAATTCAGCGGAGATGTTTGTTAATAGGAAGTGGTGAGGAGTATACCTGGAGCTATATATCCAATGGACCCTTTGATTCTCATCAAGCTATTTGAATCATGTCGAGATGTGTGCAGGGTTTCAGAAAGGATCTTTGCCAGCCCAAAGTCCCCAACAAGAGCGTTCATGTTGTCATCAAGGAGAATATTGCTAGGCTTCAGATCACAATGAATCACTGGTGGTTGGCAATTGTGATGGAGATAGTCCAGTGCATCAGCAACATCCACAACTATGTTCAATTTCTGAACCAAGCTCAGTTGGTTGGAGAGGTCAGCATCCTCGGGATGCAGCCATGTCTCCAAACTCCCATTCTTCATGAACTCATACACCAGAGCTTTGAAATCATCACCCTTGGAATCAATACTAGAGCACGCAGTTAAGATATTGATGAGACTCCGATGCCGGATACCTCTCAAGGCTTCACATTCTGCTATGAAACTCTTGGAGGCACCTCGTTGTTGGAGATTGAAGACTTTCACTGCCACGATTGTGCTATCCGGATCCAGAGTCCCTCTGTAAACAGAACCAAAGCTTCCGGTGCCGAGTAGATTACTAGAAGAAAAACCATCAGTAACTTTGTACAACTCATTGTATGATACTTTGAGATGCTTGTTGGCAAATGAAGGTATTGATGGAGCCTTTTTCCTCAGCTTGTTTCTCCGGTACAGGAATGCTAAAGAAGATAAAAAAAGCAATAATAAAATGCATGCCACTGTCGGCACTATGACAGCAATCTTCAGTGATCTGGACCACTTTCTTTTGTTAGATGAAGATTCAAGACATGGAGGCAGGTTGAGGGATGAAATGCCTCCACAGAGATTATTATTTCCGAGCAGTGAAACTGCGCTTGCATTCTTAAAGACCCCTTCTTGAGAGACTTCACCACTGAGATGGTTGAAAGATAAATCTAAGGAGGTCAGTGCATGCAATTTGGCTAGAGACTCTGGAAGTGGCCCTTTTAAGCTGTTATGTGAGAGGTTAAGCTCCTGAAGAGCTTTAATGTTACCAAGAGATGCAGGGATGGTACCTTCAAACAAGTTATTGTCCATGAGTAGTATTTCCAGTTGCTGACAACTGCCTAATGTTGCAGGGATTGCACCAGATAATTTGTTACGAGACAGACCAAATATTCCCAGATTCTTCAAGCTGCCAACTTTTGAAGGAAGTTGTCCTGACAGAGAGTTGCCAGACAAATCGAAAAAGAAGGAGAGAGACGAGAGGCTGAGAATTTCCTCAGGTATACTTCCATTGAATCCATTGTTTGAGAGATCCATTGATAATATGTTCTGCAGGTTTCCTAGGCTTGAAGGAATGTGGCCTGTGAGAGAATTATCAGACACGTAGAAATTCAGCAGTTGAGTGAGATTACCAATGGAAGAAGGAAGCTGGCCTGTCAAATCATTAAAGAATAAGTCTAACTTCTGCAACTTGGTAAGCTTTCCAATACCATCTGGAATGATACCGGTAAAATGATTTTTGAACAGTTCGAGTTGCTCTAGGTTGATGAGGTTTTCAATGCCTGAAGGAATTCTCCCTGATATGCTATTGGTCCATAGCATTAGTAACCGGAGATTGGTCGAGAGGTTGCCCACCGATTCTGGCAACACACCACTCACATTGTTTCTGTTCAGAGCCAGTACCTGCAGTTTGCTGCAATTTGTCAATGAATCCATGAACCTCCAACTACCAGGATCATTTATTTCAAACTTATTGGATCCAAGATTCAGGTGAACAAGATCTCGCAGCTTTCCAAGTTCTGAAGGCACCTGACCACCAATTGAATTAGTGCTCATGTCTAGAAGCCTGATTCTTGTGGCATTCATCAGTGAAGCTGGAAGAGATCCTCCAAACTGGTTATTAGACAATAAAAGTGCCTGGAGATTAGGAAGAGTGATGCCAATGTCTAGTGGAAGGCTGCCATGAAACTGGTTAGCTGTCACACTGAAATAATAGAGAGATGATAGATTGAAAAGAGTGGGAGGTATAGTACCAGAAAGCTCATTTAGGGACAGCTGCAAGTAGCTTAGATTGGAAGCATGAAGGCCAAGGTTTTCAGGGATGCTTCCTTGAATAAAATTTGACATTAAACTGAGCTTTACAAGAGAGGAGATATTGGAAAGGGATAAAGGAATGGATCCAGTGAAGTTATTCTTAGCTAAAACGAGTTCTTGGAGCTTCGTCAAAGAGCCAAATTCTGATGGAATATTTCCATGGAGCTGGTTGTAGTGCAAGCCAAGAGTTTGAAGATTAGAGCAGTTGCTGAGACCAAGAGGTATTACCCCAGTAAGTGAATTATAGCTAAGATTGAGATGTTGAAGCACTGGTAGCATTCCGATATCCGGCGGGATGCCACCCGAGAAGCTGTTGTTCATGAGGAGGAGGCTATGGAGGAATGTAAGGTTTGTGATGGAGGAGGAGATGGAGCCGGACAAACTCTGTGAATCAAGTTGAATGGAAATCACTCTCCCTGGATGTTTTTTGCTGCATGAGATTCCAGTCCAGTCACAGAAAGGCTTGCTGCCATTCCATGACTGAAATACACCCAAAGGATCATCAGTTATTCCGGCCATGAATGCGAGCAATGCCGCCTTGTCGGTCTGGATTCCGGGCAAGACTGCGGCCTTGGTGGTACAGTGTATTGAGCAGAAGAAGTGGAATGAGAGCAAGAGAGAAAGCAAGAATGGCCAAGATATGCATTGCATAGTGTGAAGAAGATCCATTGCTGCTCACTGATGGAGGGAAGCTAGTAGTCAAGCTTTATAACAATGCCATATCCACTTCTCCCCATGGCGAACTGGCCAAGTTTGAACACAAGCTTGGTGATCTGAATTCAAATACCGGTGCGAAAACTAAAGATCAGAAGACCAACCCTTTTTTTTTTTTTTTCATATGATATTTTCTGTATTTGTTTATTTATTGATTTATTTTTTATAAATCCACAAAAGATCCCAAGCGTTTGTTTCAACATCAACGGTTGAATTGCGCCTTGGGAACCCATTTTAAGCAATATGTCTTTCTTTTCTAAATATTTGAGCCAGCTCTTGCGAGGAATATTCCTATATTTTTGACAAATTGTATACTGGGCGTCACGGTTTTGTGCTTGCGGAAAAATCCTTGAAATCAATAATGGAAGTGGTTTACTTCAAATAGTTATATTCGTCGGTAAAGCATAAGCAAAACCGAGGGCTCCATTTAATCTGCAACCTTTATTTTTAAATTTATTATTATTATTATTATTATTATTATTATTATTATTATTATTATTATTATTTTGGAAGATCCATAGACATGTCATTCAAAATCAATGTTATTGATGTGAACAACTTGAATGGTGGCTTTATCACTACAAAATATAGCACGCATGGCTTTTTGTAATGTACTCCCCACTTGCCATTCAAAATATATTATTTCATCTTTCCAGTTAAGCTTCCTATCTACATGGATGACTTGATACATTTCATGTGAATAGCCAGAAGTGGTCATTGTCCAAAAGATAAATTTATCTTATAACAAGCAATGGTTGAAACCTGACAATAGTAAACCCCAAAAAAAATTATTATCTACACCAATATCTTTATAATTTTTTAAAATAAATGGTTAAATTTCATAATACCTGATTAGCGATTTGTATTATATTAACGGTTATTGAATTAATGAAATTTCCCCCCTTTTTATAAAAGGTTTTAACAAAAGCATGCGCTTTTTTCAAAATAAATTGTTTTGATATATTTTTCAAAAATAAAAAAATATATTCTTTTAAAAATATGGATATGTATGGATGCTGTGGCGTTCACAAGTTGTCAAAAAATAGAAGAATGCTTTAAAAAGCAAATCCGTCAAACAAGTTGTTAATATATATATATATATATATAATGTCACTGGTCAATGATGGATGGCGGCCCGGGACCACCAAAATAATGATAATTAACAGCAAGAAGATAACTACCAAAGATCCAAGTGGAGGTCTTGCATTGTGATTCGCGCTTGCAAGGAAACAACTTCAATAATAAAAGCAAAAGCTTCTCTGTCAGGATATGGGCCTTTCATTCAAGGGTAAGTGGCACCCAAATAATTCATTTCCTCCACTTGGTATTCCGTTGCCCTGAAATATGAGAAGTATTACTTTTTTTTTTTTTTAATTTCAGTATTTTTTACATTTTGAATTAAATTTATTTTAGCTTTCTTGTGTGGTGGAAAAAATAAATTTTTTATATAAATTCACTTCCTTTCATTTTTTTCATTTCTTTCAATTTTTTTTAGTTTTAACAAATTAAATAGTAAAACTATTAGAAGTGATATTAACTTCCAACCACAAACAAGTGCCATTTTTCCATTTTATTATTTTAAATCATTTTCTCTCAAGTGATTGCACTATTATGAAAGTTGTTCCAGAGTGATTTCACAATTATAGTGATGTTACTCAAACCAACTTAAATACTATAATACTGACTTACATATGATGTCAAAGGTAATTTTTTCAAAAGCATAATATTTAGATATTGTTTAATATGAATGGCCGGGGATTGATAACCATTGCCTAGTGCAGAGAATTATTATTTGAATGGTGAATTGTAGTGTGAGGGGTCAACAGACCCGAAATCGACGGGTTTCGGGTTACGACCAAAATAACTATTTAAAAATATTTAAAATAAATTACAAAAATTAAGTAAAAATTAAAATAAGATTCAACAACCACACAATATAAAATTAACATAAAATAACATTCAAATCATAGGTTGTTTTTGTTCAAATAACCATATTCAAATAGAAATTAAAATAACATTAAAAACACAAAATATATAAATTCAACATAAAATAAACATTAATTATATATGTTTTTTTTGTTTAAATTATATATGTATTTTTTTGTTCAAATGACCTTCATAAAATAAAACAAAATTAACTTTGTTCAAATTTGAAAGAAGATAAATAAATATTAGGTTTTTAATAATATATCATCGGGTCGGGTTCGGGTACGGGTTCGGGTGGTGAGTTTTTTTGCCATCCCTAGTGAATTGGCAGACCCAAATCTATTTTTTTGGGTTGATTGTACTGTTACAATACTATAAAAATATCATATATAGAAAAACTATTCCAGTACTGTTTATTCACTATTTATTGGGTCCAGTGTGGGAGGATGTTGTTTCTTTTCCTTTCAGATTTGATTGGTAGGAGAGATTTATTCGTTGAATTTTGTTCCAAAAAAATTTTTTTTGATGCACACTTTATAGGATTCTAATTATGACATCTGGCAAAATTAATAAATCCCTATGAGATTGATCAAGTCATCATAATCGGTGCAGCATCGTACTTGACTGTTTTTTTATAACCCTTTTGTGGAGCAGTGCTTGTCATCTTTGTGAAAAAAACAGACTAGGGACTAGTACTAGAAAATTAATTTGCATAGGTGAATAGTGTTAGTTACTGTGTGGCGGTTAATTTAGCCATTTCCTCTTGAATTTTAATAGATCATTAAATCATTTAAAATCAAATACGAAACTTTGATTAATAAAAGGAAATGTATCCAAGCACGAGTCCTCTCTGAAAAGCCTAGGATGAATGGAGATCCACAAGAACATCGCCTTTGGCTCCCTCTGCTTTGCACCCTCTGCTTTGCATCATTTATGATTTGCGTATAGGTCCCACAAAATGTCCTTTTCTTGGTTTTAGAAATGAAACCAAAGGTCGTGTTGTTATGGATCTTCATTCTAAGGAAATTCTTATTTTTCAAGAAATGTCAAATTTTATGAACATATGTAGCCTTTCTCTTTAGAATTGGGAGCTTAAAATGGAAGGGATATTGCCATATTAAGAATGTGTTTGTCAACATTGGAAAATAGGTTTTTTTTTATCTTTATCTAGATAAGCAGCTAGTTGAAAAGGTGCATAACTATATTTGACTTATTGGGTTAGGGTGTGTTTCTTTCACCATTTTTGAGGCCGAAGTGCTGAGTTCAGTGGGAGTTCGGGTTGTTTGTTTCGCTGAAGTGGGATGCTGAAGTTTTGATTTGACACTTCAAAAGGAGTTCACATCCCCGTTTTGACTTTGACTAGGGGCTGTTTGGTTCGGAAGTGATCTGCCGAAGTGGAAGAAGTCTGGAAGTGACACTTCGGTGGAAGTGAACAGTTCAGGTGGAAGTAGTCACTTCACTCTGTTTGGTTGAACTGGAAAACGTGACTTTCGTGAGCACTTCCTGTGTTTGGATGGTGGAAGTTGGAATCTGGAAAATCTGACTTCGTCATTTCTTAGTGTTTGGTAACACCGAAGTGGGGATATGGCCACCACTTCAATGTAGGGGTAGAGTTACTCCTTCCATTTGGAAACTTGTACATTTAAAACAACATTGATTAATTAATGTTGTGACTAGCTTGTTATTAGCAATTTGCATTAACTAATTATTGCTTTCATTTAATTATTGCTTTCCATCTAATAGTTTATTTTTACTTAATTAAATGCTCATTTTCATGTAGGATTGGAACTTGATTAACATATTACCAAACTTAAACTATTAACGAATGGGTTAGCAATTTTATTAACAAGAATATCGACATGATTAATTAAATTAAGCATTTCCCCAGTGATATATTCACTACTCATGTAAAAGTGGCATCCATTACTTCATTGCCATCTTGATTAATGTATCAAACTAGTTACTTAATTAACATGGAATGAGTTAATCACCTCATTAAAAATATTCATTGGTAACTTTATTGAATACTTCACCACTCCAAGGAATATTGACATGTTCACCTGTATTACTTACGCCATTGTATCAATTATCAACAAATGAAAGCATCACACTGTATCAAATATCACTTGATTAGTTCCATCATCCCAATACTACAACATCAATATTAAAGAAAACATTACATTCCAAACTTCACAACTTACCATTCATAAACACCAGAGTTCACAACATGTTTATTTGTGGTTACTCCAAAATTACAGAGAGACATACATTCTTTCTAACAAGTTGCTCTATTGGCCATAGACCCAATAAATCCAGACATGGCATGACTGACATACATAAGACATCATGCAGAATTCCAAAAAGGTGCTTTATCCTTCCTGAATTCCAGAGATGGCCACGAAACAGCCTCAGCCTTACCAAGAGAGAATTTCAATTTTTGAAGACAGCACCAGATATCTGCACTTATCAGGAATAATCTGCAAGTTGGACAATCAAGAAGAGGAAGCACACAATTAACACTGCAATTATGTAAAATAAACAATTCTACTTAGTTAGAAACTGACAAGAAATTGCATCATCAGACATACTATAGAATTATGAAAATAGTTGAACACAAGACATTACAAATGATAAATTCTGTCAGTTTTATATATTACAAAAGCAAATACATAAACAAATGAATTATACATACAAACTGAAATTTGTGGATGTTCTAAGTAATCAGAAGGAATTTAAAAGGCAAAGTCTCAAAACATATCCAAAATGCATGCCAGGGTTTTCAAAGTGATCAGAAATAATAACAACTTACTTTTAGGCATTCAGTAAATCATAATCCAAACATCAAAAAGGCATAAAAGTATAAGATGAATACATGTAAATGTTGCCAAACAATTAGAACAATTACAAAGAGTTGAAATTTTCACCTTCCTTTTCAGATAACAATAAAGTACCTTGTCTCAAACTTTAATTTCCATAGTTTCCAATAACATTGCTGCTTTTTCCCCATTAAATAAAGCCAGCTGCTTTCCATTTCCAGTTCCATGCGTTCCATTTACTCACAACCATGTATGTCGAACAGTAAAAAAACATTAGTACAAACTGGAATCCAATGCATGGTCATATGAGTTTCAATAACACTCAAGAAACTTAGCAGCTTTAACCACAGAGAGTTACTGCAGTAGAAAAAAATAAAAAATGCAGCATATGTTTCAGAGAGTATTAATAACACAGCATTGAGGAAAAAATAAAATTCAGTCCATCTCTGTATTTAATCACAGGAAAGTATTAATCCAGGGTGACTAAAACCAGACACAAATGGTTTCCTAGAAAGATGCCACATCATAGAAAGAAATAAAGCTTGAAACAAAAATTTAGAGAGGTCAACTTACAACAAGAAAATGACAGATAAAAGTCATATGAGCAACTTAGAAATAAAATGATGAACCATATACCAAAATTCAGAGCCCTGCAAAAAAGGGTACTCCAAAAATAAGCATAAGAATCCAACAGCCAAGCTGCCAGAGTCTCCGGTTAAAATCATGGTCCATTTCCTCCAGTCACATGGCATGCACTAAAATTCAGATCAAACAATGCTAAAAGGGTGGACCAAAACAATGGTCCCTATATGATTTTCAAACCAAAGAAAACAATCGGATAGAAAACCTACCAGTCTGCCACAGCAATTGAGATATCATACTGCCACAGCATGGCTAAAAGAACACAGGCACAAATCATCAATGGTTTAGGATGTCCCTCAGAGCGCTACATGATTATAAGCAAGTCCATCATGCTGACAATCCTACCCAAGGATAACACAAACATTAGTAAGCAATCAGATCTTCAATTAACTTACCTGCAGACCTTGGACTTGCATTGAACCAGATCGTCATATGGATGGCTCAGTTGGTTGATGACTATCATCGGCTTACGATTCTCGAGTGACAAGTGGGCTGTAGTATTGGTACGATGTACCAAAATGTCTCGCCGCAACTTGCACAAAATCCGCATATAGCAAGGAAAACAAAAGGCAGTAGTAACCCACTTGAAAACGTCTCAGATCACAGCTGATGCAAATCCCGACATAAACAACGGGAAAACACACAAGTAACCAGTGCACAAACAAGCACTCACATAGACAGACAAACAAAGGATGCCGGGTACAACTCCAACAA
The DNA here is from genome assembly GCA_902712375.1 of Dioscorea dumetorum. Lineage (NCBI taxonomy): Eukaryota > Viridiplantae > Streptophyta > Magnoliopsida > Dioscoreales > Dioscoreaceae > Dioscorea > Dioscorea dumetorum. Next base: position 6,794,482 of record CACTHL010000494.1, read on the forward strand.
AAACCGCTGCACTATACCACGAACAATGCAGAAAATTTAAGTAAAAACAAAAATCAACTGAAAAGCATCAAAAAATGAACGTTGACATTAACATGAAAACGAGCGCAAGGCTGCAATACAGAACCATTTCCAGATTCTCTTATCGCCCCGCCGCTGCGTATGAGAGCGAAGCCTCAAGTAAATTAGAAACACATCTCATCATCATCCACCTGTATAACCCGAAACATGCAAACACGCAAGTCAGTGAAGGAAATGGTTAAGTAATAGGCACACAGTGCACATCATACATAAACTAAAATGCAAGTAGCTAATGTCCAAGAAGTACGAGAAACCACAACAAGTTCTAACACCATAGGTAAATGAGGCTACGCCAACATGAGCGCGAGAAAGAGGGCAGTAAATAAAATCTGCGCAAGATAACCAACTTCAGGCCTGTGTAAGCCGGATCTCCCATTCAATGGACACCATCCAAGAATTTCTAAAACCATGCCTTTCGGTGATTAAGTTTCCTGGCCATGAATCGCCTATCTTCGTTCTCATGCTGTTTGAGGTAGTCAAACACATCTAGTAGCACATCTTCATCATAACCGTCCACCTCCATGACTTTCGCGGCAATATTTCCGTCCAGTGTGTGGGGTTTTGTATCGCGGCCGCCATCTTATCGACGGCATTCACGAGTTCCATCACCATCGACGCATTCTTGTTACCCTTGCTTGCACGTTGGTCGGGTGTGTCAATGACGTTGCCGCGCTACGAAACACCGGTGGGATGGAGTCAACATCTCCTTCTTCCTGACTTTGTGTTTCCATTGGAACAAATTCAGGGTTCATGTCCTCATCCGGTTCATTCTCCGACTTGTCACCGAAATCCGACAAGATTGAAGCTGTGTATGATCCCGGCGCGTTGTCCTCACCACAAATGATCCGTAATCCTTCGTAATGCTCAATCGGCCTATTGATGAACGGTCTCGCTGCTGGGTGTGCCTTGTGTAAAAAAAAAAGATGTTAGTCACAATCATTTCAAAAACCAAAAACAGTCACAAATAAATTGGCATGCCCCATTCTCACCTCAGTATATGTCAGAGCAAATGCTGGATCCAGAGTGATCGTTTTGCTTTCTTCATCCCATCTAGCACAGCTCAATTCACGGATCGTTTTTATTTCAGCAAAGCGGGTTTAAGTGTGCGGTAATGCTTTTCGACATTGTCGGTCATGAAATTTGTCCCAAACCGAGTGTTCACCGCAATTGCGGCGAAGGAGAAAGTAGCCCTCTTAAACGACTTGTCACACTTTAGCCCTTTCTTTGTTTGCCCGACCAATAGCGGGATCAAGAATGAGTCGTACTCATTCTTTCATCTTTTGTTAGGAGTACCACGTTTATTCGCGGGCCCCTTCGAGTGGCTGCCCGTTGCTTGTGGAGGGACGCAGGTGCGCTCTTGGCCTGACATAACTTAACTCAAAAGGAGAAGTAAAACAATTACTTTCCAATACGAAATTTCACAACAATGCACTCTACATGCTATTATAAGGCGTGTGCAACACATTGCAACACATTAAACGTAGTGCTCTGCATAAATAAGAAATAATCAAATAAATTCCCCTAAAAAATAATATACTTGAACCACCTACAAAAACAAATTTAGACATGAAATGCCATAAACGCACAATGTCAGTTAAGGGTTTCATGAAGATGAACAATTTAAGTACGAGATGTCCAACAAAGCAAATCACTTGAAAAGCAAGCATAAATTAACTACGGTAAATGCAACAACAAGCAGTGAGTTCGGCTATTGTGCGTTATAACTAGCCCACATGTCATTCGCTATCTTATCCCTGAGTTCCACCCATTGGCGGTTCTCCCGTTGCTGCTCCCTTCGTGACCGAAGCTGCGAAAACGTGAGTGGTTCTTCACCCTGTGTGTTCGCATTGTTAAGAAACTGATCGTTCGGGTTAGCCCCGCGATGTAATTATGTAATACACAATAAACAAATACTAGTCTGACTTGAGTCTTAAATGGGAAGAAGGGATGCGAAGTAAGAATTTTAAACCGATTCTTCAAGATTGCAAACGCTCGCTCCACCCGAGACCATAACATAGAGTGCCTAAGATTGAGCAACTCCTTGGGGTTTGTAGGAGACCTGCCATTATGTTCTTTTAGATGATACCTAACACCTCGATATGGCGCTATGAACCCCGGCATTGTTGTGTATCCAGCCTCCACCAAGTAGTACTTCCCTACATGGTGAAAAAGTCATTACATTTTAGTCAAGTTATGTACTCAGTTAGATAACGTAGGAGGCCCACCTTCTATTATCTTAAGTCCCTCCGGGGATTGTCTTGAAATCGCATCCCTAAGGATAGTGAAATCATTTGCCGATCCTTCCTACCCCGCCATCACATAGGTGAATGTTAGGTCGGGGTTCACCACTGAGAGCACATTCTGTGTCGGTCCTTTGTGACTGCGGAAGCGGGGCATATCTTGCGGGGTCACGGAGACATCAATATGTGTCCCATCTAGCAATCCTACGCAGTTCTGCATAATGAATTTGTTTGTTACATGTCACTCGATGTTGTAATTTGATTTTTAAGGTAAACATTTTATATATAAGAATGAGTCCATACTTTGAAAAAAGGATACCAGTTTGGGTTGTTCTCAATATCTGGGTCGCATGTGCTGTTTGGGGGATGAAAAAATTCCTCACGAATGGCACACATCGCTCGTACTGCCATATTGAAACATCGACTGATGGTCTCACCCGAATGGAGGAATTCAACCCGCATTGTCCTGTTCTTAGTGTTATGTCCCACGATATGCAGGAAAATTGCAAGCTGTTCGTCTACGGCGATATGTCTGGTATCTACAAGTAAGTGCCTGTCACGCATAATAGACGCTAGGTTCATAAATGGACCAACATCCATCCTAAGATAACTGACACAGTAATCTCGCCCACTTTGGAGAATGCGTTCCATATGGTTTTTTCCGGTGAGGTCGCGAAAGATCGAGGGTTCCCTATACCTAGGAGACCTATCTACGAGGATTTCCTTGATCACGAAAGCGACAATCACGACTACAGTCGTGAATGCTGCGGCCAGTGGTTGCGCACGCTCTTCCATTGCCCAGTTGTACATCTACACGGGGTTATTGTGAACCAAGTTGAAATCAACGCAGTAAGTAATATGTCTTAAGAAGTTCAACTACGACTAAAATGAGACAAGATCTACTAAGGCGAAATAATGTACTACGAAGAAATCTATGCACATGCTAATTCAAACAATCATTAATTTAAAAACACGCCAAGTGCATCGAAAGTTAAAACAACAATGATGCAACAAAAAACCAATTAATTCTGAAGCTTGTTGAGTGAATCAATATGTAAGAAAGACATAAATTACACATAAGGTAGCAAACAGCAAACAAGTATCAAATTTGGACATGTATTAACAACTTCGGGCTGTCCGTAACACTGCATGTCGAGCACCAATGATTTCATCATTTACTAATCAACAGAATGCATGCAAACAGGTGTTTGGAGCGTTAATTGGATGCCAACAATCAAAGTATAATACTAAGAATCAATTCACCACATGCTTATAAGAAATGAGAAAAAACTTTTGATGACTGAAAGATCACAGAAGCAACTACATATATTCACCGGAAACAAATCAGATTCAAGTCAAAAAAGTCAGACCAACATATCCATGGAAAAATATTGAAGAACGAATCACAAAGAACAAGGAAAATAATACTTAAAGATGTCATTAAAGAAAAGTACGCACCCACAACGAAATCAACCTTTAGGTCAAGCCCTATTTGGTGGTAGCAAATAAGAAAATCAAATCTATTATTGGTTTGCACACTTGCTTGTTATGAAGCTTTGGGAAGGGTGTATGACCAATGAAATTATAGATTTTCAACTGGTTGGTCTTCCATTCCAAATATTAAATATAGATGATCCTCAAACATGATGTGGAAAAATGAAATTCATCTACTAGTCATGTGTGGCTCAGAACAAGAGACAACATTACACTTGTTTTCTGGAAGTGTGTTTTTTTTTCTATATAAGCAGCAGTTGATCTTGTGTAGATATTCATTCCAGCTCTCATAGCACTCAAGAATCCTGGGGCCAGTGGATAAAATTCATCGCATTATAGGGTTGTTTAAACAGTGACTTTATTTTTCTTTGCACCTGTTGGTTGATGTGGAGGAAGCTGAGTGATTGAAATATTCAATAAAAATCAAATTTCAATTTTTCATGAGGCTGCTTTTAATCTACATTGGGCAGAAAGGGTCTAACAAGGAGATGTGGGAAAACTTAAACAGCAAGGCAATAATATTGAACTTATTAGTAAGCCTACACATTTGGGAATAAGAAAAGGCTTAACACATCACATGGTTCCTTAGGTGTTCTAAGTACATCACGTTTCCTTATGCAATTACACTTATTAGTTTTCTTTTTCTATTAAGAAGAATCTTCATTTCAAAGTGGAGTATTATTACAGAATGCTTAAAAGAAATGAGAAAACTTTTGATGACGGAAAGATCATAGAAGCAACTACATATATTCACTAGAAACAAATCATACTCAAGTTAAAAAAGTCAGGCCAACATATCCATGGAAAAAATATTTAGGCATAACTATATAATAGAGCTAAACAACAGAGATAGTGGAGCAGATAGACTTGCTGTTTTTCTAGTTATAATCAATGACAAGTTCCAATCAGTAATTAAAACATATTAAAGTAATTTAACTAAACAAATGCAGCTAACTATTAACTAAACCGCAAATGATCTCTGCTCAACTTCATTGATAGTAATTCATTTGTTTCAAGAAAATGACAAGGTAAAATGAACACAATTCAAATCTAACACACAGTGCACATGATTATCATGTGTTACCTCTACTGATATGTAACTTCAATGTAAATCAGAAGCACAAAACAAATACAAGGGAGGTTCAATGTGTTGTGTTTGTCATATAATTTAATCAGAATTACATGCACAAATTTGATATGAAATCAAGCATAGCAAACAAATACATGCGCAAATTTGATATGAAATAAATTGGGAGAGCAGAGATCTACACTCACCGAAATCCGGAAAGCGTATAAAAACTAGGAGAATAGAGATCTACACCAAGGATGAATCCTGTTTGGGGGTTTGAACAAAAATAGGGAAATTAGCTGAGAAATTACAAGAAATCATAAGCAAAATTTCCAAGTAAAAATGGAACTAAAGAACACACAATCGAGTAGATCCAGTAGAGAAGTAGGTCACCCAAATACAACGGCAAAGAAGAGCAAACAAGAGTGTTCCTGCGCTTTTCATTGAAGAAAAAATCAACAAAGTAGTTCCTATGCTTTGGATTGAAGAAGAAATCAACAAAGAAATTTGAGAAATCATGAAATCTTACGGAAAATGGAACGAAATAACACACAACGCAGTAGATCCGGTTGGGGGGGGGACAAATCGGCCAAAACAAAGTACTTGTTGCGCTTTGCCGAAGAAAAAAAATGAAGAAATTAGTTGAAAAATCATGAAATCTTTAGGAAAAAGGGACGACAGAGCACACAACCTAGTAGATCCGCGGGGGGGGACAGATCGCCCAAAATCCCAGAAACGGTAACAGAGAAAACCTACTCAAACCGACGAGATGTCGAGCATGGAGGAGTTCGCCATGGGAATCACCGGCGCCGGAGAGGAATGGCAGTTTACGAGGCCGGGACGAGCTGGGCTTCTTCCAGCGTTCGCATGTCGCTAACGAAGATGCGGGGGAGGCGACGACGGCGAAGGACCCTAGAACGAAGGAACTCGGGACTTCTCTAGATGGTCACCATATGCATCACGTGAAGAGTGCGTGCACGGAGGTCAAACTGGGGAAGTGGTGGCTTCGGAGCTTTTCATACCGAAGTCAAATGGGGAAGTGGGGTGCATGGGAAGTGGGCACTTCACCACTTCGGGGTGTACTTTCGTGAACCAAACAACCGAAAGTGGGGTTGAACTCCCCACTTCAATCACTTCAGCCTTCACTTTTGTGAAACAAACACCCCCTAAAATTCGGCCCAAGTCGGACTTTGGTGATTTTCGCTGATGTGGTCGAAGTCTGACTTCGGCCCACCAGCATCACATGGGTTGTTATAAACATCCCCCTCTCCCCCATGACCCAGCAATCTGCTTGTGATTTTTTCAGTCCTTTGTCTTCTCCTTCTTCTAGGGTTTCTGGCCGCCAACGCGGTTCCTTCTCCCCAACATCTCCACAAGCCGCTCGCTCCTCTACCGATCTCCTTCAGCCGACCAACTTCACGTGAGGGTGTTATAAACACCCCCCTTCCCCATGACTCCACCAGCACCCCATGATCCTTTCTCTTCTTGTTCTTCATCTTTTTCTATGGTTTTCTGGCCACCAACGTGCTTTCTTTTCCATGGAGTGGCCACAGTCCGCTCGCCCCTCTACTGAGCTCCTTCGGCCGACCAGCTCCGGGTGTCGAAAACACCCCCCTAGCCTATGACTCCACAAGCCACCCATGATCTCTTCTATTCTTCTTTTTCTTCTTGTAAGGATTCCGGCCACCAACTTGCTTGCTCTTTGGCATCTCCATAGTCTACTCGCTCCTCTACCGATCTCCTTCGGCTTGAATCTCTAAATATCTCTTGCTTCCATGGGGTAAGCCATCTAATCCCTTTCTTTCCTTTTCTTCTTGCCTAAATCCTAGCTCCTTGTTCCCGTTTCTTGCTTCCTAATATACTGGACAAGAACTTTGAAGTATTGCTTCACTTACGGTGTTTAGTATTATTTTTCTGAAAAAGCAATGCAAACAAATGTTTTTCAAAATTTCTTCCACCTATTGAGCTCATAAGACCACCATCCTCTTCTTCGACAAAGACCTCAATGTGAGCTTATCTGTGCTAGATTGCAAAATTTGATTAGTTCTGGACATGCTCTTTTGATAATTTCTACCTTAAGATGATCTTCTTCCTTTCTTTTTTATCCCTTTTTTTTCTCTTATTACTGTGATTTCCTTTATTCCTTCATTTTATGTTGTGGATTTTTTTATTGTTAGAGTGGATCATGTCATTAAATTGTTTACCCTATACCTGCACTGTTGGACTCTAAATTTATTGATGATGCCTTTTTTTGTTTCTGATTTTGGTGTCCTGTTCATGAATGCTTGTGAAATAATTTGCAAACTCTCCATGGTTGTTTGCGATAGAGTTCTAATTTGAAATTAAATTTCCATTGTTACATGTGATGCTTTTGTCTTAATTCCTTTTCATTTATTGCTAGTCATTTTCTATTGTGGATTTTTTTTTGTTATAATGGATCATGTCATTAATTTTTTTGTCGTACATGTTTATAATTTGATGATCATACATGAACCTGTCGTCATTTTTGTTTTCAGTTAACGACAACATGATGTTACCACCATGTCATCTTCTTGTGCGCTAACATGTCCTTGTTTGAAATTGACTTTTTTACCCTATACCTGCACTGTTGGACCCTGAATCTATTGATGATGCCTATTTTTTTTTGCTGATTTTGGTGTCCTGTTCATGTGTGCTTGTGAAATAATTTGCAAACTCTCTATGGTTGTTTGAAGTAGAGTTCTAACTTGAAATTAAATTTCCATTGTTACATGTGATGCTTTTGTCATGATTCCTTTTCTTTTACTACTAGTCATTTTTAGTTGTGGAAGTTTTTATCTATAATGGATCATTCATTAATTTTTTTGTCGTACATGTTTATAATTTGATGATCATACATGAACCTGTCGTCATTTTTGTTTTCAGTTAACGACAACATGATGTTACCATTATGCCATCTTCTTGTGCACTAACATATCCTTGTCTGAAATTGAATTTTTTAGCCTATACCTGCTCTGTTGGACCCTGAATTTATTGATGATACCTATTTTATTTTTTTTGTTTATGTTTTTGGTGTCATGTTCATGTGTGCTTGTGAAATAATTTGCAAACTCTCCATGGTTGTTTGCTGTAGAGTTCTAACTTAAAATTAAATTTCCATTGTTACATGTGATGCTTTTGTTCTAATTCCTTTTCTTTTATTGCTAGTCATTTTCTGTTGTGGATTTTTTTGGTTATAATGGATGATGTCATTAACGTTTTTGTCATAGATGTTTATAATTTGAAGATCATACATGAACTTGTTGTCGTTTTTGTTTTCAATTAACGACAACATGATGTTACCACCATGTCATCTTCTTGTGCACTAACATGTCCTTGTCCGAAATTGAATTTTTTACCCTATACCTGCTCTATTGGACCCTAAATTTATTGATGATTCCTTTTTTTTTTTTTTTTTTTTTTTGGTGTCATGTTCATGTGTGCTTGTGAAATAATTTGCAAACTCTCCATGGTTGTTTGAAGTAGAGTTCTAACTTGAAATTAAATTTCCATTGTTACATGTGATGCTTTTGTCCTAATTCCCTTTCTTTTACTGCTAGTCATTTTCTGTTGTGGATTTTTTTGATTATAATAGATCATGTCATTAATTTTTTTTTTTGTCGTACATGTTTATAATTTGAAGATCATACATGAACTTGCTGCAGTTTTTTTATTTTAGTTAACGACAATATGATGTTACCACCATGTCATCTTCTTGTGCACTAATATGTCCTTGTCCAAAATTGAATTTTTTACCCATACCTGCACTGTTTGACCCTGAATTTATTGATGATGCCTTTTTTTTCTGATTCGGGTGCCCTGTTCATGTGTGCCCGTAAAATAATTTGCAAACTCTCCATGTTTGTTTGCAGTAGAGTGTTCTAACTCGAAATTAAATATCACCTTAGACTTTGGCTGAATTTGTAGTGCCATTGTTAGAACAAATTACTTCATAATGTATCAACTAAGTCTCTTAGACCGTTTAGGGGATCTAAATTTTGAAGCATAGGGATTTGTCATGGAAGATTATCTCACATTGGGTTTGATATAAGTTTCTTTTAGATTCTTTGTACGAATTAATTGATTGTGTAGATGAATAATTGAACCACATGCGAGCGCTTGAGGACTCTCGACGTAGCTTTCACCACAATGGTTGTTGTCATTGCCTAGGTAAGTGAAGATCTCTGATTTAGTATGCTTAGGAGATATGTAGAGCCATCATTATACCGAGACCTCATTAGGAAGAAACACATGAATCGTATTTTGAAGGGTAGCCGGGACTACTGGATCAGCTACCTTAGTTTGGATATAGGACCTTTCATGCATTTGTCCCAAATTATACACGATAGACACCTCCTTCTCCATTCACGACATTTGTCCATAGAAGAACAACTGGCGATTTTCTTGCACATTGTCGGCCATATTACGAAAAATTGAACTGTACGTGTCGAGTTCCTCTGCTCGGGGGAAAAGATTAGTTGGTATTTCAACAATATCATTTGAGCCATTTGTGTTGTACGTAACGGCTTCGTCAAGCTTCCCTCTAACGCTTGCCACTCTAACATAGAAAATAACCCGAGTTGGTATCATTTTTTCAAAGTAAGTTCGATAGCATTCGTAGGTAACATCTATATCTGTTAAACACCGAAATCAGAACTCAATAATGCATGAATGCCTTGTAGGATTACATTGGACTATTAGACGGTACACACATTGATGCATCAATCCCCATGCACGAAGTGCCACGTTTCCTTGGTAGAAAAAGTCCTACTCATAATGTGTTGGCCATGGTGAACCAAGATTTGAGGTTCACATGCGTCCTAGCCGGTTGAGAGGGATCCGCAAATGACTTCACTGTTTTGAGGGATGCGCTTGCACGTCCGTAACATGAAGGACTGAAGATTATAGAAGGTCGATAACATATAGCTTAGACGTTGTAAAGATTAACACTAATGCCGCAATAATTGTTTTTTGGTTATGTTAGGGAAGTATTATTTAGTAGATGTCGGATACACAACCATGAATAGTTTCATAGCTTTTTTCGAGGAGTACGATACCATTTAAAGGAGCATAGTGGAAGGTTGCCGACGAATCTGAAAAAATTATTCAATCTCCGGCATTCAATGTTATGATTAAGGATTGAGCGCGCATTCGGCGTCCTAAATAATCGTTTCAAGATCCTCACATCACGTCGCTTTTTCTTTTTAAGACTTAAGTTAAATTGGTACTTGCATGTTATGTTGTGCACAATTACATAGCAAGTGTCGACCCAATTGATACAATATTACATGAAAGCAGCACGCAAGAGGATGAGCAACTTGTGCTATCTCAAAGCTGAACACAATGAGAACAACGGCAAGAAAATAGACAATGGATGGAGTTACGAAACCAAATAGCTTCTAACATGTGGGACCATTATGTCGGCCGGCCCTAGTTGGCATAAATGCGTGATGTGACCCTTTATGAGACCTATGGTTCATTTTCTTTGTTCTTACATTGTCTTTTGCGTCTTACAAACAAAACGCTTTCTCTCGCTATAACATTTTCTATAAGTTTGCCCTACTTGGCATAATTTCATCTTTCACAATTTTTTTCATGTATGAAGGATCATGGAGAGTGGGAATTTTCTCCACGAGAGGTCTACCTCAAAGACCACTTTAGGCAAGTGTGGAACACCAAACAAGAGGTGGAAAATAGATTACGACCACCTCCTAATGCCAGTTTTGATGGAACAAGAGAAGAGGGGTCTTAAGTGCGACCAGTCCTTCAAACGGGCTGCCTTTGGCCATGCTGCCATCGTCGTAGTGCTAGGTTTGGCACAAATTTCAATGCTAAAAACGTTCAGAACCACTACAGGACCTTGAAAGCACGCTACATGGAAATCAAGAAGGTTAAGGACTTAAGTGGAGCAGGCTGGGATGATGATCTAAAAGTGATCACACTAGACCCAATAGCGGTTGTGACATACGCTGAGGTAATATAACAAATTATCATGATGCATACGAAAAATTAAAGTATTATTCACTGATTTTTAAAACAATATTGCGTGCAATTTTTACATGTATTACTGTAGGCACATCCTATGGTGAAACCCTTTATCAACAAGTTTATCAACAACTACAAAGGACTTAGGGTGATTTGTGGCGAAGACAACGCAACAGGGTCATATGCGACATCATTGTATTCAGAATTAGGTGACAACCCTGAAAATGATGACACAACCAATGACAACATCGAATCAGCCCCCATTAATAACATTAGCGATAAATAAGGCAATGAGAACTTTCCTCCTCCTCTTACTAGTAGTCCAGCCACCTCGTCCACTACTAGATCGACCCGTTCAAACAAGAGTCTTAGAGGCTCATTGATGATGTCGGACCTAATCACAGTCGTAAGTGAAATGGCAAGTGCAATTAAGAATCCAGTTCATTGGATGGATATTCTATATGAAAGAGTCATGGAGATTGATGGGTATGAGGAGCATGAGCTTGTATAGGTATTGGATTATCTCCAATGCTGTGAATCTGAAGCTATGGGCTTCATGGTGAGGAAGTTGGCATTGAGAAAGGACTGGTTGAACAGTTTCATGTCTAGGATGGAGTAACCCTTGTCGTCGATAGCTAATCTAATCTTCTTACTTTACTTTTCTCATACTGAGTAGTGACTTATGTATTCCTTTTTATGTCGCTTTCCATTGTTGCCTTTGCTATCTACCATCATCTGCATTTTGTAAGTTGTTTTTCTCTTGTTTTATGTGGACTTCATTTTCTTTATTGTCATATGTTTTACGTAGGCATGGACCTTGGTTGTTGTAAGGGTCGGTGCCTTACACTTGGTCATTAGGAGAACAACTAAACATAGGCCAAGACACAAGGGCGTACAGCCGGGTGGATTGGGTAACTCTCGGGGGAACGCGAAACATGTGTTGCGTCATGACTAAGAACGGGCAAAAATATCCCTCACGATCATGTGCGAGACCGTGATGTACACGTGCGCTAGACCGTGCGCGTGTGCATGGCCGATGAGCGCGTGGGGCAGGCACACCCATACCAAGAGTCAAGTGTTCTGGACTTCGATTATTTTACAGAATGGATCTCTAGCAAGTCTAGGCGGGACGGGACACTTGATCGTACCGAGAAACGCAGATGCTGATTTCATATTTGCCGAGAAATTATGCAGGCGTATGCAAGTAGGCACGCGGGTGAGAGATTGGCCGAGCTAGGGGCAAGGATGGCATGCGGTATTACCGCGTGTGACCGGTACTTTGCACGCTATGACCAAGGGTGGCTAGATAAAACTACAGTAAATGTCGGAGGACACTGTAAGCTAAGTGAAAGTCCAGGACTTTGCCCTAAACCTGTATTGGGCAAGGAGCTCAATTAACCTTGAGATTTGGGGTAGCCCTTGTAATAGGTCTTTTATGTCTTTGGGAGGGGATAAGACTTCTTGGTGAGGATCTTTGGCCATGATTGTAAACTTTTCTCAATCTAAGAGAGTTTATATTTTTCTCTCTCTAAAACTGGTTTCTTGTGTCATCTTCTCATACCGTGAATGTTTTCAGGTTTTGCTTGCTTATTTTATGTATTGTGCTTGTATTGTGAACAGATGTTAATTCACTGTTGTTCTAACAAGGAAGACTGACCTCTCGCTTGGTGCGTGTCAGGTGCCACACGGCCGAAGGTGATCGGTTGAGGCTGTGACGGTTGCAATCATGCTCTTTTTGCATAGTACTCTTCTTTTATTTGCCTATGGTTTCCTATATAATGCTTGGTTGTCGATGAGGCAAATGTTCCTTTATGCTACAGCTATTTATTGTGCTCTTGATTTTATTTACCTGACTTGTCATTTCTGCTTATTGTATTTAATGTTATAGGTGATATTATCATGGTAATGATGAGTACAGTATTCAATCTCCGGCATAGAGGCGTGGTTCCCTAGTTTAATGCATTGGCGAGGCAATGAAAGGACAAAGAACCATTTCTTTTGCAACTAGCTGCATGCTGAAAACCATTTCTGTTGATCATTTATAATATGTTGGATTCTTTGTTTTTTGGTTTGCGACCAAATTTTTTTTCTTGTCTTTCGGTTGGTTCAATTGTTTTCAGGTTTTGTATTTTTTTTCTTACGTTGAGAATCCTTTTTTAGCACTCACTACTTTGTCATCATGAGTTGCACTGGCGGGGCAATTGTGGGGGTGTAACCCCTCTTTTTGCAGCCAGGAGGCAACTTGGGGCAATTTTGGGTTTTTTTTTTAGTAGCCGGTTGTGTTGGTTTTTTTCGTAGCTCTGCTGATTTTGTTGATGTTGAAAACCATAATATTTTTTTACTTTGGCTGCATGTTGTAGCTGCATGTCTGCACTGTTTCTTTCTTCATTTTGTGGGTGTGTTCAATTTGTTTTCTTTGCAAGTGTGTGTATGTTGAAATTGGAAGCAAAAATGGTTTTAATTTGGGCCAATGATGTGCAATTTGGAAATTAATGTCACCTGAGCCATGTTGCTGATGGTGGAGTGCACTTGTGTGATTAAATGCGAATATTACAGCAACTGTAGGCATGTGCTTCTCTCATGAATTTGCAAGCAGTATTTTGTCAATGTAGGTGGACATTTATGATTTATATAGGATGACAATGTCTTGTGCAGGTTCATGTATTTTTAATTGGGAAACTATTCATGTAATTTTAATAAGGAAATTGAAAAATGTTTGTTGACATGGGAGTGTTGTAATGGGTAACTGTCTTGTTATTCTCCATGTTGAATAATGTTCAATGCTAATGATTGCTATATCATTTTATCATGTAATAAAGGTCAATACTATTTGCAAACCACTTGTTTCATATTTTCTTTCAATATATGTATTCTTCATCTAAGTTGATTAAGGTTTTTTCTGATTAATTATTTTGAAATTGTACACGTAACCTCTGTTGTATTAAAAAAAAAAAAGAAATCATGCCTTCTATATTCAGTTTAAGTTTCAAGTAATTAATTATTTTTTGAAGATCATTTAAGTTGAAATAATCATTTTTAAAAATTTTTCCCATAAAAATAACTACACAACTTTAATCCAATTTTTTTAAATTTGTGGCGAAACTAGTCGTCCTAGATATGGAAAATGTTATCATATTGTATTATCATTTTTTAGTGGGCAATGAATAACAAGAATGACCGCCTTGATAGGACAGTACACTTGAACTTACTATTCAACATGTTCTTGAATTGTGTTGTGAGCCTATTACTTGCTTAGACGTGTATATTTCGACCAGCCATTATGGTCTTCGGTGATTTTATATTTCGGTTAGGAACTTAGGTCTGAATTTATTGATGCAAATTGGGGTATTACAAAGAAACGAAAGTGTAAAATTCTAATCATATAGAGGAACATATTAAAAATATCGAATAATGCTTATCATCACATATTAAGGAGAAGTGTTTCATGTTAACAAAATATTTCTTTATGATTGTCATAAATTAATTTTCATTATATAAATACAAATTGGGCCACTAAAAAAACCATAATATCATACATATAAAAATATAAATTTAAAAAACAAAAAAGTTAGTGATAATATCACACCATGTCAAGTATAACCTAAATGAGATGTAGTCTATGTTAAAAAAAATAAATAAATAATCACTCATTTTCCTAAATTAAATTTAATCATACAAATTACAAGGGGGTGACCATATCGCCCTGAAATGGTAACCATATACTCACTTTTTATCTTATCAAACACTATGAACTGTTAAAATGACAACTTCCAGATTTTAATTCAACCAACTAAACACTGGAAGTTGTTATTGATATGACATTTCCAGTAATAACCAAACACACAAAAGTCTGAACCTCCAACTGAATTATACATTTTCAATTACGTGGCACTTCCAGGATTTCACCACTTCGGAAAATCACTTCCGAACCAACAAGCCTTTAGTGTACAATGTTTAAGAAGCTGCACATGAGAATTATGTTTAAGACTATTCATAATTACTGTTTGCAGCTACTATACATTGTACTGTTTATGATCCCAATATGGGCACTATTCACAAAAGCATGGATGTGATACTGTTCACCACTAATACTATTCCCATAGTACCCCCTGAAATTTCATTCCTGTATCACATGTTTGGTTTTACCCAAGGTGCTCTCAAGTT
The DNA here is from genome assembly GCA_902712375.1 of Dioscorea dumetorum. Taxonomy (NCBI): domain Eukaryota; kingdom Viridiplantae; phylum Streptophyta; class Magnoliopsida; order Dioscoreales; family Dioscoreaceae; genus Dioscorea; species Dioscorea dumetorum. The sequence goes on from CACTHL010000494.1 coordinate 6,809,530, forward strand.
TTGTACGTAGAATCATCTTGGCCCCATAATGAGTGTGATTTTGCCCATGTTTTTTTTTCTTCAATGAATAATACTACTAAGCAATCACAGAGAAAAAGCCCTCTTTACATGATAGAATGAAAAATCTAAATGACAAACAGTCAACCATGCTTGTAAGACAAGAGATTTAGCTTAGAAACCCTCTCCAAGTTGAGAGATAAAACACTACAGGTTCTAAAGCTACTTGAAATATTTTCACTAAATCAATTGTGGTCTAATAAAAGTTTTTTAGATATAACTAGAAATTCACTATATATCATAGAAAAGCAGCATCAACAAAGAGGCTCTTAGCAGTATATTAATCATGAACATAACAAGAGATAACAAATAACATTTTGAAGAGATTAAGGTCATATTTGGATAATCCAATATTATGCCATAATCCATACTTTATGGCATAATATAATATTTTCACCTATTTGGGTATCTAATTTACACTACAAAATTATATCATAATATGGGAATTATGGGATAAAAAAATATTTCACTCAGAGTGGAATATGTTTTTATGTTGAAGTGTGTGGTTTTTTCTCATTGTAAAGTGTGTGGAATATTTATGTAATATTTTTTTATTTTATTAACCAAACACTCATTCTGTAAGAATAAAATATGCCACAATTTCTGTAATAATCACTTGCATTTCCTACATAATAAAATTATGATAGATATTTTTATTTTGTAGCCAAACAAGGCCTAAACGAAGATAAGAGAGCTATTTTTGAAGTTGTTCACTGAAAAAAAAAATAAAAAAAATGCTTTCCATCTTATTTTTCCTCTTTCTCCTTTTTTCTATTTTGTTTTTTACTTTTGTGCTAATTAGGTAGGTACGTGGTCACGTCCACACTTTGGGGTTGTTTGATTGAGAAGATTGGAATGGGATTGAATCTTTACATTAGGTATGTCCTTATTTGGATGTGTAGTAATGGGATTGGGGAAGGAATGAAGAAGGAATGTTGGGTGTTTGGAGAAAGATTCATACTATCCAAAAAAAGAAGGGAGTGTGAATCCTAATAAAAGAAATGTCCATAATGCCCATGGTTTTAAAAAACTCTCTCATCTCTCTATCTCTTTGGTTTGGCTTGGGAGAGAGTTTTGGGGTCAGGGTTTTTTTAGGGTAAGGTATTCCAACCCTCCAAAATGGGGGGTTTTGGAGGGTTGAATAAATTTATGGACCAAAATGCCCCTCTTAAATTTGATTTATTACATATATGCATATATTAGGTTTTTGAGAGGCAATCGTTCCTCATCGCACAGCCACGGGTTCCTCTCCGTACCGCACCGCACCGCCACTGGTTCCTCTCCGCACCGCACCGCCACTAGTTTCTCACCGCACCGCCATTGCTTTTTCAACTTGGTATGCGAAACTCTTGTCCGAATATGTTGCTTGCTTGTTATTCAACTGGGATTTTTACTTCTGATTCCATTTTGGTGAGCCAAATCTTTATTTGTTTTGTTTTTGTAGAAACCAAAGCATGAAATTCTTGCTGCCTTTTTTTTTTTGAGAAGATTCCTAATAATTGATTTAACTCAATAACTTCTCAAATTGAATACGATGGATTCATGGGTATATTTTTTAAGATAAACTTTGGCTTGATGCATTTGGTCCCCCATCTTTCATTTCCTTGAGAATGAAAATCCTCACAAGTATGTGAAGGCGCACTGTGTTCAAGTCTTAAATCATAATTGATAATTAAGTTACATGCTTTCCCAATCTCATTAATTAAAAAAAGAAAATGATTGGCTATCTTATTCATGGGTATATTTTTTAAGATGAACTTTGGCTTGATGCATTTGTCCCCCATATTTCATTTCCTTGAGAATGAAAATCCTCACAAGTATGTGAAGCCGCAGTGTTCAAATCTTAAGTCATAATTGATAATTAAGTTACATGCTTTCCCAATCTCATTAATTAAAAAAAGAAAATGATTGGCTATCTTATTCATGGGTATATTTTTTAAGATGAACTTTGGCTTGATGATTTGTCCCTATTTATTTTTGGAATGAAATCCTCACAAGTATGTGAAGCCGCAGTGTTCAAATCTTAAGTCATAATTGATAATTAAGTTACATGCTTTCCCAATCTCATTAACTAAAAAAAGAAAATGATTGGCTATCTTATTCATGGGTATATTTTTTAAGATGAACTTTGGCTTGATGCATTTGTCCCCCATCTTTCATTTCCTTGAGAATGAAAATCCTCACAAGTATGTGAAGCCGCAGTGTTCAAATCTTAAGTCATAATTGATAATTAAGTTACATGCTTTCCCAATCTCATTAATTAAAAAAAGAAAATGATTGGCTATCTTATTCATGGGTATATTTTTTAAGATGAACTTTGGCTTGATGCATTTGTCCCCCATCTTTCATTTCCTTAAGAATGAAAATCCTCAAAAGTATGTGAAGCCGCAGTGTTCAAATCTTAAGTCATAATTGATAATTAAGTTACATGCTTCTCTTAGTTTATAATTTCTTATTTATTTAAGAATATGTTTCATTTGTTTGAGTCTTCTTTATTTTCCTTGTTTCACTTTATCATTACATTGTTATTTCTGTGCTTATTGAATTTATTTTTTTATATTCAGTTATATTAATCAGTGAATATGTCTAACTAGGAGTTGTTATATAATGAAAAGAGAAATATTGTGGTTGTATTTGCCAAGGAACAAGATTTTGGAGATCATGGCCATTTCTCATCGATGACAATAACTTTGATTGGTAGATGCAATGCCGTACAGGTTAACATATTAGAGTGAAAATGAGCTTTTTATATTCTTTGAGGCAAGCACATGATTTAGATAGATTTATTTTTACCATATTGGTAGTATTTTCCACATTGTATTGTATGGGAATTCCAAAATCAAATGAAAAAATTGATACGCCAAGATGAAGATGAGCATTGCGGATAATGAAACTTTATTTGCTACATGAAAACATGAATGTCAACATTATAATGTGATCATAGTGTAAGCACTAAATTACTTCATACTTAAGTACTTATTTTGCAATTTTTATGAGCTACGAGCATGTTTGATTGAAAATTCTTTAATCATGTTTCTTTGGAAATATTGGGCTTGTTATATATCACCATGTTGTAGTACTTAATTTAAAAATGTTATAAGCTAACAACATTTTTACTGTATTGATGTTTTATTCTTAGGTTTTTTACTCAAGCTGTTTGACAAAAAAAAATGAATTAGTGTATAAGATAATTTAAATACATATTTATAACACTAATGTTGCTTTGATTTTTATTAGATGGCCACTAAGAAAAAGTTAGAGGACAATTCTTTCATAAAATTGCAACGGTTGCACCATTTAGCTGCAATCCAAGTTATAATTATAGTAATTAGTTGGGTTGCAAAGCACAAAAGGGAACATAAGCGTGGTGATATTCAAATGACCCGTGAAATACTGCTTCAAGGAGACCAAGCTAGAGATGAACTAATGTCACATTTGCTTACAAGTGATCTATGTCATAACATGATAAGAATGAGCCCTAGAGCATTCCTAGGATTATGTGAAATATTAGTTAGAGACGGAGGTCTCCGACCAACTATACATGTGTCCGTGGAAGAACAAGTTGCGAAAACCCTTTACTTGCTAGGTCACAATGTCACCCACCGCGAACTATCATTCTTTTTTCGCCGCTTGCTTGAGACAATCTTTCATCATTTTCATAACGTATTGGACGCTATAGTGGAGCTGGAGGAAAAATACCTAGTACAACCAGATGGCTCACAAACCCCTCCAGAAATTTTCAGTAGCAGTAGATTCTACCCATATTTTAAGGTAATTCACTTTTCATGGAATTATAATTGTATGACAAATACATGTGCGATGTGAATGAAATATTAAATCTATCTTAGGATTGTGTTGGTGCAATTGATGGAACCCATATTCGTGTAAGAGTCTCCAATTCCGACGCCCCTAGGTATCGTGGAAGGAAAGAATACCCAACACAAAATGTGTTGGTTGCATGCACATTCGATTTAAAATTCTCGTATGTGTTACCTGGATGGGAAGGCACAACTTCTGATTCGAGGATTATGAAAAATGCGTTAAGTAGACATCTCCACTAAAAATTCCCGAAGGTAATTTTTTTGTAGACCCTAATATGTTATTGAAGCCTGTATAAACTTAGTCAATGAAATAACATTGTCCATTTAATGTTTAGGAAAATATTATCTCGTGGATGCTGGATTTATGTTAAGAAGAGGGCTTATTACACCATATAGAGGGGAGCGCTATCATTTGAAAGAGTACTCGAGGAACCCGCCACAAAATCCACGCGAATTGTTTAACCTTCGCCATGCATCTCTACGAAATGCAATCGAAAGAGCATTTGGAGTCCTCAAGAAGCGTTTTCCTATTATAGGCAGCTCAACAGAGCCACATTATGGTTTACAAACACAGAAGGCAATTATTTTTGCTTGTTGCATTGTGCACAATTATTTAATGGGTGTGGACCCTAATGATAACTTGCTTGCTCAAGTCGACAACGAACTCAGTGAAGAAGTACAAGATGATCATCATAACATTGGGGAACCAATGAACAAACCATTGAAGGAGAGATAATTAGGGATGCTATGGCAACTGAAATGTGGTGTAATTACTTTGAATGAGTTGTTGGTCATATTAAGAAGATTCCGTTGTTTTATACTTGTAGCAACTTTGATAGTTGCCAGTTGTACCCCGTTATGGTGGATAATTAGATTAATCATTCCATGCAATGTTATTACTTATTCCGACCATGCATATTACTTCGAATGGTTTGTGATTTAATGTATTGCGAAAAATTTGTATTCCTTGTTGCATTATTATATTTCACTAACGTAATGAACACTTATGACATTGACAATTTTGTGTTCTTGTCGATGTAGTCTAAAACATGTCCAAAACGAAAACAAGTGCAAATGTTGACGGTGGGAGTAGCACATGTACATGGACTTCGAATATGGACGACGCTTTGATTGACGCATACTTGCATCAACAAGCAATGGGAAATAGAGTTGGTGGAACGTTTACTACACATGCATTGGATAACATAGTAAACGAATTGAAAAGTAAATCTTCAGACAAGCCAATAAATAAAGAAAGAACCCAAAACCGTATCAAAAATTTAAAGAGAGCATTTATGAAGTGCTATGATATTTTCAAAAATGGTATGAGTGGATTCGCATGGAATCCAACTACGGAGATGTGGAACGCTGAGCCAGAAGTATGGCAATATTTAATTGAGGTGGGTTTCTCAAATAATAGCTATAAATGTATTGCATTTGACATTGTCAATAATATTTTTTCATATATAGGCGAAACCAAAAGCTGCTGAGTGGATGAACAAAAGAGTTAGAAATTACGAGAAGATGGTTCAACTATATGGACAGGATAGGGCAACTAGCAACGAAGCAGAGACTGCATCAGAAATGAGGTGAAGAAGGATTCGCAATGAAGTAAATACATCGGGAAACACAATAGATGAGATTGATTTGATGGTTTCCCAAAACACTGTGAACTTAGAGAATTTGGGTGGAAATGAAAATACTATCGAAAATGACATCGAAGAGGAAGTTGAAGCTCCAAGTTCATCTAGGTCAAAAAAGAGCAAGAGATCTACAAGTCATGATGGCAACTTTCAGGATTTATCTACAGCTATTGGGGCTGTGGCTGATGCTATTCTTCAATCAACTAATATGTTAGTTCAAGCATCTACCACTGATCTTATGAAGGAGCATGATGTGAGGGGCATGCTTAAAGACTTAGGGCTCTCACATCCTATTTTGAGCAAAGATTACCGAAGTTGTTAGAAGGTTTGGTAAGGTGTCCAACCTAGGATCGTAAGCCTCTATTGTTGAATTGGTTGGGCTATGGTGATGACCCACATGAATGAAAAGAAAGGTTGACATTCCATTTGTTGCAAACTTTGAATAAGTTTCGAGTATATTTCGGTAAGCTTAAGCATGATTTGGTTATTTTTGCAGGGTGAATAAAATATTGGGGGCATATGTAGTGAATTGCAATTGCGTTCTACTAGGTTTGGTGTTTGGTATATTTTTTTTTTTTGGTTCATGATGAATTTAATCTTATACATATGTTTTCATTGTGCACAGGGTGACTGAACATGATGCACGACTGAACTCACATGTCGGAAAGCAACAATGTTTTTTTTTTTTAAATTTGTTACTTGGAAAACCAAAACAATGTTTCTTGCTTTATTAGTGGTTTATGGATGGCCTTTGGAGTTGCTTTAGTCTCAGTCTTGTTACATTGTTATTGACTGAGCATTAATGGTTAATTAGGGGAGCTTCTTCTTTTATATTTTGATTGATTTATGTTGCTCAAATCAGATGATCATTGCGTATTTTGTAAAACCACTTTGTTATGTGTTACTAAAGTACAATGTGATGTGTTATTTGATATTAGTGCATCTTTGGGATACAGATAATGAGAATAAATTTTGTCAAAGACCGAGCTGATTTGGGTCCAAAGTTATTTCTTGTTGTTTCTGAATTAGCATTCATTTTGAGAATTGCCATCCTTTCATGTGTCACCGCGACCTCTGTGTCAATTATTCATGAGCTTTTCTTTATGTTCTCTTTAGTCCCTTGATGTTGATTCACATTGACAATGTGAAATTAAACATAGTAATCATATGAGTTCACTCAGATCAAGTCAGTATAGGTTCAATAAAGGCAGTATGTGAAATTGAACCTCAATATTTTTTTTCTGTTGAAGGTTAGCACTCCTGACTTATGTGTTGTCTTTGATAAGTCTGCAATTACATGGAAGTTTCCAAATGGATACTTTTTCTCAGAATTGCAATCACTTATTCTGTTAGTAAAGAACTTAATAGTTTTGAAAAGGTAAATTATAACTGTATGTTGTTGACGCCACTGGATCACACATCTGAGATTCTGGGTGAGTCTGAGATGGATACTTTTTTATTATCATCTTGAACCAAATGATAAGAGTAGAAAATCACAAGAATGTGGCAGAATTCATGGGTGCTTTAATTTCTCAGATATTGCTGAGATGCATGGAGGAGGGTGGGAACTGCAGGACGGATATTGCTGATACTGCTGAATTTGGTCCTCTTTTAGAAAGCTTCTCCCTGGTGAATGATACCCAAAGATTCCAGATTGTTCAATTTCTCAATGAGTTAGTGAAGCTTCGCAGGTATAATCTTCTCTCCTATTTATTGATTTGCATAGTGGCCAAAATTTTCTAGAAGATGCATTATGAATCTTGCTAGGCACAAAATGTTGTTCAGAATATTCCCATGAGAAGAAATATTCATATTTCTTTCCCTTTACTGTCATGTGTTCCACAACTAATCTAGGTAGTGTTTTGCTCAGGAGAACCTTCAATGAGCAGATTCTGCATATTATAAAGGATGGTGGTGCATACAGTAACCAGCATGTTCTGCTTGTTTACTTACAAGCAGCTCTCCATGATCAAGCGCCCACTGTTGCCAGCCTTCTTCTGCAACTATATATATTGCTCAGTATATATGGAAGTTCTCCAATTTGCAGTCATCCTAAGTGGTAGATGCTTCTATTAGTGTGTTAAACCATCATTTTTACGTGATGATTTAATATCTATAGAAAGATTTGGTAAATCTTCAATTTGTAGTGACAGCTTTCACTTTTATTTTTATGATTTATTGAACTTTAACTAGCCATGAATTTAGAAATGTGGAATCACAAGGAACTGGTCCAAGTGGATTGCAGCATTCATGGAGAAGTGTTGTCCATTATCTGCTTCAAAAATCGGAAGGACACAATAGTGTATAATTAATAAATTAAATGTTGTAAATTAATGAATTAAAAATATTTAATTTACAATAATGGTAGTACATGTGTATAATTTTAATTCACACAAAGATTTTATTCTATTTTGGAATAAAATATCAAATGTTGTAAATTAATTAATTAAAAATATTTAACTAACAATAATAGTATTATATGTGTAAAATTTTAATCCACACAGATTTTACTCTATTTTTAAATAAAATATTAAATATTGTAAATTAATAATGAAATTTTTATGTTTTTTTTTCACAGTGGTATATCAAATGTTGTAAATTAATAAATTAAAAATATTTAATTTATAATAATAGTATTATATGTGTACAATTTTAATCCAAAGATTTTATTCTATTTTTGTAAATATTAATTTTATTTAATTAAAATATTTAATTTAATATGTTTTTTTTGTTTTTTATTTTCGAAAAAATTTCAAATATTCTAGATTAATAAATTAATATATTTAATTTACAATAATAGTATTATATGTGTACCATGAAATACATATTATAGCTTCAAAGGTATTTTAGTAATATTCATATATAACCTTACCTTCTATTACCTTCAATCCAAACACAACAAGGTTTGATAACCTCCATTTACCTTACCTCCAATCCAAACAAGGTATAACTTAAAAACCTCCTTCTACCTTACTTTACTTTACTTTACCCTTCACCCTCCCAAGCAGACCCTTAGGGGTTGGCTTTGAGATCACCACGCAGTCCTTGATGCCACTGTCTCGACTCTCCAGTCACATGGGATTCGGGTAAGCTTCTCTTTTCATTTGTTTATTGTTTCAGAGTTTGATGTCTTTGATTGTGGTTTTGTTATAATTGAATGGTGAGATTAACTTGTATTTGTACTTGCGTTTTGCTTTATTATTTATTTTTTTGGGAAAAATTTATTTCTTTTTGGGGTTTTTATGTGATTGGAGTTGTTTTGCTCATTGGATGGTCATATGAAGAAATTGGAGGGTTCTCCTATCTCATTTTTGTCTTTTTATAGAAAAGAAGAGATTTAGTTCTGTTAAAAAAAAGCCTTATGTTTTTTATTGCTTATATGGTTAATTATAGGGGAAAATTGGTTCTTCATGATTTTAATTTTGGATTTTAATTGTTCTCCTTTCCCATAGTATGTTAGATGGCTCTTCTTTTCATAGATCTATGGGTGAGGATATAATAGCCTGTGATATCTTTAATTATCTTATCCATTTTCTCTGGGAATAATTAGTGATGTTCCTTCTTTCGTGTCCTGACTCTATGATTTTGATCGGATGTTATGTTTAATACAGCTTGTATGTTTTAAACTCTGGTCTTTGAGCATTACTGCCTTGTAACATTGCCCTGCCTTGTTTTGACTTTTTGCTTGCTGATGATGCATGGCTGCTTTTTTTTTGAGGAAAAGAACCCTGAGGGCTATTTGCATGGCTGCTTTGTTTAACTGCTTTATATTGGTGGGATTCAACCTGGGTATTGGACAGGAAAAGGTTATCTAGGTTTGCTTTTTCTCATGACTTGATGTGGACCTCTTTTGCTGGAAAGATTGGACAATCCGGAAGATTAGCTTGGCTTTTTGGGTTTTCAATCTCAATCTTGTTATTAGCTTTAGCACTGATGAATATCTACTAGATTTGTAGAAGAAGTTGATTGATATTGGTGACTCAGTCGAGCGACCTTCAGGTGATACAATCTAAAGTAGGTCACGTAGTGGATGAAGCTTTTGATTCATTGTGCTCTTTAATACTTAACAACTCTTTGTTCCTAGTACTTTTTCTGCATTTGTAGAAATGGCAATAGGTGAATGTGGAAAGAAAAAGCAAGAAATGAAAGCACAATTACTAGTTGCTTTGTCAATTAGAGTCAAATCTGAGATGATATCTGAATTTAGAGTGTAGGAATTTGCTTGGATTTAACCAATTGCGTACTTCAATCATGATTACTAGTTTAACTCATGGATTATTTTAGCAAAAAGACACACTAGTTAAAAAGTTTGCCTCTTGGTGATGTTAATGATCCCATTTGTTATGTTTTCTCGGTACCATGGGGTCAAAATTTCTACCAATGGGCACTATTGAAAGTAATAGTGTTCATATTGTTTTATGTTACCATGTGAGATAACTTTTGAGCATGCAAAGGGATAGAGGTTTTTCAAGTACCAGAGGTTAAGCTTAATGACGGTTATGGGCATGTACTATGAGTTATTGTAACAATGCAACTTTTACAAAGTTCTTGGCATGTGATTCAAGAACTATAATCATTACATGGTTTCGGTTATAATGAAGGTTTTATGTTTAAATTATGCAAATGAAAATTTTTAATTCATTTTGGAAACAATTTTGTAGTCTTTTCTTAAGGAGTTTCACGTACTTACATGGACAATTTATTCACTCCACATAAGCCAAACAATTAAGATTAAAGTAGGTTGGAGCTTGCACCAAAAATTATTTAATTTAGTAACTGAAAACAGAAGGGGCAAGTTCTGCAGGCCTATGAAAGCAGGGATGCCGAACAGCAACAACCCTTTGTTACTAGCTTCTTATGAAATGAGTGATGCAGTGGTTCAGCTGTTAATTAAGATGTACCACTAAGGATTTTAGCCTTATTATTCATTAGTAGGTGGACGAAGTTAATTAACATCTCTTCCAATGCAATTTAATTGCGATGTCCTTATCTAAAGAATTTGAAACTGATGTCATTTTTCCTATTATTAGATTGCTATTTAACATCTATTGTACTCCTTACCTGCTAGTGAATTAGAAAATGTTGTACCTTGGGCTTTGGTAGAAAGGCTAGCATTCTATGATAGTTGCCTTTATCATTCATCTTCCTTGAAAGTCTTTACCATATGCTACACATTAGACTATGTACGACACTGAATGACTTTAGCTAATATATTCTTGCAAGCAACTCATCTCTCTAGCTTGTCTTCTCTAACACTAGAAAAAGTACTTAAAGAAATTCCATTGGAAAAAGAACACTCACTCACATGCATCTTTACAAGAATAAGTGTCAGTGCTCTCATCTTGAAGGCATTATTCATTTCATCATTAATTTATATGGTTTTGACAACCATATATATTCCTCTGCAAACACACACATACATATATATCTTTCATATAATATCAATTTAAATTCATTGCAGGTGTTATTCATTGGCTTTCTTTTTTGATATGTCGGTGCTATAGGAGAAGGCAAGCATTGTACTTGTGGTTGACTTCAATTTCTCATCTCTGTTTTGTTTCTGTGAGGAAGGTATGATTAATTTATAAGTTTAATTTTTCATATCAGTTGTGGAATTTGAGAAAGAAGTCTTTATCTAGATTTGCTATGAAATAGGATTAATTACTATGTTGTTTGTTTAGATTTACTCATTGAAATTGTTTCAATCTTATATTTTAATATATGCGTTATTGTTGACTTTTTAGATTTACACAATATGACCAACCTTAAACTACTTCGGCTATATTGTGTTATGCTCGTATGCTACATTTACGTAATGACAACCATAATCACTAAGGTAGTGTTTGTTTGGAGGGATTTAGATTTACATGTAACTTGAGTTACTGAGCTTTTGAAAATCCAGTGTTTATTTCACAGGATTTTAAAAACCCATGTAACTCGAATTACATCCAATAAAGGATTTAATTTTACGTCCAAATTGGCCATAAAACGAAATCTGTTTTCTTTTTGTTCCCTCACATGTGACCTGTATGTAACCAATTATGAAAAAACAAATATTATTATACATTTATGAATGGTAAAAAACTTATAAATTCTAATAATAAATTAATAATTTATTTAATAATTAAAAATATTAAATAATTTGTTAAAATTAGATGAAAATCTTAGAAATACAATTTTTTTGGGGTTAATAATTAAATTCAAAATTTTAAAATATAATAAAATTTTGATAAATTTATAATGAATTTAAATTTAATAGTTAAAGTTATTAATATGAACTTAAAATTATTAAAATAATATTAAATTATTATAATATAGTATTTTTCAGATACATCTAACCAAACATTAGATTTGACTTTACTAAATTTTAAAATTCAGGTATTTTCACTTACGCTGTAATTAGAAATCCACTGCATTTAGAATTACATTCAACCAAACGCCACCTACATGTTTGACGAAACAACGTAATGCAAAACAAAAAAATAATTCAACATGATTTGGCATTGACATCTACTAGACACCACAAACAACATAAGTATCTCCACCGTATTGTTTTCGAAAGTGATGTCAAGTGCATTGACAAGCTACGCATGGATCGACATTGTTTTCATAATTTGTGCCAATTGTTAACTACGACTAGTGGGCTACAAGGTACAATAAACATTATCGTCCACGAGATGATCACGATGTTTCTAAATATCCTTGCCGGCCATGTTAAGAATAGAATCATTAAATTTGACTTTCTCCGATCAGGTGAGATAGTTAGTCATCATTTCCATGTTGTGTTAAAGTCAGTCATTCTATGTCATTATGTTCTTTTGAATAAACTATAATCAGTACAGAAAAATTCAACAGACTTTAGATGGAAGTGGTTTAAGGTAATAAACTATGCCCTCTACTACCCGTAAATGTTTGGTAACTAATAATTTATTTTTTTACTCAATGTAGAATTGTCTTGGGGCATTAGATGTGACACATATACATGTGAATGTACCTAAAGTTGATTGCCCAAGATATAAATCAAGAAAATCTGAAATAACCACTAACGTACTTGGCATTTGTAGTCAAAACATGCAATTTATATATGTTTTGTCTCGCTGGGAAGGGTCAGCTCATGATGGCAGGGTCCTTAGAGATGCTATATCGAAGCCTAATGGATTGAAGGATCCAGACGGTCAAGAAAAGAATTATTTTGAAAATTGCTTTCCAAGGTCTACCTACCTTTTACTAGGTTTTTACTCATAACAAATATAGTCTACTTACTAGGCTTTTACTACTTAGTGAATGCCGGGTATGCAAATTGCCCTATTTTTCTTGCACCTTTTCGATGACAACGCTATTACTTAAGTTCTTTGGTCGATGGGCATCAACCATGTACCCCTGAAGAATTTTTCAATATGAAACACACTAGTGCAAGAAATGTGATTGAGAGGACATTCGGTCTTCGAAAAAACCATTGGAAAATTTTATCAAGTCCAAGGTTTTATAACATAGTCACACAAAGGCGCATCATCAATGCCTGTTGTTTACTCCATAATTTCATTAGAAAAGAGATAGTAGAAGTCCTCGCAGAAGATGATGCTATTAATCTTCAAGTTGAAGAAAACACAGAAGATGACGTGGAAAACATTATAGCCATCAATCCAATGGACGAGTGGACACAATTTAGACACAACATGGCAGTGGACATGTTCAACATGTGGTAATCAACTTGAGTGTATTAGAAAAAGCTGACATTAGTGGTTTCATTTTGATATGTGGACATCATTTTGGTGTAATGGAATAATAATGATGTTTTCCTACAATTATTACTATTTTGTTTTCCAACAATTATTATAAAATGATGATATCATTAGGGTTGAATTGATCAATTGCTATGTACATAATTGATATGACAATTATCACCTATATAAATTTTTGATCTTTTGTCATTTGATGTTGTCTTTGGGAAATATATATGAGTGTAGTATGGAATCAGATTCACAACCAAGGGGCGGGGTCAAAACAAGCATTATTGGACCGTGGAAGAAGACAGAGCCCTTATCGATGCTCTAGTGGAGTTATCCACAAATCCAGTATGGCGAGCGGAGAATGGGTTTAGAAATGGCTACCTTGACCAATTGGAAAGAATGGTGAAAGGAAAAATTCCGACTAGCACCTTGAAGGCATTCCCCAACATTGAGTCCTTGGTAAAATTGTTTAGAAGCAAGACTACTGCAATTGCTGATATTCTACAGATAAGTGGTTTCGGTTGGAACTACGAGAAATGCACTATCGAATGTGAAAAAAGTGCATATGATCAGTATGTTAAAGTACGCATAACTTTTATTTGGTAATTGTAAAATGGACCGCGTGCTACTGTATTATTGACTTCTTCTTAATGCAATGTAGAATCACAAGGAAGCAAGTGGTCTGTATTGCAAAGCTTTTTCTTTCTTTAATGATTTGGCTATAATCCACATAATGTGTAATATCATTAGTTTGTTTTAATTTGGTTGGATGATGCAAAATATTTTGAAGTTTGTATGGCGCATGTTATGGAAATGTTATGCACTTTAGTGCAAACATAATATGTTGGGTGAATGTCTAATATATGTTTAAATTATGCACTACATATGGGCAATGTGTAATTGTTATTGTATGGTGGAGGTAATTTATTGATGATGTAGTTGTCTTGGTTGCAATAGTGCTTTTATTTAAAAGAATTTTCTTTTGTTTCTATTTGCATGCCGTTGTTAATGTAATAATATGTTATATGAAAATTGTTTTTGTGTGATTTTGTTCTTGCTTCATTCTTAAGCTATTGAATGAAGTTGTAGTTGTTCTCATTTTGTTCCCATTCTTTTGAACCATTTTGTTGTTAATGTTTAATTGTTATTGTAATAAAATGTTGAATTTTTAGTTTTTTACGAGGAAATGTTTAGATATTTTAAAAAGTCAATTAATATAGTTAGTAATTTATTTTTGTATATATATATTTTTGAAAATGTAATTAGTTCCGCGAACTAATTTTTAATTATGACAAAAAATTGGATGGTAATACCCACCATTAATTAGTTGTTAATAATAATTATATTAATAACAATTTTGAGATTTTGTGATCTATTAAAGTTAAATATTCATGTAAAACAGTTAATTTATGGTAATAATTAATATTTACATAATTAATATTTAAATGTCTCAATAAATAATTATCACAACTCATTATTATATATATAAATATATAACAATATTTATTTGGATAAAGGGTGTAATAGTTATTTTTTCATATTCACTTATTTAACTTTTCCTATTCCCAATAAACTATCTCTCCAATCCTTTCAACCAAACATAGTTTTCATTCCCACTACTTTTGCAATCCCCTTCATTTTCATTATTTTTCCACAGTCTTCCACTTCTCTCCTTTCCATTCCTTGCAACCAAACGCTCCCTTCATGGAATCTGTAAATGGGTGATACCCAATATAACTATATATATATATATATATATATATATATATATATATATATATATATATATATATATATATAACATAATTGTGATACTGACCACATTACTGATAACTACACCGCCAGATTTCAGCCGGTATTTTTCGCGCCATACTAATTTCTTAGTGGCAAGGTTTACCGACAAATATTTTATGTTAATAAAGACAGAATGCCCTCAGTATAATTTATATCGATTATTAATTATGTTTAAAAGAATTGTTTTCTATAAATTATTTTCGATAAAATATTTCTAATTAATTTTCATAGAATAAATAAAAATAATAGTTAATTCATATTAATTATTAATGTTAAATTAACATTTAAATTATATAATAATTTTAGTAATTTTAATATTTTTTAACTATTTTATAATTAATTCTTATTTGGATTAATCTCAATCGCTCATCATCATCCATTATTATGGTGGTAAAGAAACCCTAGGCCCCAACTTGCTTCTCTCCAAATTTCTTTTTCATCTCAATTCCTTACAAATCCAACCATCCCCGGCACCATCGCCATCATCTCCTTGCTTCACAATAATATACTTTTGAAAATTATATTTATTATAATAAATTAAGTATGAAATTATATATATTTTTTTCAATAAATTCACAATACAATTTTCAGTCTCACATCAAAGTTTATTATAGTTAGTTATACAAAAAAAAAACCTGATAAGCTTTATTAACAATTTAACATAATATATTCATTAAAAAAGACTCATAAAAAAAGGAAAAATTATTGTTCACCCATCGTGAATTTCAAAACTTCCTAAAAACCCCGTCCAACTTTTCTACACCGTGGACAACCCCTTCATTATAGCTTACTTCCCTTCTACCCCCTATCCGTCACATCAAATGTATCCTTGTTATGAAATTCCATTTTTGCCCTTGGAAATGGTTTGAAAAAAACCTGCCCGATCACATCATATCATGTCCGCCCTTAATGCATACAATTGTGGGTCTTTTTCCCCTTCATGCTGACATTTTGTGAAAGAAAGTTTAGAAGGCAAATTACATCTTCCTCTTCTTCTTCTTCTTCTTCTTCTCATTTGGTTTGTTCGATCTGAGGTTTGCCCGTTTGCTGATATTATGGAGAGTTTTTGTGTTATTGCTAGATACAATGGGAAGGGACAAGTGCTGATGTTCATGACGCTGACTGCTTGGGAGTCAGTGTTAGCTGAGATATATCAGAGATAGGGTCTCGATATTTCCCATGTGAGGGTGAAGTTTATCACACCCGATGGACATAATACGGTTTGCCCGATAGAGAATGAGGCCGACTTCCAGTGCACGTGTCATGCTTTCTCCATCTTAAAAGGTGGTGTAGTCGATCTTGTTGTCGAGACTGATGATGTGCCATCGCATCCTACTGAAACGAGTTCTTGTCATGGTAATGTGTTTCTCTCAAAGCCCTTCTCTGTTTAAAAGAATTAAGTTACCGTTTAAAATTTCGCTTCTCAGTTTAAGTTGTCACGTTACTGTTTAAATATTGTCTCTACTGTTTACATTATGGAGTCTCTGTTTAAATTCCACTGTTAACATTTAATATTTGTAGTTACCGTGTAAACAAATGGAGTATATGCTTAAATCCTGATCCTTTTCGTTTGAACTGAAGTGTTGGTAAGAATTCGGAATCTTGGAGCGCTTCTGTTCTACCTCATGACGACCCTGACGGTCTCGCATGCGTTTCTTCCTCGTCAGAACAACCTGAAGTGTTGTCGTTGGATATCGGACAACGTTTTGAAGGCGTTGAATATTTCAGAGACGCACTTTGGAATTTTGCCATCAAACGGAATTTTGACTTCAAATTTGTAAAGAATGAAAAACACCGGGTCACTATCGAATGCGCTGTCGGTGGTTGTCAATAGCGCGTTCACGCATCAAAGGAATATAATAGAAATACCTTCATAATCAAGACAATGGACCCGGCACACACTTGCGGTGGTGGAATTAGCTCGGCATCACACCCGAAAGCATCCAAAAAATGGGTAAGCGCACGAGTCATTCAGAAGCTCAAGGACCGGCCCTTGTACAAGGCCAACAACTTTCAGAAGGACAAGTTGCGGGAGCATGGTGTTCACATTCCATACAAGCAGGCTTAGTTGGGAAAAGAACATGCCCGGGTGACCCTCGACGACAGCGATATCTCCAGCTACGATTTGTTGCTTTGGTACATCGATAAAGTGGTTGAGACGAATCCCGGCAGCATTGCGCTTGTGGAAAGAGACGGTGAGTGTTTTAAACGTGCGTTCCTCTCTTTCAGCGCGTGCATTTTGGGATTCAAGAGGGCATGTAGGACGCTGCTGTTTCTCAATGGTACCCACCTCCTTGGGAAGTATCGGGGTACTCTGTTGGGTGCCACAGGCAAAAATGGGAACAATGGCTTCTTCCACTTTGCCTTTGCTATTGTCGACAATGAGACCGATGCGAATTGGACGTGGTTCATTTCCAAGTTAGGTGATGCTTTATACGACGAAGGAGATTACTAAGAGATAATTACATTTGTGTCGGACAAGTCAAAGGGCCTTGTGAACGCTATTGCGAGAGTCTTCCCTTCATCCCCACATGTGTACTGCCTTCGACACTTGGAGGCCAATTTTATGAAAGTCAATGTCAGACTTGGGAAGGTATTGAGGGAGGAGTGCTGGTTCATATACTTTCGTATTGCGTGGGCATCGACGACTAAAGAATTCGATGACACCGTCAATGAATTGCAGGCCGCATCACCCGAAGCCTATCAGTGGTCGATTCATAAGTCGGACATGTTACATTGGTCGAATTATCTGTTCAAAGGTGAACACTGGGGCGAGGTGTATTCAAATGTCGTGGAGTCGTTCAATGCCTAGATCAAAGAAGCTAGACATTTACCGGTGACGAAAATGGTCGACGCCGTAAGGTTTTCGAATCTTGATTCTATGTAACGCTTAAAATTTTTCTTTATCATTTAAATATCATTATCTGTGTTTAAAATCCCCTGTCGGTGTTTTGACATCATTGTCTGCGTTTAATTTTCTGGATCACCGTTTAGTTTTTTATAACACTGTTTAAGACTATGTGTTTCTGTTTAAGTATCAATATCTTTACTTAAATGTCTTTAAAATTTCTAATCTTCGTTGTACAGGTTCAAGTTGATGCGCATGGCATGCAATCACCTGGAGCAAGCAACAAATGGGAGACCTCCTTATGCCCGGACATACATTCGAAGGTTGAGACGCTCGCTGAGGATAGCCGAAGTCTTCATGTTGGTCGCTGTGTCTATGACCGTTACGACGTGATTGACTAGAGCAGCAACTCTGTAGATCTTGCCAGTAGAACTTACTCATGTTACAGATGACAAGTTTATGGTATCCCTTGCAAACACGCTTGCGCTGCAATAATGCAGACGGACACCAACGCCCATCATTTTATTAGCGGCTACTTCATCGTCGACACTTACAAGCTGGCGCATAAGGAAGTTATATTCCCTATACCCGACAATGAGAGGCCTATGGATGACAATCGCGATCTGCATTTGCGGCCCCCTGCGATGAGAAGGCAACCTGGACATCCTAGACGAAGGAGGATCGAGTCGCAAGCGTTTGAGCTCCGCGAGTTACATTACAACCGTTGCCACGCGTCGACTAGAGGTCTCCATTTCAGGGCCTTCAGGCGATGGGGATTACTCCAGCGGTGAAGAGTTCGAGTGGGTTTTCGAATACCTAGTCCATGAACTAACAGCAAAACTTGAAGGAATAAAACAACGAAAGAAACATGTACAAAAGCTGCTCCAAGCTTTGAAGGAGAAGGAAATGGAGTGAAATTTATGTTGTCTTAGTTGTCATTTTGTTAATAAAAAACCTGATGGGTATTAGTCTGTTAACTTATGAAACTACTGTAATTTCTAAAACAATGAGCTAAAATTATGTAACTTCATCTAATAGATATTATTACGTGGACGGAATTATTAAACGGGGACTCTACTTCTTACACGGTAACACACAAAGTTAAACAGAGAAACTGAATCTTAAAGGGAAAGTTTACATTTTATATGGTAAGGGAAATAGTTAAACCGTGACATTGTATTTTAAACGGAGAGTACTTTATTTTAAATAGCAACACTGACACTTAAACGTTATAATTGAACATTGCTACAAAGAATGCGAAGTATTAAAAAATACAGTAGTTAAACGAACAATGGTATACAGGCAACATACTTTAATCTCAGCTAAGCAACGTCCGTTGCGGGTATCCGTAATTTAAACAGAGACGACTTTATTTTGGAATTCATTTATATTACACCGTATTCACAGAATGTTAAAATGGAAACATAGCCGTTTATACAGGCAGTGATTCATTATAACATAGCCATTTAAATTGTAGATGTTGCAATGAAACTGTCGCAGAGTAGGCATTGCAAGTGCCCCTTGTTTTTAAACAGAGAGTGCTTCATTAGACAAACTTCAAACCTCTAAACGTTACAATCGAATGTTATCCAAATAATGTGACGAATAAAAAAAACATGAAATTGGCAAAGAATAAATTGAATTTAAAATAAGAAAGACAAAACTGTTGTAAGTATGAAAACAAAGAATGTAATTTGTAATTTTCTTCTCAAATATGTTTATCTAGTTGTATATGTTAATTATTGTTTAATTATCATACTCCATGTTTAATTATATAAGTTCTCCATGTAACTTATTGCGTTACTGTTTAAGTATTCCCTTCTCCGTAAAAAAGAGTACGGTTTTATTTGTAGTTACCGTTTAAAAAGTAGTGTTCCTGCTTAAATATTGATCGTTTTTGTTTGAACTGAAGTGTTGGCAGGAATTCAAAAATTGGGAGCGCTTCCATTTAAACAGATAACTTACCAATTTAATTCTCATTCTTTGTAAATTAAATGAGGTCACTGAATGTTAAATGGAAACGATTATTATCAACGGGTAGCACAAATGATGTTAATCGGAGACATTGTATTTTAACCAGAGACGCTCGAGTTTAAACAGAGTTCTTGATATCTAAGCAATACAGTGAAAATTTAAACAACTTAAGTCAAGTACACAAGAGTACAACCGTTCGACGAACATAGGTACGTAATCATGATGTGGTCATGTCATTGGGAAAGAATGAATTTAATTTAAATTAATGACGAGAAGAAAACTTAAGTGGAGTAATCTTTCAGGTGCAAATTTATTACGTCTTACTCACATTTAATTTGATATTTGAATTCGAACCGTCGGATGTCACCTCATCGATCATTGTTACCGCCCTTATCTATAATCGATGGCAATTGCTTTAATTAAATTCAGGTGTATAAATTTGAGAAGAGAATTCAAACGTCAAAGATCAAGATTTCTATTTAAACAAGCCTGAAACGGAGTTAAACATCCGGATATATCCGTAACGAAGAAAATATATAAGTCTCTTCTCAATGAGCTTTGCCGGAAGAAGCGCGCCGCCCTCTCTCGAATACTCCACCGTCGGGGAAGGCCCCGACCACGCCCCGCTTTTGTGACGACGGTAACGATCGGTGATACCTCCTTCTCCAATACCGAGCCTCGCGACAACTTCCAAGCAGGCCCAAAACCTTGCTACCGAGTTGGTGTTCAACCAACTCGTCCCTCATCCAATGGGAAGGACAGAGCCGCTCCCTCTGCGCCGCATCCCCGCCGTTGCTCCCGTTGTGTCTCTCGCCGCCGCTACTCGATGCCCCCATTGCGGGGCCTTCATCCCTGTCCACATTACTCCAAAGCAATGAAGACTTGGAGTGGTTCTTCGAAGACTTCCTTCATGAGCTAGCAGCAAAAGAAGTATTTGCTGCTGCAAATCTAGAAGGAATAAAAAAGCGAAAGGCCCATGTCGAAAAGCTGCTCCAAGCTCTAAAGGAGACAAAAAGGGTTGAGTGATAGTTTTACTCCCTTTTGTTTTCATTTTGTAAAATAAGAACCCTCGCTGTGTTTTACTTTGGTAATACTGTTTGTTAAATGCAATCTTGTTATCTTCGTTTAAAAGTTCACTTATTTCTTCTGCAACTCAGTAATCTTAAATAGAGACACAATTTTTTACCCAGATACACCTAACGTTCAACGGAGACTGTGAAACTTAAGCGGAGAACCTTATTTATAAAGTGTAACTCAATATTTCAACACAAACATCGTCGTTTAAACAGAGATAAATGGAGACACTTTCTACTAAATAGAGACTCCGTATATTCAACATAGATAAAGAAAGTTAAACGGAGACTCTAGTATCAAAAGGTGACACATGTGTTTAAATGGCACCAGGACACTTTAACGAGAATCACCTAACTTTAAACAAGAACGCGGCATCTTAAACGGAAAACCTTATTATTAAAGCGTAACTCAATGTTTCAATAGCGACATCGTCGTTTAAACAAAAAATGAATTTTATAAAGGACGATTGACCTTTTATAAAGAAACCGTCGTTACAAGTGCAAGTCAAGCAAAGAATGCGAAGTATAAAGGCATACAGACGTTAAACGAACGATAGTATATTTACATTGGAAAGTCTGTCATCTCAGTCGCAAACACTGAATTGAATTTAAAATAAAAATGAGAACACTTATAGGTATTTGTTTGTTATCTTTGTTTAGAAGTTATGTAGTTTGTGTTGCAGCTTCGTTAATGTTATGCAACTTCGTTCAATGGAGTGTCAATCGTTGATATTTAAACAGAGACAGCGAAAGTTAAATGGAGACTCGTAACCTTAAATATGGTCACCGTATGTTAGACAGAGACAAGGTAAGTTAAACGTATACGTTTAATATTTAAACAGAGACCTTTGATGTTAAACAAGGACGGCGAATATTACACGGGGATCTGTATTATTAAAGTGAAACACAATTTTTTAATAGTGACATCGTCGTTTTAACAGAGATACTTCATTTTATAAAGCAGCAATGATACTTAAACGGTACAATGGAAAGTTAAGCAAAGAATGGATTGAATTTGAAACAATAACGAACAGCGATAAATTTACATTGACATATCGGCCATGTCGCTGGCGAAGAATGAATTGAAATTAAAACAATAACGACAAAACTGTTTAACATTTGGTAAAGAATGTCAGTGATAAAGAATTCTACTTCCCCGAAGGTGGAGGCATCCCTTTTTGTTGGATGCCGACTGCGCGTCCTTCCTTAAGTATGAGGGCAGCGTACTTTAATCTCAGATAAGAGACTTCCGTACGTGGTATATGTAGCTTTTCGCCCTGTAGTAATTGCTCGATAAACTGCATGACGTACACGGCGCAGTCGACACTTCCTTTTTTTTGGCGCGGTGTTTCCTTATCATGAACAAGCGGGTACTGTTTGGTCACCGTCTCGCCGTACTCTATTTCGAGATAGGTGTCGAATAGTTCCCGCTATCGAGGTATACAATTTTAGGTTAAAATAGCAACCATCTATGGAACTCTATGAATCGAATATAGATTTTCGCAAAGAACTTACCATTCAACTGTGTCTTTATCGTACTCTTCACTTTGGCATGATGTGTAATGCATGTACTCTTGGCTGTTATTGTCGAGCACCACGACATGGAAGTGGCCATTCATGATTATGGGAAGGATGGCAATGTCAACGTTATGCACGACTTTGGTGGCATCTCCGATCATAGCTAAAGTTGTCTCATGTGCGTCTTCCTGCTTTGGCATAAACAATGCCAATAGTCATGTAATGAAGGCGCGCTTCTTATAAGAATATGGTACGCTGTTCAGTGACTTTTGTATTATGTACATGAAGGCGTCTATCACATCATCTCGTCACCATCTCCTTCCCTGTCGAGCAGTATGAATAGGTTGGCCCTTGTGGTGCCGACATAATCATTCCTCCAGACGACAACCCCCGTTAAACAAACAACGAGATGTAATTAGATAATAACACAAAACCTTAAGTGAGAACTGTATATGCTTAAACGATAATGTATATTGTTAAACAAGTAACGTGGAAAGTTAAACGGTAAAGCACTATCTTAAACGGTAACCCCTATATTTAAATAACAACAAAATAACTTAAATGAGAACATCTCGTATGTAAATAATAACATAAAAACTATTATACTTATGTGTCCATGGGGAAGATAAGGAAAATCTTGATCAACTGCCGAATAGGGTGCGATTGACCGGCGTATTTTTTTTCTTCGGAACGAAGTCCTTCCGAACTTCTTCATATTACCGGTTGGCAAGGATCATAGCTTTCGTTTTGTTTTCGGTGATGTTCCCTTGCCCCTTATCAACGACTTTATTGGGATCATCCTTAGATGCTTCTTCTTTGTTGCTAGGGATCACACCTACATTGGATGCGGCACTGTCGGGCCGGCCGTTCCTCCGTGGACGGGAGTTCTTTCACAATGGAGGCAATGGTCTTCTCAACCGCAGCCAAGGCAACATCATCAAAGGGATGCACACCCTTGGCTGGTTCTTGTTCTTCGGGGATTGTGGCCACCACACTCGATGCGCCACTATCGGCCGCCGGCTCCACCGTGTCACAAACCGTCACATTGGGCCGCCATGAACCGGTATTTTGGGCCATCATTATCTCTTATTGGGCCATGGAGGGTTACTTCCCACACTTAGCCATTTTCTCATCTTGTATGTAACATGAAAATGTGAGAATAATGTAGAGTCTTCTAGAGTCTTCCCAAAGCCTCTAGGACTTTGGAGAAGCTTAGAGGGGTTTGTAGAAGGCCCTAGAAGGTCATTTGTAACCCTTGGATCAAAATGATCCTAGCCATCCATTTCATGGGAGGGCACTATAAATACCCCCTAAGAGGAAGCCCAAACCATCCAAGCAAAGTTGTAAGCATTCTAGGATCATAAAGAGCTTCCAAGTTATCATTCAAGTAAGTCCCTCTCTTCTTTGAGTTTTTCATTAAGCTAACAAGACTCTTAGGGCCGAATAAGGCAAGAAGGCAACAAGGCAAGGAGAAGGCTGAACTTGCAAGCCAAGGGGGAGCGAGCAAGTGCCGCACGGTGTGAAGGAAAAGCCTACGTCCGTGACAAGTGGTATCAGAGCTCTAGGTTGCCGCGAGGGATCGATGGCGTCACAAAGTGAAGTGACCCACATTGCCTACTCATTAACTACTTATTTTAAACACATTGTTCATAATTTATTACCTCTTTTCCTTCGAGAGCTGACTAACTGGTTTCCATCGTCACATGCTTCCGATAAGTACTTTCACAGTAGCACAGCACCCTTGGGGTCTTGCCAAAACGGACTTTCCTGCCAGTTCCGATCACCTCGTAAAACCAGATGCTCAGCGTGATTGAGCAAGCCTTAATGTATCCCGTGTTTATCTTCCCCCCCCCGCGCATCCGGCTTGCACTCGAGTTGCGGCTTGTAAACGTCCTCCATAAGCCATTTGTGTGTCACCTGCGCCTATGCGTACCGCCCCCATGCCGGGTAGATTGTCGACATAATCAACGATCCAATTGGGTACCGAGCATGAGGTACTTGGGAAAAGGATCGCCCCATGAGGTACTCCATCGGGAGTTTCACAAAATCTTCCTATTCTCCCCCTCGTCCAACAAGCCACCGAAGAGTGGTCCCGACGGCATCTTTGTGTTTGTCGTAGATTTTCGATAAATATCTCCATTCGAAAGTTGACAGTGTTTTCTTCTTTCTTAAATAGGACCGCATCTCCGTCGCAACGTTGCACCCGAACGAGAGCCACATTCTCAAGCTCGAAGCTCGGTAGCCTCGCCCCGATCCCGAATTTATTGATGCGTCCATCGTACCTCTGCGAAGCGAATCCCAGAATGACCCTCTCTTGAAATACGGCTTCCATCTCGGTCAATGTCGCAAACGGCGTCCTTTGGATGATCTCCCAATGTCGAGAGGTTATGTGGACTTTCAATTCGGCCAAGGTCCCCACCACCGTTGTCAAGTAGCATCTCCCGTTGATTAGATTTACCACCATAATCACAAGACTACAACAATGACAACACTTGTTAAAGAGAATCCTCAATTGTTAAACAGAGATATAAGTCGTTAAGTGGAAAGCTCAATTCTTAAACAGAGATATGACTCGTTAAACAGAGACCAAAGGTTTTAAACAAGAACTCATTTCTTACACGGAAACCTCATTTTACGAACTGCAACCATATCAAATGAAAGGGGAAACGCACGTTGTAAACATTACACAAATAAAAACAACTGAAAAACTTCTTCGATGATCGTGGACACAGCCGAAAATGTAAGACAAACCAAAACCCTGGCCGACAAATCTGCCTGCAGACTAGAAAAACCCCAGCCGAGAAATCCCCCACTCATACTTCAGTATCTTCCGATAAAAACAGAACCACAAAACAAAACCGATGAATATTTCTGTGTAACAGAGTAGTTCAAATAAAAGCCTTACTTAAAACACAACTTCTTCAATACCTTGAACTGCAAACTGATGAAAGTGTCGAATAGTTGCGCATGAGTGATTCAGAAGCTTGAGAGCTGAAGTTGCAGATGATGTCCACGCAGAGACAACTTCGGAAAGGAAAAGCTGAAGAGGCGCGGTCGAGAAGAAAAAGGTATACGGACGTCTCTTGGGATTACCCTAAGGAAAATGCCAACTTTTCAAAAATTCCAGTGTAACGACTTCCCATGCAAGAAAGGGTGATTTCATCCATAAAATTTAAACATAAATCCGTTAACCTCCGTTGAAATCTTTGGGGGGCTGGAAAACATTAACTTTAAAAGAAAGGGGTTTTTAGGTATTGCGAAATTAACGGGGTGTTTTTGGCCATATTGCAAACTTATGGGGTTTTTTGGCCATTTCCAAAAAAAAATCATTAAACATTGATTATGTATTTATATTAAGTAAGTATTTATATTCAGTAAGTATAAATATATATTTAAACATTGATTATATATTTATATTAAGTATTTAAAAAAATGGATATAAATATAAAAATGGATTAAAAAAATAATTATAACAAATGAATAAAATAAAAAAATTATATATTTCTTTTAACAACCCAAGTTAGAAAACAGTCTCTCAAACTTGATATTTTTTTCATCTAGGGCTGCGAAGCTACAAGCGCGCCTCCTCATTGCTCTTCACGTTCCTCAATTTTGATCTTCTCTCGCTATGAAAGGAAGTCTCAATCTGGAAACCTAATCGAGTTCTTTGTCTCCGTCTTCAGGTAATCGTTTTGCCGCTGTTTTTCTGGATCCGAACCCTAGGTTTTGAGCGCTCTGAACTTGGGATGATTTTTGTGTTTTATTGTGTTATTTGTTCTTTTGTTGGTTTTTTTAATGAGTGAATGGAGATCGGAGTGGATCGAGTGCATCCGGTTTGAAATGGAATGGGGGATTTTGTTTCTTGAAAACAGGAATGTGAGATAACAATATATGCACTTCATTAAGATCGTGTGCTAGGCTCCAAGAAGTGACATAGCAAGTATTTTATTAAAGGATTAAGTTATTACTGATAAATTTGAATTCTAATGGATGAGAATGAGATAAATTCAAAAGTGTTTTTTTTCTTATTCTAACAGACGGAATTTCATTGGTCTAATTTGGGATTATGTGATGTATCTTTATTCTTCTATTTACCTAGGAAGAATCTAATCTGGGGTAAACTGTTTACACTACTTATCTTATGTTTACTTCCATTTTATTCTTGTACATAGGGAATGAAATTTTGATAGGACGAACAGAGAGAGAAACAGAAACAGGATTATCGTCTCTCTTGTAACTAGTGAACTAGTGCGTCCTTTATCATTGAAAAATATCATCAGCTTATGCTTGCTCTATATGTTTGTAGCCATTTTACTGATCACGGTGCATTTTCTTTTAGAAACCCATTAGTGCATATATATACATATACGACAAGAGTGAAAGAGATGTTTTGGTTGTTACTACCGAAATAGTGAGTGGCTTATCATTATGATTTATCCGTATGTACATTGGCTGTTATGAACCAAAGTATATTTGTATATATTATTTTCAATATGTATTCAAGTACGCTATGGAGAGTGGCTTATTATTAGAAGTACCATCAGCTTTTAATTTCTCTTTATATTTGTTGGTTATGTATCATCAAAACTATCATGAGCTTATAATTTCTTAATATACGCTGCTGAATGATTTATCAATAAAGGTGACTTCAACTTACACTTCTTCGCTGTATGTCTACACTTGGTCCTTAAACTATATGTATATATATATATACGTTGGTGGAGGTGATGGTGAGGAGATTTGAAAGGGACCAATGATGGGTGGGTGGGCATTGAGGGGGGGGAGTGAGTTTGCATTGATAGAGATAAGTCCATTGTTCTTCCTGTCCATGTGCAAGGAATGGATTACATATGCAGCACCTTCATTAATTTGGGATCCCTTTTTCCTAGCAATATATGAAACTATAAGTGTAGGTTAGATCTTGTTATTTGATGATTTAAATAATTAATAGGCTATATAACTCGTCTAATTTTCATTAAATTTCTATGTCCTCATATTAATTGTAGTGTTTGTATCATATTAACAATAACCGAATAGTTGTCTTATAAATATTAAATGCTGTTAATTCTTTGAGTAGTTTACTAACATTGTGTTAGACTATTAGTTTGAGAGCGATTTTTTGGAACAAAAGATCTTTAATGAAAATTGAAAAAATCCCTCTTTGCAAACACTATCCAAAACTGTAAGTGTCATTTGGATGATGCTATTAGCCTGAAAATGGTTGAAAGACAGTAAAAGGATCTAACGGGCCAATTTAGCCCGAGTAGATAGGTAAATTTTAGTATTTGTTGGTTTTGTTCTGCTTGGAATCTTGATGTTGTTGTTTCAATTAATTATTTGATGTTAGTATTAGACCTTGTTATGCTAGAAGTTAAACATCTTCAAATGCAGATTGAGTTTATTTGGTTTTACTTAAACGTGTGACTTGAATCAAAGTTCATTTCTAAATTATGTTATGCTGAGGATCTGTTTGATATGCTAATCGAGTTACCTAAATATTTGATTGAATGTTTAAACAATTTTCTTTATTGTTCTTAGATTGTCGAGTTTTTACCTGTAATGTTAGTTAAATTTTTATGCTTTTATGCAAAAGAAAAGTGATATAGTTGCCCTTATGATATGGATTGTCTTTTTTATTCAAATGGTGATGTATTTGCAAGTACTGTACTTGTTTTATTCGTTAACAATTTTAGGTTCTTACTTGGTGTTCCAATATTATTCCATTTTTCTTGTTCTGATATGAACTGGGGATGCCAATGTTGTCATTTCCTTGTATCTTTCATGATTTTTTTCTTGTGCCTGGTACTTGTGGTCAATAGCTAAAATACATAACAATGTGAGTTCCTCTTTGATTGAGGTCTAGTAATTTCATGGTTAAATATATTAAATGGTAATCTAGTTGTATTCATCCTGGTAATTAATTCCTAGTTAACTTAGCATATGCGTAGTACCTTGCTAATCTAGTTGTGATCTCTAAGAAACTATTTTCAGAAACATAACATATGTTTTGCTTTTACCCCAATGATCCTTGACTATTGCAAATAACATATCTTGCTTATTCTTCAAGATCATAATCTTGCAATATACGTACGGATTTTTTTTGCATTTACTTTTATATTAAATTTCTTCTAATTTAATGTATGTACACATCATGGTGTTATATTAAATTTTTAGAAATATTTCTATGATGATTGTTCATATTGTTTGTATTTGTTATCTCCTTTTAGGATGATTGTCCATGTTGGTTATTTGTTCCCTCCTTTTAAGATGGTTATTTAAAATAAATAAAACAGAAATTCATTAGGATAGACACCAGACAGTTGTTTAGTGTGTCATCTATTGGTCCTCCCACGACTGATTCAGCTTGTGGGCCTTCCACTTATCAGCCTTTTACAACAAATGAATCGGCGTTGTAAACTCGGCTTGCGGAGAAAGTTGAGAATGTAGAAAGTACAGTTCTTGATGTTTAGCAAGGTCAAGCAGGGCTACAAAGTAAGTTGGACAAAATCTTGGAGTTAGTAGAACGCGGTCATCCAACTTTGTTCTCTGAAGGGAGCTAATCCGGAATTAATTCAAGGGATGCCACTACAAGAGATGGAAGAGAAGATGCATAAGGAGACTAAGATGGCCCTTAGAATGGTGTTTTCACCATTTGTTTTTCTGGGATTGAAGCTATTTTAATTTTTTCGTGAACTGCTTGCAACTTTATAACCTTTAACACTTTACCGTATGTTTTGGATTGTATTATGAATTTAAGTTTCCATGGATGACACGGACAAGTGATGTATTGTGGTTTGTTAGATTGTTAAATGCATTTTGCGTTATGTTGGTATTATGTGCAATACAGGTTCAATGTGTAAAATTTGTATATATAACACATTAGGAATATTTCCCCGACGGAAAAAATATTATTTACCGACAGGAAGAAGGAGTTTTTGTGAAACTAAATACTTTTACTGATGGGATTTTTACAATTTAATATTTTTTTTACCAACGGAAAAATATCATTTTCGTCAAAAATCTTACTAATCAATATTTTTTACCGATATTACAATATTCTTTTTACTGACAGAAAAATTATCTTTACCTACCAGACCATACACTTTTATCGACAGAATTATCATAGTTTAATATTGTTTACCAACGGAAAAAATACTCAATACCAACAAATATGCATCCATTTACCAATGGAAATATAAGCATCACTGATGAATAGGTCAGTTGGTAATGATTTATTTTTTACCGACAGACTTTATTATTACGGACAGAAGAGCATTACCGACATGAGATTTAGTGACGGATTATTCCCGACGAGATAGTTCATTGGTAATGGGTTTTACCAACGGTGGCCATTATTACCGACGTAAAATTCCGTTGGTAATGAGCCGTTTTCTTGTAGTATAATCCGCGGAATGGTCTCGAGGCGTTGTGAAGAACTGCGTTTGGAGCTAGCTCGGGAATGGGATCGGGAGCCGGGAACCGGGAAGCGGGGACTTGGTTTGGCTTGGCGGCAGTTGGTGAAGCGGGGGATCATATGCGCTAATAGAGTCATGGTATGGCCAAGGTTGGCCTCCATCCGTGCCACCGATCACTGGATCTCGATCTCGTCCCGCTCGCACGGTACGCTGCTCCTCTTTCATGGCCTCCAACCGCTCATGAACGCCTACTCGGGGTCATGCTTGGGGTAGGGGGCTAGCTGTCCGCAGAGGGGCAAACGAGCCGAGTCGTCCTTGGACTCCTTGCCTAAGTTATCCTCATCCCTATCTCGTAGTCCGATCGGTGGTCCGGGGGTGAGAATGTACCTAAACCCTTTGCGCGTCACCATCCCCATCGGTCACAAAGTGTCCGAGGCTAAGGGGAATCGTGTTGCTCATGGCTTCCTACCACTTGAGGCGATTTGCCGCCCCCACCCCTCTCGATTAGGTGTGTAATGTAGGGGCCAGTAAAGATCGTGTTCGGGCGGACGTGCCGGCCCTAGTGTGCGATGAAGTCGACTAGCATGTATCCGAGCCGTAAGGGGTGGCACCGAACCATGTTGTGTAGGAATAGGAGCTCCTGCTATCCCACGATTCCGGTGCTGTTCGCCCTACCTACAAATAATCGCGCCATGACAGCATGAACATACTTGTGCGTAGGGCGGACAAGGCACGATGCCATGGTGAGGCTTGGCTTGTAGTTTCGTTCGGTCGTCAACTCTAGCCATACTCATTCGGGCATCACTCCCTCAGGAAAATCTATCAGTAGCTCGTGGTACTACAGGGTGATGATATGGTCAGCGCCGTATAGCCCCGTCAGTACGGCGAACTCCAAAAGTGCTTGAGTCCGGTGTTCGCTAAATAACTGGAATACGATTGTGGCTACGAGGTCGAAGCCCACTAGCCCTCAGTCTAGCTTAAAGGAGTTCAAGACCTCGAGCATAGTGTTTCGGTAGGTTGGCTCCTCTACAGAGAACAGACAGGACCATCCTCCCGTTTGTAGCATCCCTTGAATCTCCTCCCCTAGCCAAAAATTGGGCTAGAACTGGCCAATCTACACTGTAGGATTGGCCAAACCGCTTTATCCTTAAGCGGTCGAACCGCTCTCGGAAGCACAGACTGGAGAAGGTTGGGCCCGTGGGTGTCGGGGGTATGGAAGGTCCCGCATCGTCAACCCGAGCCCTCTTCGACAGTCCAGATGCGATTCTCTTCACGCGAGGTATTAAGCAAGTTCAAACAAAATACAAAACAAAAAATGTTAGCGTGAACTTGTGAGATTTTCAAATTCAAAGGAGCTTACAGCCTCCTTAGAAGCAGGCATATAGCCGCAAGACTCGGGAGGTTCACCTTTCTCGCTAAGCTTACCGCCGTAAACCTTGAGCTTGGACCATAAGGGTCTTCTTTGTACAATAGAGCTCAAACATTTTACAATAATTGAATTAAAATGCATAAGAACCATTCACAATCATTTAGAAACAGATTTGCATGCATCAAAATATCAAAGCACCACAAAAAATTGAAGAAAAAGTTATACCTTAGGTTTGTCAGATACATTTGAAAATCTAACGGTGAAGAGGTTCCAAGTGCACCCAAATGTATACCTAAATGCTCAATTAGGAAGCTATGGAGCTAGGGGAAGTGGAAGGATTTGACAATGGGTCGCCGACTGTAGAAACTGATGAAATACTATTCAAAATGAATAGTAAATCTTGCTGGCGGAGGCCTTAACCCTAGGTGCTCACGACCAATTTATGGGCGTAAGCTAGGTCGTAAGGCTCTTTGTCTTCTCTTTACGGGGTCACTTACGGGTGTAAGAATATCCGTAATGGTCTCGGTCAAGTGCTTACGGCTAGCTTATGAGCGTAAGTTGCCCGTAAGTGGTCCTGAAAAATTTGGCAGAGCTTCTCTTGCTCTATAATATATGCTCAAATACAAATTTATTACCTAGGAATTGCATAGATGAGCACAAACGCTTGGCACAAGGCATATTCAATGAAAATTAGACCACACACAAGCTAAGAGTTTTTATTACTAAAACAAATTAAAACAAAGTACACAAAGTAAAAAGAATTAAAGAAAATATGAGAAAGCTTGGGTTACTTCCCAACAAACGCTTTTTTAACGTCTTAAGCTCGACTTACCTTGATTCTTACCTCATGGAGGTTCCTCTAAATGGAAGACCTCCTTACTTGTCACCGGAGAGGGTGTGCGCCGCTGAATAATGGAGCATCGTTGTCTATGTGTGCCCGTAAGTCTCCATTTCCTCTAGAGTGTTTTGGTCGACGATGTCTCGAATCCATCAACTTCCAAAAATTCTTTTAAGAAGTAACTACTCTTCAACAACTGGAGCCTCCAATCGGTTCTTTACCTCCATCTCAATACTTAACACTCGTGTCCATGGTTTCCTCTCTTTCTTGATTCTCGCTAGGTTTCAAGGTAATACGGTTGAGGGAATTCCTGCGTATACTCAAACAAATTCGTCAACAAAGCATCTATACCGTAACATGTATCATCGAAATCAAGAGGTTATTTCATAGCCTTAGCTAGACGATAAGTAAGCTTCTCCTCCCCAACACGTAAGGTCATCTCGCCCCCTCCCATGTCTATTAATGCTTTCGATGTGCACGGGGAAAGGTCTATCTAAGATCAATAGTACGTCCACATCTTCATCTCGCGTCAATCACCATGAAATCTACAAGGAAAATATATTTGTCAACTTTAATTAAGATATCTTCAATTATACCTCTAGGATGTCGAACGGAGCGATCTACTAGTTGGATCATCATTTGAGTTGGACGCGGTTCTCCTAGTCCTAGCTTTTGGAAGAATCGGTAGGGCATGACGTTGATACCGGCGCCGGAGTCCGCTAGTGCCTTTTCCTCGCCCGGGTCCCCAATAATGCAAAGAATTATAAAACCGCTTGGGTCCTTCATTTTGTTCAACAAGTTCTTTTGTAGTATAGCGGAAGAACCTCCTTTTAGCACCACGACAACGCTTTCTTCAATTTTCCTCTTATTTGTTAAAAGGTTCTTAAGGAATTTCGCATAATGGGGCATCTGAGCTAACGCCTCAACAAATGGGATGTTAATGTGCAATTGTTTGAATAACTCAAGGAATTTCTTGTTTTGCTCATCAGTCTGATCCTTTTACAGGCGAGTTGGATATGGAACCCGTGGAGTAAATGTTGGAGATGTTACAGGAACCTTTTTTCCTTTATCATGCCTTTCAATGTTCAGTCATGGTTGTGATTTCTGTGCAACCTCCTCAACTAACAATTACTGAAAAAAATGCCCTACAATTACTGAAAAAAATGCAAACACCCATTCCATAGAATCCATACCACCAACTAACAATTAACGATATACTAAAATAATGAAAAAATACAAACACCCATTCCATAGAATCCTACAACCCATCAATCCTCTCTTACAATTAACAATTACATCAATTCAAATGAGAAATAAACATAAATAATAAACCACCAAAATTATGTTGCTCCATTTTGTAATTTTTGATTGAAAAACACAAATAAAAAAAAAAACACCCAAGCGCTAAAGCTTCAATCGGAGCTCCATCATCTTCAAATGACACCATTGATCCACTCGTTGTCAGGGACCCATCGTGCTCCATGTTCATGTTTGAGCTAGGGCAAACAATGGGGAGAAGAAGATGCTAATATGCCACAAATCACATTATGTGAGAGAAGATGCTGATGGTAGGCCTTGCTCATGATGTTGCCCGAGTTCACGAGGCGAGGTTGCCCCGGTGTGAGAGAAGAACACAAGATGGGAGATGGGAGATGGGAGATGGGAGATGAGAGAAGAACACAAAGGATTAGGGTTAGGGTTTCTCATTTCTCACTAAGAGGTTGAGTTGGCAAAATAACCCATTACGTGGCCATATGGGTGACATGGCATCATGGTGAGTGGCACTGTAATGCTGACTGTGCAAATTTCGGTAGCCACGTCAGCAGAAAAGTTATGCTCACTCACGAGTAATCTTCCGGAGAAACAAAATCGAAAATTAATAACATTTTTTATACAAATTTAAACATGGTGATCTTAATAAAAAAAGTCCAAAACTTAGTGACCTACAAAAAATTTAATCCGTTATTTTTGTCTTTGAATATACTTTTGTCATTTCTCCATTTTAAAAAAAAAAAAAAAAAAAAAAAAAAGAGTTGAAGCTCACCCAAATTGCTTTTTCTTTCCCCTTTTATCCTCTTACCTTTCCTTTTAATTATCATCTTCCTCTTTTTCTTCCTGACCACTCTTTTTTCCTTTGTCTGAAAGAAAAGTGAAAACTAATTTAAAAACTCTTTATTTTTGGGTCTAGAGTAATTAACTACAATTATTACCCACAGCATATATTGATATATTTACTGTGAAAAATTGTATAAGAGAGAATATTATAAGAATTATCTTTTAACTTGTTCTTGGGTAGAGTCTCTTTCTGTGATGCATTTTATTGTATATTTGAAATAAAATATGACAAGTTTAATAAAACCCCGTATTTTCTTCAATTAAATCAATTAAATATCTTTTTATTTTTAATAAAACACCGATGGTATATTTATTAAAGTTAATAAATCCAGTTGCGCATTCTTGTTTCAATGAAATATGCATAATAGATTTTATTGGATATTTGTATAAAATATGACAATATTTTCTTTTGGATAAAAAATCTTATTTTTAATTAAATCGATAAAAGCAACCAAAAGTGTAACTTAGCAACCAAAAAAATAGATAAAATGCATTTATATTGTGATCAAAGAATAATTTATTTTATTAAAATTATATATATATATATATATATATATATATATAATATTTAATAATATGCATTAAAAAATTAATGAAATTAAAAAGAGCAAATAACTCATTTTAATACAAGTTGAAAGAACGAAAATGTTCCGAAGAGTGTCGTAAGTGATTTTATTATTTTTAAGGGTTAGCATGTAAAAAACCTAGAAAAAAAAAATAGAAAAAGGAAAAGGAGATCCGGAATAATTCGATAACACACTGAGCACTCCTCGACTCGCTCGTCTCCTCCTCCCCTCTTTCAATCTCGTTCCCGTCCGTTGTCTCTCATCTCGCCGGCGACTGTGAGATCTGCGATTGAAGGATTGGCTCCCTCAGAGCGCCCCCTTATTCTACCTATCCAGGGTTACTGAGGTCTACCGTCGCTCCATCTCCTCTATTGACTCGCTTGCATTTATTTCAGAGCCCTCTAAATTGATTTGGATTTCGGGCTTTCGGATTGATTTTTAGGGATTCGAGTAACATTGGTTGTTTTTTGTGTGGTTTTGAACTTAGTTGACCTTGCGCAATTCTATAAATATATGTTATACTGTTTGGTGGTTGTGATAAAACGTACCAATCGCATCTAGTTTTTTGTTGAATGTTTCTGTTGATATATATATTTTTTTTAAGTTTTCTCATTGCACTGAGTGAGTGATTTTTAATTTTTCTTTCCTTTGTTAGATTTTTTGCTCGAAAGGGAGTAAGAAATGGCTCGCAGTTCTGCTCAGAAACAAGTTTCTGTGTATCTTTACATTCCTAATATCATCGGTAAGTTTAGTGATGTTGTTACTTTTGTTATTTTATGATCAAGTGATTTATGGAAATTGCATCATGTTTTGAAGCTGTGATCCTGTGCTGTTATTGAAAGTTTTGCGGCAGACTAGCATTTTATGTTTATAGGATTAAATTATAAAACAAAAATGAAAATTTGCGAATGGTGTGGATGTCATTGCATGGACTTGGCGAGTTTGTTATTTTAACTTCAAAATTGTACTTCAGAAGTTTTGTCCTACTTTTCACGTATATTCTCATCTATTGACATTAGTTGTTTGTTTTTGCAACTTGATTTATTGTCCATAACTAGTTTAGACATCATTGTTTTGTTTTTATCTTTACTGGTTCCAGGTTACATAAGAGTGATCTTGATCATTGTTGCATTTGGTCCTTCCTTTTCCAACAAACCACTCTTTGCCATTCTTTACTTTGTCAGGTATGCTAACTTTTGTTCTTGTCACTCTGTTTATGGACACTGGTTGTTATTTATAGATATGTATCCTTTGAAATGCTAGCTTTGCCTGTGATGGACTGGATGGGTGGTTTGCACGCAAGTTTAATCAAGGTATACATCATTTTTCTGCCTTCCACTCGCTGAAATTCCAAGTGAGATAGCTTATATACATTCAGTTTTTTCAAACTATTTTTTATGATTTAGTGTATATAATATTAATATTTAATTTTACGTGTCCTTGTCAAATTATTCATTGAAAGTAGCATGTCACATTATATGTCACTTTTTTAATGGAAGAAATGTTGCACTGTTTGTCACTGGAACATTTTGTGAACATTACAGCTGGTGGTTACTTTTTTGTTAATTTTAATTCGTTAGGATGCCATTACAATCATGCGTGATCACATGGTGCATATGTCTTTCTGTTTGATTTTCTGTAACAAGTAATGAATCCTTGATAGCTATTTGCTGATGTTTTTCTTATGTTGGGTACCTTTATGGCATGGCATAGTCTTTGCTTTGGAATTACAAGCTGTTATATATGGTCCTGACCAATTCATTGTATCATGGTGTTGCTTTATTTCTGTAAAGAGAAAATTGTGGGGGTGTTCTTTTTTTTAAATCCCTTTTTTTTAACTTTTATCTTACACAACAATCTTTTTCATTATTTAATTTGGCAGAAATAGGTTACCCTATACTTGTTGTAGTTTGCATGCTTCAACTTGTCTTGCTTTTATGCTTGTTATAAAATGTGAAGTTTATCTTCAAGATAGTTTTATTTTGTGTACTTCAATCTATGTCTTAATGTTGTTTTAAATGAATGTATGAAAAGAATATTCAGAGAACGATGAATTCAATTGGTTCATTTGATTTATTTGTCTGGTCTTTCTAATTCAGTGTCAACCTTTGGAGGTGTCCTGGACATGGTAACGGACAGGTTTGTTTCTACAAAATAATGGTCGCCGTATGCTTTTGTTGAATAGTGTATAGGGCAATTACACTTGTGATTTCACATAGATCAAACGATTGTTAGCATGCACATGGTGCAATTTAAATGATTTGTGATTTTTTTTTAAACAGAGTTGGTACTGCTTGTTTATTGGCAGCTCTTTCTCAGATATACAGGTTAGTATGCTGTTAATTGGTTGTATTGAAATAGTCAGTATTTTCAGTCATCCAAGACAATGATCTTTGTACTCTTTGCAGACCGGGCTTGGTATTTTTGGCATTGCTAGGGTTAGATATTGCCAGCCATTGGTTGCAAATGTACAGGTATCGTTTACTTTCATTGCTGCATCTTCGAAGTATATGCATGTTTTTGGTATTATACGGTGCATTCCTGTTATATAAATCTTAGTGTATGGAGATGAGGTAATTGTAAATGTCAGGCCGAATGTTGCACAGTATTTGACATGGTTCTTTCTTGAGGTCATATGGTATATGACATGCTTGTAGTTTGCTGTACATGGAGTTTTACATATTTTTCAACATAAGCTACCTCCTTGAGGACCTGTATTTTGGTTGAAGAGTTTATCTTAAGGTTTCTTTTGTGGAGCTTGAACTCAAAGGCATGATATGTTTTGTGAATTTATGCATCAGAATTAATTGGTCTCCCAAACTCAAATAATTAGAGGTGGCCTGCAATATAGCAGTAATTTTGCCTCATTGTTTTCCGAGAATTTTCGTAAGTTGATAACAGGATTTATTTCGATTTTAAAATCCATGTGTAAATCCGAGATAAGGTATTCTGGCTTTAGAAGGGGAGACTCGAGATGCATCCCTTGAGTATGCGGTTAGTATGCGAGGCGGAAAAAGCGGTATTATATTTACTAGAATGAGAACTTTAAGAGCCCTGATACAAGAAGAGCATCTTGGCTTTATACTTTTTTTCTTCTCTATGCCTCAAACCTGTGTGGCATCATTCATGGGAAAGCATTTCTTGCCTTTTGTTGTGGATTCAAAAGAATATTAGTGATGAAAGTGGAAGGAATTATAGGAATATGCCATGAGTGCTAATGGTGCCTGAAGATGGATGCTTTGGTTAAAGGGCCCATTGTTATACTTTTGTTGATCATAATGATCATTTCTTTTCTTCTCATGCAATACCTCCTAAATATGTTTTTTTTTTGTAATTTATTATAATTCATTTATTATATTTGTTTGTGTTTGCTCCTTCAGCACTTTTCTATCAGGCAAGTCCAGTCACAAAGATGTTAAAGACACAGGCAATTGGCTTTTGCGAGCTTATTATGGGCACCGCCTATTCATGGCCTTCTGTTGCGTAGCATGTGAGGTTAGTCTTCTCGATTTCATGTTTCATTTGTGAATCTTCAAGCTAAATTTTTTGTGCCACAGGTTCTTTACATCGCCTTCTTCCTTCTTGCTGATGGTCATTCTGAAAGTGTCATCACAGTGAGCTTTCTGTTTTCTTTTCCTGTACTTTTCAACATAAACTCCCATGTTCGTCTATTTTAAACTTCTGTTGGCACTTGGCAGGTTTCTGTTAATGCTCTGAAGCATAGTTTCCTTCTTTCATTGCCGTTTGCTTTAGCTCTATTTGGATGTGCTATTAAGCAAGTGGTTAATGTCATACAGGTAAAGTCTTCAAGATTTTGTGAGTTAACTCATCTTTTATCACCAGTTTTGGACAGAATATTCTTACTTATTTATCAGCTGCAAGCTTGCTTTCAAATGCTTTAAGAAGTTTGTTCACCCCTGTTTATATCATAGATTTTTGCCCTGTTCCATTTCTTGTATATCAGTGTAAATAACATCCGTGGTTATTGTCTAATGGATAAGTATGCAGAGAAGAAGGCTGAGAAGTTTTGTTCTCTATCTTTTAATGCACAATTGTTGCAGATTATGCAGCAAAAGGCATTTTCTTTATAAAAATGTAGATGATTAGAATTTGCACAACTACTTTTCATCTCAAGCACCTGCAATGGCTGAGTCAAACCATGACATTTTGAAGTTTAAATTCGAACTCTCATAAGTATATATTACTGAAATGCTTTTAAAATCGATTTATTATAGAGTTCCCTCTTCCTCTCTTGTTGTATATCAAACGCTCTGCCCACTGTCTTTACCATAGACAATGGCCCCTGCAATATTTGCTTAAACTTGGGCTCTTTTCTTGATTTACTGTTTAATTCATCTGTTATTGTGCTTGTGTTACACCCTTGCAGATGAAGATAGCTGCTGATGTCTGTGTGTTGTATGATATGAGAAAAAAGGAGCGACCATGAGCCTGCAGAAAAATTTCCACCTTTTGATGCTTTTGTTGATCTCGTACGCTCATATCACTGCCTTCAAAAGTATTCAGTTGTTTGTCGATCATCACAAAAACCAATACCTGTTTGGCCGATGCCATTGCATACCAGTGGGAATGGGTGCTAGATTTTTGAAGCAAAAATTCAGTAACCTTTTTGTAATTCATAGTGTTTGGTTATTGTTTCTTAGCTAGTTTCATGTTTGGATTTCTGTATTTCCTCATTTCATTGGTTGCTGACTGAGACCTTGAATACCATTCACCTGCATGAGTTGCCATTGTCGCCTGTACAAGAAGACAGTTGTTGTATAGCATGCTCTTTGCTTGTTTGCATTTAGCTTCTTTCAAGGGGTCTATATGGGAACAAATTTTCATGGCATTTTTGGTTTGTAATTTTACGCAAAAGATTTAAAAATCAAGCACGTGAAGTGGATAAGTTTGGTTTGACCATATGAGGATAGTTATAAAATCATGTTTGATTGTTGTGCATGCCCCAGCGTTTATTTTCATTTAAAATGTTTAATAGAGGTTACTGTATATATATATTTTTTTTTTTATTTTTATTTCTATTTTTTAATTTTTAAAATAAAATTATGAAAAGCTAATGTCCACTTCTGCCCCCGGTAACTGTCACGGCCTCAACCGATCACCTTCGGCTGTGTGGCACTTAACATGCACCATAGCGACAGGTCAGCCTTCCTTGCAAGAACAGTTAGTTAATTTCTATTTGCATTACAAAGCACAGCGAAAATAAGAACAAGCGAACAAAATCGGAAAACCCCTCGGTACGAGAAACACGACACAGGAAACCCATTTTGAGAGAGAAAAACATAAAACTCTCTTAGATTGAGAAATGTTTACAACCATGGCCAAAACCAAGACCAAATGGTTTTGTCTCCTCCCAAAGACTCATTTGACCCTATTACAAGAGCTACCCCAGATCCAAGGTTAATTGAGCCCCATGCCCAATACAGGTATGGTGTGAATTCCCTGACTTCACTTAGCTTGCAGTGTCCTCTGACTCGACTGTAGCTTTAACCAGCCATCTTCTGTCACAGCGCGCAGCAGTACCGGTCACGCGCGGTAATAACGTGTTCCATCCTCGCCCCTGGCTCGGCAATGCTCCCGACCACGTGCCCACTTGCATACGCTTGCGTAATGCCTTGTTAGATCCGGAATCAGCTCTCGGTCACCCGGCCTGATCAAGTGTCCCGCCCCGCCTAGACTTGCTAGAGATCCAACACTCTACATGACGAAAGTCTTGCGACACTTGACTCTTGGTATGGGCGTGCCTGCCCCACACGCTCATCGGTCACGCGCACGCCCACGGTCCAGCGCGCGCGCGCCTCACGGTCTCAGCCAATGATCATGCGGGATATTTCATCCGCCCTTGGTCCCGACACAACACAAGCGCCGTGCCAACCGAGCGTGCTACCAAATCCACGTAGCTGTGCGCCCTCGTGGCTTGGTCTATGTGATACTGTATGCCCACTGACCAAGTGTAAGGTCAGCAACCCTTACAAACCACCCCTACTAGTTGAACCCGACGTCCTCGTCGGTCTCGAACTCAAGAAGTCTTCCACCAACTCCTCGAACTGCCAAAGAGTATTATCACGCTCCCAGCTTGCCTCCGACATAGGCAAGTCCTTCCATTGGACAAGAAAGAACAACCTGCGGTTCTTCTTTCATTGGCCTTCTACTCTTCGGTCTAGATCCGCTCAACCACCCTGCTGAACTCCTTGCGAATAGTCGGGGGAGCCCGACTCTTCTTCGCCCTCGATGGATCCGTGGGGTCCTCGTGGCATGGCTTCAAGAAACTCACATGAAAAGTTGGATGGAGTTTCAGCCGATCGGGGAGATCCAAACGATATGCCACGTTGCGAAGCCGCTAGACAATAGTGAAAGACCCATCATACCTCGCGATTAAGCCTTTGTGTACATCCTTCCGATGTAACTTCTTCCACACCTGCGAAGTGAGCTTCAACCAAACCTTGTCCCCTACTTGGAACTCCAAAGGACGTCTCCCTTGATCTGC
This sequence comes from Dioscorea dumetorum, assembly GCA_902712375.1. Lineage (NCBI taxonomy): Eukaryota > Viridiplantae > Streptophyta > Magnoliopsida > Dioscoreales > Dioscoreaceae > Dioscorea > Dioscorea dumetorum. Next base: position 6,850,796 of record CACTHL010000494.1, read on the forward strand.
ATACTTCTTCATCCGGCGAGCCGCCTAAGCGAGGCTATCCCGAGCACTCTCCATCATCTCTTGCCGATCAATAGCAAAATGATACACGGCAGGACATTTCCCTCCTGTCCTCCTCTTCGCCACCTCTGAAGGAGTAATAGGTTGGTATCCGTATGCAAGCTCAAACGGACTCTTCTCCGTTGATGAATACCGATGAAGATTGGAGCTAAACTGCGCCACATCTAGCAGACTTAGCCAATTCTTCTGCGAAGCAGAAACAGAGTGCCGGAGATACTCTTCCAACAGAGCATTGATCCTCTCCGTCTGTCCATCCGTTTGTGGATGATTCGCTGTTGAAAACTTCAACTCTGTGCCCAACAACCCGAACAACGCCGTCCAAAACCGCCCATCTCGATCGCTTATGATGTTTTCCGGTACCCCCAAAGTGATTCACCACATGCTTCAGGAACAGCTCAGCAGCCACCTCAGCCGAACACACTACTGGTGCTGGTATGAATACCACATACTTTGTGAATCGGTCCACGACCACCATCACTATCGACATCTCTTCCACCTTAGGAAATTCGGTGATAAAGTCCATGGAAATTGATGACCATGGCCTTTCCGAAATACTTAACGGCTGGAGAAGACCGGCCTCCCGTCTTCTTTCCGACTTGTCTTGTTGGCACACGAAACACGTCTTTACATATGCTTCAATGTCTTTGCCCATATCCGGCCAATAATAATGTCTTATGAGCAAGGCCTTCATTCGCTCACGACCGGGATGTCCTGCCCATGGAACATCATGATGCTCTCTAAGGAGCTCATGCCGAATCTTCCCTCCTTTCGGCACATAGAGTCTATTGCCTTTGGCGTAGAGAAGCCCATTCTCCACCCAATACTTGCGTACGACTCCGTCTTTGACATCTTTGATCAGCTTCAAATACTGACTGTCCGTCTTTGCTATCTCCTCGATACGACTTTGCAAGTCATTCTCCACTTGCGTTAATGCAGCCACATACTCAACCATCTGCTTCCGACTCAACGCATCAGCCACCTGGTTGTGTCTCCCCGGTTTGTGCTGCCATTCAAAGTCGTATTCCTGCAAGAACTCTTGCCAACGAACTTGTCTAGCGAACAGCTTCTTTTGAGTAGCAAAGAATGTATTGGCAATATTATCTGTTTTGACAAGAAATTTGGTGCCCAGAAGGTACATTCTCCATACCTGTAAGCAATGAACAACGGTGAGCATCTCCCGCTCATGCGCTGAATAGCGCTGCTCCGCGTCTTTCAGCTTCTAACTCTCGAACGCCACCGGATGCCCGTTCTGAACAAGGACCCCGCCAACGGCCTTGTCTGAAGCATCGGTGTGGAACTCGAAAGGTTCTTCGAAGTTGGGCAATGCTAAGACTGGTTCACTTGCAATTGCACTCTTGATCTTGTCAAATGCAGCCTGTTGCCTCTCGGCCCAGCCCCACGGCTGGTCTGTCTTCAACAAATCAGTGAGCGGCACGACCTTCCTTGAATATCCCTCGATAAATCGGCGATAGTAGTTGGCTAAGCCGAGGAAAGATCGTAACTCCGGTACCTTGGACGGTGCAGGCCAGTCCAAAATCGCCGCCACCTTAGCCCGATCCATTCAGACTTCACCCCGAGAAATGATGTGCCCAAGGAACTTGATTTCCTGCTGAGCGAAATGACATTTCTCCAACTTCACATATAGCTGATGCTCCCTCAATCTTGATAGTACCTGCTTTAAATGAACAAGGTGATCCTCCGTGGATTCACTATAAACGACAACATCATCCAAGTACACCACCACAAACTCATCAATGTAGTCCGAAAACACCTGATTCATTAAGTGGCAAAAAGTTGCCGGAGCATTAGTCAAGCCAAACGGCATTACAAGGAATTCAAACGAACCATAGCATGTCACACACGCCGTCTTGGACTCGTCTCTCTCTGCAATCCTGACTTGCCAGTACCCCGAGCGCAAATCCAACTTGGAAAAATATGTTGCCTTCGCCAACCGATCGAAAGAGTCCTGTATGAGAAGAATTGGATACTTGTTCTTGACCGTGATCTTGTTCAAAGCCCGGTAGTCCACGCACAGTCGAAGAGCGCCATCCTGCTTCTTCTGGAACAATACCGGTGCACCATACGGAGCCTTTGACGGCTGAATGAAGCCACTATCAAGAAGCTCTGTCAGTTGTCTCCTCAGTTCCGCCAACTCCAACGGAGACATACGATAGGAGCCCGGGCAGGGGGTTTGCAGCCCGGCATCAACTCAATCTGGTAATCTATAACACGCCGGGGTGGGAGTTCACGGTGTAGTTCCGGCGGCATCACGTCTTGAAACTCCGTCAAGACTTCAGCCACTGTTGAGGGTAGATCACTCACCAGATCATCCTGCACTTCCAATAAAGCAGCAACATATGTGGGCTCTCCATGTTTCAGCCCATGCACCACCTGATGTGCAGAAAGCATCGGCTCCTTCCCTTTCTTCTCCTTTGCAGCTACTCCCTCTACAAAGCATGGGTTCTTCTCATTCATAATAAGAAGACCACCCAAATATGGAACAACATCAGCCTTCACAGACTTGAGGAACTCCATCCCCAGTATCAACTCGAAATCATCCAGTGTGACCGCCAGTAGATCAATCTTCCCTTGCCATCCACCCATGTGAACGATTACGTCAGAGATCTTCCCAGTCACCGACAGTGCCTGGGAGTTGACTGCTTTCACTCGGCTCGTGTGCGTCCCTGACATGCACCATAGCAACAGGTCAGCCTTCCTTGCAAGAATAGTTAGTTAATTCCTGTTTGCATTACAAAGCACAGTGAAAATAAGAACGAGCGAACAAACCCGAAAACCCCTCGGTACGAGAAACACGACACAGGAAACCCATTTTGAGAGAGAAAAACATAAAACTCTCTTAGATTGAGAAATGTTTACAACCATGACCAAAACCAACACCAAGTGGTCTTGTCTCCTCCCAAAGACTCATTTGACTCTATTACAAGAGCTACCCCAGATCCAAGGTTGATTGAGCCCCATGCCCAATACAGGTCTGGCGTGAATTCCCTAATTTCACTTAGCATGCAGTGTCCTCTGACTCGACTGTAGCTTTAACCAGCCATCCTTGGTCACAGCGCGCAGCAGTACCGGTCACGCGCGGTAATAACGCGTTCCATCCTCGCCCCTGGCTCGGCAACGCTCCCGACCACGTGCCCACTTGCATACGCCTGCGTAATGCCTTGTCAGATCCGGAATCAACTCTCGGTCACCCGGCCTGATCAAGTGTCCCGCCCCGCCTAGACTTGCTAGAGATCCAACACTCTACATGATGAAAGTCTTGCAACACTTGACTCTTGGTATGGGTGCGCCTGCCCCACGCGCTCGTCGGTCACGCGCACGCCCACGGTCCAGTGCGCGCGCGCCTCACGGTCTCAGCCAATGATCATGCGGGATATTTCACCCGCCTTTGGTCCCGACACAACACAAGCGCCGCGCCCCCCGCGCGCGCTACCAAATCCACGCAGCTGTGCGCCCTCGTGGCTTGGTCTATGTGATACTGTATGCCCGCTGACCAAGTGTAAGATCATCAACCTTTACATAACTATCTATCAATATGGACAAAAGTAAATAAAGAAAAATAATAATAATATTTTATATACGGATAAGATAACTTTATTGTTTGATAAAAAAAATATTGGCAGAAAATCTTTTGAAAGAAAAAATTAAAATAAATAAATAAATAGATAAGATGGCAATTTTAATGGGGCGGCCCAAATGCCAACCAACTTTGTCGATGTGATGAGCTCTGTGGGAAAATCAGCTATTCCTTAAGTAATTCTATTTTTTAAGGAAGTGGCTTCCACTTGATCCTTGACAACGTGGGATCATTAAAACTGAGTTTTGTCATATAAGTAAGAATTTTTACTCAGCTTTACAAAATTTGTGTTTTCAATCTGAGTTTGGATTCGTCACAGGAAATTAATACGGATATTCTTTTTTTCAAAATAATGAAAATTAATTGTCAAATTAGAAAAAGAGGGAACGTTCCAGATCGCTCCTAGCCACCGCAGTCCACTATTGACTATATAAACTAAATTTGGAAAACAAAACAAAACAAAAACCTTTAAAAAAAAATTAAAAGTAAAGGAAGTGGCGAAACTTCCATTTTTTAATCCTTCTTGTTGTGCGAAGATCAATCTCGTGTTCCGGTGGACGTCTTCATGACGATGTTGGGCGTCGTCAGGCGAAAGATCGGAAGCAGAGGCCTCCCCTGCTTCCGTAATTGGCCTTTTTTTTTTAATCTTGAAATTTTTAGGCTTCTTTTTTTTTTTGGTTGATTTCTATCTTTGTTTGTTTTAGTTTCATTTTGTTTCGGATTTTTCGTGTAGATTATTGGCAATTCAGTGAGGTCAGCACGTCCTGCGGTTTTTGCTCATCCGGAGAAAATTTCAGCCAGAAATGAAGTATATTGCTACTTCTTTTTTGCTTCATTTATTGTTCCGATTTGTACGGTTGTTTTTTTTTTTTTTTGGGTTAATTACTCTTGTTGTTACTGTAAAATTGTGAATTGTATAAATATTTTGAGTAAATGAAGTACTGGAAATCATGTTACTGCGGTTCCTTTCTTGAAAGTAGCATCTCTGGCTGTTTCTTGTTGTGGACAGAGGTTAATATCTAATTCTCATATTTTAATTTGACTCTCTGCTTGCAATGCATGTGACATTAATTGAAAAATGACTAGAAAGACACCATTTTTCATACAATCAAGGAAAATGCCATTGATTTTTGCTCTTCCTTCCTTTGTTGCTTATGTTTGGATTATGGTGTTGGAGGGAATGCTTCTCAAAGTTCATGATATATTACTTGAAGTCTTGAATTCCTATCAGAAAAGTCCTTTCACGTGGTTGCACTCTAATTTCAGATAGTTCTGGTACTCATCACTGATCATCATATGCCTCCTTTTATGTTACTTATTTTATAGACAACTTATTGGGTCACACTCTCACATAGAATTAGATAACTATTGCTCCTTGAAGAATCATGTTTGTAACCAAACTATATTGTGGAAAGTGGTCCATTCATGTTCAACTTAAGAGATAAAACCTTCAACTGGTTAGAATTTCCTTGTGTGAAATGAATGCCAGTTTTTAATATTTCAAATTCTGCCTTCATTTTTTCTTGAAATTTTATTTACATTTTCTTTTTTATGTGTATGCAGGCCTTATTTCTATGCAGTAGTGTCAAGAACTTTAGTCATCATGTCTTTCAGGGTAATTTTCTCCTTATCACTTTATCCTGGCTACTTGATTAATTTTGTAGATATTTAGGAGTTTTACTTGCTACCTATGTGATTTCTTACTTTTTCAATGTCACATTATCTCAGGTTACACACCTAGCTTAAAACCAACGAGGTTTGTGGAGCCTATATTCTTTCTCCTTTATATTTTTCTTTTCTAGAACTACTCATATTTTGTTCGCTTGGATCTTCCTGAGTACAAGGAATTGCTGCAGAACATGCTTTTTTGCTTCTATTTTTTTTTTCTTTAAATACTTTTATATGGATCTTGCAGGGAATTTGGCAATATGCTTTTAAAGGAATGTCCTCTTCACATTCAGAATCGGATGCTTTCCTCTGAAAATGGTAAGTTATCTTGTTTTCATTTTCGCGGTGTACCAGCGGCTATAGTTGTTATATCTGCACTGCAATTTTTAATGTTTCTTCATTGTTTGTGTCCCAATGAAGGTGACGTAGTTGATGTAGTTGTGCCATTTATGGGTGAATCTATCACTGATGGGACGCTGGCGACATTCTTGAAAAGTATGTACTTACAGTGTACACACCTATCCTCCCTTAGATTGCAATTTTTTTCCTTGTTGTTTATGAAGAGTGTGCAAAAGCATGCTATCGTTCCCTTTTTATACTTTTTTAGTTCTGACATAGATATATACCATGATAGAGCCTGGTGATAGTGTTCAAATTGATGAACCAATTGCTCAGGTTGAAACCGACAAGGTATTTAGTTTTCCTGTACAAAAGCCATGCTTGTTTTCAGCACAGAAGCCAATTGAAACTCCTGTTATTCCTTATTTCTCAGGTGACAATTGATGTAGTTAGCCCTGAAGCTGGGGTTATCAAAAAGGTTGCTTTCAATTTTCTCAGTTCTCTGTGCATGTTTGAACTCAGTTTCTTTGTGTTAATGTAACTATTACAATGCTGATTTTGGGAATCTACTGGCAGTTTGTAGTGAAGGAAGGTGATACTGTTACTCCAGGAACCAAAGTTGCTGTCATTTCCAAGGGTGAGGCCAGTGTAACACACGTTGCTCCATCAGAAGATCAATCAGGTAAAGACACTTCACAGACACCACCACCGCCACCCAAAAAAGAGTTTGAGGAAGGAGCTCCCAAAGTTGATACTGCAATTAAGGAAAAGCCTAAAGTACCATCTGCAGTACCACCTAAAACTTCTGCTTCAGAACCGCAGCTGCCTCCCAAGGAGAGGGAACGACGAGTGGGTCATAGTGCCTTTCCTTTTTTATTTTTAACAGTTTTTAGATGTTTTGGTTTCTCTAACTTTCTTATTGTGATTTTGCCATTAAGATTCCTATGCCGAGACTAAGGAAACGAGTGGCTACCCGTTTGAAGGATTCACAGAACACATTTGCAATGCTGACTACATTCAATGAAGTTGACATGTTTGTTATTTGGGTCCTACATATTTTGGCTAATTAATAACATTTGATGGTGTACATCTTCATGTGGTGTTATGGTTTCAGCATATTATACTAAATAACACTGAGAATCCACTTCCTTTCTTGTTTCTTGTCATTTCAGTATGTGATTGTTTGCTTGGTATAGGACCAATTTGATGAAACTTCGGTCTGACTATAAAGAAGCCTTCTCGGAAAAGCATGGCGTGAAGTTGGGTCTTATGTCAGGTTTTGTGAAAGTATGACATCTGAAAGTTCTAATTTCAGTTCTCATGGCATTCCTATGTATTTTCTCTGATTTTCATGGCCTCTCTCCTTATATCCTTAGGCGGCTGTAAGCGGACTTCAGAACCAACCAATTATAAATGCAGTTATTGATGGTGATGATATCATCTATAGGGACTACATTGATATTAGCATTGCTGTTGGCACTTCAAAGGTTTGTTGATAATCTCCAATATTCATGAATTAAGTTGGGATGAGTACTTGTCCTAACCAAATGAGATGTTATGGCTAAGGAATTCTGATTTTTTGCATTGTGCAGGGGCTTGTGGTTCCAGTTGTTCGCAATGCTGATACAATGGGCTTTGCGGATATTGAGAAAGAGATTAACAAACTTGCTCGTAAGGCTAATGATGGGACAATATCAATTGATGAGATGGCTGGCGGCACATTTACAATTTCGAACGGTGGAGTTTATGGGAGTTTACTGAGTACACCGATTATCAACCCTCCACAAGTATGTTATTACTAGTTACTCACAGACATTGCTTTTTTTCTTCAAAATTTATTTTACTGTGAACCTAATGACTTGCTTTTCCAGTCGGCGATCCTCGGTATGCATTCCATTGTAAACCGTCCAATGGTTGTTGATGGCCAAGTTGTTCCAAGGCCCGTGATGTATCTTGCTCTGACTTATGATCATAGACTGATTGACGGGAGAGAGGCAGTGTTTTTCCTGCGTCGAATCAAGGATGTGGTTGAGGATCCTCGCAGGCTTCTCCTCGACATGTAAGTCTGGTATTTCACCCCTTCAATGCTCTTAAAATAATACACCTTGCTTATTCAAAAACTCGGTAAGGTGGTTTACTTGGTTCATATTCCATGTTTGAGTATTATTTGAGTATTATGCCAAAGTTGAGATCCTGTAGATTTTATGCATATTATTAGGCTGGTTCGATGAAGCGATGTAACATAATCTTTTATCATACTTTTATCATGCCTATAATCAGTTGTCTGGTCTCATCGTATTATGGCATTATGGATTGAAATTCAATACACGTTCCTCTTGCCATTTTGAAGTTGCTTTTTTCCAAGCTAATGTTACAGATGATTGGAAAACTATAGATGAAGCACAACTATGCCATGTGGAATTTTATTTCATTCCATGCCACGTTGTTCCACATGCATTGTCTTTACCTAATCACGGTCTTATATGAATTAATATTCTTGCTTGTTTTTGTTCCAAAGATGAAAACTCTTATTGGTAGTTGGTTCTATTCACAAATTTTAACAGCAATATTTAAGGTGTGTTTGATCCGACAAATCTAGAGTTATAGAGATCAACCTAACTTTTTCGACAGTTTGGTTTGGGTATAGGTCGCGATCTAGTATTTAAAAATCATTTGATTTTTCAAATATTTCTAACGCTTGAATTTTCACTGATTTTCATTTTCGATGGATGAATCGGATGAATTTATTCGTTTTGATGGTATGCCACTGTATAGACGTGATAAAAAGAGGGCCAAAAAATGTTTTTTTTTAATTAATTGTATGTTTAAATTGGCAAAACAAAATAAACAATGATGTTTAGCTTCCCAATTTTTTTTTCAAAACAGAATTTCCTATTATTTTGAAGCAATCATTATCAAAAACTTGTACAAAATTATATTTCCCAATGTTAGGAAGGATGCCTAACAAGCATGTGTTACAGAGTTCCCGAACTCCCAAATCTACTTATTAAACTAGATTTTTATACTCTTGTTTCTGTAGCTAAATTAAATGTGGTAAAGAGTTTTGGGTTGTAGGGTGTCGGTTTGTAGTCCGAATTTTATGTTATCAGATGAAGGTGGACAGACTGGATGATCAAATTCTCGAACCATGAGTAAATCAATAAATCAAAAATGTTTGGGAACAAAATACATCTGGCAAGGATTCATGCATAAGAGTGTGTTTTGTATTTGGTCTAAGTCTAGTCAAATTGAAAGATAAAAGTTTGGTTAGCCAACATAAGGCACTAAATCCGGCATGGGATCTGGTGGAGCCACATGAGCAAGATAATTTCTTTTGAGACATAACACAAGGGTTGTCAGGTCGGTTTTCATTATTCTATTGCATTTCACTACACTGCCCCTACCCCAGTGCTACCCCATTTTTCAATTTACAATACAAAGGAACCAAAAAGCAGGTGCTTTCTGAGCAAGCTCCATGTGCTTCCTCTCTTGGAACTCAAAATCTTTTATTCTTCATAATGTTAATAATATATATTATTGATTTTATGCTAATTTTCTTAATCAATATCATCCATGTTTCATCATATTTCTAAGGGTATTTTTATAATATTCTTATTTTTAGACCACGGATGGACCGGACCCTCTAAATATTTAACATATTATGTACAACAATGTATGTGATGTGCTCATATATGTATATACATTTGAAGTTATTAGTATAAAATAAGTTTATCTATATGATAATTATGTTTATACACAAATTAAGGACAAATTTTCCAATATTTATATATATATATATATATATATTAAAATTAAATCATTAATCATGGAATTAAATATTAAAAACTAGGATATTGCGGGCTTGATAAGTTTAATGACAAGAATGCCCTTGGAGACTTCGAATCAAAACCCGGTATAGAAAAAGCCTCGTGGGATCGGGAATCTCTCCTATCCCATGTGCCTGCCAGAAGTGGACAAAACCGTCATTTTACTAAAATATTTGGGAATAGCGTTCCTTCACCGCCGCACCAACGCACCACACGAGTGGCATTTCCGTGATTATCAGAAAGTTTGTATCTTGTTTAGTAACTGAGTATCTATAAACTCATGGCTCGCATTCTATGTTCCTCCCAACATATGCCGAAATGCAAGACTTTGTTCTGAGATTCGTGCTCTTGTGCTTCGCCGCCGGCGTTGCCGTTGCTTTCACCGACGGTGAGTTATCTCCATTTCTATTCTTAGCTTTTTTTTTTTTCTTTTTACAATTATATATATTTGATCTCTCTAAAGGAGACAGTAATATTCTTAGGATATTAATGCCATTTATTAAATATTCAAAAGTTTTTAGAGCTTGATAACAAAAAGAGTGGCCTAATTTAGTCATCTTTCAGAATTCAGTAAAATAATCAATAAAATTAAATCATAATTTTTCAAGTAGTGAGTTTTTAGTCTATCAAGAAGAGGCAGCATGCGTACCGTATTATGCTTTTTTTATGAAAATAGATATATACATCACGATTTTATATTAAAAAAAAAAGAAAAAAAAAATAAGTTGCAAAAAACCCAGTGAGCATTGACATCTTTGATCAAATGAATACAAGTAGACCACCAAAAAAAAAAAAAAAGATTTAATTCAAAAAAAAAGAATGTAGTAATATTAATATTAATATAAAAAAACAATTTAATATGAATATCTTATGTATACAGGACTTCTACCAAATGGTAACTTTGAGTTAGGACCGCAACCAAACCAGTTAAAAGGGACGGTGATAAAAGACCCTCATGCAATTCCAGAATGGGAGACATCCGGCCTTGTAGAATACATCAAGGCCGGGCAAAAACAGAAGGACATGATCCTCATCGTGCCGGAAGGATCCTTCGCCGTCCGGCTAGGCAACGAAGCTTCGATAAAGCAAAGAGTGAAGAGCCTCAAGAAAGGGGAGCATTATTCATTGACATTCAGTGCTGCAAGAACATGCGCACAGAATGAGGCTCTAAACATCTCAATTAGCCCGGACTCGGACGTGATCGCCATGCAAACAATGTATAGTAGCAATGGATGGGATTCTTATGCTTGGGCTTTCAAGGCTAAGTCAAGTGAGGTGGATGTATTGATTCACAACCCTGGTAACTCTGAAGACCCTGCTTGTGGGCCCATCATTGACTCTGTTGCTATGAAGACTATTAGACCTCCTAAGTTGACCAACAGTAAGTTTTTTTTTTTTTTTTTTCTATATATGCATTATTGACTTTTAATTAGCTATTATTAATTAGTCTGTACGGCTTTTACTTGTGGTTTTAATAATCTAGGTAGTATAACTAAACTTATATTATTAATGAGTTATTCTGTCTTTTCAATGCTTTTTTTTTTTTTTATAAATATCTAGTTAATATTAATTGAAAAGGTAATTTTAAATATAACTCACACCGCACACAATAATGCTTTAGCCTATTGACATGGAGTCTTTTGCATGCTTGCTAGAGGAGGATCAAGGTGGACTCCAGATAACATGCATGCACTTGACGTAACTTGTACACTTTAAAAATCATATTAGTTAAGATATATTAGATAGAGATTTGATTAACTCCGTAAAAGTAGTTTTTCTACCAAGACACTCTTTAGATTTTGATATATACATTTAATGTAGCTAGGGATGTAAATGTAGCAGAATATCTTTGTTTTTTACGGAGATCTGCCCTGACGGGACGGGATTCTCTAAAATAACCCCCGCTGAGCAGGAAATGAGAGGAATCCCCTCCCTCCTTACTAGCAAGGCTGCGGAGCAGAGAGTATTCAATGCCCCGCGGGATCTTCGTCCCACTCCCATGAAATTCCAATGATTAATATAATTCATTAAAAAATAGATATAATATTTATTAAAAATAACTCATATCATTAATTTTATTTATTAAAAAAATCAAATATTACAATGATTATTTATTTAAGAAAATTATTTGACTGTACTTTTAATAATTGTGAGAATTTTTTTAATACAATTAATATAATTCATTAATTAATTATATTCCAAAAATGAAAAATAAAAAATAAAAAATATTGCAGAAAACATGTTGAAGAATGGAGACTTCGAAGAGGGTCCATACATCATACCAAACACAACATGGGGAGTATTAGTTCCGACAAACATGGAAGACGATGACTCACCCTTACCCGGCTGGATCGTCGAGTCAGCCAAAGCCGTCAAGTACCTAGACTCCGCCCACTTCTCGGTCCCAAGCGGCCACCACGCGATCGAGCTGATCGCGGGCATGGAGAGCTCCATCGCTCAACTCGTGCGCACAAGGCCAGGCCGCACCTACGCATTGGCCTTCGCCATCGGCGACGCCAACAACGCTTGCCGAGGGTCCATGCTCGTTGATGCTTATGCGGGCAAGCACACTGTCAGAGTTCCTTATCACTCGGAGGGCAATGGCGGGTTCAAAAGGGCCGCGCTTACGTTTAAGGCTGAGACCGAGCGCACCCGAGTTGTGTTCCGGAGCTCGTCCTACAACACCCGCAGCGATGATCTCAGCTCGCTTTGTGGCCCGGTTGTTGATGATGTTTCTCTGCTCAGCGTTCGCACTCGACGTCTCCTGATCACTCTGTGATTATATATAATCGTTTAATATTGTGATCACCTTTCGGTTGAAAAGTTTTATTTTATATTGGGTTTTACTTTTATTTTATTTTATTTTGGTTTTTTTTTTTTTTTTGCAAGAATGGAGGTGGATTTATATATGAGTATGATGAGTTTATTGATGTGGTTTGAGAGATGATTCTTCTTTGCATTCTCTTTGGTTGCTTTTTTTTTTTTTTTTTTTTTGCTATTTATAGAAGGGAAAAATATCTTGACAGGGTGCCATCCATATTTGTGGTTTGAATATTCTTTTAGTTTATTCTTTTAAATTACTTTGTTTATTTTTTTTAAAAAACACCTTTTTTTTTTTCAAGGTAAATGTATGGAGTGTAACTGTAAGCTCAAAAACATATATGTCTTTATCCAGTGTGGAATGAAATTTGAATCCGTTTTCTCATCAAAACACAAACATTGTGTGCGTAGGAGACTCTATGCAAATATATTAAATGCCAAACTTCAACCACGGAATCCTCAAACTCAAAGCTCAAGCAATGTAGAGAAGCGGGGAGTAGGAGATGAAGATAGACATAAAAGAAAAAGGGATCGAAAAGGAAAAAAACGTCAAAGATTCATCATTCAACATGAAACAATACTTAGCATTTCTAGAGCGGGAGAGTAAAGAATATCTCGATGTTCTCAAGGGCAGTCAAGTAGTAGAGAAGCATACAATAGAAGATTGCATGAAGGTGTTTAACTCAATGGGTGGCATTTTTACATAGGAAGAAATGTTCAAAACCACCCAAATTATCAGTAAAGATAAGAGCTACTGTGAACTCTTCTTATGTCTTCAGAAAGACTATAAAGTGTCATGGTTGAAGATGATGTTTGCGAAAATTGAGTAATAGACAATGAGGGTAACTTTGTTATAGAAATTATTATCGAAATTATTACAAAAATGATTACATATTTTATTCTTATAGAATCAGTGTTTGGTTAACAAAATAAAAAAAAATATTACATAATAAAAATAGCCGTTGGAATATAATAATTGATAATTTAAATTTAAAAAATAATCGTTATAATTTTTTCTATTTATACACAATATGGCTCCTTTGCAACTACACATACTATTTTTTTGTTTTTGTTGAAAATCTTCATAGTTATAACCATTGTTTCAACATAAATTTCTTAAATCTTTCGAGAAGAAAAAATGAAGAAGATGATCTATTAATGCTCAGCATTTGGTTGAGGCAATGTCCAGCGACTTCCAAAGGTAAAGACATCACACATCCATTCTTACAGGTGCTGCATATGTACAAGAAATTCTTGAATGTCATCCGGAACACTGCAAAAGAGAATTTCGTATGGAGCCTTACATATTTCAAGCACTGGCTGATTGTTTAAGAGAAACATCTCTCCTCTGCAACTCAAAACGGACAACAGTCGAGGAACAACTAGCAATGTTTATGTACACCCTTGCTCATAATGTTAGTCATTATTATAGTAAAGTAATTAAAGCTGTTAATCGACTTGCTCGTGAGTACATAGAACCTCCATCGACAATCACATCGCCGGTTATTCAGAATAACAGAAAATCTTTCCCATATTTCAAGGTGGGTAAAGCTATATATTATTAATTTAATTGTAAATTTATTTTAGTCGTTGTAAATGCTATATGTTTGTTTATTTTTTTAGAATTATGTTGGTGTCATTGATGGAACACATATTCCTATCACATTTCTGTGGATAAACAGAATCTTTATAGAAACAGGAAGCAAACACTATCGCAAAATGTTATTGTCACATGTGATTTTGATCTTCGTTTTGTATATGTACGAACTGGTTGGGAAGGATCTACATCCAATGCTAGGATTCTCCAACGTTCGATCGAACAAGGCTTTGAAGTCCCAACAGGTAAATATCATCTTGTAGATGCAGGATATGCTGACACCCCGAATTTTATTGCAATATATAGAGGAGTCCGTTACCATTTGTTGGAGCAAGGAAGAGCACAATCTAGACCGAGCAATTATAAAGAACTATTTAATTTGCGACATGCTTCGTTAAGGAATCATGTTGAACGCATCATTGGTATTTTGAAAATGGGATTTCCGATACTTAAAGCAACAACTTTTCTTCCAATCGACTCTCAAACCGATATAGTAGTTGCTGCTTGTATCAGGGACGGAACCAGAACTTATTAATTGGGCCGGGGGGGGCTGGGGGCAAAATGTCAAAAACGTTTTTAGTCAACATAACAATTGTATTCGATACAAAATAGTGAGATATTGTGACATTTAATTAAAACAATCACAAAAAAAACATAAAACATTTATCTATGCACACTCGAGCTAGAACTGCCATATGTGCGACGCATGCTACATAAAACATTGTAGATTCGTCTCATTGTCAATAGTTAATGAATATTTATGATTCTATGAATATGAAACCTTTGGTATAGCTAGTCTTATTGAAACCTATTTTGTTATGCATTTTTCTATATAGATTTAACACTAAACATTATTTACTTATACATTCATTATGATACATGTTAATATTTGATATTTGATATTTTCAACATTTTAACTCATCAAGGCATTTAATCAAACACATTGTAGGATATTTATAAAAATAACGTTTATCATTCATGTTCTATTTATTTCACCCATAAATTGTATACATTCATTCTCATTTTCAATAAGCAGTAATACATGACCACTGATTGGATGATCCAATAATTAAAAAAAATACTAATAATCTAATATACATACTCAGTAAAAAAGCAGAGAGGATGGAGCGAACTCAGTGAAGAAGTAGCCAAGCAGAGAGTAAACTCAGGTTGATAACTTGATGCAGTAAATGTTATGGTGGAAAACTGGAAATAGATTTTGATTAAAGGGTAAAACTGATATTTCAAGTGTTTGAATGTTGGTTAGGTTTGAGAAGGAAAGAATGAACGGCAGAGATTAATTTCATCAAGATGAGTGGTCTAAGTTTGAGGCAGCCTCAAGAGTCAAGATTGGTTTTCCAATAAACGGTCTGGATGCGATCATCAAATGGATGAGTATTAGTTCGAGGCAATAGTTAGTTGGTATGGTTTAACCAAAGTGCCGAGGGGGGCCTGAAGCCCATGCTAGCCCCCCCTTGGTTCCGTCCCTGGCTTGTATGTTGCATAACTTCATCCGTGCACATAACGGTGCAGACATTGTTGAGGAATTTGATGATGAAGCCGAAGAAAGTATTGTTCCTAATGGAGATGACTGATACGGCGAGGATGTTCACACCATGAACTCTGAGCGAAATGCAGGTGCCCGTAAAAGAGATGAAATAGCAATGCAGATGTGGGATGATTATTATACCTATCGCCCAGCTAGAACATAGGTTTATTGATTTTTAATGTATTAGTAAAAAAAAGAGCCATTGCCTACTTTCACATTTTTCCAATTACCTACTAGTCAATATTGAACACAGCCTAGTAAATTTACGCAAGATTAAAGAAAAGAATATGAAAATTGGCAAGTACAAGGAAGCCCCTGAATAATAACAATATCAACAAAACACATAACAATGTCAAGCCAAAAGGATATTTTAACAAGTTCATCCATGGCACCTATTACAAAGTCACACTCACTGTCTATCACTCAATTTTCATGAACATCATCTTCAACCATGGCACTCTATAGTCTTTCTGAAAACATAGGAAGAGTTCACGAGAGCCCTTATCTTTAATGAAAAATTGGATGGCTTTGAACATTTCTTCCTCTGTGAAAATGCCACCCATTGCGTTAAACACCTTCATGCAATCTTCTATTGTATGCTTCTCTACTACTTGAGTACCCTTGAGAACATCGATATATTCTTTACTCTCCAGCTCTCGAAATGCTAAGTATTGTTCCATGTTGAATGATTAATCTTGGTTTTTTTTTCCTTTTTGCTCACTTTTTTTTCTATGTCCATCTTCATCTCCTACTCCTGCTTCTCTACATTGCTTGAACTTTGGGTTTAGGATTCCTTGGTTGAGTACAAGGAAGTTCCACGTCCATGTTATCATCATCCTGCATCTCACGTATAGGTGATGATTGGAGTGGATTGTTTGGAGTAAAAACACTTGGGCTTCTGGAGAGCACTGGTGATGTAGAAATATCGTCATAATCATCTACACCACGAGAGCGTTTTCCTTCAGCATATCTCCCCGCATAACAAATATATAATATGTCAGTAAATGTAAATATTAAAAGTTAAACATTAGAAAAGATATGCTTACCCTCATAAACCTCATGCAATGCCATGAAATATGGAAATGGTCTGTTATGCTACTTCCTGACATCTTTATTTCTCTGTTTAATATGGCCCAAATTAGATGAAAGTAATTAATGAAAATATCAGTCATTGTTTATGTGCATACCTCTAGTAGTGGTGCCCAAACATCGTCAGAAGCCGATACAATGTGTCTTTCATAGTCTCATCCAAAGACACTTAATTCAGAAAAATCTTTTAGAAGCTTGTAGCTTTTTTTTAGCTCTTGTTCTAATACTTTAATTTGGTTTATGGTGATGGTTGGAATGGAAAATTTGATTATCATGTCGCGTACCATTTTGTTCCATGCTTCTTTGTTCCAGCCATTTTGTGAACCGTAAGAGTATTGTACTCACCCAATAACCTTACCAGGTGAGCCTTGTGAAGTTCATTCCACTTTGCTCTGCTTTCATTTTTACTTTCACTTGCCATATGAAATGTTGATATTTTGATATACTAGAACTCTATATCTGCATAAATTATTAATCAAACATCAAATATTCACACCTCATAAAAGCTCATATTCATAGTCATAGCAACAACCAAGATGGTTCAAGAAAAGTAGCAAAGTTTTAAATATGACCCTAAAAAGCGAGCTATAATTTCAATATGACTATAAGATGAATAATTTTGGCAACAAAATTGATAATAGATTACAATAATTATGTTTAAAGTAGATACTAAAGGGGGCTTTGAACATGAGATTTGCAAATGCCACTAATATGTAAGTCCAATGCATGACTGAAAGGACTAAGAGAACTAAAACTTACAAGGCATCAGCAGCAACTTGCTGCTTATAAGTTGCAAAGAGGCAGTAGAGTAGCAACTTACAAGAACTCGAAATTTAAAAATTGGATCTTACTCCAACCAATACAGGTAGCGATGTTCAGAAGTCCACATTTCAAGTTCTCTCCTGCACCTCAGGGTTTTGCCCTGAAAAAGCATCTAACATGTTTAGTCCGTTACCATTCTCCAAAGCTAACACAATAACTCATCTCCCATTTTGAATGTAAGACTATTCAGTTCATTTCTACGGCCTCTATAAGTCTTAAGCATAGTAGCATTCTACATCATGAAGCCTTCACAGATTTCCTTTCTTCATATTTGGCTCATGACAGCATATGTATCAGATATCATTCTCTATAATCAAGTGTCAATTCATCCATTAATGAACCATGTAAATCTCTTGCCACCAACAGAACAATTGAACTGATTGATACTTCTCTCTAGCATTAGACAAGCATTAGTAACATAATTATAAATTTTTAGAAAGTAGGATTAATGTTAATGTGAAATTCATGCCAACCCTCTGTTGGAGTCATAAAGTGGCACCTAATAAACAACTCAACTGGATAAATCCAATGCAAGTTAGTAGAGAGAAAGCTGTAACTTGTTCAAACTATCAGTCCTTTAATTTATACGAATTTGGAAAAATTTGTTCATTTCATATCACACAAAACAAGCACTTTAACAGTCATACAAAACAATATGAGACCAATTTATCCAATAACTTACATCACATCTGTTATTTGGAATTAGTATGATGGATTTGAGAGCAAGCACATAGATCCCAGAGAATTCTTCAGTGACAACTAGAAACAAAGTTCTAAATCGATAAAAATCAAAGAATCTTCTAATCAATTCTTTTTAAAAAAAAAATATAATGCTATTTGGAATAACCATAGTTCTTTTTTTTATCAAAATTCCCAATTAAAAATTTCAGCTTTACCATTCACCACAAAACCATAGTTCCAATCAAACGAGCAACAAGATCATCATGTTCGAAGATTGCCTCCCAGCTAACAATGCCAACAAAATTTTCATTCGATTTCATCCAAAGAGTAAAAGCCAAGGATTTCACTCTAGATCAACAATACTTCTTCGATCATGGATTCAAAGCTAGAATTTTATTCATTAAAGAAGAAGAAGAAGAAACAGCTATATAACCTTGTAGATTGGGCAACTGACTTTGAGCTCAACGGCACGGCGTCGGCTTTCGACACCGGCGTTGGCCTTCGGCTGCGGCGTCTCGGGTGCTCCAGTGTTGGCCAGCGTCGCTATTCAAACCCTAGAAATCAAACACCTTCTGCCGCCCTAGTTTGAGAAAGAGAACAGGAGAGAATGAGTAAACACCTTCACGCACTTCAGCATAAAAAAATATTTCACTCTGAGTGGAATATTTTTTATGCTATAATCCCCACATTATGCTATAATTTTGTAGTGTAAGTTAGATACCCAAACAGCCATTATGGCATAATTTCGTCAAAATATTATATTATGCCATAATGTATGAATTATAGCATAATGTTGGGTTATCTAAACAGGCCCTAAGATTAAAACATGATTATAAAATTATAAAATATTTAAATGAAAAAATTGCTCATTTAAAAAAATTTAAAAGTATTTGCATACTCAAACCTTGTAGCAATGTCAAGATGGAAAGAGCATATAAAGTTGTTTTTTTTTTTAAGAAAAAGAATGGTCAGTTTTTTGTGTAAGAGTTGATTACACTACCACGTGCTATTACAAATGTTAATAATTAATTATTGGAAAACCCAAAATCAAAAGTGTTTCAAATCTATAAGTAGTATCTCCATTACTTGCAATGCATTTAGATAAGAATTATTTGATCCTTACAAACTATTATTGTTATCTCATAGTTCACTCTATATGATAAACTAATTATACTTATGTCAACCAAATGCATCATGCATTATGTTGTTTAAGAAATTGGAGCTAGCTACAAGAAAATAACACTTTGCCCACGGACGATTTCGTGGGTAAAATCGCACAAATTCCTGGGTAAACAACGTTATCCACGGATTACCCACGGATTACCCACGGATATGATTTCCTTACTAATAGCCTCGTGGGTAAACCATTACCCACGGAATTTTCCCTTCCTGGGTAAGTTACCCAGGAATACATTCCTGGGTAAATGATTTATATCCCTGGGTAAATATTTTGTGAGATTGATAAAAACCCAGGAATTACCCAGGCTTCCACTCGTGGGCAATCGCTGGGTATTGTTTTCAAACTTACCCACGAACTCTAGCGTGGGAAATTTCTGGGTATATATTCTTATGTTTTCTAGGTATTTTCTGGGTAATCCGTGGGTAAAACTCATGTTAAAAATATATCATTCATGGGTAAATATCATATTAAAAATATATAATCCTGGTTATTCTCTGCATAATTTTAATAATACAAATAAGCCATTAATGTGCATTTCATATTGTACCTGTCAATTTAATCACAATTAAAATATTATATAAAGATAGCAATTCCAATAATTAAAACCAAACTATAACACAATACAAGTATTTATTTATAGAATTTAAAGTACCACATATAAGTCCATTGCAATAAACTAAAAGTAAGAGTACATAACTACCTTAAAAAAACTACGAAAATTAAAAACTGAAGTGTAGATATTTAACTAAGTCCATGATCATTGTTGTCATCTCCACCTCTTGTACCTTCATCATGTTCATCTTGTTGACTATTGTGAGCATTTTCAAATTCATTAGGAGAAGGTATACCGATGCGATCGCATAATACTTGTATCGTTTTTGTCAATTTAGTTATCATACTACCTTGTGTTTGAACCGTCTTACGCAAATTTGTCAACTCATTACTAATCTCATCTTGATTGTGGAATTCAAATGAGTTTATGCTTCTATTGTTGCCATCTTTGTCGCCGCTACAATAATAACAAGATGATTGTGATCCAAGGCCATACACCCTTCTCTTCTTTTCACCACCAGCTGCCTCATAATAAAGTGCTACTTCATCAATTGGACGAGGTGCATCATCTCCTGATCCATTATTTGCTTGGGATGTCTCTCTCAATCTTACCACTTTATCCTATAGATACAACAAAAATATACAAATAAGCCAAAGTCTACTAATGAACAATTAAAAGTTAAAAAAAGTGAATTATATTGACTTAAAGGACTTTAAAACTTACATTGAATGATTTAGACCTCTCATCAATAAAGTTTTGCCCATCATGCTTTTTCGTATGAGTAAAAATAAATAACTCGTGCGGCGTCGGTACTCGACCCAATGAAGATGTCTATAAACGGACAAAATATAAACTTCATTCATATTAGCAACTAATATGTACAAGCAATTTAACTATGAGAAAAATCTATTGAATAAGTAGAACTAAATGTATTCAACAACACAAAACTTCATTGGTCATGTAAACAAATTATATTTACCCCACACAATATAACATGTTAATTTAATGAATACAAGCAAACTCAAAACTCAAACAATTTTTATTTATATTGAAACAAGCACAAACTCATCTACCACTCAAACAAATTGCATTTTATACTTACAAGTTTGTTCCCATGTTCAGTATGGGATATTGATCCTCTAGTATGAGATGATGGCCCTGCAACACTCCTTCAATTGTTTGAATTTTGTTCTCTTTTTCTTTTAAATTCATCGTTTTCCCAAGCAACTTTCCAATACCTCCAATCATCTTCCGATATATATTGTGGTTTTTTTTCAGATTTCCTTGTCCCTTAGAAAGTCACTATATCGTTCTGAAGCTTTTGTAGCCCATGCCACTTTCACTTGTGTCTCCATTGAAGAATCCCACATGTAATGCTTCTGAAAAATTTTTGAAATTATCAGAATTCAATTATATGAAAAATGGAATCATTAACTTAAATTCAAAATAAATATACCCTAAACTCCTCGAAATAAAGTCTTTCATAGTTTGCGAAACTTTCTTCCATGTGTAGCCTTCATATCTATCTTCTGCTTAAACACCTTTGTTAAGGTTCTAACCTGTTACAATCAAGTATACAAACGAAATAATATATGATAACATACAAACATGCATTTTTGAGGTAAACACTTACAATCCATTCCTAACATTGATGTGATGCCTGCCTCCACTACATGTATCATCTTGTGGGTCATTACTTGCTTGAGATACAATAGGTGTTGGAACATTAGTATTAGGAACCTCATTCACAACATCATGTGATGCATCCCCATAGTTTGCAAGCTCATTTGTAGTATCATTAGGTTGATTGGCATTTTGAGGATTCGTTAAGGTGTCTTGGTTAGTGGGATTAGTATGCCTTCCACTTGAGCTTCCTCCTCTGCGTAGTGCAGCTCTTCCTTTGCCTCTAGGCATCTCTGGTAATATATATACCAAATTTTTCATAAACCACAAGTAACACAAGAAATGTATAAACATTACAACAATAACAAAAAAAAAATAATGAGAACAAAATAATAATTTCACACAACATAACGTAGAAGTGCTTCATAATATTGGAATATGTTCTGCACATCAAAGCAAAAAAAAAAATTACTCATCGCTATCAATTGACATATTTTCAACATCATCATCTTCAGCATCTGTCACTTCCAAATCATGCTCAACTGGATCTTCAAAATTAACATCATCATGTCCATCATCTACATCTACAAAAACACCATTTAAATCATTTAAAGATGTTACTCCATCATCACTTATATCAACCAAATGCTCCTCTGCTTCATCATCTTGGAATGGCAAATCAATTGTGGGAACATCAACAATAGATCGAGGTTTGATTCTACACACAGCCCACCAATCAACCTTGTCACGCTTCATACTTGGATAAGATGCATAATACACTTGTGATGCTTGCTCAGCCAAAATGAAGGGCTCATACTTATTAAACTTTCGCCTATGGTTAATATCAATAAGATTGTAGTCTTTGTGGACTTTCATCCCTACATTTGGAGTTGGGTCAAACCAATCACAGTTAAAGAGCACAACCTTTTTAATTGAGAGTGCAGGATATTCCAATTGGATAATTTCCTTTAAAATGCCATAGTAGTCACTTGATATGTCACTGTAATTAGAACCTTTGATGCACACTCCACTACTCACAGTCGATCTTCCAGCTGTGCGATCATTTGTGTGGAATTTACACCCATTCACAAAATACATCGTGTATGTAGTCACATTTCTCAAAGGCCCCAAGGAAACATCTTTCATGATTTGACTGCTAACATTGTTATTTGGGTCATGTGCCTACAGAATAACCCTTAATTAATACCCAAGCTAAATAAAATAATAGAGTATGTATAGGATTGATAACACTTACATAGGATCTAAACCAGTTGGCAAATTCAGTCTCGAGCTTAATGTCAACTTGTTCATCAATCATACTAGGTGCATTTGCCATTAACTCCTCCACAAATATCCTTTAAATGACAAATATTCCTTAATATCAATGAGTGTAAAGAAATTATATGGTTGTTGGATTAATAACAAAAAGTTTACTTAATATAATGTTGAATCTCATCGCAATTTAATAGGACATAAGTTGTTGCAGCATGGTACTCTTCATCAGTCAACCATCTCAATTTTGCCCTTCCATATGATCGGCCAGGATAGATGAATATAGAAAGATTTTCTTCACAACATATCGTTGCACCTCCATCATCATTACGAGGCACCCTCCTCGTCTTTGTGTTAACATGAGCCTCAAAATAATGAGAACAAAATATTGATGCTTCTTCAACCAAGTACGCATTGCAAATTGAACCTTCGACTCTTGCTTTGTTAGTTACTTTCAATTTCAATTGCCGCAAGAACCTAAGTCAGGCATAAATAATTTGTAAGTCGATTAAGTAATATTACTCTAAATTTAAGTATCAAATTTAACTTCTCGTATACCTTTTAAATGGATACATCCATCGATACTGAACTGGCCCTCCAACTCTTGCTTCATAGGGTAAGTGAATTGGAAGATGTTCCATGGAATCAAAAAAACTAGGTGGGAATGCCCTCTCCAATTTGCACAAAATTATAGGAATTTCTTCTTGAAGTCTAATCACGTCTTCCTCTCTAATCGTGGTGCATGTAAGGTCTCAAAAAAACAAGCTTAACTCAGTTAATGCTTTCCATACTGTGATTGGCAATAACTCACGAAAAGCAAATTGGAATTAAATGCTGCATAAAAACATGACAATCATGGCTTTTCATTCCGAAAAGCTTATACTTATGCATGTCTACACACCTTGCCATATTGGAGGCATAACCATCTGGAAACGTAAGTTTTGTCACCCAATCACAAACAACCTTCTTTTCTTCTTTACCCAAGCTATAACACGCTTTGGGATATTTGCCGGTGGATTCATTTTTCTCCAACTCCTTACGCTTGCAATAAATTTTTATGTCCTCCCTTGCCTTTGCATTGTCTTTTGTTTTTCCTTCCACATCCATCACTGTATCGAATACATTCTCAAAAACATTTTTTTCAATATGCATGACGTCAAGATTATGACGAATGAGATTACTACTCCAATATGGCAAATCCCAGAAAATGCTACGTTTGTTCCAACCGCAAGTCTTGCAAATGGGAGCATTCCACTGTTTCGCGCCTAGTTCTATTATTTTCTTCAATTTCAAATCCTCTATTTGCTTCAAAACCTCTTCCCCGGTCAACATCAATGGAGGTGAAGACTCTTCAATTCTGTTCTTTATGAAGTTATTTTTATTTCTTCTAAAGGTGTGATGCTCGGGTAAAAATTGACGGTGACAATCAAACCACGAAACCTTTCCGTCATTCATTAGACTAAAAGCCTTTGAATTCTCCATACAATATGGGCACGCCTTCTTACCTGCTGTACTCCATCCAGATAACATACCATATGCGGGAAAGTCACTAATTGTCCACATAAGTGCAGCCCTCATTTGAAAATTATGTTTCTTCGAAACATCATATGTGAGCACGCCAACATTCCAAAGATCTTTTAGTTCTTCCATCAAAGGCTGTAAATATACATCTAACTTTTGCTTTGGATTTCTTGGGCCAGGTACAATAATAGTTAGAAACATATAAGGTTCTTTCATACACATCCATGGTGGTAAATTATATGGTGTAACAATGACAGGCCAACAAGAATATTGCTTACTAGACTGTCCAAAAGGTTGAAACCCATCTGTGCATAAAATTAGTCTTACATTTCTAACTTCTGATGCAAATAATGGATTTGTGCGATCGAAGTGCTTCCATGCCTCAGCGTCAGATGGATGACATATGACACCATCCTTTTGATCATGCTCACCATGCCACCTCATGTGCGTAGCTATAATTTCTGAAGCGTACAACCTTTGTAATCTTGGTGTAAGAGGAAAGTAATACATCTTCTGATTTGGTATATCGACCTTTCCTCTTGAACATTCTCCTTGTCTACATCTGTATCGAGGTTGATTACAAAACTTGCAACTTTTTCTATCAATATTCTCACCCCCATATAACATGCATCCATTAATGCAACAATGAATTTTCACACATGGAAGGCCCAAATCTGCGGCATACTTTTTGGTTTCATAAAAGTTACCAACTAATTTATTATTAGTCGGTAATTGAACCACAGCATCATAACACTTCTCTGACATGTGAAATTCAGACTTAATATTCAATAATATAGCAACAGCCGATAACTGTGAATGATTAGAACAACCTTCCCACAATGGTGCCTTAGCTTTATGAAGCATGTCATATAATCTTTGAGTTTTCACATTAGGAGTTTTCTCCTCATGGACACCATAATGTGGGTCAAAATTTGGCCCAATCACATCAATTACCATATTACGATATGTATTTGATCCTTCTGCTTCTTCCGTAACAGATGGATTGCATTGTGTTTGCACAGAGTTCGTAACCCGCAAAGGTTCCCCATGGCAAATCCACTGGAAGTAATTTTTAACAAATCCATTCCTTGCAAGATGCAGTTTTACTTCATCTACTAAAAGAAACCTCCTATTTTCACAGTTACAACAAGGGCACCTTATTTTATCACCATCCATAAAAACTGATTGATGACGAGCATATTCAATAAATGACTCAACTCCAGCTAGAAATTCAGTGTTAATAGACCTGCGTCCATCTATAAGTCTATTATATATCCATTTTCGATCAAATAGAATTTTAATAAACTGTGCTAATAGTAGAAATCTGTAAAAACAATGCAAGCAAAAATTTGAAGTTAAGTGTTGTTGATATATAATAACATGGAATAAGTGCTTACATATTGAAAAGATTCATGTGCTCACATCAAAGACTAACACAAACTCAGACCAAACAGAACTGCATACACATAGGAACAATAATGCCATGAAAATGAAAATGAACAGAAGGCCATTAACTAGAAACATTTGAATTTATTCAAGGTAAAACACATGCAAGTTCAACATTTTCTGTTTGTTAAATACAGAACTCATGAAATAGAAAAAAAAAATCACATAACAAATAAATACCTAGAGGAATCTTGCAAAAGCATTTCCAAAATTTTATCACTTAATTGCATTGAGCTAAGGAATAAGATAAATAATAACGAATAAAATCAAACCTTCAAGTGTCACTCTGAGAAGTCCCTCCAGACACTAATTTTGATCTTATGTACTTCAATCTGGAATTATCCTCCTTTCCCTATAAATGAAGAAAGCATGTCATTTTGCAATGGAATGTGAAGGTGACTTGGTCAACAACAAATTTGTTGTGGAATCAACATCAAAAGAATAGGATAAATATTACAAGTGTATGTGACAAAAATTTATAAATAATAAGTGAAGACCTCGGAAGGTATACAAGAATAAAAAAAGCAAAAGAACATTAAATTGAAAGGATAGCAAACAATTTTTCAAACACATTGGAAAAAGTGCATGTCACAAAAATGACAACATATTACAAGTGTATGTCACAAAGATTTATAAATAGTACGCGAAGATCTCGGAAGATAGCAAGGTATACAAAAATAAAAAAAACAAAAGAACATTAAATTGAAAGGATAGCAAAAATTTTTTAAACACTTTGGAAAAAATGCATGTCACTTTGGAATATATATATATATATATATCAGCATGAGCCTAAAATAGAACAACACAAGAATATATATATACATATATATATGTCAGCATGAGTATAAAATTAGAAGTAAAGGAATAAAGATAACCTTTAACTAAAGTCCCATGCGTAGCCTTTATTCCCTTAGTTTTCCACTAACCTGTAAAACCAAGAACCATCCATCATAATAAGATATAACCACTCATAATCCCTTACGTAGTCCATTACTTCATTATCTGTAAAATCTATTCCATCTTTTATGTCATCTTCCATTTTCTAATCAAAAGTTTCAAAACAAATGGCATCAAGGTGGAACCGGAATAAATCAATGGTAAACAAACTGAGGCCAATTCAAGCATAGACAGTAAGTTAGGGGCAAAGAGAGAATCTAACGGCAATCCTGAGACATGAAGTTTTGGAACAAGATGAGCAGGAAATCACTCAAGACACGTGAAAAGTTGCAAACACTATGGCCAGCATTTGAAACAATAACAATGATAGGAAAAATAGACTGAAGTGGAAAATTAATTAATCCAAGTAAAGAGAAAAATGGCTACAAGTCACAAAGGAAAAAGTTTTCAATGTAAACATAAAAGATTTTCACGCAGCATTAGAGTTGATAAAATCATGCAACAAAAAATCAGTGGAGATCAGACAAAAATACAAGGCAAATACTATCAAATGCAGATACAAAACGGTGCTATCAAAGAACATATAGTTGAGTTATATACTTCTCAAAATTGAATCTCTGACAGTCGAGGTTTTTACTAAAGAGCAAATGTATCAGACAAAATAGCTTCCACTCATAAACCCTAGCACAAATTGCTACCATAAATGATATCAAAAGCTCAATCAAGAGAATGAAATATCAAAATCAAGCACTGGCACATTGCAAACATGGAAAACCTCATGATTCAAGCCAACTTCAACAGCAACCAAAAAAACCCAATCTAAGGACTAATGCAAGCATTAACTTTGATCAAAGCACAAAAATTAAAGACTCAGCATCCCCAAACAAAACATCATCAGCAACCCCCGCATCTCCACATCCAAACCCAATGAAACCACACCTCAAACAAACGAAACAAGGAGCAATCAAAGAGATCAGGGTAAGAGATGGTTAAGATGATACCCCATGGAATAGCGGCAAACTTGTAAAAAGCATCGGGGAGATTGGGATCGCGGTGTGGGTGGCCGGCTGTGAGGTCGATTTAGGGCTCTCGACGATGCTCGGGAGAAGAAGAAGCTTTTTTTAGGGCTGTTTTTTTTTCTTTTTAATATACATATTTATGAAAAGTACCCCAATGTTTTCAAAATTATTTGATGAATATAATTCATATATAGGGTCCGTTTAAACAGAGTTATTTATTTATTTATTTATTATCATTTGTATTTTTAAAGCTTTTTTTGGGCATTAGTTGATTGGAACATGGAATTTTCAAAAATATTAATTTGATGAGTGTAGTTATTTAATTTAATAAATGTTACATTATTCATCAAAATTCATTTTTCTTATTTGATAGGGTTTGGAAAGAAGATAAATAAACATTAGGGATATTTCTGTAATATTTCTTTTTAACCGATTATTTATTTTGTGTTATTTGAAAAAAAAAGAAATTAAAGTATGTATTTTATAAAAAAAATAGTATTTTATGAAAAATGTAGTGAGTTATTTGATGAGTATGGTTATTTAATTTAATAAATATTAGATTTTTCAAGATGGATAGTTATTAATTTAATAAAAATTAGATTTTAAAAGAGCCAAAAAAATTATTTTGGAATAAGGCATTTAAATTAACAAAAGTTATTATATCTCTTAAAAAGTTGTTATAAGATCCGAGAATAGAAGAATAAAATTATATAAATCTTTTTTTTGTAAAATCATAATCTTTAAAAATATATATACTCATGTGTATAAATTTTATTCACAAAAATTATTTCTTTATTTAAAAACATCACATAACCATCACATACTATACAACTTTGGTCATTGGTCCATTATTCATGTGTATCCTTAGATTTTAAATATTATTTTATTAAATACTAAAAATAAATTGTAAATTGTAAATGAAAATTCTTAAGTAAATTTTGATAAAAATTATATATCTGAATGCCCAGAGATCACCCAGGGATATTTTACTCACGGATAATACCCCTGGGTAATTTGAGGGAAATTCAATAAAGTCAAATTCAAGTGTTAAATTACCCAGGAATTACCCATGACAACATTACCCACAAACCAAAGGCGTGGGTAAATCCATAGGCAAACATGGTGCATATACGTTACCCACGAATTACCCACGGAATGTGTTACCCACACAGATTTTGCCTGAGTAATGCATGGGTATTTGTAAGGCGGGAACCACCCGCGTTATTTTACCCACGACTTACCCAGGCATTATATATTACTGGGTAAATCATGGGTAAATCCGTGTGTATTTCCTGGGTAAGTATATTATAACTCGATTTTACTATTTCCTGGCTAATTCATGGGTATTGCCTGTGTATTTACCCAGAAAGTGTGTCCGTGGGTAATTTTTTGTGGGTAAATTGATATTTTCTTGTAGTGTGCGCTTATCAAATGATCTCAACTATCTCACCAAAAAAAAAAAAGAAAAATTAAGACAAGACTTCCATAATCAAGTGTAGGTGATTTGGTGTATATTGATTCTAATATGTGTGATCTTGAATGAAATTTAATTTCTTTGTGAATCTATATTTTGATTTTGGTTAATGTATTTGTGGGCTCTATATATCATAATCTGATTAAATATATTCCATAAACTTTTATAATTTACTAAGGTAACTTGTGGAATATAATAGCTAGTGTTGAAGGTTTTCTCATTGCTGAATGTCTGGTTGATCTACTATTCATGCCAAATCATTAAAAATGACATCAAATGTTTAGAATTCTTAGACTTACCTTGTATGTAGACTTTGCATTCAATTGTAGTTGTTTAAGATTTTACGTGCTACTTGTTTAGGTTCACTAAAGTTTTCCAATGAACTTGAGAACTTCATAATTTCAACTTGTGCTCATCTAAATAATAAGTGTGTTTAAATCTTTCTTTGTAACTGCTAAACTTTGTATAAACAATTTTGTTATTTACTAGCAAGCGTACGTTTGCTAATTGATGACTAATTGTTTTGAATCTTTCTTCCATTAATCAATAGTCAAAGTCAAAGATAAAAGATCACATTTATACATTTTTGTTATCTATTCTATTACCTAATAAGTTTATTATACTTTTGATATTTATCTAACTGTCTATACTCTTCTTTTTTTATATAGATAATAATTCGAAATCAATCCTTAATTATACCTACACTAGTCTATCTTGGTTATTTGTACCTAAGTACTCACACCTTAATTGTTTTGCTCTCTATAGCCTCATACCCCAAGTAAATTACAACCACAAAAGTTTTAGGTTTATAATGTTATGACCAAAAAACAATTTTTTCTTAATGGTAAGTAAAGTAAATTGATAAATAAATAAATTAATTAATTAATTAATAATATACAAAACTCATAAAAATTTGGTCCAAACACACAAAATGTCAAAAACAATTTCTGGTGGGCCAGTACACATGGTGTGTGGGTTAAATTATATCCATAACTACAAAAGTTTTGAGTTTATAACGCTATAAACAAAAAATTATTTTTCTAACACAAAACCTTGGAAACACGTGGCACTGAGCACCAAATAAACTCTTTCACATGAAACAATCCATTTTGACTTTATGTACACCTAGGGTAAAGTTTTATAGATTTTGAGTTAGGAAAAATAATTTTTTGACAATATATAGTGTTATAAATCTAAAATTTTTGTGGCTAGCTATTGGTGTAATTTATCCCTTTCAACACTACCTTCTCTTCTTTGTTTTCTTGCTTTTTCTTTCTTGATGGATGCAAACTTGTTACTTGTTGTAAACCTCTCTACTAAAGAAGAATTGAAGAGGAAGAAGATATGCAGGAGATATCAAAGAGAAGCATTTAGATTATAGGTGTTTCAAAAATCATATTACGTTGCAATGTAATTTCTTGAAAGCATGTATATCTTTTACTTGTTGTTAGTTTATCTAATCACATTAATATCACATTAGATAAAAAAAAAACAAAATGAGTAAATTCATGTAATTCAAAAATTATTTCGAGCAATATATGTTTTTTGAAAAAAATCAAAATAAATAATCACTCAAGGTTTTAGAGACACCATCTATTTTGAATCTTAAGAGTGTTTGGTTTTGAAGTGCTCCATAAAAATAGTGGAAGTGCCGTTTTGGTGGAAGCATCAATTTAGTTTGAAAGTCACATTTTTATAGGTAATGTTGGAGAAGGAAGTGTCACATCTCTAATCACTTCCTATATTTGGATTGTGGATACGAAATTGTTTGAAATGTGACTGTTGTACTTACTGATATTTGGTTAACCTAGTTCCACTCACCTCTTCCTGATAGAGGTGAACTCACCTCTAATTTTGTTGCTTGGGTTAAGAGATATACTTAACATGTTTATTTTTTAAAAGAAAATGTTAATAAAGGGTAGATTTCCTCGCATTGATAGGGGGTAAATACTATCGCATTGATATATGGTAATTGTTTTTAATTGGTGTAGTTGACTTTATCTTCTAAATAAATTAATGATTAAGTATACATTTTGTAATTGTTTATGATAATTACCATAAAAAAAACATTTACAATACAAATGTTAGATTAACCTTTTCAAATATTAATGACTTTATACATTTCAAAATGATTTATTATTAATGTAATTTATTACATAACATAAAATTGTATAAATGATATCATTTAGTTATACAATGAATTAATTTTAATTATAACTGACATAGTTCATTTTTGCATTGAAGTTTTAATTTATTTAAACTAATAAAATTAAAATTAATGATTAAGGTTATCAACAGCTAACATATTCTATTTAAACTTATAATTACATTTATAATTGATTAAATTTTGTCCACTTTGTCAAAAAAACAAAAGGCCTTTGTTTTGATGGTACTCGCATACTGTGAAAGATGTCTTATAGGGGTTTTCATTACCCATGGTTCAAAATGTGTCTGAGTCAATGCTGCCAAAAAGGGTTCCTAGCTATGGGACCGGATTTACAGCCCAATTTTTGTGTCCAATGGGTGAGTGTACACGAGTCAGATGATCAATTTCAGGTGGTATGTATGCTCTTAACATGCGGTTTGTTATAAAAAAAAACATAGAATCGTGAAGAAAAAATATCTATGGTTATGCCACAAAACACTTTTATTAACAAAGATACGAATATAGCAATCCACGGCTTATTTATATACCCTAACTTATATAGCTGAGAAAAGATAACAAACAAACATAAAGAGTGAAAATTTCATACAACTGACAAAAAAAGATAACAAGTAAATTTGAAGGATAGGAGTAACAAGTAAATCTGAAGGATGTATGTACATTCTGCACATATTACAAATTCATATGACTTACAAATGCATTTTTACACCCTACACAACTTTGGAAAAAAAATTACAAACTTCAAAATAAAGTCCATATAACAGACAAATGTGTTTTCACATCATGCACAACATTCCCTACTTCATAAGTGAACTTTACAAAAGCATACAAGAGAAGTGTAAACGAAAAAAACTATAATCATTCCATGCTTTTTGGCGAACATCAAAATTCATTGCAACTAAACAATGGTTGCAGTCATCAAAAAATCACTTTCATGCCACCAATAACTCTAAATTTATCTTCAATTCATGGTAGATTTTACAAGAATCAAGCTACATCACTATCATTGGCATTTATAATCCTCTTACATGTTTGCTTTCAATATAAACATATACAACTGCTACAAAAAAATGTAAATATATGAACCAATTGCAACTAATGAAGTAACACACGCATGAGAAACATACCAACTTGAAACACGGATATTTACAAAAATATCGAAATTACAATGGGTGCAAAATAACACAATGCATCATTAAACAAACAATTGCCTCCTAATAAGCAATAAGCAAGCTGCAACAATGAATGGTATTGTATGCCTCCTAATTGCCTCATTGTAATTGTCTACCATGAGAAAATAAACAATCAAACCACTAATTTAATTAAATCCTCAACCTCCTCACCATAATTGAAATAATTGCTAGTTACAAAATAAAAAAGGTTTTTAGTGCCCTAAACAATTTCTTTGCCAATGTAGCAAATCACTCGGAGGATATACAATTGAGGGCATGCTTATACCATGAAGTAAACACAAATAATAAATTTAAATCATCATGCCATTCTAGGGAAATATACCTCATCGCATTACCACAAATATCTTGTACTCGTAATTGCCATAACACCCTCATTTGTAAGGAGAAGTGTTGATAGGAAGCTACATAAAAATATAAGCCATGAAGAAAATGCACATGTAAAACCATCCCGAGTCCTTGGATATGAAGGCATGGGTCATTGGTTATTAAAAGAAAACTACATATGATATCTACGTGCATGTGAAATCAAGTGAAAGCATGCAAGAACTAGCTAGCCTTATATAAGAAAGTAAACATGATAGTTTGAGACATATGCACGAAATGTAGACGATGCATGAAGTAGAAAAAACGATAGAGAAACTAGCACTTAGTCAACCAAGCGAAATAAGTTAGTGATGAGTGCATTTTGTATAGACATTTAGTATACCCTATTGCATGAATTGCTTATCTTTTCGCATGTATTTATGATAAATCGGTACTACTTTGGGTATGTGTATTTAATTGTACAGGAAACCATGTCTTGGAACAAAATAAATAAGTTTAGATTAATTTTGGCACAAAACAGAGCTGGAGTGCACTTTTCAGGATAAGCACACCCGTGCTTAGCCCGTGCTTATTTCAGCACTTAGAAAAAGCAGCCCTTTTGAGAAAGCACACTCTTGCAAGTAAGCACGGGCAGGGAGCACGGCCGTGCTTCTTCCCGTATACTTTTCAGGAATTTTCAAGATAAGAAAAGTACGGCTTCTTTGCACCTAGCAACCCCGTGCTCTTTAAAGTACGGGCGGTAGCACGGTCGTGCTTCTCCCCATGTACTTTACAGGAATGGTAAAATCGATCCGAAAACATGTTTCAAGACATCTCGAGAAAAGCATCGTCAAAAAAATGGCTTAAGCATGGCTATGCTTGATCGGGAACTGGTTTTTTAAGTCCAAAGTTAGGGTTTCATTGAGACTTCTTCCGGATCTTTTCTTCCCCTTTGGGGGAGGCGGCTCGAGGGGAGAGCGACGCACTTTCGGGGGCCGAATCTAGACAGAGAGATCGTCGTGGGAGTGGAGGAACATTAGCAAGATCATCATCGGGCGCCCTCCTACGAAGATTATGAAGCAAGAAGGGAGTTTATGAATTTCATCTTATTCTCTTGTTATTTACCTTGTGTTTCTTGTAGAACCATGAGGGGCTAACCGTCCTCCTGTGCCCCAGATTCTTGAACTCAATTGTTTAGTTGTAGCGTTGTCTCTCTCTCAAATTGTTTATAGAGTTTTATTGATTTCTATGTTTAATCTTGTGTTGCATAACTTGATGTGCATGATTAGCGTAGTTATAATTGTAAAACTTGGCATTTGTTGAGTGGCTTAGTTGTGATCGCCATAGAGCGGTTGCAAACCTCGAAGTGCATGATTCCCACAGTTACAGTCATAAACCTCGACGTTCATGATTTCCATAGATGTGACAAGATTTTGAGAGTACACATAGAATTCGTAGAATGTACCAGATAGACATTGCGGGAAAGCCGCTGCAAGTTTCTCGAAGGGATTAATTTGGGATGCTACTCCCTATCACTGATCTCTCGTCACCTGAAACCTGTCTCTTCCCCTCGTTCTTCCTATTCCCTTTTCTTTTCTTTGTAATTAGTTTTCAACCCAAATCATGAGCCAGCTAGATTTTAAAAATCTGACGAATATCGAAAGCTATACCAGTTCCTAAACTTCCTATAGATTCGACTACCTTATCCCATATTGGGTACATTATACTACTTGTACGATCCTTGCACTTGCGGATACGCAAAGGACGTATCAGTGACATTATTTTCTATTAATGTCATGATTATTTATACATTTTCAAATATTCAGTGACATAATTTTCTAATAACCAGTGATAAAATAATTATGCCATCCATTCATGTGACATTCTATATTCATTATAAATAACTGAACCTTTACACCATATTTCTTGACCATGGAGGTTATCTAGTGCTATCATTTTTAAATAATTGGTGCCACACTATATGCCACCCATTCCTGTAACTATTTCTATTTCTGTCATTAATAGTTGAAAACATTTTTCTCATATTATGTGACAATCATGACATCTAGTGACATTATGCTTTTAATAATGAGTGACAAAATAACTATGTCATCTATTAGGGTGACGAAATTATTTTCATCATTCATAGTTGAACATTTAGCTCATATTTTTATGACGATCAATGATTAAAACATAGCTATGATGTGACGTTCATATAAGTCATCAGAGATATTCTCGCATTTGGCAATGATAATGGTATATATTGTCATAATATATAGTTAGCGACGGTGCAAAGGTGACGATTGTTGTGACGGCGGTTTAGACGTCAACGAGAATTTTAGATTTAGTGATGCTAACAGGTGCGCTAATAATCATCGGATTTATTGTAGTGCCATGATTCACCTGACTAATATATAGAGATGAATTATTCTCTTCCAACATTTTTGTGAAACTCATGTTAGCTTGAAGATTGAAGCCCCAATTCAAAGAAAAGTTCTATATATAACTTCCATTAAATTGAGCGTTGAACAAGAAGTGCAACAACAATAAGATAATTATAAAAAATTATAAAATACTTGATAAGTACCAATAAAAGATGAATAATTGTTGATGGCCGGCAACAAAATTGACCTCTTTACATTTTAAAAATTAGGTTATAGCATGTAATCACAATTGAAAAGAAACGTATATTAACAAACCTAAAAAACAAAAAGAAAAAAAAAAAAAGCTTGATTATCTTAGTTTTGAGTTGTTGGCGTTGGTTTTTTTCTTCTTTTGGCTCTTCTCCAATTGACTGACTTTTCATCCCAGAACTTCATCAACCTTTTGTTCTAACATGTATAGGAACAAACACAGGCTTCTCATGAATTAAGGAGTGCGCATTCTCATTTGTTACCATCACTAACATCTTCTTGACTAGAATGTTGCCCGTCTTTCATATTTCTTTTATTATCATTTCTTTCTCAACTAGTTGTATTAGCTCCATCAATCTGCCTTCAACAATTTTAGTACATTTAGAAGTCAATACGTTTTTATCAAAAAGGTTGAACCACTATGATTTTGCTCTCAAAGCCATAATAAGTGAGTTGATTTCTTTTCACTCATTGATCCAACATTGAAATCACTTACAAGTACTAACTTTGTTTTCTTTTGTTCATTTTTTAGTGCATATGGTTCAAGTATCTCTTTCACAGTATTCATGATAAGTACCTGTAAAGCATGATAACATAACAATCCAAGAGTCTCGAACTTGTATATAACTAGCTACGAGAGATTTTGCTATATGAAAGAGAAAACTTCACAATATAAAGTCACTCATGGCTATCCTCGATTGATTAATATAAAGAAAACTTTTTATCACTTGCTCTTTTAACACAATTTAACCCAATGCTATCCATCAACGCTTCTTCAAACCTCTTGAATATTGAAAGAGTATAAATATTGGAAGCATGTTTCAAAATCTCAAAGCCATTAACTATGCTTAGTGCTCCATGTTATATCAAAAATCCTGATTGAATACTTTTGACAAAATTCTTTTTGCCTTATTCTCTTAATGTTGTATAACTTAAATAAGAGACACAGAAGAATTTATATTTAAATATTATATGTTATTTATAGTCTCATTCCTTTGAGTGGATTTTGTTCTTGATGAAAAATATCCATGTTGAAGGTAAGGCATTACTTTGCTCAGAGTTCATATAATCTCTTGAGCAAAGAGTGATCTTCAATTGTTGAAACTTTTCAATCAAAGCAACCCAATTATATCCAAACTCTACTTCAGTTTCACATCCATAGAAGCATTTGTTAGATTGTGCTTGAAACTCAAAATTTGCAAAATGACCAGCAAGACGTTGTTTACCATCATTAGAAATATGCCACATACACAATCTATGAGATGACTTTAGGAACACCATCTCTGTTGCTTTCTTCATTCCTTAATCTTGATCAATGAAAATGCTTTTCAATTTATCTCATGAGTTTTTTTAAAATGTTTCAAAATAGTCAAACAAATGAATTAATGGTCTCATCCGATAAAAAACACAACCAAATAACACATTACTCTAGTGAATGTTGACTGCCACCAATGTAACACAAGCCAAATTATACATGTTTGTTGGATATGTTGTATCAAACACAAGAATATCTCCAAAGAGTCATAATCCAATTTTGAAGATGAAGATCCAATGCAAGGTAAAAATAATATTTGACTATTTTCTTCAAGGAAGTCCCACCATTATATTTTGATTATTTAAGGATAAACATGTGAAGCTAGGGATTTGTAGTGGATTTAATATAATGTTTGATTACAGTGTTTGTGAAGGCTCAGCATTGATTCTTGACACTTGGAGTAAAAAAAGATAACATATGAATCCGAAGACCCATTTTGAGGCCAGCACAATGGTTGACAACTCCTTTTAAGAGAGTCTCACTATTTTTTTTTGAGGAAAAGAACCCTAAGAAGGGCTAATTTATTAAAAGAACAACCAAATACAAGACAAGAACAGAAAAAGAACAACAAACCAACAAAACAAACAAAACATTAATGGACCAAAAAACCAGAACTGGAGAAAGACTTCATGATCCACCTTGGGAGATCTCTGCCATGGTGAAAGAGACACAAACAATGTAAATTAAGACCATGAGCAGCTAGGGACATTGCAGGTTTATTCCAAATCCTAGGAATACATAAAATACTCGGATTCCCACCAGTGAACAGCAAATGTAAAGAATGAAATAAAGCTTCCTGAGTGCTTCCATTTTCATTAACTTGGTTCTGTTTAATGGTATTGACCAGCTCCAAGTTATCGAGAATTATATGATCAACATGTGTACCAGTATAATGCACGATCTGTAGAGCAGAGATGAGCGCTTTCAAATCAGCATCGAAGATCGACTCAGCTGGGTTGAAGTAGCAACCTGCAAAAATAACACAAGAATTAGAGTTGGAAACAAAAAAACCAACCCCACTCACCTCTCTATCAGGATTCCACGCTTTGGCAACAAATAGCAAAGATTGCCCATTTGAGAAATTGTTCAGCAAGAGTCTGTGTCCAAACTGGTCACCCTTTTGAGAAATTATTCAGTTAGAGAAATGCCATCTAAATCATTAAGACGAGGTAAATCAATCGGTAAAGCATTAAGAATGTAATCAAAATCATCATCAAAAGGTTTACGCCAAAGATTAGAAAAATAGCTAGCAAAGGCTTCCCGAATGCAATCAGGGTCTTGGATCAGAGTTCCATTTCCATCAGTGATTTGAGAAATAGAATTAAAATGCTTACGAATACGATAAATATTATGAAAAAATTTAGTATTCCTATCACCATCAGAAATCCAAGATAGGCGAGCACGTTGAGCCCATTTGATGGAATTCTGACGCTGAAGGTTTGTCAAATTACAATAAAGGCTAGAAAAAATGTCAGGGGAAACATCAGAAAAATCCTCAGAAATTTCAAGAGAAGCAATACGAGATTCAAGATTACAAATCTCAATTTCTAAATTATTCAAACCAGAGGAGCGCCAAGCATTTAAAAAATGACGGGTTCTAGAAAGAAGATGGGTAAAAACATTCAAAGGATTGCCATGAGGAATGAAATCCCAAGCCGATCGAATGACTTCATGACAATGCAAGTAGTCAAGCCAAAAATTCTCAAACCGAAAACATCTTTTATGAAAGCCAGGATTATTATGAACACTCAAAAGAAGTGGGGCATGATCAGAATGGATACGAGGTAAATGGCACGAGAGAATAAGACGCGAAAGCCGAAATCCAACTAAGATTCACAAGGCAACGATCAAGTCTTGCCCGGCGGCGACGGGACCTCTTTGATTATTACACCAAGTAAATCTCGGCCCGGTAAAATGCAAATCAAGCAGTTGATTATCATCAATAAACTCAATAAAAAACTTGGATTTACGAGCATAATAAGAAAAAGGACCACCTTTGTTCTCATCACGAGTAGTTATAGAATTAAAATCACCAGTGATGAGCCAAGGGAGATTAAGAGAAGAAAGGTTGGATAATTCATTCCACAGACGGCATTGAGCGGAAATCCGAGAAGAGTTATAAATGACAGAAATAATCCAGTTTTTAAAATTAGCAGTAGAGACTATTAGATGCAACGCCCTACGAGAGACAAGTGATAGGGGTGACCTGGCCGATGGAGTAATGCCAAGCAATAAGAATACCGCCAGAAAATCCATCCGCTAAAATCGCAGCCCATCTCCATCTGCTAGGAAGCTTTGCACAGAATTTATCAATCCTCTCCATATTCGCTCTGGTTTCTACCAAGCAAAGAATGAACGGCTTGTACTTTTTAAGAAGATTGTGAATGCGCGCAATGGTGTCTCGCGAGGAGACCCCCCTACAATTCCAACAAAGCATCTTCAGATGAGTCATAAAAACAACTTATATATAAAAGAACAAGAAAAGAAACTCCCTTTTAGAAGAAATAATAGAGAAGAGAAGCCTCAAGAGGAGAAGACTCAATCATTATGCTTTCCTCGCTCAATTCTCCCTTTTTTAGAGGAAGAAGTTGACGCTTGCGAATTTTTCCGTATAAGTGCCTCCCTTCGGGCTTCCTCTTGATAATGATCAAGTGTCATCAAGTCATCAGGCTCTTCACTATCTGACATTTGGCTATCTTCATCGGCTGATGAGGGTATCCCAGAATCATCATCTGGATTCAACTGCGACTTTTTTAAAACAGCGTTAACTTTATCGACAACCATCAAATGAGAGTTTAAAGCATTCTCATCTCCTGAATTGATAAGAATGCCGTTTGAAGTATGAAGAACGGGAGGAGGGGATGACACTCGATGAAAGACTGGAGCTTTCCCTTTTCCCTTAGGAACGATCGCAAGAGATAATGATTCAACCGGTTGCGTGTGATCAACGACAACCATAGAGCCGTTGGATTGCCTTGGCTTTGGAGAGGATATGTCATTAGAGGGATCAACGGTTGGATTCTTGGACTTGGGATTTTCGCCCTGAGAGGTCATATCGTCATTAGAGAAACCAGCATGCGTGGCTCGGGAAGCTGAGAGACCACCCCTACCTCTGATGGACCTACCGCCACGTGGAAGGGGAATGATCGCTGTGTTACTGTGGGTCCTTTGAGGTCTCGTGGCTGCTGCGTCAGCGGTCACGTGACCACCCTGATGGGTAGAGGTGCGACCACCGCCGCGGCCTCGCTGACGTTGAACGAGCATGAACGACCCGAATTCCTGTTCAGCAGGTGGCTGGTTGTGCTGCGAAAATTCCGGACTACGATCAACAGTCTTACCACCTACATCCTGAGTCCCCGTACTTTGATTCAAACTCACCACCGGCTCACGGTTTACACCAGAGGACGGAGAAGTTTGAACGTTTCCGGTTACTCTCGAATGAGGGCAAGAGTTCGATCCATGTCCGACCACACCACAATTATAGCAAAAAGTAGGGAGACGCTCATATTGAACAACAACAAACACCTTATGGGTTGAATCTCCCAGCCAGAAGCCTTTGTTCAACGGTTGGGAAAGATCGATCTCGAGACAAACACGAGCAAACTTAGTTCTTGCAAGTGATTCTGTTAGCTCATCGACTTTAAGTAGTCTTCCCATATGGACGGTAATAGTTTCTAAAGAATCCCCATCCCAAAACTCAACTGGTAGGTTATGCAGTTGAACCCAGATAGCGGCCGTGGATAGCTTGGCAAAGGAAGGTTCAAAAAACGGAGACCACGGCGTGAGTTGAAGAACTAACCCATTAATCGTCCATGGTCCTTCCATAAGGAGGCTTTGCATCACCTCTTCAGACTCACAACGGACAAGGAGGAAACCATTTGGAAGATCAGAGATTTGGATGTTACCCATTCCAGACCACTTACCTAGCAAGCTACTCTTAACTTGCTCGAATGGAGGCGGTTTGCCGAAGAACTTCCCGTATAAAGAGTGCTGGAATCGCATCTGGGCCCGAATCAAAAGGTCTTCATTCAAGCGAACAAACTTGGAAGTGGATTCCTTCAATTTGGAGAGGAGTTGTGGATTATGCAACAGTGAGTGATCTGTGTGCCGGGCAAGGTTTGAAGCTACTTGCGCCCAAGATCGAGGCGGAGGTTGAGGGGTTGGGGTGGGTTGCCCCCCACTTGCCATGGCAAGCGGAGGAAGGCAGAGTGTAATCGTAGGAACAGAGGAAAAAAGGAAACCCTAGCAGAGGGGGATAAGGCTTACTCACTATTACCTTTTGACACTTAATTATAAGGGTCAATGTAGATATTCTTCAAACTCAAGTGTTAGGCTAATATAATATTTGATTACTCTTTTCAAATGAGTCGTAGTGTTTCCTCTTAATGCTCATAAGGGTGATAAAAAATAATTTTTTAAAGCCAAAAACTTATTATATATGAGGTCAAACA
Source organism: Dioscorea dumetorum (assembly GCA_902712375.1). Classification (NCBI taxonomy): domain Eukaryota; kingdom Viridiplantae; phylum Streptophyta; class Magnoliopsida; order Dioscoreales; family Dioscoreaceae; genus Dioscorea; species Dioscorea dumetorum. Next base: position 6,891,884 of record CACTHL010000494.1, read on the forward strand.
ATATTTAACTACTCTCTTCAAGGAAATCTCACTAGTGGCTTTTGACACTCATAATTAAGGGTTGATAGAGATAGCCCATTGAAGCTAAAGATCTATTGTGAGGTCAATATATTGTTTAACTATTCCTTTCAAAGAAATCTCTTCATTACCTCTTAATACTCATGGAGATTGATAAAAAATAATCATTTGAAGCTAAAGGCTTACTATAAGGTAAAAGTAGTGTTTAATTACTCTCTTCATTGGAGTCTCACCATTACCTCTTGACACTTTAAGGGAGTTGAGAGAGATAACCCATTGAAGCTAAATATTCATTTGAGGTAAAAATAGTGTTTAACTACCCTTTTTAAGAGAGTTACTATTTTTTAACATTCAAAGAAGTTGATATAGGATATCCTTTGAAGCAAAAGATCTACTGTAAGGTCAAAACAACAGTTGATTGCATTTTTTATGAGAAATATCATTGTCTTTGGCAATCAAGAGCGTAGATAGAGGCAAACTATAGAAGATAAAGATCTATTATGAAGTTGACACAATGCTTGATTACCTACTTCAAGAGAGCTCACTATTAAATTTTGACGCCCATAAGAGCTGATAAAGGCCTTCCATTGAAGCAAAGACCAACTCCGAGGTCAAAGAAATATTTGACTAATCTATTTAAGAGAGTTTTAGCATTATCTTTTGACACTCACTATGTCACTCCCCGTCCCGCGGGACAGGCACGCGACAACCCGAGGAGGGATACCAATGCAACTCAACTCTTGAATCGTCACAAGGCTAACAAACACTTAGGATAAGACAATTCTGAACAGAATTCACAAGTTCAAAATAAACAATATATGGAGCACAAAGATAGCACAGAAGAAGAAACCAACCTATACCCGGATAAGAGAGTTCAATGAAACATGCTAGTCATAAACATAACAAGGTTTCTAAGAAATTAGATAAGTATACAAACCATGCATAAAAGGTGACAAATACACTAATGGATTCATGTCCTTCCTTATATATTGCAACATGTTCCAGAAGAAACATACATAGGATTGGGAATAAGGAAGGTAGCTAGAAGAATGCTCAACACTCCATCCCGCCACAATGCCACCAGAAGCTAAAGTCTGAAACTGAGAGAGAGGGTGAGTAACAAGAGTCACTCAGTGAATGGTTAGCACGATTCCGATAGAATATACAAGATAATCAATAAAAGCAACAAAGCTAAGCTTTCGCAATAATACATATAGACTAGCGCATTTCAGCATATGTATATATATATATATATATATATATATATATAAGAAAACAATAGATAGCATAAAAGAGCCATTTTTTCTCAAATGAGATTTCAATATTTATAACTCATGAATGGCATAATATGAGTTTTAAAACAATAAAACACTATATTCATCATCAAATTAATTTGCTTTACATAAAAACATATTTTTTCAAAATACGAAGTTTGCATCTCAAGCAAGCGAATAATGGTATAGAAATCTCTCTAAACTCTAGCAGTGGCCACGGCTAAGTTTAGAGCCATCAAGGAGCTCATGTCCTTGACATTAATCCACCGACTCCATATATTGACTCCGGACTCCCGATGTTCGTTTAATTAGGGCTCTACGCACCACCTGAAGTAAACAGATAAAATCGAGTCCTCCACACCACCTCTAAACTCGAGTCCATAGGGACTCCTTACTACAGCAGGCGGGTTCCAACCCCATCACCAACACAACCACCATGAAGATATATCAAAAGTACAATCCATATAAATCATTTCACTGGTCCTTGTCCAGGACAGATATTCACATATCGGGAATAAACATCATTACCATATAAACCAAAACCCAAAATTATAACTTGTGCATAAAGTTTAACAGTTTAATTCAACCCCACATACGAACATGGCTATAATTATTTTCATCGAGCATCCAGGGTTTGCTTATAAAATAGAAAACATCGAAATTCCTTCCAAACCGATCAAATCATCGGTTCAACATGATAAAACCAAAGATTTTTTTAAATCAAACCATCAATATATTTAGATAGTATTCTACTAGAAATGTGCAATCATATAACATACTCACAACTTGGTGATAAAACCTCAAGTGCATTACTCATCCGCAGACTCCTTGCCTCGAGCCGAACTCTCACCACCTACCAAAACACAAACACACACACACCCCCAAAAGCAAGCAAGAAGACATCACAAATGAAACCCTAAATCTAAGAATGCAATGCAACCCAAACTAGTCCTAGTGTTGGTCCAAAACAAGGCCCCAGGGTTTCCAAAAAGCTCCTAATGGTTCTTGGCTTTCAATCCAAACCAAGGAAGCAAATAAATGAAAGAGATTTAGCGGTGCTACAGTAGTGCTATAGTAATATACGATTTTGAGGATGAAGGTTACTCAAGATTTTAACAATATACAAAAAGGATCATCCTGCACAACATTCTACACATCAACAAGAAGATATTGCAAAGTTGAAGGTTCAAAAACCATCATTCACCACAAGCCCTAGATTTACTCAACCAAGATGAAAAATATGGATTAAAGAGAAGAAGAAGAACTCATACTTTGGTAATCAAGAAGAAGAAGTGAAGAATAATCCTTCAATCCACAAGCAAAGGAAGCAGAGAGGGTTGGTATGAGCTCTCATTCAAGGAGAAATGGAGAACAAATGAGGAAGAAGGGTTAAAAGGGAAGAAAAAGGGGTAAAAGACCATCATACCCTCATCTCATGACCCTAGAAAAAGCTTCACATGGGCGTGTGAAACATGTACACGGCAGTGTGACATTTTTCACATGTTTGTGTGTGCTTCTAGCATTTGCTACACTAATTCTACTATAGTGCTCTCAAAAACCAAAAAAGCACAAGGGCACCCACACAGGCGTGTAAATGCCTTGTGGCCCCTGAAAATGTCACACAACCTCAAACACGACCGTGTACATGCTTAGGATGACTCCTAGCCATGTGTTCTGTAAAAACACATAGAAACAACTATTTTACAACCATGGACTCTACAAAATACTCAAAACGAATTACTACGCACACACAAAATAGAAAAATAAAGCCACACCAAAGTCCTTAGTATCACACACTGGGACTGATGAAGTTAATCTTCTTAAGCTGAAGATCTATTGTGAGATGAAAGTAATGTTCAACTACTCTCTTCATCAGGAATTTCATCGCCTATAGACACCTAAAGAAGTTGAAAAAGACCGAATATAAAGATATAAGACCTACTTGGGTCAATATAATGTTTGACTATTCTCTTCATCTGAGGATTTCATCGCCTCTTGATACTAGTAGAGATTGAACACCAATAAAGTCAAATAAAACAAAAAAGTAAAATAGAAATCACGAAAGCGAGAAGGAGTTTTTACAAGAATAGAGGTAATCAGACTCTTATGTTTTATATTTGGAAATTATAAATAATCAATTATTAATATTTTATAATTAAGAAATATTAAAATAATTTCAAAACAATCTAATTATTTTACCGGGAATAATACATTTTCTCTGAGGCATACTTTCAATAAGGATCAGAAGTGACAGTGCCTCCACTTTCAAACATCTCCAATTTACTAAAATTATACACTACTCTCTATAAAATGAGCGCTATGAGTCAGAAAATGAGCTACGGATGAACATAAAACATGTATGTGATTTTGTTTCCAATTTCTAATTTCATAAAAATACGGCTTCCTTCGTTTCTGCACTTCCAGAAGTTACCCTGATGAAAACGCCCTTGTATCTGGGCCTATTTTTCTTATGGGCCAAGACCATTAGAATGACGGCCCAATCCATCGAAGAAACCAGAAAAAGGTGTTGAGGATTTCATCGCCACGTGTACGGTGAAAATTGAATTCAGTTTAAGAGCGGGATCATATCGAACGGCTGAAATGATTCGCGTTGGATCTAAGCCAAAGGGCGTCGCGTCGAATGCAAGCGGAGGCGTTCTTTGCCTCGATAAAACCCTCTCCCTCGGAGCGAGCTCTCCAAAGCCCCAACGAGCCGCATCTCCAAATCGAAGCTAGCGATGGTACCACCCTTCTTCTCTCCTTGATTTTCTATCTTTTCGGGGATTTTGAGCCTTCTCTGGCGATCTCTGTTGATGTTTTCCTCGGTTGGTTTCGAGCATTTTAATGGAGTGTCTGATCATCTTTGTTGCAGGCGCTTCCGAGCCAGCAAACTGTTGATTACCCTAGTTTCAAGCTTGTGATCGTTGGGGATGGCGGTACAGGTGTGTATCATGTTAGGATTTGTAGCTTGGTTTCTGGGATTTAGGGTTTTTGGATTCTTTTTAAAATATGGTGCGTTGGGTTTTGATCGTTGTAGGGAAGACGACATTTGTGAAAAGGCATCTTACTGGGGAATTTGAGAAGAAATACGAGCGTATTATCTCTTATACTTGTGTTATTTTGTTGTTTTTATTATTTTTGAAGTTCGTCTCTTTATTTGATTATTTATTTATTTATGTTCAATTTGTTTGATTGATCGGTGGTTGAATATTTTTGCAGCAACAATTGGTGTTGAAGTCCATCCGTTGGATTTCCACACGAACTGTGGGAAGATCCGGTTTTACTGCTGGGATACGGCTGGGCAGGAGAAATTTGGTGGCCTCCGGGATGGCTATTAGTGAGTTCTCAAGCTTTCACTCTTTGTTTCTATCTTTTGATTGTGGGTATGTGCGTTTAGAGTCCCTCTTTTGGTTGCATTTGTGATGTGCAATAGTGCAATGCTCTTCATATTTGTTGTTTGGGCATCAATCTTTTGGATTGGTGTGATATTCTTTGTATTTGTTCTTTTTTATGCTTCAGTGGTATGGAGTACTTTGCACATTGTGACTTCTCCATGGCCCTAATTTTTTTTTTTTTTGTCAATATAAGCTCACAAGTTCTGAAATTTCCTAGATTTTAGGTGCTTACTACCTTTTGTCCCCATCGTGTTAAATTTTGAAGACTCTACCTATCCTTTATTGATGCACTTGATACTTTGTTATGCTGTAATATTAAGCTGCCTTATGTTCTTGGTTTCTCTTTATTATCATGTCATTGCTTAATGTTTGCACACTTTTCTTGAAAACTTCATGTTGGATTTCAGCTGGTTTACTTCGTTCGGACAATGCTATTATGCCAACTATCATTTATTTTGAATTCTATTAAACTGTGAAATTGGTGGATGTTGAATTGCAATTTGACTGCTATAATGCTTAATTTGTTCAATGATGCAGATATGACTGTTTATTTGGTAGATTTTTTAATCACGTTTTTCAAGCAAATGGGATTTCTTTCATTTTACTGTTGCATACTACAGAAACGAACTGCATTTAGTTGTACTTATGCATACACTTCTGCTATACTTTTAAGGTAAGGAATTATTAGGTCCAAAACCTTGCTGCAATTTAACTGTTAGTCGAAAAACATTCTAGTTCAAAATTTCATTAATTTATCTTTGTACAGAACTGTGATTTGAACACATTTAAAATGAAAGTAACAAATGTGTTTGCAAGAAGTTAAAGATCTCTCTCTATGACAGCCTAAGATTTGAATTCTCCAAAGTTTGTTGGTTTTGAAGAATATGATATTTTTATTGTAACATAGTAGTCCATTGTTTACTATTATCATACAAGGACAATATCGGACTGACTTTTTCCTTAATTTTAAATATATTATTGTCATCCAAGGGTTCTCCTGTGTTAGTTTAAATTTGCAATTTTAAAGTTAAAAAGTCTAAAGGGATATGTTCACATTATTTGGATGTCGTGTATCATACTCATTTAAGAATAGTGTTTCTTATGGCTTCTTTTCAAAAAATGAAAATTTACTTTTTATTAAAATATCATTTTTGATTTTATTGTTTATATGTTGTACACTTTAATTTTAAAATTGAGTCATCTTAATAACATATAAGGTGTCTTAAATCCTTGGTGTAGTGTTAGAACTTTAACCACATAAGGTTCTTTTTCTTAATATGTCTATCTCATGTAGTTTTCAATTGAAGCTACATAACATGTCTTCTCTCTTGCCCCCAGTATTCATGGACAATGTGCGATCATTATGTTTGATGTCACTGCACGGCTTACATACAAAAATGTTCCTACATGGCACAGGGACCTCTGCCGGTGAGCTTTATGCACCCTTGCTGGAGATCCATCTTCTTTCTGCTTTGTTAAGGTCTGATGAATATGGTAGTTGCTTGCTCATTGCTTCATTTGGTTGCATCCAGGGTCTGTGAGAATATTCCTATTGTTCTCTGTGGCAACAAGGTTGATGTCAAGAACAGGCAGGTGAAGGCAAAGATGGTCACATTCCACAGGAAGAAGAATCTTCAATACTATGAAATTTCTGCTAAGAGTAATTACAATTTCGAGAAGCCATTCCTTTATTTGGCCAGAAAGCTCGCAGGGTAAAATGAGTATTAATTTTAAAGTTATTTAAAGCTATGTACCAATCATCTTGAGATGGTTCTGATATGAATGTTTGACATGTCACAGGGATCCAAACCTTCACTTTGTTGAATCACCAGCTCTTGCTCCTCCTGAAGTTCAAATTGACCTTGCTGCACAACAGCAGTAAGTGACTTACGTTACCTGAGAATTACATTTCCAGAGATAGTTTTAGTAAAATATGATAAGGAGAGTTCAATCACTTTTTCTACATGAACTTGAACTTGATGCTATTTTTCAATTTTTAGCCAGTTATGAAGTTAGGATAGTCGTATCTCTGTTATTTGTTGTGTGAAGGCTTAAATTTATGCAGTCTTAAATGACAATTGGTATCCATTCATGCTTTTAAACCTGAACTACTGTCCTGGACTGTGTGATTATCTTATTGATTCATAGTATAAGAACCAAACAGAAGCATAGGAATAGCTTATTCCATCTCAATGTAGTTCCCTTTTAAACACGACTGTGGTATGCGGGGTTTTCTGGTGTATTATATGCAAGCAAAATTTTTTATTTTTCAGGTATGAGGCTGAGATAGCTGCAGCAGCCGCACAGCCACTTCCAGATGACGACGATGATGCATTCGAGTAGAACTGGGAGCTCAAGTTGCTGCCAATTGCTTGTTTCTCATTTGAGTTTTCTATTTCTCTGTTATGCTAGGGTTTGGCTGGACGGATGCTTGTTGTGGGCTGCCTTTTGTTCAAACACTATTAGACTTCAAGGTCTCTCTTTGTATCTTTTTCTTTCGTTTCTTCCCTTTTTTTTTTGGCCTCTTTAAATTTGCAAAATGTTATGCATGATGCCTTTTGTTCAAACACTATTAGACTTCAAGGTCTCTCTTTGTACATTTTCTCTCTTTCGATTTTTTTTTTTTTTTTTTTTTGGCTCTTCCTAAATTTGCAAAATGTTATGCATGATCCTTTTGAATCTGGGATCTGTTCTTGAAAAGATCCTGAGGAATTATTCCACACCAATTATTCATCTGCTAGGTATTATATATGAAATTCAAATGTAACAAATCGTTAAAAAAAATCTGTGATAAAACAGAGAGTATGTATAATCATTTGCAAATAGCATGTCAAATGTTAAGCCAAACACAACGCGCATAATAAATACATAATACAACATATAAAGCAAGGAGGCAGCGAGTGAGTTAATGAAGGGTCCTATGAAAATTGCATAGAGACATGAACCCAACATACATTTAATATGAGAATTAAAACCCGAAGAAGCTCAAGAAGCCATCCTGTTCCAGGAACACATAAAAATAAATAGAGCTGCTCATTTGTAGTCGGGTCTGGTCGGGTCGGGTCAGGTCAGGTCGGCCACTAAACACTGCAATGCAATGGACCATCTCTCATGCCATTGTCATTCATTCATTCATTCATTCATTCATTCCCATCCCTCTTAGAACACAAACCCTATCCAAATCCTCCTTCTTCTTCTTCTTCTTCTTCAATTCTGCTTCTTCTTATTTTCATTCTTTGAATATCCCATGCACACTGAACAATCTTCAAATCTAATAGTTTGAAAAGACAATAAGAAACAAGAGCACATGCTGAGCTCTAATGCTGTCCATCATCACCGTACGAACAAATGGACCTGACAACCCCTGTTTCAATAGGGAACACCCCCCTCATTCCACTGCTCTCTTCTTCTACACATCCATTATTCCTCTTACCAACAATGCCAACGCCACCACCAACAACATCATTTGTGCTGAACTTACTGGAAAACACTCACATAGTGCATTGCATGCAATATGCATGCATGTAATGAGAGAGCAGCGTTGGCATGTGTTTACTTTTTTACTCTATTCTTCTTCTTGTTGTTGTGTGTTGTGTGTTGTGTGTAGGTGTAGGACCATGAGCATGCAGTGTGACAAGGCAAAGACAAGAGAGAGACAAAGCAGGGGTCCAATGAGACAGTGAGCTGCATGTATATACATTTATATATATATATATATATATATATATATATATATATATACAATGAAAAATAAAAAATAAAAATGGTCCCTTGGGAGTTCATGCCAGTATGGGCTTGCCTGCTGTCGGTTGTTGGTCGGACCCCATCCATTTAGTTCCCCATTCTCACTCACTCTCTGCTGCTCCTTTCCCAACGAACCTTCATACTCCCCTTCCCCCTTTTCTTACCCTTTTTTCTTTTCTAATATATATATATATATATATATATATATATATATATACCATGGATACATCTAGATTGAACTGTACAGTAGAGCATTTAATAATATTATCAATAAGAAATCTGTCTGTTAGCCTAGTAGTGTTATAATTTCCTGAATTTCTTCTTTTTTTCTATCTATGTGAAACTATATTCTATTGAAATGTTATGTCCTTCATGGGTGGCCAAATGTTTTATTTTTTTTGCACATTTGATGTCTCAAATGTGGTACACGTTGCCTTTTCCAATGCCAGAATAAATGCTTTTTGGTGTGTTTTCTTTGATCTTTATTTAGAGCAAGTCTTTTTTATGCTTGAGAGATTGAGAGAATAGAGAAAATTCAAAAGAGGGACATGAGACCCACAAACAAAAGCTTTTTTTTATTTTTATGTGTGTATGATTTGATTTTAAAGGTCAAAGTCTAAAAGCATGTTTTCTTTTTCTTTCTTTGTGTGTGTCTAAGCGCATGCCTTCAAAGTTTTCTTTCTAATTTTATTCAATCCATGAACTTGTGACTACTCTCTAGATAGACTCACATTTTTATATAATGGCATGCTTTCTTCATGTGTGATTTTTATGCCTGCAACTTGATAAAGCTATTCAATAGATTAAAGCTAATGTGGCAAAGACCAATATTAAAAAAAAAAAAAAAAAAAAGGAGTCGATTGAATTCATATTAAAAAATTTACATCTTCTCAAATATGTATATATTTTTAATGGTTAGTGTATGATTTTTTGGACTATTGGCACTGAGTCTCTTGTGTAAAGTGTATATGTTTTTATTGAAAAAACAAGTTCAATTTATTCAAATTTCACCGATAAAGTAGAGTTAAGACAAAAATGAGTTGAGGTATAATTTTATATCTATACACATCTATTTTATACAAAACAAAAACAAAGAAAAAAAAAGTAATGGCTAACTATTGATTAGTTTAGTAAATTGTTGAATTGCTTAATAATAATTTTTTTTGGTCTAACATAAAGTAATAATTATTATAGATACTTATTTTTTAAGTGTCAGTTTATTATATCAGTGATTATATATCTAAAGACTACTTAATTAAGTAATTCCATCGTGTAAATGAAACACATATATCTTTCCAAGGACTTCTGGGATTGATTGATGTGAAATGATCACTTATTCTTAATCATAAAATAAAATTTAAAGATATGTAGCATTGATAAGATGGGAGTAGTTAATACATATTAGCATATATTTTCAGGGTTAATGGTTAGTTTTTTAACATTTAGAGATATTTGAGGATGACTATTAAATCATAATCTAATAATTATTTTTTATAAAAATGATTTATAAATTTTATAATTAATCATTGTGTTATTATTGTAAGGGTTGATGACCTTACACTTGGTCAGCGGGTGTACATTTTTACATAGGCCAAGCCACGAGGACGCACAGCTGCGTAGATTGGATAGCGCGAGGCGTGTGTTGTGTCGTGACCAAGAGCGGGTGGAATATCCCGCACAATCATGTGCTGAAACCATGAGGGGCGCCCGCGCTGGACCGTGGGCGTGCGAGTGACCGATGAACGCGTGGGGCAGGCGCGCCCATACCAAGAGTCAAGTATTGCAAGACTTCATTATGTAGAGTGTTGGATCTCTAGCAAGTCTAGGCAGGGAGGGACACTTGATCAGGCCGGGAGACCGAGAGCTAATTCCAGATTTGACAAGGTTTTACGCAGGCGTATGCAAGTGGGCACGTGACCGGTACTGCTGCGCGCTGTGACCAAGGGTGGATGGTTAAAGCTACAGTTGTGTCAGTGGACACTGCAAGCTAAATGAAGTCAGGGAATTCACGCCAGACCTGTATTGGGCATGGGCTCAATTATGCTTGGATTTGTGCTAGCTTTTGTAATATGGTCTAATGTGTTTTTGGAAGGAGACAATGCCACTTGGTGTTGGTTTTGGCCATGATTGTAAACATTTCTCAATCTAAGAGAGTTTATGTTTTTCTCTCTCAAAATGGGTTCATGTGTCGTGTTTCTCGTACCGTGGATGTTTTCTGGTTTTGCTCGCTTTCTATTATTTCGTTGTGCTTGTACTGCAAATAGGAATTCATTAACTGTTCTTGCAATGAAGGCTGACCTGTCGCTGTGGTGCATGTCAGGTGCCGCACGGTCGAAGGTGATCGGTTAAAGCTGTGACAGTTATCTTGTTAAATATTGTTATCTATCATTAGGTAATGTACATGAATTAACCGTGACTATTAAATATAAATCGGACGAAGATATTTCAAAATTTATGAAAATCTAAAAGGATTGATACAAGAATAGATTTTGATGTGGACTTCTTGGAATGAGAAGGGGAGAAAGAGATGGAGAAATACAAAAAATAAATGAGATGATGATGATGATGATGATGATGATGATGAGTGGAAAGCTTGAAAAAGCAGTAAGATGGGTTTTGAGGACCAAGGACCAGCATACATGCGGTGCCAAATATCTTTCAATCAAGTTTATAACATAATAATAATAATAATAATATTTCCATTTGTTATGAAAGTAGAAGTTTTATGTAGACCTTAAAACAATAGATTTTCACAACTGTGCAAATGTGGTTCATGAGAGTTTGTAATTAATGGGTCTTTATTGATTGTAATTACTTTATTTATTAATTTGATAACCTTAATTAGGTTGGGTTCTATAAAAAATCTCATGATGTGACATATATAATTTTTAAATTAAATTTTTTTTTTTTTGAGATTTGAGGTTGTAGCTAACAGAGTAGAATTGTAACCCACTATTGATCTCATTAGGAATGCAGGGTTGGAGAATGAATTTGTTCAAAAAATTTACATAATCAGATCGTATTTTAAATTTAATAAAATCAAGTAATTATTCAAATTGAATGCAGGTTAATCAGACCTATACTTAAATTAACATGGATTTAAATATATTTTAAGAAATTATTATTATGATAAAATAATTTTGATAATTTGTACTTCTGCTATTATACGAAATTATATTATTTCCTCTTCCAATTTTTCTTTTTTTGTTTTCTCAATTATGAGTTTTGCGCAAGAATTATGTTGTTATTGTTTTATTTATTTTTTTTGTTTATTGCTGGTTACTATTTTTTTTGTTATCAAATTGTTATCAAATGAACAAAAGATGAAAAATATTATTAAAAAGAATTAAAGATAAGAAGAGATATGAGGAGGAGCATGTGCAGATCACGTGAGAGGGTATCCTGCTGTGGAAAGACGGAGCACATGATGGAGAGGTAATAAAAATCTTTTGTTTTAATTGTTTTGGGGCTACAAGACATCACCCAAAACGACGCTTTTAACATGCAGACAATGCCCCTTCTTTTTCACTCACCTCTCCCACCTCTTGGCTTGTATATATATATATATTGTGAAGTTTAAAAAATGGTTTTACTTTTTAAGTAAGGAGAGAAGGAACAGGAAATATATGTTTTTCATAAATAAATAAATAAATAAATAAAAGTAAAATAGGAAGGAAAAGGGAGATGTTAATTTGTCTTGGAAAGAGAGAGAGAGAGAGAGAGAGAGAGAGAAGAGGGACTGCATTGTTGTTTAGCAGAGGTTGTTATCTTTGTTTATCTTTTGTACTACCAACTCCACTAATTCCCTCTTCTCATTCTCTTTTCCTTCCAATATTGCCCTCCTCTCTCTCTCTCTCTCTCTCTCTCCGTGTCTCCACACACACACATATATATATATATATATATATACTTTTAATTTCAAAAATAATTTATGAAAATATTGGTGTGGTAATATATTTGATTCTGGACTTGTAAATTTTATGAATATATTTGTTTTTTCTTTTATTGTTCACATACCACAACACTTAAAGAAACATTTTTTTTTATGAACGGAAAATATATATATATATATATCTATAGTACTGAAAGCAGGGGCATTTCCGGAACGTTACGAAAGGACAAAACAGCAAAAAAAAAAAAGTGGAGGCGGAGGGGAGCCGTGGGGCCCACTGTCCGAAATGATGGGACATACAAAGACAGCGGTGGGATTAGGTTAGGTTTAATCAGTGCTCGCGCTCCAGATGTGAATTCGCTTGATGATTGGTCGCCACGTGTAACGCTCTCATTGGTTACCTTTCGGGGCCCTCATCTCCACGACGCGTCACGTTGCGTGGGCTAGTAGCTATTAGCCCCCTTGGGATTCCCTTGCTGGGCTGGGGTGGGTGCCGGTACGACGCTCCGCGGGTGCAACGCAAGCCTCTTAAACTGCGCCAGTCCTACTTCCACAACGGGAGGTGATCTTGTGATGGAACTCACGCGGGGCGTTGGGTCCCACCGTATCTTTCGAAACAAAAAAAATTTTATTTGTTTTTGCTAAAAATGGGAAATCAAGATTCGAAGAATATTCCATAATTTGGATGGCGTGGAGTGGATCACAGGAAAGAGCGGTAAAATAAGAGTTTCAATTCAATTATGTATTTATTTATTTATTTATTGTTAAATGTTTGTTTAATAAAGGTTATCAAGTGTTTTTATTATAATTTATTAAATAAAAAGGGACGAATATTACAAGCAGAGAGTACGGTGGGATTTTGGACACTAGTGAGAATTGATGACCTCGAGCCACCCAAAACAAAACTTTAAATATATAATAATAATAATAATAATAATAATAATAACAATAAATTACATTAGCACTTCCTCAAATTTGTCTTGAAATAATTTATATAAGTACAAATTATACGGAAAGTCTAACATAATTCGTTTTTTACTAACACACAATTAAAATAGAGTAATTTTTTGGGTTTTGATAATAAGATATTGAAATAAGTATATATATATATATATATATATATATATATATATATATATTGACAAAGACTTCAAGCACCATCCATTTCTTAGATATTCGAAGTTTGGGATTGTATATATACATATAAAGATCATAATATATGTAATAAACCTAGCCATCCAAATTACCATTCATTTAAATTATATAGTAGATAATCAAAAGTTATAAGAAGAACAAAGTGCAATTCCTGAAAGCCTAATCCCAAAAACATTATTTTTAAATAAACATTGAAAACTTTAATTAAAAAAAAGACTTAATTGGTGTGTATATTTTACAACAATCTAAATACATCATTAATAACAAAAATACTAATTAAATGAATTAATATATAACTGTATAAACCTAAAGTTCATTATTAATCTTTTGTATCTCTTCTTTGTATTTGTCTCCTAATCTTGATAAAATGATGCATAATCTTAGATTCTGGTCTAATAAACTAAACCCTCTCCGCTACTTCAATATTAGTTAGGATAATAATTTATTCACAGTAGTGATTATTTTTTGAACTCTAAAAAATTAATCTCCCATGCATTCCAGTGCTATCCAGAAAAGATTATTTACTTTAAATTATTTCATGAATGCCACTAATACCTTATATTTCATCTAAAGTCCATTTTGTTGTTTTTTTTTTTTTGTTACTTCTTATCATTTTGGTTTTTATTTTATGTCATTCTAAGTGTTTTCAACAAAATTGTGGATTATTTACTTTTACTTTTACTAAAGCCTTAATTATAAAAATAAGAAAATAGACCTTTTAGGTTTAAGAAGGAAGGCCCACTTGAATGATTGAATCTTGTGGACATTGAAGTTGCTTATGTGAATTATTCTACACTATTATGTTCTCAATAAGAGCAATTCATTTGCATGGGGTTAACTCTTACCTTTTTGTCTAGTCATATATCAAAGTCCCACTTTTGCCCAAACATGCATGAAATTGTACAACATGGGAGAACATGAGTTAAGGTTTACAAGAGTCAAGACATGAAAAAAAAATTTTAACCTTCCTTATTTTATATCATATAAAATGCATACAGTGTTTATTTTAATATACAGTAGTATTGAGTTCATATCTTGAAGTTATATAATATAATAACAATTATATATTATAATATGGAATATCTTCTGATATATGACTTAATACTCTTCTATTTATTTGAATTCAATGTAAGCTCTGTAGTTTTTTAATTGTTTTTTACAAATAAATTGCATATGCTCTCAATTTGTTTTAAAAGCCATGCGTTAATATTAGCGTTGAAAAATTACATTAAAATTTGAAGTTTGGGATTTTATTCACCAAAAATGTTTTTTTATGTTCATTTGTATACATTTTCACTTCTTTTATCCACATCAAACAAAACTAGGATCATAATGGTAATTATATATATACAGAGTGTGAATTGTATAAATTTTTATACAAAGTACATTTTGTTTTATACAAGTTTGCCAAGAGGAAACAATTAAATGACCAATGTACCCCCATTTATTTTGCTTTGAAAGACATCTCTTAGTTTTTTTTAATTATTCTTTTATAGCGATACTTTTAGAAAGGAAACCCGTTGTTAAGATTTCAATTGAACTAACCCAACAAAATTTATTGGAGTTCTATGTATTTTCTTTTGGAGAAAATTTAAAATAAAAATTGTGGTTTCACAGATTTGTGAAATAGAGACAATGATTTTTTTATTTATAAATACATAATTTCTATAGTTAATAAAAAAGAAAAAAAACAGTTAAAAATGGTATTAACTCAGAGGATAAAATCATCATTTCATTTAAATCTTGATCATATGATATAAAGGATATATTTTAAAACCAAATAAAATCATGTTGAAAATCATTTTTTTTTTTATATATCAGGTGATAATTTTTTTAAGTAGATTGATGATTTTGTTTTTTCAAAAAGAAAAGTTAATGCTGTTGAAAATATTCTTATGTTCCTATTTTTGGAAAACTAGAAAAATCACAAGTTTTTTTGGAAATTTTTTTTAATTAATTTTTTATTAAAAATGAAAATGATTAAAAACAAAAAAAAAGATAAAGAAAAAAAAAGCTGCAAACATAAAAAGAAGTCGGAAAGAAAATTGATGAATTGGACCACAAATTTTAGTAAGAAGATGATTTCTGAATCAAATTGTCTCCCAATCTCATAAATGGGGAAAAATAAAAATAATACTAATAATAATAAAACAATTTGGACGTGTCACAAAAAATGAGAGCACATTCTGAAAACCAACAACGCACAAAACACTCAACTCCAAAAAATGGCAGTGGCTTTGCAGCTTTTGCTTAAATAATTTAACCACAAGAAAAAAAGGTGACAAAAAATATTACAAATATTAAAAGAAAAAAAAGATGAAAAGAAACGTGAAGGAAATTGCATTCAATGCATTTCATGATTTCCTAAAGACATGGACATGTTTGAAGAGTCCAAGCCTCCCTTCCTTTTTTGTCACCTTTCATTAAAAAAAATAAAAAAAAACTATATCTCAATGCATTTGATTTCTATTTTCCATGTCCTTTGTGATCCAGTGAAGATAGAATCAAACCTGCAAATTCTTGTTTTTGTCTTATATAATGCACTATAACAACCAAAGAAGACAACCATATATATATATATATAAAGTGATCGGTATGAACTTTGTCAGATATATATATATTATATATATATATATATATATATATATATATAAGTTCAAGGATAATATATAATGTGATCTGTATGACCCTTATTTTATTGATTCCAATGATATTTTAAAGGAGAAAAAAAAGAAAAAATTGAATAAAAAAATTGATATAAATAAAGTATAGAATTATGAAGTGCCAATATAAATATATATATGATCAAGCATATTAAATTGATCAACTATATATATATAATCAATTATGAATGATACTTTTATATGCCTTATTAGTCATTAGGGACTATATATGATCGGTTTGCAAGAGATGGTTTACAAAATTGTGAAGATATAGCTAGTGTATTAGTTGGTATTTATGTGATTAATACGCCGCCCTATTATTGGTTAGGTATATCCACTAAGTGTTCCAACTAATGTAGGAGACAAAACTTGCATTAATTATATAACAACACCCAACATGTTTTTTAAATGAAATAGATGGATGTAGGAAAGATTATATATCAGACATAATATTGTTGTGAGATGTTGAACGCGTGAGATGGTTGTTGATATATATATCTATACCTAATTTCTACCATTTATTTCTAGGATCCCAACATCATTGATAATCTATTTTTTCAAAAACAAACAAACAAACAAATAATTTTTTTTTTTTTTTATTCCATGAATTCATATTTCCAATCTGTAATTTCATCAATATTGTGACATAAATATCTAGTTAAATCATTATAACGTACATTATCATTCAATTCTTTGTTTATGCCCGCATTTTTTATATATATATATATAAATTTCCCATTATTTAGACAATAATAATAATAATAATAATAATAATAATAATAATAATAATAATAATAATAATAATAATAATAATAATAATAGAAAAATCTCAAAAGTGCAAGCATCTTAGCTTTATTTGGGGAAAGATCAATACATCAATTGAAGAATAAGATTCTTATTCATTTATATTCATAATTTTTTATTTTAAGCAAGGGGGAAAAACAAAAGAAATGATTGAAAACACATAAAAGGGAAAGATGGATGGATTGATAGATGGATAGAGGTGATAGAAAATTTTCTACTGGATTGACATAATAAGGTCATAATAATATGGGTGGTCACCATGCCTTCCAAGTAAGCAAGTAAGACATAAGAGGAGCTTGTCTTAATTGAGAAATAAATAAAATAAATATAAAAAATATATTAAAAAAAAATATATATAAAAAATAATAATAAAGATAAGTGGGGAGAAGAAGGAGAGAAGGTGGTGGGGTAATGGGTGGGGAACACATGGACCCATTTGGTCTTGGTAGCATTAGGACATGGATTAGGGCAAGTGGGGTCCCATAGAAAACGAATGAAGGCCCTTTTGAGTCCTCTTGGAGGGGGCACACCGGCCCGCCTTCACCGGAGGATTCGCCTCCTCTTTCTCTATCTTCCTCTAATTTTTATTTAATTTAATTTAATTTAATTTAATTATTTATTGTAAAAAAAATTCAATATAATAAAATATATAATCCAACAAAATTACAGTGTGATTTCTTTATTTGGGTCAATTTCAGTTGCTAAGGTTGGTAAACAAAATATGAAAACACACGATTCTCACTGATGGTTAATCTATTCAAGGAAAGAACCCAACAACTTCCTTCATTTCTTAATTAATTATTAAACAAAGTTGAAAAACCAATTAGCATATAAATTATTCAAAACAACAAAATGATTAAGATGATGATAATGATAATCCAATTGATGTTAGTTGGGATGATCCAAATGTACTGTCAAATGACAATTAAGCTTGCGAAACTCAAACATCATCTATCCATTTTAATCACACAAGAGAAGACAAGAAATGAAAATCATGAGACAGTTTACATTGCCTGGAATGGTACCACTCATTCAGATATATATTATATGTATATATCTCTCTGTGAGAGAGAGAGAGAGTGAAGAGCCAGGCGGTATTATTGGGTGAAGACATGACTGATGATTGAGAAAGGACAACAAGTTGGAGTTTAAGAAACTCGTACCAAAGATGAGTGTAAGTGAGTGAGTGGATCAAAGATCCAAAGATTGAAAAAAAAAAAAAGAAGATAAACTAAATAAGCAAAAAATATTTCTTCAGTAAAACACTAAATAAACATCATAAGACCTTTCGTATTATATATTAAAATTGAAAAAAAAAAAATCAGATACACTGATGCAAAAAAGAATGCAGCTGGGTGGCAAATTGAGAGCATATAATGATAACAAGTGGCACCCTTTGTTCACTTGGTTCCAATTTGTTTTATTTCCTTTTTTTTTCCCCTCTCTATAAAAGAAAAACGTCTAACTTCCTCTTTAAATGATTTGTCTCATACGGCCACACTCTTTCTCTCACTTCCAGCACATGCTTGTCCTTTGTCTAAACTGCCAAGGCTAATTTTGTCCATTCGTTCCCAAACTTTTTCTTCTTATTCGTTGACCCTTCTTAACCCGACGGCGGACGCAACGGCGCCGGCCTCGTACTCACCCCCCATCTCTCTCTCTCTCTCTCTCTCTCTCTCTCTCTCTCTCTCTCTCTCTCTCTCCCTCTCTCTCTGTGTACTTATATATATAAATACAGAGAGAGAGGGAGAGAATATATAAATACAGAGAGAGAGAGAGAGAGAAAGAGAAAGAAAGATACATAAATCTGTCTATCTATTCTGCTTTATATATAAGAAGCATAAACATTCCCTTCTATTGAGAGGTGCAAGAGAGAAAGGAGAAGGAGGAGGGATGGAGATATGGAAGTATGTGATAGCATTTGTGGGAGTGAGTGTGTGCATGATGGTGGGAATGAAAGTGTTGAAGTTGGTGTGGTGGAGGCCAAAGAGACTTGAGGAGCACTTTGCAAGGCAAGGAATTAGAGGACCTCCATACAAGTTCTTTCTTGGAAATGTCAAGGAGATGGTGGGTTACATGTTGGAAGCCTCCTCAAAACCCATGATCCCTCCCAACTCCCACAACATCCTTCCTAGAGTCCTTTCCTTCTACCACCATTGGAAGAAGATCTATGGTATATACAATCCAATTTTCCATTCATTTATTTATTTTTATTTTTATTTTTGAATTATTTCTATTTTTAATGATGATGATGATGATGATGATGATGTTAATGATAATGAAAATGATGGCTTACCACCAGGTTCTACATTTTTGCTGTGGTTCGGGCCGACAGCGCGGCTCACCGTCGCTGACCCGGACCTCATCCGAGAGATCTTCGTCTCGCGCGCTGATTGCTTCGACCGGTACGAGTCCCACCCGCTAGTTCGGCAGCTCGAAGGCGATGGCCTCGTCAGCCTCCGCGGCGCTAAGTGGGCTCACCACCGCAAAGTCCTCACTCCGACTTTCCACATGGAAAACCTCAAAGTAAGTACATACATACATACATACATACATATACACATACATACATATCCAATCTAATCCAATCAAATCTAATCAAATCAATCAAACACCCAAAATTAATCGATCCATCAATTTTCACTACTAGGGTTTTTTTTTTTTGCTAAATTTTGATCAATCGATGGCATTCACGCAGCTGCTGATACCTTACATTGGGAAGACGGTGGTGGGGATGGTGGAGAAATGGCTGGCGATACCCACTCCCTCCGGGGAGGTGGAGATTGATGTCTCGGAATGGTTCCAGACGGTGACTGAAGATGCCATCACGCGCACGGCCTTCGGCCGGAGCTACGATGACGGGAAGGCCGTGTTCCAGCTCCAAGCCCGGCAAATGGTCTTCGCCGCCGAGGCTTTTCGCAAAGTCTTCATCCCTGGGTACCGTTTCTTGCCGACCAAAAGGAACACCAGGTCTTGGAGGCTTGATAAAGAGATCAATAAGGATCTTGGTGGTCTTATTGAGAAGAGGAAGGCGGGAAGGTGTAAGAGTGGTGACGATGATGATCATGGTGGTCAGTATGATGGTGATAACGATGACGTCTGCCCTAAGGATTTGCTTGGCCAGATGATCAATGCCAGAGATGGCATCACCGACCATGATATCGTGGAGGAGTGCAAGACTTTCTTCTTCGCGGGTAAGCAGACCACCTCCAACCTGCTGACGTGGACCACCGTGCTTCTCGCCATGCACCCCGAGTGGCAGGACCTCGCCCGCCAAGAAGTACTCCGCGTCTGCGGCTCACGTGACATCCCAACCCGCGACCAACTCTCCAAGCTCAAAACGGTATATTTCTTTTTTAATATTATTGTATATATATATATATGTAATATATATAATGGGTGTATGGTGGTCCGGCGGAACAATTTTATTAAAGATGCTGAAAGTTGGGGGGTTTGCAGCTGGGGATGATACTGAACGAGACGCTGAGATTGTACCCGCCGGCGGTGGCGACGATAAGGAGGGCGAAGGCTGACGTGGAGCTGGGAGGGTGCAAGATACCGCGTGGGACCGAGTTGCTGATCCCGATCATAGCCGTCCATCATGACACGAAGCTGTGGGGCCCAGATGCGGCCCGTTTTAACCCGGGCCGGTTCAGTGAGGGGGCCCGGGCGGCCCTGCATCTGACGGCCTTCATACCGTTTGGGCTGGGGGCCCGTATGTGCATCGGAAAAAACCTGGCCCTTTTGGAGGCTAAGCTTACCATGGCCATTATACTACAACGGTTCTCGTTTCGCCTCGCGCCTACATACGTCCACGCACCGACGGTCCTGATGCTTCTATACCCTCAGTACGGTGCGCCTGTCATCTTCCGTCCCTTATCATCATCACCACCGTCCATCTCATGATAAGAAGAAAACAAACAACAACCATCCAGAAAAACAAAGAAAAAAAAAAAGTGGAGGCGAAAAGAACTTCTAATTTGTTTTTCCTTTTTTTTTTTTAAGTCATAGGATTTTGAGAATCTCAAGCTCACTGATCAAATGATTGCTAACTCTTGTTCTTTGTACCTTCATCTCCTTCTTTCTTTGGGTGTGTAAACCCCTGGTGAAAATGTCCAGAATACCCTTCATCATCATCATCATCATCATGATCATCATGATAATATCATCCTTGTTGTAATGTAATGTAATGTAGATATTGTAAAATGTGTGGTGGCTCAAAGAAGAGGGAGTGGTGGGGGTGTGTGTGGAGAGTGTCTAATAGCATTGATTGTCAGTGTACCAACCGGCAACCGACCAAGAGCCAGGAGTGTTGGAGTTGATGTAAACCTGAACGGGAGAGTGGTGGAGCCCTGCAACTTGTTTGTTGCCCCAATGTACAGCATTTGCATTCTCAACTATTTCATTGGTTCTTCTGCATTTCTTTTGCTTCTTCTTCTTCACCTTCATCATCATCTTTCTTCTGGATTGACACTATTGTAGAATGTAAACTTCATCCTTATTCCCCAACTAGTTCTTTTCTCCAGTCCTACACTTGCTTTTTGTCTCCCATATGTCCCTTAATTCTTCAAATTATAGTTTTTCAAATAAATTATGTCATGAAGCACATGGTATGGGTACAAAGTCACATGAGATATCTTTCATCTTTTAGTGCTAAAAGCAACACACACACACCCACACACACAGACACAGACACACAGAGCACAAGTTAAAAGCAGGTTTTTTTTCCTCTACTGGATGAAGCTCATAGCTCAACATCCATGTCTTGTTTGCACATTCCCCCCCTTTTTAATGTTACAGTGTTCTAAGTTTTGCTGGTCCCCAAGAGGCATGTGGTCAGGCCAATCCTACTGCTAATGCTACTACCACTACAATGTAAATCTCTCTCTCTCTCTCTCTCTCTCTCTCTCTTCACAGAGATGGACATAAAATATAAAAGGAAACAGGAAGGGCAGCATGTGACCCACCATCTCATGGTTTAATTAATAATCCAAAGTTTAGCAAAAGACTTGAGAATTGATAATGAATCTCTTTCATTGCCTTGCTTTCTCTATCTATCTATCTAACTCTAAAGCTATCTCTCCACATCATGTATGTATGGCCATTGATAACGGTGGATTCTAATTCTATATTTCTATATTTCTATATTTCTATATATTTATTTCCCTTTGCCGACATGCGAGGCATGCTTTAATCACAGGACGTGACCGTTTAGGCCTCTGTAACCAAGAAGTTAATCTCAAAAGGTGTGAAAGAAAATTATAATCATCGATCATCTAAATCATCTAATTACTCTTATCATATATATATGTTTCTCATTCCTCTAACAGAAATCCTGTTCATTATAATATACATGCAGTGTTTAGCAGCATGTATTACAACTCCAATGACTATGACTGAATCATATCTCACTCGAATTCAAAATATACAGATTATGTATAAAACTCAAGCATTGAGTAGAATCTGTAAATTAAAAGGCATACCTCTTGTCCTCTTCTCTTCTTCATTGTTTCTACTGAATTCCCCCAATATGGAGCAAATCCACACCTCAATATTCTTTTCTGCTAAATGCTTATCTGCAAGCTGAAAAACAATGACTAAAATAGGGAAAAAAATTTTTTTTTTCCCTGTCAGCAGGAATAAAGATTCTGGTTATGTGAGCTAATGGAGTGTTTTAGCTGACATCAAATATTATAATCTAAGTCAATAGGCTAAGAGCAGACCCCCCATGTGTACAACTTAAATGGTTGGGTTAGCTTAAGCTTGAGTGATGCTTATCAAGAAGACTAATGACCTACCAACACAATAAAAATACAATGTTGTCATTCATGTTTAACAGAACCAAACTTTAGCAAGCGTGCAATTTTCTGTTTCCAATTTCTCTCTCTCTCTCTCTCTCTCTCTCTCTCTCTCTCTATATATATATATATATATATATATATATCTATATATATATATATATTTGATGTGCCACCTACATACTTTGATTGGGATAAGCAGGAATGACTCATGAGAGGACAATAATAGTCGAATCTTATACATGGAAGAAGGTGGTTATCTTAAATAATGGTCCTCAAAAAAATCATGCACAAGATCAAGAAATCTTATTTATTTGCTAAGCTTGTCCCATAATTAAATCTTGTTATGTATTCTTATGGTAACACTTTTAAGCAACAAAATTCAGTCAATGATCTAATAGACAAAGCCAGCCTTATTTTGTTACCAACTACAAAGGGCATAACAACACACACAAGAAGGCAAAGCTTCATGTCAATGAACAGTGTTTTTTTTCCCCCTTCCCTCACATAACATTGATAACAAACACACACAAGGACAAACAAGTTAAGTTGCATATCAAGATAGAAATAAATGCATGATGATTTAGATCACACTATGATTAACATTAGACTCAAGACAACTGTCACCAACAATAAGAAAGAATTCAGTAGGTCAACTCCTGCATCAACCATCAAAGATTCAGAGGCCATGTTACAGGCAAAATGAAAATTTTCTGATCTTAATCTATCAATCTTTGCTTCCTAAACCAACAGCCACAAATGGAAAAAAGAATACACACAAAAGATCACATTGAGCACAGTGAGGGGTCCACAAAGGTTGCCTTCCAGACAAACGTCCAACCACCGGGATGGACAGCTTTGATATATTGAGGCTCTACGGCACCTCATTCCAATGCAAACCACTCCCCCATTTGCTCATCTTAACAACTTAGAAAAATTGGCCAACACACCCACCTTCCAGTTCCAGGCTTCTAAGAAACACATATCACTGTGCATTGATATATGCTTTGATTTTACACTCTCCAATGTCTCCAGCTCATGAAAGGCCTTTAACGACCTTAAACTATAGACTGGGGACCTTTGGTATTGCCCTATTGATACTCCTATATATATATATATATATATATATATTCTACATTTTGTTCCAGTTCCCTAAAAAATTCTCTTGGTTTCAGTTAAGACTCTAGAGCTTGTTGCAGCCCCAAGAACAAGCCAAAGGCCCAGTTCTGCTTTTGGGCTTCGTTTCTCATTTTCTAGTCCTTGATTTATGCCAATCTGTCGGAGCATTGTAGACACAGGGGCATGACCATCTGACAATTTATCGGCAAATCCATCATTCCCTTTACGTACAAATCATAACTTTCATCTACTACTACTACTACTACTACTACTACACTATTCAGAAATGATCTGGAAAATGCAAGTCATTTGTGAAAAACATGGCGTATGTATTGCATATTCTCAGCAAGATGACCATGTGGCAAGTTGCATGATGCACCATGAAATTATATGAGAGAAGCTTGATAACATTTTATCTGAACAAGCATCATTCTCACAGTTGTGTCTAAAGACGCAATAAAAAATATTAAATAAAATACTTTTACACACATATTACAGAGAAAGTTCCATGGTGTTGTTCATATATAGACAAAAAGTAAAATATCAAGGAGCCAATTATAAATTATACACATAACTGATATCATGGAGGTTTATGCAATAAAAAAAACCTGAATCAAGGGACTAACATGAAAATGAAAGGGACTTACAAAGGGAAGTTTAACTATTCTCCTTATTCCAAATGCTAAAATATGCTATAAATTTAATTTGAAGCTTGTGAGGCAACTGGATTATCCTTTCATTGTCCTCGACCCCAAAAAGTAGAATGGATCCAAACAAGGTGGTTCAGCAGATTGTCACATCAGGACAAGATGGTGCACCGTCAGCTGAATTTCAATAAGAAAAGTGATTAGAGAAGAGATTAGACAGGTCCTTGAAGAAATAGATCCAAGTCTATACACAAAGTGTACAAACTTGATTTAATCATTATTCTATGTGGGACTATTAGTGTGATCATCATAGGATAAAATTTTTTATTATCAATAAAACGAAATACAGCCAGGTAACAAATTTATTACCTAACACTACTTCAGCCAGGGGAAATTTTCATAACTAAAATAACTAACCATGTTTGTTTTCTCTTGAGTTTACAGTCTGGATAAATGGTTTGAGCCTTGTTTCTCTACTATATCACGGGAAAAACCAATGACTTTTAATTGATCTTTGACAATCTAAAACGACCCTCATAACACTTAGATCTTACCGAGTATAATCATAAAAACATGCAGGAATATTGTGCATGCCAGTTTACCAGCTACTCTTTCATAGCTAAAATATATAGACAAATACTTCCACCACAGACCTAGTTGAGAGATCAAAGATGCTTCATTCACAAGATATCACACAGTAAGAACATAAAAAAAAAAAAAAAAAAAAGAAAAAAGATCATGAATGTGCTTGCAGATAAATTTTGGAGCATTCTGTGCATGCACATGTTCATTGATCAGGGCATTAATCATGAGCCATCAGATAATGATACTAAGTATACAAAGGTGCATCAGGTGATTTGAGGCAGTTGCATTCAAGATGCACAAATCATCCGTTATAAAATAGTATAAGCCATCATCAAACTAGATAGCTCAGAGATTTAAAAAAGATCATTTACTTTCGAAGGAGATCGGATAAGGAATTGAATACCAAAACAGATGAAATGATCCAAAAGACAGAACTGAAATATGCATATCCTCCCTTCTTTTAATAATAGCAAATATTAAATGTGAAAATAAATAAACACATAATTCCTTTATGATCATGAATGTGCCTGCACATAAATTGTGGAGCAGAAACAGAGGCAGCATAAAGATCACACAGCTACGGTGACCTGCTGATAAAAAAGTTTAATTTTCTACATCTCTGGAAATCATTATTGGTAGCCCAATAAATCAAACACACAAATAACATAGTGAAATTGCATTAATTTCTGATTCCCTGTTACTTTTACACAAAGTGTGGTTGAATTCCAATTGCACAAATTCAGGTAGCTAATGAGATAAATTTACTCAATATTACAAGGGTATCACCACACTCAATATAACAAAGGTATCATCACAACTGCCAATACAAGATTGATGAATGTTTCTCACCTTAAACAACATAACTGTGAGCAGAGGGAGAACAAATTGTTAGCTGGTAAAGGATGCTGACTTTTAAAGGTTTAACTATTCAGAGTTTCTATCTGATTAACCCATTAGAAAAGATGCAGCCTTGTTACTTATCTTTTCTCTTTCTCTGTTTTGAGTTGATGTCTGTAGCGATGTCCTTATTATCTTCTTCCAATTTCCTCCTGAGCCCACTTAATTTCTCTTCAGTTTCCAAGCTGTCACTAGGAAGGTTTAATGCATGAGCTGCTCCTATTCTCCTCTTGCATTCTTTGCTTGCTATGCGATGGTCAACCACTAAAACATCCATAAAACGTATGTCACGTATTAGACAAGGATGTTTTAAGGTGCAAATTGAGTGATTAAGATCCAAATTTTGTACTTGTAGGTAGAAGATTGCTTCGTAAATATGCACCTTCCGGCATTCTGAAACTATCTAGGTATCTAGTAGGATCTTCATCTCCCACAACACTCATCATATAAGTAATTTTACCAGTACATATACACAGCTAACTCAGAGAAAACCTCAAATAGAACTGAGCAGCAAACACGCCATTCATGTCAATTCATATTAAATGTTTATCTAAACTTCCTAAGAAAAATCTCAAGCTGAATAGAATTTTCACAATCAATTGGGTACCTGGTTTAGGATAGTCTCTTCCAATTATGCATTTTGCCTTTTCTTGGACACTAAGTGGTGCAGACCAAGGTTCATATATATACTCCTTTGGCATATCTACAACAACAAAAATATTCCCTGGTTTATATGCTCCTGTAAAACAACCAAATTTCTCTCAAGGAGCGAAAGATAGGCTATGCCATGCCTTTTAACACTGGTAGAAAATGCCTGATAAACTTCCCATCAAGATCATACTTTTTTCCAAATGTAGTCGGGGAGTATATGCGGTGATACTGTATGAAATAAGACAAGAAACATATCAGAACTTGTTCATGGAGAGCAATGAAAAAAATAATAATTTAAGAAAAAAGGCCCTAACTTGGTAGAAGAAGGATGAACAAGACAGCCACAACCAGTTTCCATTGTTTATAGCCCAATCAGAATCTATCAGTTGTCTCTCAAACACATCACGCCCTTTCTCCCAATGAATGAACTAGAAAAGGAGAACAAGATATTCACAAGAAAGCTGATCCGAAAAGAGAACAGATCCTAGGATGAGAACCTGATCATTTTGAGTATTCAAACTTCAAGTAGAAATCAATCAAACAAACAACTTAAAAAATATGGTGTATCCTATCATGTTCAGTTCAGTTTGTTTTATCAAGACTGAAAATTTTGAGACATGTCCTCTCAATTTTCTCCTTGAAAAATAAAACTAAAAAAAGAAAAACACTCTCATCACTGAGAAATTTAGACAGCATAACAAAGAAAAAACTCAATAAAGGCAAATAAAAATCCATGAAATTGTATCCAATTAAACTATGAATAGCCAATATGATAATAGATAAGCTAGAAGGAATAAAACATAAATGAACACCAGGTTCAAACCCATACCAGATCACCACGAGTCAGAAAGCATGCAACTGAATGGCGTGCTAGATGATGCATCCAACCCCACTTCTTAAGCTGGTCTTTTTTAACAAAATACACATCAGATGGCTAACTCATGTATCTTTACAATCGTAAAGTTTTGAACAATTTACATATAAGGAATAACAATTGGAAGCAAAAACAATTTATATAACGGCACAGACCTGGATCATAATAGCATCTATCCAAGGATATCCAGTCTGACCCTCTCTCCAAGCAACAAGTAGTCCTTCATTATCATTCCATGGAATCTAAAATGTTTGTTGATATATTATTTCAGATGAATCCAAGATTCCCTCTTGAATGAAAGTGAATGAAAGTTATGGTATAGCCCCCAGTTCCCAAGTTCTAGTTAGTAAAGGATTATGAGACATTTCCAAATGATTAAAAGATATTATTATAACCTGAAATAAACAGGATTAATTTTGATAGTGAATAACAAATCAGTTAAAAGTCAGTAGAAAGATTGATAAAAAAAAAAACTATTGATAGAAAGCATTGCGACTGTTGACAAAATAATAAAGCATGGCAGGTAAGAACACAAAACATTAGAAATCAGTGTTTCAAGAAAGACGTTAAGATACAGTTTCATAACAAAAAAAAAAAATAGAGACCACAAGAGTGCACCTTGCCTAAACATACCTGCTTGCAAATTTTGTTTCCTTTCATTTGATCAAAATTTGGAGTCCCAAAGGCCACGGTATAGAAAAATTCCCGCCACAATAACTGATATGACAATGTTCACATGGTTAGCTCATATCGTTCACTGGGTACAAGATTTGGAAAGGTACCTATAAAGCTCACCTGCCCAACAAGTGAAACAGGAGGAGATGTATGTTTTCCTACACTTTTGTAAACATTCTGAATGCATTGGTAAAAGTATCTTGAAGAAAGACAGCCAAACTGCAGGTTTGCAATCAAATGATGATCAAGTTATAGTGAACAATGTCAATACTAAATAGTAGTCTCATAAGCATCTTATTATAAACATGCAAAGAGAAGTGAATGATAAAATAGCATTTGTACTATTGCCATGATTGCTAACAAACCTTTAAATACGGTGATAAGACAGTGGTTGCAGGCTTAAGAAATGCAGAGGGATCACCCTTAGGTTTTTCAAACTTTGCCACCCACTCCTGCATTAGTCAGTAACAAAATGAGTAAAAGTTGGAAATGCAACCTGAATTCCAATAAATTTGATGACAATTAAACTCCTGGTATACCTTATTTTTGAGGGATTCCTCCAACCTCTTAAGGGCTTCTGATTCACCACCTCGAATGGGAGAAAATTCTTCCTATGACAGAAACTAAATATATCAATGGTGCTCAAAAAGAATTTCAGAATCTAGAAGTAAGAGGCACAAACCTGACTAATATCTCCATAGCCAAGTTGATCAATTTGTGGAATATCTAACAGATCACAGCCCCGTATGTCACCTATTGGAGGGAGGCAAGTGTATGTTTCTGTGAGGGGCGGTGGAGGTTGCCCAGCAAGCTTCACAAACGCTTGATACGTCAAAGGCGGCTTTCCCCCATTCTTTGCATTTAGATTCAGTAAGAAAGATAAACAATATTAGCGACCAAGATGATGAATCATATACAAAAGCAATCAAAATTTAACAGTTTAAACTCATTTACTTAGGATAAGCTGATACAACTGATAAAAGTAAAGCCTTTAGGCAAAGGGAAAAATTGAGTACCATGGATTTTTTAGATGTATATACATAGACAGATACTATACTATACTTGTACACTCTGTATACAAGTATTGCTTCTCTTCCTATATATGTAATCCTATCTCATGGTTAATGAAGTATGCTTTGTTAATCTTTCCACTTATATCTAACAGGATTACTTATTCAAAGAAAGTAGGAACCCCAACTCATCCATGGAGAAATTTAAAATGGAACATATTGATCCAAAGCTGTCATTAATTTACTCTCCATAAACAAGAAAGAGAGCAGAACAAAAAATATCATCCAAGGGAAAAACATTCTTCCTTGGAAGGTATAATCAAAGGTAATGTAGAGATCCATCATTTCACCTTTTCAATGATATCTGCAGGACTGAAGAGAGTATGGCTGATGGGAGAAAACACCTGAATCCCACATTTTGCTGCAAAATCCTACTCACGAGTAATCTTAGGCATAATTATATAAAACACAAATGATAAAAATCCAACATTTCTTGCATGGGAAAAATGTCTCACCTTCACTTGATTATCCCGAACTTGTGAGTAGGGCTCTGTATCAGACTCAAAGCAGAGGGTTCCAATGTTCCACTGCAAATCCAGAACAGAGATTTTAGCACCATGGTCCCATTTTTAACCTAATAACATCAATTTGTACAAAGAGCCCAACCTTTTAGACTAAATTCAAATAATTTCAAGCAATAAAAATACAGAAAAGCAGGCCATTACAAAAGTCCTAAACGAAAAAAGAGTATCGGAGCTCACATCCTTCAAAATCCGGGAAACCACGCGGACGGGATCTCCACGAAGGACAAGGAGACGAGATCCAAGTTTCTTGAGGCTGGAATCGAGATCGGAGAGGCTTTCCAGGAGGAACCGGATTCGGTTGAGGCCGGAGCGGGCGGAGCCGGGAGAGAAGGCTGAAGGGTCAGGGTCTAGGTATCGTGGATCGAGAACGAAGACCGGGAAGAGGTGGTTCGATCGGCGGCAAGCGAGGTCAAGGGCTGGGTTGTCGTGGATTCGAAGCCCTTTGCGGAACCAAACCATGGCGTTGTACTCCATTGGAGATCGCTGGAGTGATGAGGGTTTCGAGGTTAGTGAATGTAATGATGATGAACAAGTGCTTCCCGCGCTGATCAGATGGGGAGTTTTTTTCGACCGTCAGATGAGGATCGGATGGTTGATATTTGAACATGGAGGACAACTGGTTTTAGCGGTTAAGGAACGGCCACGTTGGATTTCTAATTTCTGTATATTATTTGAAATTTAGATAAATTTAAGGAATTTACCTGAAAATTTTTTTAGTTCCTTGATGAAGTCTAACGTGGGGCTTAATGACGTATACATGTCAGACGATAAAAATTTGCAAAAAAATGCAATACAAGTAATTTTTGTTGATTAAACCCAAATAAAAAAAATAATTAACGTACTTTTCAATTAATTCTGACAAGCGTTTGGTTTTTTAATTAAAAGCATAGAAAAGTACATAATTTTCTTTGAGTTTTTCAACAAATTATTTAGTTTATTCCGGAAAAATGATGGAATTATAAAAATCAAACAAAGAAAGTATCGGAAAAAACAAAACTTCATTTTTTAAATTAAGGCTTACAAAACGGATCTGGTCCAAATTTATCATCACCAACGTCAACTTTGCATCTACACATCCCAATGTTAAATAATATGACAAAAAACACAGTATTTTGCAAGAAACACTAACCCCATAAATAAATTAGAGAAAATAAAAACCCAAAAATGGGTTCATTAACTCCAACAGATATGTTACATCAGTGGGTTAAAAAGGTAATTTCCTTGAATGAGCATCGCATGATAGCGTTTCATATGCTTCTAAACATGCTAACGATATGTTTCTCTAGTGGCCATATTTCTTTTAAATATGTTAAAAAGATAACATACACCATTCACTATAGCAGTAGAAGTACAAGAGCAGTGCAAGACACACATTTAACTAAGATATTCATCACTCTTTAAAATCTAAAAAACTCATCCAAATCTCAAATCTTTGGTAACTTTTCCAAACCTAGAAACAGAGATAATTACTATGCTCCTGCCGCTGAGGCACCACCTTTCAAGCTGTTATAGCCATCAACGGTTGTGTTCTTAATTCTGGTGATGATGGAGCCACCTTTGCTACTGATGCCAATTTCTGCATGAAAAGAAAACATTGCATAAGATTTGTCACATGAAAAGGAAATGGAAGAATCGTACAATATCATCGGTCACAAACACAAACAATTTTTAACATAACAGACGTCAATGAACACGCTAAAATGAAAATGTGCCAAAAAAAAAAAAAAGCTGTGAAAAGAAATGGTGCTATACTAATAATACGCTATACATTTACTTTCATTTAACTAAATCAAAGTGCACATTTTTTGTTTTCTTCCATTTGTTATCTCTATTTCTCCTTCAATCCAAGCATATTCTAAAAGTATGCACATCAACAAATTAAGTAATATTAGGCATGGGCATACATCCTCGAGTATAAATGTAGAAAAACTTATGCATGTAAACAAAATTAAAAGAATGGGAAAATGTTAATTGGTACATTTCTTTTCATTCTACCAAAACAGTCTGTTATGTTGTTGCTTTCTTCTTGTTTTTTCATTTCTCCCTCAATCGAAGCACATCCAAGAAGCATGCACATCAATGAACTTAGTAATAATAGTAAACAAGATGGAATTTTTATTAAAAAAAACACATTACTAAATGTGACTTTTTTTCCTAAATTTAAAGCAGTCAATACAAATCAAGAATTGAAGAGTAACATCAATGAATAAATGGAGCATATAAAACTACCAAACAATTACATATTGGGATCAAACATGATTTGAAGTTTTCTATCTTTTTTTTCTTCTGAAAGCAACGAGTGCATCCGTTCCCATCTATTGCTGCTACTCAGCTGAAAAACAAAGCAAATCAAGACCAAAACTTAAACGAGAGGATAAACAAGAGGGAAAAGAAAAAGAAGCACAACACACACACATACACACACACAAAAGAAAATTTCCTTTTGACTTCATTGTTTATCTGGAAGTTCTAGCGCGGAATACTCGCCGAATTTCCTCAAATCACAATATTTATATAGAATCCCAGAAATTATTTGTATCATCAGAAAAGATTCAAGAATCCAAACCATCCAATAAAAGAATATAATAAATAATTAAAGATTCAATAAAAACAGAGAGTATAAAACCCAAAAGATAGCAAGAAAGAGTATTACCGACCGGGATGTGAGAAGAACCAAAGAACAACAGCGCAAAGGATGAGGACGAGGGGGATGAGATGCACCATGGATTCCGCGAACCTTGTTCGGAGGGCCTCCTTCTTGCCGGCTCCAGACTGAGGGTCATAGGTGGGGAGATCCGGAGGCAACCGGAGGGCCGGTGACGCTCTGGAGGCCGAGGGCGGAGACGCGACCTTGGCTTCTCGGGCCACGCCGAGGTAGTACTCGTCGGATACGCGCGATGTGCTCCCGGACCTGTGCATCCCGTCGTCGCTGACGCTACAAATGGATCTTCAATAGGAGACGTCCGCCCTTATATGTCCTCGTTATCGGATCCTATTGTTGTAGATCCGTTTAGAGGTTATTGGATTTCTTTTATTTCACTTAGGTCAAACTCTGTGGCCTAACTTCGAGAATGGGACTTTACTTCACTAGTCTTTTGAATACCTAAGCAAAGAGCCAAGGGCTCTACAATTTATAATGTTAACTAATAAAAATAATAATTAAAGCATGATATTATTCTTGAACCTTGTGTCCGCAGCTTGTTATTATATGGAGGTGATGTTGTGATTAATAGAATAACGTTTGAAGGTATTTCAGTGAGTCAATTAACACTGAAGGTTAGGAGACAACTAAATGCTTTGTCCTCATCAAAAATAGGGCAAGTTCTCATCAACCACACAAATTGATTCAAAGTAATTTGCACAACACAAACTAGAAAGAAGCCCTGCACCACGGTTTGCCGAGGTTTGCAAAATATCAACTTCCGTCTTCGTTTAAAGGGTCTCAAACATCGGTTGTGCATGATCAATACATGAATTGGTAGCTTTCGAGGTTTACATGTGATACTAAATTCCCTCCTGCAACAAAATCAGCAACGGCAACATCAAAAATGTTCTGCTGCAATTAAGAACAAAGAAAAGTACTTTAAACAAAGTTCTTGGAATATTTGGTGAAATATGCCTAAATAATTGCACTGCAATCCAGAATGGTCCTTATATTGATGAAAGGCGTGACATTAAACTAAAGTTATGACGAAGCAAATAAAAAGGAGAAACCTAGTAGCAAAAGCACATGCAACTCAATTTGCGTGAGAGAAAAGTATTATACATTTATTCTTTCAGTTATCCGTCCATTTTCATTTCCAAGTAGAAGCAAGGAGGGACGGAAATTGTCAAGGTCATGCTATGTCATAAGTTCTCAAAACAGGCTTTCCAATCAAGATGTTAATTTTAAAGTAATCCACATGACTTAGAAGAATAAAGCAGTCATTTTATGAAAAATGTGACATAGAAACAAAAAATGATATATGGAGGAATTGTATAAGCTATACAGTTGAAGAAATATAATTGAATTTTTAAACAAGTGGCTGATGCAGAGAAGTACCTAAATTACTGAATCTTCATTCGATATAGAACTTGGAGAAGACAGGTGAATGTCTCTTCCCAGATGACTGCTGCAATTCAGAAGTGAACTCCACTTCCATCAACCTGTGGTTGTGTTTGGAACGAACCATTGAGAAAGAGACTGCCAGTTTATCCCCTTCATTGACTCTTAGCGGAGGATGTACTAGGAACGTCTGCTCAAATTACAGTCAGAGGAACATAAATGTCAATAATTAACGATCCAAAGAACTTTGCTTGCATAAAAAAAAAAAATTATGCCACCACAAGAAGATGATCAAATTTACTGACAAAAATATAACAAACAACTCCATTTAATTTATGCCTGAGTAATACACAAAGGATTATATCCAAATGAAGAAATAACATTCATATCAAAAAATCTAGATTTTCTGAATTTTCCACAACCAACGGTTGCATTATTTTCACTAGCATGGCACTCGTCCACTACATAATAGTGTCCCATGGACAGTTAATGTATTCAATATTTATTTTCTAGTGGAAGAGTTCTGATATACATATTAATCAAAGTATCAGACACCATCACAACATCACACAATGTTATTCGATTAAACTTCAAAAAATGAAAAAATTAAAATTAAGAATATTGCGTCCCCTTGCTTTTCATTGAATATATGATTCATTCCAACTTTTAGTAAAAATTGAAATTTACATGGAGGCAGAGTAAAGTTGCCTTCAACAATAAGTAGTAAATGATCAACAAATAAGCTATTAGATTAATCTTTGGAGAATTGTTTTTCACTTGAACAGAAAAGTAAAACAGAGATGTTAGAAAGTTTTATGAAGAGTTATTTTTCATCCATATAAAATATCTGGAGGCCAAGGTATTGTAACAACAAAATATCCATTCACTGACTCCTAAAAAATTGCCTTCAATTAACAATGCTTCTAGCAAAGAGAAAATGAACAAAGAGATTCATAAAGATTGCACACAATTTTAGAGAAGACATTGATTTCCATAATCCAGCCTAGAAGCACAAAACAACCAAAGGAATTCAAATTCAAGAAAGAAACCAACCTGTTGGCCCCAGTGTGTTGGATTGTCTTCACTAGGAGCAGTAGTTAACTCGACTTCATTTTTGGCTGGGTTCTGAGGGCTACCCTGAAAGAATCAGCCAAATGCCTGACTAATCTATAAAGTACCCAGAATAGTAGCAGTTACACTAGCAATATACCCGAAAATGAACATCAAACCACCCCGCAAATCCAGAGAGTCTCGTCTTGTCTAAGTTGATTTTTAATGAAAACTTTTCATGAAGTTCACGAATTTCATCTATAGTGGCTGTCAAACAGTCAATCTCCTTGATTACGGCAGGGGTCCCAATGACTTGATTGGGATGAAGGTTGTTCCACAATGACGTCTGCAAAAGGAATATAAGAGAATTCAGCATGTGAATAAGCAAGACATGACACAGCTTTGATATAAAATATATATATATATATATATATATATATATATATATATATATTGTAGCACATCAAGTAAATAAGATCTGGACTAAAGCAAGATTACAGCATAGGAAAGATTTAAGATACTATTTAATATCATCCAATTAAATGATTCCAGTGAAAGAAGCACCAAACTCATGAGGTTGAAGAACATTACAATGCACCTTTAGATAGTATTTCTCATTTTCTTCTTGGTAAGGCTTTGTTAGAACATTCATATTAACACCATACTGGCTTTCCATCTCGTCAGCAAAGCAATACCAGTCACTCATTGCATTTTCCAAGTCATTCATTTTTTGTTCAGATAAGCCAGATCTTATAGGCCCAATCCACATGCGAGCATGACTAGGATACCTGCAATAAAAAAAATTTAACGCACAGCTCACTTAACATTGAAATTCACAAATTGAAATTCTTGATCACATACATTTTTAGAATGGCCACCTGTCAACAAAAACAGGAGTTTACTTTTATGTCATTAATGGCATGGTCTTAATTAAAATCTAGAGGCTAGAACGAAAGTTTCAGCCACATACACAGATCAAGTAGCTCCAAAGCATCATAACTAATATTGTCAACTAATTAGCGCACCAGATTTACTTCCTCCGATGGAGATCCACTGTTATAAACCTCGAGCAATAAATTTCCAACAAATTTGAAGTAAAAAACAGGAGAACATAACTTCAAGAAACATTTACACTGCCATACTCACAGTAGATACGAAAAAATACACTACTTCATCGAAATAGCTTACATTACTCCATCTGGCTTAAGCCACCGGTCTCTTGCACAAATAACAGAGTCAAACATCGACTCGCGAAGAAGAAAATATCCCATCCATTCTGATATTATAACATCAACTGCAACCAAAATCAAACCAATACTCATGATTTAAGCTAAAATTCAAGAATTCAAGAATTCAAAAGACAAAAATGGTATGAAACTGCAAGTCCAGACCTTTCTCTGGCAAAAGAACTTCCTCCATTGACCCCTCAATCACCTCAACTACATCGTCGACGTTGTTAGCTTTAACAAGGTCACGAGCATGGTTCGACATCTTTGTAGCTTCAACAGCATACACCCGCTTCGCTCCTGCTTGAGCACACCATATTGCAAGGATTCCACTCCCAGTACCAACATCCAACACAACCTTTTTCATACAAAACACAGGATTAGGTCACCTGATCGAAAAAGGCAACAAAAAGGAAAAAGGTTTCCCGATTCGGACTAGAGAGAACCTTATCCCGGAAGTGATTAAGGTTCCTGAACACGGAGTTGTAGTAGGCGTCCATGCGAACGCGATCGGAGAGCATCTCCTTCTGGTGATAGAGGAACGCGTAGGTGCAGAAGTAGTTCGCGAAGTCGACATCCTTGTCCACCGAAGCCGGCACCTCCGCCATAAGCTGATCTCCGTTCGCCATCGGCGTGTCGGATGCTTTCGAAGAGGGAGGAGAAGGGCGGCGAGGATTTGAACTTCGAGGATGTGGTAATGGCGTTAGGGTTGCGGGTTTCTTCATTCTTCTTGGAGGCGGGAATCAGGGATTACTTTCGAGCTTGACAGTGGAGCTCTACCGTTTGTTCCACAAGTGACGGTGGATGTAAAACCCACTGATTCTCATCGCCGCCATTCATTAACTTTCATGGCTGCCAACGGATCACGAGGCATTTGATAAAAAAAGGGTTTCATAAACCCGATTGTGAAATGATGATATAAAATTAGGTGTGGTTTGATATTTGGATCGGGAATGAAAAACACTA
Source organism: Dioscorea dumetorum (assembly GCA_902712375.1). Classification (NCBI taxonomy): domain Eukaryota; kingdom Viridiplantae; phylum Streptophyta; class Magnoliopsida; order Dioscoreales; family Dioscoreaceae; genus Dioscorea; species Dioscorea dumetorum. The sequence goes on from CACTHL010000494.1 coordinate 6,928,956, forward strand.
GTGAGTGAGGGTAATGGAAATAAAGAGGAGCGGATAAAAATTAAGAATAAAAGATATGTGTGGTTGGTAAGGTATGAGAGAGTAAATTGACTTTTTACAATCTTGAATTAAATAAATAATATTATATATAAAATAAAATATTATCTTAAATAACGATTATTTTTAATTATAAAATATTTTCAATATTATTATTTTTAATTTTATAATTAAATATTTGAATTAAATATTTTCACTTTAATTATTATTTATTATTAAAATTATTCATTTCATTATTATTTGATTTATATTAGTATTTTAATTATTAATTATTATTATTGAATAAAATTATTATTTTAATTGTCAGTTATTATTATTTTACTTTAATTATTATTTATTATTAAAATTATCTATTTAATTATTATTTAATTTATATTAGTATTTTAATTATTAATTATTATTATTGAATAAAATTATTATTTTAATTGTTAGTTATTATTATTTTACTTTGATTATTTATTACTAAATTATCTATTTAACTATTATTTGAGTTATATTAATATTTTAATTATTATTTGAATAAAATTGTTAATTAATTATAATTTTATTTATTAAGTAAGAGGGGCAAATTTGTAATTTTACCCCCCAAGGAGTGGAGGAGGAATGAGCAATCCTCCCAATTTTGGGAGGATTGTCACTCCCCACTCATTCCCCGTTCATTCGTCACTTAATTCTGTTTCACTCCCATTCATGATCATCCAAACAAAAGAGTGGAATGAGAAAGTAATGACTCCCATTCCACTCTTGACATTGAAATGGCCCGTTAGTATAAATATATTCGTCATTATAAGACTTTTAAATTAGTCTTTACAGAGTGATACGAACAAATTAAAATATTTAATTGAAATTTTTAAGTAATATGAATAATAATTTAATTTAATATAAATATTCAAACAAATTTCTCTTATCTATTATAGATATAACAATTAAATATAAACAATCTTTCTAGAAAGTTACATTTGTTTTTTCGAAAAACAAAATGCAAATTCGGAGATATAGTGTGATACTAAGGACTTTGGTCCGGCTTACTTTCTTATATTTTTTGTGTAGTAATTTGTTTTGAGTTTTGTAGAGTTCGTGGATATAGAATTGTCATTTTTATGTTATTTTACAGAATATATGGCCAAGAGTCCTCCTGAACTTGTATACAGCCGTATTTGAGACTGTGTAACATTTCCAGGGGCCACATGGGCATTCACACTCCTGTGTGGGTGCCTTCAGGAGAAACATGTGCCTTTCTAAAGTATTGTAGATTTCTATCTAAATATATTTATTGTTAATTCAAAAGAAGCATTTGACTTTGTCATGATAAACTGATGGTTTGACTGGTTTTAAAGAAATTTCTAAACTTTCTATTTTATAAGCAAGACTCATGATGCTAGATTAAAATGATTATGGCTATGTTGTTATATTGGATTGAGTGGAATCATGGAATTTCATGCACATGTTACACTCTTGGCATTGGTCTAAATAGTTGTTATATTTATTCTGGACAAGAACTTTGTGAAATAATTTACATGAATTATATTGTTTATACTCTTCTTTGTGGTTTTATTGGTGATGGAGTTGGAACCCACCTGCTGCAGTACGGGGTCCCCATGGGCCAGCCTTTAGAGGTGGCGTGGTGGAGCTGATTTATTTGTTCACTTCATATAGCATGTAGAGTCCTGATTAGACAAACATTGGGAGTCCAGAATCACCACATGGACCACGTGGGTTAACGTCAAGGACATGAATGCCTTGACGGCTCTGAACTTAGCTGTGGTCACGACTAAAGTTTAGAGAGATTTTTAGACCATTATTCGATTGCTCCAAATGCAAATTTCGTATTTTGAGAAAATATGTCTTTATACAAAGCAAATTAATTTGATGATGAATATCGTGTTTTATAGATTTTTAAAACTTGCATTATGCTATTCATGAGTTATGAATGTCGAGACCTCATTTGAGTAAGAATGGTTCCTTTATGCTATATATATATGCTGAAATGTTCTAGTCTATATGTATTCTTACAAAAGCTTGGTTTTATCGCTTTATTGATTATTTTATACTCTATTAGAATGGTGTTAACTCATTTACTGAGTGACTCTGGTTACTCACCCTTTTCCTCCATTCCAGGCTCCAGCTTCTAGTGGCGTTGTGACGGACAGGAGTGTTAAACATTCTTCTAACTATTTCTTAATCTGTGTTTTATGTATGTTTTTTTTTAACATGCGGCATTGTATAAAACGATAGATCCACTAATGTATTTGTCACTCTTTATGCATGGATGTATGCTCGTTTAAGTTCTTAGAAATCTTGTTGTAATAATGAGGAGCATGTGTCATTGAACCCTATATTCAAGTTTTGGTTTGGTTGCTTCTTCTGCGTTATTGTTGTACTCCATACTTTGTACATTTTACACTTGTGATTTTTGTACAGAGTTATTTTTTTCAGGTGTTTGTTAGTCTTGCGGCGACTCGAGAGTTGAGTGGCGTGGGCGTCCCTCCTCATGATATATAGATCCTTTATGTTTGGTTAAATTTGATAAATTTTTAATTAATTGCTAATTACAAATCATGCATATCCCTTTTGAGATATATTATGACATTAAGGGCCTTTTTGGAACTTTGTAGAGAAAGTAATTGCATGCAAAGTTTTTGCAGGGAAAGATTTTGCATGCAATTATTTTCCCTATAAGATAACATTACAATATATGGTGCATTAGTAAAAATTATAATTAAATTGCATGCAAACTTAATTCGGTCGTTTGGTATAAATGCATTTTTAATGTGAAGTTATGTTTATTCTCATTTTTGCCCTTAGTTATTGTAATTATTAAAATTAGATTATTAATAAACTTTAATGATATTACTAACTTAGTCCAAATGATATTTAACATTTTCTTCATAAAATTTTTTTTATGCTAATTTTACTGCTGCAGTTTGGGTTGATCTTAAGACTCGTTTTTTTACCCAAAGTGGCACGTGGATATACGAACTTGAGAAGCACATAGCAACTTTTCAACAACAAGATCGTTCAATTGCCCGATACTACAATCAACTCCATTGTTTTTGGGATGAATTATTTCTCATTGATCCACCTCACTTGCATATGCAAAGGGTGCACTTGTGAAGCCAAAGCATCTTACATCTCTCAACACAACAAACGTAGTTTGACGCAATTCTTGATAGGGCTTGATGATACTTTCTCTCAGCCCTGCAGTGAATTACTTTTTACTACCACCCTTCCAAATATTGAGGGTGTGTATTCATTGCTCTTACAAGATGAAGCCCAACATGCCTATAGTCATTCACCATTACTTCCTAAATGAGTAACATTTCAAGCTCAAAGTGTACCCACTTTGTTCATAAATTTCAACCTCTTGATGGTCCATCTCAAGCTTTGTTGGCTCATCATCAAGAATCTACTTGTGTGCGCCCTAAATGCACTCATTGAGGCCTTCTTGGCCACACTCAAAATAAGTATTACAAGCTTCATGGCTACCCACCCGGTCACAGGTACTATCGTAGAGGCAATACTCACAGACAGCTCTCCACTTCTTCGACAGTTGCCACTCCTTCTCAGCCCACTCCTTTCCCAAAGGATCCTCTTCTAGTAGAGTCTCTACAACAGCTACGCCATCTTTTACGGGAGGTAAACTAGCCCAAAGCGAACCGCACTAATGAGTCCACTGTCTTTTATTTCGCCTTTGTTTGCCTCATGAATGGGTTATTGACACCGAAGCAACAAACCATGTCTCTTTCACTCTTTCTATTTTCATACATCCCCCACCCCATCTCTTTCTTCTTTTACCACTTTTTCTATACCTAATGGCACCTCTGTTCCCATTCATGGCATTGGTACTATTCATGCTACTCCCAACATTACTTTGTCTGATATATTATTGGTACATTCTTTTAAGTGTAATCTTCTGTCAGTACCAAAATTTACTCAGACTTCTAATTGATCATTTAACTTCAGATTTCATGCAAGCTTTTCACACATATATTGAAAGATGAAGATGCAATGTACACCAAGAATTAATGAACTTCAACCAAGCCTAAGTCCTCATTCTCAATTAAATGTTTGTGGTATAATTCTCTGAATAATCTTTCTATTTTTTCAAACTTACCCTTGTAGTCAGTCCACATGATCCCATGTTTTATAGTTGGCCCCCGCATCTTCTGCTTTATAGTTTCATAATATTAAACAAACTAGCAACATTTATGAAACTATCAATTGAAAAATAAACATGAGCACATTGCACTAATGAAGCACAAACTAAAAAAAAAGTATATTTAAAAGAAAAGACACTTGTTGAGCAAAAAAAAAACTGCTAATTTATTTATATTTACGCATATCCAACAATTCTTATGAAACCAAATGAACTAATATGATCAAAGTTAGAATATTTAGAGAAATAATAGTTTCAAACAAGGCCATGAGGTGTTAAAATAGAAGGGAAAGAAAGAGGGAGAAGAGTGGGGAAATGGGAAAAAAACCAAAAAATCCCAAGTTGAGGCACTACTACCACTCACGCCACAACTCTGACCATTACTTTGATCGCCATCCCCTCTCTTGTTGGACTCCATCATTTAGATTGAATGTTAGGGTTTACAAGTGAAAAATGGTGGTCAGGGTGAAAGGATAAATAAGAGAAAAAAGAATAAACATATAAGGTAAAAGGGGGGAAAAGAACCTTCACTGCCACATGAAAAAAAGGAGGAGGAAATCAATATTTTATAGTCACTTGGCAGCGCTAACACAGTGAGAAATAAGTGACATGTATTGCCACAAGCTATTAATAGCTTGAGCTTGGGTGATCTAATTGAACAAAATTTTAAAGTTAGGTGACCAAATTAAAATTTTTATTGATTTGCTAACTAAAATAAGAGCATTCAATATTGTACCCATACAAATCATAGTTACAAAATTAAAAACTCGATTTTGAAGCAATTCCCTTCTCTACTTGATTATTGCAATGAAATAAAGTGAGGATGGTAAAAGCTATGCATATCAAAAGATAATAATCTATTAATGAAGTTCATGCAGTTGCCATTAAATCAAAGAGTTAAAAAGGAAAGCGAGTTCAGAACCAGGAATTGGAAACAATAGAACTACACAAAACGCACTTAAAATTGGTGATTATAGTGAGAATGAAATAGATTGAAAAGATGGAACTACCTAGTTCCATCTTGACATATACAATGAAGCCAGACATTGATGGCAAAATGAATACTCTTGGGATTGACGATATAGACGTGCTTGTATCTTTGTTGCTCATTTTTTATATTGCTCCATTTTACGCGCTATGCGCAATCTTTTTTGTGCCATTCTGTAGTGCATATAGCAAATGATCAGCATTTTTTTCACTTTCAGGTCTTCTTTTCATTGATCCGATTTGTGAGATCTCATTGAATTCTGTCATTTTAGTGCCAAGTAAAGCTGCTCGTAAAAGCTACATGTATACCAAATAAACTGCTAGACTTATTGATAATAGACAATATAACAATTATTATAAAAGCAACTAGTAACTCATCCATAATATAAAAGTATATATATATATTTCTATAATATAGGATAAAAGAGAGAGAGAGAGAGAGAGAGAGAGAGAGAGAGAGAGAGAGAGAGTATATCATAATACCCACACTTCAGCTTCTTCTTTACTTATTTTTTCTTCTTCTCTATATTCAAAATACAAAAATAAGGGTATATCTATAGCTTTAAAGAAATAAACGGACGGTTGGTATTAATTCGATCTGATAGTACTTATGGTTGCTACAGTACCACGTGGGCGACTGCTACATACCAGATTGCTACAATATTGGTTTGCTATAGTAAACATCCATTATTTTATATATATTATAATACTCCCTCTTGGATACCTATGACCAAAGGATATGCCTCTTTAAAACCTTATTAGAAAAAACCCGATAGGACAAAAACATAGTCAAGAAAAAGGAGTACTTATCCCTAGTAAATTTGAGGGTTATTGTTTCATTAAAAACATTGCCGCAGAAAAACCCATTGGAATAAAAACCATTGTGAAGGGAAAAAAGTACAGTCTCCCCTTCAAATAAATAACTATATATTTCAAAATCTTCTTATACAAATTTTATGAACAAGTTGTTAATAGATACATTTGGGGAGCAATTTTGTAAATAAATCAACTTGATTCTCACTAGATTGAATCTTTTGAACTTCTATGACACCTTCTTTCTGTAGATCATGGGCGTAGAAAAATTTTGGAGAGATATGCTTTGTTTTGTCTCCTTTAATATATCCCCCTTAAATCTAGGATATACAAGCACACTATTGTCTTTATAAATTACTGTAGCTTTTGTTGTAATTGATGGTAGTTTGCATGATGATTGTATATGTCTAATCATAGATCACAACTATTGGCATTCCTGGCTTGCTTTATGAAGAGCCAGAATTTCGGCATGATTTGATGAAGTAGTTGTAAGCGTTTGTTTTATGGAACGCTATGAGATAGCCGTACATTATAAGAAAATATATACCCAATTTGAGAAATTCCTTTGTGAGGATCCAATAAGTACCCAGCATGAGCAAAATTTATGAGATTGAATGAAGACTCTTGTGGATAAAATAGACCCAAATATGTAGTTCCTTGTAAGTAGTGCAGAACATCCTTCATTCTTTTCCAATGTCTTTGTGTTGGTGAAGAGCTGTATCTTCCTAGGAAATTTATTTCAAAATCTATATCATGTCTTCTATTATTTGCAAGATATATTAATGCACAAATTTTACTTAGATAAGGAGTTTTTGGGCCAAGAATCATCTTACCCTTATCAGGTGGACGAAATAGATTTTTCTGGGTGTCGAGCGTTCGGACGACCATTGGAGTACCCAATGGATAGGCTTTAACCATATTAAATCTTTTCAACACCTTTTCAGTACATGGTGACTAATAGATAAATATTCCATTGGGTAAATGTTGAATCTATATGCCAAGATAAAATATAGTCTTTCCAAGATCTTTCCTTTCAAATTATTTTCTTAGACATGATACTTCTTTGGCAATGTCATCATGAGTACCTACAAGATTTAAATTATCAACATATTCATACTACTATCACAACAAACCCATTAGTGGGTTTTTTAATAAAAACACACAGGCATATATCATTATTTTGATAGCCTTCTTTTATAAGATAATCATTGAGATGGTTATACCACATCCATCCAAATTGTTTTAATCCATAAAGCGATCTCTGTAATTTAATAGATTGGAAGTCCTTGCTGGATGTAACTTCTATAGTTTTGCATCCTTCTGGGATTTTCATATATATGTCATTTTCAACTGATCCATAAAGATATGCTGTAACAACATCCATCAGCTACATATCTAATTTATTGCTTGCTGCCATGGCAATAAAAAAATTGGAAAGTAATTCTATCCATTACAGGAGAATATGTCTCCTCTTAATTAACACCAGACATTTGGGAAAAACCTTGAGTAGCCAGTCTTGCTTTGTATTTTATAATGTCATTAATTTCATTTCTTTTTCTCACAAACACTCATTTATAACTGACTGATTTTATTCCCTTTTGTGTAGGCACTATCGGTCCAAACACCTCATGTTTTGAGTAGGAATTTAGCTCAGTCTGGATAGCTTCTTTCCATTTTAGCCAATCATTTCTTTGTCGATGTTGGTTTATAGATTGTGGCTCTGAATCATTATCTATATTCATTTCTATATCTATAGCTACATCATAAATTAATACATCATTTACTTCGATTTCATACCGATTTATTATTTTATGATCACCTACATAACAAATTGAATTTTTAATATTTACATAAATAACTTCTCCCTGTGCTTCTTTTTCATTTTCATATTCTGAGGGTTTCACATTTTCCTCTCCCTTCTCACATAGGAGATCCCCCTCTTCAACAATTTTATTTTCTGCCTTTTTTTTCTAGAGCCTGAATCTTTGGCATCTACTGGTCTTCCACGTTTCTGATGTGGTTTATATTCTATTGGTTTCTCTTGCAATGGGATTTTATGAACCTCAATTCAACTAGGAGCATTAGTAGCTGGTATATATGACTTGGTTACTTTTCATATCAATAAAGACATCGGGTATTTTATTTGCAATATTCTGCAATTTTATGATCCTTTGAACTTCAATCTCACACTCACTGGCGTGAGGATCATATGTATTTAATTGTGATACATTCCAATCAATTTCTTTCAACTCATTTTGATTGATTACTCTTCCTCCTAATGAAGGGAAAATAGATTCATCAAAATGTTAATCTGCAAATCTTACAGTAAATACATCTCCCGTTAGTGACTTTAAATACTGTATAATTGATGGAGAATCGTAACCAACATATATATCAAGTCTATGTTATGGACCCAGTTTTGTATGATCTGGTGGTGCTATTGGCACATATACTAAACCAAATATTCCTATATGTGAAATATCAGGCTCTTTTTCTATAATAAGTTGTTGTTGTGAATATAAATTGCTTGCAGTGGGTCAGATCCCAATTAGCTGTGCAGCATGCAAAATAGTATGACCCCACCCACTTGTAGGCAGTTTTGTCCGTAATAACCTTGGACGAGTAATAATCTGGAGTCTTTTAATTAATGAGCTACTGGATATGTACATGAGCTACTGGGTGCTCAATTTGTATTCCAACAACCATACAATAATCATAAAATGATTTTGATGTAAATTCACTAGCATTATCAAGAGGAATGTTTTTCATGAGATAATATGAAAATTGTGCTTTAAGCTAATAATTTGGGCTAATAATCTCTCAAAGACTATAGTCCTTGTAGACAAAAGTGAAACGTGAGACCATTTAGTTGATGCATCAATTAGTACCATAAAATACATAAATGGTCCACATAAGGATGTATTGGTCCACATATATCTTCTTGTATTTTTCTAGAAATTTAGAAGATTCATCATTTGCCTTTGTTAGAGAAGGTTTAGTTATCAGCTTTCCCATTGAGCATGCTAAACATGCATATTCATTATTTGTCAGGATTTTATAATCTTTGAATGCGTGTCTATAAGAACTAGTAATAATCCGGCGCATCATAATAGCACCTGGGTGTCTAAGTCTTTCATGCCATATTTTGAATATTTTCAGGTCATTAACCTTCCGGGTTAGGACAATATGTGATTCCATAACTTTAATATGTGTAAAATATAATTCTGAAGATATACAATCAAAGCTTCAAGTACACGTTTTTTGCATGAAACAACTGGAGTGATATTAAAATATTCTTTTCCTTCTTTATCAATCGTCTCTAAATGATATTCATTGAGACGCATATCTTTAAAACTAAGGAGGTTCCTCCTAGACTTAGAAGAATATAGAGTATTTTTAATTTGCAAAGATGTCCCATTTGGCAACACCAATATTGTTATTCTTAATCCTTCAATTAGGTCTGATAACTCAGCAATTGTGGTTATAAGTGCTTTTTTCATTGATAAAGAGAGAAAATATATATTTCTCGTCAAAATAGTATGTGTTGTTCGGCAATCAACAATACATTCATCATTTGCCATTTTTCTAAAAATAAAAGAAATATAACTTTAACATAATATAAAGCATAAAATATATTAAAACAAAATCTAGTCTACCAAAAAAATCAAATACATCTAGATATGTATTTTGTACATCATTTATACTGGTAGTAGGATCATTTCCAGTGGAGTTCACTATAGGGTTGTCAGTAAAATTTACCTCAGGGTCTTTACCCTTTCTATTTTTGAGTGATTCCTGGTAAAGATGGACAAAATGCTTAGGGGTCCTGCAAATTCTAGACCAGTGGCGTTCTAGCCCACAATGATAGCAGGTTTTCCTTTTTGTTTCTAACCCCATATTGTGGTCTTTGTGGTTTTTGTTGATGAACATCAACTTTACCTACTTTGTATCTTATAATGTCATTAATTTTATTTCTTTTTCTCACATACACCTATTTTTAACCGATTGGTTTTATTCCTTTTGGTGTAGGCATTATCGGCCCAAATACCTCACGTTTTGAGAGAGAATTTAGTTAAGCTAAGATAGCTTCTTTTTATTCTGGCTAATCATTTCTTTGTCAACATTCATTTGTAGATCATGGCTCTGGATCATTATCTGTATCCATTTCTATATCTGTAGCCACATTATAAATGAATATATCATTTAGTTCGGTTTCATATCGATTTATTATTTTATGATCACCTACATAACAAATTCAATTTTCAATATTTATAGAAATATCTTTTCCCATTGCTTCTTTTTCATTTTCATTTTAGACCAATGGCCTTCTAGCCCACAACGATAGTAGGTATCCCTTTTCATTTGTGACCCCATATTGTGGTATTGTGGCTTTTGTTGATGAACATCAACTTTACCATTACATGGTCAAAAATAATTTCGGTCGTTATCACAACTATGTCTTCCATGACCATCATGATTTTCTTGCACAACACGGTTTTTACAAATGTCACCATGATCATGTCATTTTCTTTGCACATAATTAATTTCAGGCAGTGGTACTGATCCGGATGGTCGAGATTGATAGTTTTGCATCAATAACTCATTTTTTTCCTACGCCATTAGGAGATAAGAAATTAATTCAAAGAATTTTGTAAAGGTCTAGCGTCTGTATTGTTGTTGTAATATTAAGTCTTAAAGATAAAATGTGGTAAAAGTTTTCTCAAGCATCATATCTTCCGTTATTGTTTCTCCGCAGCTGCGTAATACCAAGATTATTTAAATAGCTCATAATTATATTCCTGCACATTTTTAAAGTCTTCGAACTTGAGATTTGTCCAATCACTGCGTGTTTTTTTGGTAAATACACATTCTGAGATGTTCAAATATCTCTTTAAAAAAAATCCACAATTCCTATGAATCCTCAATAGTTCATTTTTCAGGCCATTATCAAAATGATGCCTTAAAGCTTTTGCCTTATCATCATTGAGCTTATCATTATCAGCCTATATGATTTTGCTCAAGTCCAGTGCCTTCAAATATAATTTGGTATCGATGCTCCATGAAATATAATTGCTTTCAGCAATATAGAGAGCCTCAAATTCTTTTTTGTAATATTTACCATGAAAAAAATCAAAGCACTATAAAAGTATAATAAAAGATGAGAAGAAAATTATAAAAAAAAAATTCTCTAAAACTACATTAAAGTTAGATGATAATGCATTACATTAAAGTTAAATAATAATACATAATAAGATTAGGAGCATATTTATGCTGATAACGTATTATAAAAAACAACTAATAATTCATTCTTAATGTAAAATTATATATATATTTCAATAATATAGAATAAAAAAGAGAGAGTATATTAGAATACCCACACTTCAGCTTCTTCTTTACTTTTTTCTTTTTTTTCTTTATATCCAAAATACAAGAATAAATCATATTTATAGCATTTCAAAAAATGAATGGCTGGTCAAAATTTATTCAATCCGATAGTTTAGAATATTTTGGTAAGTAGAATAGTAAAAATTTGGAGACTACTACAGTGCCATATGTATGCTTGCTACAACGCCAAATTGCAACAGTAAATATCCATTATTTTATACATTTTATAACAACAATCAATTTATTTGAGTTTACTGTATATTAATCTATTAAATGGCATGACCTAACCATGGTTTTAAAAACCGGACTGGACCGGCCGGTTCAACCGTGAACCTGGTGGTAAACCAGTCCGGTTGTCACACCAAATAGGAAAAAACCGGACCGACCGGTTCAACCGGTGAACCGGTTTGACCAGACCGGTTTTTTTTAATTAAACAATTAAATCCGGTTTAAGAAAACATTGATTAAAATCAAATCATTAACCCTCCGTTTGGATTGAGGGAGTGATCCCCAAGGCATGGGGATCACTCCCACTTTTGATGCATACCCATGTTTGGATATGTATAAAGGAAGGTGGGACCAGCTTTATGAAAGGGTTTCATCCCCTTACAACCCAGAATCAGCAAGCCCCCCAATTTTGGGGGGAATGTTAAAGCTAATATTGAATGTACTAATATACCCCTCTAGAATTCAACAAATTACACCTTTTCATATATAAAATAAAAAATTCTTCCAGCCCTAATTCCCCTCCTTTCTTCTACCTTCTTGTGTCCAAGCAGCCATCCCCTCATTTCTCCTTCTTGTGTCCAAGCAGCCATCCCCTCATTTCTTCTACATTCTTGTCCGAGCAGCCATCACCCCTGCCGTCGCATTCCGGGCAAAATTCCGAATAGCCTCTCCCACGAAATCCAAACCAGTGCAGCCTCTTGGAGATCCTCTAGTAAGTTATATTGGTTTCTTTTTTTTTTGGGATTTTTGTTAAGGTTGTTAGATGAGTGTGGGGGATTAAAAAAAAAATAGTTGGTTTTTAATTGTTAGTTTGTTATGTGTTACAATTCCAAACTCATTAATATATTTTGGAGAGATATTATTTGAGATATAATTAGTTTTTGTTTTTGGATTTATGCTAAAAACCTCATAATAATTGCATATATTCTCATACAAATTGAAGATAATGTTCAATACTACTAATGGTTATCACTATATATTGTGAAGAGAGATTATTTTACACATAATTAGTTTTTTTTGTTTTGATTTGGGCCTTGAAAATCGCATGGTTTTTGTTAGCTATATGTTTGTATTATTTGTATACTATCAAACATAGTTCTGCATTTATTTATTGTGCTTAATGCCAAACTTCCTTTCAAACTAATATAAATAACATAACCATTAAAAACACAAACAAATTAATTAGATGTATTATATTTTGATAGTTATATATGATTATGGATTTATGCTAAAAACCTCATAATAATTGCATAAATTCTCATACAAATTGAAGATAATGTTCAATACTATCAATGGTTATCACCATATATTGTGAAGAGAGATTATTTTAGATATAATTAGTTTTTTTTTTGGATTTAGGCCTTGAAAACCGCATGGTTTTTGTTAGCTATATGTTTGTATTATTGCTATACTATCAAACATAGTTCTGCATTTTTAAAGGGACACAATGGTCCACTGTGAAGGAAAACCCCAGCTTTTGTCTCATGTTACTTTTTCCCAACTTTATTTTCCTTGATACATTTTTGTTTTTTTGATTTGAAAGAGGGAAGGCACAATTAGAAGATCACACCATTTTTGTAATTCATTCCTATCTATTTTAAATAATGTCAAACTAATATAAATAACGTAACCATTAAAAACACAAACAAATTAATTAGATGTATTATATTTTCATAGTTATATATGATTATATTAAGAATAAATTGAAAATGAAAACAGATTTGTCAAACTTTGTTATATTTTTCTCTTTTCTTAGCTATTTACTCTTACTGCAAAAAAAAAGTGAAAACAGAAAGGCCAAATGCATTTGTTTGTTAAATATGTTCAATAATTATAATAGAAAATACATATATGTATTTGGAATATGACCCTATTTATGTATGTCAAAACTAACATGCCTTTTAATTCCTATTTTAGATATGGACATTGAAAATATGGATGAATTTGAAGAACTACAACTATATGCGATGCACATGTGCTTCCTCTTTATAGTAAACATCGTAATCATTGCATGCGCAATAAAGCAACACACTCTTAGAAATAGCCGGATTGAACAAGAGCTTGAGTCATCATCAGTTAGGCGTCGCAAACAATATGACTACCTCCATCGTGTGGTTTATGATAGTGATGTTAAATGTATTGATAAGTTACGTATGGATAGATGTTGTTTTCATAGATTATGCCAACTATTAACTTCAACCGGTGGGCTACGAGGCACAAGAAATGTTTTGGTGGAAGAGATGATTGCGATGTTCTTGAATATCATAGCACATCATGTGAAAAACAGGATAATTAAATTTGATTTCGTCCGGTCCGGAGAAACAGTTAGTAGACATTTTCATTCGGTTTTGAGGTCAGTTATTCTTTGTCATGGCGTCCTACTAAAGAAAACCGAACCAGTCCTAGAAAATTCAAATGACATTACATGGAAGTGGTTTACAGTAAATACTTCAAGACTATATGGTTTTCTATATTGTTGTTTTATAATTTTATTTCATATGGTTCTTTTATAAATAAGGAATCATCTTTTATTTAATGTAGAATTGTCTTGGAGCATTAGATGGAACTCATATAAGAGTGAATGTTCCTAAAGCTGATCGACCAAGATATAGATCAAGGAAATCTGAAATCACTACCAATGTGCTCGCTGTATGTAGTCAAGATATGGAATTCATATATGTCCTACCTGGCTGGGAGGGCTCAGCTCATGATGGGCGAGTTCTTAGAGATGCTATAACAAAACGCAATGGATTAAAGGTCCCCACTGGTAAATTAAGTGTCCACTAGTTGGTTTCATAAAGACAAGAGGAAAATAACCCCAAAATCATTGCTTAATAAAAAATATTTGCTTGTTTAGGGTTTTACTACTTGGTGGATGCTGGATATGCAAATTGTCCTGGTTTTCTCGCATCTTTCCGAGGACAACGATACCACTTGAGTTTTTGGAATGATGGACGTCAACCACGTACACCTGAAGAGTTTTTTAACATGAAACACGCTAGCGCCAGGAATGTAATTGAGAGAACATTCGGTCTACTAAAAATTCGTTGGAAAATTCTATCAAGTCCAAGTTTTTATAATATTGTCACCCAACAGCGAATCATTAGTGCGTGTTGTTTATTACATAACTTTATAAGAAGGGAGATGGTTGAAGATCCTATAGAAAATGAGCTAGAAAATTTAACTCCAGAGGAGAGCATACAAAATGAGACCAATAATATCGCAGTCATTACTCCAACGGATGAGTGGACTCAATTTAGGCGTGACATGGCTATAAACATGTTTACCTCATGGCAATCAAGTTAATTTAGTTATTTGATACTATGTAATGGGTGTTGTTTATTGATCCATGCATTACAGTTTGTTTATGTTACCATGTAGTAATGTTTTATTATTGTTTTCATTGAGTTTGATGTGGTTTATCTAAATCTGTGACATCTACTACTTTTCAAATTAATTTGGACATCTACTACTTTTCGTATACTACTGGTTGTTTTTGTTTATGTAAATATATGTACATCTGGATTTGTTTATATGGTTAGTAAGATATGAATTCATGCTCTTATTACATGAATGCATGAATTCAAATAATGTGTTGTCTTCCTATCTTTGTTTAGTATGGATTCAGATTCACAAGTAGGACGCCGGGGACAAAATAAACACTATTGGCGAACGGATGAAGACAAAGCTCTCATTGAAGCGTTAGTGGAACTATCAACAAATCCTATGTGGCGAGCCGAGAATGGGTTTCGCAATGGTTATCTTGTTCAAATAGAGAGAATGATAAAAGATAAGCTTCCACAAAGCACTTTGAAAGCCTCGCCTAATATCGAGTCTCGTGTGAAGCTATTAAGGAAGCAAACTACGGCAATTGCTGATATCCTACAAATGAGTGGTTTCATTTGGAATTATGAAAAGGCCACTATTGAGTGTGAAAAAAGCGCATTTGATGAATATGTTAAGGTAATGTATAATTGCTTTTGGTAATTGTTGATGGATATGCATGTAATGAAGTTAACTTTTCAATTGGCACACAGAATCATAAAGAAGCAACTGGCCTCTATGGAAAATCTTTTCCTTTTTTCAATGACTTGGCGCCAGTATTCACAAAAGATAGGGCACACGGAAATGCAAGAGGAGATGTTGGGGATGACGCAGAGCAATATGCACATGAAAGTATTAATTTGGATGAAGACACTGGTTTCTCTCAAAATCAAGATGATCAGTTTACCATACCTACAGAAGAACCTAATGCAAATCCTTCACCAATGACATCAGAGAGTAGTACATCAAAAACACGTCGAAAAAGAAAAAACATTGAGAAAGATCCTGCTATGGATTCAATTTCTGTTAATTTTAAAAATTTTATAGAAATAGTAGGACCGGGATTTCAATCAATGGCTGAAGTAGCCGTTGCGAGAAAAGCTTCTCGTGATGAGCATGAAGAGAGGCGACAATTGCTACATCAAATACTTCCAATGGTTGAAAGGCTTTCCATCCATGAAATGATGTTTATTTTGCAGGTTTTACCAAAATATGAAGATGAGCTTAAAACTTTTATTGAGTTGCCGGACAATATGAAGTTACCTTTTTGTCATGTACTTCTATCAAGATTAGGATATAGCCCTCCTGCGGTGTGAATTAGTGAAGATTCATGTCAAGTTGCTATATTCATGCTTTTGTAAGAACTTGCTATATTGATGTACTGGATAGCAAATATGTATGGTGTAATGTGTCATGTGCTGCCTTGTATTGTCTTACCAGATTTTATGTATTATGTTTTGAACAAATGTGTTATGTTGATTTGATGTTGGTTATTTAATTATGAAATCAGCTATATTAGTGCATTGGAATGGTTTTATGCTTTGTCTATTTTTTATTATTGAAAAGTTGCACACCTTGATTTATTTATTGTGCTTAGTCAATTATCACATATAATTAGGTTACGGTGAACTGTTCTTCAAATTTTAAATTTAATTTGAAGATTTAATTTCATAATCAAAGTGTATAATAGTAACAATAAACTATATAATGAAAACAGGTAATTTCGAAAAAGTAGTTCAAAAACAAAAATTATTCCAAATTGCTGCATATTTAATTATAAAACAATGAATCAAAAACGTTAAATACGTAATTGATATGTAAGTTAAAATATTTAATTGCTTTGGAAAAATGGATAAATAATATGAATTTAAATATTTAATTGCTTTAGTAAAATGGATAATAATGAGTGCTAATTAATTAATCAAGTTATTAATTATTAAAATATTGCTATAATTATTTTATTAATTAAACAACTTTATTATTAACCATTCACAATCTTATAAAACTTAACTTGTTTACATTAGGGGTATAAATGTAACTTTATATTTTTTTCTTTCATGAATTATTCCCCAATCCCATTCCTATCACACTCCAATCCAAACACATTATTCATTCCTACATTTATTTTTCATTCCCATTCCCAACCCTATGCCCATGCCCATCCCCCATTCCCAATCACAATTCCGAAAACCAAACGGAGGGTAAAGTTAAACAAACCTAACAAAAAAGCTCGGTTTATTTATTTGTATGCGAAAACATTAATTAAAATTAAATCATTAAAATTAAACAAACCTAACAAAAAAAACTCAGTTTATTTATTTGTATGCTTGTATGTTATTGTTGTTGATGCAGTATACTTGTATTTTATTTCATTCCTCATTTTTGAATGATTTTGTTGATTTGGTGTTGTTGGTGATGGTAGTTGTGTTGTTATTGTATGTTTCTATTTTATTATTGTTGTTGTTGTTGTTGTTGTAGTATAGTGTAAACTTATATTTTATTTAATGCTTTATTTTTTAATATTTGTTGTATGGTTGTATCCTTGTATATTTGTACTTTGAAAAATACAATTTTATGTGGAGTTAACACTTTGTGATCTTTATAACTTTGCAATATGTAATTGTGTATTTTTTAATTTTTCTTATTTTTTTAAATTAATTTTCCTTATTTTTTAATTTTTGTAAATTTTAAAAATTTATTTATTTAAAAATATTAAATATTATTGAACCGGCCTAGGGGTGGTAACGGGGGCGGGAATCCCCGAGCCCCGCGGGGACCCGACCCGACGGGGATCCCCCCCCCCCGGGGACGGGGACGGGGGCCAATCCGTCCCCGTTTAGTAACGGGGCGAGGGCGGGGATTGCTATCCCCGCCCGGTTTTTTTTTTCCATTATATATATATATATATATATATATATATATATATATATATATATATATATATATATATATATATAGAAGCTCTCCGGACCGTATGCACGTGTCATATAATCCTAGGACAAGGAGGCTTTATATTCAACATTTGGAGTATCTTATTTGTATTAGATTGTACTATTGTACTTGTATAAATTCTAAATTTCATCTTTTGCTCTATAGCCTATACTGATGAATATTTGGAATATTTTGTTTTTGTAAATTTTTATATGTTGGTTTGTTGAGATTTATTTTGAATTATTTTTATATTTTTTCATGTGTGTTAGTGTGTATTAGTATTAAATTTTTTTTAAAAACAATTAAAATTTATAGGTATATGGGGATCCCCGCGGGGACGGGGAGGGGGAGATAATTCCCCCCGTTGAGGAGTCGGGGACGGGGATTCCCCGTCCCCGACTTTGGCGGGTACGGGACGGGGAGACCACTCCCCGTCCCCGCCCCGCCCCGTTACCACCCCTAAACCGGTCGGTTCAACCGGTTGGACCGTGAACCAGTTGCCTAACCGGGTCGACAACCGGTCCGATTATTAAAACATTGGACCTAACAATTCGAAGGGAGTGGAATCAGCTTGCACACAGAATGCATGATTTCAATGAAACAGATGTTCCAATAGGACCGTAGTTATGAATTAGACAATAACATTCAGCAATAAAATCATTCTTGATACCCCAAACACTGCACAATTTCGTAGTCATTTTTACTTCTGAAAGCAATGAGAAGCGAGAATTGAAACAGGTCATGAACAAGCAAACGTACGTATAAGAGACAGTTCATTTGGAGGTTGAAAAAGGTCTGTTGAACTGAACGCAGCCATGAATTATTTGAAGAATTGTAGTCACTAAAAGAATTCAAGGTCAAATAGATGACTGACAAGCCATGCAAAACAAAAAGCCACCACCGACATCGACTTCGCCGGTCTCATGGATAAAATTTTGAACAAGCTTAAAAGAAAGCTGTTCAAAGGTACATAATATCACAGAAACAGAATCTCTTGCCGAAACTTATTTCCTTTAGAAGCAGCAACATGTCTTAGTGATGATGTTCATCATCACCATGTCCATCAGGGGGGCCTCCCTCACCAATTACCTCAAGCTGCAAAACAAGGCAAGGAGATATTCCAGTCAGCACACCAATCTAGAATCTTGAACCAACGAAATGCTTTTGTCATGTTTTAAATCTAGTAAATGGTTCCTTGTGTTTTTTAGTGTGTTGCTCATTCGAATCAGAAAGGGTATCCGTTAGCACAAGTCTCCCCATACTTACCACGAAGTACTGGGAGCAAACAGGGCACTCATGTGGCTTGTCTTTCTCGAGCCAAAACCAAACAACATCATGCTCATCCTCTGCATGTACACCAACATTTCAAAGTAAAAAAGGTTGAACCAATATGGGGCTTGACTATATAAAAGAAACCATGAGTGCATAGAAGGAAAGATTTCGTTGTTTTTATCTCATAAAAGTATTAAGGAAAACAATTATAAATCAAAGATCAAAGTAATAGCTAATCTGACCACAAGATTGAAGCCAAGTCACATATATGTTAGAAGATTTACTCCTCATTGATCTCACTTTAGTAGTAAATCAGGGTATGCCAAGAGAGAAAAGACATAAAAAAAACCCTAAAGCTGAACACAAAACTTTGTTCCTGAGTACAGAAGTAGAGGAATGACGAAAACAAGTCATAGGAGGACCTGTGACAGAACTTACCACCTTCACCCCCGGGGCATCCAACTAATCTCTTGTCATAGTAGGACTGGATGACAGCAGGTGCCTCCTGAAAATGACAAACCAAAAAATTTTCATTATGAACTCAACAGGAAGATATTAACATAGGCTGTAAGGCAGACCAGATAAATTTTATATCATTCATCGGTGATGCATAAAACAACCAGGTAACTGCACAGTACTATACTCTGATTACCTCAAGGTAGTTAGAACCGATCTGAACTTCTGTACCAGGGAAGGCCAAGGGTCAAGAGATGAGAGGTTCTACCGGGATCAAATTGGGTCAAGCATGATTTTATAGAATAAATAAAAACATATAGTATATTAAATAATAGATTAATTTTTAAAACAAATGCACAAGAGACATTAAATAAAACAAGTCTTACTCATGTTTTTTTTTCAAAAAAAAAGTATCATAACATAAAAAAAATGTTTTCCAAACATTGAAATCAAATCCCACATAAGACACCCCAAAATCCTCACTTAAAAGGTCCTAATTAAATGAACAAACCTTGGCCCCGGTCAAGATTTGGGTCAAGATTCGTTTAAGAATTAGTTAAAAAAAATACCATTTGAGACCTGTTAAAACCATATGAACTGACTCAGGACAACCGGTTCATGGTTGAACTGCCTGGGTCACATGGTTCAATAGCAAATCTCAGGCTGCACAGTTTTAAGGGGAGAACCAAACAGCCCTAGCCTCTAAAGCCAGTCTAACCAGGTCAGACTGGCCGGTCCGGTTTGGGTCTTACTATATAGGATTTACTGCCCTTCTTCGAATCATAGGCAAAAAAAGATATTTGTGCTCTGATTGTAGAGGCCATTCTTACAGGAAACAACAAACCATTACTTCATATTAAATTTCATAACAGCTAACAAATTAAATGACCAGATAAAATTCATCAAGGCCAAAACTTGAGAAGTGAAAGCATCCACAAAACTTGAGCAATGCCTAACAGAAAAACTTAAGCTACGCATAGTGCAAAATAATAGCTGTTAAGCCCAATGAACATAATGCCATAAACATGGCAATATAATGACAAAAAGAGGTTACTGATTCCTTGTTTTGCTTAAAAAAATCATCCTATATTTCTACATGAACAATGAAATTTCAGAATACTTAACAGTCATAGTTTTGGACCAAATCAAACTAAGAAAAAAAGGAACAAGAATGTTCGGTCACAAAAAAAAAAAAAAAATATATATATATATATAGATACACACACACACACACTATAAGAGAGAAAATGACTACCATAATCATGTATACCCCTCTTGTAAGGGTTAATTACTGGTTTAAAATGGAAAAATAAAGGCTATCTTGTATATCACACAAAATCTTTGAGCCTTTACTTTAGTGTATATATGCCTAAGCCTCACAACCTTGGATTAAATGAATAGAATAATGATTTATGCTACACTTTTTCTTTTCTTTTTTTTTTTGGTTGAAAATAATATTAAAGCTTTTATGATAACTTTGAAATACTATCCATTGACTAATACCTTTGTTTTTTTATTCTAACAACCTTACACTCTCCGTCTCACACTTCAAAGTGAACAGGGTTTATATTTGAAAATCGTAGAAATCTAAATGCAACAACTTCAAGTAGTATGCAAAGGACTTCTGTGCTCACAAGCAAAAGCTTTATAACTGATTTTTAGTTTTCTTTGTAACTTGGAGATTACCTTATAGTAATATTTTTATTATGTTATCTTAATTTGTCATTTTTTAGGTATTCTATGCAATAACTCATATATTTTGGGGATTATATGTAGAAGTTTGAGACCTAGGTTTTCACTATTTCATGTAATTTTTTTTTTATGATCTTTGATCATTAGCTTATGTTTTTTCTCACTAAATTATGAATTTTTTTATAAGTTAGAGGGCTTTCTGAAGAAACCCAATAACTAGAGCCCTTAAATGCTGTTTTCGGAATCAGATGCATCTATGCAAAACTAATCAAGTTTTTTTAGACTTATAAAATTTTCATAATATTAAGGACTCACATGTAAGAAATGAATAATTATGATTTTCCAAACATTTTGGGTGAATTAGAACCAAGGTTGGTTTATTTTTTAGCATTTCACATACAAAATACTTGTTTATTCTTCTGCACAAAGGATGAGAGACTCAGAGAGACATGAGAATCATTCAATCTTCCATTGGTGTACATTATACTGCATAACCTGTTTTTAATGGGAGAACAAAAAATTACCCTTTCATCAAGAACATACAAGATACAATCCTATAAACAACAACAGAATGAAATTTCAACAGTCATACATCTAGATAAGAAGTCTTCCCTTTGACATCTTACTATTCCCAAATCCCTAATTTCAATCTCATCATCTAAAGTTGTCAAGAAATTATATCAATAATTAATTATCTGAATACTAGCGAATAGTGCACTTATAATTCCATAGTATATATTCAATTCTTCAATATTTTTTGCAAACCAAGTGTTTCGCAATCATGTCCAAACAGCTTTTGTGTAAATATTAAATGTGACTCATTCACGTGTTATTTGTTGTGTTGTGAGCACCATAAACTAACAGCAGCATATTTGTGTTCGAGTTTCTTTTGTGCTAATTAGTTATCATTTTGTGTTTTGTCATGCAGGTTTCCAGTATAAAAGGGTTGACACAATCCATTTACAACCAGTCAAAGTGAATTACTACTGCTTATTACAACAAGAGACATAAGTTCTTATAGTTGTACCATCATAAAAACTAATGAACCCTATAAGTTAATACTTAATAGGGATATCACAACCAATCAGCAAGAATTAAGAAAATATTCATAGTATTTTCCAAAAATATACGAATCATGAGTTAAAGGCATAATCACATTTTAGGATTTGTAAAACACAAAATAAACCAAGCAAACACATCCTTCAACCAGGTGAAACAGAATGGGACCAGAAGACAGACTGATAATTGCAGACAATGAAGATAGAGCAACCCGAGTATTCATCACACCGCTAGGCCAATCAGATCTAATCATAACAAGACAAGAAAGAACGGAAACCAAAAACATTCAATTAGACAACATATGCCACTCCAATTTCAATGGAATAACAAAACAACAGAGACATCAAGGATCAGATCCACTAATGCAGACAAACACGCGAGAGATCATCATACGAGAAACATTCACCAGAACATTAAAGACTATGTACATTTCAATCGAAATACAGAACACAAAGAGAACTCACTAACCTTGGTTCCAAATGGCCCAGCAGGAGCATCCATATCAAAGCGTTTTTTTCCCTGCGATCAGACAAGACAATAATTGGACATCTCGGTGAGTTTGTTGTTAGGTCCATTCCGTATAATTAAGGCAATCATCGCCAAATTCAAAAATTCCAAATAATCCAAATCCTAAATCCCTAAATCATCAAGAACCTGGAGCTCAGCCTCAAGCTCCTCACGCTCATGCCCGGTGGCGATCGGCATCACGTCCTCCACCCGCTTCGGCTTATCTACACAAATCATCCCCAGATCGAGCACCAAACATCCATCACAAGACCTACAACCCTAAAAAAATTCAAAAAGGAAGCAACGAGATTGGAAGGAAATAATACCCGATTCCGACGAGAAGAGATGGGAGGTGGTGTGGAACGGGGAGGACGACGAGGCGAGGGCGGGAAGGGGGTTTCTCAAGGCGTACCCGGAGGGGAGCTGGACGGCGGATCGACGCCATGGGGCGGCGAGGGTTTGGAGCTGCGAAGAGGCTCTCCTCCACATCGTCCTCGAGCTCTAGGGTTTATTGTGTAAATCCTCAGGTCGCCGCCTCTTCGATGCTGCTCGCTTTTCACTACGACTTGATGAAATGTTTCGAATCTTGAGAGAAGTCCGCAGCCATGCACAGGAGAAAGGAGATCTAGGCGCGTGATGATCACGTGCCTGATGCCTCGTGATCCGTTTGCAGTTAAATGGATGGCTGCGATTAGAAGGAGATCCTTTTGGTCGGGCCCTGGGTTTATATCCACCGTCACGTTTCAATTCAACGGTAGAGATCAACTCAGGGTTAATTTTTAAAATGTTCACAGCTATTTTCCTTTGTTTTTTAGGTTTAAATCTATGTTTGGTCCCTTTAGTTAGGCTCGGGTGCCCATTTAGTCCCTCTATTTCAATTTTGCCACTAGAAATACCTCTAATTAGGCTCGGGTGCCCCTTTGGTCCCTCTCAAGAATGGCGTTAGCTTTTTCCGTTAAGTGGAGGTCCACGTGGCATATTTTATTGGGTTAAATATCTTAACCCAAAAAATTAGAAGTTAACAATGATTTAGGGATGATTTGGTTTTCGGATCCGGGTTGTTAACGGATCCGAATCCGTTAACTTAATGCTACTCTTCCACTTCTCCTTCACCCGTCTTCCCACCATTCCCATCCACTGCCACGGCTTGCCCTTCATCTCGACCAGCGGATTCCATGCTAACGGTAGTGGGACGTCCGATATCATCCGCCGGAGCAGAGATCATCCTCACTTCTTTCTGTGACATGGCCAGGTGAGTTCTTTCTATGCTATTATTAGCCCTAGGTTTTGCAATTACACTGTTTATACTCAAAAACCCTTTGTTAAATTGCATGCTTGTTATAGTGTGGAGATATTGTGAGGCACGAAAACCTCTTTGAAGCCTCCTTTATCCTCAATTGGCCCTTCCACAACCCTAATTATGCCTAGTTAGTCCCTCACGTTGATCTTCAAAACTTATTTGGAGAAGTGGGGAGTGCAATTGGCTGATCGATGTTATTGAAGTTTTTCTTCTTTTTGTGATTATGGTATATTTAGATGCACATTTGCAATCGTTTGTTTTCTTATTTAAATTTCTGAACATGTTTGTCTAATGGGATATATTCAGGGTAAAACAAATAAGACAAATAAGACAAAATTTTGAGATTGCTTATTATGTATTGCAGCCTTGCTACAAAAATATTGCTTTTGTAAATTGTATTCAATCAATGAAAAAGAAGTTCCACTTCTACTCATGTTTAGTGTGCATAATATACATCAGGACAGTAATTAACTTGTTTAATTTTTGTGCTTGTTTGGTATTGGTTAGTTTGTTTAATAGGAATCCTCCATAGAAGATAAGTTGTACTTCTACTCATGTTGCGTGGTTTTGGGATTTAGATGGGCAAAGGCGAGTAGGCAACTGACGGCCAAGGAGATGTTCGTGGTGGCAGAAGCAAGGAGATGATGAAGTGGAACCAACGTTGAGGTGGAGAAGAAGGAGAAGAAGGTGTGAGGTGGAGAAGAAGGTGTTGAGGTGGAGAAGAAGGGTGTAAGGTTATCGGATCCATTAAAAAACCCGGATCCGATAACCAAATGGTTGTTAGCTTTTGTTTTTTTTTTGTTAAGATATTTAACCCAATAAAATATGCCAGGTGGACCTCAACTTAACAGAAAAAGCTAACACCATCCGTGGGGGGACTAAGATATCCCAATCTGAAAAATAGAGGTACTCCCAGCGGCAAAATTGAAATAGAGGGACTAAAGGGGCACCCGCGCATAACTAGAGGGACCAAACATGGAATTAAACCTTTTTTTAAGGTACATAAGTCATCAAAACTAGACTGGCTCCTTACGCTATGCTGCTCAATTTGATGACAATTTTCTACATTTTAGGTCAAAAGCTAACCCATCAATTTTACATTTAATTCAACAATAACCACTAAAGGTCTAAATTCTTTATTTGCAATAGTCGAATACCTTTGTTACTTTTTAGTTCAAAAAGTTTTTCTTATTTAATTTTGCTACCTATTTTTTTAAAAAAATTTATATGTAACTCCAAATTCAGAACCACATGATTATAAAGTTTTTCCTAGAGGGCCTTCACTTTGTTTTATCTTTTTTTTTATTATTTTTTTAAACAAAAAGGCATTCTAGCTGGTAGGCCTGTTCAAAAAAACCTCTTAAACCGTAAATTGGACGGGACTGTTTTTTTTTAACCCCCAGTCCGGTTCCAACCGGTTTCATCATTAACCGGTCTGGTCTGGTTTTGGAACCGGTTCCAGACCGGTCTGGTTTGGTTCCAGTTTTCGGAACCACGGTCCAAACTGGACCGGACCGGTTTATTTATAAATCTGTAAATATGGTTTTACGTTGTAGGGTTTATTACTTTATTAAAAAATTGTTTTTTATAGGGTTCAGAACAAAAACTAAAAAGGCAAAAAGTAAAAACTCCTCTTTGAGCTCTCTGTCTCCGAGGGACCGAGACTTCGACTCTCCGGCTCCACCAGTCAGCCTCCGGCCTCTCCCTGATCCCTCTCACTCTCCGCCGCGCTCTCTCTCTAGTCTTTCTATACCTCTCTCACTTTCTCTCTCTCTTCGAAGTTGAAGATTTCGATCGAAAGGTATCTTTTAACTCTTGATTGTGTTCTTTCTTTTCTCGATGATTGATTTGGTACTAAATGGGTTATTGTTAGTTTGTTCCAATCGACGGGTGATTCAAGGATTTTCTCTTGTTTTTTTGGTTGAATTTGGTGTTTTTTTTACTGATGGCCTATTGGCTTTGGTTAAGCTGTTTAGGTTGGGGACTTGGTGTTTTGCCTTTTTGGTGATCGAGCTTGATCTTACTGTTTGTGTTTAGTGTTTACTGTTTGTGATTCACTGATTCTGTTTAGTGTTTACTGTTTGTGATTCACTGTTTTCTATATTTACTGAAAGTTTGAAATGCATTCTCTTGGATCTTATCACATTTTCTCTTTTCTATATTCTTCTCTTCTCTTAATCATTAAAGAAAAGAATGGAATGCAGGCAATTGGTTGGAACTACATGTGTTATTGTTTTGGTAGATTATTTACTCATTCTAATTTCTAAGTATTTCTAACCATGTATAATTCTGAATTTATGATTAATCCAATTAAATTTGCAATGTTTCCACTTTACTTCTTTGGACTGGTCACTATACCTGTGGAGTTTTGATTTTTCTGTGCTTGTGTTGTAGCTGTTTAAGTTACCCTAATTTAGTTATGTCTAAAGTTTTGACTCATTTTTGGTCATTTTGGACTGAAAACTAGTCAAAATATGGGTTTTGAGAAAGTACACGGGCTGGGCTTGAAGTACACGCCCGTGTACTCGCTAGTGTAGTTCTCTGGACTCATTCAGAAGAAGTACACGGGTCAAACTGAAAGTACACGCCCATGTACTTGCCTGTGTATCTCTCAGGTTGAGTTACATGGCCATGTACTTTGCCCATGTAAAGTACATGCCCATGTATTTTGCCCATGTAAAGTACACGCCCGTGTACTTTGCCCGTGTAAATTTCAGGTTGAGTGTACGAGTGTTTTGCACGCCCGTGTATGCACCCGTGTAACCCCTTGAGGGTTACACGGGCGGAGGTTAAAATACACGCCCGTGTAACGTCCCGAATGCGCGTTTTCCCCTAATTTTGTGAGACACATGGCCAGGACGTGATTTACTCAGCCGTGTACTTGGGCATGTACCTCCATGAGTATTTAAAACCTAATCTTGGAGCCCTAAACATCATCACGATTCTTCTTCTTCTTCTTCTCCCCTTGGATCCCATTGCTTCGATTGAGTAGAAGGAGCCACTCCTAGACCTTTTCCTTCTCCCTTGGTTGAAGAATCCTTAAAGGTGGTGAGAGCTCAACCAAAGGTATGGAGCCAGCAAAGGAGTAGCGTCGTATAGGAGTCAATCTCCTAAGTTTGTGAGTGGTTGAAGTTTGAGTATAGCTTTATATTCAGTATCGTAATATTTATTTATTATGTTTTATGCCTAATTACGAGCATTGAATCATGTTTCAAACTCATCTAACAAGACTAAATTTTATAGGATTAGTTTGGAAACATCTATATATGTATATATGTATGTGTGTGTGTATTTGGCTATTTGTACATTGTTTATATCTAGCAATAACCTAGAATGTTCATGTGTTTTTGATGGAATGAGGCATGTATGCCTAGACGTGGCCATTTTGAACTGAAACCGTGGAACCAAACCGGAACCGAACCGTCAAAAACCGAACCGGAACTGGCAAAACCTGAACCGTCAAAAAACCGGAACCGGAACCTTCATATAAGGTTCGGTTCCGGTTTCAGAATTTGAAAACCGTAGAACCGGCGGTTCGAACCGGTTGAACCGCCGGTTCCATCGTTATATATATATATATATATTATGTTTTTATTTTGTTAATATCATTAATAATTTATTAATTTAATTTCATGTTTAAAGATATTTTAAATAAATAATTAAAGATATTAACTAAATTGATTAGGTCTGATTCTGAACACTTGAACTTGATTACCCGATTATGACCACTAAGTTTGATTCGTAACATTAGTCCGACTTACATGTATTGTATTGTGTCATGCCAAACTTTGTTACTCATGCAATAAGATAAGTTATAACTAATTGATTATGCCAGAAATTATTGGTAACAAATTAAATATGGATTTATTAAAATAATTTAATTAATAAGGAGTAGTTATAACTAGTTGTCTTTGAAATAGTACAATTCAGAGCATTTATAAGAAACCGAACTCTGTGGCTTTGAAATAGTATTGCCAAACTTTGTATTAATAATTTTATATCAAGAATTATTAATACCTTTATTTTTTTAATAAAATATTATATTAAATTAATTGTTGTATTTTTTGTTTATTTAATTTGAAATATTGAATTATTTAGTTTGAAAAAAAAACTGAACCGTTTGAACCGCCAAACCGAAACTGTTGAACCGAACCGCTAGAATTGGAACCGGAACCGGAACCGGAACCAAACCGGAACCGTCAAGAACCTTGGCAAGGCGGTTTGGTTCCTGTTCAAGATTTTTTTGAACCGGAACCGGCGGTTCAAAAACCGGAACCGGCGGTTCTTGAACCGTGGCCATGTTTATGTATGCCTATCTAAGTGTTACATTTTAAATGCATATGGATTGGTAATTATTTGTTAGATTTGACGTGTATGCTGGATTTATTGAGGGTTAAAGAACATGAACGTTTATGTTTATGATTTTGATTTTGATGGTGACAACGGGACACGGCCCGACCCCGGACTTTGATCCGACACTGCAGTGTGGGGTCCCATGGTCCGACCTAATGGGAGGCAGCGTGGTCAACCCTGATATGTGTGTTTCCGTATTTGGCTTTGATGGTGACTGCGGACTTCAGTCCGACACTGCTGTGTGGGGTCTCCATCGGCCGACCTAGTGAGCGGTGGCATGGTTGACCCTGTGTTCACCCTGGTCGAGAAGTGCGTGGGGCCATTGATAGGGTTTAAGGGAGATTATCCCTATTTTCATATTGAGAGACCCGGGGTCACCACACGGGGATCTCAGTGGCCAACACCAAGAAAATTTTGTGTTTTGATTCTATTCTTGGTTTTGAATACTACTTGGCGGTTCTGCACCTAGTCACGGCCACGACTAGGTCAGGAATGATTTCAGGCTTATATATGTGGATTTTCCTTTCTCTTACGAAATCGTATTTAAATATCTATATGAAGATTCTTTAAGAGCTCGTTGATTTACAATATTGCATTTGATTCATTGTTATATTGTTAAAGTAAATCTAGTTATCTAGAGTATTTGCCCACAGGTGTTATGCTTATTCATACATTTGTTACATTACTTGGATTGAGGTTGTGTTGCTAACCCTCACTGAGTAACATATATGTATGTTACTCACTACTCTCCCTCTCTTTTCTTTCTCAGGGTGCGACGTTGATGCAAATTGTGCTGGGTAGTCTCCAGTCTTGGTCTTCCACTTGTTTCAGATGTTGGTGTTTCACTGTTCTATTTCATTTGGCATATGTAGGGCCAGTGGATCCACTAGGCTACACTCTTGTGTTTGTGTGTTATATTCTGAGTTAATTGTATTCCTGTGTCTAGGTGATTGGAATCACGGATATATGTGTATGATGGAGTTTTATTTTCTTATCTTGAGTTTTTATTAATTAATTTATTTATTGTGGTATGATTATTAGATTTTGTAAAGCCTTGCGGCAACTCAGGTGTGGAGTGATGTGTAACCCTCCCCTAGTTGTCGTGGCGATTGTTACGTGCTCTAGTAGGGTCAGGGCGTGACAGTACCACTATGTTGCTTTCTAATTTCTAACTTGATTGTTTTATTATTGGTTTAGCAAATTTGATGGCTGAAGAAAATTAAGTTACATCTAGAAATGTAACAAACACAGCGTCAAGTGTTGTTTCAAGAAAGAGTAAATCTTCTTTGCGGTCCGATGTTTGGGAAGATTTCAAAGAAATAGAGGGGACTGATAGGGTTGAATGTAAACACTGTAGGAAGAATTACAAGTGTGATAAGAGCAAAAATTACACTAGTATTTTGCGTAAGCATATAGGAAAGTGCACAAAGAACCCAAATAATGATAGCAAAAGCTAAAAACCTCTAGCCTTTGACAAGGTAGATGGAACTGAAGATGGTAAGTTGGTGACCTTGAATTTTGATCCTAAAGTTTGTAGAATGGCTTGTGCCGAGTACATAGTGTGCGGGGAGCTACCATTTAGGCATGTTAAAAATGTGGCATTCAAGGCATTTTGTTTCAAGCTACAACCCAAGTTTAAGCCACCATCTTGGACAACTGTGGCTAGAGATTATTACCAACTGTACTTGGGCATGAAGACAAAATTGTGTAAGAGTATGAAGAAGCATAGAGTTTCCTTGACCACAGACACTTGGAGATCCATTCAGAATATCAACTACATATGTGTCACAGTGCATTTTATTAACAAGGGTTGGGTTTTGCATAAGAGAATCATCAACTTTTTTCAAGTTCCAAATCACAACGGGGAGACCATTAGTAAAGAGCTTGAGACATACATGCGAGAATGGAAGATAAAAAACTATGCTCTATCACAGTTGATAATGCATCATCTAATGATGCAGCACTAAACAGTTTGAGGAGGAAATTGTGTTCTGTTACAAGTTCTATTGTCTTGGAGCCAAAATTTCTACACTTAAGATGTGGTGCTCACATCATCAATTTGATTGTGAATGAAGGCTTGAAGGAGATCGAGAAGTCTGTTGCTTCCATAAGGCTTGCTTGCAAATTTGTGCGGTCTTTAACAGTGAGACAACAATTATTTGAAGAATGTTGTGAAAGAGAAGGAATTGAAACAAAAGCCTTATTATGTTTAGATGTGACCACTAGGTGGAATTCAACATATCTTATCTTGGATACATCAATAAGATTCCAAAAGGCATTTGATGGGATGGTTGGTGATGGGAATTTTGATAATTATTTCATAGAAGAGGATCAACAACCACCTACTGATGACGATTGGGAACATGCAAGGGAATATACAGAGTTTCTGAAGACTTTTATATGGCCACTAAAAAGTTTAGTGGGTCATCATATACAACATCAAACTTATTTCTTCCAGAAATATTTGATATTTTCCAAAAGTTGGATAAGATGATAAATCAACCAGATGAGAATCCCACACATTGTATGATGGCTATTAGAATGAAGCAAAAGTTTGACAAGTACTGGGGGGATGCAGAGAAAATTTGTGATGTGTTGTTTGTGGCTTTTGATCTTGATCCAAGGTTCAAGTTCAAATTAATTAGACATTTTTATGCTAAATGTTTAAAGCCACAAGATTATATTGAAGCTTTGTGCCAGAAAATTAAGAAGTTGCTTAAGGATTTATTCAGCTTGTATAACAAAGAAAATCCACAGTCCTCAAATGATAAGCAAAACACACAAAGTGCTCCAGTTGAAGTTAAGGAACAAGAATCAGATCTTTTTGTTGAATATGCAGATCTTGAAGACTCTACATCAAGTAAGCATGAA
The DNA here is from genome assembly GCA_902712375.1 of Dioscorea dumetorum. Classification (NCBI taxonomy): domain Eukaryota; kingdom Viridiplantae; phylum Streptophyta; class Magnoliopsida; order Dioscoreales; family Dioscoreaceae; genus Dioscorea; species Dioscorea dumetorum. The sequence continues at coordinate 6,960,326 of CACTHL010000494.1, forward strand.
GTTGATAAATACTTGAATGATAGTTGTGAACCATACACTCAGCAATTTGATATTCTCAGTTGGTGGAGGTTGAATGATCACAAGTACCCAATCTTGTCGCACATAGCTTGGGAGTTATTAAGTGTTCAAGTTTCTACAGTTTCTTTTGAATCTGCCTTTTCTGGTGGTGGTAGAATTCTTGATTCATTTAGGAGTTCTTTGCATCCAAGGATGGTTGAGGCGTTGATGTGTTAGCGTGATTGGTTGCTTGCCAGTCGTCTCCCACCTATTATGGATGAAGAATGCAGAGAAGAGTTTGACAACTTATTGCATTCTCAAACAATTTTGGCAGGTTATCTTCAAACCTCATTCTTATTTATTTTATAATTTTGTTTACTAAACTTTTAAACTTGTTTTTTCTTCCTATTTACAATAATTTTCAGAAATGGAAGCAATGTCAACCGGTTCACATTCACTTGGGGAACGATTACCTTCCATAATCTTTGAAGAGGATGATAGTGAAGGGAACTCAAATTAATCTTGTTGTGTTTGCTTTTTTTTTTCTAGTTATTTTGTTGTGGACTTCACCTTTACTTTCTAAATTTTTCTAGTTGTTGTGGACAACCTGTGTGTACATACCATGATAACAAGCTGGTTTGCAGTGCAGTAGTGGATCTATCATAAGAAGGCAATGGATTTGTTCATAAATGGCTTTTTGTCATGGTCTCCACTCTCCAGCATTATGAGTTTGTGGTTGTGTGGGCTTGATTCATCATCATAATTTGACCATTTTGTTTTTCACTGTACATGTAAAGGATTGAAGTTCATCAATTCATTGTATTGGGGTTATCAATGGGAATTCATTCTAAAAAGTTTTATAGTTTTTGTATTTTTTTTATATAAGAAAATAAGGGAATGGGCTTGAGTGCACTCTTAATGTAAATAAAATTCATCAATGAAAAGCCAGCTTGTGTTTTTATATACAATTTGGGTTTTCTATGAAACAGGACACCAGATTCCTTCTTTGTGATCTTATACATGAAAAGCATATATATGGATATGCTCAAGGGGAACATGAGGTTAGTGAGTAAATGTGTATATTCACTTCTTGCATCAAGACTTGGTAGAGTTTCTGTGAATTCTTTCAGTATTAGATTAGTCATTTGGTCTCCTTCACTGGTGGTTGACAGTTGACAGGTTGTGCCTTCTGAGTTTGACTTATCACCCTCGTATGGTAGCACTACCCCTGGGGCCGCATTAGATACCCACTTCTCCTTTAAAAAGGTGCTGAATCTAATTATCATCTATCTTTGGAATTCCAGCTCTCGTGTGAAGAGATCAAAGAGGACAAAGGCGAGGATATATAGATAAGTAATGTATATTAATTAATTTAATTTTAATTCATAAAAACCGGGACCGAACCGAACCGGACCGGATCAACCGGTCCAAAACGGTTTGGACCGGTCAGGGTTTCCCTGTTATTTGGTCCAGTCTGGTCCCAATAACAAGGAAACCGTTTAACCAGTCCGGTCCAGTTTTGGACCGTACACAACCCTACTAGCTGGAAAATGGCAATTTCCCATTGCCCAATTGGTACATGTTAAGGACGTGTTTGGCTCAAAAGTCATCCGCCGAAGTGGTAGAAGTCTGGAAGTGCTACTTTGGTGGAAGTGAACAGTTAAACTGGAATTAAAAACTTCAGCCTGTTTGGATCTACAGAAAAACGTGACTTCCAAGAGTAGTTCCTGTGTTTGAATGGTAGAAGTAGAAATCTGGAAAACCTTACTTCATCACTTTTGGGTGTTTGCTAACACTGAAGTGGGGATATGATCACCACTTCGGGATGGGGATAAAGTTACCCCTTATATTTGAAAACTTGTAAATATATACTTTTGTTTATTTCAAAATTTTGGTTAAATTAGGAAATCATGATGTAATTAGTTTATTTAGAAATTGATTAAGATTTTTCATTAATTAATTAATACTTTCACTAAAGTTTATGCTTATTATCATGGGAACTTGGGTACTAATAGTCAATTACCATGTTGGTTATTGTAAGGGTCGGTGCTCTTACACTTGGCCATTAGGAGGACAACTTAACATAGGCCAAGATACGAGGGGGGCATAGCTACGTGGATTGGGTAAAGCGCTGGGAAGCGCGAGACATGTGTTGCGTCATGACCAAGAACGGGAGAAATATCCCGCATGATCATGTGTTGAGACTGTGAGGCACGCGCACGTTTTGGACCGTGGGCTTGCGCATAGCCGATGAGCACTTGGGGCAGGTGCCTATATCAAGAGTCAAGTGTTACAGACTTAGAATATTTAGAAAGTGGATCTCTAGCAAGTCTAGGCCTGGCGGGACACTTGATCATATCAAGAGACCCAGATTCTAATTTCGGAATTATCGAGGGATTACGCAGGCGTATGCAAGTGGGCACGCGAGCGAGAGCGTGGCCGAGCCAGGGGCGAGGATGGCACGCGGTATTACCGCGCATGACCGGTACTACTGCTCGCTGTGACCAAGGATGGCTGGTTAAAGCTACAGTAATGTCGGAGGACACTGCAAGCTAAGTGGAAGTCCGGGACTTCTCGCCAGACCTGTATTGAGCAAGGGTCTCAATTAACCTTGGGGATTTGGAGTAGCTCTTGTAATAGGGTCTATTATGTCTTTGGGAGGGGACAAGACCTCTTAGTGAGGATCTTTGGTCATGCTTGTAAACTTTTCTTACTCTAAGAGAGTTTATGTTTTTCTCTCTTTAAAACTTGTTTCTTGTGTGGTCTTCTCCTACATTGGATGTTTTCCGGTTTTGCTCGCTTCTTTTATGTGCTATACTTGTGTTGCGAACATGTGTTGTTTCACTGTTGTTCTAATAAAGAAGGCTGACCTACCACTTGGTGCGTGTCAGGTGCTGCACGGCCGAAGGTGATCGGTTGAGGTCGTGACAGCTACCATATTAATATATTAAGTTACTTAATTACATTATTAGCGAGTTAGTTAAACAATTCATTAAGCAAAGTTTATTTTTAACTTATTAATTATATTAACACTTTCTCGTAATGACGTTTTTATTTTCATGCAAAAATGCCTATTACTAAAAAATTAATATGTAACCAAACTTAATTACCATATTGCTCGGAATGCGTTAATAGATTTGCTGAAAATTAATTATGGCTCGATTCATTAATTCATTAGAATGTGAAAGTGGCAACCATTGCAAGTTTACATATATAACCATTTTAATACATTAAAATGGTTACGTAGGTTTTACGGAATGAATTAATTAGTTGATTAAGACCTTGTTTACTAACTTCATTGGGTATTTTACCACTTTAACTCAATGCCATGTTCATTTCTATGGAAAGTTGGCTATTGCTAACATGTTGACATGATACCCTACTTAATTAAGTTACTAACAATTGATTGGTTTCATTAAAAACTTAACTGCAGATTAACAAACTTAGAGAATAATTACATTCATTGTACATTAACTACGGGTTACCCATTGATGCAATTGGGGAATCCTGGCATTGCATCAAATATCATCAGAGAATTACATAATTCAGCAACTACAATATCATTTCAAAAGGAAAAATTTTACAAATTCAAAGATCTCGTAAGCTTGTTGTTGCTCCACAATATGATGACTCACTTGTTACAATGCAAAAAATGACATCTTCTTTGCTATGTTGCTCCAGCTGCTGCAACGCTGCTGCCATTGATGAAAGGCATAGTGTTTATTGATAAAAGAATCCCATGAACTTGCAGATCCTGAAACAAAACAAAGAAACAGAATGATAATAACTTAACAATGCAGTAGTTGTGAAGATTAACAGAAAATTAACTCCAGCTCCTGAACAAGTTTTTTTCCAAAATGCTATACATTACAAAAAAACGACGCGTCTTACCACTACGCACTTCCAGCTTCATTCACAGAACATATCAAAAATATAAAACTAATCATTTCAATGGCTCAGGTGTGTGTTCATTTTTATCAGCATTATGACTCACGTTCAAAACTTAACCATGTTGTCTTGTGGAGGGAATAACAAGGGAAAAACGTGACACATTAAAAAACACCAAAATACGGATCGACTTTGCGTAATCAGCCACAAGGAATCCATGATTTGATATGGACAAGGGATGCCCGGAAGATATGCATATACAAATACACAAAACATATAAACAGACTGAAAAGTTGACATGAAACAGAGGTTCAAAAACAAAACAAATCTTGGCTTGGTAATGTGAAAACCAAGAAATGCCCAACACTTCACAAACAAGAAAAACATCAACTTCAAATCCGGTTTAAGCAATATGAAATGCCTCCACAAGTCAATGGTCACCAAGCCTGGCCGCGATAGAGAAGCTTATGCAACCTTTCATATCAGGTCGCCAGTGCATCAAGAGTCAAGCCTCGGTGTGCGCACATAGGTCATCATCATCGCCATCACTTGTGACCTGCATCCAAACATGCAAACACATGAATCCAAACATGTCAAAGACAGAAGAATGTCCAAAGGATAAGGAATCCATGAAAACCAACAACATTCCACACATGCATGCGCGAATGCTATAGCATCAAACAAAAAAACATGTATGCAGAAATCTACAAATGCAGAAAAGGGAAGGGGGGGATGGGATGTGCTTCAAGTCCCACGTTGTATGAACTTCCGAACCCAATTATTTCTCAGCTCAGTTTTCCTAACCATGAAGCCTCTCGCTTTATTTTCATGCGTCTGAAGGTTATCGAACACATCTACAAGCACGTGTTCCTCAAACTCCTCCAACTCCATTACTTTTGCGCACAATACTTCAGTCCAATGAGTGGGATTTTTTATTGCCGCTGCCATTTCTCTAACAACGTTCACAAGGTCGCCCATGATAGAAGCATTTATGTTCCCTTACCAGCACGGCGTGGTACATGTGTCGATGAGGTGGCCGGGCTACTGGCAACCGGTGGAATGGAATCGCCATCGCCATCTTTTTCACTTGCCGGATTTGTTGGGACCGAGTCGATGTTATCGTTGTTATCATCTTCATTTTCAGATTTTTCTCCCAAATCTGAGAACACCGAAGTCACATAAAATCCCATCGCATTATCTTCTCCACATATAACCCTTAATCCATTGTAATGCTCAATCGGTCTATTGATGAAAGACCGGGCAACTGGATGTACCTGTACACGAAACACAATTTATGCACAATTACATACAAAGTTTAGTAGATAACACCAAAGAATGTTCACATTCTAACCTCAATATATGTTAATGCGACCGTTGGATCTAAGGTGATCGTCTTGGTGTCCTCCTCCCACCAGCGCCGTTGAGTTCGCGAATCCTTATGATTTCAGCGAAGCGAGCCTTCATTGTTCGGTTGTGGTTCTCAACAATTTCTTGTGTGAAGTCAGTCCCAAACCAGTTATTCACAGGCACAGCAGCGAATGCAAACGTAGCCCTTTTGAATGGCTTATCACACTTCAGCCCTTTCTTTGCTTGCTCGACGAGCAAAGGGATCAAGAAGTAGTCATAGTCATTCTTCCATCTTTTGTTGGGTGTACCACGTTTGTTTGTGATTACCTTTAAACCTGCACTTATTACGGGTGCACCGTTACTGGCCCGATCTTGCCCATCCATTGTAAGTCTTCAACAAACAAATCATCAAACAAATCAGAAACTAAAAAGTGGTCGAAACATTGCTACAACGAACAACAAGATTCAGGAAATGCATGAATACCATAGGAGGAACGCAAACTTAATGCATGCAGAAAATTTTGCCCATGTCCTCAACAAATAAAGTCAACGATGTGTGCGAATAGAACACAACAATAATAGCAATGCCACATTAGGGGGAAATGCATAAGCGACTTGGCAATAGCAAGCAAATTAACAAAATGTGTTCATCATGCAAAAATATGGAGTAGTAAAGCATGTAGAAATTTGAAACGACATACGTAATTGACAATGGCAAAGCATGGTATAGCAGCTTAATAAGAGGAAAACAAAATTCATAAAGAAGACAATGACACATTAGGGGGGAAATGCATAAGGGACCTGGCAATAGCAAGCAAATTAACAAGATGCGTTCATGTTGCAAAAAAATGGAGCAGTAAATAAGCAATGAAAAAATTACACATCTTGCACTGGTATTAATTGACAAAGATAACTTGCAGAATTAATCACATGGGTGGTTTGAAAACAAAAAAAAAACCCAAACAAAGAAAGTAGCTTCAGAAAAGCAGTTAGAAACGTTGGGTTCAGAACCAACTTCAGAGAAATCATGCCGATGGTGGTACAGTGGGGCAGATTCATATCACTGTGCGATATCTACAACCCTATAACGACACGCACAACACAAGGCTGCAGCAGTTACCTATGACATGCAAACATCCAAATTGCGTAAATTATTAATTGTTCCGTCATGGTAGGCAATACAAAAAGGGGGGAGGGGGCGTTAGTGTAGGACATTGATATCTACCATGGTTTAGGATGTAGGGAGCAGCCGGGCATTCAAGCTACCTTGCCATTAATTGTCAACGAGTGACAGGCCACAGAGAAGGACGCTAGGTTTGTAATGATATGAAATCCACAAAGCAAAAACTCGTTGCAGTCATCATTGCCCAACAAAACTAAGGATTCACGAAAGAAAGAAGGAGAGCAGAACATGTGCACGATTGAGTCATGTCATTACAACAGTTTAATAAAAGAACAAGGCATCACACATGAAGATACAAGTGACAAAAGTGAAACATTCGCAGAACCCAAAAGAAAAAACATTTATCAATACAGATATGCAAACCAATAATTACATCAAAGAAAGCAAAACCCAATAGATCAGCACAGCATATCTACAGAAGAAATCAAACTTCAAGATCAAAGTGAGAAAGGGAACTTATCAGGGTAAACCTAAACAATTTTTTTTATCATTATAGATATCCAAAAAAAATTATATATCAAAGCAAAAGAAGAGAGTATATCATGACAACATATACAACAATAACAATACTTCACACATGATGAAAACCATTGAGAAGAGGAACCGGTATAAGAAAAACCAAATGGACCAAATTTGGCATTACGCTTATCCAAAACAGAAAACATTAAAAAACAACAAACATAGAATATATAATTACAGCAGATATGCAGAACAAGGCATCACACATAAAGATGCAAGTGACAAAATGGAAACATTCGCAGAAAAAAATAAACATTTATCAATACGGATATGCAAACTAATAAGTATATCAAAGTAAACAAAACCCAATCCATCAGCACAACATATCTGCAGAAGAAGAAATCAAACTTCAAGAACAAAGTGAGAAAAGGGAAAAATCTGCAAAACAAATCATGGAATTAGTATTACATATTTGCAAAATAAGAAATGTACCAAAACAAAAAAAAGGGAAATATATGGGATCAACAATTCTACAGAAGAAGACAGGAGACGTAAAGATTGAACTGAGAAAGGGAACGTATCAGGGTAAACCTAAATAAAATTTTTATCATTATAGATATCCAAAAGAAAATATATATCAAAATAATATAAGAGAGTATATCATGACAACATATATGCAGATAGAGAGATTAGACAAGAACACAGAAGTGAGAACGGCCACAGTTTTGCAAAACTAAAAAAAATGTCATTACAATTCGGCAAATCAGAAATCATATGGGAAGGAAAAAAAAGTTAAATTATTTCATTGCAACATATTTGCAGATAAACACATCAGACATAAAGATATAATTGAGGAAAGGAACAAATTTGCAAAACCAAAAAATAAAAACATTTGCAGATCAAAACCATTATGCGAAGCAATCATTATATAAAAAAAACATATATATCAGCGCAACATATCTGCAGAACATGAAAGCAAATAGCAAGATCGCAGTTAGAAAAGGAACAGATCTACAAAACAAAGGAGAGATTATCGTTACAGATATGCAAAATATGAAAAAAAAAATGATATATATCGACACAACAGATCTGCAGAAATAATTATCGGACATCACGATCTAAAGGAGGATGTAAAAAAAAATAACCAAACCTTCTTTCAAAACTCACCGGAGAATAAGAAAAATTAGGAGAAGGGAAAATTTTGAACCAACCAGTGGAGGAAGCAACTTGCGCAAAGATTTGGGGCAAACATACAATCAGTGCAGAAAGATGAATGAAAATTTTTACAAATATCAAACTAATAAAAAAAACAAACACTCACCAGTTGAAGAAGTAGATCGCTGCATAGATCTGAAGGTTGTCAAACAAAAGAGCCCATCAGAGCAATGAAAGCAACATCGTGCTGGTTTCCAAGAAAGAATAGAGGTGAAGGAAAAAGGAAGGGAAAAGTCGGGAGGACGAGGCAGGTTGGAGGCGAGATAACAGTGGTGAAGCTGCGAAAAAGGGGGCGTCGAGACGAAGAAACCCTAGAAGGACGGCTGTCCCGAGAGTGGAGAGTGTTTGTGAAGTTCAGGGGGTGATGTTAACGGGCACATGCTCAGCGCGTGCCAGGAAGTCAGAAGGGGAAATGTTGGTTTAGGAGGTTTTTGGGCTGAAGTCTGTTGGCGAAGTGGAGGAACTTTGAACTTGTCACTTCACTTTCGAGCTATTTTCAGTGAAACAAAGAAGTGCGCCGAAACTCCCTGTCTCGGTCACTCAGAGTGCACTTCAGTGAATCAAACATGCCCTAAGCGAACACGGGTTTTCACCCATCCAAAGTTAGAATTTACATTTTGAGGTTGCTAAGAGCGCACTGGTGTGCAAAATGTGAACCATGTGGGAGTCACGTGCACATTACCTCGTGATTCGTTCTACGATGCTGAGAGTAAAGGACTGGCGCTGATAAGAATGACTGCTATATATATATTCATTGTCACTTGCCGATCTAACGGTAGAGATCCACTGTCAAGCTCGAAAGAAATCTCCGATTCCTGCTTCCAAGAACAATGAAGAAATCCGCAACCCCAAGCCATTGCCACCACGTCAGAGTTCAAATCCTGGCAGCCGTTCTTCTTCTTCTCCGACGGCATCCGGTATACCGATGGCGAACGGAGACCGTTTTATGGCGGAGCTGCCGGCTAATGTGGACAAGGATGTCGACTGCGCGAACTACTTCTGCACCTGCGCGTACCTCTATCACCAGAAGGAGATGCTCGCCGACCGCGTTCGCATGGACGCCTACTACGACGCCGTGTTCACGAACCCTAGTTACTTCCGTAATAAGGTTCTCTCTAAATCAGAAAAGCTTTTTCTTTTTGTTGTCTTTTCGATTAGGTGACCTAATCCTGTGTTTTGGATGAAAAGGTTGTGTTGGATGTTGGTACTGGGAATGGAATCCTTGCAATTTGGTGTGCTCAAGCAGGGGCGAGGCGGGTGTATGCTGTTGAAGCCACGAAGATGGCGGACCATGCTCGTGACCTTGTTAAAGCTAACAATGTCGATGATGTAGTTGAGGTGATTGAAGGGTCGATGGAGGAAGTTATTTTGCCGGAGAAAGGTCTGGACTTACAGTTTCATACCATTTTTCTTTCCTGAATTCTTGAATTCTTGAATTCTTGACATTTAACTTAAATTATGAGTATTGTTTTGGTGTTGGTTTGCAGTTGATGTTATAATATCAGAATGGATGGGACACTTTCTTCTTCGCGAGTCGATGTTTGACTCTGTTATTTGTGCAAGAGATCGGTGGCTTAAGCCAAACGGAGTAATGTAAGCTATTTTCCAATGAATCAGTGCATTTTTTCCATATATACTATGAGGATTGCAATGTAAATGTTACTGAAAGTTCTATTCTCCTGGTTTTTGCCTAAAATTTGTTGGAAATTTATTGCTTAGGTTAATAACAGTGAATCTCCATTGGAGGAACTAATTCTAGTGTGCTTATTAGTGAAAATATTAGTTATGATACTTGTAGCTACTCAATCTATGTATGTGGCTGAAAAGTTTGTTTTCGCTTTTAGATTTAAATTAAGATCATGCCACTAATGACATAAAAGTAATTTCCTGTTTTTGTTGACAGGTGGCCTTTCTGAAAATGTATGTGATCAAGAATTTCAATTTGCCAATTTCATGTTAAGTGAACTGTGCATTAAGTTTTGTTTATTGCAGGTATCCTAGCCATGCTTGCATGTGGATTGGGCCTATAAGATCCGGCTTATCTGAACAAAAATGGAATGAGTTTGAAAATGCATTGAGTGACTGGGATTGCTTTTCCAATGATATGGAAAGCCAGTATGGTGTTAATGTGAAGGTTCTAACAAAGCCTTACTTGGAAGAAAATGAGAAATACTATCTAAAGGTGCAGTCTGATTTTCTTCAACACCGTGAATTTGGTCCTTCTTTCATTGGAACCATTTAATCTGATGTAATCCAACAGTATCTTAAATTGTTCCTGTGCTGTAATCTTGCTTTACCCAGGTCTTATTTTTGATGTGTTACAATATATAGATAAATATCCTTGGTGTGTTGCAATATATATATATACATGTACACATATATATTCTATGTCAAAGCTGTATCTTAATTTGCTTATTCACATGCTGATGGTTTTCCCTTATATTCCTCTAGACGTCATTGTGGAATAACATTTATCCAAGTCAAGTCATTGGGACCCCTGTTGTTATCAAGGAGATTGACTGCTTGAGAGCTACTATAGATGAAATTCGTGAGCTTCATGTAAAGTTTTCATGAAGAATTAATCTAGACGGGACAAGACTCTCTGGATTTGCTGGGTGGTTTGATGTTCACTTTTGGGTATATTGCTAGTGTAAAAGAGCTGCTATTCAGAGTACTTTATAGATAGTTACCCATTTGAGTATTCTTTCAGGGTAGCACTCAGAACCCAGCGAAAAATGAAGTTGAGTTAACTACTGCTCCTAGTGAAAACAATCTGACACATTGGGGCCAACAGGTTGGTTTCTTTCTTGAATCTTAATTCCTTTGATAGTTTAATGCTTCTAGACTGGATTTTGGTAGTAAATGTCTTCACGAAAATTGTGCATAATCCATATGGTGCTGGTGTGTTCATTTTTCTTTGCTAAGGGTATTATTAATTGAAGCCATCTTTTTATAAGTCAGCAAATGGATATTTTGTTGTTACTACCTCAGCCTCAAGATATTTGATGTTCATGAAAATTAACTCTTCATAAAACTTTCTAACATCTCATTCAAGTTGGCTTTTTATTCACTTGCATATTCAGTAACATTGTGCGCCCAAGAGTAATATGATTTCTTATTTGTAGATCATTTACTGCTTATTGTTGAAGGCAACTTTATTTAGTATCCTTCTAAATTTGAATACTTACTCAAATTTAAAATAAACTTTAGGGGACGTTTGGTTCACGGTAATGATATATTACCACGGTAATGAGATTACCATGGTAATGAGGTCAGGAATATTATATGCCTGGGAATGTTGTGGTAATGTGAGATTACTGTGTTTGGTTGAGAACTTATATTACTAGTAATCTTTCATTACCATGTTTGGTTAGTCATGGTAATCACCTCAGTAATATGTCAAATTTACCTAAATACCCCTACATATAAAATTTTAAAAATTTTAATTTAGAATATTTAGATAAATAAATAATTAAATTATAATATATAATTATATATATATTTATTTAATTATATACATAATTAAATTATATATATTTTTTTATTATTTATTTATCTAACTACTTTAAATTAAAATTTTCAAAATTTTATATATAGGGGTGTTTAGGTAAATTTATTTAATATATAATTGTTATAATTATATAAATTTATTTAATATATAATTATTATAATTATATATATAATTAAATAATTAAATATTAAATAAATTTAACTAAATGCCCCTATATATAAAATTTTGAAAATTTTAATTTAAAGTATTTAGATAAATAAATAATTAAATTATATATATAAATAAATAAATAAATATATATATATATAATTAAATAATTATATATTAAATAAATTTACCCAAATACCTCTACATATAAAATTTTAAAAATTTTAATTTAAATTATTTAGATAAATAAATAATTAAATTATAATATATATATATATTTCAATAAAAATGGAACAAAACTAGGGTTTTGATAATAAGTATAATATGAAATTAGGTTAAATAACTGGGGTATAATTGGATAAAACAAAATTTTCAGATTACCACCTATTTTGGTGGTAATCAGATTAACACCTCATTTGGTAATATTTCACATTGGTAATCTCACATTACCATTGCTACAGTACCAAACATGGTAATATTTTCACATTACCGCCAGATTCCCGGTAATGTTTTCACATTACCGCGAACCAAACGGCCCCTTAGGGTCAAGGAAAACAGAGGATTTAATGACTAGTATCATTTATGCTAGTGTGATATTTTTTTTTCTTTTTTTGGAAGTGCAATGGAATAATATTGTGTTTTATTATGATGGTGTCTGTTAAATTGGTTAATATTTAATCTGAACTCTCCTGCTAGAAAATGAATATCAAATACATTTAATTGTCCATGGGACACTATAATGCAGTAGACCAGTGCCTGAACATGGGTTAGTGACCATGATGTAACTGTTGGGTGTTGAAAATTCAGCAAATTTGGATTTTACAATATTGACAGAATTTCTTGATTTTGGTATAATAAATTGTGTACTTCTCAGGCATAAATTAAATAGAGTGGTCTGTTATATTTAGTCAGTGAATTTGGCCATCCTCTTTAAGTGGCATAAATATTGTTTTGATACAAACAAAGTTGTTTTGATCATTAATTATTGGCATTCACATTATTATGACTGTCATTTGAGCAGACATTCCTACTAAATCCTCCGATAAGAGTCAATCACGGGGATGTACTGGCGGTCTGTTTCTCAATGATTCGTTCCAAACACAACCACAGGCTGATGAATGTGGAGTTCACTTCTGAATTGCAGCAGTCATCTGGGATGAGGCATTCACCTGTCTTCTCGAAGTTCTATATCGAATAAAGATTCAATAATTCAGGTACTTCTCTGCATCAGTCACTTGATTAAGAAGTCGTTCGATTACATTGCTTCAACTGTATAGCTTATACAATTCGTTCGTATCATTTCTGGTTTCTATTTCACATTGTTCACAAAGTAACCACCTGTCTCTTGCTAAGGCACGCGGATTACTTTGAAATCAACCTATTGATGGGGAAGCCTGTCTTGAGAACTAATGACACAGCACCGCCTTCTCATAGCTTTTGATAATTTTCATCCTTGCCTCTATTAGGATATGACCATAGACAGATAAACAATAAATGCTTCATTACGTCGCCTTTTAAGTGAATTGAGTTGCATGTGCTATGCTACTAGAGTTTCTCTTTTTTCCTTTGCCTCGTCATCTCTTTAGTTTAATGTATCATTATTCTGAGTTGCAGAGCAATTATGTAGTCATATTTCACAAAATATTCCAAGTGCATCATTTTAATTACCGTATTTATTTTAATTTCAGCATAACATTTTTAGGATTGTTATCGCCGATTTTATTGCAGGGGGGAATGTCAGCTTTTCATGCAAACCTCAGAAAGATGCGACTAATTCATGCATCAATCATGCACAAGACAATGTTTGAGATGGCTTCGATGAACACTGAAGCAAACATTTTGCAAACCTCACCAAACCATGGTGCAGGGCTTCTTTCCAGTTTGTACAAAGCAAATCAATTTGAATCATTGTGTGGTTGATGAAAACTTTCCTTGTCTTTGACAAGGACAATTCATGGTAACTCTTATTACTCTTAACTTACACTGTTAATCTGGTCATGGAAATTGCATTGCGTACACAAGGTTCTAGAATAATCTTATGCTTACAGCTTACTCATTATTATAATTGCATGCTTCGGTTGTTTGTTTCGAGATTCAAAAGATTAGTGAAACCTTATTCTCGAAGTTGGACCACAAAAGTTGGCACAGTGATGTTAAAAAAAATCCAATGAAATCTGAAGGGATTTAAAGGGATTTATATCAATTGGATAAAAAACGAGGACATAAAAAGGCAGGGTGACAAAATGTGTACTCATATGATTACACGACACGGTTTAAAAGTATGTAGGGGTTTGTGTTGCAAAACTTAGATTTTTAACTGTCATATGGCCATTCTTTTACGTTTCTTATTTTCTCTTGAACTAAGAAAAAAACCCTTTACTTCCTGTTAGAGACTTAGAGTTATCCATGTATATTCATATTTCATACGATACTGTATATTTGTATTATATATATATGTATACGTATACATCTCATTTCTCTCTATATATGTAACTCTCTTGTTCAATACAATTTAGCTAATTGAACCATCTTCTTCTTACATGGTATCAGAGGCCCTGCTTCGTGCCTCCGGGCTTTTTCTCCGGCGATTGTTGACCGTCTCTGACCATCCCTTTGAACCCCTCCCTCTGGCGCTACACTGAAGCACAGCCATCGCACAACCAAGTCCTCGCCGGCGAAGTTCTTCCGAATCGTGGAACTTTACGACACTTGAGAGCTGTGCACGGCCAGGTAGTCGTCCTCGTCACCGGAGCTCATCCTCGACCGACCTCGTCACCGGAGCTCGTCCTCGTCACCCAAGCTCATCCTCAACCGATCTCGTCACCGGAGCTCCTCCTCATCACCGGAGCTAGTCTTCATCAAATCCGTTGTCTTCATGTGACAAGCTCCTTCCTTTTCTGAGAATCCCTCAGTTCTCGTGACTTCTTTACTTTCACGAGACTTCCTCAATTCACGTGAACTTTTGAATTCACGTGAATTCTTGTCTCATGTCTGAATGCTGTCTCAATTCTAATTTTTTATTATATATATATATATATATATATATATATAAAAACAGAATCTTCACTGTGTCATTTCAAGGTTTAAAACAAAAAAAACAAATGTCTTCATCATCTCCCAATTTTCTTACCCCCGCCAATGTCAAATTGAATGACTCTAATTACAAGGAATGGTACTAGGAATGGAAATGGGGTGGGGTGGGGAATGCGATCCCCGCCTAAAACATTGACTCAGATTTTTTTATAACATGCACATCATATACAAAATAAAAATTCGCACAAAATATTTTTCCTAACAAGTCATAGTATAATGTATGATTAAACAACAACATTAAGAATTTAAGATACAAATTAAGTAATACAAATAACATAAAGTTTGAAACTAAATTAAAATTACAAATCCATTAATAAATTGATAATGCAAAACTAGCACAATAATTTCATGCTTCCATCAATTTGTTTTTTTTCCTCCAAATCATTTATATTGAGAATCCGATTTCATTACCACTAGCATCTTGACATGATAACTCCTCATTCAATAATAAACAAAATTGTAAATATATAATAAGATTATACATAATATCAAGATTAAAGATAAAATTTTATAAAAAATCATATTTACTTCATCATTCTCATCCTCATCTTCATCAAATGTAGAAGAAATAGCTTGAATTGTTGACCATAAACATGAATATTCAAAAATAAATAAATACATAAATAAACAAGCAATTTTTTCACAAATAACATTAACTTAACAGAAATAAATTCAAGTAATAATAATAATAATACCTTTCAACCAATCTTATGTGCACATCAACGCTTCTATTGTGTTTGGGTGAAGTCTACTACGATGTGGATTTATGATAAATTTCGCATGGCATGATAAATTTGATTTTTTAATAAATATTTAAAGATTAATTTTTTAAAGATAAAAACTCACTAGATATTAGATAAATATTTAAATAAAATTAATTATATTATATGAGGTTGTAACCCCACTACCCAGCATCGGGGTTATTTTAAAGATAAATAATTAGTTTTTATGAATATTAGAAATTTGAAAATTAGAAGTTTGAATTTTAATTTTGTAAATATATTATATTATAATTTTATTAAATAATTTAAGATTTTATTAAATAAATATGTTTTAATGAAATATATAAATATAAATAGTTAATAAGTTGTATGAAATAATTGTGAGTTTTATTTTATAATATAAAGATAAATTAATGAGCAAGAGTTTAAATGTTTACTGGATTGAAAAAATAATATTTATCACTAAATAAATAATATATAACCGTTATTTTAAATTTATTGTTACAATTATATTTAAACTCAGTTATTTTAAATTAAGTTTCTATTAAATAGAAAAGTTATATTTACTAAAACTTATTATTAACTAAAAATATTAACAAATAAATATTTATTGATTATATATAATATTATATTAATGTTGAAATAAATTTTAATAAATACACTAAAAATATATAATATTTTTTTTTTGTTGGGAAAATGGGGAATCTCCGCGGGGATCCCCGCGGGGCACTGGGCGGGGAGAGCATTCCCCGCCCCCACACCGCGGGGGGGATGTTTCGGGGAATCCCCGCCCCGTCGGGGCGGGGCCCCGCGGGGAACGGGGATTCCCCGCCCCACTTGCATTTTTAAATGGTACATGACTGTGCGTATCATTTTACTTGGATTAGAGTTACTTAATCATATAGACGGCACATCTCCCTCTCTTAAAGAGACTAGCAGTTCTTCTGCTTCATGGTTCACTGCTAATCATCGTGCTATGACTTTCATCTGTGAGTCCTGTGAGGTTGACATTCGTATGGAGATTGGGCATCTTCCGACTGTCTTTGCTATGTGGGACCACCTACGTCATATGTTTGAGCAGTCTAGTTCTGCTTGCCAATATGCTATCTTACAGGATCTCACTTATGCCCCAGCAAAGGGAGTGTTCTGTTATAGACTATGTTACTGAGTTGAGATCTCTATGGAGACAACTTAACTCTTTGGAGCCTTCCCCTTGTATGACGTGCAATTGCTGCAAGGATCGCCTTCAGTCCAGCCAGACACAGCGGACTTTTGAGTTCTTGATGCGTCTCCGTCCTGATTATGAGTCTGTTCGTAGCCAATTACTTAATCGCGATCCGATTCCATCATTTGACGATGTTGTGCACAGTGTTATGGCTGAGGAGACTCGGCTACATGCACTTTCATCTTCTCGTCCGAGTCCTACTGATACAGTCATGGCTGTGACATCTTCACGCTATTCTCGGATATCTACACCTTGTACCCAGTTCTCTTCCTCTCCTGGGTCCTCTCCTTTCTGTCGTTATTGCAAACGGCAGGGACATGTGAAGACTAACTGTCCAAAGCTTCAGCATCGATTACCGCAGCATGCACATTCGCGTCCTTCTCCGCGACCCTCTGGAGTCTCTTCTTCACCACATGTTGCTACTGTTGAGGTTGTGACTCCTGATTCCTCTGGGGCTCTTGCTTCTCAGGTTGCTCAGCTTTCAGAGCAACTTCATGCTATGTAGCGCACTCTGTAGTCCAGCTCCTCCTCTGTTATGTCTACTACTTCTGGTATGTCTTCCTCCTCATGGATTTTAGATTCTGGTGCTACTTATCATATGACTGCGGATGCTTCTACTCTAGTTAATCATTCTAGCACTCAACCGCTTTCTAGTGTTCGTACTGCTGATGGAAGTCTTCTTCCTGTCACGCAGTTTGGTCACCTTCATTCTTCTTCTTTCACTATTCCTACAGTTCACCATGTTCCTGGTTTAGCTTTAAATCTTATTTCTGTTAATCAGCTTACTGATCATGGTTTGACTAATACCTTCTCTTCCGCTGACTATTCTGTGTAGGACCATCTTACAGGCCAGAGGATTGGGACCGGACGTAGAGTTGGCGGGCTTTATCACCTAGACTCTCTTCATATTCCAATATCTTCCTCTTCTTTTAATTGTAATCCTGCTATTACTGCTTATGCTTGTTCTTTAGATCGTTGGCATTCTCGATTAGGTCATGTATCCAAGGATCGCCTGAAACTCTTGACTAGTTCAGGCCATCTTGGTTCTGTCTCTTCAGGCTCGTTATCTTCTTGTAAAAGTTGTAAACTTGCTAAACATTCAGCTCTTCATTTTTCCACTAGTGACTCTTTATCTAGTTCTGCCTTTGATCTAGTTCATTCTGATGTATGGGGACATGCTCATTCTTCTTCTCTTTCTGGCTTTTCGTACTACATCAACTTCATTGATGATTTTTCTCGCTATACCTGGTTATATCTTATGCGTTCTCGATCTGAAGTATTTAACATCTACTCTAAATTCACACAAATGGTGCATACTTAGTTTGGTAAACGGATTAAAGTTCTTCGAACTGACGGCGCTAAAGAGTATCTCTCTACATCTTTTCGTGACTTACTTTCCGCTCAATGCACCCTTTCTCAGCAGTCTTGCCCTCACACACCCGCTCAGAATGGTGTTGCTGAGCGCAAGCATCGCTATATTCTTGACACCACTCGTGCTCTTCTTTTTACCTCGTCTGTTCCCCAACAATTTTGGGCTGAGGCTGTTCTTACTTCCACCTATCTCATCAACAGAACACCATCGTCTACTCTCGGGTCTTACTCCTTATGAGCGTCTTTTTTCTTTTCCTCCTTCTTATGGTCATCTTCGCATCTTTGGTTGTGTTTGCTTCGTACTCCTACCCTCCATTGAACACACTAAACTGTCTTCATGATCTGCGATGTGCATCTTTCTTGGCTATAGCCCTGAACATAAGAGCTATCGTTGCTATGATCCTTCATCTTGTCGTCTTCGTATCTCACGTCATATTACCTTTCTTGAAGACACACATTTCTTTTCCTCTTCTTCTCCCCCGTTTTCCATTCTTAAGTCTTCCTCTTCTTCTCCTAACCCTCTACCTTCTATTATTTTACCCACCTCTTCTATTCCGATGATATAGGTGATTCTCCCGCTTCCTCTTCCACTCTCGCCTCTCCTGAAGATGCTCCTCCTGTCCCTCGTTGTTACCCTGATCGTGTTCGTCATCCTCCAGCTCGGTATGCTCTCTCTATCTCTCCTACCTACTCTCCACCTTTTCAGACATTCCTAGCTGCCATTCACACTCATCATGAGCCACAGTCATATTGTGAGGCTGTTAAGCATCCCCATTGGCAGCAACCTATGACCGAGGAACTTGGAGCTCTTGAGCGCATGCATACTTGGGATCTTGTTCCCCTTCCTTCCGATGTTACGCCTATCAGTTGTCGGTGGATCTATCGAGTTAAGACCCGAGCTGATGGCACTATTGAGCGTTATAAGGTGCGTCTTGTTGCTAGCGGTTTTACTCAGGAGTATGGCATTGATTATGAGGAGACTTTTGCCCCTGTAGCCAAGCTGACTACCGTCCATCTTCTTCTTGCTATTGCTGTAGTATGTCATTGGCCACTCTATCAGTTAGATGTGACCAATGCCTTCCTACATGGGGATCTTTCTGAGGATGTTTCTATGACTCCTCCTGGTTTCTCACATCCTCTTCAGCATGTATGTCATCTTCGTCGGGCTATTTATGGGCTCAAACAGGCTCCTCACGCCTGGTTTGAGCGATTTCATAGTGTGATTCTTTCTATTGGATTTAAAGAGAGCTCTCATGATTATGCTCTCTTCACTCGTCAGACTTCTCGTGGTCTTACTGTTCTTCTTCTCTATGTTGATGATATGGTCATTTCTGGTGATGATGCTGACACTATTCTTTCTCTGAAACAACGATTACACACCGAGTTTCAGATGAAAGATCTTGGCCCTCTTCGTTATTTTCTGGGTCTTGAGATTGCTTATTTTCATCGTGGTTATTTGGTGTTTCAGCAGAAATATATTTATGACATTCTTTAGCGATCTGGCATCTCTGATCTTCGCACTGCTTTCACTCCTATTGAGCTGCATCATCGTCTTTCCTCTACTGATGACTAGCTATTGACTAATCCCACTCGTTATATCGTACTTGTTGGAGCCCTTGTTTATTTGACTATTACTCGACCTGACATTGCTTATGTTGTTCGTGTTCTTAGTCAGTTTGTGAGTGCTCCTTGCTCTTCTCATTATGCTGCACTTCTACGTGTTCTTCGTTACTTTCGTGGCACTCTCAGTCGATCTCTGTTTTTCTCGGCCACGTCCTCCTTTGAGTTGTGTGCCTATTGTGATGCATGATTGGGCAGGTGATTCTACTGATCGGCGATCTACTACTGGTTTCTGCATTTTCCTTGGCTATTCCCTTATCTCTTGGAAAAGCAAGAAACAATCTACAGTTGCCCTTTCCACTGCTGAGGCTAAGTATGGTGCTATGTCTTCTACTGCCAAGGAGGTTCTTTGGCTACGACAGATTTTGATGGACTCTGGTGTTTCCACATCTGGTACCACTCCTATCTACTGCGATAACCAGAGTGCCATCAAAATTGCAGCTAATCCCGTGTTCATGAGCGCACGAAACATCTTGAGGTTGCTCCTCATTTTGGTCGTCATCACTACATTGCTGGCAGTATCCGCCTTCCATATATTGCCTCCGCCCACCAGCTTGTTGGTTTTTTCACTAAGGCCCATACTCTTTCTCGATTCCAGTTTCTCGTTGGCAAACTCTCTGTTTATGACCCACCGTGAGTTTGAAAGGGTGTGTTAGAGACTTAGAGTTATCCATGTATATTCATATTTCATACGCTACTATATACTTGTACTATACATATACATCTCCTTTCTCTCTATATATGTAACTCTTTTGTTCAATACAATTTGGCTAATTGAACCATCTTCTTCTTACACATCCTAACTTTTCTTCACCAGCCAATCACCGTTTAATAACTTTTTTCTCCACCAATCCATCTCCTTTGTGCTTCACCTCCTCCTCCCTTACCTCATTGGCCCTTCGTCTCCTTCAACTGCTGCCCATCTAGTGCCTTAAGGGGTTTTTTTTTTTAATCTTTGTTTCATTAAAAAATTTCCATTACATTCATTTTTGTGTTGGATTTAAGTTTTTAATTATAATTGTTTTTTATAATTTTGAAGTATTAATTCTTTATCTTACGTTTGTTGATGTGTGCTTTTTTTTTTTCTACCTTCTACATGTGTAATTCTTTGATTTTTAACAAAAAATAATTTTTTTTTTGATATTTTTGCTATTATTTTTTATATAGAAATTATGAAATCAGAATCTATATGAAACGACTCACTATTAGACGGAAGACCGAAATTTTGGTTGACAATGAAATTAAAAAGCCACAACAACCAACTGCAAGAAAGAGGAGATTGGCTTCACAAGTTTAGTAGAATTTTGACATGATGGAAGGAAATGGGAAACATATGTTAGCTAAATTCTTTTCCAAGCAAAAATGGGACAAATGTCCAATGAGAAAAAATAATCTGATTGCTTGAAATTGTATTAATCTTGTGAATAAACACACAAGCAAATCTTGTGAATAAACACACAAGCAAATCTGATTGCTTGAAATTGTACAGGAGAGAAAAAAAAAAATCAAATCCACGTTAGAGGCAACATTAGGGAGGATTACGTACACTTCTAATTGTTGATCATCATTAACCACAGATGGTTATATATACTTAACTACAATTTTTATTAGTGAAGGGTGGCACATGCAAAAAAATTCTAAATGTTTGTTTCATGCCACCACCTCACAATGGCATTTCTTTTTGTCTTTTGAGTTCACACATTATTAATTGAATGGGTGGTTGACATGAAGATTATTGCATTTATTTTGGACAATGCTGGTATAAATGATATTTTTGCTGAGTTGCAAAAAAAAAAAAAAAAAAAAAAAAAAGAATTGTGTGCGAAAAGGGACTTGCGCATTTAGGTGAGTATTTTCTTCTTAGATGTTATGGTCACATTGTGAAGCCAATTGTTGAGGGAGATAAATGCCTCAATAAAGCCAATTTGTAAAAATACCAATTATGTGAATGATACTCAAGTTAGAAAACAAATTTTTTTTGAATGTCTAGCTCAAGTTAGAAAACAACTTTATGAAACCTCCAAAAACCCCATCCAAGCAAAGCCTTAGGTGCTATTTGTTTGGCTGAATTTGTAAATACTTGGATTTGAAAATGCTTGAATTTAAAAAATCCTTTGTTTGTTTTAAAGGATTTTAGAAATTCTTGTATTTCTAAATCCCGATTTTGGAATTCGGCCAAAATGACCGAATTCCAAAATCCAAGAATTTGAATCCCTCATACTCATGTGAGGGATTTATGGGGATTATAATAAATTAGTTATTATTTGAAATGGATTTTATCTTTAAAATTGTTTTAACAGATTTATCTAGTAATATAATATAAAATTGATTTATTATATTATATTCATTATTTTAATAAATAATTAATATATTATATTTTATTGTAATAAATTAGGTATATATTAATTATATTAATTACTCATAATATTTGAAATTTGAATTCATATTTACATAATATATATTAATTATTTAAAATATTAGGATGGGGTAATCTCACCATGGGTGACCATAGCATGTAATTCAGTCAATAATACATTCAACCAAATACTGGTTTTGACTCTCCTAAATTTATGAATCAAGGATTTCCAAATATAAAAATAATGTATTTTCAACTACATCCAACCAAACGCTCCCTTAATAGTAAAAGACTATGAAATACGAACATGCCAATCTCCTTGATGTTCCACTGTCCAACAGAGGCGCGGCATCAACATGGCTTTGCTGAGGTGAGGCTTGCTTGAGGATTGAAAGAAAGGAAGATGGGCTTTGCCAAATGTTGAAGGACTTGAATTTAATCTTAATCACCATAAATTTTTAATTCAATAGTTTAGAATTACAAAAATCACTTGATATAAACGGAGCTATCATTTAATTAATTATTTAAAATGAGTGAAACCACCAACATATCGTGGCTTTTTTTAAAATATTGTTTTTTTAAATTAATTTCCAAGATATGTTTTTTTTTAATTAATTACCAAACTATGCACAAGTACTGTGCGCAGAAGGGCTGATTTTTTATTTATTTTCTTATTTAATTTATTTTAATATTATTTAAATTCTGAAATTTTATTTTTAAATTTTTATTTTTATATACAGATTTACATCTACACCCCTATAAAATCTTCAACTCTATTTACATTACAATTTTATTTTAATGGTAATGACGGTCAAACCCTCAATCATGACGGTCAAACCTGTATCAGTAAAAAATAATGACGCTTAAATCTGCAACCGTCAAACCTACAACAGTCAGAAATAATAACAGTCAAACCTGCAACCGTCAGAAATAATGACGATCAAACCCACTACCGTCAGAAATAATGACGGCCAAACCTGCCACCGTCTGAAATAATGATGGTCAAATGTACTACCGTCAGAAATAATGACGGTCAAACCTGTAACCGTCAGTAATTATAACAGTCAAACCTGCAACAGTCAGAAATAATGACAGTCAAACCTGCAACCGTCATAATTAATGACAGTTAAACCTACAATCGTCAGAAATAATGACGGTCAAACCTGCCACCGTCATAATTAATGACGATCAAACCTGCCACCGTCAGAAATAATGATGGTCAAACCTGCTACAGTCAGAAATAATGATGGTCAAACCTGCAACAGTCAGTAATTATGACAGTCAAATCTGCAACAGTCAGAAATAATGACCGTCAAACCTGCAATCGTCCAACGTCAGAAATAATGATGGTCAAATCTGCTACCGTTAGAAATAATGAAGGTCAAACCTGCAACCGTCAGTAATTATGACAGTCAAACCTGCAACCATCATAATTAATGATGGTGAAATTTGAATTTTTTTCAACAAAATAATTGAAATCTTCCCCTATATATACCTTGCCATTATCTTATGATTGTTACTATATCTACTCTACTCATATTACTCTTCCTACAATAGATTCATTTTTTCTTAAAAATGGCCGAAAGATCACTTGTTTTTGTTTATTATAATGGTTCCACAATTACAAGCGAAGATAGCATCGTATATTCCTCCGATAATCAATCCTGTTTCTACGTGGAAAATGACATCTCTTTAGATTTTTTAAAGAAAATTATTGAAAACAATTTAGAAGTGGCAAATGGTGCAAGAGTTACCTGTATCAAATACAGGTTACCTATCTCTGGAGGTTATTTCAAGATTTCCTATCGATCATTTAAACTGCTCAATGATCGTGATGTTCAGATGATGTTCGACGGCCATACAAAATTTCCTGATATTCAAGTTTTTGAATTATACGCTGAGCTAGATGCTACTACTTCTGTTGGTGGGTTCTCTCAACAACAAATTAACATAGACAACAACATTCAACAACACCTACAATCAAGTTACAGTCATGAAGATATGAGAACAACTTCCTTTCATCATATTCACGAAAATGAAGTTGGTGAATATGGGAGCTCTAGTGGGGATGACCATGATAGTGACAACTATACAGAGGATAGTAAAGAAAGTGCTGAATAAGATTGCAATTTAGAAGATATCCCAAGACAAAATACAGAATCTGCAATGCCACCATTTGAGCCTCCAGCGCACATGAGGGCGCTAGATTTAGAAGTCATACCCGCACCAGAATTCCCGGAGTATCCTTTCTTATACACTCAGACATCAAGAGGGGCAATGATGGCTGGAGAATTGTATGTAGGCATGCAATTTCAAAGTAAAGATGATGGCATCACTGCTATTAAACATTATTGCTTGTAGAAGTCAGTAGAATACAAGGTGATCGAGTCTGATCCAACTCGGTATTCAGGTATATGCAAGTTATAAGGTGACAGATGTAGTTGGAGGGTTCGTGCATCATTTAGCAAGAAAAAAACATATTTGGCGAATTACAAAGTACAACGGTCCTCATACGTGCGCATCTGCCATGATTTCCCAAGATCATTCAAAGCTCGATTCCAACATGATTTCTCGGCATATACAACCTTTGGTCAAAGAGAAGCCTACCATCAACGTATCTGTTTTGATAGCAGAGATAAAAAATCGATATGGCTATACTCCAACATATAGAAAAGTATGCATTGCCAAGCAGAAAGCAGCTGAAACAATATTTGGCAATTGGGAGGAGTCATATAATGAATTGCCAAAATGGTTGTCGGCATTGCAACAATTTGTCCCAGGAACAATAATTGATCTCCAGACGCAGCCTGCATACAATAGAAGTTATCAGGTACATGATAGTTGTGTCTTTCATAGACTTTTTTGGAGTTTCCCCTCATGTGTAGAGGCTTTCAAATATTGCAAGACAGTGGTGCAGATAGATGGTACACATCTTTATGAAAAATATAAAGGGATGTTATTGCTGGCAGTCGCTCAAGATGGTAATAACAACATCCTTCTAATTGCATTTGCCATTGTCGAAGGAGAGACATTAGATGCATGTCATATTTTCTTGGATCATTTACTTACGAGTGTCACTCAACAAGAAGGAATTTGTTTTATTTCTGATTATCATGAAGCTATCAAAGGAGCATTTCGAGCAATTGGTCGGCGGATGAATCCTTCCCATGCTTACCATGTTTATTGCATCAGGCATATCTCAGCGAATTTCATGCGCCGTTTCAAAAATAAAGAAATGCAACGGATAGTTGTTAATGCTGGTAAGCATCAAATTTACATTCGTGATTGTTTTAATCATATGTTCTTATTATTATTAATATTTTCGTTGATTGTAATATGGTAATTAATGTAGGTTATTCGAGAACTACTCGTGATTTTAATTACTGGTACGACTTGGCACGGGAATATGATGTACATGCGACTATGTGGCTGGATAATATACCGCGGGAGACGTGGGTGCAAGCCTTTGATAATGAGGATCGAAGGTATGGGCATATGACTACCAATCTTGCTGAATGTGTTAATTCAGTTTTAAAAGGGATAAGGCATCTTCCAGTAACAACTTTAGTTAAATCCACTTATTTTCGATTAGCTGAGTTGTTTGTGAGAAAAGGTGTATAAGCACATGCTCAAATTACATCAGTTCAGATATTTTCGGAAACACTAACAAAAGCAATTCTGAAAAATCAGCAATTATCAGGTAGCATTTATGTTCGCCAATTCGATCGTGACGAAATTCTTTTATGGTGGATGAGATGGCTTCACCTCATCATGGTGGTGTCGCTAATAGTTACCGTATTGATCTGAGGGCACTATGGTGTGACTGTGGTGAGTTTCAAACACTTCATTTTTTTGTCGCCATGTTATTGCAGCGTGTGCTTCTATTCATTTACATTGGCAAGAATACGTGTCGAATGTTTACAAGCTTGAGACTATTTTTAATGTGTATCGTAAAGAGTTTCAAGTTGTGTCGAATGAGGGATACTGGAACTCGTATAATGGTCCACGTCTTTGTCCTGATATTACAATACGAAGACCTTTGAAAAGGCGCCCCAAATAAACAAGAATTCGTAATGAAATGGACATAAGGGAAGGTGGGCAACCGAAGCGTTGAAGGTCACAGTCGTCAAAATTGTCCTAATGTACCTGGTCCAAGTAGTCGGTCTTAATATATCTTAAGTAATGCTATTGTTGTAATGTTGTTACAATATATGTAACTATTTTCATCTATTTAGAGTATGATATATGTTTTCAGTAAATTTTGTTCATTACCATTAAAATGAAAGTGAAATATTTTTATTAGGAGTTGTAGAATAAGTGTAATGAAAAAAATGTAATGTAAATAGAGTTGAAGAATAAATTTGAATTAGAAAATTTTATAGGGGTGTAGATCTAAATCTGTATATAAAAATAAAAATTTAAAAATAAAATTTCAGAATTTAAATAATATTAAAATAAATTAAGTAAGAAAATAAATAAAAATCAACCGTTCTGCGCACAAGTATTGTGCACAAGTACTGCGCACAGTACTTGTGCGTAGTTTGGTAATTAATTTAAAAAGAACGTATTTTGGAAATTAATTTAAAAAGAAACAATATTTAAAAAAAAAACACATATGGTCCATGGCTCGATATAGATCATAGCGTTATCATAACATACACATGTAATTGTTTTCATATCTAAAGTTTCACATTTTGACTGCAGGCCCTAATCCAAGTAAAACACACTTAAAAGCATATCAAGCCCGTTTAGCATTAAACCACTTTCCAAATAAAATATTTGAGGTCATTTCAAATTCCTTTTACATTAAATCATATTTCAAATACGAACATTCTAAAATTGAAATCAATACAAGCAGAAATTATTTTTATGTTTAGCATATCATAATCTCAAATATGTATGAATTATGCCCAACAAACATTTAAATACTGGCTCTAAACCATCAAATTCTTTTGTTATGTAGGTTTATACATAACATATATGAACATGCATTTCCATGCTTAAACGAAACAAAAGCATTCCCTGACTTTAAAAATCTTCCACTAAATTTCTATCATTAGGCAAAATCTCAACTCCCCGCACAGCTTAATGGATAATAATATCTCATTCAAGATCATAAATGCTATAAGATTCCATCCTCAACCTAAATCAAATTCCTTGCATCATTCATAAACAAAATTTAACATATTTCCCAAGTGCCATTCTCACAACTTCACTACATACATCATCAAGAAACGATTATGATCCCCAACTTAAACAAAAAACAAAAACATCAAATATATGGGCCAATCTTGCTTCAGTGTTATAGTACAATATTTTGATATTGTGAAATGCCTTTTCAAAATTACTCGCTGGCCAATGAAAAAGATATAATTCTCTTGACTTTATCATTGTAACATTCACCCACATGAAGAATATTACTAACATTTCCTCTAATAACACATATGTCAATCAAACATGTATATCAACTCAACACTATACATATTCACTAACATACATCCCTTAAATCAAATATAACATCAAACTACATTTAAGCTCCATGATCCTTGTTGATAACATCATGCTATAATGTGGTGTTTCAGTTTTTCCAAGCATGTGTCGTTGTCTAAATTGTTTAGACAACAGTTGTGTCTTGAGTCTCAATGCATTTTTAATCATTCTGGACTTAAAACGCAGTTCCTAGGACAAGCACGCCCATGATTATGACCGTGTTCTTGACTGTGTATTTCACGGGATGTTTTAAATTTTGTCATCAACAACCTGTAAAGTGCACGGGAAGAAGCACACTCGTGCTTCTGGCCGTGCTTGTGTGTGCACGATTCTGCTAGGGGCAAAGAAGTTGTGCTTTCTCACCCCGAGTTTCCTGTAAAGCGCACGAGCATGAGCACGCCCGTGCTTCGGCAGAGAAATTCGGTCTTATAGTCTTGTAAAGTGCACGGGGGCAAAGCACGCCCGTGCTTCTGCTCATGCTTGTGTTGGGATATCTCTTCTCGGGATAAAGCACGGTCAAACCGGGCTTTGCACCCCCGTGTTCTGCCCATGGTTGCATAGGGATATATAAGTCCTGAACTCTGAAACCTAATTCCCTTGATTTTTCTTCTTCCTCTTCTTTCCTTGGTTCCCATTACTTTGGTTGAGAAGAATGAGCCATTGCTAGACCTTTTTCTCTTCCCTTGGTTGAAGATCTTTGAAGGTAAGCTTCTCTTCTGTCTCTTTTCCCCTTGTTCCATGTTGTTTGAATGAGCACGCTAGCCCCCTAGGTTTAGATCTTAAACCTTGGTTCGTTCTTGATGAAATTGTTGAATTGTTTGGGTTGTTTTCTTTCATTCTTCCTTGTATCTTGAATTGTTGTGGGATCTATCCTTTCTACCTTGATAAAACTTGCTTCCCCTTGTTCTTGAAATCGGAGCTATAACACCAAAAATTCCATTGTTAAACCCTTGCATTCTTTGTTGTTTGGAGAGCTGATCTCCTGGGAAGTTCTTTGGAACCTTTTGGGGCAAGTTCAGGCTATACCCAAGCTTCGCTAGAGTTTCTTGGTTTGTAGCATGAAGAAATTCATGCTTGTTTTTCTTGTTGTGTTTCCCTGTGGTTTTGAGCCTTGTGGCTTGTGTTGGTTTAGGTGGTGAGAGCTCGGCCAAAGGCAAGGAGTCTGCAGAGGAGTAGCACCGTTGAGGAATTATTCTTCTAAGTTTGTGAGTGGGTTATGATTGCACAATTCTAGTTATTTCTCTCGAAATATATGTATAACTTGTTTTGATGAAAACTTGGGAATTATCATGTTGAATTGATGATTTAACCTCTTTAAAGGATTTACATGTTTTGTATTCTAAACCAAAACTCTTATTATTAGAAGAAATAGTCAATGCTATGCTACTATATCGGATTGAATTCAATTGTGGAATTTCATACATGTGTTACACTATTTGACTTGGCTTATACAAATATGATGTGTGTCATCGAGATATGAACATTTTTTCTAGACAAAGACCCTTTAAAATGATTTGTTGGTGATGGGGTTAGACAATCCACCTGCTGCAGTGGGAGGGTCGTCATGGTTCAGCTTTCAGAGGTGGCATGGTAGACCCAACTAATTTGTCCACATCAGGTGGCATGTAGAGTTCTGACTGGACAAAACATCAAGAGTTCGGAGTCACCACAAGGCTTCGGTGGGTCAACGTCAAGGACATACGTACCTTTGCAGCTTTGAACTTGGCCGCGGCTATGGCTAGCGTTTAGAGGGATTTCTAGACTACTTATCGATTGCTCAAGTTGGAAACCTCGTATTTTGGCAAAATAAATTTTTATGCTTAACAAAAAGTGTTTTGATGGTGTACATCGTGTATTACAATTTTAGAAAACTTGTAAATGGCTATTCATGAGTTACTCCTATTGAAACCTTATTTGAGCAAAGTAGTTTTGCAAAACTATACAAGTTTTCCTTATATTTGTGTATATGTTGCTATATATATACATATATACACTGAAGCGTTCCGGGGTATATGTATATTACTACAAAAACTTGTATTACTGTTTTATAGATTATTTTGTATTCTTTAAAATTGTGCTAACCTATTCATTGTGCTAACCTCTTCCAAGCTCTAGCTAGTAGAGGCACTGCGGCGGGCCAGCGTGCTGTGCATTCTCCAATTATTTTAGTTTTAATCCTTACTTTATGTATGTTTTCTTTTGATCATAGGCATTATATAAGGGTATGGATCCACTAGTGTAATTAACACTCTTATGCATAGTTTGTTTGCTTATCTATTTGTTTGAAACTTTTGTTGTTTCATGACAAACCTGTATTTAGGCTTTGGTTGATCTGCTTTCTCTGTGTGTTCTTGTGTTTATTCTAGTATGTTTTGAATTTGCGAACCTTGTTCAAGTCTGTTGTTTCCATATTGTGGTAAGACTTCAGGTAACTCGAGGGTTGAGCGACGAGGGTGTCCCTCCTCGAGTTGTTACGGCGGTTGTTACGTGTCAGTCCTGTGGTACGGGACGTGACATATAAAATGGTAATAATCTCACAATATAGTTAGGAATAATTAGATCTTCAATAGATTGTTCATAGCACCAAATAAGTTCTTAACATTAACCTTGCAGTCATTACCCAATACTAAGTGTTATACGTACACACCTATTACTCCCATCATTAGATTCACGATTTGTACTTATACATTGAACCAATTGGTATAACAACATATTTCATCAAATCATACATTTAATCGCAATGATGTTAAATAAGCTTATTCCAAACAGTATAATATTCCAACTATCAAGATACACATACTCATCTAGCTTAATTGACCCTCTCAACTCAAGTCATGTAAGCATATGAAATACCATTCTTAAAGTTTTAAAAATCAATTTAGAATATTATGTGAATCAATTTCAAAGGGATGCCAAATGAATATTTAAGAAATACTATATAACTTCAATATTATACATAATATAAAATCCCATTCACAAACAAATGCTCTCAAAAGTCATTCCCACTCTTCCGTGAGTTTCTCGATATTCCAGGAGGATGTTTTTCCTAAAAAACAAGCAAAGAACTCTTATAAAACTCAAAAACAAATGTGAAAAGACCCGTATTAACAGTAAAACCAGAGAATTAAATACTAAACAGATGAAATGATCTAATATATTCTTTTCTTTTAATAATAACAAATATTAAATATGAAAATAAATAAACACATAATTCCTTCATGATCATGAATTTGCCCGCATATAAATTCTGAAGCAGCAACAGAGGCAGCACCAAGACCCATATAGTTATGATGACCTACTAATAAAAAATTTTAATTTTCTAGATCTTTGGAAGTCATTATCCGCAGCCCACTAAGGTGCTGTTTGGTTAGCAGTAAGTAGGTGTAAGTGTCTGTAAAGTAAGTCATTTTACATGTAAGTAGGTGTTTGGTTTGCTGTAAAATGGAATTAACATGTAAAATATTTTACAGTAAAGTACATTTTTACTGTATTTTCACTTACAGCCAAATTGGCTGTAAGTGGAAATACAGCAAAACTTATTGTTAAAATCACCTTCTCTTTAGATGCCACATTCTTCTTCTCTGTCATTCAGAGCCCTCTTCTCCTTCTCTTTGAAGCTTCATCTTGAATCCGGGGTGAGCTTCTAGTTCAGAGCTCGTCGGAGAAATCTGGGGTGAGCTTCTAGTTCAGAGCTCATCGGAGGAGCGGCTAGGGTTTCTCTTTCGTTATTAGAGGCGTGGACGAAGGAGCGGCATCACAGATCTCCTCGCCAAGGTGCGGCCTTTCTCTCATTGTGGTTCCTCTTATGGCATGATTCAAGCCTTGTAAGAAATTGATTTTCAGATCTGGACAAGTGAGAAAATTATACCCAAAAAACACAAATTTAAGCTCTCAACTCTCGATCGCGATTTTCTCAGGTGTTTCGTTGAGACACAGCAAGGCTGCAGATCAAAACCCACATCCTCGAGAAATCTACCAATAATTCACTAGGTTCCCCTCTATAATCCCATTTCCCCTTTTTGCTTAGATTAGGAGCGATATATATATATATATAGTTTGGATTACGGAATTATTTATCTATTTACGCATTATTGATAAATTCTACTCAATTTTCCAGCATTTCTGTTGGGTTTGTTTTGTTTGTTATGTGAATGATGATTTCTAATATGGCTTCTTGTTAGTTTTTATTCACTCAAACATGTTTTGTTTTGTTTGTTTTGTTTGTTTTGTTCAGTTTCTGATTCACTATGTTTTATTAACATTCATACCATCAGTAATATGGCTAATAGAAAGACTATTGAGATAGTGTGTATGCCTGCATTTGTCGGCATTCTCATGTTATAAAAGATTGTGAAATTATTGAGGGGGTTCTGCTTATTTTATCAGCTTAAGGTTTTGCATTGTATGTAACATTAGTGACCTTACTTCAAATATTACATGGAGTTCTTAGATAGTTAACTTGGGTTGAAAACATATATCATGGTTGATATGTTTTTTGGAGCAATAAAACTTTGACTTGCACTAATATGTTTGCTCATGGAAGTAACATTTTCAATGCTACATGTTGTTCCATTTTTTAGAGTTTGCCCTTCTAATAAAACAGAATCTATGAAAATATGGGGATAGAGCCCAATCCTATAGGTGTGATTTATCTCCCCATACCTCTTCCATGAACTCATATTCCAATAATTACATAACTTCTAAGATGCATGCATCATAAGAGGAAAAAAAATCTTACATATAATCACACATGTAAAAAAAGAAGTCAAATAAATTGCGGGCAAATACCAAAAATTACATTGTAATATGTCAATTAAAAAAGACATGCAGCACATGTGACAAGTAACTCCATTGCAAGTTCATCTTTACAGCTAATAAAGAAAACTTACCACCAATGCATTATACATATCATGTTCTCTGATATCTGCAATTGGTGACCTCACAAGCTCTCTCGAATACTCAATTACCTACGCCATAGACACCATGTTGTAAGTAAAAAAGTCCAAAATAGGGTTTAATTAAAAACCTTACTTTTAATGTTATTTATGCTATTATCAGCTAGGTTGTGTGATTGTCAGTAACTAAATATCATTTGGTTAATATTGGTTTGTTTTAGATTTTTTGAGTATTACTTGTGCTAAAGTTCAACTTTATTATTTTTGGGATGCTTGAGTTGGAACAACATTGACCAATTTAACTTGAATGAAGTTATAGGCAGAAATTTGCTCTACAAAAGCTGTGTAAAAATGAAAGATGTTATCATTTTAGTTGATGCAAATAAGCATAATACTTAATAATTAAAAATCATTCCCAATATGTCACTGTCTGTGTTACTTGTTCAAAAATCATATATGCAAAACTGATAGTCCATTGTTAATAATCTTCCTTGTCATTTGTCATAATTACAACTGCACTGCATTATTTATGTTGTGAGCTAATATGACAATTATCATTCTGCCAGCAATTTGGGATACAGTAATGTCCAAAATTTAAATTATATGTACCTTTCATTACAACTTCATCACATCCTGGCTAATATCATGGCTTTTTTAATAATAAATTGTTATTTTGGTATTGGATTTTTTTTAAGATCTTTATATAAATGACTATGCATTGAATTGCTTTAACAAGCTTGTTTCCAAAATCCATGTTATGGAGTCATATTTTTATTCAATTAATGTTTTATTTTCATTTAATAAGAAATACCATATGACTTATAGATGGATTCGAATTGTGAGAGTGTGCATGCTGCGATCGCAACGGTCTTGTTTGTCACTATTTTCACCTCAATGTGGTACAAGAAAAGAAGACAACTTCAGTTATCATTGGAGCCTTATTATAATAGAGATGAACAACGCACAAATTACATTGCAAGAATATTACATGGATCGGATGAGATTAGTATATCTATGTTGAGAATGAGTAGAGCATCATTTTTTGGATTATGTGATACTCTGAAATCAAAAGGACTACTATACAACACTTTACATGTTAGTGTCGAAGAACAAGTAGATATGTTTCTTCATATTGTCGGGCATAATGTGAGAAATAGGGTTATTGGAGTTAATTTTTTACGGTCTGGAGAAACTGTTAGCCGATATTTCAACCATGTCTTACACGCTGTCGGGGAACTTCGAGGTGAACTAATTCAGCAACCTATCACAACTACTAGTCCACTAATCACACAAGATCCAAGATTCATGCCATATTTTAAGGTAATTAGTTGACGATTAAATTAAGTTTAAGTTAAATATCATTAACTAATTCGTTACTTACATAGGATTGCATTGGAGCGCTTGATGGTACACACATCCATGCATCGGTTCCGAATGATATTGTAGCCCGTTTTCGTGGAAGAAAACCCTATCCTACCCAAAATGTATTAGCCGCAGTTGATTTTGAATTACAGTTTACATATGTACTAGCGGGTTGGGAAGGTTCTGCACACGATGCACTTGTCCTTCGGAATGCCTTGGAAAGAGAAGATGGACCTGTTGTACATGAAGGTATTATATCAATATAAGAAACTTAAAATATTAAATTTATTGTAGTTACGTAAAACCTTGTTACCACTTTTCTGATAGGGAAATACTACCTCGTAGACGCCGGGTACTCTACAAGGCCGGGTTTTATTTCACCGTTTCATGGCGTTCGATACCATCTGAAGGAATTTAGTGCACGTACACCGTCAAACATGAAAGAATTATTCAATTATAGGCATTCTTCATTGCGCACTTCTGTGGAACGAGCTTTTGGGGCTTTGAAAAATCGTTTCAAAATTTTAACATCAAGACCATTTTTCCCTTTTAACACCCAAGTTGATATTGTTATTGCGTGTTGTGTTCTACATAATTATATTTTACGAAGAGGTAAAGACATATACATACCAAACCTTGAAGAATGGGAACCAAATGTGCGCGAAGTAAGAACACAATCTCAAGTTCGAGAAGAAGCAAGAGAATGGCTAGCAGTTCGGGAAGCAATCATGAATGACATGTGGAGTAACATATAACACGTTCTTTAGGTTTTGTGTGTTTTGTAAACTATTTTGTGTGTTTTTTAAACGTATCTTATGATTTCGTAACTATAACTTTGCTTTCATTAGCGGGAATATTGCCTATTTTACAATCTTCTAAATACCCTTATGTGTGAAATAATTGTTGTAATGTTGATTATGATACTTAGCAGATGGAGTTTGAAGATATGACACCGGAAAACTACGATTTTATTGGAAGGAAGTCATCAACTAATTTCCGATGGACACCCACCATGACCTCGTTTATGTTGTCATCTCTGGTTGAGCAAGCAAACCTTGGGCTTAAATCCGATAAAGGATTTAAAGGTACTGCTATCAATGCTGTTGCTAGGGCCGTTGGCGCAAGATTCAACTTGGTGGTAAGTGACACACATGTCAATAATCGTTTGCGGCATGTGAGAAAGATCTGGCTAATAATAAAGAAAATCAAAGGTTTAAGTGGTGTGTCGTGGGATGATGCGGAAAAAAAAATAATTATGGGAGAAGAAGAATACCGAACATATATACAAGTAAGAAGCAAGTTGTATTTTATGATTAATATATAGTTTTGCGTAATATTTGTGCATTGATCTAAATTACAAAAATGTTTATTTTATGTTTGCAGGCACATCCTGGGGAGGAGATCTATATTAACAAACCAATCCAAGACTATGAGGAGATGGCAATTGTATGTGGAAATGATCAAGCAACGGGATCGTTTGCAAGAACAGGTTCTCAAAGCTCTAGAAGCTTAGGTGTGCGTATGGAACCACAACCACCATCACCAGTAATTGATCTTGACAATCAAACCCAAGGGGTTAATGATTTTGACGAGGGTGCACAAACGCAGTCTCCTATTAGCGACACACCAACAAGTTCTACTTCAAATGCTAGGAAAGGTAAAAAACGAGCAAAACGTGCTAAGGCAGATGAAGAAATCATGCGAGATGTTAAGTTTGAATTGGGTAGGATTGCAAATGCACTGGAGGCTGATAAGAGTAAATTTATTAGCAAAGACTTGTTTGATGAAATCATTACTTTGAATGATCGTTATACTGAACATGACATTGGACAAGCCTATGACTATTTGCTACAGAATCTCCCTTTAGCAAATTGATTCATGAACAAAACCCGTACCTTTCGGTGCATTTGGATGGATGGTTTTCTTGAGCAACTAAGGGGTGGTCGTCGACTTTAAGTTGTCATAACAATGTGGTATTTTCCTTTGTTGTTTGGACAAGTTTGATGTTGTATTTTCTTTTATTGTTTAGACAAGTTTGATGTTATAATATTTTTTTGTTTGGACAATGTCATGTTTGGACAAGTGTGACTTTGTATTTTAATATTGTGTTTGGACAAGTATCATTTTTTTTTTTTTTTTTTTTTGTGGAAAGTGGCTATGAATGCTAAATGTCGTATTTTATCTTGTCATATTTGGCATAATGTAGTGACATGATACAATGTGTTATTTTATTTTGTTCTTTGGGTGGGTGTGATGTTGTAATATTTTTCTTGTATGGCAATGTGGTATTTGGACAAGTGTGATTTTGTATTTTAGTATCGTGTTTGGACAAATATATATTACATTTTTTTTGTGGAAAGTGACTATGAATGTTAAATGTTGTATTTTGAATAGTATTAGGTGAATATTAAACATGAAGGTTAATTTTTTTTTTTTGAATAAATGTGTAATGTTGAATGGTACTAATGTATGTGGAAACAAGTTTAGTAGTGAATATCGAATGTTGTATGTTTTATATGAAAACATCTTGATGTTGTTTTAATTATTTTTGATGTAATAATATGGTATGAATTATATTAATCATTATTTAAATTAAAAATAAATATTTTTAATGATTTAAAAAGTAATTAATATTTTTAATTTAAATATGTAATTAGGGTAATTATATCTGTAATTAAATCTGTTAATTAATTTAAATTAATTTCAATAAGGAGCACTAAATAATTAGGGTAATTATATACAATGGGGGTAATCTCACCCTTACACTTACATGGTGATTATACCCTTTCACTTACATCAAACCAAACAAACATAAAATACTTACAGCATTTCAAATTACAGCAAACCAAACAACAATGATGTAAGTTAAATTACAGTATTTTCATTTACATGTAATTGAACTTACAAGTAATTCAAATTACATATAACCAAACAACACCTAAATAAAACACACACAAATAACATAGTGAAATTGCATTAATTTCTGATTCTCTGTTATTTTTACACAAAATGTGGTTGAATTCCAATTGCACAAACTCAGGTAGCTAATGAGATAAATTTACTCAATATACCAAAGGTATTATCATGATAGCTGTCACGACCTCAACCGATCACCTTTGGCAGTGCGGCACCTGACACGCAGTAAGTGGCAAGTTGCCTTCTTTGTTAGAATAACAGTGAAATAACACATGTTCGCAACACAAGGAAAACACATAAAAGAAGCGAGCAAAACCGGAAAACATCCACGGTACAAGAAGATGACACAAGAAACCAGTTTTAGAGAGAGAAAAACATAAACTCTCTTAGATTGAGAAAAGTTTACAATCATGGCCAAAGATTCTCACCAAGAGGTCTTGTCCCCTCCCAAAGACATAATAACCCCTATTACAAGAGGTATCCCAAATCTCCAAGCTTAATTGAGCCCCTTGCCCAATACAGATCTGGCAAGAAGTCCCGGAATTCTACTTAGCTTGCAGTGTCCTCTGATGTTACTGTAGCTTTAACCAACCACCCTTGGTCACAACACGTAGCAGTACTGGTCATGCACGGTAATACCGTGTGCCATCCTCACCCATGGCTCGGCCACGCTCCCGCCCGCGTGCCCACTTGCATACGCCTGCGTAATCTTTCGGCAATTCCAGAATCAGCATCTGGGTCTCTCAGTATGATCAAATGTCCCGCCCCGCCTAGACTTGTTAGAAATTCACTCTCTAAATAATCTAAGTTTGCAACACTTGAATCTTGGTATGGGCGTGCCTGCCCCACGCACTCATCTGCCACGCACTCACTTGCATACGCCTGTATAATCCCTCGGCAATTCCAGAATTAGCATCTGGGTCTCTTGGTATGATCAAATGTCCCACCCTGTTTAGACTTGCTAGAAATTCACTCTCTAAATAATCTAAGTCTGCAACACTTAACTCTTCGCATGGGCGCTCCTATCCCACGCACTCGTCGGCCACGGGTACACCCATGGTCTAGCGCGAGCGTCTCACTATCTTAGCACATGATCATGTGGGATATTTCGCTCGCTCTTGGTTATGACACAACACATGTCTGCGCTCCCCCGCGCGCTACCCAATGCACGCGGTTGTGCACCCTCGTGTCTTGGCCTATATTGAGTTGTCCTCCTAATGACCAAGTATAAGGGCACGGACCCTTACAAACCACCCCCACTAGTTGAACCTGACGTCCTTGTCCGTCTTGAACTCAGAAATTCTTGAACCAACTCCTTAAACTGCCAAAGAGTAGTATCACACTCGCAGCTTGTCTATGACATAGGCAAGTCCGTTCATTGGACAAGAAAGAACACCCTATGATTCTACTTGCTTTAGACTTTTACACTCTAGCCTAGGATCCGCTCTGCTACCCTACTGAATTCCTTGCGAATAGTAAATGTCCCCGACTCTTCTTCGCTCACGATAGATTTGTGCGGTCTTCGTGGCATAGTTTCAAGAAACTCACATGAAAGGTTGGATGGAGTTTCAGCCGTTCGGAGAGAGCCAAACGATATGCCACGTTGCCCATCCACTGGACAATAGTGAAAACCTATCATACCTCGCGATTAACCCTTTGTGTACATCCTTTCGATATAACTTCTTCCACACCTGTGGAGTAAGCTTCAACTAAACCTTGTCCCCTACTTGAAACTCTAAAGGGCATCTCTCTTTATCTGTATATTTCTTTATTCAGTGAGCCGCCTTTGTGAGACTATCCCGAGCACTCTCCATCATCTCTTACCGATCAATGGCAAAGTGATACGCAACGGGACATTTCCCTCCTGTCCTCCGCTTCGCCATCTCTGAAGGAGTAATAAGTTGGTAACCATACGCAAGCTCAAACGAATTATTCTCCGTCGATGAAGACCAATGAAGATTGTAGCTAAACTCTACCACATCAAGCAGGCTTAGCTAATTCTTCAGCGAAGCTGAAACATAATACCGAAGAAACTCTTATAATAGACCATTAATCCTCTCGGTTTGCTTAACCGTCTTCGAATGATTTTAGTTGAAAACTTCAATTCTATACCCAACAACCGAACAATGCCGTCTAGAACTATCCAGTAAAGCGAGCATCTCGATCGCTTATGATGTCTTCTTGTACCCCAAAGTGTTTCACCACATACTTAAGAATAACTCAACAGCCACCTCCGCTGAACATACTACTAGTACTGGTATGAATACTGCATACTTTGTAAATCAGTCCACGACCACCATCACAGTCGACATCGCTTCCACCTTAGGAAATCTCGTAAAAGGGTCCATAGAAATTGACGCCCATGGCCTTTCCAAACTACTCAACAGATGGAGAAGACCAGCCTTCCATCTTCTTTCTAACTTGTCTTTTTGGCATATGAAACAAGTTTTCACATATGCTTCTATGTGTTTGACCATATCTGACCAATAGTAATGTCATGTGAGTAAGGCCTTCATTCGCTCATGACCGGGATGTCCCGCCCATGGAATATCATGATGCTCCTTAAGGAGCTCCTGCAGAATTTTCCCTCCCTTCGGCACATTGAGTCGATTGCCTTTAGCGTAAAGAAGCCCATTCTCTATCCAATACTTGCGCACGACTCTGTTTTGGACATCTTTCATTAGCTTCACATACTGAGTGCCCATCTTTGATATCTCCTCAATACGATTTTGCAAGTCATTCTCCACTTACGTCAATGCAACCACATACTCAACCATCTCTTTTCGACTCAACGCATCCGTCGCCTGGTTGTATCTCCCCGGTTTGTGCTGCCATTCAAAGTTATATTCCTACAAAGGCTCTTGCTAATGAGTTTGTCTAGCTGACAACTTCTTTTGAGTAGGAAAGAATGTATTGGCAATGATGTCTGTTTTAACAAGAAACTTAGTGCCCAGAAGGTATACTCTCCATACATGTAAGCAATAAACAATGGTGAGCCTCTCTCGCTTGTGCACCAAATAGCGCTACCCAAGCGGTGTTCCCAGGCAAGAATTGCTCCCATAACTCCTTTTCCAACACTTCCCACGAGTTCGAAGTACCCATGTGAGTATTATCTTGTTACTGAGTGCGCCACCATAGCTTTGCATCTCTGGTCATATACATGCCCACCAATAGAACTTGTTCATGGTCCGCCATCTTCACAACTTTGAAATACTGATCCATGTCCCAAAGAAATTCTCCAGTGTCTTGGCGCTACATGGGCCATCAAATGAGGAAGGTTCTAGAACCTTCACTCACTTGGGCGCCTCCCACACAGCAATTGGTACGACCCTAGCTTTCTTGAGTAGGGTGACTTCGGCTTCCAATGACTGTACTTTCATCTTTAAAGCTTAAACTGTTAGCTGGCACTCTCTCCATCCACCCGCTAGGTCTTCCACCACATTCGCTAACTTCTCAAGCTAATGGTCAACACTCTCAATGGCATTCTCGATCTGCTCAATAGTCTTCTCAAGTCGATCCAACCGATCCTTCTTGCTAGCCAGCATCGTCACCGTCCCTACTTGTACTTATTCTCAAAATGCTTTTTGTGCCACTCTGGGCTTTGGTACCAGCTGTCACGATCTGAACCGATCACCTTCTACCATGTGGCACCTAACACGCACAAAGTGGTAGGTCAGCCTTCTTTGTGAGAACAACAGTGAAAAAACACCTATTCGCAACACAAGTACATCACATAAAAGAAGCGAGCAAAATCGAAAAACATCTATTGTACGAGAAGGCAACACAAAAAACCAGTTTTAGAGAGAGAAAAACATAAACTCTTTTAGATTGAGAAAAGTTTACCATCATGGCCAAAGATCCTCACTAAGAGGTCTTGTCCGGAAAATTTTTTTGAGAGGTCACTAAACTTTGACTTATTTTCAATTTGATCATCAAACTTTAATTTGAATCAAA
Source organism: Dioscorea dumetorum (assembly GCA_902712375.1). NCBI lineage: Eukaryota > Viridiplantae > Streptophyta > Magnoliopsida > Dioscoreales > Dioscoreaceae > Dioscorea > Dioscorea dumetorum. The sequence goes on from CACTHL010000494.1 coordinate 7,001,077, forward strand.
AAGGTCACTGATATTTTATTTTTCTTCACCAGCAGGTCACCCGAGTGTTTGGCACCCCCCTTTGCTGATGTGGCTACCGGAGGAGGCTAATCAGCACCCACATCACATGCTTTGGGGTTGACATGGCCATTCTAGTCATCACTAACTTTCCACGGTGGACTCACCCCGCCACATAAGCAAGTCTTCTTCATCTTTCTCATCAGTGAGGCAAGAACACCATGGGAGACCAATGGATGCCATTGCGACGATCGCTGCGCACAAGGAGGAAGATGACCTCGGGCATGGTAGGTCAAGCTTCGTGTATTCTGGTGGTGGATACTGGATGGTAGAAATGTGCTAAGTTCACATTGGATGCCCTAGCCCTGGTCAACCCTCTCTGAATCACAATCCTGTCATCTTTGACCTTCATTGTTCTTACTTTCTCCTAAGATTGCCCAATAAAATGGACTAAAGTAGCAAAAAAACTGAATGAGGATTCTCATTACACCATGATAAACCCAAGAAACAATAAGAACAACCCTTTACTAAATTATAGTTTACATGCAACCCTATCTTTAACTTTTTTTAATCACTGACTTAACTATGTTTTTTAATCACCCAAGAGTTAAATCTTTATAAAAAACCACATAATTTGATTATATAAACAATGATAACACAATTAATTCTATTGCTGATTTTTTAGAAATACATATGCAATTACTAAAATTAAGATTCTAAAACTAATAATTATTACAGAAATCATTATCTTATCCAAGTTCATAACTATGTCTCTTCATGATAATTGCCACTTAAACAACGAAAATTACAACTTTTAATAGCTAAAATGTTGATTATTATCATTTCTCAAAATAAAAACATGATGATTGGTTTACATGTTCAATCCCAACAACATGAATGATGATTGATTTCATTGCATATTTGGAACAATAGATATGATATTTGCCCTGCATAATAGAACTGATAGAATTGATATTTGCCCAAATTCTCTATTAATATTCAAAGTATGCTTGTCCTGATATATAAGTGACAATAATTTCATAGGACTCATGTTTGTGAAGCTAGAGTTGCCAACATACAAAGTAAGTGTGACTTGACAAAATTAATTTTGTGCACATGTAGAGAATTACAGATTTTCTTAAACCCAAAAAAAAAAAACAAGCTGAATTTGCACTTTGCTCATGAGGGCCTTCCATAGCTCCTACAAGAAGCACCTCCTGGAGGGACCCAAACTCTCCTCTTCTTTGCAACATCGCTGTCTTTGCTCTTCTGTCCATCATCTCTACCTTTTCCTGGAATCTTCAGCAGTGGAGGTCTTTCCATATGTGGAGCTAACTTTATAGTCCTTCAGAATTAATTTGCACTCCTTCTGCTTGTACACATTTGTCAGCATTTCTTTCAACATTTGCATCTTTGCCTTTGGCTCCCCTTGTACGAATTTTTTGTCTTCCCAGCCTACTTCCATATGGAGGAATTGTGCAGGTGGATTGATCCTGAGCAATTGCATTAATTAGCCACAAAGTGATATTAAAAAAATGCATAAAAGAAAAGAAAAAAACAGAAAAATTAGTTCAAGCATCACTTGTGACATTGGCTCTTTAGAGCTTGGTGGCTCTGATGCACTTGAGTGTTGTTGATTACCTCTTATCAATGTGTCAACCTTTAAAACCCATGCAATAGAAATAAGTGACCATCATCATTAAATTTGAAAAATGGTGGACTTTAAAAAAAAAACCAAGAAACAAACCATTGTGAAATGGTCTTCCAAAACCTGTGAATCAATGTTCTCCATTGGATCCTCTTCTCTTGCTGCATTTTGTTCTGTATGTTGTGTCTCCCCTATAGTTTCATTTCTCCCCTGCCACACACACATGATTCATTTTCAATTAGTGGTACATCAACTATGAATAACAAAATGTAAAATAGAATAGTGTACAAACCCCTTGCTTTGTTCCATGGTATCTTTTATTATGTCCTTTAGCACCACAAATGTTGCATGTCATTGTAACTCCTCTTTTGCTAACTTTCCCATGAGTGTACCCCTTGTTGTCTTCACCTTCTTCCCTTCTCCTCATTGTGGTCTTCCTGCCCTTTCTCTTGCTAGCTGGTTGAGGAGGAACCATGGGTCCCTGATCACTTTTGGGCCAAGAGTCCCTATCATGAGTGGGATTCAAAGTGTGTCTGTAGGTGTCCAGGTAAGTACTGACCTTATAGCAATCATCTAGAAAGTTTTCAGGTTTGTCCTTATGGCAGTATATGACTGAAATGGCATGATTACAAGGGATACCCGTTAACTACCATCTTCTACAAGAACAACTACCCTTATCCTTGTCAACTACATTCTGCCCATCAAGTTCTAAAACCTGATACTTGGCCCCCCCTGACCAAGTTGTTGTGTAAAGGAAACTTAGTTCCTTGAACTTTTCTAGTTTTTTAACAATCCTAGGGCAGTGAGCAGATGTGACTCTTTGCATTACATCTCTTCTTCTCTGTATCCTTATCATTAGTTGAGTTCTTATCATTTCATTCATTGTCACAATCCCCTTGATCCTGGCCTCTAAAATGTGCCCATTGAAGCATTCACACATATTATTCAAGAGTGTGTCACATTTAAATTGTGTTTGAAAATATGACCTGCTCCAGTGATGTGGATCAATGTTTTTCATGTATTGAAAGGCACCTTGGGACATCTCTCTCAGGTTATTCATGGCTTTCTCAAAGGCAGGAGGGTTTGTGGCAGTGGCACAAACCCAAAGTTGATCTTTAAGAGCTTTTCCCTTATAGGTTTTCTAAAATTTGTATGGATGTGCCTAACACAATATCTGTGTTCACTATAGGGAAAAAGTTCTTCTATAGCAGGAATTAGGCCCTAATCATACCCAACACCCACAGACACATTGAATATAAAGGAAGAAAATTAGTGATTGCAATAATAGTGGCAAACATAGATGAAGAATACATTAAAGAGGGCATCATACAAAAGAATCTAAATCTGAATTACTTAATTGCATGAATCATACAACAAAGAAGATACTAATCACATAATCAGTCAGACATTTTATACTTAATTTTATTATATGATCCATGGTTTCAAACAAGTTTAAGATAATGCATTAGTTAACTGCATCAAACATACAATAAAGAAGATGTGAAGCATGCTAGACCAATTCAATTAAGACAAATTTGCATAGTGAAGCATATAATGAATTACGTAGTGAAGCATATACATCTACACATAGTCATCAAATCAATAAGACAAATTTGCATGATCAATAAATTTTCAACAGAACATGTAAACAGAACATGTCAATAGAAATTAAATTTCATCCAACAACCAAATTTGCATGATCAATAAAACAAAGGAAGATGGATAACAATGAACTCACCTTCTGCCTGTCAGTCATGAATGCCCATTGGGAGCTGTTTGTGATTTTTAGATCCTCTGCCAATAACTCCATAAACCATTTCCAGTTTTCTTTATTTTCTTTACTCACAGTGGCCCATGCAATGGGGTAGATGCCATTATTAGCATCTATCCCCACTGCTGTCAACAGCTGCCCTCCATAAAGCCCCTTCAGGAAACAGCCATTCAATCCAATCACATGCCTACAACCTGCCAGAAAACCCTCTTTTAGGGGTGTCAGGCAAATATACATTGCCTGAAACACCCCTACATCATATTTAAATTTTATGGTGGACCGTGGGTGGGTCCTCAACAACTCCAACCTATAATAAAAAAGCCTCACCATCTGACTTTCTTCATCACCATCTATAATCCTTTGAGACATACAACAACATATATGAACTGGATTAGTTAATTGAGTGCATCATACAGGAACTTCCAAAAAAAAAAAAAACAGAAGACAAGTGTTACTAAAAAAAATCACTAGCCATATAACTTACCTTAATGCAATGCATTTAGCCCTATATGCCTTCACTCTGCTAATGTCCACCTCTTGATGGGTCTTCACTGCTTGAATAATACCTGATATCTTCCAAGAAGGGTCAGCTCTGAATTGTTCCAAATACGCCTTTGTAATCCAAGCAGCACTGACATGTCTGTTGTTGTGGTCCCTTGTGCACTCATGTTTTAAGTTACATGATTTTATTTGCACTGTGTTCCCATCACTCACCATGTGTGAAGCCCACAGATAAAAAGGGCATCCCCTTTTGCAGAATGCCTTGCACCTTTTCTTAGAATTTGGTCTAAAGTTCATAACATACCTGTTCTTGATTCCATAATTTTTAACTGCATCCTTGAACTGCTTGAAGCTTCCAAACTTCATTCCAATTGCAAATTGGAGGTTTTGCATATCACATTCTTCATTAAATTCAGTGTACTTGGACTTTTTAGATACTAACTCATCCTCATCAGTCGAAGAGCATGAGTGTAACTCATCAGACTTTGTAATCTTAATACATACATTCATCTCCCTTCTTGCATCAACAGATTTTGCCATTGTTAGGGCATCTATGTCATTCTTTATTTCCCTTAAGCCCCTAGATTCAATGCTTTCATCAAACCACCAGATACTGCAACTATCAACATCTAAATTGAATTCCCTAGCCATGTTAACAAATTCAATCTTGGACATTACATCAGCAGAGCAAAAGTCCACATACCCTGCTAAACCTTCTATGCCATCAATCATATAATGCATTTTTATCGAGAACAACTCAGCATGGGGCACTGAAATGAAAGTAAGTCCAATGTTATATATGTGTATGGTTGTCATATAGTGTAACCTACAAAAATTCAAGCAACCATTGCAAAATCTGGTGGTAACCATTGTAAAATGATAAAGTTCAATGGGGCACTTAAAATTTTAATGAAAGTGAAAGATGTAAATTTTAGGCTTCCCATTGTAAAATTATTCTGTTGTACAATTTTCCTTTTTCCCCCTCTTTACAAGAGACAGCTTCTCAAATGAGCCAATTATTCTGTTGTACATATCAGCCTAGTATTAAATTTTGTAGTTTAGGCTATAGAAAAGCACACGCTTTAAAATAATGCTTATCATATACCTGATTCCTTCTTGTTTAGCAGATAATATAAGCTAAATACTCACATTGATAATCTTTGGTATGACTCATGATGGGTAAGTATCATAGTATAATAATTAAAGTTTGATGATCACAATGAAAAAAACTCAAAGTTTAATGACCTCTCAAAACAATTGTCCATCTCTGGTATAACTCATGATGGGTAAGTATCATAGTATCATAATTAAAGTTTGATGATCAGAATGAAAAAAACTCAAAGTTTAGTGACCTCTCAAAACAATTGTCCATATCTGGTATGACTCATGATGGGTAAGTATCATAGTGTATCCTAGTGAATGTCATTTTTGTTTGTCTCCTCTCCATATTAATGACTGTCATAGTACATCCTAGTGAATGTCATTTTCTAAAGCATCTTCCATGATAGTCTCAAACTTTACCACAAATATCCTCTCCATATTAATAACTATCATAGTTCATCCTACATTAAATATTATTGATGGTCAATAGGTGTTACCTTTTTTTTTATGAATACTCTGATGTATATTTTAGGCTAATGGTAGAGAGTAACTCAAATGTGTCTATTCTATACAATTTCCTTATCTGGGAATAATTATGAATAAAACTTTATCTTGTTATACAAGTTCTCATCTTGATTGTCTACATCAAATTATCACTGATCCATGAAGGTGTCAATCTTTTTTGTTTTATGGGATTTCCTTTTTCCCCCTCTTTACGAGAGACAGCTTTTCAAATGAGCCAATTTGCATACTTTCTAAAAATACATACCAGCCTAGTATTATACTTTGTCTACATCAAATTCCATGAACTGCTTGTTTAGCAGATAATATAAGCTAAATACTCATATTGATAATCTTTAGCATCACCCATGAAGGGTAAGTATCATAGTATTATAATTAAAGTTTGATGATTGATCAAATTGAAAAAAAAACTCTTAGTTTAGTGATTAAAAGACAACCTAGAAAAGTAGTCAATGTCTTGTTTTGGGTAACAAATCTTCTATCCAACTCAAACTGCACAAACAATCAAAACAGACACACAAAAGAAGAAAAAGGAGCTATTTTACAACCTCATGTTACTTTGGAGCCACAAACTACTTCCACCTTGGCTTTGGCATTATCATTGTCTTGTTGGGGACCACAACTAAGGATACAACTCCTTTGTTTAAATAAGACAATACAAAAACATTCACATCAATAATATAATGGTGTTCTCCTATATAAAAAACCCCAAATGGGAACACCATCCATCAACTATGTTCTTGAATATAACACATGAGTTCACATCTTACATTGCGTTGTAAAAACAATTAACAAGGTCTACATCCCAAGATTAGGGTTTAAAAGGGGGCCCTTACAATATTCCGATGCTGGATCATCCACAGATGCACGTTTCTCCCAATTCACGGCCATCACCACTGATTGAACTTCCCTTGTTTTCTCAGAATAAGGATGCAAAACTTCAGCGTCTTCCTTCTTTGCACCGTCTATTAAGAATAGTGCTAGGGTATGAAACTGGTTTCCTAAATTGAAGGTGGAGAAGGAGATAACCTTCTAGGGCATTCCAACTGAGGATGGTGATGTCTTCTCACTGATGAGAAAGATGAAGAAGACTTGCTTATGTGGCGGGGTGAGTCCACCGTGGAAAGTTAGTGATGACTAGGATGGCCATGTCAGCCCCAAAGCATGTGATGTGGGTGTTGATTGGCCTCTTCCGGCAGCCACATCAGCAAAGGGGGGTGGCAAACACTCGGGTGACCTGCCGGTGAAGAAAAATAAAATATCATTGACCTTTTTTATTCAAATTAAAGTTTGATGATCAAATTGAAAACAACTCAAATTTTAGTGACCTCTCAAAAAAATTATCCGGTCTAAATCCCCAAGGTTAATTAAGCCCCTTGCCCAAGATAGGTCTGGCGAGAAATCCCAGACTTCCACTTAGCTTGCAGTGTCCTCTGATGTTTTTGTAGCTTTAACTAGCCATCCTTGGTCACAGCGCACAACAGTACTGGTCACGTGCGGTAATACCACGTGTCTTCTTTGCTCCTCACTCGGCAACGCTCCAGCTGCGTACCCACTTGTATACGCCGGCGTAATACCTCGGTAATTCCTAAATTATCATCTGGGTCTCTCGGTATAATCAAGTGTCCCACCCCGCTTAGACTTGCTAGAAAACCACTCTCTAAATAATCTAAGTTTGCAACACTTGACTCTTAGTATGGGCACGCCTACCCCACTCGCTCATCGGCCACGCGCATGCCTCACGGTCTCAGCACATGATCGTGAGAATTATTTCGCCCGCTCTTGGTCATGATATAACACATGTCTCGCGCTCTCCGCACGTTACCCAATTCACACGGCTGTGCACCCTCGTGTCTTGGCCTATATTAAGTTATCCTCCTAATGACTAAATGTAAAGGCATCGACCCTTACAACTGACAATACAAGATTGATGAATGTTTCTTACTTTATGTGAGCAGTGGGGAAAACAAGTTGTTACCTGGTAAATGACGCTGAATTTTGAAGGTTGAACTATTTAGAGTTTCTATCTACTTTAACCCATCGGAAAAGATGCAACCCTGTTACATATCTTTTCTCTTTCTCTGTTTTGAACTGATGTATATAGCAATGCTGTTATTACCTTCTTCCAATTCCCTCCTGAGCCCACTTAATTTCTTTTCAGTTTCCAAGTTATCACTAGGAAGGTTTAATGAGTAAGCTTCTCTCCTATTCTCCTCTTGCATTCTTTGCTTGCTATGCCATGGTTGACCACTAAAACAACCATAAAACGTTTGTTAAGTGTTATTAAAAGGATGTTTACGATTAAAGGTCCCAATTGGTTGATTAAGTTTCAAATGTTGTACTTGTAGCTAAAAGATTGCTTCCTAAACATGCACCTTATGGCATACTGAAACTATCTAGGTATCCAGTAGGATTTTCATCTCTAATTATACTCATCATGCAAGTAATTTTAACTAATACATATACATAAGTAACTCAGAGAAAACATCAAAGAGAACTGATCAGAAAACACTCCATTCAAGTCAATTCATTACTAAGGGTGTAATAGTAATAGTTATTTAACACTATGTAAAGTAATAGTTATTTGACACTCCATTCCCCCTAGTAAAAGACCTTTATGTCCTTCTTAAACTTTCAAAATGACACTATGTAAAGTAATAGTTATTTGAAATTAATTTTTAATTAAATATTAATTATTAATAATAAAATAAATATTTTTATTTTCATTATTTTATAAATAATAATTATTTGAAATAAATATCATTTGTGATTAATTAAAAAAGTATAAGCATGTAATGGCATTTAATAGTTGTTTGAAATTAATTTTTAATTAAACAATAACCAATAATAATAAAATAACCATTTATGTTTTCATCATTTTATAAATAATAACTATTTAAAATAAATACCGTTTGTGATTAATTAAAAAAGTATAAGTATGTAATGACGTAATGACATTTAATAGTTGTTTGAAATTAATTTTTAATTAAACAATAATCAATAATAAAATAACCATTTATGTTTTTATCATTTTATAAATAATAACTATTTGAAATAAATATCATTTGTGATTAATTAAAAAATTATAAGTGCATAATGAAATTTAATAGTTATTTGAAATTATTTTTTAATTAAACAATAATCAATAATAATATAAGAACTATTCAGATTTCTTCATTATTTTAAAACAAAAATTCAATTTGAATTAATTCTTTATCCTATTTAAAACAGTGGGAGTTTGTCATTGTTGTACCACATATTCTTTGTTTTTATGAAATCCTTTATTTTGTAAGTGTTTGTTGTGTGGTTGTATCCTTGTCTGACAATTTGAAAATTTTAGTCGGGCGCAAAGTTAGACACCTTGTGACCTCATTGTTGCAATACAACTTTCCAATACATGATTTTTTATTATTTATTATTGTTTAATTATTTTTTAATAGTTTTTTGTAATTTTATATTAAAAATTTTTATTTATTTCAACATTATTAAATCTGGTTAAACCGGCCAGTTCAATATCTAGGACCGTGAACCAAACATTGCAATTCATTAGTGAAAGTCATCAAATAATTAAGCAAATGTTTTTCGAAAAACTTATATGAATTAACCTATAATTCGTTATTTAGTAAATATTTTATAATCAAGTAATTAAATATTTTAGTTAATATGTTAATCAATTTTTTAAAATGAAAGTGAGTATGTATTTACAAATTAAAAATTGTGGGGGGTAACCTTACCCTATTACCTGAAATGGTGATTATATATCCACTTCGGTGTTATCAAACACCAAAAAGTGATGAAGTGGGATTTTCCATATTCCTATTCCTACCTTCCAAACACATGAAGTGCTCGCAGAAGTTCTGTTTTCAGCAAAACCAAACGCACTGAAGTGGATTGATTGCTTACCCGCAAGTGTACGGGATCGCCAAGTAATACCTTGTGCGAAAACATAAAAATCGTATTCCACGGGGCTAAGGATATCCTATTACTCCTTCTTGAGCTATTATCTAGCCTAAGATCTCAAGTGATGGAATTTACTCTACTAGGTGCAATTAAAATTTAAAACAAGATTAAGAACAAATTAGAGAGAACAAGCAATAAGCAAGCAAGAAACTCAATGAAATGCAAAGGCCTATGGATGTGGATCCCCATGAGGGGTTATCATGAAACATGGATGATGAATAAAAGATTCAAGGGTAAAATGGACCATGAGATTCCAAGATTAGAACAACCCCAATTTCTCGGCGATTGAACCCTAATCAAATACGGACATAGATAGGAATTTCTTCCAAATCCACATTCCTACGATTGCAATAAGTACGAAGAAATCTCACTTAGGAGTAAACCTACTCTTCTTCGGATTAAACCTGCATGGAGGGCTACCAAACACCCGATTTCTCGGCGTGATGATACAAGTGTCCCCTTCTAATCCATTCATGATCTAATATATGCGACCAAGTCACATCTACATGCATCACTCATAAAAGAGCTACGGATTTCTCCTTAATGTAGCACTTAGCATGAAAACAATGGATTAGATCTCAAAATTACCCAAGCATGGAATTAACAAGCAATCATCCAAAATACATGATAAAACCCCCTAAGGTTCACCAACACCCGGTGGCCTTGGGGGTCTAGTGTGTCATCATCCTACAACAAGCAATACAATCAAGTAAAACACACAAGAAAAGCATAATTGACACTCCCTAGATGAAATGGTGGAGGAGGAGGTAGAAAATATGCCGAAAGATGCTTCCACCGCCAAAGGAATGCCGAATGACGCTTCCTCTAGCCGCGGGTCTCCTTCCTTCAAATCGTGGTAGATCTTCCCTTCAATGACGTTGCCTTCTTGCCTTGAGGGTCTTGGACCTTGGGCTTGAATGATCTCCTAGCTTTCTTGCCCTTCTTCTCCTTCCCAAGGTTGCCCAAAACCTCCCAAGAGATCTCTCAAAATCGGCCCAGAAACAGTCCAGAAAAAGTCCTCCCAAAAGTTCAGCCAAAAAGTCCTCTATTCTGCCCTAAAAGTTAGTATTTATACCCACCGATTCGCGATTCATACGGGGTGCATACGGCCCCGTATACTGGGTAGTATGAAAATCTGGGCAGAACTCCAAATCATTACACTGCTACAGTGCATACGGCCCCCATACTGGGTAGTATGGGGGTAGTATGAAATTCCTGTTTTCTTTTCTTTTTGCCTAAATGATATCTTCTTGTTCTCCATGGCTTCCTTATGCCCTACAAAGCAAATAATAGAATATTAAGTGCAAAACGGGCATCAAACCTCACAAAATACATGCAAAGTGAATACGATATATATATGAAAAGCAACTGCATTTAGACACTTATCATGGATACTTCCGGTAGAACTGCTCACTTCCACTGAAGTGCCACTTCCAGACTTCCATTACTTCAATAGTTCACTTCCGAATCAAAGGAACCCTAAGTGGTGCAGATTAAGGTTCATATAAATACTCATTTGGCATATTTGCAACACAAAAAATATTCCCTGGTTTATTTTATCCTGGAAAGCAACCAAATTTCCATGCAGGAGCAAAAGATAGGATATTCCTGTTAGATGTATATATACATACATATTCATTCATGTATACTCATACATCTACAGTATCGTATATGTACATCTATTTCCCTATATGTACTCACTTTCATTATGTGAAATGCAAGCTGTGAGGTTTACACCATTTTACTCTATCTAACATGGTATCAGAGAGTTAATCCTACCTATCTCCGGCTCCACGCCAAGCCGCCAGACCGCAGCCTCGCCTTGAGCCTCATCAGGCCGGCTTTCTTACAAGCCCGACCGATCGTTGCTCACTCCCAGCCCGCCCGACTGCCGCCAGCCTTGCTTCCCCTAGTCCAGAGCCCCGCCTCCACCTTGCCTGCACCTTGTCTCACCCTTAACATCACCCCAGCCCCGCCTTGAGCTCTCCCCCCGCCCTGCCTCGGCCTCCACCCAGTCTTCTTCTCCCACCACCAGCTCGCCTCCGCCGGCTCCCTTTCAAGCCGCCAGTCTGCCCCCTCTCTAGACCCTCACTCTGCCCGCTTCACCCGAACCCCAAGAGCACTCAACTCCGCCAATCGCGCTCCGGCGAACCTCGGAATGTGTGTCCCTGACATGGCCCGAGTTACCATATTTTCTGGCTTTTTTACTATTATTGTATGTTGTTTGGTATCTTAAATTGATTCCATACAAGCATATCTTACTATATATATATATATATTATAAAAAAATTTCAAATGGTTGTTTCTGGTTTTAGTGTTATTCCAGAAGCTCGTTATCGCAATCTCCAATCTTCTGATATAATTCTTGACGACACCAACTACATTCCCTGGCGCCTTACGATTAAACGAATTCTCAACGGAATCCATGTTCTAGGACATGTTGATGGTACTTCTACTATTCCCGTTCCTCCTGCAGCTCCTGACACTCCCAACTCATCCCTGGAGGCATCTACTCTTCTTACGGCCTTTGAGCATAAGTTAGAAAAGTGGGCAACTGATGACTCTACCGCAAAGATGATTATCTATCAAACTGTCACACTTGAAATCCATACCCTGATAGCCAATCTTCCCACCGCCCGTGAAATGTGGGACTATCTGGAACATCGATATTGTGGATCCAGTCAGGCACAGCTGTACACTTTGTATCAGGCACTTGGTACTCTCCAGCAGGGGGAAGATACTGTTAATTCATTTTACAACAAGTATTGTGGTATATGGCGACAGATTGATGCTCTCACTCCTTCGACACGCGCCCAGCTATTCCATGCTCCCTCTGCCTACACTTTGGATGAAGCTTTTTCTTTTGTTCGTGCTGAGGAGACTCATCTTCGGACTTCCATTCCAAGGGGGCAGTGCTATTGCCGCCTCTCGCCCAACCTCGATTCTTCCTACATATCCTTTTTCTTCTGTTTCCTCTTGAACCCATGTTCGGTTGAGACACCCAGTGATCTGTCACTACTGTGGTATTTCGGGCCATCTTGAGCTTGACTGTAGGAAGAAGCAGCTTGGTTTTCCTCATACGACCACTCATTCACAGACTTCACCTCTTCTTCCTACGCCTCCACACCCTCAGGTACACTCTGTTCAGGCCTTTTCTACTCCTTTATCGCCTACAAATCAGTAGATTTTGGCGATGTTTTGACAGTTTCAGCAGTCTCATCTAGCAGATTCCTCTAGTCATGCACTCTCTGCTCAGGTTACGCCCCCTGCTCCAGGTAGTTCCTGTCCTTTATGGATTCTTGACTCTGGTGCTTCTTTTCATATGACTCATGATGCCACACATCTGCATAATTCTTGTTCCCTTTCTCCTATCACTCATGTTCGTATAGCTGACAGTACACTTCTTCCTGTTTCTTCCATTAGTCATCTCTCATCTCGTACTTTTTTCGTACCTTCTGTCTCCCACGTCCCTCACATGTCCAAGTTATTTTTTACCGTACCTCTTGTCGTGTGCAGGATCACAGTGGGATTGTCATTAGAACTGGTCGCCGTCATAAAGGAGTATATGCATTGGATTCTCTTCATCTTCCTTCTTCCGTCGACCGGGTATCTTATTGTAACACTGCTATTCTTCTTTATCATATGTGGCATCATCGGCTTGGTCATTTGTGTCCATCCCGCATGTCCTTGCTTCTTCGTAATGGTGTTTTAGGAGTTGTCTTTCCTTCTTCTGATGTAGTTTGTGTCGGCTATAAGCTAGGTAAACAGCTATAGCGCCCTTATCCGTTGAGTCAGTCTAAAACTACTGCTCCTTTTTAACTTATTCACTCTGATGTTTGGGGTCCTGCCCCCTTTGTGTCAAAATGAGGAAATCACTATTATGTTATTTTTATTAATGAATACACTCGCTTTACTTGGTTATATTTTATGCATCATCGTAGTCAGTTATTATCTATTTATCGCTCATTCACCACTATGCTACAGACCCAATTTGCTACCTCTATCAAGAGTTTTCGGTCTGATTCTGGTGGTGAATACACTTCTCAGGCCTTTCATAATTTCTTGGCCTCTGAGGGCACCTTATCCCAATTATCTTGTCCCGGAGTACATCCACAAAATGGGGTTGCTGAGCGTAAACGTCGTCACATTTTAGAGACCACCCGTGCTCTCTTACTTGGTTCTTTTCTTCCTCCTCATTTATGGGCTGACGCAGTTAATATTGTCGTTTATCTTATTAATCTACAACCCTCCTCTCATCTTCAGCATCGTAGCCCTGGTGAATGTCTTTATGGCACTCCTCCCCGCTATGATCACCTTCGTGTTTTTGGTTGTTGGTGTTTTGTCCTGCTTTCTCCTAGAGAGCGGACAAAACTCACTGCTTAGTCTATTCCTTGTGTTTTCTTGGGATACAGCCTTGAACATAAAGGTTATCGTTCTTATGATCCTGTCACCAGTCATATTCGCATCTCTCGTGATGTTACTTTTGATGTGTCCACACCCTTCTATGCTTCTTTTCCTTCTCTTGAGACTCTCTCTACCACTTGCTCCTTTGTCTTTCCTCTCCCTACCGAGGATACTCCTTCCGTTTCTTCCCCCTGCCCTCTTCCTCTTTCTCCGGAGATTCTCTCTCCTTCTTTTCCTCTTCCTACTATAGATTCCCAATTTGAAGTACCTTCTCTTGATTCTTCCTCCCTCCCTTCTCCTCATCCGTATGTCCGTTTCTCTTATCGGCGTCAAGATCCTGTTGCATCTCCTACTCACGGTGGCCTGTTCCAATGCCATTCCTACTATTAATTCTACATCTAAGGTACCTTCTCACTCTTATTCTTTACGTGATCGCTCCTTTTTACATCGTCCCGATCGTTATGCTTCTACTACCACCGGTGTCTCCCTTGTTCATGAGCCGGGAACTTACGAGGAGCTTGATGCTTTATCTCGGACTCACACCTGGGATCTAGTTCCTCTTCCTTCTCATCTTTGTTCCCATCACCTATCGTTGGATTTACCGGTGAAAACCCATTTTGATGGGTCTATTGAGAGCTATAAAGCACGTATGGTTGCTCGTGGTTTTCAGCGAAACACTGGTCGTGATTATGAGGAGACTTTTGCTCCCAGTGGCTCATATGCACACCGTTCACACTTTGATTGCTTTGTTCTTTGCAGTTCGTGGATGGTCTCTTCATCGCCTTGATGTGAAGAATGCTTTTCTTCACGGGGACTTAAATGATGAAGTCTACATGACTCCTCCTCCTAGTCTTCGGGTTCCTCCGGGATCTCGTTTGTTAGTTACGTTGTGCTTTTTTATGGTCTCAAACAGCCCCCGAGCCTCGGTTTGAGAAATTTAGCACCGTCGTTGACGCCGCTGGTTTCACCTCTAGCATTCATGATCCGACAGTCTTTGTTCATACCTCTCCACGAGGACGTACTATTCTTCTTCTATATGTCAACGATATGATTCTTACTTGGGGATGACTCTTGCTCACATTACATTTGTAAAACAGAAATTACGTGACACTTTCTTGATGATCGATTTAGGTCCGCTTCGTTACTTTTCGGGTATTGAGATAACTTCTCATTTTGATGGTTATCGTCTTTCTCAACAAGTGTTACACTCGTGATCTCCTTGCCCGTTCTAGTTTGACGAGATACTCGTACCATTGCTACACCGATGGAGTTACATTTGCGGCTACGAGCTTCGATGGCGTTCCATTATTCGATCCTTCACGCCGACATTTGGTTGGCGATCGATCTACTTAACAGTCACTCGTCTTGATGTTGCCCACGCAGTTCATATCCTTAGTCGTGTGCTTCCTACTTCTATTCATTATGCTCATCTTTTTCGGGTCTTACACTATCTTCGTGGCACTTACCGTCGTAGTTTGTTCTATTCTCGTCTATCCACACTTCACCTACATGCATTTTTCGATACCACTTGGAGGGCTCGAGTTCTCTGTTGAGAGTCTCTATCTGGTTATTGTGTTTTTCTTGGCCCTTCTCTATTGTCTAGAAGACCAAGAAACGCGACTATTGCTAAGTCTAGTGCGGAGGCGGAGGTTCGTGCTTTGGCTTCCACTGTTCAGGAGGTTATCTGGCTTCATTCTATCCTTCAGGATTTTGGTGTATTGGCTTCTACTCCCACTCCTATTCACTGTGACAGTACTGGTGCCCTTCATATTGCTACTGATCCAGTCAAGCATGAGTTGACCAAACACATCGGTATCGATGCTCATTTCACCCGATGTCATGTACGCACTCAGTCTGTGTCTCTTCACTATGTTCCCACAGAAGTCCAGGTGGTTGATTTCTTCACCAAGTCACAGACGCGTGATCAACATCTTTTTCTTTTATCCAAACTAAAGACGTATGATCCGACTTGAGTTTAAGGGGGGTGTTAGATGTATATATATGCATACGTAGTCATTCATGTATACTCATACATCTATAGTGTCGTATATGTACATCTATTTCCCTATATGTACTCACTTTCATTATGTGAAATGCAAAGTCGTGAAGTTTACACCATTTTACTCTAGCTAACAATGGCGTGCCCTCTAACACTGGTAGAAAGTGCCCGATAAACTTTCAATCAAGATTGTACATTTTCCGAAATGTAGTGGGGGAGTATATGCGGTGATACTGTCTGAAATGAGACAAGAAACATATCAGAACTTGTTCATGGAAAGCAACAAAGAAACTAATAATTTTAGAAGAAAATAAGGCCCTAACCTGGTAGAAGAAGGATGAACAAGAGAGCTACAATTAGTTCATTGAGAATCTCTCAATTTTCTCTCAAACAAATCACGCCCTTTCTCCCAGTGAATGAACAAGAAAAGGCAAACAAGGTATTCATAAAAGAATGCTGATCAGAAAAGAGAACACATTCTAGTTTGAAAACCTGACGATTTCGAGTATTCAGACTTCAACTAGAAGTCAATCAAGCAAAGAGCTCAAAAACTATGCATGTATCCTATCATGTACAATTCAGTTCATGTTATCAAGTCTAAAAATTTTGAGACATGTCCCCGCAATTTTCTAAAAAACTAAAACTCCAAAAAAAATAAAAAAAACTCTTATCACTGAGAAATTTAGATAGTAAAACATATAAAAAAAAATCAAGAAAGACACATAAAGATCCTTGAAATTGTATCCAATTAAATCATAAAATAGCCACTTTGACAACGGATAAGCTAGAAGGAATAAAACATAAATGAACACCAGCATGCCAGATCAACACGAGTCAAAAAACATGCAAGTGAATGGCGTGCCAGATGATGCGTCCAACCCCACTTCTTAAGCTGGTTTTTTATAACAAAATTCACATCAGATGGCTAACTCGTATAGCTTTAAAATCATAAAGTTTTGAATAGTTTTATATATAAGGAATAACAATTGACATCAAAAGAATTTTATAGAAATGTGAAATCCTGGATCATAACAGCATCTATCCAAGGATATATCCAGTTCGACCCTCTCCAAGCTATTGTTGAAATGGTCTTGTAAATGTGTATGTGTGTGTCCTAGTCTTCAAGACCCAGCACAGAGTAAGGAATGGCAGAGAAGATTTCTCAATGCTATCCACCTGCACGATCAGCTGATTTTTCGGAGATACTGTTCACATTTCAGCACAATATAAATATAAGTAACCCACAACCTTGGAATGTGTGGGATTGCATCCAAATATCTCTCTTTGATTTCTTTTCACATGGTATCAGAGCTCTCCACCACACAATAAAAATCATGTCTACCTTCTCTTCCGTTTCTAATTCCATTACTGCAGCTACCTCCTCATGGATGGGGATCCTGTCGACTCCATCATTCGGGCAACTGATCAACGTACGCACCAACTACTTGCTGTGGAAGGCGCAATTCCTGCCATATCTTCGCAGCCAACAGCTGCTAGGCTACTTTAATGGCACCATCGTTGCTCCTGAGAAGATGATCACCCAAGCAACAGCTGAAGGTGCGACGCAGACATCGAACCCAGCGTATCAACAGTGGCTTCAACAAGACCAACTGGTATTGAGCGTCCTCCTATCCTCTCTCTCTGAAGAGATTCTTGGCCAAGTTCTGTTTCTCTCCACATCAGCAGAAGTATGGGAAGCACTGGGACACATGTTTTCCTCAGGATCCAAGGCACGGGTCATTCTGATCTATATGCAATTGGCCAATGTTAAGAAAGGTGATCTCTCAATTACTGACTACTTCAATAGAGTCAAGAGTACTGCAGATACTCTATCATCCATTGGTCTTCCGCTGAGAGATGATGAGATCGGCTCATACATGCTTGCTGGCCTCGGCGAAGAGTAAGACTCCCTGGTAACATCAGTGACCACAAGGACAGAGCCCTTTTCTCTGACTGAGCTCTACGCCCACATGCTCAGCTTTAAGATGCGCAAAGAGCAGCAACAAGGGGCATTCCAGATCACCACAAACAATATGATCCGCTTCAACAATCGGGGTGTCAAGGACAAATATAGAGGCAAAGGAAGAAACACTGGTAGCAGCAGTGGCCACGGCAAGCAAACATTTAGCAACAACTCCAGTCCGGTGCGTGGGAACATACCTCAATACCAAGTTTGTGGTAAGATGGGTCATGTAGCATTGAAATGTTATCACCGTTTTGATCACTCTTTACAAGCTGAAGAAACTCATGCGGAGGTCCTTGCTTCAGCACCTTCCTACAGTGTTGATACAAATTGGTATACGGACTCAGGAGCTACAAACCACATCACTGCAGAGCTCGACAAGATGTCTGTCCGTGACAAGTACCAAGGGAAAGATCAAGTGCAGACTGCTAATGGCACAGGTATGCCAATATATCATATTGGTCAAACTCACATTCCTGTTTTCAATCGTTTTCTAAAACTTCAAAATATTCTACATGTGCCTAGTGCCCACAGAAACCTAATCCCAGTACACCAGCTTACATCTGATAACAATGTTTATCTTGATTTTCACCCAAATTATTTTATTGTTAAGGACCGAGCCACGAAGAAGCTACTTCTTTAAGGCAAATGTGAGAAGGGGCTCTACCCATTGATGACCTCCTCTTCTGCCTTGAGTAAGATAGCTTTCACGAGTGTCAAGGTTCCTCAAGATTTATGGCATTGTCGACTTGGCCATCCTTCTTCAGCAATTGTTGATAGAGTTATTCATTCAAATAATCTTCTTGTAATTTCCAATAAAGGTATTCCTCATGTTTGCAATGCTAGTCAAGAGGCTAAGGGTGTGTTTGGATGGGGGTAATGGTTACCCCCTTAGGGGAACCATTGCCCCCTGATTCCCATGCCCATATTTTTTTTTTTTTTTTTAGGTAATCATTACCCTGAGGGGTCACCATTACCCCTCCCAGGGTATTGAGCCATTTCCCCCAAATTGGGAGAATGGTTCATTCCCCCCTAGTAAAAGACCCTTATGCTCTTATTAAATTTCAAAATGACACTATATAAAGTAATAGTTATTTGAAATTAATTTTTAATTAAATATTAATTAATAATAATAAAATAAATATTTTTGTTTTTATTATTTTATAAATAATAATTATTTGAAATAAATATCATTTGTGATTAATTAAAAAAGTATAAGTACGTAATGACATTTAATAGTTATTTGAAATTAATTTTTAATTAAATATTAATTAATAATAATAAAATAAATATTTTTTTTTTATTATTTTATAAATAATAATTATTTAAAATAAATATCATTTATGATTAATTAAAAAATATGAGTCTACCAACTGAGACTCCTGTGCAGCCAGCACGTCTTGGTATGCGTACTCAGTTGCAGGACAATATTCAAAAGCCCCAACAATATACTGATGGAACTGTCAGGTACTCAACCATGGGGAGAGCAACATTCACAGCTTCTGTGGTCGAGCCAGCCAGTCATATTAAAGCAATACAAGATCCAAACTGGCAGCAGGCCATGGACACAGAATATGAAGCATTGATGAAGAACAAAACATGGCATCTTGTACCACGGCAACATGGTCAGAACCTCTTTGACTGCAAATGGGTGTCCAAATTGAAGCGCAAAGCTGACGGCAGTGTTGATAGATACAAAGGAAGGTTGGTTGCAAAGGGATTCAAACAGAGGTATGGCCTGGATTATTCAAATACCTTTTGCTCAGTAGTTAAACCTATAACAATGAGACTTATTCTTGGATTAGCTGTGTCTCGTGGATGGTCTCTAAGGCATATTGACATTCAAAATGCTTTTCTGCATGGAGATTTAGAAGAAAATGTTTTCATGAAGCAACCACCAGGCTATGAAGATCTCAGGTATCCTCAACTTGTGTGCAAGTTAGATAAATCTTTGTATGGCCTGAAACAGGCACCTAGATCATGGCTTTCAAAACTTAGTACAAGACTTGAGGAACTTGGGTTTACACATCACAAGCTAACACCTCATTCTTCATTTACAATCAATGTGGAATCACCATTTATATATTGATATATGTTGATGACATTGTCATTGCAAGTTCCTTAGATCAAGCTGTAGAAAAATTGCTCAAGAAATTGCACAGAGATTTTGCAGTCAAGGATTTAGGGATGCTGCATTATTTCCTTGGAATTGAGGTTATCCAGAAGAAAAATGGTATAGCACTAACTCAGAAAAGGTATATTCATGATATACTGAGTAGAGCTAACATGTCCAATTGTAAGCCTATTTCTACTCCTATGGCATCCTCTGAAAAGCTATCAAAAACTGAAGGTATGACTCTAATTGAAGAAGAAGCAACAAAGTACAGAAGTATTGTCGGAGCCCTTCAGTATTTGACAATAACAAGGCCTGATATAGCTTTCTCAGTGAACAAAGTATGCCAATACTTGCACACTCCAACTTCACTCCACTGATCAGCTGTCAAAAGGATACTAAGGTATCTGAAACATACTCAAGATATGGAACTCTGCTTCAGAAAATCAAGCTCCAACCTTGTCAGTGCATTCACAGATTCAGATTGGGCTGGCTATTCCGATGACAGAAGGTTAATCAGTAGGTTTGCTGTGTACCTTGGCACCAACCTCATCTCATGGAGCTCACGCAAGCAGCACACTGTTTCAAGATCAAGCACCGAGTCTGAATATAAAGGTGTGGCAAATGCAACCGCAGAAATTATTTGGATTCAGTCACTTCTGAAGGAATTGGGGGTGTTCCAGATGAGACCACCGTCTCTGTGGTGCGACAACCCGGGTGCAACATATCTTTCTGCCAATCCCATCTTCCATGCTCGAACAAAACACATTGAAGTTGACTTCCATTTTGTGCAGGAAAGAGTTGCCAAAAAGCTGCTAAATATCAGATTCATTTCATCTCAGATTCATTTCCCGATGCAGAGTTTTGTAAAGTTTAGACACAATCTCAACCTGAGTTATAAAGGTTTAGATTGAGGGGAAGTGTTGAAATAGTCTTGTAAATGTGTATGTGTGTGTCCTAGTCTTCAGGACCCAGCGCAGAGTAAGGAATGGCAGAGAAGAATTCTCATGCTATCCACCTGCACGATCAGCTGGTTTTTCGGAGTTACTGTTCACCTTTAGCACAATATAAATATAAGTAACCCACAGCCTTGCAGTGTGTGGGATTGCATCCAAATATCTCTCTTTGATTTCTTTTCATAGCTATAACTAGTCCTTCATCATCATTCCATGGAATCTAAATGTTCAATGATGTATTACTTCAAATGAATCCAAGATTGTCTCTTGAATGAAAGTTTAGGAAAAACCCCCAATTCCCAAGTTCAAGTTTCTTAAAAATTATGTGACATATTCAAATGATTAAAAGATATTATTATAACATGACATAATCAGCACTGATTTGATAGTGAAAAACAAATCAGTTAAAAGTCAGTAGAAAAGTCGATCAAAAAACTTTATAATAGAAAGCATTCCGTCTATCGACAAAATAATAAAGCATGGGCAGGTAATTATATTTTTACACATGGATGATGAAAACTTTTCCGTCATCTTTGTTGTTCATCAATAGCTGCTAAAAGGATTATGGGAGGTTTAATCTAACGCCATGAATCATTATGAAATCTGATTCTGTTTTTTTGGTTTGCATCCACAATGTATGTGAGTAATAAAATGATACTGAACAACAAGTTTCTTTGGACAAGAAAGGGATGATGATCTTATTATCTCAGACATAGCATTTGCCCAGACAATTCAAACATCTTTGCACCCTGCAATAAAATCAATATTCACAAAAGAATCAGTCCAAACAAATGTTCGTTTTTGAACAAAGAATAGACATTAACCAGGAGGAAGAATGTGAACCTATTGCCATCGCATGTCGGGCAAAGGCACGGGTTAATGACAATCGGATCATACAGAGGAGACCACTTGATTGTCGAATTCCCTCTGCATAACTTGCAAGCATGGAAACCTTTGCCTTTGCACACCATACATGGCCGCGCAATCTTCTTCTATACAATCATGAAAAAGAAGAAGCTTTATGAGTGAGAGACAAATTTGTAAGACACGACTTTTCCAAATTAAGTGAGCCAAGAAGCAAACCCGCTTTGATTCTGCGGCGCTCTGCAACACCCGGATGGCCACAGAGGAAGCTAGTGATAATGTGAAAATGCCTCCAATGACAACCCCAGCAGCCGAAGCCAATGCTCGAAATGGCTGAGGGATCTCTCTAGGCATTGTTCTGAGATTATCAAGAGTGACAAATAAGCAAGCAAACTAGATCAGAAGGGTCTCTACAAAGGCATTTCATCAAACACAGTTCGAGCATGGAAATGCTATTTTTAAAAACTAGATATGCTAAATGAGTTATCATTTGACATCAAAGCACTTTTGCTCCATAGAAGCCTTGGGTTACCGTTACGGTCGATAGAGCTTTCGTCCAAGAATCCATGGGTATAATTCATTTGAAAAGTCTAGTTTGTAATAAAGCATATTGCTCTTTTGGGCATACACCCACTAATCTATAAAGACATTTCATCGAACGCATGCAGAGTATAGCCCCAAAGCCACATAGGCATTTCATCGAGCACGTTATGTGCATACACCCCCAACGACAAACGGATGATGTTTATACCTGACGACCTACGCAGGCATTTCATCAAACAGATGGTGTGTGACTAATTCCCCTACTAATCTATACAGGCATTTCATCAAAAACGTGAGGTGCATACATCCATCTACTTACTACCTTTAGTGCCTTGGATATGATTCTAAATGGGCGCGAACGAGCACCTTCGAAAGAGGAGGCTGGTTCTTTAAAATTCGTTTTGTCGTTTCCCCGAATTCGGATCCACATTTATCGGGTCACGATAAATAAGGGTCAGACCCGATAACATTGAACCCGATCCGCGAGTCCCTCACGCCGCGATGCTGAGGCGGCTGCTGCTTCGTTCCTCCTCTTCTTCGATCACGGCCGCCGCGCTTCATGGGCATCGATTTCTCTCGCCCAATCCCCAAATCCAAGTATTCACGCGCCATTTCCTCGATCTCCACAAGGTTCTTCTATCCGTTCCCTGAATCTCTCTACAATTATATTGATTTTTCTTTGTCTGAAAAGGTGTAGGATTGTTTTGTATAGATTGGGAGCAAAGAGGCGATAGAGAAGGAGAAAGCTCGACTGTATGATCACTTGCTTTTAGTTATTTAATTATTTTAATTTGAACTAGTTAAGGAGAATGTTTCATATGTTTGAGTGCAGTTCGGACGAATTAAGCAGAGGATACTTCGCTGACATTTCGGAGATCCGGGAAAATGGTGGTAAGGTACGTTAGATTTATGTGCTTTGGTTGAGTCACAATCAATTCTTCTCTCGACTAAGAAGTTCTACAAATCAATTGATAATCCCAATCCGGAATCGAATAATTCAGTATGTTCCAGATTAATAGGAGTACATTTATGTTTTTCCTTCATGAATATGATATTTTCTGGCCATTTCTGATAATATCAAGCATTATTACTATGTTGGCAATTCTAATTTCCGGAGTTTTAATCCTGATATGGGAACGATCATAGAAACCCTCTCGTTATCGTTAGAGTAGAGCACTTATGGGGAATGCTTGGTTACAATTCCATGTCCGCTAGTACATGTTTGCCCTATTTTTTTGTTGTTTTGAACCCATTTTTGGCATATGATGCTTCCTATGCTTTACACCTTTGGATTTTGCGCTAAAGACATGGATTGATCGTGTGAACTCATGCCTTCTACTTAGGATCAGACAGTAGTGTTCTGTCAATTCTTTGATTCTTGTGCCATTGTTCCTTATTCTTCTGGTGTGCATAGTAAGATTGTTGGGTGAAATTGCTTGGCAGATTGCGATGGCAAACAAAACAGTCATTCCTTCTATGGCAGCAGTGAATTTTCCTGATGTTGAAGTAAGCTTTTATGATGGTAGGAGTTTGAGGTTACCAATAGCCTCTGAACAAGCTGTGGCTGATGCCAGTGATGTAGGAATTTCTTTGATATGCCTTTCTTTTCGAGCAAATTCTCAGGTGAGGCAAATCTTGTCTCCTGTTTGATGCTGTTTTTTTTCCTTGGTCAATGAACGGCATCTTCTTGCAGTTTAGATGTAGGTTTCTTTAAATTCTTGTCCTGGAATCATGTCAGTTTGTTCACATATTCTTAACTTGTGCTTAATGGTGTTTATTATACTCTGAACAGGCAATGGCTGAATCATGGACTGCTCCCTTTTTAGATGCTTTCAGCACTTCAGCAAAAGTTCAAGTATATGAGGTAGCTACATAAGTAAACAATGCATTGTAGGTGGTATAAAATCTGCAACTTTGTTTACCTTGCTTTCCATTTTTAACTTTACTTTGCATAATTTATGTAACCCAGTTTTTTTATGGCTCTCATTCTTTCTTCAATATGATTGAACTAATATTTTGTCTCGGCTATTCAGACCCAAAATTGATAATTGGATAGGAAGATAAGTTGCTTTTGTTTTGTAATGTCTACTTGAACTAGAGTCATTTTTCCTTTGTCAAAACAAGTTTGTAAAGTAATGATGCTTTGTGAACTTTTTTTGGTCCAAAGTCTTGTGTGCTGGGATGTGCTTAGATTTGCATGCAAAGGAATAAGTTTATTTCTATTTGTTTGGTCTCACTTTTATTGTGCACTTACTAATGTCAATCATATTTTTCAGGTTTCTTTGATAGACTCTTGGTTGCTCTCATTGACTTCTGTGAGGAAACTATTTCTCAAGGTGATGAAGAAATCCAATATTCCTCAGCGACACATTGTTTATTCTTTTGGAGACCACTATGACTTGCGGAAGAAACTTCAAATACTGAATCTTCTTACTGGGTAATTTTTCTATCCAATAAAATTTATTAAATAGGGAAAAGGAAATCATGTTGAAGTGTTCACCTTTCTTGACTTGAAGGTATATATTTCTTCTTGATCAACTGGGAAGGATTAGGTGGCAAGGATTTGGATTTGCAACTCAGGATGAGCTATCATCCCTTTTGTCATGCACCTCTCTTTTGTTGGATGAGAAATGAGGTGATTTTGTGTTACCTTGTTTCTTGAGTTCTAATTGGAATCTGTCCAAATTTTGGTTGAGTGAATAAGAAAAGGTCTGCCTTTTCTGTTGAAACAAACTCTAATCATTGTAACTCTAGAATATGCTATAAGCCATAAGGTGATGTTTTAATAAGTGAGAGTTTTCCAGTGAAATGGTTATTTAGTTTCTGCTATTATGAAAAGCTTTCTGTGTTCCCCTATTTGTGAAAATTTCTTTCTTTAATCATTCTGCTTTCAAAGATTATTTAAAACCTCAACAAATGTTCATTGATTTGGATCATATTAGGAAGACTTTTCGTACCATCTTAACATCCACGGTCAGTAAACTATACAATTTTTTTTTAAAAAAACAATTCATGGGATTGTATCCCTATATCTGTTAGGTGCTTCCAGACCTAGAAGTATTGCAATTGCGTTGATGTTTTTTATTCATTTGTTTAAACTAAAATCATCTCTCTTGTTATAACATTTGGGCATGATCATTTTCACACTTCCTTGTTTTGCCCTACTGTTTAAACATTCATATAGTTCCCTCACCTTGTCTGAGACAGAAATGAAGGATTCGATGCTAAAATGATTTTTACAATCAATTTGAAATAGATATTTTCATGTTTTTCATATATCATGGATAAGCTGCTACCTGAAAGGCACTTAACTTGTGTGAGTTGATAATTAGTGTACAGATGCTGATGTTAATTGGCCATACTGAGCATTGAGCTATTCCTGCAGTCACCTTCACTATCCATGTTTCCTACCAAGTAGATGGCGTTTCACCGGCTTTCCATCGGTTTTTCTTTATGGTTGTGTATAATATATTAAATAATTCCAAATTTTTTAATCTTAGAATCTCAGTTAACAATCAGTCATACTAAAATAACAGCCTACTTATATGCAGCCAGTTTTTTACCTTCTTTCACCCCAATTTATTAGCATGATTGTCCTTGAATGGGTTTTTTGTGTCATTCAGAAGTTAGTTTTGTTTTTGTTTAATTTTGTTGACTTACGAGAAACTAAATGTGTTCTAGACATGTTTCATAATAATGACTTCTTCCACAAATGTATCTCAAGATTAGTTTATCTTTCATCTTGTCTGGTGTTCTTAATTTCTTATGCAAATTTATGTCGTCAAGAGCTGTAGCTTGCATATTTGAGTTCAGGAAATGGCTCTGCAACTGATGTCTGTGTGGACTTGAAAATTAGAAACAAGATATAACGGTTCAGATATGCTTGTTTTGGACCTCATGCTTTGAACTGACCTTGATGTGATGGATCTAGGCTCTTTTAAAGGCCTTCAAAGATATTCTATTTTTAAATTTTGACTCCATTAGAGTCCCCAAATGGCATCTTTTTTTTTTTTAGTTGTTTCTTAATTTGGTTGTGGGTGTGTCAGCATGTGGCCATGTCTGTCTAGAGCTTCTGTAGATTATGGGAGAGGATTCTGCTGTATGATATGATTGTGGGAAACCAAACTTTCCATTCTAGCAGAAGTTTCTCTGTAATTAATTCCTCTGTATTTCTCATATCCTGAATATTGATTATGTATGTGTTGTATCTGACATGGTCATCTTCTGTCGTGGTCCATTTTTGTGGCCCTCTGGGATGACATGGTTATGAACATGGAACACAATCAACAATACACTCCCCCGAATATCTGCTACAGGTGTGTGCCTTCAGGATTGATCATTTGTTGCCAAAATTTCATATATAAATTTTTTTTTTCTCATTCTTTAGTATTGGATCAGAACTGTGCAATTGGAAACTATCATGCTTTCCATAAAGGAATTGTAGTAGCAGCAGTAGTGCCATTAATCATTGCAAACTATCATGAAAGTTGATTTTAGTTTATTATTCTGTTTGATTGTGAATTCCCTCCAATAGACTAAGATAGAGACAGTTCATGGTATCTCGCTTGATTGATCAAAGATCTCCGGATAGTGGCTTTCATGGATGTCCAAATATCTTCGACATGATGGCGAATGGCTTGCGGTTATTATCATAACTATGGTATATTCTGAATTGTCTCACTAAAGGTGTCTTTTTCTTCGCTTCCATTATTTTGCAAGATGTGTTTAGCATAATTCTGGTTAATGAATTGTTTGAGAAGAAAGCAGGAAAGTGACCAAAAAAAGTTCCTATGTTAAATCTCATTTGAATCAAAGAAGAATGAAGGCAAAGTCTGGTGCACAGGTATGGGCTTTTGGGCTTTTTCCAATATGTTTGCCTGACCAGACTGCTGCAATATCTGCAGGAAGTGTTGCTGGAATCACAGCCAAAAGGTGGTTGATAAGATACTGCACTGAAAGAAGAGCAAGACTTAGAAAAAGACATTAGGAGAAGGAACAAGGGGAAAGAACCTTGTAGGCATTAAAATATGGGCATAGGTATGTGCTCAGCATTCACTTGCAGCTTTTCATGAATTACTACACTCATAAGTAAAATCCAGTAAAATACCAGAAAACTAAAGTTAAAAAAAAAAATGCTTTCAATATACTCAGCATTAAAATATGGGCATAGGTATGTGCTCAGCATTCCTTCTCTTAGTTTTTGCTTTGCCATTGGTCTTATACTGCTGTGCTTTTTTTTTCTTTTACTTTTTTTTTCTTTTGACTTGTTGAACTTTTACCTTTATGTTTGTTTGTGGATAAGAATTACCTTACTTTGAATGTGTTTCTACAGCAACCTGTCGGACATAACACAATAATTGTATCAAATATCAAACAGGCCGCAATTAGTTGCTGGGTCTTGTATAGTCTTTATATGATAAAACATAAATAAAAAAAATTATAAAGCATACAATTAAATATATAAAAAAGTAATTACATATCAGAAGCTATATATCTTTTGGATATAATCTTACCTTAAGTTTTAAAATTAATATTATTAAATAAGAAATATATAATGTAATACGTCTAGATTTAAATAGATTTGATAGGACATAAACAAGTTTGGCGTGCTGACAAAATAGAGATAGTTGGATTGTTGAAAATTGTATTACTTTAATTTTATGCAATTGTGTATTATCCCTAAACAAATGCCAAAATTAGCACTGTATCACATGATTCACACCATAATCTATGATGCTACTTATTATAAACAAACAAACAAAGAAAGTTACAAAATGAAGAAAGCTTCATCCTTGGCACTAAAAAGAGTTTTAAGAAGATAGAGTGTGATGCAATGTGAATAGTAAAGGAGCTCACATGTGGCAAGGAGTTGGAGAGGAGGGTCACATCCTTTGGAACAAGGACTAAAGAGGTGTATAGGTAGGTGCATTAATGTGGCACGGGTTCTACGTGCATTTAACTCCACCTCCATCTTCAATACTCCATTGCTTTTACACAGTAATCCCCTGCTTGTGACCTTCCCATCATGTCACCAAAACAACCAGCTACAGTGCCTATGTCCCCTTGGATCATTTGTGGGAGCTCATAAATAGAAAAGTGTAATTTACTGGCAAGGCCCATTGAACTTTTTGAACTTCCATGCAAATATATTTATTTATTTATTTATTTATTTTTAAGTGTTTCTCGAAGATTTTGATAATAAGAGTAGACATCAAAAACTAAAATCTTTCAAAAATTAGAAATAGAGGACTATTAATGTGTAGGAACCCTCGTGTATGTTGAACCTCTTGAAAATGATACTGCACTAGTATATGGAAAAGTTGTGGAAAAGTCAAAGACCTAAAACACAAATAGATTACATTGGCGTATATTTTTAAGGTCCTCTATCAAATAAGATAAGTACAAAACTCTACATCAAAACAAATTAAAACAAAATAGGAAAAAAACAATTTAACCATGAGAAGCGGATCCATTAACTAGGAGACCAGCAAAGGAAGATTAAAAATTAAAATAGGCTTTAAGGAGACAATCGACATTAGGAATCGTCCTCTGTGATTGCACGTGTAAGATGTGCATCAAGCATCTTCCCTTAGATTCGCAGGGGTCCTCTTCCTAGAGCAAATGCACAAACAAAATTGAGATTATATTTTTTTATTTTTGTATATTTTTCTAGGCCTCAATATGGTTGTTTGTTGTGTATGTTGAGTCTAAAACTACTATTTTTGTGGAGCCACATTTGTGGTCTTTATTCAAAAAAAAAAAAGAAAGAAAAAAAAAACTTATTGAGTCTGATAACTACAGCGTGGATAACTTTATAAGAATCAACTGGGACGGATTAGAGTAATGATTAGAAATACGATTATTTCATTCCCATCAAATGTTCTAAGACATATACATCCTGATGAGAAGCTTCAATAAGTTCCATTGAGAGGGGTCAGGGTTAACTCTCTAGGTCAAGGTGAACTCCGTGATCTTCCATTGAGAGGGGCAGGGTTAACTCTCTAGGGTGATGTACTTGTTTTATAAACAATACATGCCAGTCATAACAAAACAAAAAAAAAAAAAAAGGCCTTGTATTGCTTGGACACCTTATTGCCACCCTTCAAGGGGCCAAACCAGTCATTTCAAGTCCAACTCATATAATTTGACAAGTCAAACACATATCAACTAATATATTAATTATCACTACTATCAAATAATAATAATACAAACTAGTAGAGAGAACTATCATCCTTGTCATCATGATCATGATCATGATCATGATCATCTATATAAGAACAGCATCGTCACTCCCTCGCCTCCTCCCTCCTACTCCTCTTCTTCTCATGCAGCCATGGCCAGCGGACAAGAAGACTCCTCCGACTACGAAAGCAGCTCCTCATCCCTCACCGGCGGCATAAGCAGCGACATCAGCTTCAACAGCTCCAGCTCCATCTCCGTCCGCTCTTTTGGCGCCGAGAGCTTCGCCTCTTCCCGCTCCTACAAACCCCACAAGTCCAACGAAGCCCCCTGGACCGCCATCTCCCATCTCCGCGCCTCCTCCGGTCAACTCACTCTCAACCACTTCCACCTCCTCCGCCGTCTCGGCAGCGGTGATCTCGGCAACGTCTATCTCTGCCGGCTCAAATCCCCTTCCTCTTCCCTCTACGCCATGAAAGTCGTCGACAAAGAAGCTCTCGCCATCCGCAACAAGCTCCAACGTGCCGAGACCGAGAAGGAGATCCTCCGCACTCTCGACCATCCTTTCCTCCCTACTCTTTTTGCCGACTTCGAAGCTTCTCATTTCTCATGCATCGTCATGGAATTTTGCTCCGGCGGTGACTTGCACGTTGCTCGCCAACGCCAGCCCGGCCGTCGCTTCCTTCTCTCTTCCGCTAAGTATGTGTGTGTGTGTGTGTGTGTGTGTGTGTGTATTAACAGGGTTCAAAGAAAGAAATTCATACATGATGTATATATGTTTAATTAGGTTTTATGCTGCGGAGACACTGTTGGCCATAGAGTATCTACACATGATGGGAGTTGTTTACAGAGACTTGAAGCCGGAGAACGTGTTGGTTAGAGATGATGGACACATAATGTTATCAGACTTCGATCTCTCATTGAAGTGCGATGTTGTGCCCAGAGTTCTCAAGCAAAGACATGCAGAGAAGAACAGCAGCAACAACAACAACAAGAATAACAAGGGTGGGGGTTCTGGCATTCAACCAGTGCTTTCTTGCTTCTATGGTGGTGCTAGCAAGTGCACCAGAATGAACCGACATGATGAGGATGAAGACAATATTGATCAAGATATGGAGACTGAGCTTGTGGCCGAGCCATTCTCAGCACGGTCGAAGTCTTTTGTCGGTACGCATGAGTATTTGGCGCCGGAGGTGATCTCCGGCCTTGGTCATGGCAGTGCAGTGGATTGGTGGACTCTTGGAGTGTTCTTGTATGAGATGTTGTATGGCAGGACACCATTCAAAGGTGAAAACAATGAGAAGACTCTTATTAATATTATTAAACAGCCAGTGAGCTTTCCTAAGGTTGCTACTGTCTCCGAAGAGATGCTGAGAGCTCAAGACCTCATTAGTAAGTTACTGGTGAAGAACCCTAAGAAGAAGATTGGGAGTATGAAGGGTTCTTCAGAGATTAAGAGGCATGAGTTTATCAGTGGTGTTGACTGGGCTTTGATAAGGTCTGTGAAGCCTCCTGAAGTGCCAAGAGAGTTGAGGAAAGGTAGGACTAGTAAAGCACCAGTACAAGCACCATTGATGAAGTTAACAAGGAAACAGAGGGACCAGCCTTACAACGTCCCTCAATATTTTGATTACTTTTAATCTCTTGCTTTTTTTTTTTTGTTTTTTTTGTGATTTAGATGTAGATAGATTTTTAATAATAGTTGTGTGCTGTTCTTTGTGATTTTCACTGATGAGAATGAGTTAAAACTTTATTAATATATGTATATGTCTTAGGCTTAATGCATGGTTGAGGAGGTGTGGGGGCTTTTATCATCTTTTTTTGTGTTTTTTGCTTTATCTTTATAGAATATTGTGAGGCCTATCTTTTGAAAAGAAGTTTTACATGAATGAGAAATGGTAAAATAAATAAATAAAAATGGAAGAAATCATTCCAATATATACATATCACCTTATTTATTTATTTATTTATGATCACAGCATGATTTTCACTCAAAAGAAGAAAAAGAACTACAACTCTCCACCAACTCAGGAAGGGTCATATAAATGATACCAAACCTCACTTTCCTCTTTTCTTTTTTTTTTAATCTTTTTTCACTATAGAAGTGATAAAGTTCTTTCTTTCATTACTTTGGTGAAGATGAAATTATTTGACACCCCAAGCTTATGATAACATGATAAGCTAATTACACTCTTCATTCACTCCATCAAAAGTAAGTAAATATCTCAAACAAATATATATATGGGATATAAAGAGCATGATCATAAGGAATGATATGATGTGGGGGATGTAAAAGAGAAAAGGGGTGGTCAAATGTGTGATCATTTTTGGTGGTCCGGTTCTCGGGCCTGCGGGGGCATCAATGACACGCACCGCGCAGGAGGGGAACATCATGCGTGCTTTCCCTTTTTCTATAAAACCCCTTGCAAAACCTCTTTTTTTTTTTTGTTTCATTCTTTTCTAAACTAGTAACTACCTGATCACTATGTTTGTAATAGGTCAATGACTTCTACGTCTATTGACAGCACTGAGTTCTTTCTAGAGACAGATCCAAATCTCTACTTATGCACACTTATATGTTTTTATAATTAATTTGCCACAAAAAATTAAACTATGTTTGCTATGAATAAGTTTAGATTAAAGCTGGTTGAGTCATTATATATGTTTGCAATAATTACATTCTAATATAATGACATTTTTAAATGATTCAATTAAAAGAGGGTTTTAAAGTTGATATGTATACTTGTTTCGAAGTCTCATTGGCAAACTTTCACAAACATATCGATGAGGGGTTTTAGTGCAAATTCCAGGCTTACCAATATTTAATATCATGCCATGCATGGTCCCTCTTTCAATAATCACAAACATCAACCATTCTTCATCCCTTTCTTGGAGTTAATCCCTTGTCGTTGTTATTATTATAGTTTGGACATCTTGCATGCAATTCGAAGTTGGTAAGCAATTAACGTTGAGAATTTATACTAATAATTACTTAAGAAGGAGACTTTGCATGAACTCTTCTACTATATACAAGAAGAATCTTGACCTTCATTTTTATGAGTACTCCATCCTTCATTTTACAAGAGATGCCTCGAAAGCATAAACATTAAATAAAAAACTTTGGTCTGATCTGATCTGATCAGATGTGATGTGATACTAGAAAGCAATTTGCATGCTAATTCAAGCCATACAAATCAAATCAAAGCAGTGGAATATATAATACTGTTTTGATTCCATAGCTCCCAAAAAAAAAAAAAAAAAAAAAAAGTAAAAAAAAAATATATCGTCATCTCCTTTTTCATCATCAACGCTCCCAACACTCCAAACCAATGTTTTCAGAACCGGACTAAAAGTGAACCAGCCAAGCAACCGGCCGGTCATGGATTAATCGGTTGGACAAGATGACCCGGTTTGGTAGAACCGGATGACATTATATATATATATATATATATATATATATATATATATATATATATCCAAACACACATATATTCCCGAAAAAATAAAAAAAAAACAATAGTTTTTTATAACATAATATCCAATACAAAATGGTAAAAAGAGAACATCCAAATAAGAATACGAAAATCTAACAATATCACAAGGAAAAAAATTTAACAAAGTCACAACAATAAAAAGAAAGTACAACACAAGACTCACAACAACATGCTCATGCATAGATAATATAAAAGGTTTAGCAAATAAAGTTAAAAATTAAAAAAAAAAAAAAAAAAAAATTAGAACCGGGGTCAACCCGGTTCCCGTCAAACCGGCCCATTCAGAGGGTTTGACCGGGTCAACACCAAGTCAAAGATTAATGTAGAACCTGGACCGGACTGCTCGGCCGGTTCCCGATTCTTTATCGATTAGACCGGCTCGGTCCGGGTTCCAAAACACGGCTTCAAACTATTAACATTTCAATAGCTCATTGAGCTACAAAGTCGTATATTTTATGGAAGAAAAAATATAATAATAATAATAATAATAAATAATAAATCTTATAATAATAATAATAATAATAATAATAATAATAAGTCTATTGCATCATGAAGACATAGAGGACTAGCTTGGAGGGAAGTTATAATTGTGTCATAAGAATAGGAAAGTCCATTTGGAAGTTAGCACTGTTGAGAACCATGCTTGTTCCTTTGGCTTGTTAAGTTTGCTTGTCTCTACTCTAATTCTTTTTCGCTATGTTTTCTTTCTTTCTTTCTTTCTTTCTTTCTTCTTGTTCTTTGACTTCCTCTAGGTCCACAAACATGTATCATACATATACTCTATCCCTCCCTTTCTCTCAAACTATTCCATGGTCCAAACTTTTCTTTGTCTGTACTATTTTATATATGTGCGCTCATTTATTCAAGACACAACACAACACAACATGAGAATGTAGAAGACAGATGGATGTATCATTCAATCTTGTTTTTTTTATAGAATTGGAGGTGAAGCTATTGTTATTTTAGGAATTTTATTTTAATATTAATTTTTAGAATATATATATATTATATGATACCATTTTGACTTGGTATTTTGTGATCATTTAAGAGGAGACTTCTTTTTTCTCACTCTATATTTTACTATATTATATATTTAAAATTTTCTGCAGTATTACTTGTGTAAGGTAGTCAGTGGAGTTTATTTGCTAGTTGAGTTGAGTAAATCACATAGTTTAAGATGATTGGAAGTGGTTTACATAAAAAATAGTTTTATAAAAATTTATTATGGTTCATCATCTGTAGGCATTGGCCTCACTGTAAAAGATATTGGTATAAAATACTCAAAATGCCACCATTTCAAGTTTCACCGGACACAATTGATGATAATGATCTCTGGTTGAACCTCTCGTCATCATCAGGTGAGGGCTCACGAGTTGAATATTGTTCAATTTTTAGCTCATGTGCAAGCTTCGGGCACCGTTTGTTGCATTTGTTAAAAAAAAAAAAAAAACTAATTGTATAAATATATGTCTATTTTTTCTCTAGAAAGCCCCTAAAAGTTTACATTTACTTTATCATCCAACCCAAAACCGTTTGGACATATAAATTTGTGAAATATTGTTTTTCCTAGGTTTTTCTCCCAACAACGTTTTTAAATAATTTAAGTTTTATTTATATTTGGATAGATAATTTAGAAGTTGCTTCATAAGTAACAAGTGGTGCCCATCTTTATTGAGAAATTGTATAAACGAAAATCATGAATAATAATAATAATAATTATTATTATTATTATTAATGTGAGACCTGCATTGTGAAATCAGAAAACTAAGGTTAAATTCATTGTATATATTGAACTAGAATATTTTAATACTCAAATTATCGAAGCGCAATCTCTTCAAGGGCAAAAAAAAAAAAAAAAAGTTCAAGCATGCAGCTCCCACTAGCTACTCTTAAAAACTTTTTTTGGCTTTTTAAATGCTTCTGTCTTAAAAACAAAAAAAGTAATTCAAACTATTATTTTTTAATTTATTTTATAAGCACTTCAATGTAAAAAATAAGCCAAAAATATTTAAATTAAATAATTAAATATAAATTTCTATTAAAATTTAAAGTTAGTAAAAAAGAATATAAGAAAATTGATATTTCGGATAAGTGCAATACATTCCTGGCAAGAATCATATTTGCTTATGCAGCCCAACAAAAGTTTTTTTCAGAAATGTAAAATACCAACTACCATGCATTTCCATTTGTTTATCAGTTTATGTACCCCTCTTGTCACAAGCCATCTGACCTTTATGTAAAATGGCCAAACTACCCTTTGTCATCTCTTCATCAATCTTGCAAAAGCATAAAGGAAATGGTTTTTTTTTTTTTTTGCAAACTTCAAGTTGAATTTTATTAATTAAACTCCCATAGTAACAGTAATTAAGGTACTTGCTTTTTATATGTGAGATCTAACGTTCGACTTTGTTGTAATATATAATTGAGGCGTAATAATAAAAATATGTATTTGAGATGATTTGCTCCTCTCATAAAAAAAAAAATATATCAATTAAAAATTATAAATAAATTTATTTTGTAAAGATTAAAAACATATTAGCAATCACCCCTCTGAGGGCATGCAAGTTACTTTTTTTTATTTGAATCAATTTAAATAATTATTGGAGATGGGTGAATTCTTTCTCGAAATAACAAAAAGAAAAACCTTTTTTACGGGGGGAAAATAAAATTGGGGGGGTTCATATGTTAGGTTTATTGTTAACTTCAAAATGTATGTTGAATTATAGGCAAAATATTAAATATTTTGAAAACCAAAAATGTAAAAGCAAAAAATGAATAATGTCAGTTAAAATAACTTACAAAGAACAAAATTTATTTTTTTATAATAATAACATAAAAGTAATTTTACCACATAGCTTTTCATTGTTTTTGCCATTTATAATAAATTACTTTCTTACTTTTCTCATAACAAAGGATGTAAATGTAATTTTTTCTCACATCTCTATTTTTTTTTTTCATTCTAAATAAGCTATTGTTTCAACCAAATTAATACTTCATTCCCCATCACCTTCCTATTCTCATTCCTCTTTCTTCATTAACTCATTTTCTCATTTTTATTACGGTAATCCAAAGATCATGCCCTATCTCCTCAACTACATAAGTTGTAAAATGTTTAAATTATTCATTGTTAGCATGTTCCATCACCCACAATATCAATTTAAGTAGGCTACCAAGAAATTAAAGTAGCAACTGAAAACTAAGCTGCTCATCACCCTTTCGTTACAGTTGGTAAACAAGGACCACATTATGTGCTATTATTAACATGCATGTATTAAATAGATCATTGAACCCGGCTTTCACTTGTTCTACCACCACCATTAAATTAAGATGATTTTATTTTACTGGAACCAACTTAATTAGCATTAATTAAATCATAGATTCTTTTATTTTATTGTTAGTTAATAGTTAACCATGAGAGCGCAAGACAAGTTACTTTCTTAAATTTTAACAAATGATCGTGTGCACATATATATTAATAAGTAATCTCTTTATAAATTGCTTATATATTCTCACTCGTCGAGAGGGGGTTTGAACTGCAAATCCACACCTATGAATGAGTACTTGTTATTATAGATGCATTTAGTGAGATTTTGAATTTCTGCAATGGGGCCAATTGTTACTGGAAATATGATCTCTTTGACATCATTTCACTTTTTAGTTTAAAATAGAAAGAAATGGTTATATATATGTGTGTGTATTATTGGTGTTACTATTATAGGTTCAACTATTGTTGTTCTTATTATTATTATTATTTTTTAGAGAGAGGAAATGGTCTTCCATTCAAAGAAGCTTTTATTACAATTAAATTGAAAAAAAATCATCGAATGATAAAAATTATAAAATTGGTTCCTTTGATGACACCTTATACCAAATGCAAATTAATTTTTTCTTGTTTCTTTCCAGTGCTTTCATTCCCCAACTAGAATGCTATTTGAGTCATACACCCTAGATATATGCAGGTCCTTATATATTTGCCTTGGGTTTTTATTTATGTTGTATTAGATAGATTTTATCTTATGTTGCTTCATTTTTTATGGATTTTGGTGTACTCCTTATTTTGCTATATATCTGGACTCTCTTCTACTCTTTCTTTTCTTTTTAATACTAGTGGTTTTATTTTTTATTTTTTTTTAATTATAATTATATTCAGTTCATAGGGATATATATACATGATTCTTTTGACTTTCTGATGATATTATCACATTTTTGTTGCGGGATTAATTCTCATCGTTAGTTATATGGAAAAATAAAACAAGAAAGTTAAAATATTTTATATGGAAAAACTCATATCATAATTTGTACATATAAATTATGTATAAAAATTATTAATATTAAAAAAAAATAAATAAATGATGAGTTTCCAAAATCACACCCATTCATTGCACAGCAATTATTACTCACAAGAGAAGAATCAGTGTTGTAAATTCGTATGATATTTTTGGAAAAAAAAACAATAAAAAAATCCTAAAGCAATGGTAAACATTGCCATAATTTATGGGAATGTAGCAAATGGTGTTTGTAATTATCATATGAAGGAAATCATGCCATGAATCTTGGGAGTATATATGAGGAATGAGGATGGAATCCAATGGGAAATGATGAAACCCTTGTTGCATGGATATAATGCTCCAAACAAACTATATTCATGTTATCAAACCTAACTTCCCAATCATATCTATCACTCTTTTAATATATCAATGATGCTTCTTGCTGTTTGGATCATTACACCATGTGGAATGCCATATTTCTGAATCATGCTATCAGATTTATTTTTCTTTTTTCTTTTTTTAAATTTATTAGGCACATATTATTTCTCAATTTACTACAATTTTATTTAATTATTAAGAGGTTTTGTTATATAACATATATATCATCATATATCTTCTTACAAAATCTGAACTTCAAATTGGCTAGCTTGCTATATATATATGGTATTGAGATCTTCCTTACTTACTCTTGTTTTTCTTAGTTTGCCTTTTCAATTAGCTCCACACCAAATTAAGATTCAACTAAAAGTTGATCAATCTTCAAAGGTTGATTTATTGGTCAAAGATAAATCATATCCTTTCTTAGGTTTTATTTTCACATGATCAATGCTTGCACTCCAAGAGAGATTCTCCAAGTTGATTGGTTTGCTACAAAATGTTTTTCCAAAGATGTCTTCATGTTTTTAAATCTCCATGTCATCTCTTGTTACATTACTATAGTTGCCATGCATGCCATCATCTTACGTGTCAAATAATACCATCTATAGAGCTTAATATCTAACAATTGGCATAGTATTGACAATTCAAGTTGTGCATGTTCACCTTCTTGAAGAAACTAATCCATTCTTTCTCTTAAAGATTCCATTAATTTTTTCTCCATATATAACTTGTGTGTCAATTGAACCATTTTTTTTTTTTTTTTTTTTTTTAAATGACGAACTGACTTGATACCATGCATGTATGTCTTAACTTTAAATTCTCAAGGCAACCTTGAGAAAGGTGATCATCAAAAGGCTATTGAGGATAATAAGAGTTCCATTGCCTTCTCTAATAAAATTAGCTGTCTATTTACATTCACACAAGCTTGGCATTAGAGAAACCACACATAAACAACCTTCTCCATATCTCAAAATTTTTACTCATCTCTCTCTCTCTCTCTCTCTCTCTCTCTGTGTAAGTTAGCCAGAAGGTACTCCAGATGATTGTTTGAGAGTGTTAATTTGATATTACATCTTGACTAGCTTCCAAATGATACTTATCACCAGTTGTAAATCTATTTGAGTCCATGTGGGGTGATCTTTTTTGGTCATGGTTGACCTCTAGACATCTTTTAGATGAGAACTATTATTGGGCCTGCTATTATAAATTTTTTCTATGTTGTTGATATAGTATAGTTTCCTTCATTATCATACATTGAATATACTTGGTTCTGGTACAATAAAACCATAGATTCAAATGAGTCATAGTAATGGCGAAACCAGAAACAAAATTAAAGGGTGGGGAATTCAAATATAAGAAAAATATATGAATATTAAACAATTCTATTAATTTAAACTTGAGATTATAATAATCAATATTTCAAAAATATAAAAGATATATACATCTAAAAATTTTGGTTTAAGTGTAAAATATCATATCTACATTATTAGCAATTAACCCAACTTATATAGTTAAGAACTAAAGTAACAAATAATGCAATTACGAAAATACTTAACACAAATTCACAGTCTAATTTAATTATTAAAGGCAACAATTATTCAACAAATAATCCAAGGAACAATCAAAATTTTCACAAAAAATAGTCATAACAAATATCAAACAAATTTTCACAACAATTTTCACGGCAAAAGTTTCATAAAAAATTTTCATCAAATAATCGAACAAATATTCTCAACAAATATCTAATTTTTTTTCACAATAAATAATCACACAAAAAAATTAAACAAATTAAATTAGGTATAAAAAAATAAATGAAAGATAAAACATAAACTTGGAAGATATTAAGCAAAGAGAAAAAACTTATTAATCGACCCAAATTTCGGCAATGATTTCTTTTTAGAAATTTTGAAAGAGCAATCGAATTGTTTTAGGGCTTTTATTTTTATTTTTATTGATTGTTATTATCTTTTACATTAATATTTAAACAGTTAATAATTATATATTGATAATAAGTTCAATAAAAATACATCTGATATAAAATTTAAAAATATAAACATTTGAAGATACATGTTTGGCTAGCCCATATTATTTATCATCATCACTCAACACCAATTTTATTTAATGTAATAACTTTATTGTTTATTTAATTTATTTTAAATAGTGTGGGTAGAATTTAAAAACATTAAAAAAAATGTATCATTCTCCATATGTAAATTTTAATTTTTAATAATATATACATATAAACATTCAAGCACCACTTTGCCCCTCCTTAGTTCCACCTATGAGTTGAAAATTGAACTTTATTAATTAGTCAATACAATGAATATATTTGAACTATTAAAAATAATGAATACCATTTACTTTATATATATATATCATGAATTTTATTTTTAAATTAATTCACAAAAATATTATATATATATATATATATATATATCAGTGAGATAGAATGATTTTTTTATGTAATTAAATTTTATTCATTGCATTGGAAAGAACTCTCTCTAATTATTAAATTACTAATTTATCTATTAAATGATACCTCTTAATATTAATAAAATTTCATGGTCCCAACAATATTAATTTATAGAGGTTTTATAGTATGTTGTTTTTATATTTGATCTTTTAATATACTTGCAAAAAAAGAAATTTTATTTAAAAAAATATTATCAAGATAATTATCCTGAGAATATAAATTTGAATGTTACTAATTATCAAGAAATTATTTTGAGAATATAAATTTCAATATTAATAATTAGGGTTATATTATTAGTGTATCTCAAAGTCCTTTTTCGTATAATTTGGGTTAAACAATTCAATATATCATAACTGATCATTGATCATGGTAGGTGTATATATATAGCTAAATATCTAAATTTTTATGTGTAATTTTCAAATTTTACAATGGTTTAACTGTATATGTAAATCTTTTATTAAATAAATAAATATTTATTTATTTAAACATTGGCCAAATAAAAATATTAAACATAAAAATTATTGAACTATTGGGCCAACGCTGGGAAAGGGCCAATAATTATTTAGTTATTAAACTTTGTTCCAATAGAAATATTGGGCCTTTCCTATTGGGCCCATGAACAAGGCCGAATTGGGCTTCGTTTTGGTGGTGCACAAATCCATTATATATAATAGTTTCGAAACTAAATTGGGAAAAAATCAAATTAAAATTTTGTCAACATATATCCCAATGACAAACCTTTGTATAAAAAAAATAAATTATTTACTTGTGTATTCTTGGAAAAAAAAATTGCTATCAGCTTATAGGGTAAATAAATTAGGTGCCATATTAAACTTAAAAAGATAAAAGTAAACAAATTTGTCAAATTTAGAACCAAAATCAATATAATTAATTTTACTTGAGTGCCCAAAGTGAATTTATTTTATATAAGATGCCAAAAGATCCAAGCCACACAATGAGCCCACTAAATAATTATATAAAAATTAACTTTTGAACCATTGTGGCGCATACAACTAAAAATGGTTTAATAAAAAAAAATACAAGGGTATATTAGGAATTACCCATTTGTATAGGAGTATAGAAGGAAATTCTTATTTCCAAAACTCTAGTGATTATTATGGTTTATTCAAGGAAATTAATTTTCATGATAATATGATTAAGCACATGTAACATCTTATCTATTGTATTTGGAATGTGGTTTATCCATCATAGTATGAATTATAGAAAATCCAATGAATTTTCAAATAATAAAAAAGATATAATTTAAAAAAAAAAATGTAAGATTGATTGGGATCAGGATCCGATAATATTTCAGCAATTACTAACAATAGAAATAATTAACCAAAAATAAAAATGAAATCAGATTTGGTTTGACTAATTCATTCCTTCTCTGCAACTCTTCCTCTCCATCTCATCCCCATTTTCATGCCATCGCTGATTCAAATATAACCAGGTACTTTCATATATTATTCTTTCTATTCTCTTCATTCCTATGTTTTTCTTTTTAAATTTTAAATTTTAATTTTTAAATTCTCCCAGCATTGTAGATCTATCAGGATTAGATCAGGGTTTAGTTCATGCATGGTTAATTTTTCCCAAATGGTTTCTTGAATAGTTGTAATCTCTTTGTGTTTTACATATAGAATACATCATGTATAGATTAATGGGTCCATGAGAGTTATGCTAAATAAAACAAGATGAATTTCATGTAATTAATTATTAGGGTTTAGTTTCATATTTTCTCCCTTTTGCTTTACAGATGAAAATATGAAGTTATGGAATACCTTAGTTAATGCTAAGTATTTCATCAAATGACTCCAAGAGATATGATGATGATGATGATAATTATGTTAAATACAGCATCATGAATTCAATGTAATTAATTTGGGTT
The DNA here is from genome assembly GCA_902712375.1 of Dioscorea dumetorum. NCBI lineage: Eukaryota > Viridiplantae > Streptophyta > Magnoliopsida > Dioscoreales > Dioscoreaceae > Dioscorea > Dioscorea dumetorum. The sequence goes on from CACTHL010000494.1 coordinate 7,043,102, forward strand.
TAGTTTCATATTGTCACTTACAAATAGACCATGAAGCATGATAACTTGGTGTTATTTAAGAGAAATAACCCAATGAGATCATGATGTGGATGATATTAAACAAAACAAGCTTGCCTTCCATAGAATTAAGATCAAATCTAGTCTATTTCCACTTGTGTTCCATCATCTACAATAGTAATATTATCTAGTTAGTTTTTTTAAACTGATGATCGAATCAACTTTTTTTTTTTAGTAAAAACACAAATATTTTACGCTAAAGAAAAACTTATACCAGAATTTGTTGGAGGCAATATTAATGAGTTTGTATATATAACCGGTTTGACATTTGGGAAAGTGAAATATGAAACACTGAACACATGCAAGGTTGGTCACAAGAAGGTAGGGTGGACCAACCAAACCAAAGCAAAGCCATTAAAGAAAGTGGAGTGTCAGGTTAGAGAAGATAACTGAAAAGTTTGGGCTCCATGCATGCATGTTAGGTTATGATGGGACTGAGTGAGGGTTCTTGGATTTTGTGTGGTTTTGAGCATCAAAAGGTGGTGTTGCTAAAAGAAAGGAGATTTTATCATTGTGATGACTCAACCCTCTAATCTCTCTTTATCTTTATTTTTAACATTTCTATTTATAAATATTAATCAAATATCATGCATCAACAGTCTTAGTGATACTGTTTTTGTATGCCAATAGGGTTCAGATATAGATATATTTTCAAATATATTCATATAGAGCAGAGGTAAATAAGTTATGTTAATCATTGATCATGACCATATATGCTTTCTTTCTTTCTTTTTTTTTTAGTATATATATATATATATTTTGGTGAAAGTGAACTATTGGTTTAAGAATTATAGATAAGAGAGCCATGACCACGTCAACATACATATTTAATCACATGTTAGTTGGAAATTATAAATTAAAGATTAATTGATGGAGTTGCTATAATTAATATCATTCGATCATAAACTTGAATGGAGGAATCAATTTAGACAGGGGATATAGTTGGACGATGATCAAATTGTATTTTTTATTAATTAGTTAAAAATATGAAAATGTACTTTCATGCATAATTCAAGAACATTGTTTGCACTTTCACACACACAAGCATACCTTTAACTCCTCCCAAGAGAATGGAAGCAATGAAACTAGAAGAAGAGATGGCACAAAAGCAAAAGCAAAGTCATTCCAAATAAAATGAACACAAGGTTCAGAAAAAAGAAAAGAATGGCCATAATAATAATAAGCAGTGGCCATGAAACTGATGACATCTTGAAACAAATTAAAGCTGGTCAAAAAAACCAAAGCCAACAAAATTTAAAAGACAATAATAAAGAAAATTAATACATCGAACTTCGGAGACTAGTTCCATAATCCCATCTTTCTTTATCGGAACTCTCTCAGTTATCAACCTCTCCAGACGCCCACTTTTCTTTCTAAGCGCGCAGCATGTGCATGAAAATCACACAAAAGATGCCTCTTCTTCATCAGTCTCTCTCATTCAAGAAGAAAAGATACACCTTTAGTTTTATGCTCATCTACTTACTTTTCTGCTTCACGTGCATGTACATGCATGAAAATTTGATATTAATAAGTCACGTATATGTACCATTTGTGTATGCATAGAACGTGTGTTTGAAACATGTCTTTGTCTTCTTATGCATGTTTGTCTTCAACATTTGGCTTAATTGATATTCTTCTTTAGAGGACAAAAATATATATGGAAAAAATTAAGTAATGGCTATTTCATCTTGTGGAATATTCGTATGGTCATGTAATACAGACATGCAGTACCTAGTGTTTGTTCCTATGTTCCTTGTTATCCAACCTAACCTAGGGGAACATCAAATCACAGCAACTGTGTCATACGTGCTTAGTTGTTATGTATATATAAGCAAAGTTGGAAGTTGTGGTTCTGTGGGAATTTGAATTATTGATAAAGCGAAGAAGATGATCAAGAATAAATAGATAGGAATAGACTTAGGCAGGTGGAGGAATAAATTCTCAAGGGAGGGTGTATTTGGGGGGTAGTGACTTGATCTCTTGTTTTCTAGATGATTTAATTGTGAGTTTTAATCTTGATTAGTGAGTTTCTCATACTAATCACAACAACATGAAAAGACGAAGGGTTTTGGGGACACTTCAAATGCTGCAATAACTTTTTAATGATGATGTTGAGGATGAACTTCACTTGGGGTTCTCCATCCATGTCTTAAAAGATGCACTAATAAAGCCCTTCCTAATTCCATAATTTTCTTGTGCCCTTTTCTTTATCATCTCCCTTTCTCTTCTTTTCCTTCTTTTATTTTTTTGCGATTCCATTGTTCAAGAAGAGTTATTTATTTTCAAAAAAAATAAAAATAAAAATAAAAAAAAATAAAAAATAAAAAGCAAACAATACCATTAATCTTGATTCTCCACCAATATAATGAGCTTTGCACAAGTATAAAAGCCAGCACATCCCTCCCAATTACACTACCAAAACTCAACCTTTTGGTAAGCAAAGAAGTAACAAGCTGGTACTAGTTGTGTTTTTCCTTTGCATGTTTTGTTAAGTTTCTCATTCGATGGTAAATGTCAGGGATTAAGAAGATGAATCGAAAGCCAGGAGATTGGAACTGTAGGTCATGCAGCCACCTTAACTTCAGCCGCCGTGACTCATGTCAACGGTGCAGCGAGCCACGATCAGCCAATGACCGTGGAGACTATGCTAGCTTCGGCGGTGGTCGTAGCGGTGGTGGTTCATCGTTTGGCTTTACTGGGTCAGACGTTAGGCCCGGAGACTGGTACTGCTCATGTGGAGCTCATAACTTCGCAAGCCGCTCCAGTTGCTTCAAGTGTGGCGCTTTCAAGGAAGACTCAGCTGTGGCCGGTGGCAGTGGAGGCTTTGATGGTGATATGCCTCGTAGAGGCTATGGTTTCGGTGCTGGTGGTGGCGGTGGTGGTGGTGGTGGACGAGCAGGTTGGAAGTCTGGTGACTGGATTTGCACCAGGTACGGTGTAATTTTGTTAGATGCAAACCAAATATATATATATATATGACTCAATTCAACCTAAAAATTTATAACAGGTCTGGATGTAACGAGCATAACTTTGCAAGCAGGATGGAATGCTTTCGATGCAATGCACCGAGGGATTCTGGTAATTATGAGAATTTTTGATTCTATGTAATGTTTGAACTCTACTCTAAATTAAGTATAATAATTAATGCATGGTTTCAATGAGCAGGGACTGAAGCCTGAAATGAAGTGACAGAGAGATGAGGTGATTCATAAGATATGAATGGTAGTTAATTGAACTCTCGCTCTCTCTCTCTCTCTCTCTCTCTCTCTCTCAACTTCAGTCCTGTCTTGAGTGTTCTTTTTTCTTTCTTCTTTTCTTTGCATTTTGTTTGCTTTTTAAAGTTGTACTCCTCCTGTCTCTCTGCTTTAGAAGTATAATTAATCTTGTACTAGCTAGTGTTTGTGGCTTTGAATGCTTGTAAGGATGTTGATATGCTTCTTTCAAGTGCTAATTAATGAATGGTCCCTAGCTCTCTTCTTTTCAATGGATAATATGTAACATGCTTTTAATTTAGTTCATGCTTTGTTTCTTAATTTGTGGAACCCAAGATCAAGCAATGGCTTTGAGATGTAGGCTAAAGTTGGAACTACTTGTAAAGCACTCAAAGCAAAAGAAGAAAAGGGGATCAATAGACATAGCATATATATTGCAACCATGAAAGTTTTGCTTTCAAAGAGATATATCAAGATATATAGAACTGGTCAAAAGTCCCTACACTCATGAAAGTTTCATCCAACTCATTCAACACTTTGCTTTATGTTACTTCAAGCTGCCTTTAATGGAGGATGATTTAGGTGTTAACCCACCTTGCATGTGGAAGTGAACCATCAACCAGGGTCCACCACTAGATTGCTCCACCTGCATAAAAATTATTTATTTCTCTTCATATATATATATATATATATTTCTGGTTAAAAGCATGGTACTTGCAGTTAGGTAACTGAAAAGTTTAGATTGATTATTTCCAAGGGTTTAATTATGAACAAAATGTAAAAGGTAAAATATACACACACTGGTCTAGATTTGGTACGTTCAATAGATAAGCAATGTTGGTCGTTAGAAAATTGTTGTCCACTGAGACTCTGGATCATGATGATGTGTGCATATGACACTAGTAATGAAATAGGAATCAGGCACCATTCAATGTCGTAGTTTAACGCACACTTTTGAGTGGCCACCAGGTTTATTTATTTATTTATTTATTTTGTCCGTTCTTTGCGATTGGTTCAACAACATTTTTCATTACTAAGTGTGATTTATCTATTTCTTCAAAATAAAAAAAATACAATATTTTTTATTACATTTTAATAACTTAACTTTTCTTCATATATAGGTAAGAAAATTAGAAATTTTCTCCAAAAATCAATTAATTAAACCAAACAAATCCACCTAGATTCAAATCAGATTCTCTAATATAGATATATATATTTTTTTTTTTTTGACAAAAAAACATGCTGCTATTTACATTATTCACTGTGTTGTGTGTGTGAGAAGGGATTTGACCTCTCAATCTTCCAATATTAGCATCCGATACATATACCTATTATATATATTATGATATACCTCATTATATATATATATATATATAGGTTTTATGAAACCAGTTAATTAATAAAACACAGTTATTGTATAAATTGAAAGTTTATTTAAAATTAAAATTTACAATTAATTAAAAAATAAATTTAAACATATATAAATTAAATAATCCACTTTGATTGGGTATGTTGAGTAATCAATTACTCACCAAGTTGAAGTTGTGGTCGGGTACCTGATCCTAGCCTAGACGCCATTTTTTCCAAATTATAACATTATTTCATAAATTGATAATATTTTTATAATTAATAGAGCTCAACTGGGAGAAGCCATCTTATTTTAATTTCAAAAGAATAGGTAATTTGTCTTTTAAAAGTTGGTTCCCAAGGCTCAATCGCGTAAGCACTATTTGATCATGGCCAGCCATAGCCATATAAAAACTAAATTTCTTTAAATATACCAAAAGGGGATTTTTATCATGTACAACACTAGAAAAAAAAAACCTAATTTTTATTTAGCCCTGAAAATATTATGTGTTCGTGTACAGCCCTAAGAAATTTTGATCTTTATTTTTTTTAAAATTATTTTTGACTAAAGTGGGCAAACTACATAAAATATATTAGAAAAGATAACAAGTGCAAAAGTGAGATGTTAAAACATAGACTAAAAACATCGATGATAAAAAAGATTACAGGGTGACTCAAAACTACTAAGAATAATTAGGATATTGTCCGTAAAGAAGGGAAAAAAAAAGAAGAAGAAACGAGACTGGGCTCCAATGCAAAAAAGAAGGTGGAAGAATGACACAAGGCTTCTAAGGGTAAATTTTCTAACTAAACACTACTTAAGCTATGGTCTTTTTTTTTATTTTTTATTTTGGGTTCAAACTTCAATTGGAACCAAAATGGTTATTTAACAATTCAATTTTGTTTTACTGAGTTGTTACTTGAGAAATTTTAGCTTATTTTTGATGATGTAAATGCCAAATTTTTTCTCTTAGTACATACGCACACATTGTCCACCTAGCAGGTAATTTATGAAAGATTGTGAGGAAATCTATTGGATTGTGTATCCTGCTTTGGGCATACCTACTTTTGAAAGTGATCTGATTTGACAAATACAAGTATTCATGAACTTACACAATGTAATTTTAAATTGTGGAACTTCATATATATATATATATGTTACCATCTTGGTTTTGATTTAAATACTAATGATGTTTATCATTGAAATGCGAATATTTGTCTTGGACAAGAACTTTGTAAGATGATCCACATGTATTTTCTATTGATTAAACTTTTCGTGATGTTTTGTTGGTGATGGGGTTGGAATCCGCCTGCTGTAGTAGAGGGTCTCCACGGTCTAACATTCAGAGGTGGCGTGGTGGACCAAGCTGATCTATCCACTTTTGGTGGCGCGTAAAGTCCTGACTAGATAAACATTGGGAGTCTAGAGTCACCACACGACTTTGGTGGATCAACGTCAAAGACATGAGTGCATTGACTACTCTAAGCTTAGCCATGGCTACGACTAGAGTTTAGAGAGGCTTTTAGACCATGATTCGATTGCTTGGGATGAAAACGTCATATTTTGAGGAAATATGTTTTTATGTAAAGCAAAAAAATTGTTTTGATACTGAACATCGAGTTCTATGATTTTAAAACTCGTATTTGTTTTTCATGAGTTATGTCTATTAAAACCTTATTTAAGCAAAGTGGGTTTGCTATGATATATATATATATATATATATATATATATATATATATATATATATATGTTTTCCTTATACTTGTGTGTGTGTGTTTTCCTTATACTTGTGTGTGTGTGTCTATATATATATATATATATATATATATATATACATTGAAACATTTTGGACTTAATGTGGCACTGCAAAAGTTTGTATTATACTTTGTATTCTATAGAATTGTGCTAACCCATTCAATGAGTCACTCTAGTTACTCACCATCTCCCTCTCTTTCTAGGCTTTAACTAGTAGTGGTGGTGCAGAGGACCGGAGTGTTGATGATAAGTGCTTGTATACATATATTCTATAACATCATTTTGTAGGCATGGAGCATCACTTTTATCAGGTCGTATCATTAATAAGGTGTATTTTGTGTTCTTTTGTGCAAACAGGGCCTTGGAGGTATGAAGTACAAAAAAGAAGCAAAGGTAGGGTGTGATGACACATTTCAAGACCAAAAATAGAAGCTGTGCTCGTATACGTGGAGGTGTTGCCAACTTTCGGAGGTTTCCAAGTCATTACACGAACAGGAAGGGCACAAAGGCAGTAGTACGTCCATCTCCCAGCTTCCACATCCAAAACAAAGAAGGTTTTTGAAGAATTCAAAGGACAGAAAGCCACACACCCTACCACACGGGCGTGCGCCCGATCGTGTGGACTCGAAGAATAATTTTGGGGAAAATCATTGTAGCAATTTGATGTAGTAATAACACTGTAGCAACACTGCAGCAAATTTACTGTTCACGCACTGTGTGGAATTTTCACACGGGAATGTGGCTACAGTACACGATGTATGAGTGCCCGTGTGGATGCCCGTGTGAGGCCCCGATTTCAGTTTATAAAAGCCGCCTTGTTCTAATATTGAGAGATCTTTTCGGCTACTTTCAAGAGGCAAGGCGGCTAGGGCTTGGAGAGAGTTCTTTGCCGTTTCGGGAAGCTTTCCTCACCAACTTGGATCGATTCCTCCTCCGTCATAGCATCAAGGAAGCCACCGGTGACCTAGCTTCGGAGTGGATTCAATCCAGACTTGGAAGCTACCAATAAAGACCATCATCACGGATTTATGGGGGTTATTTTCTATGGCTTGTGAATTTGTTTATCATTATTTTATTTGCTTTGTGACTTGCTCCATGGAGAGCTAAACCCCTAGAGGGTACTCGGACATGTAAACTCTAGGATTCATATTTTCATTAGATTTATATTGTGTTTCTATTCGAATTTACTACATTGAGTTTTGCTCTTGAGTTCTTAATGCTTGCTTATGCTTTTGATTCTATTGTTAATTGCCTTGCATGTTTTATTCAATCTAGTGAAGAGAGAGATCACCACTAGGTTTAGCATTACCAAGAGCGAAGAAGGTAGAGAGGGTGAGCCGTGAGATAGCGGAGTGCCCCCTTTCCCTTCCGAAATATATTTCCTATCTTCATATTCCCTAAGTCTTAAGAACCCATATGTGGTGTGAGGCGTTGAGAGAATTCTCCTCCGGGACCTCGTAGGGCATTAGGGATCTTTCATTTGGAGGCAGGGTTGGATCTAATTTTAGAAATTGGTTATATCTTTGGGATCCCTAAAGTTTTAAGCAGTCTATGTGGTGTGAGGCGTCGAGAGAATTCTCCGCCGAGACCTCATAGGGGACTAGTTATCGGCGACCTGGAGGTAGGGGCCGTTATACCTTAGGATACCCACGACTCATTGTTTTTGTCTAGAAACACTCGTAATCTACATTTAACACCCGAATTCTAGGGGAAGCATTGTCCGGATACCCCACTTTTATTGATTGATAACTCTCTTCTTTCAGTCCTTGTGCAGTTGTAGTGATACTCTTAGGCTTAGCCATTAGATCATCACATACCACACGCATTAGGCTAGATAACAAAAGAGGAGCAACTACTAGTACCCATGTTCCCTGTGGTTCGATAACCCGACCCTTTGGGGTCTACTTTATTACTTGACGACTCGTGCACTTGCGGTAATGCAAGGGGTTAACACATCACCTTGTGTTGCGGGAACGCATCAGTTGAGCATTATCCCCTGCTTTCATTCTCAATCCTTGTTTAATGTATATTTGTTTCTCCTTGAACATATGCATTGTATAAGGATATGGATCCACTAGTGTATTTGATACTCTTATGCATGGTTTGTTTGCTTGTCAACTTTCTTACAAACCTTGTTATATTTATGACAAGTATATTCCTTTGAACTCTTGTTTAGGTTTTTGTATGATAGCTTCCTCTATGCTAATCATTGAGCTCTGTTATGCATGTTTTGATTTTGTAATCTCTGCTTAAAGATGTTTTCCCAAGGTTGTTGGTTAGTCTTGTAGCGACTAGAGGATTAAGTGGCATAGGTGTCCCTCCTCGAGTTGTCGCGGCGGTTGTCCTATGTTGGTCCCGAGGGACGAAGCGTGACATCGAGAGAGATCTCACCATCATATTATCACTTGAGTGTCTAGAGATCCATGTGATTAGAACACCGATGAAATGAATAAGTATTGGTGAACCCTACTAGAGATAGTAGAGGAGTCACATACCTTTCGGCTAGTATTCGGTATTTCATTGTCGTTTCTTAACATGAGAATCCTAGTTTTTATTGCATAGCATTAGGGCGTCTTGAGAGAGCACCTGTTGCATCTTTGATTCCCTTCATTCCGTTTAGCCTTGGTCAATCTATCTTAAATTGCAATCACGCTTCATTTTTAATTCCCCAACAAAATTAATTCGGGAACTACTTATTCTTATTGACTTCTGCCCTTTCTCCCTGTTTTTAGTATTGACTTTATTTTCCTTTTCTGAACCAAATCAAGGTTTGTTCTTATCTAGATAGTATAAAGAGAGTGAGTACTTATATACTTCTCTATATTCGACTTATATACGAGTATTATGACGACCGAGCGTATGCTTGCATACAAGTTACCCCTGTGTTGCGGGGTGACCGATCACCTTTGGTTTTATCATACTAAACTAATGAATTGATCGGCTTGAAAGGAATTTCTATGCTTTCCTTTTATAAGCAAAACTCTTGATGCTCGATGAAAATGATTATGGCTATGTTGGTATATTGTGTTGAATTAAATTGTTAAATAGCTTGTGCACATATTATACTTTTGACTTTGGTTTATATGACAAGGATGTTCATTCATGATATGTGATTCCTGTAAAAGACCCTATGAGATGATTTATATAGACTGTATTATTGATACACTTTCTTTGTGGTTTTGTTGTAGTAGGGGGTTCCCACAGGCCAACCTTTAGAGGTGGCGTGGAGGATCCGGTTTTCTCTATCCACTTCAGGTTGTACGTAGAGCCCTGATCATTAGGAGTCCAAAATCACCATACAGACCCAATGGGTCAATGCCAAGGACATGAGTGCCTTGACGGCTCTTATCTTAGCCGTGGGCACGGCTAGAGTTTAGAAAGTTTTCTAGACCATTATTTGATTGCTCAAGATTCAAACCTCATATTTTGAGAAAACATGTTTTTATACAAAGCAAATTGATTTGATGATGAATATCGTGTTTTATTGTTTTTTAAAACTCATATTATACCATTCATTAGTTATGAATGTTGAAACTCTATTTGAGCAAAAATGGTTCTTTCTATGTTTTCTATAGTATTCTTATACATGTATATACATATATACTGAAATGTTCTAGTTTATGCATATTATCACAAAAGCTGTATTTTATCGTTTTTATCGATTATTTTGTACACTCTATTAGAATTATGCCAACCCATTCATCAAGTGACTCTGGTTACTCACCCTCTCCCTTCATTCCAAGCTCTAGCATTTAGTGGGCGTTACGGCGGGATGAAGTGCTGAGCATTCTTCTAGCTATTTTCCTTATTTCCAATCTTCTATATGTTTCTTTTTAAACATGTTGCATTGTATAAAAACATCAATCCACTGGTGTACTTATCACTTTTTATGCATGGTTTGTATGCGTTTCGTAGATGAGAGGTAAGATAACCAAGCAAAGAAGAAAAGAGAGGAAGAGGGAAAGGGAGAGGGAATGGCGAAGGTAGATTTTAGGAGTATTTAGTAACATTTGCATTAAACTAATTATAAAACATAATATTTGTTATTAAGTTAAATTCATAATATACAAGCTTATTTTAAAACTTTTGTTATGATTATTATTAACCTCAATTGTTCTAAATAATTTCTATTAGAGATAAAAGTTATATTTAATAAAAAATATTAATAAATCCAATAAATATATATTTTTATAAACATATATAGGAAAGCTAAGTATTAATAAAATGGTGGTGGTTTCAAGTTATATATACTAAGATTACATTTATTTTAAAATTATGTAAAGACTACTATATCGGCATTATAAAATAGTATATTGGTGTGCGCTCGACACTTAATAATCTTATACTTTTTGGTTTGGTTTTGATAAAGTTGTGTTTCTTTTCAGCATCATCTTGTGTGATACCCATCTTTCAACTTAAACTTTAACCTAGAGTATTAGCATGATTTTGTGATCCTTGTTGATTTTGTAATAGAGTGGGGATATTTTGGGAAATTTTTCTAGTTATATGAAAACCCAAATCTCTCAACCCCAGCCTTATCTTCTCTAATTAATCCCCTTTTCACTTCTAATCTCTCTTGGCATAATCTTATCCTCTTCACTCTCCTTTGGGAAGAATTGTGTTAAGAGCATCATCTCCTCTTGTTCTTGGCATCATGATGCATCTCATCTCTCAATTTCCTTGATTCCACATGCTCGGTAAGAGATCTTAGGAAATTTGATGATTTCTATGTTTAGGTTTATGGATTTGGATAGATTTGATAAAAAATTTCTTATTGCTAGATCTTGTGTTTTGGATCTACGTCATCATGGATTTGTTTGAACCCTCTTTAATACTTCAATGGATGATTTTTTATTAGACTCAAGTTTTTCCTAGTTAGATATAGAGAAAACTTTTATAGAAGTTTGTATGATTATAACCCTTGTATTTCTTGTGTTTTTGTTGCCTCAATGACTTTTTTAATGCTTCCCAAATCCTTATGGGAGAAAGATGCTCATAATAAACTATTCCCAACCTTTTGCGAAACTTGCAACCATCCTTATCGGCATGAAGATGCCCATAAGGCTTTTTGTCGGGGTTTACAGCTATAGTACTAAGAACTTTGGTTCGGTTTTGTTTTCCTATTTTGTTAGTACGTAGTAGTTTGTTTTGAGTATTTTGCAGAGTTTGTCGTTGTAGAATGGTCATTTCTAGGTGTTTTTGCAGAATATATGACCAGGAGTTCTTCTGAGCATGTACACGGCTGTGTTTGAGGCCGTGTGATACTTCTAAGGCTACACAGGCCTTCACACGCCCGTGTGGGTGCCCTTGTGGCTTTTTGGTTTTTGAGAATACAGTAGCAGGATTACTGTAGCAGTGGTAATGTAGCAAAATTACTCAACACTGGTATTGTAGCAATTACCAAGAATGCACAAGACCTTGTGAAAAATGTCACATGACAGTGAGGATGTTTCACACACCCGTGTGGAACATTTTCCAGGGTTTTGAATCAAGGGTGAAATAGTCTTTTTACCCATTTTTCTTCCCTTTTAGCCCTTCTTCCTCATTTGTTCTTCATTTTCCCTTGAATGAGAGCTTTCACCAACCCTCTCCACCTCCCTTTGCTTGTGGGTTAAAGGATTATCTTTCATTTCTTCTTCTTCTTGAAATCATCAAGGTATGAGTTCTTCTTCTTCCCTTTACTTCATGTTTTTCATTTTAGCTAAGTAAACCTAGGCTTGTGATGGATAGTGATTTTCGAATCTTCAAGTTTGAAATATCTTCTTGTTTGTTGTATAGAATATTGCAAAGTATGATTCTTAAAATTGCTAGTTACTGTAGCACTAATGTAGTACCGGTATATCTTTTTCATTTTCTTGCTTCCTTGATTTGGGTTGAAACCAAGAACCCTTATAAGCTCTTCGGAAACCCTGAAACCCTATTTTGGACCAATCCTAGGACTCTTTAGGGTTGCATTGCTTTCTTAGACTTAGGGTTTTATTTGTGATTTCTTTTGCTTATCTTCTTGGTTGTTTTTGGGTGTTTGTGTGCGTGTTGGTGTTTTGGTAAGTGAGGCGAGCTCAGCTTGATGCAAGGAGCTAGCGGAGGAGTAACGCACTTGAGGTTTTATTTCCAAGTTTCAAATGGGTTATATAATTGCATAATTCTAGTCGATTTTTATCAAAATATATTTATAGTTAATTTAAAAGAAATCTTTGGATTTATCATGAAGAACTGATGATTTGACTGGTTTGAAAGGAATTGCTATACTTCCTATTTGATAAGCAAAACTCTTGATGCTAGATGAAAATGATTACAACTATGCTTTATGTTGGATTAAGTTGAATTGTGAAATTTCATGCACATGTTACACTCTTGGCTTTGATCTATATGGTAATGATGTTCAATCCTGATATGTGAATATTTGTTTTGGAGAAGGACCCTGTGAAATGATTTATATGAATTATATTGTTGATACACTTCTTTATGGTTTTGTTGGTGATGGGGTTGGAACCCGGCTGCTGCAGTAGGGGGTCATCACGGGTCAGCTTTTAGAGGTGGCGTGTGGACCTGTATTATGTGTCCACTTTAGGTGGAGCGTTGAGCCCTGATTGAACTAACATCAGATGCCCGAAGTCATAATACAGGTCAGGTGGGTCAATGTCAAGAACATGACTATCTTGACAGTTCTGAATTTAGCCTCGACCACGGCTAGAGTTTAGAGAGGTTTCTAGACCATTATTCGTTTGCTTGAGATGCAAAATTTGTTTTTTTAGAAAATATGTCATTTTGCAAATCAGATCTTTGAGAGGCGAACATTTGTATATTTTTTGGAAAATAAATTGGTTTGATGAAAACTTTGTGTCTTGAAAAAATGTCTTTATGCAAAGAAAAATTGATTTGATGATGAGTATCGTGTTATATTGTTTTAAAACTCGTATTATATCATTCAAAAGTTATGAATGGACCTCATTTGAGCAAAAGTTGTTCCTTCGTGGCATATATATATATAAATGCTGAAATGTTCTAGTCTATATGTATTACTGTAAAAGCTTGGTTTTATTGCTTAATCGATTATTTTGTCCTCTATTAGAATGGTGCTAACCCATTCACTGAGTGACTCTGGTTACTCACCCTCTCCCTCTATTCCAGGCTTTAGCTTCTAGTGGCGTTGCGGTGGACATGCGTGCTGAGCATTCTTCCGGCTATCTTTGTTAATCCATGTTTTATGTATGTTTCCTCTTGAGCATGTTGCATTGTATAAGGATGTGAATCCACTAGTGTATTTGTCACTCTTTATGCATGGTTTGTATGATTGTCTAATTTTTTGAAAATCTTGTTGTAATTATGGCAAGCATTGAACTCTATCGTCAGGTTTTGGTTTGGTTGCTTCTTCAACATTATTGTTGTGCTCCATGTTTTGTATATTTTAGACTTGTGATTTTTGTTTACACTTGTTTCTCCCATGTGTTTGTTAGCCTCACTGCGACTTGAGGGTTGAGTGGCGTGGGTGTCCCTCCTCGGGTTGTCGCGGTAATTGTCGCCTGCCGGTCCCGCTGGAAAGAGCATGACAACGACTGTAACTAACCCTCAAGGATCCCTATAAGGCTTTCTCTCAAGGGTTTATGGTTGTATCTAACCCATAAAAATGCCTGCATGGGTTACTGTCAGGGACTTACAGCCATGATTAACCTGTTAAGATACACATAAGGTATTCTGCTAAGGGTTTATGGCTATAACAGATCTATAAGGATGCATGTAAAGCATTCTGTCTTAGGTGTACATTCGACTGTTGTAGTAAGGTACTATAGTTATTGTAACAGTGGCTAGTTACCATAGGAATTAGGGGTTGTTACTATAGATTTGGCATCAGTTTAAAGCTTACTCGGGCCCTAATCTTTTATGTGTTACATATAGGACTCGGATTATTCATATTTCATTTGCATGCATGTTTTCATATTAAAATTTGCATTAATTTGGAATTGCTCTTAGGCGGAGCATCGTCGACTAAGTGGAAGATGCCCGCGGAGGAGTACATCATTTAAGATTCTACACTTATGAGTCTAAGCACTGTGAGTGGATACTTCCTTGCCCATGGTTTAAAATGGCTTTATTATTTCGATGCAAAGAACCTTACTTTCTATTCTACTATGAGTTATATAAACCCTTTTGTTATATTGTTATAATGAGTTATGGGGCTTTATAATTAGTTTTATGATATATCTTTATCATGAATGTTCCAATGGGCTTGGAAACATGATTTGAGAATGAGATATGAATTTATGTGATATATTGGGAAATGAAAGTATATGTCATTATTGATTTGAATCATATATAGATATGTGGTTTATCCTTTTTTTTGTCGATATTAGTGATTGTGAGTCTGTGACTTAACTACTGCAATAGTAATCTCCATGGACTGATCTAGTGTGAGGCGGCGTAGTTGACTAACTAAGATGAGTTACCCATTTAGGGTGTTCTGAGAGAACCTGAACTGGGGGTGGGTAAGTCCCCTACTGAATCTGAAATACTATGAGTTACTTCACAAGTGATTTCAAGGGCCAACGCCAAGGTGGGCATGAATTCTTAGACAACCCTTTTCGTATTTGATTTTGCAAAAGGGTCTTGAACTTTGGTTTCGTTAAACTTTGATATTAAATTGCTGATTATATAGATAACTTAATTATTTATCAAATCCTATAATGTTATGATACTATTTTTGAAATGCCATATTTTAAAATAATTAATTTTTTTGCATACACCATTAAATTGTCTTCACCACTTACTGAGCAACTAGGTAGCTCACACATTGTTCTTCATGTTTTTCCAGGTGTTGATTGTTAGAGACATGGCACGTGAGGGCGTTGGGATGAGCTTTATCTATCTTTTCACTAGAGTTTTTTTGGGTCAAAATTTGTTCCTTTGTTTGAATTTGTTTCAAGTGGATCCACTTGTGTATAGTTAGTGGTTTATATTCATACTTCTAGCATTATTTTTAATACTGTTAAACTATTATGCTCTTGATGATTTCATATATCTTATGATCTTTCATGTATGTATATATATACATTTGTTTTTTCTTGTATTGGAGTTTTACAAGATATTTTTGTCTTGTGGTGCATTAGGATAAGGTGGGTCTTCATATCACCTATTTCAGGGCAATACGGTGTAAAATCTTATGTTAATTATTTTTTAATCAGAAAAATATTATCATCTTAACTTAATAACTTGTTTAAAAATAGACAATGTTTTAGAAATTCTACCCAAAAATACATAAAATGTTTTTGGAAACTATAATAATTTTAAATTAACAATACATTTATACTATTGCAAACCTCTAACAATATGTTGTTTTGATAATTTGTGTAAAAATATTTTCTACATAAATAATTTAAAATAGTTTCTATTCATTTTAAATACTATCAATAATGGAGGTGGGGTAATACATATAAAAACAATGGGGATCTCAAAGGATCTGAGATCATACCGAAGGAGAAGAGCGATGGGTGCTGGTCGTTAGGATTTGAAGAGCATTGATACTAGTGCGTCAGAAAGAGACAAAGAAAAGCAGTGATATTTGATTTTAAAGGGGCTATTGATTTTAAAGTTTTTTTTGTCTTTTCAATATGTGGCAATCCAGCACATACTATGGAATATGTTATTGTTAATGTGTAGATATCATTATTAATGTGCTGATATTTGTCTTTTTAACATGTGATTATTCATAATTAAAATAATGCTTTTAATGTAAATTTTGCATTTGTTTCCACATGTTATGTAAGTTAGATTTGTTTTTAATTTTTTTTTATTTTATTCCTATAGGGTTTTAAAATATTGATATTGTATAAATGTCCTCGTAAATTCACAAAATTGATCTTTAACCACATAAATTTGTATGCCATGTTTTTATTAATTAATTAATGCAGTATTTGTATTTGTATTTGTATTTTTTTTATCAATCAGATTTTTATTTTTTATTCAAATACTTACAAGTATTTTTATTTTATATTTAATAAATATTTGTAATAAATATAAAAGATAAAAATATATTTTAAATAATATAATATTTAAATTCAATACTTAAAGTGAAAAAAAATTAAAAGTTAATTAAATTTATTAATGGTAGAAATATATAAATTGTGAAGTGCGAAGAATATTCTTAGAATATTCTGTTTTAGAGTTAAAAATATAGTTGCTGTTTGAAGAAATTTTCATTGTAAAAACTTTATTTTTGTATATTGAAGCTTCAAATATATAGTTTTGGGTTGGAGATGGCCTAAATCAATATTTTTCTTAACATCCAAATTACTATTTTACCCACAAAGAATCCTAAAAATTATCAAATCAGCCCAATGCACTTATAACCCCGGAATAGGAACTCCACACATTCACACTCATAATTTATAACATGATAGGTAGTTTTAGGCCCATGTATTACACATTAAATTACAACCATATAGGCAAAGCTCAGTATACCAAAAGGCATCACCAAAACACAAAGCTAGAGATACTAAGTCCTTTTGAAGAAATCACAAGAATTGAGAAAGAGACATGCAAGTCAAAATTATGTGAGAATGCAAAGATTTATTATACCTTTCATGTCTCTCCATTGAAGAATTAGATTGGCATACATCTATTGTAACTTGATAAGTGTATATTTATACTATATTGTATACATCATTTTGTACACTTATCTAATCTGTATTAGAGTAATTGTAAGGAAAATAATGCTAAATAAGGTGTGAATTATATCTGTAGGCACCGGGTCAAGCTTAGGGACAAAAGAAAGCCACAAGAAGCAATCAGGAGTTGGAGTGAAGAAGATGGTTCTCTCGCAATGTTGCCACTTGAAAGATGAGTCAAACAAAAGCCCTTACGGTCATAAGTCCTACCGTAAGGGCTATACAAAGAAGTTTATGGAAAGAACACATGTTCGTAAGGAGTGGTTGCTAGAACTGGGGGAAAAAGTTACGGTCCTGCGCTTACGGCCATAAGCAGAACCGTAACACAAAGCCATAAGACCTTACAAGCAGAGCTACAGCAGTAAGCCAAACCGTAAGGCATGCGACCAATAAGAACCCTATCTTTACGGCATAGGCTTACGCCCATAAGCTGCCCGTAAGGGTTAGGGTATAAAAAACTTTAGGGGTTTTCTGATGAGGGGGATTTGAAATTTGAGGAAAAATAGAGGCTAGGGTTTGGAGGAAGATCATAGTTGCAAGGGCAGGGCTTGAAGGCAACATGCAAGGAAGGGAAGGATTTGTGTTAGCGACTCTCCTCATCATCACCATCACCTTCCACGATGCTGACGTCCTAGAAAGAGCTCATTTGGCCAACTTCAGGGAAGAACTCGCACCAAACCTTCAACCTTGGATTAGTGAGAGTTTTAGTATTTTATGTTACAAATTATGTCTTCTAATGCTTGTATGGAATTACATTGCTCCATGAGAACCTAAATCTCTTTTGGGGGCTTGGACATGAGAACCCTAGGCTCAATGTATTTGTGATTCTTTTCATGCTCCTGAATGCTAATAATCATTGAGTTATTGATCTTGAAGTACTTTGTCTATCCATCCTAATCTAGGAACATGTTGCTTGTACAGTTGGTTGATTGCTAATGAATGGTGAGAAATCCGTTAGTATATTGTCTTTCAACATCAAAGAGTGTTGAGAGAGTGGGCTTATAGGTAAAAAGGCGTCCTCTTTCCCCTTCGTTTTGGTCATCCTATCTTTGTACTCCCATAACTAAGTGATCGTGTGATCCTCGTAAAGAAAAAGATCACCACTAGGGAGTTGCATGGGATTAGGGGTGCTTATATTGAGAGAGTGAGTGTATTTTCAGGAGTCAATGTTGACCTGAACTAGGAACTCTAGAGAGTAGGGTATTTGTACTGGGTCCAGTTTAGAGAGAATTCTTCCGCTAGAGCCTTGTATAGGAATAGTCCTAGATAACCGTAAGAGCGGGGTTTGAGAATTTTAGGTCCCTTGCAACTTAACATTATTAGTATAAGAAGCATAACTGGAATCTTGCACCTGAGAGTACTATCCTGGGGAGATCACTATCCAAGTACCCAGTCTAATCCATCAATCTCTTCTCTTATTTAATTCAAGTTGTTTTCTTCTTCATTTATTTATAACTTGTCTCCACAAACTATTCAATTAGGCTAGATAATTTTAGCTAGGGTAACTACTAGAATTCTCATTCCCTATGGATACGGCAACTCTGCATTAAGCATACTTTACTATTTAATAGGCACGTGCACTTGCTTCTTTAGGTGACATCACGACACCCATCATAGCTCTACCTTCATATGTGAAGGACAGTGGGTATATTACTCATTGAGCCCAGTGTCATACTTGAACATTAACTAGCTAATAAATTTAGTGGAGCTGCAATTGAGGTCTCAGAAGATTTGAAAGAAAATTTCTCTCTTTCATCAAATACTACTGAGACTTTAAAGAAATAAGGGGTTGATATAGGCCAATGTAAGAAAAATATGGTTAATTAGTTTAGCTTAGGGGCCATTTGATTTGTGGCAATTTGAAAAATCATCATATGTGGAACTATAACACTAGTAACATTGAGGGTAATATGAGACTACTAACAGTGATATATTATCAAGGAGCTAGGTATTTCTACCAAAATAGGTGTTTATTTTAAATTATCGAATAAATGTTATTTGAGAAACATTTTTTGGATAAATTTACCCTTCTCATTATAAATTAATTTTTAATGAATATAGGTATGAAATATAAAAAGTTTTCCCAATGTGTTGTGCAAGGTCATTTCTTGGAAAAATCCGCCCGCATCAATTAAATGTAGAATATATGCAAAAATGTTTTATAATTGCAAAAATATAGTTGGTTAACATAAATTTGGCATGATACTTTTTATTTTAAATATATTACAAAAGTTTTGTTATATATATATATATAAAGTGCTATGTATCTGTGGTTGATTTGGATCACTAGTCTCATTTTTAGGTTTATTTTTAGGTTGAAGAGTATTTTGCAAATTTTGGTACTTTGCTATTATTATGATCAACCAATTAACGTACTAATAAAGAATTGTCAGTGATATGAGTTCTTATTAAAATATGGTTCTACTAAATTACTGTAACATTTTCAAACATATAACATTCCTCATCTATAACATGTTAATACTATTATGTCGTATCTCAGTACCTTATGACGTCTTTCCCTAATGGTGAGGGCAATTCTATATTTTCCACCTTGAGTGTAATAATTATTTTTTGTTATGCTTCTCAGTGGATGCACTGCCTATAAATCAATGAATTGGTGAATGGCAGATCTTATTTCATTTTTTTGTTTCCAATCTCTTTGCTCCTTTTCCTCGCTACCTCTTTTAATTTTATCACTTAATTAATTGAAGTCTCCATGATTTGAAAGTGATTGAGCTTTAACAACAAACATCAAGAGATGAACCTCCAAAGTTTAAAGATGATGGAAAAGTAGAGATTAACATATATTTAGTTTTAGATCCAACTTTACAAAAGGCTAATTTGATGCTAAAAGATTTTTAACGTCAAATAGCTATCTTTAGGATATTATTGAAGTTAATTGTCATATCACTTTCTGCAAAATTAAGGACACATTTATTTCGGCGTAAGTAGAAAAAAATGGGAGGAAGTGAACTGACTTCCTCCATTTCTTATGTTCTTTTCCTCTGAAGTAGGGAAGTGACCGTTTCCCCCACTTCAGACTGAAATGGACTTTAACTAAAACCCACTTTGATATTTTTTACACCGAAGTGGGGGAAGTGAGTTTTTTAAAAAGCACACTTCCCTTACTTCCAAAGACCCTTCAGAAGTTACAGTACTTACACCGAAATGAACACCATAAGTGGGAAAATGAGCACTTCATGAAAGAAACACTTCCGGCAAAATAAACACAGAGAAGTGGAAGAAGTCATATCATTTTCACCACTTCAGGGAAGTGGCACTTCCCCACTTCCGGACTTTCTCCCATTTACACCGAAATGAACCCCCTAACAGGAAGTGGGAGAAGTCATATCATTTCTACTACTTTCTACTACATCAGAGAAGTGGCACTTCTTCCATTTAATGACTTCCTCCCACCTATACAGAAGTAAACCCCTAATAAGAAAAGAAAAAAAAAATGAAAGTTCAGGGTTAACAAGGGTTGCTAGGAGAATGAGGGAAAAATATAACAAATATTATGGAAACATTAGCAGAATGAACTTGCTTATTTATATATTGACATTGTTATTAATCCTTTCACTTACTAGATTTGTAGAATTTGCACTATCAAATATGCATGTGATGGAAAGAGTTTAGTCATTGGGATAAATAGAGGAGGCTGCTGATGAATTGACGCAATTGTTTTAAAGAACTTTTGCTTGCTTTGATTAGCATAAGAACTTTATTTAACATTGTTAATATAGCTTGGGTATTTACATAAAAGTGTAATTTATTGATTTTTTTGGTATATAAATTTTGATTTAGTAGAGACATTGTCAGACAAATTCAATTAAAAAATGGTTTTGATTGATTATTCTATGCTACTACCAAGCTTTGATATCAAGGGTCCATGCACTATGCTTAGCAAAAAAAAAAAAAAAAAAGGTCCATGCACTATATAGCTTAAATAATCAATGCGGATGTGAAAAAAAAAAAACAAACCTTGGGTGCAATTTTATGATAGCATAATCTCTGTTTTCTCACTATTCTACGTTTAATTTTTTTTTTAAATTATTAGTAGTTATTATGATATAAAAATATTTATATAATAGTCACAGACCATTTTGGTATGATGTTGGTATCTGCCCAAGTGTAGATATATTTTTTTTTATACAAGTCTTGTAATGGAATATATAAGTGAAAACACAATAAGTATGATTTTTAATTCAAACAAGACAAATTAGTATCAGTGTATTTATCTTTATCATTTCACATATAAAATTATTATGTAATTAAGTTTTTATTTTTAATAAAGCACATAAAAGAAAACTATTTTTTCTCATCAGAAGTGATATATAAATAGGTTACTTCTAAAGGGCTTATTTGCAAATTTAAGCAAGGAGCCCTCCGCCATGTGAATATAAGAAGAATATGAGAACCTCATACATGAAACTTCATGAGAAGACGAGCTAAGACATTCTTCTTGTTTTCATTTAACGATTGATCTTATTGTTATTGAATCATTTCAACAATTTCACTTGTTCATTGCGTTAATAATATTTCTTTGATTTCCATTGTGACCGTTGGTTGTTTCCTTGGTGTTATTGAAATCAATGCCTATCAAGTGTTTGACAAATTGCCTACATAAAATGTGAAAGAAGAAGAATTCCAATCTTATTGGGATACGCTAAAGCTCCAACAATGTCCCTGAGAAGCATATCGAACCTTGTCATGAGTTCACAATCACTTCGAACAACGCTCATTGCTGGCATACATCAAAATGCGGCAATCTTCTACCACAAAGAAGCCGAAGAAAGACTTGAAGAGGAGATGATTTCATCTGAGTGGTACCGAGCAGCCTATGCAAAGCTAATCAGAATGAGTCAAACATTAGAACAAGTGCAGCACATAGATGGAAGAGTTACAAACATCAAAGACAATTCAGTAGTTTTTGATGACCACATCATTAGCCATATGCAAACATACAGTGCACTTGCTCGAGCATTCATTGTGTTATCAAAGACAACAATGACACCAATGACTCTAGACTCACTCACTAAAGTCTGCAACTACCTAAACATCTCGGCTCAACAAAGGAAGACAATTCGGTTAACAATCTGTCCTCAGGTCACACAACACCACATATGGCGTGGTACACTAGAACAGGTCCTAATCAATCTTAAATCAGACATAGACCCATTCGAATGCCATTCGCCGACTTTCCAAATGGCGAAACAGATAACATCCACCTGTATTAAGTTTTTGGCAGATGCAGCTGAACTTTCAGAGTCGGAGAACCCTGCATGGATGCGGCCAGCGCCGATTAAGAAGGTTGAGAAACCGGTGGCTCCAAAGAAATGGGAGGAGGTGCTAGAGATGTTTGTGGACTTATCACAATGCTTGTCACAAGAAGAGAGACTAAAACAACATGTTACAAAGCTTGAAATGATGAGAGAAGGGCTGTACCAAATGAAGGACATATTGGTTGAGAGAGATATTAGTTTCAAGGAAGCAAGGAGGCAGGACTGTTTGGTTCAAAGGAAGTTAACCAAGAGTTTGGGACACTCCTCCAAGTGTTTGTTCACACTCTTATTGTACTATTTACATGGCAATGTGAGGGACATTGAAGTTGAAGTTTGTGAGTGTGTCCATGAGAATGGTGGTAAGTTTACTTTGAATGTTGGAAAGATTTTGACATGCTGTGATGAGGAGATGGTGTGGAATGGAGTAAAGCAGCTGAGTAGAGCTCTTGGGGTTTATAAGTTTGTATGGGAAACAGCAGGGATGAAGGGGAAGTTGGAGTTGCAGGGCCATTTGTGGTGTCTAGGGCTTGAGGAGAGATCATTGATTTACAGAGGGAATATCTTCTTCTTGCATTGTATTAGGTTATGAACGTGTCAAGTTATGTTTCACAGAAATTTTGGAATAACATTTTATCCCATAGTTTGTGAAATTTTGGATTTTGATGGTATTTGTGTTGTTTGGTATTGATGCCTCTTGTTTGGTATTCTTGGGTACTTCTTTTAGGATTTAATTTTGACATTTAATGGATGTAGATACAGGTTGTTTTGCAGATTAATGGTTTTGTTAGATTGAAATTTTGATGAGGAATGTTGTCAGTGCCAGAAAGTTGATTCAAAGCTAAATTTTAATGTTTTACTCTTGAAACGCACATCTTTTACACTATCCTTGGTTGTGTTTACAGGCTCAGATGGAGTTAAAAGTTGAAGAAGCATTTCCTGCTGAATGAGCTGGTAAGTTTTTGCACCTAGTTTTATAGAACTTGCACTACATTGTGGAGCATAATAGGCCATCTGATCATGTAATGCATTAAAAGCGCTTGATCTCGAAAAATGGCTGGAGTTCAAGTTACATGATACTGCAAGAGTCAGTCATAACACTAAATTGTTCAGATAATTGGCGGAATTTTATCTGCACAATCTGCCCTCAGAGAATTCAAGAACAAGAGCCTCATTGTTTGATTGTTTATGGGGGAGTGCATGTATTTTATTTTGTCTTTAGAGGCAAATTTATTTATACATACAGATCATGTTTTCATTGCAATGTACTCAATACGGCTTCCCATCATGCATGCTTGAGGTATGCTGTCCTAAGCTTTTTTATAGAATTCACATGGAATGTATTTACCTACGCTTATGCTATTTTCATCACTTAACAAAAGGTACATGCTATGCTCAGTACATACTTGTCATTAGCTTGTCCGAGATATTGGATCATGTTAATTTGTTTCCTGTCATGCATGTAATTTGAAAATTATTTTGAAATTAGCAAGTTCTTATTAATTTGATCGCGCAGCAAAGTTTTTCTTCTTATTTGGTTCTATGTTCCAAACAAGAGGCTTTAGTTGAGATTGATTCACTGTGTTAATGGGCATTATGCAACCAAGAAGGGGGCTAGTGCCATTAGAGAAAAGGTCGTATGGTGTCTTAAAATAATTATTTAGGTTTGAAGTGAATATCCAGGATATTTTTTATCATGCTACTTAATATGTATTGTCTGTTTGATTGTCAATCTGTATTGCAATCTCTCTAATATAGTATGTGGTTGTGAACTATAAAAAAACTTGTCTTAATGATTAATCCTCAAGTATAAATCTATTCAACGAATTCTAGAGCCCCATTTTGCTGGGCTCCTACTAGAAAAGAATCAGAAGGAAGAAGAAAATACATTATTCACCCATAAGTTTATACAGAGCAACATAGGTTAGAATTTTATGACGCATATCTCTGCTTAGATTGACTGCTTGTAAATTTATCAACATGTTGCTTTTGGTTGGCAAATTTGTATTGAAGGGGATTGGGACATCTTCCCTCATATTCAATTATCTTTCCTTTATTTTGTTCATTTAAAGATGACTGGAGTCTTGTTACATTCATTGGTGATGGCTTTGTAATCTTATATATATATATATATATATATTTATGGCATTTCACATGTTGTACTTTTTTCTGGTCAAACATTCACCATTTTGTAGATTTATCCTGAAGAAAAAATGAGCTGATATCTGGCACGTTTAAAGCCTAGTGATGCCTTGGAAGTGATGAGTGCATTCTATATACATATTTTATTTACTTCATACTTATGTTTGGCTTGTCTTTTAGCGATTATTTTCCTTAGATCAGTGCTACTTTGGGTATTTTTGTATTATTGTGCAGATCAACAGGTCTTGGGCAAGTAGAAGAAGCATTAAAACAAATTCAGCATCAAAAGAGCTAAGTGCAATTAGCCATGATAAGCACGGCCCAAACACAGGAGTGCTTTTCAGCTGTGCAGATTACAGGAATTAAAAGAAGATTGAAGAAATATGAAGCACGGTCGCGGTCCCCAGAGCACGGGCGTGCTGATGGAAGCACAACCCAAGCATGGGCGTGTTGGGGATTGCACGTCACTGTCCGGCGAAGATTATTTTCACGTTGAACCTAAGATCTGGCCACAAAGAGCACAGTTGGAAGCATGGTCCAAGCACGCCTGTGCTTGGGTCGAAATTATCTTTTTAAGGCCCAAAAATTTAGTATCGCGGGGACTTCGGTTGGGCGACGACTAGGGCTTTTAGAGGCGAATTGAGAGGAGATCTTCATCACCATCTGGAAGGGAACTAGAGCACTCTTTGGAAGATACAATTAGGAGTGGAGCTTCGTCATCGGCAAGGTCCTCGGAGCACAACCATTGATGCAAAAGTATAGAGAGTCTATAGACTTTTACTTTATTGTTTATGTCTTTAATTCAATGTTGTGCTAACCCATGAGGGGCTAACCGTCCTCTGATGTCCGGATTCTTGAACTCGGATGTTGGTTTTGTAGTTGCATACTTTCTTGCAATATTTATGGAGTCTTATTGATTTTTATGTTTAATCTTGTGTTACATAACTTGATGTGCATGATTAGCGTAGTTGTGATTATATAACTTGCTTGTATTGATTGCCTTAGTTTTGTTTGCCGTAGGGTAGTTGCAAACCTCGAAGGGTATGATTCCTGTAGTCACAGTCATAAAACTAGACGTTTATGATTGCTATAGATGTGACAAGTCATTGAGAACACACATAGGTTTCATAGGATGTACGTGATAAACATTGTGAGAAAGTAACTACAAACTTATCCGAGGGATTGATCTGGGGCGCTACTTCTGATCATTGTTATTTGCTAAAGATTCCTTTACTTTTCCATCCTCCTTTCATTCCTTTTCTATACCTGAACGTTAGTCCAGAACACTTCTCAATCTTCATTAGACTAGATACTAGAAGAGAAACGAGTACTGAAAGCTACATCAGTACTTGTGGATTAAACTATTGATCCCACATTGGGTACATTTTACTACTTGTTTGACCCATGCATTTGCACATATGCAAGGAGCGTATCAAGTTTAAAGCTTAGTGATGTTTTGGAAATCAAAAAGTATTTTATTTTCTAAATTATTTTTCTAGAGGAAAATCTCAATTGTTATATAGTTATTTTTCCTTTCTCACTTGTGTCTTTCTTTTCCTCACTCTATTAGGCCAATTGGAAAGTTCAAATTTGTCCCACATATGAAAAAGAAAATTAACATGGCGAGAAATTAACATCAAATGATTTTATATTTCATTTGATGAAAATTTTTAGGATAAACAACATAAATGGTCACCTAACTATTTTAGTGTTTTTATTTGGGTCAGCCACCTAAAAAAAATTACAGTTCAGTCACTTAAATTTGTAATTTTGATTTTTTGAATCCCCAACCCTTACGATATTAACTTTGAGCTAGCGTGGCTTTCCTTATCACACATCTTTAGCCACGTTAGTAACATCATAAGCCACATGGATGCTAGTTATTTTCCCTCTTCTTCTTATGAACATCCTTTGCAAGCCCTAATTCCTTTCCCTCCAAACCATAATGACCTCAGAACCCTCATTTAATTTAGTTGACCATGGCAAATGACAAAAGAGGGAATAACAACCAAAATGAAGGCTCCACAAAGCGAAAAGAGGAAGTTTGTGTAAGAGGTTGCTCGATTGAGAGAGAGGAGGACAACCTTAGCTTTGGTCAAGGTCATCCATGAAGTAAGTCTCTATGGAAGAAGAGATGAAATTTTATGTTTGATTTTCTCTATTTTAGTCAATAACATTAGACATAAATGAGCGTGCAAATTTAGTTTTTCTCTTTTATAGTCCTTGTACTTTTCCAGCTCATAATGTGAAATTGGCCTCAAGTGTTAAAGTGGCCTAAACCATTGCATTGTAGATGCAAAACTTATATTTTACTAAGAATCAATGGGTAAAACAAATTTTTTATAACACTTGTATATATCTCTATACCCTTCTAATGCCTGTTTGGGTAACACTAAATTCCATAGGAATTGTAGTAATTCCTATGGAATTTAATATTACGTAGGAATTTATAATATGGGTTGTTTGGACATTATTTTGACAGTATAAAATTACTATGGAACCATATAATTCCATAGTAATTTTATAAAAAGGTGGAGACCAAATTTTTTTTTATTTGTTTTTCGGGTTGGGTGTTTGGGGCGATCGAAGAAAAGAAAAGGCACTACGATCGGAGTGAATTCTACATATTTCGTAGTAATTTCATGTGGATATCCAAACACCATTCCATAGGAATTTTTCTTGGAGTAAATTCCATAGA
The DNA here is from genome assembly GCA_902712375.1 of Dioscorea dumetorum. Taxonomy (NCBI): domain Eukaryota; kingdom Viridiplantae; phylum Streptophyta; class Magnoliopsida; order Dioscoreales; family Dioscoreaceae; genus Dioscorea; species Dioscorea dumetorum. The sequence continues at coordinate 7,070,254 of CACTHL010000494.1, forward strand.
AATCATCTTTGAATCTTATGGAATAAATTTCCTATGGAAAAATTTATCATGCATTCAAACAGAGTGTTGGTTTGTACAAGGATATTTGCTTGTTCAAAAATGATTGTCTAGGAAGGAATACAACTATCTGAAAAGAGAGAAAAAGTAACTGCTATCCACGTGACTTATGATGTTATTGACGTGGCGAAAGGTGTGCTACATGGCAAGCCACGCCAGCCACGCCTCACCATTAATCCCGTAAGGGCCGGTGACTTAAAAATCAACATTACAAACTTAAGTGACTGAATTGTAACTTTTTTTTAGATAAGTAATTAAAATAGAAACACGTGAAAAGTTGGGTGGCCATTTATGTTGTCTACCCTTATTTTTGATGCTTCAACCTTTTGACCTACCAAAACTTTATGTGTTACGTGGGGTTGCAAATAATGGAAGCTATTGTTTGCCTCCTCTCCTCCAAGTTTGTTTACAAGCTATTGCTTGATAAATTCAACATAAAATAGTGCCACGAGAATAGGTCTCTAGCATTCAATTTTAAATGATTTTTTATCTCCTAATTGTTCATAGTCATCTAGAAATTGCAAAAGTTAATGACAACATATTTGTAAAAACAGGATGTGTATTATCCATGTAAGGACCATTTCTTTGATAGACATACTTGGAATTTTGTTAATTTGTTTGTAATGCTCTAAAATCCTTAGATCATCTTGAATTGCATCACTTACGTGGACTAAATGCTTACTATACCCACAATATCTCAAGTTGCTAGAGGGAGGGTTATCACACCAATGCACCAAGTCAACAAGACTATTTTGAAGCATCCTAATGACAACACTCAGGTTGCAACACACTATCAATAGCAAATGTATTGTTTCATTGTTTGATTGGTTCAAAATTTCTATTAGAAGGATAGATGAAATAATATAGTTTGCTCTATGACTCTTAGCTAGTCTATATCTGTGGAGTGAGCCTCAAATACACAAATACATCTTGAGAACATCAACATATTCAATATAGCTAGAAATTCCTTATTCCTTGTATCTTGTGCTATATTATTCAGAATTTTTGTTCCTATTATATCATAATTTTCTTCGATGCAACAAATTTATGTTGCCTCTATGACTTGGCATGATGAATTTTCCATGTTTATGTGTCATTAATTAATGCCAATGTATCATGATACATTGCTAAGACGAGTTTGAACAACTCAGCTATATATCCAGATCTAATGGTTTGCAGTGAGCTTAGCTCATTAAAGAATTGTAGTTGATAACCCATCAAAGTATTAGAGAGTGGCACAGGATTTATTTTGAAAGATAATAGTAAAAGGCTTACCTCATCCATTAGAAGACACATTGATACTTACAGATTGATCACTAAACTCATTGTTAGACATTTTGATCCTTTTGATGTAATTGCAAGAATTGCGAATGCGGTATGCATGTCAAACTTACCTAGGAAAGCAAAGATTCAATATGCCTTTCATGTCTCCTAGATAAAGAAGAAGATGAGCACACATCCAATGAGCTTGACTCTTTGTACGCAAATGATAAAAGCAATTACTCATTGAACCTATATCGACACTTGAAAACCAACCGGTCCAGAGATTTAGTAGGTCTACAATGAAGGTCTTAGTGCAATGAGCAAATCTTCAACTTGAAGTGCCACCTTGGAGTATCTGGAGGATTTGAAAAAAAAAATTTATGTCTTTCAATACCAACTATTGAAGAGAAGGTTTTTGAAGGAGAGAGGGGATTGATACAAGTCAATATTAGAAGAATAGAATCAAGTTTAACTTAATAACCATAATAATTGACACCACAAAAAAGACAAAAAGAAAATAGCTTACTTAAGGACGATTCCATAGGTAACACTCTAAAACTCATTGGGTAATGTTAGGGATTAGCCACACCCTAGCTAATATGCTTGAGGGTAAAACATTACTTGTGAAATTTCTCAACCCTCAGTAAATGATTTATAGCTCCTAGGTAAATAAATCCTACAATTTATTATTGAGTAAATAATTCTTAGGATTTTATTAAAAACCAAAAATTACCCATATATAGTTCCTGGGAAATCATTAAGTAAAATTTTTCTAATTTACCTAATAAATCTAACGTGAGTAATTCCTAACCAAATGTTATTAGATTTGCTAGGTAAACATTGGAAAATGTTTTTAAAAACAATCCTAGTAAATCTCTCATCTCATTAATAATATGTAATATTTGGGTAATCTTTAGGTATTTTCTTGGTAAATCTCTTATTAATAATATATAATTCCTGGGCTAATCTTTGGGTAATTCTAATATTAAAAATAAAACATTCCTAGGTATTCAATCGGTAATTCATTTAATCTATCCTTCCTATCACAAATTCTAATATATTGTAAGTATAAGTAACACTACATAAGTATTTAGGGTATTAAATAGAAGTAACACTACATTATTAAAACATAAATATTTAATTAAGTCCTAGATCATCACTATCATCTCCATCTCTTGCACCTTCACATTTTTCTAGTTGACTATCACCTATATTTTGAGATCCAAGTAGAAAAGGCACACTAATGTGGTTGCATAACATTTGCATCATTTTTCTCAAATTAGTTATGAAATTATCTTGTGCCCCAGGTCTCTTGGACATAGTTGTCAGTTTATTTTGAAAATCCTCTTGCTTTTATGTCTCAAAAGAACTTACATTTGAGTTGCTTCCGCTTGTATTGCCGCATAATAATAAGAAAATGATTGAGATCTAAGCCCTCAAGTCCTTTTTTTCTTCTCACATCCAATTGTCTCGTAAGAAAGTGTCACCTCAACTATGGGAATTATCATTTTCAAATCCAGAATTTGTCTGAGATGCCTCTTTCAAACTCAACACTTTATCCTCTACTTTTAACAAAAAAAAATTAAAAATGCATATGAATAAATCATTAAAATTTAAAAAAAATAAATTATATTGGTTTAAAAGACTTTAGAAACTTACATGGAGTGATTTAGATCTTCATCAATAAAGGCTTGTCCATTATGCTTCTTGGTATGAGTAAAAAGAAATTACTCATGTGGTGTGAGCACTTGACCCAATGAAGATGCCTATAATAAGAAAATAATATATACAATTTACCTATGTTTATTTAATTACTATAAAATAACACATCTCAATAAATCATATTTTATTAAACAAAAGATGAAAATCATTGTATTCAACACTCACAAACCCATACAACATATGAATAAACCATATTTATATTGTAACATTCATATGCCCATTCAATATGCAAATAAATTTTATTTATATTGCAATAATCATAAGCCCACTCAATATGCATACAAATTCTATTTATATTGCAACAAGCACAAACCCATTCAACATTAAAAACTATTTTATTAATATTTCAACAAGCATAAACCCATTCAACATTCAAACTAATTTTATTTATACTAACAAACCTCTTCCCATATTCAACATGGGATATTGGTCTCCAATTAGAAAGATGACATGACTTTTGTTTTGGCTACCTTGTAAGAAGGAATGGATTAATGATAGATCTGATTTCTTTTTTTTCCTAAAATTCTTCTCATGTTTTAAGTTTATTTCCAAATAATTCAAGGTCTTCATAAAAAGCCACTACAAAAAAAATTACAATTTAGAACAACATTTCCCTTTTCTAATCTATTGCCACTTCTTCTTAGCTTAACTTGCTAAAAACATGAAAATTAAAGGGCTACTAAAGAATTAATAAGGGTATTGGCTAAAATAACTGAATTAATTCCTCTTTGGCTTTCTTCCTAAATCAGAATGTACTATGCGTGATATATTGATGGTAAAGGAGACACTAAAAACATTTGGATTCTTACTTGAGTATATAATTAAGTTAACCCTATGAGGAGTTAAAATAACTTTTGGTGTTGCATATAATTGACATATTTTATTAGCATTTCGCAAGCACATGATGGTAGAATAATAATAGATATATGATCATGTTAGCACTAGACTGGCCCAGGCTTAGTACTGAAGTTTGGTCAGATCAAGAGTTTTACTATTCAACCAAAACTTAAGTCCCTAGAGTTTAGTCCCACATCAGAAGTGGGAGAAGACTTTAACACCCTTATATATCTTTTCTCTCATGCCTTACTTGAGTAACATTTTAGCTTGTATTAGGATGGCTTTCCATTACAGACACCGCCTGCTTATCTTACTAGTGATGGTAAGTGTAATGGCAATCCATACCTTGTTATGTTTTTTAATGTATTTTGATCCTACCTTATGTTCCAGCTATTTTTAGGCCATTAGATACTCACTCAATGGTTTTATTTCTACACATAGGGTTTTAGGTTTGTTACAATTAATCATCAGCTACTCTTGTTTTCTATCATTCAATCATTTTTTCCTTCCACTTAGATGACATTGGCAATTGAATCTAATCCTTGATGAGATGTGTTATATTCTAACTTGTTTTAATTATTTTCATTAATTATTGCATGTTATAGTCAAATATTTACATTTCCAGCAATCTAAAACTGATTGATTTGTGTTTGATTTACAACTATCCAAGTTTATATTGCACTTTACTATAATGCTTTACATCAATCCTCTTTAATTGGTTCACGCTTTGATTTATTTAAAATTGCAAACAGCCTCACCAATTCATATTATATCAATGTTTTGAAATCTAAATTTAATAAAGCCTTTCAAATCCTCGCCTAATTTTTGTAGCTACATGTTGACTATTCTAAATTTGTTCTAATTTTGAAGCATAGCTGTAAATCACTTTGGATTGTACTTCATTAAAGTAACTATTAATATTAGCTTTCAATTAATGTCAACTAAGAAACTAATTAGTATATCGCTTCTTATTCAAATCAATTTCAAGATTGCTTTAGAAGTTAAATATCTTGTAATCTCTAAGGGGAAACTTTGTGTAGAAAAGGACTTTGTATGGGTTAATTTTTTTGTAGGTCACTAAGTTTTGAACTTTTTTCATTAAGGTAATCATGTTTTGATTTGTATCAAAACGGTTACTAACTTTTGATTTTGTTTCTCCGGGAGGTTACTGGCGAGTGACCATAACCTTTCTGCTGACGTGGCTACCGGAATTTTCCCAGTCAGCATTAGGTGGCCACGCACAATGATGCCATGTCACCCATACATGAGATTAAATTTTTAGTAGGTCACTGAAGTTTGGACTTATTTCATTAAGGTCACTAAGTTTTAATTTGCATAAAAAAGGTTACTAACATTCGATTTTGTTTCTCCGGCAGGTCACCCGTGAGTGACCACATTCATTCAGCTGACGTGGCGACCGGAAAAAACACAGTCAGCCTCATTGTGCCACGTAACCAGCTGACGTGGCATCCGGACAAATGCTGATGTGGCATCTTGATATCTTTTTTTCCGGTCGCCACGCCAGCTGGTTACGTGGCACAATGAGGCTGACTGTGTTTTTTCCGGTCGCCACGGCAGCTGAATGAATGTGGTCACTCGCGGGTGACCTGCCGGAGAAACAAAATCAAATGTTAGTAACCTTTTTGATACAAATTGAAACTTGGTGACCTTAATGAAATAATTCCAAACTTCAGTGACCTACCAAACATTTAATCCCCCATACGTGACCATGTGGGTGACATGGCATCATGGTGCGTGGCAACTTAATGCTGACTAGGCAAATTCCGGTAGCCACGTCAGCAGAAAGGTTATGGTCACTCGCCAGTAACATCCCGGAGAAACAAAATCAAAAGTTAGTAACCGTTTTGATACAAATCAAAACATGGTTACCTTAATGAAAAAAGTTCAAAACTTAGTGACCTATAAAAAAATTAATCCGACTTTGTATCTAGTGCTCTATTTAGAATTAATATCTGTGAGACTTCTGACTCATCTTTTGATGAAAGTACTTCAACCTGTTTGTATGATGATGATTTAGATTTTCATTTGAAATGCACTTGATCAATGCTATCAAGAGTTTTTATGTAGTGAGTTTTACATAAAGGACTTAGAAGAAGCAAATGTTAACCGAGGAATCAAACTTTCGAGAGTAATTTTTTATATTACTTTATCCTAGTATCATTACACTGAGAAAGTGTTAGAGAAAGTGAATATCTTGATTGCAAGCTTATTACTACACCTTATGATTCTAGTGTGTACCATAAGAAGAACAAAGGTGATCCTATTAATCAAGATCATTATGTCCAAATCATAGGAATTATCATATGTCTTGCAAACAAAACAAGACCTTACATTTCTTACATTGTGAATAGATTAAACAATTATACTAGCACCTGACCAATATACTGGATTGCTCTTGAACTCATTGTTTGATACCTAAAAGGGTATTATATCATTTGGATTGTAATGCATTAGATTTCCTAATGTAGTTGAGGAATGTACAGATACCAATTACACATTTGACTCATTGGATCTAAAATCTACCTTAACTAAAGTATTCTTAGTTGGAGAAAGAGCTATCCAATGGAAATTTGCTAAATAGAAGAAGCTTAATGCTAGGAGCATAGTAAAAGATGAATTGATTACAATTGACTCTTCTTGTATTGAAGAAAAATAGATTAGACATCTACTTTCTAGAATTCCCATTATGCCCTCACCTATACCTCATATTGCATTTTACAGTAATTGAAGATCTCCTACTAAATTATGCGAACATGAAAATACTATTGATGAAATGAACAAGCATATATGGATATCAAAAAAGTTGGTATGAAGATATTTGAAGCACAATGTTGTTATCCTAGAATTTGTGAACTCAAAGCTAAATCTTATGGATTTCTTGACTGAAGGCCTATCTAGATTGATGATAACCAAAGCATTAAGAGAAATGGGGCACAATTTATAAAGTCAATGACAATAGGTGACCCAACTTCTTTGAATAAAAATATCTTGAGAAGTAGATTCTAACTAGAGATATATACTTTCAACCCATTCCTAAGATGACTGCTCTCATTTTATGGTCTAAGATTGAGATTCCTTCTTAATGAAATGGAAGGTTGTATCTATGTGAGATATTTTACCACAAATATCTTTGGAGATCTTACCCACGTGGAGATAGCTATCAGGCGGCAACTATCAAAATACAACATATTTGGTAAAACTTGTTTGGAAGGCTTGTTTGGCATTGTTGCGAAAACTTGTCTTTTTGTTGCCAATTTCAAATTTTAAAAACAAAACAAAAAAATATATTTGGTAAGGTGTTTTTGTCTCCAAATATTTTGGAAATAATAACCCTGTTTTTTAAAAAAGTGAAAACAAACTTTTGATGTTTCCAGCTTTTTTGAAAACATTTCCAAAACATTCCTTTTTTTAATTTTAACTTTAACCTATTAAAAGCTTTTGAACCATTATTTTCTTCTCATACCAAATAAAGGGGTTATAATTGCTGGCCGTTGATCTTCTGAGAGATGAACTCTCGTTTTTTTTTCTTGTGTTTTTTTTTTATAATTTGAGATAAGATAGTTAGAGACTTGAAATTTTGTTGTTGGATTTTGATTTTTGTTGTCAAACATCTTCTAACCATCATATCGTTTCCATATTATGGATAGATGGGCATGTTAAGACATATAACTTCATGTTGTATTTAAAAAAATATCTTTATTTTGAGTTTTAAAAAAAATCTATATTTTTGTTGTGCTTTCCTTTTAAAAAATATTGGGATTGGATGCTATTGTTTGTCAATTAGATATGAAAAAATTATTATTTACTCATAATAATATTTCCCACAAATAATTACTTCGGGTAACTATAGATTTTATATTTTATTTTTTATCAATGCTTGAGAATAAGTCTTATATGTTTTGGGAGAATTAAATCTTATTTCTTTTTCTTTCAAGAGAACAAAACTAATATTTTTGAAAATAGTTGTAGATATTTTCTACTAGAAATAAATATAATGTGGCACTCCAAATAGAAATAGAAGAAGATTTACAAAGAAATATTTTTTTATTATCAATCCAATTTTTTTCACAATATGGCTGAGTGAATATTTATTTGATCTTTGCATGCACATATCAATCTATGGCATGAAATACTCCATTGAAAGTTGTAAAAATTACCCAACTGATATTTTTTTCCTTTACTTTTATTTCTTTTATTTTCTTTTTTTATTACTATTTAAAAAAAAATTGAGATGGCAAATTGAAGTTATATAATTTTATAAAAATTTACATCTCAAAATTTTTATATTTTTGTGAAAATTTTCAAAAAAAAACTCTATGTTCTAATACAACTTCATTTTTGTTAAAAATATGGAAAAACTATATAAGACAAATATAAAAAATATAAATTGAGAAAAATAATAAAATACTTTACAATAGTTTGTTTTGACCAAACATGTTTTGTGTTTTTTGTTTTCTAAAACATACAACAACTTTTGTAGTCAAACACATTTTGGTTTCTAAAAAATTAGCAACAAAACAAAAATGACCCCTAATTTATCCGTAGATGAATATTTATTAATTTAGAGGGAGTTTTTTTTTTTTTATACAATCAAAACCATAAAATCATAAGAAAATATGGAGACCAAAATTACATGTAATTTAGCACACATAAGAAATAACCTGTGATGGGCTTTCCACATTTCATTTATCAAAATTTAAAAATAAAAAATGTGGTCAAAATTTAAATAAGAATTTCAAAAGCCATAATAAGTTGTTGTACTATTTTCAAGTAAAAATGATTCTGTGATAAAAAGATACCTACATATAAAGAGATTAGGGTGAAGGCACATCAGTTGATGATGATTAAAATCCAGGTAATAGTTGTATTATGACAAATGTTTCTCCAAAAATGACTTTCCTAGCAATAAAAGCTTTAACAAATTATCTGCTACAGCAAGAGATAAATATACTAAATATAATGCCTTCTTTAAAAAACAATTAAAGATAAAATTTACTGTAGCTTTAAGACAGAAGAAACAAATTAGATGCATGTTTAGGAAAAAAATAAAATTTTAAAATGGAAGTAGAACAAAAAAAAAAAATTCAATGTTATGAATTTTATATGGTTCTTTTTCTTTATATTATATAAATTAATTTATATTTTTGTGAACCTAAGGAGCTTTAAAAATATTTTTATCTTATGCATTTAGCAAAATTATTAATTTAGCTTATTAGTTGAGATAGAAATGAAAAAAAAAAATCTTATTTAATCAAGATTGTTAATATATCAAATAATTATTTATTGAGGTTTGAGTGTATTTCATTGCTTCTATTTTCAAATCCTCCAACACACTTTAGTTCGGAAGTGATTTTCTGAAATAGTGAGTTTCTGGAAGTGGCCACTTCAGTGAAAGTGTATAATCAGTTAGAAGTGTGGACTTTTGTGTGTCTGGTTGTTGCTGGAAGTGTCATGTCAGTGACCACTTCCAATGTTTGATTGGTTGAATTGAAATCTGAAAGTGACCACTTTGACAGTTCGTAGTGTTTAGTAAAAGGTGAAGTGGGTGTATGGTCACTACTTTGGGAGTGGGGTATGGTTACCCTCTTGTAATTTTTGTGATGAAAATTTTTAATTATTCGATTAGTGTTTATTTATTTATTATCTTAATATGATATAAATTTCGTTCAATTTTGTTTATTAAATTTATAATTTTGTGATTAATTTGTAATTACTCAATAAATATTTATTTATTTATTCACAAAAACTGTGATATAAATTTTGATCAATTTTGTTTATTTAATTTCTAATTTCGTGATTAAATTTTAATTATTACATAATTGTTTATTTATTTTCTATTTTAACGTGGTCCAAATGTCGTACAATTTTGTTTACTAAATTTGTAATTGTGTGATTAAATTTATTTAATAGGGAAATGTTTATTTGTTAATTCTTTTAACATGGTCTAAATTTTGTTAAATTTTGTTTATTGAATTTTTGATTTTGTGCTTAAGTTTTAATTGCTCAATAATGTGACAACATGGACATCAACGAACTTTGGCCCCGACGGGTAGAACTCGATTTGTGCCGGGGATCGGGGCAGGGACCGGGGATGGCGATTTTCCCCATGGGATCGGGATAGAGCCGGGGATGGAGAAAAAGAAACCTTCTCCGGGCTGGGGAATACTATCACTTCAATTGAAAGCCATCGCATCTTTTAGGCAAGTGAAGGGACCATTTTGGGAAGAGAAACAAAAAATCGGAAGAGACGTCACAAAGCGCAAGTTTGCTTTCTGCGATTTTGATCTCGAGGCAGGTGCTTTCTTGTGACTACAATGTTTGTGTATGCAATGCCATCTTTATTATTGTTTTGAAAATTGAATTTTTTTAATTAACAAATATTCCAACTAATTACGCTTTCTTTCAGGTGATAACTAAAATTATTTATATAAACTTAAAAAACATTAGGAAACCATAATACAACCCCATATTTTCTCATGTGGCATAATGGCCTGTTCATTCAAGCTAGAAGTGTCCAACCTTTCAACACACAACGCGTACAGGATGCAGCGACAACAACAATAACATAGAAGACAACAACAACACCCCATAACTCAATAGGACATCTAGTTTCTAAAGAAGAAGAAGAAGGAGAAGAAGAAGAAGAAGAAGTATCTAAGCAATGAGAAATGGAAGCACAACAGCATGAAGGACTCATAGGTGAAAGTTGCCAAGCCATTGTACATCGTATCCTTCTCCTTGAACTTCTCTGTCAACCCCGCAATTAAAATGATTAAAGATGTTAAAAGATGCCAAAGTTTGAAGAACCCCAACAAACCCAATGGCAATGAGGGAATGGTTTTGTTTACCTTCACAGTAAGGCAACACCTGCATTTTGAAAATAGAAAAATAAATGTGATTACTAAGAGAGAAACAATACAACATGAAGTTTCCCAACCATTTTTATATTTTACACCTGCAGAACCCGAAGTACGACAAAAAAACCTAATGATTCTAGAAGGAGAATAAACATTGCCTTCTTTTCCACAATATAAATTCTATTTGTTAAAATATGATGAACATATGGCACATTAAGATAATAAAAGCAATCATCTGCCACTCTTGAGATTGTGCAAAAATTTTTCTTTTAAGCAGCATATTGAACAATTCAAAACAAAATTAATACATCAGGTAATTAACAAACATGGGAGCCTCATACCTTTCATTGCAGAATCTTCAATGATTGACTTTGACTCCTCATTGCCATCTTGATATGGTGTAATTTTGCTTCAGATTTTATTGACAAACTAGTCAGTAGGATAACCAGGATTTAGAGAGCAGTACCTCAAGATCTTGGAAGTGATTAGAACCCTTCTCCATCAGCTTTTCACATTTATTCATCTTAAAGGAAAAGTTGGCAAAATCTATCATGGCTCTAGTGACAAGAGTATATTGAACACACCTTCATTGGCATTTAATAGTCCATGTTTGTCACTATACCCTACGCCCAGTTTAAAACGAAGAAAAGACAACTCACCACACAAAATGGGCTGCAATGGTGGCAATACATGCCTCTGAATTGCCTTGCCGCACTTGTATAGCAGTGGACCGGAAAACAGAAATATCATAGCGAAGTGAAAACCAACTCAGTGCAACACATCATGGGCTGCAATGGTGGCAGTGCATGCCCTCGAATTGCCTCGCCGCACATGTACATTAGTCGGCCGGGAAACTAAAAACTCAACAATGAAATAAAAACCAAACCAGCGCAAGACATGTCCGAGAACATAAACAAAAAACAAAAAACTACAGAGCACTAGTTAAATCAAACGTGACAACCAATCATGAAAGTACAAAATCAGATAACTTCCAAAACCATTGAAATGAAGGAAACTACACATCAAAACTAACACATTCACAGAAAACTTGTGTCTGCAACCATACCCAATGACAAGCAAAAACATCAAAACTGAAACATGGTATAGTTCTTGCAAAGCTACGAATGGGATGCCATATGGATGCAATGAGACATGAACAACCTACCGTCTCATTGCCCCTACCAGATCACCCATTAGCCCCAATTACAAACCATTGGACCATGCCTCAATGCAGTTGTTTTCACAAACTTTTTAGTACTCATCATCGCCACTTCATCCCACCTAAACACACAGAAAATCATGTCCAATTCAGACCAAAAAGTGGGCCATAGGAAAAAAAACCAAATGGTAAAAGCGAAAGTACTCAGAAAAATAACAAACCTTAAACGTGATATCTGACAGAGTCCAACATTGTAGAAAATGCAAATGCAGCATGATTTAGATGCAGTCAGTGACATGAAAGTCCATGCAATGTTCAACATGTAGTACGGGCCAATGCATAATGCATAAGGAGAAAGAAAAAAGACAACATAATAGGAAATAACTGCAGAAGTTTATTTATCGCATGCAAATATCAAACCGTAAGGCCACCATATCCGAGAGCTCACACCATCCGCGAAAGGAACCTCTCAACCCAAAGTCACCTATGCTCCATATCTTTCGCGATGAAGCCCCGGGCTTCATTCTCGTGCATTTGTAACTAATTGAATGCTTCAGCCAGTTCAGCCTTGTGGAATCCATCCACTTTCATCACCTTCATGAACAAAATCTGAGTCCAATGGATTGGGTTCTTTATTGTGTCGGCCATTTGACCAACAACGGTTATAAGTTCACCAATCATGGCATCCTTCTTAGCCACTTTGGTTGGTCGGTGGCTCTTTTGTGTTGATGACTAAGCCGGGCTTAACAAGCGGGGTAGGAATGTTGTCATCCTCACCATCGCTAAGATTCAACGCTTGAGTCGATTCGACGTACTCATTATTGATGTTGTCATTCTCGTAACCCTCCCCAAAATCTGAGAATAGGGATGTCGCATAGGAACCCGTGGCGCTGTCATCACCGCATATTATCCTCATTCCATCGTAGTTCTCCATTGGCTTATTAATGAAAAGCCTTGCACCTGCGTGTGACTACAACCCAAAGTAGAATATAACATGGCACACAAAAGAATTATCGGATGTCAACTATTGACGGTTTGCGAATTACCTCAACGCACTTCACTGCTACAACCGGATCAAGAAGGATAGTTTTTGTTGCATCGTCCCAGCCCGCACCGCTGAGTTCTTTAGCCTTCTTAATTTTGGCATATCGGGCCTTAAAGGTTCTGTAGTGATTCTCCACATTTTCAGTGCTGAAGTCCATCTTGAACCTACTATTGACAGCTACAGCTGCAAAAGAGAATGCAGAGCGCTTGAAGGACTTATCGCATTTTAAGACTCTTTCTTTGCTTGTTCTACAAGAAGTGGAATTAGAAAATTATCATGCTCCGGCTTCCATCATTTCTTTGGGGTGCCACGCTTGTTTCCCACAATCTTCAAGGAACCACCGTCACTGACATGATCACCGCCCTCCATTTTGCTTAAAAATGAGTAAGTCACTCATTTCACAGGAAGCCGAAAAATCAAAGCAATAATAATAACAAAACGAGGCACACATACATAGAAGCATCAGTCCAAAGGGTAACATGTGCCGGGAAAATGTAAAAACATTATTCTCCAACATGGCAAGTAAATAAAACATTACTCTAGCGTTAGTCAAACAAAACTATTATAAGAAGTCCACATATCATTCACTATTTTGTCCCTTACCTCCGTCCATTGCCTGTTTTTCTCGCCTTGCTCCCGTAGCGAATGAGGCTGCGTTGAAAGCAATTGCTCATGTAGTGTACTGCTTTCATTCAATATCGCGTCAGCTGGATCGACACCGGCGATGTAGTTATGTAGAATGCAACACGCAAGCACTAACTTAACCTGCGTTTTGAATGGGAAAAAAGAATGTGATGTGAGGACCTTGAACCTATTCTTCAGTACTGCAAATGCGCGCTTAACCTTTGACCTCAACATTGAGTGCCTAAGATTGAATAGTTCTTTTGGGTTAGTCGGCGGCCTTCCACTGTGTTCCTTTTGGTGATATCTAATGCCTCCGTATGGTGCTATGAATCCATTCATAGTGGTAAACCCGGCATCTACGAAATAATATTTTCCTAAAGATACGATAATGGTCAATCAATGTTCTTACAACATTGACAAATTATGTGTGTTGTTTAACCAAACCTTCTATTATTTTGAGACTTTCGGGGTGTGGACGTGAGATTGCATTTCTCAAAACTATAAAATCATTCGCCGATCCTTCCTACCCCTCTAGAACGTAAGTGAACTTCAAATCAGGGTTCACTACTGGAAATACGTTTGGGTTGGTCCTTTTCGGCCACGGAAAATGGGTAATTCATGCGGAGGGACAGAGGCATCAATGTGTGTCCCATCCAGCAAGCCTATACAATCCTACGTGAAAAATAAGGAACGGAAGGTAATATCGAGCGTATTACGAAATATATTGCACTGTGTGGGTTAATTGGACGAGAGCTTACTTGGAAAAAAGGGAACCAACTTGGGTTGCGCTCAATTTCCGGATGGTATATGTTGGTGGGGGGATGCACAAAGTCATCATGAATGACACATATGGCACGGAGGACATTGTTGAAGTAATGGCTAATAGTTGCCCCGGACCGAAGAAACTAAACACGAATTGTTCGGGTTTTAGTGTTGTGACCAACTATGTGCAGGATTAATATTGCTAGTTGTTCTTCTACGGACACGTGTTTGCTATCTCGAAGTAAATGTTTGTCACTCATGATGGATGCCATGTCACGCCCACGCTACCCTTGGTCGCCGCAAAACTTAACTTAACATGTTAACACGATATAATAATATTAACACAACTGGAAATACTGATAAATCAACATGCGTAAACACAACTAGTCCCCTGTACACCGGGTAGATGAGAATACAGTGGTATGAAAATATAGTTATCAAATATCAAAGTTTACATCAAACACAAATAAGGTACACGATAGTGGATCCACTGACTCTACATGTCCAACAAAATACAGATACACACAAAAAAAAAAAGAGAACCTCAAAGGGATTTATACTTTAGTCTGTCCATCACAATCAATACCAACGCTGCACCCTTAAGGAGGGGGGGGAAGGAATAGTGAGTAACATACATACATGCTACTCAGTAAGGGTGACCAACACAGCATCAACTGGAGTAATCTAAAATAAAACCAAATTTAAGTAAACGATATCTCAGATAATAATACCGTTGTAAACTTGTATTCAAATATCAATAAAACAATAGAAATAATGAAAACCATAAGTATTGGCCTGAAATCATTCCTGACATGATCGTGGCCGAGATCAGATACAAGACCGCCAAAGGTTTTTTTTCCAAAACACAAGAAATGCCAAACCAATCAAAATAAAACAGAAAACATTTTTCCCTTTGGCGTTGGCCACTGAGATCCCCGTGTGGTGACCCCGGGTCTCTCAAATAAAATCTGAATCACACCCTGTCAATGGTCTTACGCTCCCCTTGACCAGGGTACCAAGGTTAACCACCTCACTTATCAATAAGCTGGCCCGTGGAAACCACACACTGCAGTGTCGGACCAAAGTCCGGGGTCGGGCCGTAGCCCGTTGTCACCATCAAAACCAAATACATCAAAATCTCTAGACTCGTATCAATCACATTTAATCCAAACTATATACATTCATAAAATAAAACATATAAAAAAACACGCATTTCTTTCTACTATAATTAACATAGATAAATCTCAAGTCATTGCAGGCCAGGAAATAAATTTCAAGTATAGGTTCCCAAATCATATGCTAAAATATCATTGTTGATAAAAAGCTTGAGATACGACTTAGATATCCATAATAAAGCATAAAACATAACAAATACAAAATAAAATACTCATATTAAAGCTATGCAAAATCTTAACCACTCACAGAACCAGTCGTCTCGTCCCGAGTCGCGCTCACTGATCGACGAGTTCCTTCCCCTTAGAGGATGCTTTGCCACCTAAATACAAGCAGGGGACCCAAATTCTAATAAACAAAAGGATGATAACCAAAAGAAAATGCATGAAAATGCAATTATACAAGTATAATATGAAACTTTGGGGTTTATGGCAAAACAACATCATTTTGGACCCAAACGACATCAGAATGGAGTAAACCTAGTTCCAAAGAGTTCTAAGTAAGAAGTCCTTCGATTTGGATCAAAGAAATATTAGAAAAGGTTTAATTTTTTTGTGCTACAGTAATTTCGCTTTACTACAGTAATTTCAGCTGTGCTACATTACCTCCTTTGACAAGTGTTTTCTATCGAAAATACAACCTCTAACAACAAATTTTCTTCACAAACAACCTCAAGAATGAATAACAAGAATAATGGCTCCATTTTGAGCCTAAAAATACCTAAATCCATGGAGAATTCAAAATTTATATACATTTCAAAAAACAAAGAAATACCGGGAGAAATATAAAATAAAAATATTGGATCTAAAGTTTACCAAATTCAAGAGTGAGGGAGGAGGAATTTTGGTATTAAGTTCACTATAAAATACTGGCCGGAAAAATTTTTCTTTTCTAATGTTTGTGGTAAGCCGAGCAAGAGGTGAAGAAGAAAGGAAAATGAAGAAGAAGGAGAAGAATCCAGACTCCGCTAAGTATCAGAATTTTGGTATTAAGTTCACTATAAAATACTCGCTGGAAAAATTTTTCTTTTCTAATGTTTGAGGTCTCACAAACAAGTCACTAGAAGCTTCAAGAATAGTCCCTGAATTCTAAACAATTATTACCAAAAGCTCCTTAAATGCAGTAAACAAGTTAAATGTCAAATTTGCCCTTCTAAAAAAAATAATAGACAATGGATCCATATGACGGAATTGCCCCCTGATTTTTCATACAAAAGCTACTATGCAACATGCAAAAATGCCACTATGGCTAAATGACCATTTTACCCCTAATGCAAGCATAAAATCTAAATAGGCTCGAGGTCTAAATCAGGACAGGGTACAACATGCCAGATGGAGAAATGGGCCTACATCCATCCTAAGATAGCTGATACAGTAATCGGTACAACTCCGTAAAATACGCTCCATGTGTTTCTTTCTAGTTATGTTTCAAAAAATAGAGGGTTCCCTACATCTTCCATGCCTGCTTAAGTAACGTTCTTGGATTAAATAACAAACAATGGTGACTATAGTTGTGAAGGCTGCTGTCAAAGGTCGCGCAGGAGCATTTAGTGCCTAGCTTTCCATCTACATGTTGGATGAGTAAGATATGGCCATTGTTGACTGTGTCAAATTAAAGGTATACCACATGAAACTACACACACGGTAAATCCTACCCAAACATATGACGGTCAAGGATAACTACGAAGTCTGCCATATGCAAGGGAAACTTTCTGAAAAAAATTACAATAACATAGCACACACAACTATAGACATGTCAGGCCATCTAAAAACATGGCAGGCCATCCAAACCAAAATGGAGGTTTAAAAATCAAACAAACAACTACCAAAATTCAAAACAAAAGAAGCACAACAGATGTTGAATGGGCAAAATAAAAAGAAAAAGTACAATTAATGGAGAACCAGGTCGGACGGAGACATGCATGCTTTTAAATGAAAACCATAGAAGCCTACTACAGTATTTAATGAGCTTCACAAGAAATCCTGAAATTAGAACAGGGAAAAAAAATGGACAACTGAACAGTAAATGGAAAAGTAGGTCCGATGCAGGCATGCATCTTTAAAATGAAAACCAAACGAGGCTAATGTAGTATTTTTAGTGTAATAAGCTGTCAATATAACAAAAATAAAACATAACAAAAGTAGAGCATGGCAAGTGGCAGTAGGAATTCATAACAGAAAAAAATCCAAATAGTGCGGGAAATTAATACCGAACCATGGATTAGATCATTGTAACATAATGCCAGTAAGAATTTAGTACTCGGAGAACCATGACAACACCAGCAACAAAATTTAAAACAAAATAAGTACGACATAACTTCACAAGAAATCATGAAATTAGAACAGGAAAAAAAATGGGCAACTGAACAGAAAATGGAAAAGTAGGTCAGATGCAGGCATGCATCTTTAAAATGAAAACCAAACGAGGCTAATGTAGGCTAATGTAGTATTTTTAGTGTAATAAGATGTCAATATAACAAAATTAAAACATAACAAAAGTAGAGCATGGCAAATGGCAGTAACAATTTAGAACGAACAAAATCCAATATGGGGCGGGAAATTAATACCGAACCATGGATCAAAACAAATCACCACAAGATAATGCTAGTAAGAATTTAGTACTTGGAGAACCATGACAACACCAGCAGCAAAATTTAAAACGAAATAAATACGACTTACCTTCACAAGAAATCTTGAAATTAGAACAGGAAAAAAATGGACAACTGAATAGTAAATGGAAAAGTAGGTCAGATGCAAGCATGCATCTTTAAAATGAAAACCAAATGAGGCTAATGTAGTATTTTTAGTGTAATAAGCTGTCAATATGACATAAATAAAACATAACAAAAGTAAAGCATGGCAAGTGGCAGTAAGAAATTAGGACAAGAAAAAAATCCAAATAGTGCGGGAAAGAAATACCAAATCATGGATCAAAACAGATCACCACAACATAATGCTAGTAAGAATTTAGTACTCGGAGAACCATGACAACACCAGAAGCAAAATTTAAAACAAAATAAGTATGACATAACTTCACAAATAATTATGAAAGTAGAACAAGAAAAAAAATGGACAACTGAACAGTAAATGGAAAAGTAGGTCAGATGCGGGCATGCATGGTTAAAATAAAAACCAAATGATGCTAATGTAGTATTTTTAGTGTAATAAGCTGCCAATATAACAAAATTAAAACATAACAAAAGTAGAGCATGACAAATGTCAGTAAGAATGTAGAACAAAAAAAATTGAAATGGTGGGGGAAATTAATACCTAATCCATGGATCAAAACAAATCACCACAAGATAATGCTAGTAAGAATTTAGGACTTGGAGAACCATGACAACACCAGCATCAAAATTTAAAATGAAATAAATACGACATACCTTTAGAAGAAATCCTGAAATTAGAACAGGAAAAAAATGGACAACTGAATAGTAAATGGAAAAGGAGGTCCGATGCAGGCATGCATCTTTTAAATGAAAACCAAACGAGGCTAATGTAGCATTTAGTCTAATAAGCTGTCAATATAACAAAATTAAAACATAACAAAAGTAGAGCATGGCAAGTGGCAGTAGGAATTTAGAATAGAAAAAAAATCAAAATAGTGCGGGAAATTAATACCAAACCATGGATCAAAACAAATCATCACAAGATAATGCAGGAAAGGGGAAGAAAGGCACATACAACAAACCAGGTCGGGTAGACCTTCACAACCAAACTTGAAATTGGAACAGAAAATAAACAAATAAACAATTAGAGGTAACCTAGTTCAGATGAAAGCATGCATTTTTTTTTAATGAAAACATCACAAGGCGATTGCAGTGGTATAAGAAGCTGTAAGTATAACAAAAATAGAACATGGCAAATAGCAAGTAAGAATTTAGAAAAAAAAAAAAAAACCAAACAGTGCGAAAAAGTAATACCAAACTATGGATCAAAACAGATAATCACAAGATTATGCAAAAAAGGGGACGAAGCCACATCCAACAAACCAGATTGGGTAGACCTTCAAAAGTACACATGAAATTGGGGGGAAAAGAACAAATAAACAGTTACATGTAACCTGGTGGAGATGGAAGCATGTATTTTTTTTTTAATGACAACGATACAAGGCAATTGCAGTAGTATAAGAAGCTGTCAATATAACAAAAGTAGAACATGGCAAATGGCAAGTAAGAATTTAGAAAAAAAAAAAAACTACACAGTGCGAGAAAGTAATACCAATCCATGGGTCAAAACAGATCATCACAAGATTATGCAAAAAAAAGGGAGGAAGGCCACATCCAACAAACCAGATCAGGTAGACCTTCACAAGCACACATGAAATTGGAACAAAAAAAAAAATTAACAAATAGATAGTTAGAGGTAACCTAGTAGAGATGGAAGCATGTATTTGTTTTAAATGAAAACAATGCAAGGCGATTGCAGTATTATAAGAAGTTGGCAGTATAACAAAAGTAGAACATGGCAAATAGCAAGAGTTTAGAACAAAAGAAAAAGCCAAACAATGTCAAAAAGTAATACCGAACCAAAATGATTCATAACAGATCATCATAAGATAATGCAAAAAGGGGAAGAAAGCCACATCCAACAAATCAGGTCGAGTAGACCTAACGAGGTAGAACCGGGAACAGTTCAGGCAAGATCAGGGGCACTATTAGAGAGAAAGTAGAAGAAATAGATAACACAATGCATACAAACCAGATCGACGCCGATGTTTGTGAAAAGAGCACTATGCATAGAAACAAAACCACAACTGAAGTCCAAATCTGGTGAAAAAAAATAATGTAGGACCTCAATTGTGAAACATGAGGGCTTTGAGATAAAAAATAAGGGAAAAATAAAAAACAAGAGACACTCGAAAGGAATAGGACAGTTAGGGATACCCATGAAAGAATGACGTCCTTGTCCTACCTAGAGACGATGAAACCCATAGATGAGGCGGTAGCGGACGTCGGCGACGATAAAGGCGGTGGACGGTAGATTTTGCTTCCGTCTCGTGGGATATGGCTAAGTCGGAATAGAGAAGAAATTTCAGGCTTAAAACAAAAAAATCCAAACGAAAGAAAAACAGAACATCAGCCAATCAAAAAGAACAGATCGGCCATGGAAACCAGTGAGGAAGGAACGATCTTGCCTTGCTGGGACGATGATGACCGGAGGTGAGGCGATAGCACTTGGTCGGTGACGATGTGTCACGCCCGGCGTGATAATGTCGACATATTACCGGGGTGAAGGGTTACTCTCCCACACTTAGAATATTTTTGAGTAGAGGAAAAATACGAAATACGGAAAGTGCTAGAATAATCATGAAAGCTCATGATTAATGTAGAGCTCTCATGAACCTTGTAGAGAAATCTAGAAAGCCCTCAAATAATCATGTAAATCATGGAATGATGTGGAAGCCTCTAGAGGGCTAATGAAGGCCATCGGATCAAATCGATCTCAATCGTTCATTGAGGAGGTTGGGGGCTATAAAAGGACAAGGAGTCTTGCCATTGTAACCAAGTTAGAAACCAAGCAAGCAAGTGGTTGCAATAAGAGTTCTCTTTCCACCAACAAGCTCTCTCATAGCTTTCTTTCCTTCAAGCCTCCAAAATCATATTTTTGCCTAAGTGTGGGAAGCAAGGCTGACTTGATCAAGTCGGAGCGATCAAGTACCGCACGATTCGTTGGTGAAAGTCCAAGTTCATGACAGATGGAAGTGGCGGAGGCTAGCTTCAAGATCCAAGCTTCAAATGAAGTGGGTGACCATATGACTTCAGTCAAAAGGGAAAAGAAGAGGGAAGTCCCCACATCGGTTTTTTTTTGGTGAAGTGAGATGGGGAAGTGGGGGTGGGCTGGAAGTGTCCAATCACCCACTTCGGGCCCAAAATCCGTTAAACAAACAAAAGGAATTAGGCTGGAAGTGGCCACTTCAAGCTTTTCAACCCAGGATGAAGTGAAACAAACGGCCCCAAAATATGCACTTGAAAAGTAAACCATCTCATTAAGGCTGTGTTTGATTGGCAACATGGAAAATGGGTGGAAAAGAAAATTTTTCCATGGAAAACCATGGAAAACGAACAAATAGACGTTTGGTTGGCATTATTTTCTAGCTAGAAAATCAAAAATTTTATATGAAAATCCTAATTTTGTTGTTTGATTGATTGTATTTTCATATAACCCCTTCTATTTTTCCCTGAAAAATTTCCCTAGAGTTGAGGCTAGAAAAATTTTCCCTTGTTTTGAGGGAAAATATTGTCACCTGACAACATCCATGGAAAATTTGGGCAAACAAACAGCCTATTTGGTTGAAAATGACCATGAAAAAATTTTTCCATAGAAAATTTAGGCAATCAAACACAGTCTAAATAATTTACAAAGACACATGCTTTATTATATAAGAAAGTACTCAATATCGCACATCTCCCAATGATTGCCTGCGGAAAACCTTATCAATGATTCTTTAATATATATTCCACTTGTAAAACCTTTCTTAGTAAGCAGCGCCATAGAAGCTCCACATCAAATAATTATCAATACCCCTAAATTGAAAAGAAAGGAGAACTTGATATATTTAAACAGTAAAAGTACATGGTTTTAAACCTCAATTTATATAGAGTAAAGACACAAATATATTTTTTTAGGCTTATGTATGTCCATGACTTGATTTGTCTACATTTCGTCAAAAAAAAATTACATGAAATGATTAAAATCAATGGTGAATGGTTGTGGAGATTAAGTTTTCCGTGTCTAATCCTTCCCTAATCACCATGGATTAAGATCAAGATTGGGTTGAATGGATTTAAAAAATGTTAATAGAAGTTAAGATTTTTCAACAAAATAGATTTAAAAACAATAAATTAAGATCATTGTAGTCAATGGAGATTTAAGATCTTTAAAAATAAATTTTGAAAACCAAGGAAATGTTAGTTCGGATTGAATTTTTCTACATGCTCCAATTGACCCGGAACCTAAAGGCCCCAAATCTGACATAACATATATTTTTTGTAAAAAAAAAAAAAAAATTGTTTGGTAACTTTTCACTGATCAAGCAAGGAATGATGCCCTAATGAAGTTATTCTAATGAAATGAAAAATTAGTCAGAGTTTTAGACAGCTAGACTCAACCTTTTTGAAATTTATTAGGATCCAGATACAAACCTGAACCTGCTTCCCAACTTTTGGGACCTTGCAAAACCTCCTCTGAAGCTGCCAACCCTCTCTTTCTTCTCGGTTCTCTCCTTCTCTCTTGGCTTTCAATGGCGCTGCTTCTCAAGAGGCTTGCTCGAGCTGCGCCTCTTGGTCTTGGGGGACAGCACACCAGTTGGAATCATGGCCGTCGGTTTCCTCTCGGTGCGACCGCTGCCATTTCCGGCGGAATCGCTCTCTATTGCTGCATCTCTTCTCCCACAATAGTAATCTTCATCACTGCTTTCATCTGTGTTTTTCTTTTTTTCAGTGATGATAGCATGCTTGCTAATCTTAAATTTGGTATGTTTGTGACCCATTTCTAGGCTTGTTGAGATGTTATTTTCTATTGATCTTGTTTAGCATCGAATCTGGCGTGGTTCATTTTGATGGTCATGGAATTTTATGTGCATGTTTAGTTTGTGAAATTTTGAAATTTTTATAGTGTTTGAGTTGTTTGGTATTGATGCGGTCTTGGTTGGTGATCTTAGGTGGTTTTTTATAGATATAATTGTTTTTTGCAAATTGATGGGTTTGTTATATTGATATTTTCATGCGTAAGTAATGTTTGCAGTGCCAGAACCTTGATTCCAAGCTAAGTTTTAGTTTTTTACTCTTGAAACGTGCATCTTTTACACTGTACTTGTTTTGATTTTGATAGGCTCAGATGGAGCAACAGATTGAAAACGGTCTTCCTGATGAAAGAGTTGGTAAATATTTTCACCTCATGTTAAGAGCTTGCCCATCATTGTGGAACATAATAGGTCATCTGATCCTGTAATTCACTAACAGCTCTTGATCCTGAAAAATGGTTGGAGTTCAAGTTACAAGATACTGCAAGAGTCAGCCATAACACTAAATTGTTCAGGTATACAATTTTCCCCATGAGTACGCGTAGGAAGATGTTTGTCTATAAGTTTTCTACTGATTGTATCATTTGTCTGTTTCTTATATCTTTTCATTATAGATTTTGGGTTTGCTATTACTCTGATGATTAGTGAGGGAATTTTATCTACACAATCTCCGTTCAGGGAATTCAACAACATGAGCTTCTGTGTTTGTTTCTGGGGAACGCAAGTATTTTGTCTTTAGCCACAACTTATATATGGATATAGATCTTGGTTTCATTGCAATGTACTTACTACTGCTTCCTGTCACACATGCTTGAGATAAGCTGTCCTATCTTTTTGATAGAATTCACATGGAAGTGAACCGGGTGACCTGTATAGGTACTTGGGGCTTATGGTTTGTTCTTCATTTAAGAAAGGGTATATACTATGTTAAGTACATGCTTTTCATTAGCTTCTCAGCAATGTTGGATTGTGTTAGGTTTTCTGTCATGGATGTACTTTGAAAATTATTTTGAAATTGGCAGGTTCTCATTTGATCCTGCAGCAAAGTTAGGACTTGATGTTGCTTCATGCATTATTACCAGGTATTTTTCTTCTCATCTGGTTCTATGTTCCAGACAAGAGGCTGTAGTTGATGTTAATGGGCATTATGCAACCAAGTAGGGGGTTAATGTCATTAGAGAATAGGTTTCATTATATCTTAAAATGATTCAGCATATCTGAACTGCATCTGCAGGATATTTTTTATTATGTTACTTGATTTGTGTTGTCTGTTTGATTGTCAATCTGTATTGCAAGCTCTCTGGTACAGTATGTTACTGTGAATTATAAAGAAACTTGTCTTAATGATTAATGCTTAGCATCTGCCTATTCAATTGATTCTAGAGCTCCATTTTGCAGGGCTGCTATTGGAGAGGAATCTGAAGGGAGAAGAAAATACGTCATTCGCCCGTAAGTGTATGCATATGTTAAAATTTTATAATACAATAATACTCTACTCTGATTGACCACAGCCAATTTGTCACATATTGCTTATGTTTGGAAATTTTGTATTGAAGTTGATTGAATTCATTGTAATATACATACTTATTATAGTTTCTTTGCCACATACCACGAATATTATTTTTCCTGTGGATCAATCAATACATTTTTCAGCATAGGCAAATTTATTCTTTGTTGGGCATTATCGTTCATATTCATTAGTGGTATATTAGTGATCTTATTGAATCATAAGTCATAAGATCATCAAGTCACAAGCGATTAAGTCCTTAACTTCAGTTTTCTTTGTAATGCGGCAACGTGTTCCTTTCTACCAGATTAAGTGGGTTTAGGTTTTTCTATATATCTGATGATGCATTCAGTATTTAGTTCTGTATCATTTTGAGTCTGAATGCTGTTTGTCCATGTCGAAACATTTTTCCACCTTCAAGTAATCCATTAAATGAAACGGATGATCCCAATGTAAAAACCTATACTTGATTAAAGAAATTACGCATATTATATTAAGTTAAAAAACACTATAACAATTGTTTTATATTTTAGGTACACTCCAATATCAGACCCAGATTCAACAGGTTATTTTGATTTGTTGATCAAGGTATGAATGAATTTTTGCTGTTATTTTGGCTTTTACCTAATTCCATCCTCGTATTCAGTTATGTTTCCTTTATTTTCTTCTTTCAAAGATAACTGGAGTCTTGTTATATTCATTTAGGACAGAGTAGTTATTTTTTTGTTGATCTTCAAAATAGTAATTCCAAATAATTCTTTCATATTACTTAAGGTTTTCCATATATGTTCATTTTGTTTCACATCGTGGTGCATACTTTTTTTCTGCTAAGTATCCTTCTTTATGTAGGTTTATCCTGAAGGAAAAATGAGCCAGCATCTGTCAAGTTTAAAGCCTGGTGATGTTTTGGAAGTCAAAGGGTACATTATTTTTCTGAATAATTTTCTTAGAGAACTGCCATTGTTATACAGGCATTCTCTTTCTCACTTGTGTTCCTTCTTTTCTTTGCTCTATCAGGCCAATTGAAAAGCTCAGATACGCCCCAAATATGAAAAAGCAAATTGGCATGGTGAGAAATAATACCAATTGATTTTATGCTTCAGATGGCGAAAAATTTCAGATGGTGAAAAATTTTATTTTTGATGTCTGATTCTTTTGACATTCCCAAATAAGTGGGTGTTACTTTGGATTGTAAATTTTGGAAGTAAATGTTTGCCTCCTCTCCTTGAAGTTTGTTTACCACCTATTGCTTGATACATTCAACATGAAGCAGATCCATCAAAAGGAGGAGGTCTTGAGCATTCAGTTTTCAACGATTTTTTTATCTCCCTAGTGTTTATGATCATCTAGAAATCACAAAAGTAAATGAAACATGCTTGTAAAAACAGGACCTGTATTATCCATGTTTGCCTTGGACTATTTCTCTAACAGACATGACTGGAATTCTTTCAATTTGTTTGTAATGCTCTAAAATCCCTAAAATTTCTTGAATGGCATCACTTATGCTGATAAATGCTTATTATGCCCACAATTTCTCAGATTGCTGGAGGGACAGGTATCACACCAATGCTCCAAGTCATCAAGGCTATTCTGAAGAATCCTGATGACAACACTCAGGTTCCCTTTGCCTTTACATTTTTGAGATACAAAACTCCAACTTGTCTTAGAGTGCGCTAGTATTCTTTTCATTGATCTTTTTTCTTTGTATACAACACATTCCATTGCTTGATTGCATCTAAATTTCTATTAAAAGGATAAATGAAATAATGTAGTTCACTCTGTTGCTCTCAGCTAGTCTATGTTTCTGAGTTTCATATACACAAATATCTCTGTAAAATTTGAAATTTATTGTGAGAACATCAATATATGCAATAATGCTAGAAACAACCTTTTCCTTTCACATATGTTCCTTTGTTTCTTGTGCTATGTTATTGAGAATTTTTGTTCCTATTGTATCATTATTTTCTTCAATGAAACAAGTTTTTGTTGCCTCTTTTACTGCTTATGATGAGTTTTCCATCTTTAGGTGTCACTAATTTATGCCAATGTATCACCCGATGATATATTGCTAAAAGGGGAGCTTGATAGACTCTCAGCCATCTATCCAAATCTAAAGGTTTGCATTATCTCTTTGTCAGCCTCTTGGAGTGTCTTATTTGCTAAACTCTTTTTTTATTTTGCCGATAAAAATTGCAGGTTTATTACACTGTTGATAACCCATCAAAGAATTGGAGAGGTGGTACTGGTTTTGTTTCAAAAGACATGATAGTGAGAGCCTTGCCTGGTCCAGCAGAAGACTCACTGATACTTGTATGTCAATACCTGCACTCTTTTTCTAAAAAACTTTCTGGAAATTTAGAGGTCAGAATTAGTTCAATAATGCCATTCTAGCTAAACTTGATCGCATATAAACTTTTTAGATATGCTATACTTGAATCATTCTCAATCAGCGTGGCCTTCTTGGAATCTTTTGGCATGATAAATTTGTAATATTATGTGCCTATCTTTGTCCGATTCTCATCTCAAGATGAATAAATTAGTAAACACCATTTAAGACAAACTTGGTTATCTCAACAGGTCTGTGGCCCGCCGGGAATGATGAAACACATATCAGGAGACAAGGCAAAAGATCGATCGCAAGGCGAGGTATCAAAAATAATATAATTCTAACCCAATAAAATGCTTATCAAGAAGATACAAAAAACATAGCAAATAGGAAACATCATGTTTGATTTTGGTTTATATTTTTGCAGCTCTCTGGCCTTCTCAAGGAACTTGGTTACACGGAAGAGATGGTATACAAATTTTAATGAATGGCTCATGAAGCACAAGGAATGGAAGTTCCACGCTTGATTTCTGTGAGTTTGATTTTTAGGTTAACAGGCCAATAAACTAGACTTCTGCTGAACCTTAACGAGAAAACAATGTCATCATATTTGCTTCTCAATAAAATTAACAAACTTTTTAATAATTATTGTATTAATCATAGGCTTTGGCTTACATTTGCCTCTTTTAAAATTTTCAATTTTGGGTTAATATCTTCGTAATTACATGGAAATCCTTCGAATATTCGTCTCTCGGAAATGTTCCTACTGTGTTCTTAGAAAATTTTTTTTATCAAAAACTGACCTTATGGTTCAAGAAATTATTTTTTTTATTGAAAAATATGTGGTGTTTCATCGATATAGATTTTAAGCATTTAGTTTTTTCAATGGTAAAAAACTAGATTTTTGAAACTCTTTCTACAGCCACTGTTTCATCTGACTTCTTTTCATTATTTCTTCATCAATGATGTATTTCTATGTTTTTATTTTCCTTATGTGGTAATCTATATTATATCATAAATCACAGTACCTAAAGGGCTATGAAAAATGAGAAGGTTAATTATATCATGGATCACATGACATAAAAAATATTGGCATATCAACAATAATGAGATGTATTTTGACTCATTGAAATCCATAGCCATTATCTGCCTTTTCACATATCATCCATCCATGTTGATCCACTTGTAAGACTCTCTTTAATCTAATTTTCTTATATTCTTATTTAAATGTGACTTACTTCTATGTATTTATTTATTTATTTTGACATTTTCGTCTAATTTATTGAGGCGATGAGTGATAACAGGAAATACTCTACAAGAAAATGTGCAGTATTTCCTGTTGAATACAAAAATGTCAAAATAGACAAGTGGTCTTCAAAAACTTTATTTTGATGAAGAGGGTTTCTCTATTTAATCTAAAAATATTAAATTTTAGGGTTTCTGCTCCATTCACAAAACCATTGGTATAAGTTTTGTTTCTAACCAACCCTTATGTTATATTTTTAATTTTCATTTGCTCAATCCTACTCCTTGTATGTATTTTTTTTTTTCTTTTTAATCTTTTTTCTCAATTCTTATGTTCATTCTCGATAATATTGAAGCTATATAAATGTTGTTAGCATTTTTGAAAGTTAAAATCTATAATTAACTTAGAATTTTATTGATATTCTCAAAATAATTGAACCAGTCTATAATTAATTATATTTTATTCACACTTTTAACATTTTTCATTTCAAATTTTCACTTTTTTTTTTAATTTTAAATTACAATTATCCACCTCCCTTTCAGTATTTTAACCAGTATCATTCAAATGAGAACCATCTAAATCAATATCCAAATTCGTGAAATCTCCGGCGCTTCTATTATGATACTAGATGGGTAAAGTTATTACTTGATCTACATTTTCATGTATAAATAAATAAATAAATAAATAGATATATCTTAAGACAAACTTAATAATTCATTTCAAAGTCTTGAGTTGCATCCAACTTTGACACCCATAATTTAGACATCAATCAAGTCAATTTCCTATAAATGTGATGATTATTTTTATAAAAGTCTATAAGACCCAATTGAGCCTTGTTTATTTAACCAAAAATTAAAAACAATCTGTAATCGTGATTCATTGGAATATTTTAAATTTGAAAAAGTCGTGCTTGTTGGGATTTAAAGGTTATTTTTATGAGTTATGATTTTTTTTTTTTTATCCTTTAGATTCAAGTAGTTAATGCTTCTATAAGTTTCGATTGTAATGGTGTTCAAGCAGTTATCAATAAAGAATTTGTAAGTCTTTTCTTTTTTTTTTTTTTTTTTTTTCTTATCAATAAAGAATTTGAGTAAGACGGGCTTCTATTAAAGATGGTCCAAATTGTGACACAAGTAAAAAAATACAGTAGTTTATGTGGAAGATGACGAGGACAAGGCAGTTGATTCCAAAACCATACTCTTTTGACGGTTACTTCAACTAACCAAGTGCCAGACTATCACACATGGTTTCTTGACACTGGTTGTACTAGTCATATCTGTGGCAAAAAGGACTTATTTACCTGGAAAGCGGACACGGAGGTAAGCGGTTCAGCATTTTTTATAGCTTAGCATAATTGCTCTATTCCCATGACAGGTTGTCGTTCCCCTCAAGCTGAGGCGGATATGATCGCTGAGGTAAAGGCCGTTGCGATTGCACTTCATGTGGCGTTCAGCAACCATCTTCTCACAAACTACCTCTTCTTGGATAATATTGAGCTTCATAAAATCCTCAAGTGTAATCAGCCCATCTGCGACTGGCGTCTTCACACGTGGATTCCACATGTCTAACTTTTACTATCTTCTCTCGATAATCTAAAGGTTCATATCATCCCTAGATCCTGGAACAAGCCTGCCTCTGCATTGGTTGTGTATAGTGTTAATATCCACGACCTCTGCCTCTTTCATTCTAGTAGCGACCTTCCTCGATGGTTGATGAAGGCTTTTACTAATTCTGGCTTCTCGGTTCGCTGATGTTCCTTTCTTATCGCTCAGTCTGTTTCTCTTTTTGTTCTTTTAGACTTCTATTTGTTTGTTTCGCTCTTTTGTTTTAA
The DNA here is from genome assembly GCA_902712375.1 of Dioscorea dumetorum. NCBI lineage: Eukaryota > Viridiplantae > Streptophyta > Magnoliopsida > Dioscoreales > Dioscoreaceae > Dioscorea > Dioscorea dumetorum. The sequence continues at coordinate 7,100,208 of CACTHL010000494.1, forward strand.
TAAATCAGCCTTCACCGGTTCTCTTTAAAAAAGAAAAAGAAAAAGGACTTATTTACAAATCTTGATGAATATATTAATACAACAATCAAATTTGCAGATTCTTATCAACTCAAAAATGGAGAAAACAAATATAGGTCAGATTTTTTTTTATGCGCTGGGAATGAAGACTAACTTGCTAAGTGTAGGTCAGCTGGTTCAAAAAGGCTATGAGATGATCCTTCCTGATGGAAAATTTTCCATTTGTGTTCAACAAGGTACTGCCATTCTTACAGCTCCTATGATTGCAAATGGAGTGGTGGAAATATATAAATCAAGATTGGTGGCAAAAGGATTTGAACAACATTCACGCTATGATTATCAAGAGGTGTTTGATCCAGTAACTCGAATGGAAAAAATCAGGCTTATGATTGTTGTAGCTGCACAAAATCATTGGAAAATCCATCAAATGAACGTAAAAATCAGAATTTCTTAACAGCCCACTTGAAGAAGAGGTGTTTGTCAAACAAGATAAAGTTTTCAAGCTAAGAAAAGCATTATATGATCTAAAAAAAGCTCCACAAGCCTAGAATAGGAACATTGATTCATTCTCCTTTGACAATGACTTTAGTAAATGCCCCTAAGAGCATGCCTCATATGTGAAGGTCAATAATTCTAGTGACGTTCTGATGGTATACTTATATGTTGATTATTTAATATTTACAAGTAACAATACAAGTATGAATTGAAATTTTTTAAGCAATCTATCATGAAGTAATTCGAGATGTCTGGTTTGGGCTTCCTGTCATATTTCCTTGGTGTTGAAGTAGTTCAATGAGATAATGGAATTTTTGTATCTCAAAAGAAATATGTTACTGACATCTTAAAAAAGTATCAAATGAATAGTTGCAATCCAGCAAAGGCTCCTGTGGAAGTTGCCACAAAGCTTACAAAGAAAAGAAAGGAGCCACCTATTGACTTCTATCTAGATACTTTAAGCAAATTGTAGTACGCTTAAGGCATCTCACTAGTAAAATGCCAAATATTTCTCATGGGATTGGGTTAGCAGATTCTTGGAGTCTCAGCATTAGTCCCATTTGCAAGTGGCCAAGCGTATTCTACATTATTTGAAGGGAACTTGTGAGTTTGGTTTGTTTTACACTTCCTCTGGTTATTTTTCACTTGAAGGAGTAAGCATATCGACATTCCATTCCATTTCTTTAGGGATTTGGTTGAAAAGACAAAAAGTTGAATTGAAGTTTTGCAAGAGTGAGGATCAGGTGGCAGATATTTTAATAAAGCCATTGAAGTTCGATATGTTTGAGAAGCTAAGGAAAATACTTGGGGTGTCTATGTTTACAGAATCAGAATTATAATGGGGAATGTTGGTGTGTAGTCTTCATTCATTGGGGTGTCTATGTTTACAGAATCCACTTATACGTTTTTAATTACTAAAATGTTTTATAAATTATATACCATTTTTAAATTTGAATGTTGTTTTAAAAAAAGAACATTACAATCAGTGGGACTATCTCATCAACTTATTTTCCAAGATTTGACTATCATATAGAAGTAGCACTCACCATTCTTTATAAAATTTAATTTGATTTTAAATATGTTATTTAAGTTATTATTATTTAGCCTAAGTTGAGTAAGGTGAATATAAACTTTTCAATAAAACAAATTCAAATACAAAATCTTAAAGAGCCAAGTGAATATCTCTTCCATATATTTACATAATTGGCTTCTTGGATAGATTTCCTGGGATGATTTGCCCAAAGGAGGTCGTATTTATCGAGGTTACTCAAAAAGGACATGGAAGTCCTTTTGCGAGCGCAAGTGGCAAATGACTAAGATGAGGATGAGAAAAATGGCAGGTAACTTTTTTGGGTGGTCACCAAACTTTGGTTGGATTTTTTTTGTGTCCAAACTTTAATTTGAATCAAAATAGTTACCCAACTTTGATTCCTTTTCACCAGCAAGTCCCTGATGAATTCTGGTTATTTCATGTTGATGTGGATGGCGGAGCTTATTACTCAGCCAATATACTGGAGGGTGTTTGCTAGGGTGGCATGTCCACGTCACCAGAGATGAGGCAACCCTGTTTGCCACATCGGCCTCGACGTCACAAGAAGAACCCTCATTCTCCCCACTGGTTTCTTCCCCCCTTCCCCCTTACCAGTGAGTAAACCTTCTCCACCACGTGTCACTGAAGCCCCTTTCATCCTCCAGAGATCATCACTGCAGCCGAGAAGGAAGACAAGTACTCGCGTCCTAGAAAGATCAAGAGTGTGGAGCTTCTTTAATTAAGGAAAAGAGGGTGAGGTTGTGATCATAACCAACAAAAGAAATAAACATCAGTGAAGATGGTCGTCTACTGGGAGATCCGGTGAGAAAGGGAAGAATCTCCGACTTACTATAAGTGCACTTTCCCATGACCCTAATTCAGCAATCATTTTGAGATTTTGGAATGGAGATTGAAGTAGAGTTAGCATTTGTTCAAATTAATCTCTGCTTTGCTTGATCAGCATAAGACTCACAAGCATTGTTGGATGTTCATCGGTGAGTGTAATATTTGATGTTGCTCACACTGTGGAGCCATAAAAATAATTAATTGTCTTGGTTTGTTTCATGTTGAACATGCTATGAAATATGTGTACTTGTTTTTTTAAGTCTGATGCTCAGATAAGGGACCACCCTAGGGACCACATTGAAAGAATGATAACAAAAAAATAGAAACAGAAATACTTGTTTTTTCCTATCTACAAGTGTACTTATCATCAAGTAGTTGATTTCAAAATTGAGATACCTACATGTTGAACATGTGTGGGTAGACTGTACAAAGTATATTTGTTTCTGATATTCAGCTTTAGAAGACACCATTGTCAAGCCCTAGCATTATATTATGTGATTGTCAGGCCTAACACACACAGAAAGTGCATCTCATTTCAATTACACAGTACATATGTTGTTCTAGTTTGAATTATTTTATTGCAATGTACTTAAAGTATTTGTCATTGATGTTTTACGTTTGAATATGTTTAAATTTTCTGACTAACAATTCTGACTTACTAGTGTATTCTGGCTAACTATAACACTTAGGATTATTAGAACAATAATGCTAGTTAGGTAGAGATATTATGACTCCATCAACTAGGGTTCGCTGACTTATTATCACACATTTATTTACAATACCCAATTCAGAATTATTCACAATAAGGTTGCATTACATGGTGGGTGAGGTTGAAGGAATAGTAGGGTACATAGACTATTGTTGTGCAGACCAAATGTCAAGGTTTTAGATTATGTCTATGGCAATAGGGTTTAGACATGATGTGAATAGATGTAGTGTCCGGTGGTTAGATATAGCTAGTGAAGTAGGAGGGCTCAAAGAAATAAAAAGTGACCTAGATGGCCTGCATATGGCAGTCTCTGTTAGAGCTACTAAGGAGGTGTATTTGTATGTCAAACTTGCAAATGATGCCAATGCTCAAGGGGCTGGACATGCTGGTCCCATTGATGAGGGTGCAGGGATAGATGATGAAGAAAATGTAGAAGATGCTGATTTAGAAAGTCTTTTACTTGGAAAGAAGGGTGAATGGACAACAGATAAAAGCGATGAAGAGTTCCATGATTCTGACTATAGTCTGAATGGAGAGTCAGATGAGGAGAATGTGGACAAACATGCAAATGCTATAGTTGTTATACAAGTGGGAGATTTACCAGGAGGGAAAAGGGATGATGCTGATGTAGAGTCAGACTATGGTAGGTCTGAAGAGTTGGAATCCTGTTCATCTACAGATGAAGAGGAATTAATTCCTAGTGGCCCTAAATATTCTGAATTTAACAATAAAACTGATATGAAAAACCCCTATTTTAAGATTGACATAAAGTTTAGGAGTTTCAAACAATTTAAAGAGGTTGTGAGGAACTATGGCATAAAGAATAGGCATGTGATGAATTTCAAGCCAAACAACCAAAAGAAATGCAAAGCTTATTGTAAGAAAGGTTGTCCTTTCTACTTATGGACTTCACCCATAGTTAAAGGATAGGAGCACAATTCAGATCAAGGCTGGGGTTTTGGAACATGAGTGTGCAAGAGACCATGTGAACATACATGTTAATGCAAAATGGATTGCAAGTGCTTACTTGGAGCAATTCAGAGCAGACCCTACCTGGAAAATTGTTGGCATTATACAAGCAGTCAAGAGCAACCAGGAAATTGACATTAGTAGACTCAAAGCTTATAGGGCCAAGTGTATTGCACAAAGGTAACTTAGTTTGATTTATTTATTGACTTCTTTATTTTTTGGTTTGTATCCTTCATCTTCCGACGTGATTCCATCACATTATACATGGCAGCTAACCATGTTTCTTATTTTTTTCCTTTCATTGGGTAATTCTTATGGTCACAAGGCTCATAGATGGTGATGAAGAGTCACATATGGTAAGGATGTTTGATTACAGGATGGAGTTGATGAAGACCCACCCTGGCTCAACCATAATTGTGGAATGTGATTATGGAAAGAAATTTGATTGGCTGTATGTGTGCCTTTCTGCACTAAGATCAGGTTTCCTGTCAGGTTGCAGGAAATTAATTTCACTGGATGGGTGTTTCTTGAAAGGGTTATATGAAGGTCAATTACTATGTGTTATTGGGATAGATGCAAATGATTGCATCTATCTCATTTCTTGGGCTATGGTGAACAAGAAAAACAAGGCTAATTGGAAGAGGTTCCTATAGGTTCTGATTTAGGATCCATCTACTTTAATATGTAACCTAGTGGTATGTGTAGAGAAAATAATACAAGTGTACACAATTTTGCAAGTTCTGGCACAAAATCTCAACATCTCTGATGATAAACAATGGGCTTTCATGACAGACAGACATAAAGTGAGTTAATTCCTAGGGCATTTAATTCTTTATATGTTTATTACATCTTGATCTAAATTGTGTTTTGCTTAAACATCTTTCTCCTTCTTCCTTAACATTGTCATGTGTGCTGTTGTGTGCATACTACATATAAATTTTTTTGTCATAGGGTTTAATGCCACAATAGCAAAATTGTTCCCCCATAGTGAGCATAGGTATTCTATTAGACATATTCAGACAAACGTTAGGAAGAGTTTTAGGGGCAAAGCACTTAAGAACCAGTTGTGGGCACGTGCTAAGGCCAACAACATACCTGCGTTTGAGAAAGAAATACAAATTATGAAAGAATTGTCTATGGGAGCATATGAGTACATAGAAAAAATTGAACCCAAACACTGGAGTAAGTCACACTTTCAAACCAAGTTTAAATGTGACATGCTATTAAACAATCTTTGTGAGTATTTTAATAGTCACATTTTAGAAGCTAGGATTAAGGGGGTCATCACAATGAATGAGATGATTAGAACACAATTGATGAAAAGAATTCAGAAAAGAAGAGATGCCATAAAGAAAGTGACTTCAGTGCATTGCCCTAGGATAGTTAAAAAACTTGAAAAATGTAAACAAATGAGCTGGTTCTATACCACCATATGGTCAGGTTGAGACAAATATGAAGTTGTTTGACTTGATGGTCAATTTGTGGTTGATAAAAAGAAATGCAGATGGAGTTGTAGGAAATGGCAGTTAAATGGGGTGCCATATGCCCATGCAATCTCAGTTCTCTATTATAACAAAAAAAAACATGAGAATTATTTAGATGCATGTTACAAAGTGAGCACCTTCATGGAAATATATAGCCATATACTAAATCCAACCCTTGACAAAGATTAATGGCCAAAAAGTGATAAAGATCCTATCATCCCACCTGAACCAATAAATAACAGAAGGGGCAGGAAAACTTTACTTAGCAGAAAGGAAGATGGGGAAAATGTTGCCTTCACAGGTGCCAAGGTTAGCAAGAAAGGTGTCAGTATGACATGCAGCTTGTGTGGTGCAACAGGACACAATAAAAGATACCATGGAGTTTAGGTTCATGCACACCTAATCTTATCAGTTATGAAGTTAATTTGTTTGTCTCATCACCTTATCTTCCTTGTATTACAGAGAAACAAAACTAATTCAAGTGGTGGAATACATGAAGAACCAACTGACACTGGCCATACTACTACAGCTGAGCAACCTGCAATGGTAAGTTGATTTCCTTGTTGTTAGAAATATTATCCATTTTAAATTGGTGCCACACAAATTGACTATAAATTGAAATTGGGAAGGATGACACTTTGGGAACAAACTCTTCAAATAAGGAGGACTTAACAAGGCAACATGGAGTGATAGAGGTGAATACTACAACCATCAATTTTTACTAAAAGAATTTTTATTATGCATGCTAACAAATGTACTTGTGCTGAATTTCACGCTGTCATTGTTTTAATTATTCTATGGTGCCTATTATTTACAGATTGCTACAGTACCTGTCTAAAGCACCTATGAAGCAACATGCCCAGAACAAGTTCTAGATGACCCTTCACCACAGGTTAAGGATGCTGAAATGCACAGACACTACACACACCCTTCTTTGTGTGTAATTTATTTATGTAGTTTGTTACCATTTTGGCTGAGTTCCTATATTTTTTTTTTCTTTGTCCATAGCTTTCATGTAGAAACAATGCACAGAGAGACACATTCAAGTTATTTGATGATGCAAGAATCAAAGAGTGGCAAGGGAAGGAAACAAGGCCAAATAGAAAACAAAGATAGGGTACAATGGCTTAGCATTAAGTAAATCCAACCACTAGATCAAATAGGGGAGAAGGGAGACAAACAAGGTCAAAGACAACGGGTGGCAGAGAATGTAACAGGGTAGGAGATGCTGACAAGAGGAGAAGAGTGTGGGTGCCCCCATGAGTTGGAGCCCCAACCAATGCATCTGACCCAAACAAAAGAGCAATTTGATTAGGAGTCTTTTTACTGTTGTTGAAATTTTTTTGAGACACTTCCTCAGATGTTTGAAGGGTTTTTTTTCCTTTTTTTTTTTAACAATGATTGAGTGAAACTGTAGCTTTGCCAAATTTGCAATCATTAATCAATTTTGTACATCTTTGGGATTTATGTAGTGTCAATGTCTGTGTTAAATTTTTTGTATGTCTTGAACATTATACTCCTCTCAAAGTATTGGTTTAATGTATATTGACTCTAGAGCTACAGTTTCTAGTTGCAGCTTTGCTTTAGTAATTATGTTACCATCATGTTACCAACTTTGCTGCAGTTGAATCAAGTGACCAAAATTTGCAGATCATGTGAGACTAACTACCATATATTGAAATATAATCACCATTTTGCCAATTCCTAATTAACCTGAGGATAAATTAAGAAAAAATTAAAGAACCGATGCCTTCAATTTTTCTTTTCAGCAAAATAGCTTTAGCAGCATTCAAAACACTTTTATCATTTCTCACTATTGCCACCCACAATTCACCTAACTTACAAGCATGAGATAAAATATATGCCCATCTGCAACCATGGAAAAGAATATAATTGAGAAGGGAAAAAAAACTTACACTGATCACTAAAATAATACAAGCATAATTAAGTAATAACCACATAATACAAGCACAATAGACCACCAATTACAGGTAATTGCCACTAATTACTAAAACATTTTACATTGATTAGTAAATGAATACAAGCATTCAAAACACTTTCTTGGTAATTGCCAAATAATACAAACATAGCAGACCACTAAGGATTACAATACTAATTGTCTTTGAACATTAAGTTCCATTTGCCGTTGAGCACTCGCCGGCGACACCAAACCATATGCCTTCCTTCTGCCACTCATTTTTCCTCGTTTGAATGGGCAAGAGCAAGCCCACCCTCCCGTAATGGAATATATGAACTTGTCTTCCTTCTCGGCTGCAACGATGGTCTCTGGAGGATGAAAGGGGCTTCGGTGACAAGTGGTGGAAAATGTTCACCCACCGGTGGAGGGGAACGGGGAAGAAATCAGTGGGGAAAAAAGGGGTTTTCTAGTGACATGGAGGCTGATGTGGCAAGCAGGGCTGCCTCATCATAGTCTGGTGACGTGAACACGCCACCCTATCAAACACCCTCAAGTGCATTGGCTAAGTAATAAGCTCCGCCATCCACATCAGCATAAAATAACCGGAATCAATCGGTGACCTACCTGTGAAAAGGAATCAAAATTGGGTAACTATTTTAATTCAAATTAAAGTTTGGACCCCAAAAAGAAACCCGACCAAAGTTTGGTGACCACCCAAAAAATTAACCTGAAAAGTGGCAGCATCAAAGATGCTGAAGGTGATGAGACTAGTGACTGGTGAATGCAAAATAGAGTAGTGGTAAGAGCCAAGAAGGTGGCCATAGAGAGAAAGGTTGGCAATGGAAGAATGCCCATAAATGGAGAAAAGTAGAGGGATGGTGCCGAAGAGCTAGTTGTAAAAGAGATTAAGAGTGACAAAGTAAGAAAGCAATTGTAAAACGAAAGGGGGAGATGATTAAAGATGGAGTTCAAGAAGAGATTTAGGTTTAGAACGAGGAACAAAGAAGAAGTTCATAGGAGAAAGTGCCAAAATGTGACATGGAAGGGAGGAAAAAAGAGATGACATAGTTCCTGCAAGTTCTTTTCTCTCATACTATCCTTCCCCAAATCATGAATGAGACAATAGGCCTAGATGAGGTTGCCTTCACTAGAGTTACTGAAAAGGGACATGGGTGTTTTTATTTTAACCTCTAGTGCTAAATGATGAAGAAGAAGAGTGGAGAAGTTGCAACACCAAAGACATTAATGGAAATGTTGATGGTTATGATCAGATTTGGTGTTTTTGAGAAGACGGTGGTAGGAACAAAGAAGATGGCAACAAATAGAAGGGTTATTAGCAAAGAAAGAGCCATAGGAGATGGCGAGAGATGAAAGAATATTACCAAGGAGTTGGTTAGAGGGAAGATCAAGGTAACCAAACAAGAGAGCCTGTCTTAAAGGGAAAGGAGAGATCATCAAAGATGGTTATCTTTCATCATTATCTTGGAATAACCAACAAAACTATGTTATCTCTCTTTTCCCTTTTCCAAGTCACTTTCCAATATCTTCTCGTTTTGATTTCTACCTCTTCTCCTTTCACAAAACCCAAGATCTCTTTTTCAACTCCATCTCTTATAATCTCCCTTTTGCTTTTTATGACTGCCTCTTATATTTGGTCACCCTTGATATCTATTCGATCCACTTCTATGGTGCTATCCTCCATCTTTCCCCATCTCTGACAACTATTTCTTTGCTAAAAACCCTTCTCTCTGTAGCTACCCTCTCTTTTTGTGCCATTACCCTCTCATATCTATCAGCCTCATCATTATTATTCCCTTTAGCATCTGCGGCGTGGCTACTTCTCTCCTATCTTTGTTATCTAGCACTGAAACTTTAAGAAAAAAATCTCCACATATCCCTTTCTAGCGGCTTTTGCGAAGGCAACCTTTTTTGGGCTAATATCTATTTGCTTATTATATAAGAGAGAGAGAGAGAAACTTCTATTTTATTATTTGTTTTTTCAATGAGAAAGGATAACATGGATGGTTGACATTTTACAAACTTGGCATTTACTTCATTTTGAAAAGCAATTGGGAAGCATATTACATAAATATATTATTACTCACAGACAAACATTAGTTTGGCTTTTCTTTTTTTTTTTAAATTACAAATTAAAACTCATTGAATTTTTGAAAAAAAACTATGTAGGGATTTGATCATAAATGAAAGTAAATTAACCCAATTGACCTTATTACATAAGCCGACAATAACTATGCACCACCTATGTCTGTGTGTTTTCAAGAGGATTCAAGACATGTCAAATTAAATGTGTTTTGAATGTAGCTTGTAATTGGGTTTCTTGTCTGTCTATTTTGTTTTTTTATATTTAAAGTGAGTGATGTATTAGTATATAAATATTTTCTAATAATCAATTTATTTTTCAACTATGAAATAGCTCCTTTTCTTATCAACTTATGATTTAGCCTTAATAGGCACATCGTTTCTTTTTTTTAAATTCAATAACTACTCATGCTTTGTTTTTGAAGGAATATTTTTGTTGGGTCATATTAACAAGGTAAAACAAATAATTCATAGGTGAATTTCAATTATAAGAAATCTAAAAGTAAGTTTAAGAAAATTATGGGCTTTGATAATTCTTGGGGATTGCCCATAAAATTAAAAATATTCACAAAAATACTACTCCTTTCAGATTGTTTTTATGATAATTCATTCAAATGCATTACTGCTTAACTTATTAGGAAAACCTTTAATAGAGACCTTAAGAAAAATTACTTATTCTCTAAATGATTCAAACTAGCACTAAAAAATAAAAAATTATAAATCCACCTATCATTCTTTCTTTGAAAGCTAATCATATTAAGGGCCTATTTGGATTGATTTCTTTCTTAAAAAAAACATTATATATATGATATCTTATCAAAACATAGAAATAGCAGAAATATTTCTAAAATTTATTTCAAAGGAAAACTTTGAAAGTACTCTTTATGATAATTAATCCAAATGCATTTGGATGAATTATAAATTTATTCTTAGTATAGAAAGTACTCTTTATGATAATTCATCCAAATGCATAACTGTGTAACTTATTTGGAAAACTTTTAATAGAGATCTTAAGAAAAATTACTTATTCCTTAAATGATTCAAACTAGCACTACAAAAAAAAAAAAAAAAAAAAATCTAAATCCACCTATTTTAGATGAGGATATCCCATGCTCAATGGTGGAGATAAAAATGAACAAGAAAACATGGATATGTATTATTTTTGTATTTGTTTGTATATACTTTTTAAAAAGATATAAGGTTTAAGGTTACATAATATATGAGAAAGGCGAGGGCGAAGGACGAAGGGCGTGGGCGAGGGTGGTTTACTTGAGAGTCATCTGGATATCAAGTGAGATTGAACCCTATAGGTTTCAAGGAGTTCAGAAACTAATTCAAGAAATTCAAAGGTCAAGATGTCTCGTAATCAATCTCAATATCACATGCAGACTTCGGTAAAGTATCACTACAAAGTTTCGCCACCTAAAGATGCCACTTGGAATTATTTTAGGCAAAGGGTGATATGAAGTCAATCACAAGCTCCGGATCTACCTCCAATTGTACTTCACGAAGTCCTCCCTTTCATGCAAGCATCAAACCCATTCAACTTCTATTTATACGGTTCTTTTATTTATTTAATTATATAAATTGTTTAATTTATTTTATAATAAAAATTATTAAAATAATTAAAATCGAAAAATCAAAGAAAACTATAAAATTAGTTGACATATAATTTAGTCATATAATTAATAGTTATTTATTAATAAACACATGCTTTTCTACAATCAAATCAAAACAAGCCCTACATTGGGCTAAGGCCCAGGAACCCTACGAGCTATGGTGCATATAAATAAACATGAGTGGTTTTGGAGAAGTGAAACCTACGTCTCTTTCCCTCTAACTTTGCTTGGATGGAAGTATAAAAATGTTTCATAAAGTAAAGTAAAATATGGCAATAGGAGGTAAAAGGAAATTTTAAACTCTTTCCTCTTAGAACAAGGTAAGGTAAATGGAGGGTTTGAAACTTTGTTGTGTTTGGTTTGAAAGTTATTGGAAGTAAAGTTATATAGTAATATTACTAAATTACCCTTAGAATAAAAGACAAAATTATATTTTTGTTTACTAAATTGCATTAAACTTACATAATTCTCTCCATTATTTATATAAATCTCTCCCTTGATTATTATAAGATTTCATTTTGTGGAATGAAATTAATTAATTAATATCATTGCTAGATTAATTAATATTACTATATAGTTTGACAATATTAACTACCAACTAATAAATTCGTGATATTTTTTAAACAAATAAAATAAAATAAAATAACCCTGGAATTTTTTTAAAATATAAGGGGTATTTTGTTCAAAAATATAAGTTCCTCCAAACCTCTCCAACCTACCACTTGAGAGGGTATTTTGAGTAATTTTAAAACCTCCGTTTAACCCCCTAAATACTTACCTCTCTCAAAAACTCTCCCCCAATAGGTTTTTAAAAACCCTTTATTGTACCTTACGTACATCTACCTCCAACCATGTAGACTATAAATGATCAAAGGAGATGTAAGGTCATCAATGGCTCTTTGATCTACCTCCATGGACAATGATGAGCAGAGAATCGATTGCCTTTTTTCATCGCATCCCCTCCAACTTGTGACAAGGTTTGTTTTTGATCGTTCCATCACTGTCAGCTTTTTATCTTTTATTTTGTTTGTTGAGTTGTTTATTCTTTGTTTCCTTTGATTGATTGTCATTGAGTCTTTAATGGTTTTTCTTGTTATTTTGGGGGTTTTCTGGATATAGATTCTATAATTTCTTGTGTTTCTTTGGTTTAGGATTTTTGCTTTCTCGAGTTGCTTATGCGATCTTCGGCTTCGGTGGTGAGATTTTGAATTTTAGATATGTTTTTTGTTGGGAAGTTTTTGTTCCCTTGATTTTTCTGACTTTTTGTTTTTGGTTTGTGAGAGGCTTTGCACTTGGTAATGATGTTTTTGTTTTCGTGCGAGGAGATCAACAGGAATTGATCAATCTTTGAGATGCCTTTTTGAGATTGAATGTTTTTGTTTCCTTTTATTGTGAATTGGATGATGACGTTGTACAGCTTCAGGGTCACTTTTATTAATGTTGATATCAAAACTGTTATCATGAATTTCCTTCAAGAATATGATCATCCATGCGAAAAACTCTATTTTCTAAATCTTGCAACTAATATTGAACTCCATTAGATTGAGAAATCTTTCCTAGGTTGCGTGTGTGTGATTAGAATTAGCCGGGAATCTTTATAAGCCTCTTTAATTCATTTATTTTGATTATTGCAATAAGTTAATGGATGATATGCTCATTTCCTTATTCTTTCTTAGGGTAGTGTATGTGAGTTTCGTCATAGAGATTACCATACTCAATCCAAGAAAGTTGGTATTGGATGAAAGGGACCTGTGCATTTTGACATCCAGTGAGTCTTTAACTCTCTAAAATTCAAATTTTTTTGTGATTAAAGTGATTAACTAGTTTTCACTTCCAGGCTACGAAAAGTTATTGATATCAATGTTTTTTTTTACAACTTGCTTGAGATATCAATTTTGGTCAAAGAGCTTTAGGTTTGTTTCCACTAAAGGCTTGGCTTGGATGGAGGTATAAGAAGGTTTTATAAAGTAAGGTAAAGTATGGAAATGGAAGCTAAAAAGAAGTTTTAAATCCTTCTTTACTTGGGGCAAAGTCAGGTAAATAGGGGTTTTGAAACTTTGTTGTGTTTGGTTTGAAGGTAATTTGAGGTAATGTTATATGCTAATTTTACTAAATTACCTTTAGGATAAAAGACAAAGTTATAACTTCGTTTACTAAATTACATGAAACTTACATAATTATCTCTACTGTTTACGTAACTCTCTCATTTGATTATTATAAGATTTCATTTTATAGAATGAAATTAATTAATTAATATTATTATTTAATTAATTAATATTACTATATAGTTTGACAATAATAACTATCAACTAATAAATGCTTGATATTTTTTAAAACAAATAAAATAAATTAACTTATGATAAAATAAACATTAATGATTTTTATAAAACCATGAAATCTTTATGAAGTATAGGGGTATTTTGGTTCATAAAAAACATAAATTCCCCCAAAGTGTTTCAAACTCACCATTTTGGAGAGTTGAGAAATGGGAGTTAAATGGAGGTTTTAAAACCTCCATCTAGCCCCTAAACCTTTATCTTCCATGCATCTATCTTCAACTAAACATAAGTTTTTAAAAACCCTTACCTTACCTTGCCTCTATCTACCTCCAACCAAGCAGACCCTAATGGTTTGCTTGGATGAGGTGAAGAAAAGTTTTGTAAAGTAGGATAAAATAGGGTAAAATAAGGTAAAGTAAGGTAAAATGAGGTTTAAGTTAAATTTTGTTTGGATTGAAGGTAAAGTAAATGGAGGTTATCGAACATTGTAGTATCCGGATTGAAGGCCATAGAAAGTAAAGTTTTATATGAATATTATTAAAATGCCTTTGAAGCTATAAATTGTATTTTATGCTAATTTTACACATATAATATTATTTTTGTAAATTAAAAGTTCCTATTCGACAATTTATAATATTTTACTATTTTATTACAAAATAGAACTATACATATTATTACTTTACAAAACATATTCATAAAAACCCTACAAAATTACATACAATAAGAAATGAAAACACGCACCAACATAACAAAATAATGAAAAAATTGGTTGCAGCCATCAACATCACAACACTCTCCATAACAAAACAAAGAAGAAAACACAAACCAATAAGAAACAACAACAACAACAACAACAACAACATCCTTTCACTATTTTTTTTAGTGGATGTAAAAACCCAAAACAATTATGAAGCATTATTTATAAAAAAAAAACTAAAGTAAAAAAAAAATGAAGCATAGTCATTTCCAACAAAGAACATGATCCCATAGACATCACTAATTTCATCTTAATGTTCGAATAAAAAACATCTACCAGATTCTTGCAACATATTAGCATTCCAACATTGAAAGTCAAACAACTTCAACATAAACAACTTTTCCAAAAAATTGAAAACATAATGCAACACCATCTCTAAAAAGTAATATTGTTTATAAGTAACATATTTCAATAAAGTTCCATTGTTGCTTTTGGGTAGCCTTGTACAATTTGTCCTCCATGTTTAGTCAACCTATGCATAGGAAATACATGTTTATAAGATTTAATTTTGTTTAGAACCCCAAAGATAATATGTTTAGTACCCCAATATTTTGTTTAGCCTGCAAAAGTAACCAAAGCATGCATAAGCTTACATAAATATACTCCAAATTATTCAATGTTTGCAATGAAGAGAATGTTAACCTTTCACTTGATTCATGTAGGTCATCGCCATAACCCGACCAATTCAACAATGGAGGCTAATGTTCCTCGACTGGACATCTAATCAAACCTTCGAAAACCTTGGGATCTTTAATGAGGAACATGTAAGCTTTGATCAAAATAGGATGTGAGGTCCCTAAATCTTTAAGCATGCCCCACACATCATAATCCTTCATAGGATCAGTAGTAGATACTTGAGCTAAGATATTGGTTGATTGAAGAATAGCATCAGCTGTGGAAGTTCGATTTTTTCCACTTCTCTTGTGCTTTATTTCCTAAGAAAACTTTATGTGGTTAAGTTTGTCAAGTGTTCTTTCGTATTGGGATCTTAATTAAGGTCCATTTGATAGAGAAAAAGGAGGAGGAAAAACTTTTGGGAAAGTGTAAGCAAGGCCGGAGACTTGAGGCACTTGATGTGCTGCAAGACCTCAAAAACAGGGGGCCTTGCGGCCTCCCTTGCGCCCGCAAGGGAGGCCGTGAGGATGCCAGCGTTTTCCTGCCTATTTAAACACCTTTTAAACCCTCTAGAGTCTTCATAAGACTTATTTTCCCTCTCTTTTTCCCCTCTTCTTGAACCATTATTCCCTCCTCTCTTAGATCATCATTCTTGGCCTCCAAGAAAGAAGAGAAACAATGATCTCTTCTCCTCCTCCATTGGTGAAGGTTTCTTCTAGCGCTAGGTGAAGCTTGGAGATGAGTTCCTCTTCTTCAATTTCTTATTCTTGATGCCAATTCTTCTTTGATTGATGATGGAAAAGCATGGATCTAGTGTGTATCTAAAGTTTAGAAGGAATTTGAGTTGTGAAATCATGTTTTGGTGAAGAATGAGGGATATCCATCACCTCTAAACCTATAATCTTTGTAGCATCAAACCCAATTGGAATCTTCTTGATTTTCTTATGATCTTGAGGGTTGTGAGGATTTCATCCTTGTTAACTCTTCTAGTTAGAGCGTTAGCAAACCCTAGAAGAAATGAAATCCCATCTTGATCATTCTTTTCCTCTTGTTACTTTGGGTTATTGTGATTGATTCCTAATTTTCTTGGATGTTTAATTGCTTCCAAGGGCTGGAACTTCAAGCAAGGGTAAAGAACGAGTTGACATTTAACCCGGAGGGTTTGATCTCACCAAGTTTGTGAGTGTGATCTATTAATTGATGAGCTACGATCATATTTGTTTGAATACCCAATAATGTATGTTTTTGAATGATGATTTTCTTGTTTTCAAAAGACTCTTGAAATGATTTCTATGAAACCTAGAAAACATGATGATTTATGATTTGGTTTATTTTTTTTTAACATTGTTAAGATTTTTCATATTTTTTGTGGGCTGGACACCCTATGATTTGAAATACATGTTTTTTAAGATTTGTGTCTTTAGAGGCTTGATGTTCTTGATATAATGACCCAAGAAGGGACGATATGAATCAAAATGAATTTTCTTTGTGATGATGCCATATTTGAAACATATTTTTAAAGAATACTCTTATATGATGTTCTTGATGAAAATCCGTATCATTGATGATGTTTTACTCGAGTATTCACTCTTGGATTGAGAGTTACATTTTTTGAGAACTTGTGATCTCTTGATGAGATATATGTTATCATATTGATGTTTACATGTGAGCCTACGGGCCGATGGATATCCGAATGTTTGATGGTGACATGGGGGGATCCCCAGTACCTACTGCAGTATGGATAAAGTTTCCACATACCGACCTAGTTGGGGTGGTTTGGAGTTCTCGGCCGAATATCGCCCTTTGAGGGGGCGCGTAGAGAGCCTGAAAGGTGTGGGTTGGGTGCCCGGAGTCACCACATCGGTTCCCCAATAGCCAACACCAAGATACACTTATTGTGGTGGCTCCTGAACTAACCACAGCCATGGTTAGTGATGGAGGGTTTTTGGAGGCTATTATTGAAACTATCGATACTAGATTTACTTCATGTGTTGCCCTATAAATCCTTGAATCGATGAGTTTGTTTTTAAAGAAGTATCTTAAACTTGGACTTCAGATTTGCACCATTTTATGAATAATTTCCAAAATTTTTATTGATGCATTTCTTTGAGAAAGTTAAGAAGCGTCCTATATTGAATTTTGTATTCAAAGTATCTTTCATGTTAATGATTATTAAAGATGTATTATTGGCATTGTATTTTCTTTATGCATGTGTGAAGTATAGCTCCATGTTCAACCCCTCACTGAGTAGCCTAGTTACTCATCCCCTCTTCTTATTATTTTCTTTTTAGGTGTTAGCACAGCAACAGGGTGAAGCGTAAAGTGCTTGACAAAGTTTTTGTTGCATTTATGAGGTAAACAGCAGTAGAGACAGCCTCAACCCAGAAGTGAGGGGAACATGAGAGGCAATGAGAAGAGTACGAGCGGTCTCAAGAATATGACGATGTTTCTTTTATGCAGTGCCATTCTGAGCATGGGCACCATGACAAGAAAGCTGAGGGAGAGTGCCATGGGAGGCAAGAAGCTCACGAAACTCATGAGAAAGATACTCCCCACCTGAATCAGAACGGAAAGTACGAATGGTGGCAGAAAACTGGGTGCGCACCATACTAGAGAAATCAACATAAACCTTATAAAACTCGGAACGAGAACGCAAAAAATAAATCCAAGTGTAACGTGAAAAATCATCAACAAAAATAACATAATAACGATGTCCACCTTTGGAGACAAACGGGGCAGGGCCCCAAACATCCGAATGAACTAATTCAAACGGAGAAACAGATTTAGACACACTCGAAGGATAAGGGAGTTGTAGCTGTTTGCCAAGCTTACAACCCGAACAAGAATGCGAACTATCAACTGAAACACGACCTAAAACGCCTTGATGAATAAGAGAAGACAGACGAGAACCACGAGCTTGACCAAGACGATGATGCCACTGATGGAAACGAACAGAAGAAAAACAATGAACAGATGCAGCTGGTAACGTAGAGGAGGACGGAAGGCAAAGATGATCAAGCACATACACCCCACTATGGCGATGGTCAGCTCCAATGAGGGTCCCTGTAAGACGATCCTGCACACGACAACCAAACTCATCAAAAATAACAAGATAGCCAAGAGAAGCAAGCTGGCTAGCAGAAATAAGATTCATGGAGAGCTGGGGGTACAAAAGCAACATCAGGAATATGAAAATGAGTGGTGTGTAAGATGCCACGACTAGGGACAGGAAGGGTTGTACCATTAGCGATAATAACACGAAGATCAGAAGAAAGGGGGTGAAGAGAGTGAAGGTGGGTAGCATCATAGGTCATATGAAAAGAAGCTCCAGAGTCAAGCAACCAAGAGGATGAAGAAATACCTGTAGGGGCAGAGGCTACTGATGGATGAGTGGAGACGTCTCATGCATCCTGACTAAGTACTGGGGCCGAAGAGGGAGAAATCTGACTCCAGGAAAGCTGCTGAAACTGCTCAGTAGATAACAAACCACCCTGTGGTGCTGAGGGTGGGGTGGGGGCTGTGCGCTGCTGTGCTGTCAGCTGAGCCCGCTGTAGCTTGCGACACTCAGTACGAACATGGGCAAGAGCATGGATGTAATGACACCGAACTGACCGTCGATGGCGGGCACTAGAAACTGGTCCCTGAGACTGAGAAAGAGGACGGACAGGAACGCTAAGACCATGAGATGTCAGCAAAGGAGCAGTAGTCGGCACTGGGTTTTGCTGGGGAGCAGCAAGAACAGAGTGAGGAGCAGCAGGTGGTGGAACCACATCTAACGACCGAAGACGGGTCTCCTCAGCAAGCACATAAGCCAGAGTATCAGTAGCAGACGGAGGTGTAACTCGGTGAAGTAGCTGAGCACGAAGGGCCTCGAACTCAGGCCGAAGACGCATGAGAAACTCATAAATGCGAAGATAATCGCGATCCTGAGAAATGGCAACACACTGGGCACAGGTCAGAGAAGGAGAGGGAGTCATCTCATCACACTGACGCCATAAGTCACTGAGTACGGCAAAGAAATCCGAGACAAAGTGCTCACACTGATAGGTTGAGGTGATAGTCTGCAGCAAGGAATAGCGCAATGCCAGACTAGAAGGAAGATAGAGTGCGCGCAGATGATCCCAAATCGCCTTGGCCGTAGAAAAATCACAAACATCCAAGCGAATAGGAAGCTCACAAGACTGACAGATGATAGCAATGGTACAAGCATCATCTTCAGTCCACTTGAGCAAGTCAGAAGACAGGAAAGAGGACGCACCGGTAACTGTAGACGAAGAGGAGCTAGAAGAGGCGTCAGTAGAAGAAACCGGAGGCGGACGGGTACCATCAACATGACCCCAAAGATTAAGTCCGCGAAGAAGCACACGTAGAGTTTAAGACCATGCTTTATAATTCTTGCCATTAAGCATGATGTCTGCCTTTTGTAGGTAAGAGACCTGAGCAGAAGCCATGGAATCCCTGCACAAAATACGAGGCACGGGCACAAGGTGCACAGGAGCCGAGGGCGGCCAGAGCGCGCGAAGGCCAAGGGCGACATGCAGGGCCGCGTGCGCGCGGGGCCGAAGGCGGCGCGCGAGTCGCGGGCGCGCAGAGGCCAAGGGCGGCCGGCGCACGCGGAGGCCGAGAGCGGCACGCGGGGCCGCGTGCATGCGAGAGCCGAGGGCGGCACGCGGGGCCGCGTGCGCGCGGGGCCGTGGGCGCGCGGGAACCTAGGGCGGCGAGTGCGCGTGGAGGCCGAGAGCGGCCCGGGCGCGCGGAGGCCGAGGGCGACTCGCGGAGCCTCGTGAGCGCGGGGGCCAAGGGCGGCGCGAGCCGCGGGCGCGCGAAGTCGGTGCGTGGGTGGAGACCGGCCGGCGCGCGGGGGCAGGCGCACACGGGCCGGGGCCGGCGCGTGGAGGGCCGCGGGCGCGCGGTGGCCCGATGGCGGCGGCCCGCCGGCTGGTGGCGCGTGGGGCCGCGGTTGCGCGGTGGTCAATGGCGGCGCGGCTCGGCGGCCGAGTGCGGCGGGCGCAGCGGCTGAGGGTGGAAAACCCTAAAAAAAATTTTAGGGTTTAGGTTTTGAAAAACCTCTATGATACCATGTTAGGAGAATATCACATTCATTTCATCAATCAATAATGACAATATACATAGTATATATAGATACACAGGTATACAAATAAGGTAGCTATACAAATATAGAAATACAGATGTATATATAGCTGTATTTCCTAACAGTGTATAATTCTTGAACATTGTGGACATATACTAGATGGATCCACTAGGATGTATATTTTCGTATTTTACTTTATTTCCTTGATTGTTTCCTAATTGGGTCAGTCAGGACCTTGTCATGTATGAGATTTATACCCAATGATATGGGAAGACTATTTTGTAGTCATGACCTTACAAGTTGTGATTTTTCTAGGATTATATACCTGGTGTGAGTATGTTGACTTTGTGTAGGGATTTGGTCGTATATCTTCAGATTTAGATTGCTTCTTATTGTTTCTTATTGTACAGGAAACAGGTTAGCCTTACGGCGATCTAGGATTGAGGCAGGTGCTTGACCTCCCCTGGGTTACCATGGAGGTATGTCATGCGTGAGACCTGCGGGTTGGGGCGTGATATCAGTTACCATCCCAAGAGCTGTATACAAACCCTGAAAGCTGTCATCATGATTATTAGATCTTTTGCTTTTCTTGGACCTAAATGAACTTGGAGATTGAAATTGTGATTGCTGATTTGTATCCATTGGTAATTCTTTAACTTCCTCTTCAATGTCATTTTCAACTGTATTTTTATTTTCACCCAAATTCTCTAATTAACAGTGTTTTGGGAAACCAACAAATCAATTTTATCTATTGTGTTTCCCAATGTATTTCTTTCATTCCACATCCTTAGTCGCCTCATTTCTGATGCAGTTTCAGCTTCTTGCCTAGTTGCCCCGTCCTGTTCATATAGCGGAACCATCTTGTCTTAAATTCTAACTCTTTTATTCATCCATTCAACAGTTTCTAGTTTGGCCTATATATGAAACAATATTGATAACAAATGTACATTAAAATAAATTTCACCATTATTTCAAAGAAACTTACCTCAATTAAATGTTGCCATACTTCTGGCTCTGCGTTCCACATTTCTGTAGTTGGATTCCATGCGAATCCACTCATTCTATTTTTGAAAATGGCATAGCACTTTATAAATGCTCACTTTAAATTTTTCATGCGGTTTTGGGCTCTTTCTTTGTTTATTCGCTTGTTCAAAAATTTACCTTTCAGTTCATTTACTATGTTGTCTAATGTGTGTGTAGTAAAGGTTCTAGCAACTCTATTTCCCGTTGTTGGTTGATGTAAGTATGCATCAATCAAAGTGCCATCCACAAAATTGTTAATATTATAAATGTACATTGCATTAGTAAAATACAAAAATGCAACAAGGAATATAAATGTCTTACAGTTTATTAAGTTGCTGAATATTATGTATATAACCAAAATCCTATGACATGTCTCAATAACTTTATCCTATGGGTTCGGCATCCTTAAGTCACAAATAACCATGGTCGGAATAACAAATATCATTGCATGGAATGATCAAACTAATTATCCATTCATTAGGATTAGAGCTAAAATTAATGATCAAACTAATTATCATTGCATGAGAGAAACCCTTAAAATTACAAATTAAAGTAAAATTCATTCAATGAATTAATCCCCAACATCCCAAACCCAACCAATCCACCATAACAGAGCATAATTGACAATGATAACAAATTTGAGACACCATTCAAACCTTCACCAAACATAAGAATAAACACTAGCAACAATCAAAGTTATTACAAGCCAAAAACATGAAAATCTTTTTAACAACACCAACAACTCATTCAACGTAATTAAGCCCCATTTCAATTGCTATAGCATCCCTAATGATCTCTCCTTTAATGATTTTTACATTGTTTTCCCCGATGTTATGATCTTCATCTTGTACTTCATCTCTGAGTTCATTGTCAACTTGAGCAATTAAGTTATCATCAAGGTTAAATAATTGTACAAAATACAACAAGCAAAAATAATTCCCTTCTGTGTTTTTAAACCATAATGCGGCTCTGTTGAGCTCCTATAATAGGAAAAGGGCTTTTTGAGGACACCAAATGCTCGTTCGATAGCATTTCTTAGATATGTATGGTGAAAGTTAATTAATTCATGTGGATTCCATGGCGGGTTCCTTGAATACTTCTTCAAATGATATCGCTCCCCTCTATATGGTGTAATAAGCCCTCTTCTTAACATGAATCCAACATCAACAAGATAATATTTTTCTAAACATTAAATGGACAATATTATTTCATTGTCTAAGTATATATGGTCCTTAATAAAATATTAGGGCTTATAAAAAATTAGCTTAAGGAATTTTTAGTGGAGAAGCTTTACTTAACGCATTTTTCTTAATTCTCGAATCAGAGGCTGTGCCTTCCCATCCATGTAATACATATGAGAATTTTAAATAGAATGTGCATGCATCCAACACATTTTGTGTTGGGTATTCCTTCCTTCCACAATACCTAAAGGCATCGGAATTAGAAACTTTTACATGAATATGTGTTCCATCAATTGCACCAATACAATCCTAAGATAAATTTAATATTTCATTCACACCGCACACATAATTGTGATACAATTATAATTGAATGGAGAGTCAATTACCTTAAAATATGGATAGAATCTACTCTTTGCTGAAATTTTCTGAAGGGATTTGTGAGCTATCCGATTGTAGTAGGCATTTTTCCTATCTCCACTATAGCTTCCAATATATTATAAAATGACGGAATATTGTCTCACGAGAACGGTAGAAGAGAACGATAGTTCACGCTGGGAGACATTATGACCTAGTAAATAAAGTGTTTTTGCAACTTGTTCATCCACGTACAAATGTAAAGTTGGTCAGAGACCTCCGTCTCTAACTAATATTTCACATAATCCTAGGAAAGCTCTAGGACTCACTCTTATCATGTTATGACATAGATCACTTGTAAGCAAATGCGACATTAGTTCATCTCTTGCTTGGTGCCCTTGAAGCAGTAATTCACGGGTCATTTGATTAGTAACATATTTCTAGCACCTTACAATCCAACTATTTACTATAATTGTAAATTGAATTGCCGCTAAATGGTGCAATTGTTGCAATTTTTTGAAAGAATTGTCCAACAACCTTTATTTATTGGCTATCTAATAAAAATTAATTATCAATATTTGCAAAAAAAAAAATAGAAGGGAAAAAATGATAGCAAACTAATTATCAATGTCCGCATGCATATATGTAACATCATTTATATATGTAATAACATACAGTAAACAAACTAATGAGATGAGCATCATTTATTATCATTATCTGTTTGTCTAAACAGTTTTATGAAGAGAAAAGTGTGCATAAGTAAGGAGGTATGTGCGTCATTTATATATGTAACATCATTTACTATAGGATATCTGGCATAGGCATAAGTAAGGAGGCATTATTTCTAAATATTAAAGAACTGAAACCAACTCAATGACACAGAAATTGGAAGATATACATCAATCATTAATAGTATCATGACCTCTGACTTGCCAATGGAAGCTTCAACTAGTGTCATTGTTTTTCCCGGTGCCCATTTTCGATAACAATCATTTATTCTCAACATAATTCTCATGACCTAGTTGTTTATTTCTTTAGATCATTTCAGCTATTAGTAAAAAATTCTAATAAAAAAACCAATTGGAATTAAAAACTTACATCAACCAACAACAAATGGTGGCTGTAATAACCAATGTTAAATGAAACATGCACCAACAAATTGCATCCTTGTGTCAGAAGAAATACTCAGATGGCAAAATAAAAAAAAAATTACCAGTATATGACTCCCAAAACATGTTTTTAACAGTTTGCCCTTTAATTGATAAAGATGCTTTTAAAAATCACAAATAATCAGAACAACACTGGACATAATAACAGAATGTTGGTTAGAGTCAATGAAAATTTTGTTATAACAAGTGTAGAAATTAAAATGGAACTTAAACAAAAAGAAAAAAAACTATTATGGAGCAGTGGCTTTAGAAGTGGGGGTCTTCCACCGAAGAATCAAGTCCAAACACTCTCCATTAAATGAGCAATTCACCAAATTTGTGAAACAATTAGCTTTGATATCTAGGAAGACACCAATCTGTATCTCAGCCCCTATAAAAAAACCCACTCAGATCTCATATAACAACTTTTAACACAACCTTAGTGAACATCTTATGATAAAGATCATAAAGACAAAAGAAAGTGATTTATCTCACCATCATTCCCATACATCAAAACTTAGTAATCTTTTCTCCCAGATTCCTTAAGCATCATAACTGTCATATGATGACATCAATAAGGTATTATCCACATCGATCAAAACTCAGAATTTATACTAAACGCCAACACAAATTACTCTAAATTATCCACGAAGACGTCATCTTTACATTCTATTCAATCTTTTAAATTCATATTTATCCTAATCTCGAGTTCAAAATAACAATTACGGAGGGAAAGAGAAAAAAAAGGCCCTTGATTAATCTCAGAAACAAGACAATTAGCATAAAATCAACAACAAAACTATCAAAATCACTCGAAAAAAACAATTAGCATCGAACGGGAATTACCTGTTCGCATGAATTTTAGATGCTAGATATGGGATTGGAACACCAAAACAATCAAAACACTGGTGTGATGAAGGACAATAATAATAATAATGGAAAACAATCAAAACAATCAAGAGATCCAACACTCTTTTTTTTTTCCCATTATTTCAAACTAAAGACAATCAAGAGATTCATATCATCAATTCAAAAGCTTTCTTTAAAAAAAACCCTAGAAATCAAGATGCAACTCCATCGAACCAAATCCATCACTAACCTCACAACAAAGAGTGGAGATAACTTCACCTGCTAACCCAATCAGGAAGAAGAAAAAGAAGAAGAATCAATACCTTTGAACGGATAGCAACAACCAGCGAGCAAATCCATGGCATCCATAGAGAGCAAAGCGACAGCAACCTTGCAAATCCATTGCCGGGAACAACCAAACCTAATTTTTTTTTATGGGACAGGTACGCAATTATTTAAATTCAAAAGAGATATTTTGGTCAAGGAAAATATTCAACCCTCTGAACCCCCCAATTTGGAGGATTGAAAAAAAAGGTTAAACGGAGGTTTTTCAACCCTCTATTTAACCCCAAAATACCTTACCCTTTATTTTACCATGGATCCAAATATGGGTTACTCTATAACCCTACCCCAAAAATCCCTTCCCAAGCAATTAATAAATAGCAACAAGTTGCTTGTATATATGAGTCTGGTTACTATGCCGTTTGAGCTCAACTATTTTGGCAGCTCAATTCTTGCAACAAAAGGAAGTACTGGATTTGATCTTGCTACTTAAGATGCTAAATAATGGGGGAATGGCACAATTTCAATCATGTGGAGGGGAGGATATAAGAATTAGCCAACGGGTCTTGTCAATCCTTTTGAAGATTCTTCTACAAATGATTTAGGAAGAAGATTAATATATATCAGTATTTATAACAATGTTTAAAATATACATTCTAGACATTGATACTTCCTTACTTATTTTGACAATTCTATCTAGCAGTTATTAACATTTATTGTATTCATAGTAGTTGTAAATCATTGGATATACAACATTTTGCTTGTACATAATCTTTATTTCGACATGCTGATACATTTTCTTCTTTCACCTTTTATGTTGAAGGTCTCAATTGTTAGTATTAGATATCCATATTTGCCTTATAGGTTATATCTCTCAATGAGTTATTTATATATTTTGTTATGGCATAGTGATGCATAAATGCTTTATGAAATTGAATATGTTGTCACTGGTTTTCTTATTTATGGTTGAAGTAGCACACTTGTCCTATGGTTGCCTTTTACAAATTATATTGTTTTGGTGATATTCTTCTGTTGATTTTTTTTCCTGGCCGCCACAAGATCTTGTTTTCTATATACGTCAAGTACTCCTTGTTAGTTATTCTTCAATGCGATTTGCATTAAAGGGGACTTGTGTGTCCTTTTATGCATATGATAGTTCTTCTAATCAATGAATTAAAACAATTTCCAGATATTGCCAACATCAAAGCTCCTGAAACTAAAACATTCATTAGAAGTGACATTGGACTTGCATCAGTGGACGTCCTAGCAAGTCTTCTTGAGAGCACCTATGAACTTAACATTCTACCCAAAAGAAGTCCTTGAAAATCCTGCACCTGTGAATATTTTTTAGGATTCTTATGCTTCTGTGGAGTCTTCAATTCCTGGACTTGAAGATCCTACCATAAAGATGCATGAGAACTTGCTTTCCCTTGTAGAATTTGTAAATGGTCTTTCAACTATTATCATCCAATATCAGAGTTCAGAGGAGCTTTTGAAGAAGTATGCTGAGTTAGATGAGGGGTATATATCTTCATCTAGTTTTGATGTGCTTATGGATGATGGTTCAAAGCAAGTAGTCTATAAGAATGACGCAGGCTACTTGCCCTTACATGAAAGGAACTTTGAAAGGCTCCATGGTCATATTCTTTAGTATGATTTTGAAGATTTAGCTGGGTATATTCCTCATAATTACATTGATACTGGTTATTATGAGCATGATATTTATAAGGCCTATAATTATTTGGGTGAAAGGTACATACCTGACTACTAACACAGTTTTGGAGGGGCTAAAGGGAAAGAGAGAGAGAGAGAGAGGGAGGGAGGGGCTTTTTTTGCTACTTATCATAAATGATAACCGCTTTTTTTGCCATCTGAAGAAAAGAAGAAAGATGGAAGATTACCTATATTCCTACCACTCAACAACACACCCTTCTAATCGAGATCAAGTACAAATTGGGAGGGAAAGGACTGCTAGGCACTTGCGTAATAAGAGGTTGGTGTCTGAGATGGGGGAAAATATTGTTAGTAAGATCAACTCTCTGTTGGATGATGGCCATCAGGAAAGTTGGCTAGGGTATATCTGGTCTACTAGGCATGGCAGGTCCTGGCTAGGGGAAAGGGGAAGTAGGAGGTGCATGAAGGCTGCATTAGCTTTCTCCAAGCACCTCAAAGCTACTGTGTCAAAGGAGTCGAGAGCTAAAGGCTAGAACACAATTAGCTGGCAATCATCTAGGATATGCATGCATAGAAGGATTGCCTCTATTGATTTTGAGGGTCCAAAACATTTGAATGAACTAAGGAGAAGAAAAGACCTTTCTCACTGACTCCAAATTTTAACAGCAAAGCTTCTACATTAGCAAAGGAAGGTTGCAATGAGTGTATCAATTCACAGAATAATCCAAGAGCTTTTGAAGCAATATGAGTGAAGATGACAGCTTGTGCTATAATAAGTCAATTGTTAAGAAATGGAATGGCGAATACAAGAGTGACTCCTTAGATGATCTTGATAATGAAGAGGAAGATAGCCTTAGGACAAAACTAGCTCACATACTAGCCTAATAGCTTGTCTAGACAAATAATCCCTTCCAAAATCTTTGACGGTTGACTTGTTATAATTATTTTTAGGTAGAAGAGCATCAATTGTGGTTCGCATTTTGCTGAAAAGTCTTGACAGATTGAGCATGTTTTTTACTGTACAAAAATGCTAATTATTTTTTTGTGCCATGCAGCACTTTTTTTGAATTTGTTGTTTTATAGATATATTATCCAATAAATTATATTACTGTTCAGTTGAGCTCTATCTTTATGCAGTTGCAGTCTACATTTTTCTTCTTCTTTGCCTCGCTTCTTTCATTTCATCTATTTGTCCCTCTCTAGTTGGTCTTCCGTCTTTTCGTGTAAGAAATTTTGCAACAAGTGTGGATCTCATATAATTAAATCATATATTTGTGTTGATATATATAATTCTTTTATAGATGGGTTAATGAAATTCTGAATGGGTTTTGATGTTGCTTTTGCCTTGCCTTTTCTTTTGAAATTAATGGTGTTGCTCTGATGTTGCCAAATTCATAACTGATGATGTAGAAACAAATCCATTGCTCAGGCTTATTACCATGAAGTCTTAATCTGCAGTAATATTGAAAGATCAGTCTATGACAACCTTCTTTATTTTTTTTATTATTATGTTTTTGGATTTTTTACTGTGGTGTTGCCATTAAGGGCAAGACCTTGTGCAATGAAAACAGGTTCAAAGATGATGTTCGGTTTAAATCAAAATCAAATTCAAGGAAGCAAAAGAACAAGATGGTGAATATAAAGCTTTGAAGAAAGGGAAAAGATAGCTATCTACTGTGTGTATAAATATATATATACAAAGCTAAAGCTTTGATCCTAAAGGTAATGTGGCTAGAGGAGCTCACGGCCGCCGGTGTCTCTGGAAGCAGAACCAGCAACCAGAGAAATAGAGGAGTTCTCGGTGCTAAGTTTGGAGACTTTCTACTGAATTAGCGCACTAATCTTGCTTTAATTTCATGTTAATTAGGAGATTAATGGTGAGAAGTTTGTAATTTAAAATTGAGGTTGTTAGCATGAATGTTAGAGAAATGGGGCATATCATTGCATATAAATTGTTTGTTACAATGCCATCTTGGCATTCAACTACAATGATTGTAATTGCTCTTATATAACGTAATGAAAGCAATAGCAAGGGTAGAGAATATTCACCCAATTCCTCTCTTTCTTCTCTTTTCTCTTTTTCTTCTCCTCCCCTGCTTCTTCTCCTCTGTTTGACCTCCCTGACAACTCACAAACTCTAGCGCAGTTGCATTAGTATGTCCTTTTCAAAAGTAGAGGGATTAGATGTCTAGTCTAAAAGAAAGTTACTGCACAAGACATCAGGGAAGAACATAAATACTTTTTTTGTTTATATTATTAATCCAAGGGACCACTTTAAGAAAAGACAGCTCAAACCTTACTGGAAACTTGCTCCTAATAGCAATATCTAACATTCATCTATTGTAAGGTATAAAGAACGGGGCATAGCTAAATCTTTTTGCCTGAAGCTTGTGATGTGTGGTTTGCGGGCTATGCAACCCTATATATCAAGTGTATGGGTCATCAAGTAATAGTAAGGTGAGAAAAATGGTTGTCGTATACACAGAGATTGAAGAACATTAGTACTAATCCTAACAATGCAATTTAACCTAGAATCAAAGTAGAAAGTGATGATTTCTAAAAAGCTAAGGAAAATAATCAATCAACTCGAAAAGCAATTATAAGAGTGATTGAATCAGAAGATGGGACAAGTGTCCGGATAAGATTTCTCTTGGATTAAAAAAAGGTAATTGAATTTAATAAAGATTGGATCTAAGGATTGTTGCATAGAGCTCTATGAATTCCATGTCAAGAATCGGAGATGAACTACGACAATCCTAATCGGAAGGTATACGATGCCCTATCTCTAGCACACATCAATGAAACCTATATATATATGTATATATATATATATATATATATATATATATATATATATATATAGCCTTTCTCCATACGCTATACCAACATCAAACAACTTAGACGAATTCAACAAACAAAAGAAAATCTAAATTAAGAACAATATAAAAATAATACTACATCAAATCCGGACACCCAAGGAAGTTAGCGCTCCATTGGGGTCTTCTTTAATACAAAGCAAGAAATGCAAGAATAATCCCAATATTCATGAGAGAACCCCTTTCTAGTGTGAATAACGCTTGGAATCAGTCAAGGGAAGTGTAATCCCCGGAGGATGTCACCCCATTGGTTTCCACCATCTTCCTCTTCGTCTTCTCCAATGCTCTAAACCCTAGCTGTCGATGATTTCCCAAAAAGGTCCAAAAGATATTTGTCCTTATTTTCCTCCAAACCTTTTATACTCCCATAAATCAAGTAAATTCACAGGTATGTACATGGTCGTGTATCTAGGGAGGCGGCTCAATGCTCTCAAGATTATGCTAATCCTAGAGTTTCACAGGCACAGTACACGGCCATGTACTTAGCCGTGTAACTCTCGGGATTTCGTTATGCTCTGCACAAGGAGATTGAATGGCCATGTAACCAGTCCATATATAAGTATATGGTCATGTACATGGGCGTGTACATGGATGTGTATTTCTCTGAATGCTTTTGAAACAGACTTTGAAGTTACATAGGCAAAGTACACGGCAATATACTTGGCCATGTATCTCTTTGGACACTCCCCTTTGTTCCAATTATGCTCTTTTTAACTCCCAATTTCGTATTTTGGCTTGAGATGCATGTATATTGGTCTAAAAAAAATAAAAAGAACTAAGTAAGTATCAAAACACTCTAAGATAACTTTGAAGATAAGCATAAATACATAAAATCGCATGTGGGAAAAAATATAAATTAGCACTTATCAACTTCTTTGGCATGCTTTTCTATTCAAAGTAGTACATGTTACTCGTGAGCTGGTATTATGCAAACATGCCATAATTGTTGTAGTCACCGCAAAGAAAAGCCACCACGTAGAGGAGTCAAAATAATAAGCCTTCTTCATTGATATATAAATGCAATGCTTTCATTCATTTCATTGTTGGACTAGGTTGTTTCCCTTATATATGTAGCATTTTGAAACTTTCGATCCCAGACAACCTTGCCCCACCTCTTTTGTTTTTTTTATTATTTTATTTTATTTTCATGCTGAATTATTGGATTGTTGGATGCTTTCACATGTGTTTTGTCTGTGTTCGTGTGTGTGTGAGAGCGAGGGAGAGAGCATGAGAGCATTGAAAAGCCCCTACCTTCATCATCCTCACCTTCTAGTCCTCTTCTTCAGCAACCTCTAAAGATCACCGTTAGCTTCTTGTGGCTTGCCGGCGACCTCCCCGTACTGGTGTTGGTGTGAGCTGGCGATTTTGAGTCTCTCAATCGATTAGTGTTCAAGCTGTAGTGGTAAGCCTTTGATAGATCTAAAGATGATGATGTTGATAAGTAGGATGGTAGATCAGCTTTATATGAGTATTTTGTGTATATGAGGTTATTGTAGAAATTGGAGCTCAATCTATATGAATTCTTTGATGGATCTCTACAAGGTAATGAAGTCTGTGTTGATGTCTTTGCGGATAGATAACTTGCTTGTTTTGTCCTCTTTGCCACAAAATATTCATCACTAATTTGAGCTATGGTAACATCAATCATGGCCATTACCATTCCCTTGATTGTTCTATGTTAAATTTATAACCTTTCAACTTTTAGCAGGCTAGTTTATAGTTTTGTTTAATGTAGGTGAGAGCCTTATGACATTCCATCTTGCACCTTCATTATTTCATATGAAATTAATTTACACTTTTTATGTCAACATATATTCTAATTTTTTTAACTGAAAATTGGTGAATCTCTACTGTGGACTTATTTTTCCATTGGTTATATTATGATTTAGTGTTTTTTCAAAGTTTCTATATGAATTTCAGTTTAGATTTGATTAGCAACAGTTTATTTGCCCATGTTCAATATAACCATGACTCATTAGAGAGGTTTAAGAAATTTTATCCAATTTTCTCCTTGTTTTCTGATTATTCTTATGTGGACATCAAAAGGTCACAACTTCAACATTTGGATCGAGTAGAATGTGTTAAGACTGCATTTTGGATTGTGTTATTTAAGTGAATACTTGTGAGTTGATAGTCATATCTTGTAGCTCAGCTGTTTTTGTCTTATGAGTAGGTATGCCGTTTAAACACCGGAATTAGAGCTTTGTGGTTGGTTTATAGCGAGTCCTTAATTCACAGGTGTTAGGAAGTACACATTCATAGTTCGGAACCATGTAGGTTCTCACACCCGTATAACTCCGTATTTCTGGCATATAATTAATTAGAAATTTATTTTATTCTTGAATATTTTTGTGTTATTTATGTTGGATCTTTTATTATTATTTTGTAATTTTTATTTATTTATTTAATTTAATTATGTTGCAAATTGATTTATTTGGTGTTTTACTGTCTGTATTCTGTATTTACTACGGAGTTTAGTACATCTTCATTTCTGACAAATTGCTCATCTAGGAGAAGTAAGTCCTCTTCATGTGCATATGTTTTCTATAGTAGCGCTACCAGACATGCATGTCCGTTCCGACTGGGGTCGAAGATCCGACTTCGGCCGTTGATATTCTGCCTGTTCTGACTTCACTGTCAAAGATCCAGCCTCAAGCTATTGATACTGTTTATTAGTCATGGAGTTGTACATTGCTAGTTTTCACGCATTTTCGGTATTTTGATTATTTATGTATTCTGGTTATTATCTGTATTTCTGTCTATTATATTTTATTTTTATTTCTGCAGTCACTTGGCAATTCTTTTGTTATGTTGTGATCCTACTAAGTCCATGTGACTCATGTACTCTGTACTTTTCTCTTCCTTATAGGTGAGAAGTAAATTTAGGACCAAAGGGTTTTCTGGGGTCTAGTCTTGGTAACTGCCAGTTCTGTGTGTAATAACTCTATCCTGTGTGAGTGAGGTTGTACTCTTGCTTTAACAGTTAAGTGTGGCACTTTATGTTCCTGTAGGGCTGCTAAAGCCCATATTAGAGTTATTTCTATGTAATATTTCTGGTATGTATTTCTATAATTCTTGTTCCCTGCTTTGTCTATTGGTGTGACTCTGGTTAGATCTGAGATCTGAGCCTTTGCACTCAGTGGGACTCAGCTTTGTCGGATGCAGCCGGTCTGTCAGTTGGCTCAGCTTTGAGGCGTGGGCGTGACAATATATTTCTTCCATGTTCTATCTTCTAGTTATGAGAATGAAAGCAAGAGAAATGGGGTTTTCCTTCGGGACAAAACAAATTACAGATCAAGATAATTTTCTTCTTTTTCTTCATCTTCATCTTATGTTATGTTGTCTTGGACTGGAGAAAGCTCCTAAGTCGCTAGTTTTCTTTGATGATTGATTTCCATTGGTGTTATCTATTATTCAATGGTTTTTATTTCTCTCGGCTAGGTGGCTTTTTGATTAAAATAATATTTTTTTAATTAATTACCAAAATATGTATTTTCGTAATTATTTACGGAAATGCGCATTTTTTATTTTTTTTTAAAGTTAAAGGTCTCACTACTTTTTTAATATTTAATTTTTTTTAATAAACCAAGGCCCCAATAGTTTTTTAATATTAATAATTTATTGTTTTAAAAAGTGCAGGTCCTGGGGTTTTTTAAATTAAAAAAAAAATTACATTCAAGCCCTTATCATTTCCATTAATTTTTATAACTTATTTAGTGGGGGTTGTTGGGATGAATTATTGGTGGCATGTGGCACCTACCCCTTTCATGAGTGCCATTTGATGAAATTGATATTAACCATCCATTTGTTAGGTGGAGGCCTATATAAACCCTCCAAGTTCCTTTTGTAAAACCACACATACATTTCTGTAAGAAAAAAATATCAATATAGAGAGAAGTTTCTTCTTTAAAATTTTTGTTATTCTATTTTTTTATTTTCATGCAAAGTTATTTTATTTCTTTTACATTCAAGCTAGCAAAAATCATATTATTGTTATACTGAACGAAGGAGAATACTTTGGTTGAGAGAAACACCGACCAAGGGCCGAACGGACTTTTGACGAAAGAACAACCTTCCACCATGATTGCTAATTACTCAATCTTGATCAATGGATTCAGGTATGTTTTTGATCCGTGTTAACCAGTTGACTTCCATATAAGCTTCCTCCGTTTTTTTTAGTATATATATTTACACTCACTAAACTCATCTTTTTCATTTTCTACAATGGCAGAAAAATCACTTGCTTTGGTTTACTATAATAGTTCAATCACTACAAGTGAGGAGACAGCAATATTTTCATCGGATGATCATTTTTGTTTTTATATTGAAAATGATATCTCTTTAGCCAAT
Organism: Dioscorea dumetorum; assembly: GCA_902712375.1. Lineage (NCBI taxonomy): Eukaryota > Viridiplantae > Streptophyta > Magnoliopsida > Dioscoreales > Dioscoreaceae > Dioscorea > Dioscorea dumetorum. Next base: position 7,133,876 of record CACTHL010000494.1, read on the forward strand.
TTAAAGAGAACCATTAAAGAAAATATAGAAATTATAGGTGATCGAATAATTACACATATCAAATACCATATGCTTATTTCCTCAAGTTAAGGTAAGATCTACTATCGGTCTTTCAAATTACATAATGACCGAGATGTTCATATGATGTTCAGTTGCCACCAAGCATTTCATGATGTTCAAGTTATAGAATTGTATATGGAGCTTGGTGTTGTGACTTCCAGTGGTGGTTTTTCTCAACACCAAATTAATGGATATGACAACATTCAACCAGAAAGGTTTTCAACAGAACAGAGAGAGTGGGATAATCTACAACACAATTTCAATTTCAATTTCACTGCTTCACAACAACCACCAAGCACATCAACACACCATAGAACCGAGGACATTGACAGTCATGAAAATAAATTTGGTGAATATGGGAGTTCAGGCAGAGATGACCAAGATGAGGATAACTATACAGAAAATAGCGAAGCAAGCTTAGAAGATTATAATGCGGAAGATGCTAGCAGACAAAGACAAAGACAAAGCGTAGAAAAGACGATGCCGCCATATGAGCCTCCAGCACATATGAGAGCACTTGATTTGGAAGCAATGTCTGCACCAGAATTTCCTGAATACCCTTCACTGTACGTCAACACATTAAGAGGGGCAATGACAGATGGAGAATTGCATGTAGGTATGCAGTTTCAAAAAAAGATAATGTTATAACAACAATTAAGAATTATTGCTTGTAGAAGTCCGTGGAATATAAAGTAATCGAGTCGGATCCAACTCGGTATTTTGGAAAATACAAGTCATATGGCGATGAATGCAATTGGAGAGTTCGTGCATCCTATAGCAGGAGAAAGCATATTTGAGAGATTACAAAATTCAATGGCCCACACACTTGTACAATAGCAATGGTCTTGCAAGATCATTCAAAGCTAGATTCAAACATGATTTCCCGCTGTATACAGGTACTGGTCAAAGAGAAGCCATCTATCAATGTCTCTGTTTTGATAGCGGAGATCAGGAACCGATATGGGTACACACCAACATATAAAAAGGTATGGATTGCAAAACAGAAAGCGATTAAATATGCATTCAGTAATTGGGAGGATTCATACAATGAGTTACCAAAATGGCTAGCAGCATTACAGCAATTTGTCACTAGGACAATAATCGATCTCCATACTCAAAAAACATATGATGGAAATTACCCGGCACGTGATACTAATGTTTTTCATAGGCTCTTTTGGAGACTCGCTTCATGTGTGGAGGCTTTCAAATATTGTAAGCCGGTAGTGTAGATAGATGGTACACATCTTTATGGAAAATATAAAGGGACTTTGTTGATGGCAATTACACAAGATGGCAATAAAAATATTCTTCCAATTACATTTGCCATTATAGAAGGAGAGACGTTAGATGCTTGGCGTTTCTTCTTTGAACATCTACGAGCAGACGTGATACCACAGGAAGGCATATGTTTTATCTCTGACCGTCACCAATCTATTAAAGGAGCATTTAGAGCAATTGGCCGTCAGATGAATCCTCCTCACGCCTATCATGTTTATTGTATAAGGCATATATCTGCGAACTTCATGTGTCGTTTCAAAAATAAAGAAATGCAACGAATAGTTGTTAACATTGGTAAGTCGTAAATCTAAATTTTGATAATTTCAATCTCTCGTTATTATTATTATTATTATACTTTTTTAAGAATTTCTTTTTGCTATTAATGTAGGTTACTCGAAAACATCTCATGATTTTAACTATTGGTATGGCGTACTTCGAGACTTTGACGTAGTGACAACGAGGTGGTTGGATAACATATCGCGGGAGAAGTGGGCTAAATCATTTGATAACGAAGGTCGACGATATATTCATATGACAACCAATCTAGCTGAATGTATTAACTCAGAGTTAAAAGGGACAAGGAACCTCCCTACAACAGCTAGATTGTAAAGAAATGTGCATATGCACAAGCTCAGATTGCATCAAGTCAAATATTCTTGGAAGCGCTAATGAAGACAATTCAGGAAAATCAACAAACAACATGTAGCATTTATGTTCGTCAGTTTGATCGTGAAGAAAAATCTTTTATGGTAGATGAAATGGCACCACCTCAATGTGGTGGTATAGCTGGCAGTTACCGTATTGATTTGAGAAGATGATGGTGTGATTGCAGTGAGTTTCAAACGTTTCATTTTCCTTGTCGCCATGTTCTTGTAGCATGCACATACATTCATCTATATTAGCAGGTATATGTAGATAATGTTTATAGGTTTATAGGCTTGAGACAATTTTAATATATACCATAAAGAGTTTCAGCCAATGTCAAATGAGAGATACTGGAACCCCTATAACGGTCTACGTCTATGTCCTGATCTTACAATGCGAAGATCACCTTCAGGACGTCCAAAATCCACTAGAATTCGTAAAGAGATGGACATAAGGGAAAGCGGTCAACCAAAGTGTTGTGGTTTATGTCGCAACGAAGGTCACAGTCGTCGCAATTGTTCAAATACCGTTGGTCCAAGTCGTATGACATAATGTAACCTAAATATTGTACTTGTTGAATTATTTTATAATATATGTAATTGTTTTAGTTCATTTAAAATATCAAGTGAGTTTGGTTTAGTTATGGGAGTAATTTTTACATGTTAAAACTTTTAATGTTTAATATTTTGTTATTATAACAAAATTTTAAAATTATTTATTTAAATTATTGACAGTTCGTTATAATTAATGAAAGTATAAATAGCAGAGTAGAAGTGTAAAAAAAATAAATTGTAAGAAAAATTAATGGAAATGATAAGGGTTTGAATGTAAATTTTTTTTAATTGAAAAACTCATGGGACCTGCAATTTTTAAAAAAATAAATTTTTAATATTAAAACACTAATATAGCCTTTGCTTTATTAAAAAATAAAATTTAAATATTAAAAAAGTAGTGGGGCCTTTAATTAAAAAAAACTATTAAAAAATAAAAAATATGTATTTCGGTAAATAATCACGGAAATACATATTTTAGTAATTAATTAAAAAAAACATTATTTTAATCAAAAAGCCTGGTTTGGTTGGTAAGTCTTTCGCTATTATTTTGTTTTGCATTGCATACTTTTTTGTTTTTGTTCTATTGTTTACTCAATACAGTGAAAATGGTGCTTAAAATTAATATTATTTTTCTCTTGAATATTCAGTTGTGAGAACATCTTAGTCTTTAGACCATACATGAGGATTTAGTTTTGTTAATAGAGTGTCAAGTTATAATATGGTTACTGCATGCAGAAGCAAGAAGTCTCTTTATATCTATTTGTACGGACCATATTTTGGGTTGGTTGGATGAGACTTCATTTTCCGTACTTCATTTTCCATTTTATTTTCATTCTCTACTTCAAATAGGTGTACTGTATTCGTTGAAACCGTTATTTATATTAGTGAGTGTTTGATTTATTAGTATTAGATCTGTTGTATATGATGTTCATCCGCTGTTAAAACAAGTTTGAATCCTAATTTATGCAGGTAAAGGATATAGGTGTTGTAGTGCTTCACTTTTCACATGTGCAAGTTCTTGACACGTGTTTTGTCTAATTTTACCCAAAAAAAAAAAAAAAAACCTTTGTTTATCTTTTATTTTTTTAAAAAACTAACACACTGTTTTTGCCTTGAATCATCATTGACCAGTCAACATAGCTTATTCTGTTTTAATTTTGTAAATCAATTAATTTTGGATGTAATTTGATATAGGGGATGTGTACAAAAGAAATTCTCATTTAGTTTAGGGCCAAGTATACAGTAGAAAAAAAAATGTTCAAATATCTGTATACCTTTGTAGGAGAACATTTTTTTCCTTGCATGTCTTTATGAATATCATATTCACTCATCGAAATAGTAATTTAAGTTTTAAAAAATGAACTGATAAAAAAGAAATTTGAAAAAGATTGCACAAGTTAATATTACAAAATGAATATAAGTGAATGAAAATCTAGGTTTTGCCATTTTATATTTTAAAAATTATTTTAATAAATAAATATGGGCACTTATACCTGTTTCTTTATTGTCTTTTGTGATTTGTTCTATTTGATTCCTTGTTGCAAGTGTCCTATCAGCAAAAATGTTTTTTTTTTCTATGAGTGAATAACTTGTCCAATTCATAGATCTATTTTGACTACTTGATTCACAAGTAATCTTATTATTATTTGTTTTGTCATTTTGTTTTTCATGTGGTTGATATACTTTCACTTTACACAATTTAAATAAGAAAAATGGGGTTTTCACTAATACGCAATAAGTGGGATTATTTTCACATGATATATATATATATATATATATATATGTTGAGATTGTTTTAATGTGGCCCTCTATGTAGTAATGTAAATCATTTGAACAGCATGAGAAAAAACTTTTGTATCTTTAAACAAAATTTACATTCATTAGCTTTAAAATTTCTTTTCTTCCAAAAATCTTGATTACGAATAAAAATATTAAAAGGTTACCAATGTAAATCATTTCAAAATATAAATATGTTTTAGAATTGATAAACACCATATATTCAAAATTCATATTATATATATAAAGTTCACTTTACTTCATTTAAGGACCTTATTTGTTGTCCCTCTCAATCCAAAATCCAATCAAAGATGCAATTCGGTACGGATGGGCCTTGAATGCCATTCTTCCTTATTCATATGTCAACATTATAATTATAAATTTATAATAATGATTATTATTATGTGGTCCTTTCAAATAACCAATCGATTCAAAAAAAAGCAGTGACACTGCAGGTCCGGATTGGCCGTCATAATAATAATACATATATAAAGATGCGTCCATTTGAAAAGGGATAGAACCTCATTCAAAGCCTAGAACATTCAAGGGCAACTTTGGATTCCATATTCTCTCATCACCCTTAATCTTTTTGTTTTTTATTTTCTAAAGAAACCTTGATATTTATCACCAAATTTTCAAGAGAGCATTGAACTACAATTTAACTTTATTATGCATGGCCATCAAATATCATAAAGTCATTTAAAGTTATTAATCTCAAAGTATGCATTTTATAACTCATCCCCTCCATTCAACAACTACTGAATTCTTTCTAACATAACTCCCCCTTCTTCTAACATAATACTGCTAACAGTTAATAATTTTTAGATTAATTGACATTTGGGTCCCCCTGAAGATGTTTTTTAAGTGACTAAAGTTCGAATCCACGGGTTGATGGTGCATGTCTGAAAGCTATTAGCACAAACTGTGGGTATTCCAACCACACATGTGTGTGCGGGCCTCAAAGGCTGCAAGCGAGGCACGCGTATACCCCTGTCTTAGTTTAGCAGCTCCATTAAAAATTTTGTTCATCTTGACAAAAGAAACATAATATTGCTAACATATTGATATGACCACAATATAGACATATGCCAATGACAAAATACCAAAATCACCGACTCTTAGCAAATTAGGGATTCACAATTTCTTATTTAAATAAAAAACCAATGATTACAGATTCACATTTTGAATCACATGCCAACACAATTTTACTTTTGAAATAGTATTAATTGATTAAGAAAACAGAGGTCAGAGCAAATAAATATGTCACATTAAGTTAATCTAACCCTGAATTTTAAAATAATAACAAAACTTCCAAATAACTCTTGAAAATTTAAAATTTTATAAATTAGTTCCAAAATACTCTTAAACATGGACCAAGTATTACACACAAGATGCTCAAATTCTAGATTTTAGATTTTGGATAGAGTTATAATTACATATTGAGATTTTAAGATTGAATTGGTTAAAGTTTTAATATTTGAAAATTTATTACATATTTAAAAAATTTTAATTAAATTTTAATAAAAATTTTAAGAAAAAAAGTTAAGTTTCCAAGATATATTCTATGCTTTTATAATTATATGATTTATTTATAGTAAGTATAATTAAAATGTAAAATATATTATAATTATATGATTTATCACAATTAAGGAATGGAGTCCCTTTTCCAGTTAGATGTCAACACCCCCTTGCCCGTAGAAGGGGTTGGGTTCATCCTTCCCTTTCTTCCTCCCTAAAGGATAAAGGGATCCTTCTAGAGCAACCCCATGCATATTGACAAGTTTTTTTTTTTTTTTGCTTTCTAAATGTGAGAGATGCTTTTATACATTAATACATATATTTCAAAAAATATTTTTAAAGAGCATATTTCCAAAAATATATTATTTCACCCTTTTTTACAAATTTATTTACATAATATATGACATTTACTTTATAAAATTACTTGTAAAAATATATTGTTTGACATGTTTTTGTTACAATGAGTACATAAAATATTAAAAGACTATTTTTAGGGAAATATATGTTAAAATCTATTGTTTGGACTCATTTTTTTTTTTTTTATTTGAATCCCCTTAAAACATTTATGGCTGCCTATTTAAACCGTTGAGAGTTGTCCCTCTCCAAGATGAATAGAACCAACCTTTGAGAGTTGTCCCTCTTCAAGATTAATTGAATCAACAAATACAATGGAGAATGAAAAGGATGAGAGGAATTAAAGGTTGATGAACTCTAGCTTATTTATAGATTTATTTATTGGATTTCGAATAGAATTCTAAGGTGGTAATCGATTTGTTAATAAATATTGGACTGGATATGTTTATAATTCACAAAGAAGATTGAAATAAAAGAAAATTTTCTTCTCATTCTTAATTAATGTTTGGGGCTATTTATAAAAGAAAGAAAGAAGAAAATTTGGGTTATGCTCTATTTTACTAATTTGTAATTTTAATATATTTTGCAATTTCTTTGCTTTTTTTCTTATAAGTTATATTTGTAATTATCAAAGCTAGGGAAAGTTTGACTAAATATATTTTTAGGGAAATGAACAAAACATCCCTCAAAAGTTTATGTATTCACAGAAAATATCTGATACTTTGAATATCCATAGGAAGTCCCTCGTTTTTGGGTTTGCTTCTATCTGGGTTCCGGCGTCGGATGACACCTTTAAAGGTGGAATAGAGTGATGATTATGCCTCTAATGACACGCGAAGTCGATGGGTGCTTGGGTTGGTGTGTGTTCCGAGATTTGGGATGCAAGCGCATTGATTACACTGTCAAAAGGGTACCGTTTCCTCTACTCGGAGACAAAAGCGCGAGTGGAAAACCCTAGTTCGCACATCACTTGCATAACAGACATCCAATTCTCAGCCCAATCTGACAGAAGTTAGGAAGGTAAGTGGGCAGTGTACTGGAATAGTGCTTCTCTTCCACCACATGTGTTTGTGGTTTATGGTTTTGAAATCTCATGCAATCCAGAAATAGGGTTTAGCAATATTCGAGCTTTGTTCTGACGGTTTTGTTTAGACTGTGCGATTTCCATTTTTTGAACTAGTTTATGTTTAGACTGCAGAGTTTCCATGTAGTATTTATTTGTTTCCCTTTAGAATTCACCCACTGATAGTTGAGTAATGTTGTATGTAACGCAGACATGGCCTCCAACCTAATCAACATCAGATACTACTTGGTGCCCCTGGTGGAGACGTTGGCGGAGCTGAAGCAACAGATGAGTGCAAGGCAACTAGAGATGGTGAGGAGGACACCGTTCAGCCATCTCATGGAAATTGAAGGGGTGCTACAAGAGATGGGATTGTTTGATGCCATCATGCAGTGATATGACCACCAGAGCCAAAAGTTCAGGATCAGACCTAGCTTGGTGAGCTTCAGGCCCGAAGATGTTGCCATAATCCTGGGTCTCCGTTGTGATGGAAAAATAGTGATGTTTAAAAAAAGGAAAAGCCTGTTGGATTTCGAGGAGAAATTTCCGTCCAAAAGTTTTGAAAGGAGCAAGGATGCCATCAAAAGATCTTTCAAAGAAATTGTCCAGAAGAAAGAGGAGGAGGAGAACTTCATGAGGTTGCTGGTGTTGTATCTCCTAGGAACAGTGTTATTCCCAAACACAACATGTTTTGTTACTAGCTGGTTGGTGGACTATGTTATGGACCTCCCAACACTGGGAAGATATGTATGGGCGGAGGCCACATAGGTGGTTCATGGAAGACGTCCCATAGGTGGCCGCCCAGGTGCAATCAAGTACCAGTGCGGGGAAGCAAGACATAGGCTACATGCGCGGATGCGCAATCGCCCTCGACCTCTGGTTCTATGAGGTCACTGGCATAAAGAAGAAGGTTCGCATTGGGAGGACTCCCCGGATATTCTGTTACGGGTAAAACAGTTTTAGGAAACAAGCTTCTCTTGGTCTGTTATTGTCATCTCTTAATAGAAAACAAGTATGAAGTTACGTTTAGTGCTTAGTATTGTTTGTTTTTGCTTACACGGGAGAGTTTCCATTTAGTATTGTATGTTTCCGCTTACACTGGAGAGTTTCGTTTACTATTGGTTGTTACCGCTTAAATTGGAGAGTTTCCGTTTAGTGTTGTATGTTTCCGCTTAGATTGGAGAATTTCTATTTAGTATTGTATGTTTTCACTCACACTGGAGAGTTCCCGTTTACTATTGTATGTTTTCACTTACACTTGAGAGTTCCTGTTTAGTATTATTTGTCTCCGCTTACATCTAAATGTTATAGTCCTTCGTTCATAGTATTCCGAGCTCGCCTTCAACTCCACTAATACCAAAACCCTGGGTTGTGCATCATAATGACCATCGCCTACAGTACCTGAACCGAAGTTTAAACCCGACTCAAACATGGAGTGTCCGAAGAAACGTCGTCAATCCCCGGCCCACGTACTAGCTCCCCTCCCTTGTCTCGGCCTCGTCATAGGGTATAGGGACCCCAGTGTGCGGAAATTATGACACGGTTGCTGCGAGGGTTTAAGACACTAACGTAGGAGTTCGAAGGTCTAGTGTCCTGTGTGAACACCATCAAACAACGGGTTCGGATGTCTGCCCCATTATCGGCAGGAGACACGCCGAAGTCGCCCTCAGTGTCGTCTCCTACGATCGGGCGAACTATGAAGAAGGTCGCCACTCGGCTAGCTTCCACGGCTGCCACGCTCCCCCAGGATGTAGCAGAAACCTCCCTCAATGTCCTTGAGCGGCTTTCATGGGTGGCTAGTCTGTCAATGACACCTTCTGTGAGAACCAGTACAAGGACGAAGAGAATTGCCCGTAAGGGGAGAGTGAAGAAGGACGGCTCACCAGGTCCTTCAAGAATCTCATTACTGCGCATAGAGTCTCTTACTGCGATGAAAGAGATCATCATTACAACCTTCGATTTTGACATGTTCCGTGCATCCAAGAATACCTCTGCCACGCAACCCACCGAGAAGCGTAAGGAATTCGTACTTGCTCCGGGAGCGACCCACGAGAAAGCTGCTAGGCCATCCCCCTCTATAGAACACATGGACGAAGAGGTTCCACAATAACCCCCCCTCGCCCCGCGGGAAGCTAAACCAACTAGTCCAGCCATCTTCGCTGATGATCTTGTTCCATCTGAGCCAACCCCCTCCCCCCCAACAACAAAAAATGTTGCGACCCCAACCTCCGGTACGTGATGAGGTTCCATCTCACATCCCTCTAGAAAACAATGATGCTAGTGAGGCCCTCCTGTACATATGGAAGTTCCGCTCCCACTCCCACTACATGTGGGTGATGACGCTCAACTTCCCCTTGTAGACGATGAAGCTAGCAGAGCCCTCCTTTATATATGGAACTTCCAATCCCATCCCCACTACATGTGGGTGATGATGCAGTACCTGCGGAAGAAATAGATGAGCACGCTGCCTGTAAAAAACCAATACAACCCCCTGTCGATGTCGATACCGTAACCGTCATCAAAAGGCAAAAGTCAAGTATGGTCAAGACGGCGTTCATCCCCAAAAATAAATGCCCAGCTGGATTCCAACGGCTAGACCAACTCGAGCAAGCATCTATGGGGATGTCTTTCAACTGTGTGGTCGACAAGTAAGCTTCCCACTTACATATTTGTGTTTCAGTTTAGCATTGGTCATTTTCCTTTAGACGACGGTGTTTCCGTTTATATGGTTATGTTTCCTTTTAACCTTGAATGTTTCTACTTAGGTGGTTGTGTTTCTGCTTACATGGTTGTGTTTCCGTTTAGCCTTGAACGTTTCAACTTAGGTGGTTGTGTTTCCGCTTACATTTTTGTGTTTCCGTTTAGCATTGGTCGTTTTCACTTAGACGACAGTGTTTTCACTTACATGGTTGTGTTTTCGCTTACATTTTTGTGTTTCTGTTTAGCATTGGTCATTTTCATTTAGACGATGGTGTTTCCGCTTACATGGTTGTGTTTTCGTTTAGCCATGAACGTTTCCACTTAGGTGGTTGTGTTTCCGGTTACATTTTTCTGTTTCCGTTTACCATTGATTGCTTTCATTTAGACGACAGTGTGTCTGCTTACATTTTTAAGTTTCGTGTAGCGTTGAATGTTTCCATGTAGATTTTTGTGATTTCGTTTACATGGTGGCCATTTACTAATAATTCCAACTTCCTGCATTTATGATCATTGTGTGGAAGAAAAATCTGTCATTCATGACCAAAGACCACCTGTTCACATTATTGGGAGTGTGTGTTGTCCCCGATGATGTGCTCTACGTCTTCGTTATCATCACCATGGAGTCACTTAAGAAGACCCCTTAAACTTACAAGAAGCACGCTACAATCACACGTCCATTAGCGCTTCTGATGTCGCAAGCAGAGCATAGTGCGGAAGTGGCGCTCAAGTTAGTCAAGGATGCCACCAGTAATTTCAACAAAGTGGAACTTGTCCTTCTACTGATTATCTTCAACACACACTTCCAACTCCTCGTCCTCGACAACCAATCAAAGCAGCACCTACATTACTCTTCAGCGCAAAGCAGCACGTATGACGCCAATGCAACGGCCATGGTAAGGACTTATGCTCATGTTCCTTTGCTTTCATTTTTCTTTTCATTTCTCCTTTGCTGACAACCTCTTATATACTCCCAACAGCGGGAGCTTTTCGATCGGTGTCTCATCGTTGAGATCGGCGATAGCAAAACGGAAAACTACCCTCTGGTCCACGTCCATGATTGCTCATAGCGGAAGCATGATAGCCTCAACTGTTACTTGTTCACCATGTGTTTTATTAAACAAATACTCAATGGGAAGAAACCCAGACTGCCTTAGTCAGACATGCCACTATTACGTCTGCGGTACGCAGAATGTATAGTCATGGATGGGATCGCAAGGGGCAAGGGGAGCAATGCCTGAGAACTCTAACAATGATTGTCCATATTTAAGATTTCGCATTTTTCTTTCCTCCAAATTGTAATTACTTACTTTCCACTTACATATGTGTGTCTTTGCTTACATAGTGCAATTTCAGCTTACATGTTTGCATTTCCGTTTAAATTTACGAGATTTTGCTTGCATATTGGCGTTTCCGTTTACTTATATGCGTTCCCTCTTACATTTTCGTGATTAAGCTTACATACTAGCATTTCCGCTTACATGTCGGAGTTTCCACTTACATTTTCAAGTTTCCATTTACATAATGGAGATCCCGCTTACATTCTCTAGATTCCCCTTACATACTGGCGTTTCTGCTTACAAAAAGACATTTCCGGTTGCACGGCTATTAGTCCACAATGGGTGTGTTGCATGACCTTCGGCTATGGCCAGCCTTCCTACACCTGCTACATCTCAACTCACGAACAACAGACGGCTGCGACTCAATTCTTTTTCTTTTCGAGCGGCTCGGTTGCCTCTTAGTCATGGGTGGCAGGAGGACCAACTGCCGAGAGTCATCTGTTGGTTTGTCATTATCAGGGACAGGTAAAATGGCTTTGGCGTAAGATGTATGGTACGCATCCGCGGTGAAGTTGTCGTCAACATACCGGTGGACGTTTAAATCCATTTGCATTATAGCTGCGCATGCGTGCTTGCATGGGATGCCATAAACTTGCCACCATCGGTACGAGCACGTCCTTACCGTAGACTGAGGGAGAAGCTGTTTCTATCAACAATTTCAAAATAGTCACCGGTTGATCGACCAACAAGCAAAGTACGCGGTTCTTTGACAAGATCCTCGACTTTGTTGTGTATGTCCGGACACAGGCGAGTCTCATCTGCGAGATTGTTCACGGCGAGTGCACAACATATTCATCAGCTTGAACCTACAGCCATGAAATGGATAGGTCAAATACATACTAAACAAAACATCCACAAGTAAACAAAAACACATAGTTCTAAGCTGGAAGTGAGAATACTTGGCGAAAACGTGTAAAAATACGTGGAAACATCCACACATAAATGGAAAGATATAGTTCTAAGTGGAAAGTGAGCATACTAAACGAAAACACAAGTAAACGGAAATGCTAAACTAAACTTACCATATCGAGTCCACCATGTTTGTCACGGGGAGGGTGTCGTGCCTTTTTAATCCATGTATTGAATGATTCCGCAACGTTGGAATACATCTCGGTCCATCTTTTACCTTTGAAAACATAGTTTGCCCAGTGTACGACGTCGGATTTTTGGAGTAGCCAAAGATGTGCGTGCCAAGATGTATTCAACAGGTCGTTCGTTACATCATTGAACTCCTTCTCAGTGCACACAAATACAACCCTAACAATTATGGACCAATATGACTCCTTCAATGCCTTTCCAATCCCAACGGTAGCTTTCGTAAAATTTGCCTCCAGGTACCTAAGACCCTTCGATCTGTCAGACATAAATGTTATAATCTTAGTATAATAATCGTCTCCATACAACGCATCACCAAGCTTAGAAAGGAACCAAGTCCAATTAGCATATGTTTCGTTGTCAATAATGGCAAATGCGACATGAAAGAAACCATCATTGCCATCATTCCCTGTTGTACCCAGTAAGGTGCCCCCATATTTCTCTAACAAGTGAGTCCCATTGATGAATAGCAAGGGCTTACAACCCCGCTTGAAACCAACAATGCATGCATGGAAAGACAAAAATGTGCGTGTAAACTGGTCGCCCACATGGTCCATCATAGCAATGCTACGTGGATTGGTCTCTAAAACCTTGCTGGCATACCATCTGAGTCGGTCGGAGCTCGCAACTTCACTGCGGTGAAGAACACACAGGGTGACCTCTTTCCCCAACCATCGCTTATAAGATAGATGGACGAGGTGGTCACGCATTATATAACATTGAATATCGACAGCCCTGTAAAGAGGATGATCCTTTAGCTTCTGCATCACCTGATCACTAACCCATTTTTTTAAGCTTTTGGGTATGCAGTAGTACCAATACCCCTGTCGCATGTGTGTATCGGGTATATCGTCTTGATCCTAAAGGTGTCATGGTAAACATCCTTAGACACATGGGCACACCATTGGCAATCGTCAGATGCATATTGGATAGTTACCCTCTGTTTGTCGTTCTTCACAAAGGTGAAGTTAAAATTCCATCTTATGGCAAGACTTTGCAACGTGTCTTTAAAGTGGTCATCATCATGAAACCGTTGACCGATTTCCAGACATGAACTCTCAAGTTGGTCTACTGCCATTAATAGTCTACCTATTGTGTGTCATTGGGATGACAATATGCGTCGATTGAATGGTAAGCTATTGGAAATTAAATCTCTGCTTCTGGTGTGCACAACAAAATGTAAGATATGGATAAGCATACAACTCCCAAAAGCAAGGGAAAACAACATTCACTAAGAGGAAAGTTTCAAATCTAAGCAAAAATGACTCATACTAGACGAAAACTCTCAAAAGTAAGCGGAAACAACTACACTAAGCGGAAAGTTTCAAATTTAAGCGAAAACCGAGCACACTAAACGAAAACTCCCAAAAGTAAGTGGAAACGACGTCCACTAAGCCGAAAGTCTCCCAACTAAGTGAAAATGCCGACCTCTAAGCGAAAACTCCAAAACGTAAGCAGAAACTAGACTGTAATGGCCTCTATTTTATGCATAAGCAAAGATTTGATATTTACAATAGCAAAAAGGAGCTTGGGGATGCATCCACCACATCTTCAGTTGTGTCAACAATAAGGTCGATGGCAGAGCAGTTGAACATATGGTGAATGTGGCACATTCGCTGAAAATTAACCTCAGAGTCATTGGCCAGACCGTTAGGTGTGCATTAGACGTAACAAACCTCATCCTAACACTAAGCATTTTGAGACTCCATTGCTCACATATCTCCTGTGGCACTGACTCCCATGAACTTAATATCGTGAAGTGCAGTACTTGACCTTCTCTCTTATATATGGCTATTGCACATAAGGTATCCTTTGCGTCCTGTTGTATAAAACCCCCCACGCTGTTATGCATCACAATTAAATAAACATTTACAACTCGTTCATTAACATAAGGCTAAAAAGTGAACCTTCTTTCACCACACCCTCAAATGCAGCAAATGCAGCTGACCTTTGGTAGCAACTCGCCAACAGGTAGAAAAGACAAACGTATCCTCTGTTAATGCAAGACAAAAAGGAATAACAGAAATTCTGGCAGATGAAAAAAAAAGAAGGGAGGACCTTATTTAAAGTACGGGAAAAGCATGATTGGTAAGTGAAAAGCTACAAAAAAAACCTACATTTTTCCCAATTACCTGTGCATTTTTTCAAAATGTGAAAAGATAGGGCGGGCCATTTTCCACCAATAGCAAGGGCAAAATTGGTATTATACAGAAATATGACTGACGGAGTTGGCTGGAGAGACTAAAATTGAAGTGAATTAAAAAAGGAAAGTCTCACAGTGAAATTCAAATGTCAGAGAGACTGATCGAGATGTTTTGAAATTTCCAGGGACTAATAATTAATTTTCCCTATATTTTTTAAAATTAGTAAAAGCTCGGTTTTTCTGGACGTTTTTGGAATAAACTACATGTAGTGTAAACTTATAAATATTTATAATTTTTTCATTTTGGAGTTACATCCTCTTTTCATGCAACCTAGTTTTGTTCCATTTTGTAATCCTTTATTTTGTTTTAAACTTTAAACCTTCCGAACTTTATCCTCTATAACCATTAGATCGTGGGGAGAAAGCCTCGGAACTCACGAGAGAATTTCACAAGAGACCTAGCCCGTGTATTTTTTCCTTAGTTTCGTGAAGTGCCGGTGACGACGAAGAGGAAAAGAGGATTCACGTCAATTTTTTTGTTCTCTGCTTTTGAGGTAAGCATCCGCTTATTCGGATTTAGGGTTTTGATTGTGTGTTGTTTGATCTCCATAAATAGCAGTATTTTTATTTTATTCGTTTATTTTGATTTCCAAGAATAAAAATGCATAGCATGTTTTGTCTTCCCAACATGATTAGGGATTTTTCCAGGAAAGTAAACCTAGATTTTATTTCAGCAAAAATTTCAGATTTTATATAATTGTGATTGTAAAAATATGACCCTATTAGTGTATTCCCTGCAAAACCTGAAAATTGACAGTCGTAATAGATAACTTTAGAAGTTGAATCTGATGGTCGCCGCGTGCGTCGCTAAAAAGCAGGCACACGGCTCCCCGGCCGCAAGTGCACAGGTCGTCAAGTAATAGCTCTTGTGCGGGCACAAGAGGGTCGTATTCCCTGAGGTCCCGAGATCCACTATTACTTCCTCTTCGACAATTGTTTAGCCGAATCAAAACAGAGGTTGTTGTAATGAAATGAAATTTAAACTAACGATAGAAACTTTAATTAATAACAAGTTGCTCACAACGACGAAAAATCAGATTGAGAAGACAAGGCTCCGGGCGAGGATTCCCCCGGGAGAAATACAAGTAAGGATGCTATAAAAACAGGTAATGCATGCATGGAGTATTGTTTTGGTCCGTCTAGGCTCGGAAGTCGACTACCCCGGAACCTCCGTAGTGTAGTCCTAATCCAGTACAAGTTCTTTTATCCAAAGGATACTCACACGATGTCATTGGGACTAAGGAGCCTTGGTTGGAGTCATCTACAAGCAATTTCGCTAAGATGAACTCTACAACCTACGGGAGGCTACCGGCACCCGGAACCTCCGGTATACCGGTACAATGAGTCCCTCTTCATACTATGTGGATCTAATGCAAGAGCGCACCTCGCACAACCAAGCACATTCAATAAAATGAAATGCAGAGTTCTCATGCAAATCACTACAATTAAGCACACAATGTATGAAACCAAATTCCACACCATCCATTCATTGAATTAAAAGCATAGCATCCAATACAAGTATTCCTCCCAAGGTTCACCGGTTGCCCGGCTGCCTTGGGAGGTTTAGTTCGACATGAATAACAAGGGAAGTTTGCACAAATAAGAATACATCAACAAGAAAACTCAAAACTCCCTCTTGACCGTGTCGACTAGGGTTGATGAAGACACTTGCCGAATCCGCGTCGGCAAGCTCTAGGATGATGATCCTCAAGTCCCACCGTCTTCTCTCCCTTGATTTCACTCCAAAACGACCTCCTTTGATGAAGCTTTGAGTGTAGGGGTGTTCGGAGGCGTCGGTGGCAAAAGTTCCCCAAGAAAAAGCCCTAACCGGGCTTAAATACCCGATCGGTGTGCGGCCTGTGTGCGGGGCCGCACACGTGGCCGCACACCAGGCCGCACACCCTTCTGCCAAGGGTGTGCGGGCTGTGTACAGCCCGCACACAGGCCCAAAAATGGGCCTGGTTGTGTAGGAACGCTTGGGTGCCCTTCCGAGCTCGTTTAACCTTCGTTTCTTCGCTCCTCGGCCTTGATTTTCTCGTTGTAAACGTTTCTTTCAATGTAAATGGTCCGTGGATGCCCTGAAGTAAGAAAAACAAGAAAAACACATCAAAGGCGCTTGTTTTATTCAATTAATGCATGAAAGTGTAAGTAGTTCACCGTTATAAAACGGTGTATTTAGACACTTATCAAATCACCCCCCACTTAAGGGTTTGCTTGTCCCCAAGCAAACAAACATTGAGAACAAGAGGAATTGATAAGTGGCTAAATACACACCCTCCGGCTCAAGTATAAGCATACAGCAGCACATGTAGAACTCTAGATGCTAAGCTACAACCAATAACAAAATTTCGAACCATTCGTTTGGCAAGATGATGCTGAGTGTGTGCATCCTTCTTCACCTGGACACTTGTAACCTAGATAAGAGAAAACGATACCCCGAGGACCAGTTCTTAAAGCACATTACACCACTTCAAACGGTAGGGAACCCCCTAATGAATTCCCAAGGTACTTCTGTTTCTCCTATGTACGAGTTGGCTTTATTCACTCTCTTTTTTTTTTTTTTTTGACTAACATGACCTGTAATCGACTTTTTAGAAGGATAACTGTGCTGATAAGGCACCAAGAAGACCCAACTTACTTGGAAGATTACAGGCTCACATGAACATGCTCGTGCTTTCCTAGCTTTTGGCTTAGAGAACACTCTTTTTAGGAGCCCGTACCCAAAGTTAATTTGCTATTCAAGAAGAGGAGGATTGTCATTCTTATTTCTATACAAAATTCCCTTAGAAACCACAACATATTTTCCGATTTGCCAATTTTCAAGAGAAACAGAAGCTCTCAAATAATTCATTAGGGAGAAGCTTAACACATCAAGATGCGTACCGCTAAAAATAGGTTAGCTACTAAGAGGGTCACGAAGGTTACCACTTAATCCAACCTAAGTGTCCAAGGTCCAGGCTAAAAGGTATGTGACGGTATGCCGTGAATGATCAAAATTCATTAAGTGTGGGGTTGTGTGTAGAGCTTAGCATCCATCATTATCCTACTCTACTGTATACTTGTGTCTATTTGCCATCAATGGTTCCAATCATGCATCAATGTCATTAAATTTCATCCACAAAATAGGCATGCACAGCAAATAACAAAGATTTTGACTCGGAAGAACAAAAGTGTATGCATGCCACCCCCCTACTTAAAGTCGTATATTGTCCCCAATGTACAAAATCAGCGGCCCAAAGAATAGAATAAAACGTATAAAGCATAGATAGGGGGTGAGGGAGAACTTCCCTGAATCATAGTGGCAGCGCGTGTCAAGATAGGATGAGTGGGCGCAGTGCTCACTATGATAGTGGAGAGAAGATAAGAAGATGTCCGTGTCTACCCCTGTGAGTTAGAACAGGACATTAAATCGAAACATCATCATCATCACAGCAAATTTATTATAGAGCTACTAAAAGACAAAGAAAAGTAAAACACAGATTTGGAAGAGTTAAGCTCTATCCAACTGACTACAAACACAACCGTAGAGAAAGTAGTAAAATAAACTATGACAAACAAAAAGAAACTCAAAACCAAGTGTTGGTCGATTGCCGGTGGTGCTGAGGTGTGTGGATGTGGAGTCGACGAAATTTGGCTTGGAAAACTAAAGATAGTCATTTTAAGAGCTCAGATCGGCCATTTTCCAAACCCCAAAATGTGGAAGAAGATGGAGGGGAAGGAGGAGGAAAAAGGGAAGGTAGTGAAGGGGCCATGAGGAGGGGCATGTGCCGCACAAAAGAGAAAACAGGTTGCGGCCGGATCCATGCGCACAGGTATGTGCGGCCTGGTGTGCGGGCCGCACGCCAGGCCGCATGGTCTTCTGGCCGTGCTGTGCGGCCGGGTGTGCGGCCGCACACCAGGCCGCACAGGGCTGCCAGAGCCCTGTGCGGGGGCTGTGCGGCCGCACACAGGCCGCACAGCCCTCTCGCAAGTCTATGCGGGCTGTAGCATGCCCGCACCGCCTCCAGAAGTGCCGAAGTAAGATTTTTCTCCTTAGTTTTTCATCCAAAAATGGTTTCACCAATCGATGAGTAACTTTTCAAAACATGTAACCTTTGCCGACACACGTGAAAATCGCACAACATCAACTGACAATACATCATCAAAATAAAATGAGATTCAAGTTATCTAATCACAAACGTTAAATAAAACACACATCTACATAGAAAAGCCAAACATAACCAAAAAAACACCACAAAGTACACAATGCAAAGCAAAAGAAAATACGAGAAAGGTAAACTTGGGTTGCCTCCCAAGAGCGCTTGTTTAGAGTCACGAGCCTGACATTCCTGTTCACATTCTTAGGGTGGTTCAAAGGAGAGGTTCATACCTTTCTTCAAGAAGAATGAGGGAGATGAGCTAGGGAGGTTTAGTGAGATCATACTTTCCACATTATGGGCTCCCAAGTTAATAGTGAAGGTGGGTTTCGGGTCTTTCTCTTCAGTTGACGAACTCGATTTGGTCACTTTCTTCCAAGCTTTTTTCCAAGGTGGCTCATCACGGCTCCCGTCCCCTTTGGCTTTCGTTTTCTTCTTTTTGAGACTGAGTGGTTGCTGATAGTTCTGTTCTCCAATGCCCTCAGCTTTGATTTCCTCATGCCCTTCGCGTAAGTACTCGTCAAGAGGATTAATCGACAGAACCTGCTGCACACAATCAGAAACGATTAGCTCAACTTCATAAAAAACATAAGATGTGTCATCCCACTCCTTAGGGTGTTTCATTGCCTACGGGAGTTTGAATACTGCTTCTTTATTCCCAGCTCTAAGAGTAATCTTGCCATCTTGGATATCAAGTAAAGCTCGTGAAGTTGCCAAGAATGGTAGCCCGAGAATGATAGGCACCTCGGCATTTTCATGGGCATCCAAAATAACAAAATCTGCCGGAAAACAAGTCCTCCCACGTTCACTAGGACATCGCTCACCACACCCCTAGGACGACGCAGTGACCTATCTGCCAATTGCAGTGTCATCCTCGTAGGTTCGAGCTCATGTATTCCTAATTTCAGAAATAGGCTGTAGGGCATAACATTAATACTTGCCCCCGAATCAGCTAGGGCCTTCTCCACTACTGACTCTCCGAGTTTGCACTCGATCACCAGACCCCCAGGATCTCAAACCTTCGGTGGAAGTGCGCTTTGCAGGATGGCGGAACAACTCTTATTCAAGGCTACACTAGATGCTTCTTCCAATTTCCGCCTCTTTGTCAATAAATCTTTCATAAACTTTGCGTACTTGGGCATTTGAGAAAATGCCTCAACGAGTGGGATATTTATGTGAAGTTGCTTTATCAGACTCAGAAATTTCTTGAATTGGTCATCCTCCTTGCTCTTGTTCAGTCTTGCCGGGTAGGGGACTCTGGGTTGATACTCCGGCGCGGGTGAAGCTTGTTTCGGTTCAGGTTCGGAGGTGGGATTGTTGCTGTCCTCAATGTCAACCATCGCTCTTGGGGTTGCATCTCTCACAACATTCTTCCCTTTCCCACTCTCATTCCCACTTGGGGGTCGAACCTCGATCTCTCGGCCACTCCTCAGAGTGATAGCTTTCAGCTGTTCACGAGGGTTCTCTTCAGTGTTACTCAGCAAACTACCTTGCTGCCGATCTGACCCTGCTTTTGCTAGCTGCCCAATCTGTTTCTCCAAATTCTGAATTGATGCATGGACATTTCTGAAATTTGACTCTGTGGCAATCAAGAATTTCGCCAATGCTTCTTCAACTGATACTCTATTTTCCCTCTGTTGGGGTGGAGCATGCTAGAATCCTGGCGGGTGTTGAGGCCTCTGTTGTTTCTAATTACCCCACTGGAAATTTGGGTGATTTCGCCACCTGGGATTATAAGTAGCTGCATATGGGTTCCCTTGGGGTCTTGAATTTTGGTTTACAAAATCAACTTGTTCTGTGGTTGTGCCTGTCGTAACTGCAATAGGACAAAAGGTAGCCGCATGTCCATCTCCACAAACCTCACAGGACATGACGGGCGCGGAACTGGAGCTCGCCCATTCAGCCATCAATAGGTCAAATCTTCTTGTCAGAGCGTCCATCTTGGCCTCAAGTGCAGTGTGGCTACTCACCTCATGAACTCCGGCCGCTCGTGATACCTTGGTTCTTGAGCCCCAGTGAGACTCATTCCTCGCCATGTCTTCTATTAATTTCTCAGCCTTTTCAGGGTACTTATTACTGAGAGAGCCCCCTGCTGCTGCATCAATAAGTTGGCGAGTCTGGTAATTCAGACCATTGTAAAAAATTTCTATCCTCATCCATGACTGATACCCGTGATGCGGACATCGCCTCATCAGATCCTTGAAACGCTCATGCGTCTCAAACAGTGTTTCCGCGTCTCTTTAGCTAAATGCTGAGATCTCTTGTCGTAGTCGGGCAGCCTTACTAGGGGGAAAGTACCTCCCCAAGAATTTCTCCACCATATCCTCCCAGGCCTTAATGGAGCCTGGTGTCAATCCCTGAAACCATCTGTAGGCTGCACCTCGAAGACTGAAAGGAAACAACCTCAACTTGGCTGCATCCTCTGACAGACCATTGATCTTGAAGGTCGAGCAAATCTGCAAGAAGCGTGATAGATGTTCATTCGGATCTTCATCTGCCAACCCATCGAACTGCATGGAATTCTGTATCATGCCGATGCGTCTTGCTAAGTCAAAGTTGTTTGCGGCTGCAGCGGGCATCTGTATACATGATTCCTCCAGCGTAAATTATGGTCGCTCATAATCCGAAAGTGTCCTCCTCTGTTCTGCCATACTGTTCGATGTTTCTTCTTCAGTAGGCAGAGGATCAACTGATGCGTCTACGGGGCAGTTGGAGGAGCTCAATGCTTCCCTCAACCTCCTGCGTAAAGTTCTCTCGATCTCTTCGTCAACTTCGATATAATCGGTGTGGTTGCCTCGGGTCATAAAATCCCCCAAAGCTGCAAAGAGATAACAATAGTGAGTGGGGAAGTTAAGTAAATAAATATCTAATGTAAGCCCAAATCCCACTGAGAAAACAAATAAAAACCAAGAAAGTGAAGGAAAACTAAAAATAGACGCAAACAAAATAGTAGAGGCGCAAAAGAAAAAGAAATTGACTAAGCCAATGTCTATGAGTTTTCCTAATGTTCTCGGAATTCCCCTGCAACGGCGCCAAAAACTTGATGGTCGCCGCATGCGTCGCTAAAAAGCGGGCACACGGCTCCTCGGCCGCAAGTGCAAGGGTCGTCAAGTAATACCTCTTGTGCAGGCACAAGAGGGTCGTATTCCCTGGGGTCCCGAGATCCACTATTACTTCCTCTTCGACAATTGTTTAGCCGAATCAAAACAGAGGTTGTTGTAATGAAATGAAATTTAAACTAACGATGGAAACTTTAATCAATGACAAGTTGCGCACAACGATGAAAAATCAGATAGAGAAGACAAGGCTCCGGGCGAGGATTCCCCCGGGAGAAATACAAGTAAGGATGCTATAAAAACAGGTAATGCATGCATGGAGTATTGTTTTTGTCCGTCTAGGCTCGGAAGTAGACTACCCCGGAACCTCCGTAGTGTAGCCCTAATCCAGTACAAGTTCCTTTATCCAAAGGATACTCACACGATGTCATTGGGACTAAGGAGCCTTGGTTGGAGTCATCTACAAGCAATTTCGCTAAGATGAACTCTACAACCTACGGGAGGCTACCGGCACCCGGAACCTCCGGTATACCGGTACAATGAGTCCCTCTTCATACTATGTGGATCTAATGCAAGAGCGCACCTCGCACAACCAAGCACATTCGATAAAATGAAATGCAGAGTTCTCATACAAATCACTACAATTAAGCACACAATGTATGAAACCAAATTCCACACCATCCATTCATTGAATTAAAAGCATAGCATCCAATACAAGTATTCCTCCCAAGGTTCACCGGTTGCCCGGCGGCCTTGGGAGGTTTAGTTCGACATGAATAACAAGGGAAGTTTGCACAAATAAGAATACATCAACAAGAAAACTCAAAACTCCCTCTTGACCGTGTCGACTAGGGTTGATGAAGACACTTGCCGAATCCGCGTCAGCAAGCTTTAGGATGATGATCCTCAAGTCCCACCGTCTTCTCTCCCTTGATTTCACTCCAAAACGACCTCCTTTGATGAAGCTTTGAGCGTAGGGGTGTTCGGAGGCGTCGGTGGCAAAAGTTCCCCAAGAAAAAGCCCTAACCGAGCTTAAATACCCGACCGGTGTGCGGCCTGTGTGCGGGCCGCACACGTGACCGCACACTGGTGTGCAGCCGCACACCAGGCCGCACACCCTTCTGCCAAGGGTGTTCGGGCTGTGTACAGCCCGCACACAGGCCCAAAAATGGGCCTGGTTGTGTAGGAACGCTTGGGTGCCCTTCGGAGCTCGTTTAACCTTCGTTTCTTCGCTCCTCGGCCTTGAGTTTCTCGTTGTAAACGTTCCTCTCAACGTAAATGGTCCGTGGATGCCCTGAAATAAGAAAAACAAGAAAAACACATCAAGGGCACCTGTTTTATTCAATTAATGCATGAAAGTGTAAGTAGTTCACCGTTATAAAACGGTGTATTCAGACACTTATCAGAATCGAGCAAAGTGATCAATAAGAAAGTTATAGGGATTGATATCAACTAAGTTGCTGCAAATTTTCAGATTTGATAGATTTGTAATTTATGAGATACAATCATATTAGTGCAGCTACGTCAAATGGTAATTTGTGCAGAACATGGAGTTTGATTAATATTTTTGATGGTGTTAAAGGTTGAATCAGGCAAGATGAAAAATACAAAAGTTATTCCTGATTGAGTTAGCTATCTACTCCTACAATAGCATGTTAGTTGAGGATGTATTCGGAGAGTTATGCATGTTAAAATGGTCGTATATGATTTTACGCGTTTACAGAAATAGATGAACATTCAAATGGATGATATAAATTTAATAGTATTCTGATCAATTCAAATTTTAGATATGTCATAGCCTTGTATGTCTAGTTTTCGTTAAAGAAATAATTTTGTGATTTGGAGGATGTTAGACAAAGGTATGCATATTTTAGTCCCAATTGGTCATGTTGAAATAGTTCATATCTCCATTAGACTTGATAATTTATATTATACCCTTGAAAGAATCCGAATTTAAAAATAAGATCTTGACCCTTTTTGCATTTATACCCTTCTGAAAACTTCTTTTCCATTACCCTTGCTCATTAGCCACATGTGTCTATAAATATATACACACACATATATATAGTTGTGGGTTTGATTTTAGCGTACTTATGGGGTAAGTAATGCATTGTGTATTCTGGTGTTGCTAGTACAGTTAGTGTTTAGAGCCTCGATTATGGTTAACTAGTGGTCAATATTTGTTTGTAAGTTTGGAATTTAACACAAGTGTGATGTTCATGTTTAGGGTTTTTGCCCGAATCCTGATTGTGATATCTGAGTGGGTCCTATAGCTTGGAGATATTTTTCTAGGTAAGTAAACCACATATATAATGTATATTTGAATGCATATATAATTTTTGATTTCTGAAAATTATTTACATAATTATTTGGTTATTTTGGGTTTTATTGTGGAATAAATTTTCATGATATTATATTTAATTGTTTTGGGTTAAAGATATTATGCATATTAATATTTTCAAACTTATTGCTTATATATGCATATATGAATTTATTTAATGATTTATCCAATTGTTATTTATTTAATTGATTTGGAATCGTTTTGAGTTATGCTCATTAGAAAATGAGATCACCGAAAATCATTATTTTGTGTTGACACTAATTTTGAACCCTACATATTTTGACATAGCAAATCGTAGTCCCCAACTAACTTTGCAACAACCCTGTCATCGGGGGTTAAACACTGATCGTTTCGACATGAATTCTGATTCTGATAAGAAACTAAAGTTTCGCACCGTTCCGTCAGTGGAGAATAACAGCTTATGATATTCTGGCTCGGGTCTCCAAGGGTAAACAAATGAACTCTGATATTCTGGCTCGGGTCACCGAGGGTAAACAAATGACCTCTGATATTTTGTTTTTGGCATTAGTTATTTGGGGGACATATATATTTGTTTATCTGAAAATTCTGTTTGCCTCAAATGTTCTATTGTCTGGATATTTATTTTTGATATTTACTATATAACGTTACTTTTAAGTATGTTTCTGAAATATTCCGAAGTCTGGGTTTTGATTTTGATAATTATTGTATAACATCACGTTGAAGTAAGTTTTTTTGGAAACCATTGAATTTTTGTGATCCCTATATTACTATTGGCTTTTAGTGGTTGCTTACTGGGCTGTTTAGCTCATAAATAGTTACTCTATCTTTTTCAGATCAATGGTAGGTGTGTGGTGACTAGCTTAGCGGGGACCGTTGAGTGATCACCAGGTGGCTAGCAGGAGTTTAGTTTTCTGTTTAATAAGTCTGTTGTCTGTTGTCTGTTAAGACCTTTAATTCTTTAGTTTTGATTGGAATTATTATATTGTTATGATTTATATCTGAGAGACAGGTATTGAGGCCTTGTGTACCCACTTGGTCTCGGCCTCTTGGGTATACGGCCGTTTGTCGACGCATCAAGTCCAGTGAGCCGGGTTCGGGGCGTGATAATAATTTAATTATTTATTTATCTATATACTTTAAATTAAAATTTTTAAAATTTTATATGTAGGGGTATTTTGGTAAATTTATTTAATATATAATTATTTAATTATATATATAATTATATATATATGTAATTATGTATTATAATTTAATTATTTATTTATCTAAATACTTTAAATTAAAATTTTTTAAATTTTGTATGTAGGGGTATTTGGGCAAATTTGATATATTACTGAAATGATTACCATGATTAACCAAACATGGTAATGAAAGATTACCAGTAATATAAGTTCCCAACCAAACATAGCAATCCCACATTACTATAACATTCTCGGTTATATAGCATTCACGACCTCATTACCACAGTAATCTTATTACCATGATAATATACCATTACTGTGAGCCAAACACCCTTAGTCTTCTGTTTGTTTCCGCCACTATTTATAAGTAAATGATACTTTTTCTATTGGATTTGCGGCAAGTATGCTACTTACATGTAGCTTAACTTGAAACTAAATCTAGCTATGAGTTGAATCCTAGCAAATTTGATCTTCATATTTTTTATATGTCCTTATTTATAATTTATTCTTATAAAAGGGATTTGTCAAAATAGAGATCATTATATTAGAATGTGCTTCTTTCGTTTGTCTAGTCTTACAAAAATGTGTTATTGCTGATACGCCTATGAAAAGTGATCTTTATTTATATGCACCACTAATCATTTTTGTTTTCATATATATGACTTAAATTCAATTAAAACATTTATCAAAAATGTTATTTTTAAATTAAAAAAAATCTTATTTTAACTTTCATTCTTCTAACAAATGAAAAAATAAAAAATTTAAAATTTAAAAATAGATTTGTATTTTTGTAAGATTTAAATTGATTTCAACCTAACGGCATATTAGCATAAATAGTTTTTGATTAAAAAAGAATTTATCAGGTTAATTAATAATTCTCAATTGGAAAATCTTAGAGCAATTTTGATGGTCTCTTTTGTAGGGCCTAATTGATTTTGCATGCATTAGAGGGGTTTGGTGGCCATTGAGAGCTCAATGACCACTAAAGGCTCAATTGATTGGCCTTACACCTATTCTTTTATTTAAAATGTTCATAGCACCCATACTCTTTTAATAAAAAAAATATTTTATCAAATTCAAATGTCAATGCTAGCATCTGTTATGGCCTCAACCGATCACCTTCAGTCGTGCAGCACCTAACACTCACCAAGTGGCAGGTCAACCTTCTTTGTTAGAACAACAGTGAAACAACACATATTCACAACATAAGTATACGACATAAAATAAGCGAGCAAAACCGAAAAACATTCACGGTATGAGAAAACGACACAAAAAACCTGTTGTAGAGAGAGAAAAACATAAGCTCTCTTAGATTTGAGAAAAGTTTACAATCATTGCCAAAGATCCTCACTAAGAGGTCTTGTCCCATCTCAAAGATATAATAGACCCTATTACAAGAGCTACCCCAACTCCCCAAAGTTAATTGAGCCCTTTGCCCAATACAGGTCTGGGAGAAGTCTCGAACTTCCACTTAGCTTGCAGTGTCCTCAAACATTACTGTACTGTTAACCAGCCATCTTTGGTCACAGCGCGCAACACAACCGGTCATGCGCAGTCATACTGCGTGCCATCCTCGCCCTTGGCTTGGCCGCGCTCCCGCCACGTGCCCACTTCCATACGTTTTCGTAATCCCTCGGCAAATCCAGAATCAGTATCTGGGTCTCTCGGTATGATCAACTGGCATGCCCCGCCTAGACTTGCTAAAAATCCACTATCTAAAATAATCTAAGTCCACGACATTTGACTCTTGGTATGGGCGTGCCTGCCCCATGCGCTCATCGGCCACGCGTACGCCCATGGTCCTGCGGGCGCGCGCCTTACGGTCGCAGCACACGATCGTGCAGGATATTTCACCAGCTCTTGGTTACGACACAACACATGTCCCGCGCTCCCCCGTGCGCTACCCAATCCATGCGTCTGTGCACCCTCGTGCCTTGGCCTATGTTAAGTTATCCTCCTAATGATCAAGTGTATGGGCATCAACCATTACAGCATTCACCCAAAGGATTTTTATATAAATTTTTATTTAAAATTTGTTTTTTATAAACACACCACATTCTCAAACAAAATATAAATTCTTCTTCACTTCTTCATCTTTTTAATTTTTTTACTCTATTATTCATAAAAAAACACCTCTATCTTCCCAAACCCCAAAGTTTTCAAATAATTTTCACTATCTTCAAAATTTTTCATATCCTTTCAATCCACCAAATGTTCAAAATTTTCAATATCATCAAAATTCACAAATTTTTCCCATTTATATCCAAATGTATAAGTTCAACCAAGTTTTCTATATGTTTATTATATGCTTTTGAGACCAATTTCTTTTAATTAGAGCATGGCTAGTCAACAACCTAATGCAAAAACAAGTGGCCTTCTAATTCCTGCAAGCGATCCGAAAAATTTTGATGAATGTTCTCATGCCAATAAAAAAATTCAATAGAAACATGTTTATTTTGTAACACTTAATTTCCTCCTTATTCCGCGGAAACAATTATTAAGAAGATCATTTCGATAAAGAACAACATGCAAAATTAAGTGAAAAATGCCAGCCGTAGGCCATAGAAGACGATAAAATGCTCGTGAGTATGTAACTTACGATTTTAACTAATGGCATTATAGGTACTGCCGATTTTAACTAATGGCATTATAGGTACTGCCCATAATGATACGATGTTTTGAAAAAGAATTATCGAGTTTTTAATGAATATTGATCATATGGTCTAAAAAAAATAAACAACTAGCTATAAGCAATATTGTTCTCAATGCTTTCATTAATTAATGAACTTAACCAATTATATAACAAATTATTAGGGGAGAATCATACCTGATGTAGTGATGATCTAATGAAGGAGAATATTTGTACTTCATATTATCAAAATCATAAAACCAATTTCATTCATGAGCATGTATGTGTCATCTTAAAAGACGATCTACCAATTGAAAGCAAATACTCCTCTTCCTAAGTCATCAAAGAAATTAAAAATCAATGAAAGTTGTTCTTAGACCTTTTCATCTAATGTGGATACAAATATTAAATTAGATGACACTGAGGTTGAAGTCCATCTAATTGGTCAAAAAACAGCAAAGGCAAAAGCAAAGACAAAGAGAAACGGAAAGTCAAATGTGATCCAAAAAATGTGAATGACGAAATGGAAGTAAGATGGCCCATATTATGAGAATTGAGGAATGAAAAATTAGTTGCAGTGCAAAATTTGAAAAATCTTTCGAAACAGTTGTTGACCATCAAATTCTGACTAGGGATTCTACTCACATGAATGAAGAACATTTTGAGAATCATAGTTTCTTATGCAATGTCATAAAATTAAAATATAATATGGTTTATTGTTAATGCAATATAATTGTATTATTATGTAATTTTAAATTAATGCAGCCATACAATATAGTAATGCAAGGTAATTTTGTTATAATGTAATTTTAAATTAATGTGGTCATGCAATTAATGTATTTTATTAATCACCTTCACTATGCCAAATACTTTAATCTGTCCCTCTACTTTTCTCACTCTACCATTTTATTTCCTCTACTTGAATTTAATCTTTTTCATCCGTCTACTTTTCATTTTGTATAAATTAAGTCCAATCTGAAAAATGACGTTAACTCCGCTGTTTGATTCATCTGATGTGATATTGTTATGGATATAATATTAATAAAAAAATAAAAAATATCCATTTATCTCTCTCATGTCTCATCTCAGATCTGAATCCTTTACGACACCTGGATTCGAGAAGAGAAGCACTTGCTTATTCTCTGAAACCTTTCCTTCTTCCTTCTCTGCACTTGCAAAACGTATGAAATAAGAAGGCTGTTGAGTGATAACCTAACAAGCCTCTTAAGAACATCAGTATACAAAGGCTGCTTACATCAAAACATGACAAACTCTCAACAGAAATATGGATCCTTAGAACAAAATGTAAGCTAACTAAAACGTTAACAATATATCCATCAATTGTTGGAAACCTAACATGGAATACAATGTTCACTAATCTAGTCACCAAAAAACTTCAACAAATTCAAAATCAAACATAAAGAATAGAAACATCATGAGAAATATTCAGATTTCCTCAATACATGTGTGTGTGTATTACGCTAGCATTGAAGCAAAAACACAATTAGAAAAGAAATTTATTACCTTGCCACCTTGCCTGGTGGATATCTCTATAGAAGAAGGTGCAAAGCTTTGTAGGGCAATGGTTGGCGACCTTGGTCCAGAATAGAGCCTGCGGGCTCCTTAGTGGTGGTCAGGCGATTGATCGGTGGTCAAGAAGGTATCCCAGTAAGACCCAGCTGCAGCACCTTTGAGCAGGAAGAAGGAAGGTTTTGAAAGAAGAAGGAAGTGGCTCTTCTCTAATCTGACTGTACTAGAAAAAGGATCTTGATCCGTGATGGGATACGGAAGAGAGAAATAGATATATTTTTATTTTTTAAAATATTATATCCATAACAATGCCACATCAGATGAATGAAACAGCGAAGTTAGCACCATTCTTAAATTGGACTTGATTAACCCAAAATAAAAAGTAAAGAGACGAAAAGAATTAAATTCAAGTAGAGGGACTAAAATGGTAGAGTGAGAAAAGTAGAAGGACTAATTAGTGCATTTAACCTATTTTTAGTAGTCTTAATTTATATTGAGGTGTTTCTTTATTTATTCATCAATTTGATCAATCATTTTTCATTTTTACCACCCAAAACTTAAATATTTTAAAAAATATTTTAAAATTTTTTTATATAATTTTTAAATATATTATTTAATTATTTCATTAACAATATTTAATGTTTTTATTAAATAACTATGTTTATAATGAAATATATATTGTAAATAGTTAAAAAAAAGAAAGAAATAATTGTGAATCCGATATTATGACATACTATTATCGGAGATAGTTTAATGGGTAAAGGTTTAATGGATTAATATGGTAGCACGAGCGTTAAACTCTTGAATAATATAACCACTTAAGATGCCCTTGGTTTTTTCATCTTTTTGATTTGTTGAAATCTAGTCAAAGAATAGAGCATTCCTTTTTTTCTATTGCTCTTTGGATGACTATTATCTATCCTTTTTTATAGTTTTTCTCATATGCCATGGGGGAAAACTATTTTAGAATATTTTTTTGCAAAAGTTTAAAATGGATTAGAACCATCTATAGAAAAACTTATTTGATATAATTTTCTTTAAATAAAGTCATTTATTTTTTAATTGAAAATTTTAAAGCAAAAAATTGATGGATATTGTGAATTTGGGAGTAAGTTCATTGGTATTACAAGATTGTTTTATACATCGAATTGCAATAAACCAAATCCATCAATCCTACTTAGGGAAACCAAACAATATTGCAGTTATTTGAAATGCAGTAGTTTTATTTATATGTTAATTTCACTTGTACTATGATTTAAAATATAGGTATCTAAATGTCCCTAAGTTTTAGATTCTTAATTTCATGCTATTCTTACGTAAAAATTTGAAGATGCAAATAAGCAGTCGATAAGCATAGGATGCAGGAAAGCTTTCAAGTTGGGGATCAAATCATGGTATTCCTACATGGTATTCCTACGTAAAGAGAGGTTTCCCATCGAGACTTACAACAAGACACAACCTAAGAAGTATGGTTTGTATACAACACTCAGTGAAAGTAATGCTTATGTGGTTGATCCTCCCGATAGCATGGGAATTTCCAAAACACTCATTATTGTAGTGTGAGGGAATTTTAAAAATGAATAGGTATTATCTATGCCTTTTCATTAAAGTGCAACACTTCGTTAAAGTTAGACACTAATATAACAAGCAGCACTTGTATTACAACTAATGAGAAATTGTCATTTTAATTTCATTAATTAGTGAAAGGTTGTTTTATTTGAAAAGATCTAATGGATTGGTGTGTCTCATTAATGAGGTGATGTATCTTATTAATGAAGTGGTGTATATTATTAATGAGGTGTGTCTCTTTAATGAAATGGTGTTGTGAAGTAGTGTGTCTCTTTAAATAACACTCATTATTGAAGTGTTGTGTCTCTTTAATGAAATGGTGTTGTGAAGTAGTGTGTCTCTTTAAATAACACACATTATTGAAGTGTTATGTCTCTAAACTAAATACTACTTCATTCCTATAAAATAATCTCCTACCATCATTCAAATATGATATGACAAACAAATTCTTTTGCTTTGTTCTTTGAGTGCACAAAAGATAGAAGCAAACATTCACTTTGTAAAAGCTGGCTGTTGCTGTCGTTGCTTGGGTACTTGGAAGTGCAAACCATACTCAAGGGTCTTCATTGTATCCTAAAAGAAATTCGCCACTCAATCTATTTTGCATCCAACGTTTGAATTCGGTGGAGGCGAATTAAGCCTAAAGGAAAGTGTTGCCCACGCCTTGAAGACTTGTGCACTATATTCTTCTTTATTCTTTCTTCTCTACACTTTAAAGAACCATCACCACCACCACCAACATGTAGTTCTATTGATGTTCAAAGACTCTAAATCTCCCTTATATAGTCATCTTCACTAGAGGATATGTTCTTCTCAAGTAGAGGAGATTGATGCAGATTGATGCAAGGATTTTGCTTTTATTGCCTTTTAGTTTATTTTATTTATATCTTTATTTTATTTATTATATTTTTTAAGAACTTTTTTGCCCTTTTAGGGTTTTATTATTATATAAATACTTGTAATACTCAGTTTAGGCAGATAATAAAATTTCCCGTAGTTTCTCTTTTTCAATCAATCTGTGAATCTGTTGTGTCACTAATACAATTGTCCAGTACTACATCTTGTCTCTCACGCTACTCACCCCATAGAGTAAAAAAAATAGGGATCACCAACATAGTCTCATAAGGATTGAAAAATAGTAAACATCATATACATAAATCCTTAATTCAAAATATACGGCGTTAACATCTAATGTGAGAAATAATATTCAAATATAACATCTCTAAGTTTTATATTTGAAACTCTAATTTTCTCAAATACCCTCGAGAATCACATAACCCATTTTCCACATGACAAATTTGACAATCATAAGGAAAAATTTTGCTAGGCATTCAAAGAAGCTGTTAAATGTTGGATGTGGGCCAAACCCACATGGGTTATACACTCAAATCAAAAAAGCCAACTTTTTCATAAAACTTTAGTTTCACATCGGCTAGTGGGAGCAACTTCAAGCTCTTTATATATTATTTCTCTTCATCCCACCTTGAATTGGTTTTGAGAGAGAAAGTGGGCTAAGTTTACTCTTCACACGCGCGCAACCCCACCCGATCGGCAGTTGGAAATTACATTGGCTAGAAATCCAACCGTTGAAGCTTTTCAGCCTTATAAAACCAAAAGAAAAATAACCCTAAGGGGTTATTTGGTAGCTCGCATTTTAAATTACAATGTAAATCTAGTGTAAATTACAGTTGTGGGTTAAATTCACCATGTAAAGTAAGTGGTGAGATTACCTTCTTTTCACAATTTTTTATATTTTATAATTTTCTTTAATATCTCATCTAAAATCTATTTTATTTATTTAAAATAATTGATTTATTTATTTAAAATATATATTTTACTTACTGATTTAAATTAACTCAAATTTCTCAACTAACACCATATAACCATATAACGATGCAAATAAAATTTCTTACAAATACAAAATTTTAAACAACAATTAGATAAAAATCCCTACAATTTCGGTACGATAAAAAAATTATTTTTTTAATTACAACCGGTTTAATTAGTTGGGATTTCACAAATTTATTTTAAACTACTTATAATTATATATATTATACTATTTTAATTATTACCATCTTTGTTTAACGTACTAGAAAAAAAGCCAAATTTAAATTTAAGCAATAAATACAATATCACCCATTGGCCCGCCGGCGGTGGTTGTTGGATTCTAGCCGACCGCTGAGCCGATTGCCCGAGTCCCGCTAACGGCAGTGGCCGGAGTCTGGCCTGTTATCGGTGCGGTGGCCGGATTCCGGTCATCTGGCGCAGTGGCCGATAGCGGTCGGCAATTACTTGAGTAACAACTCTAATTCTTTGAAAAAAGAGTACCATCCCTAATAGTGTTTTACATTACTGCATTTTGAATTATGGCTAAATTAGTTGTAATTCAAAATGCAGCAAAACCTTATAAATTTGTAATTTAAATTACGGCAACTTTGCATATACGGGTAACCAAACAGTCCATGTTGTCATTTTACCTGTAAATCAAATTGCATCACACCTACTTACGGGTAACCAAACAACTCCTAAAAAAAAAGATCAGTCACTGTTTGTTTCTTCTTGCTGCCGAGAGAAACCCTAATTTTTTTTGCCTCAGCGGTTGCTCGTCTACTTCCTCTTGCCGAATCTCTCCTTTGATCTCAAGAAACTAAATCCTGGTTCCTCTACAATTGCTTTATCTTATTGCTGAATGTGCTAAAGCAAATAGACGTCCGATCTGGGTTAGAGTATCCTGCACTTAGAGTGAGGCCGTAAATCCTACACGAGGGAGGCCAATTTAGAGTTTGGACAGTGCTTCCCCGCACCTATCCCAGGCTGGGAATTTCTAATCTTTTATTTAAATTAATCTTGATTTATTGCTGATTTTATTTATTTTGAAATATTTGTGATCTCTAAAGTGTTCATTTGATATATTTGTATGCTATACACGTATTTTTTCTAACATTAAATAATACCAAGAGAAAAGAGATCAAGGCAAATGAATGAAATCCATGAAAAGGGTTTAGCAAATCATCTTTGAAATGAAAATCTAAAAAAGAAGCCCCACTATAAACTTTTAAAGGAGATTGGCTAGTAATTGGAGCATTAAACATAATTCCAAATATTATTTAGAAGAGCAGTTTTCCAAACAATTTAAACCTCAATAAGTAACCCTTGAGTAAACTAACACAATGATCAATGTTTAAACTTTAAAAGAAAAGTTTGTAAACATGTATTGCTTCAATATTCATATTAACAAATCATACAATTTTATTTTCCAAAAACTATCACAAACTAACCTTGGCCATGCCATAGTTCCGGGTCCACTAAGGCCTCATTTTACCTTCTACGATAAAATTGGACCTACCTTGGTGTTAGCCACTGAGTCTATCTGTGGTTCCCACAGTTTCTTACGTCTCATAGAACCCCATCAGATTCTCTTCTCATCTCCTAACCGGGACAATATTCATATTCACCTTGTCGCTCTTTACAAGCCGGTCCCACCAATTAGCTATCACAGATTTCACCAAAAATATCAAACACAATAAATGCTCATTCCATATATGTTCTTATCATCATGAGAGCTCAATAAAATAGATACACTAAACATTTAAGTAAGTTAAATAGCGAGAATGAATCAAGTAGGAAAGTCATTCTTTTCATCATAAACATTTATGCAAGTTCAAGATCAAATCTAGCCCAACCCAAGAAACACTCCAATTTTTATAATCAAAATAAATGCAAAAGGCTTTCGAACCCTTTCTAGATCAAGGTAGCTCAATTTCAAAATATCACTTTAATAACATGGCATCAAGATACTATTGAATTTCTTACATCGAACCATATATACATAAATAGATCATCCGCTTGTGAAACATTTCTGAAATACATACCAATGGGTTTTAATAGTCTTCAAAACTTTTAAATTATATTGAGCGTTTAATAGTCTTCAAAACTTTTGAAATATATTGAGCATATCATTAAAAATGTAATGATATAGCATAAAAAAAAACATATGGCCTTTGCCAAATGAATCTTACAATTCAGAATAACAACAAATCTATATCAATCTCGAGAATAACCCGAATAGAGAAACCATTTTGTTTTTGTTGTACTTGGCTCTTCCGTCATGCTATAACTTGAGATAAAGACTGAGCAACACATTTTAACACCTTTCTCTCCTCACTAGACATTTCTGGAAGATTAGGGGAGCAAAAACGTGCCCTAAAGGTGCCGTGCGTGGAAACCGCACTGCCTAGCCAAGGGACCATGCGACCACCATGTGGCTACATGATGGCCGGATGGTGCTGGCTAGCAGCCATACGGCTGCCATGCCTTTACACAGGGCCTACACAGCCCATTGGGCCCAGGTTTTTCCTGAGTTTTAGGGTGTAAAAGCTTGCGTTTTCGTAATTTTGCACATCCAAACCCTTCAGCCCTTTTTCCTTTCTTCTTTCTTTCATTTTCCATTGCTTCCCTTGAATGAGAAGAGCTCATCTTTGGATCTCCTTCACCTTTCTTTCTTGGTTGAAGGCTCATTCTTCATCTCTTCTTTCCCCTAAGGATAGTGAGGTGTGTGGTCAAACTCTGTCATTCTTATTCTTGTTTACTCGTTGTTTCTCAACCCAAGATGAGAGATCTAGGGTTTATGCTTGATTTAGCTTCCTAAGGCTTAGTTATAATTGTATCTTGATGAGAAATGGTAAATGTGATAAGAGAAATTTGTAATTTTCCATTGTGCTCAACATTGATGAATCTTATAATTACTTGAATTTGGGCTACTATAGCACTGAGATATTCATCTCATTTCCTTTGCTTTTCTAGCCTTGATTGGTGTCAATCTTCTTGAAAACTCTTTGGGATCATGTGGACTCACTATTGAACCATACCCCAAGTCTTTATTAGGGTTTGCATTTGCATATAGGTTTAGGGTTTTCTTTCTCTTGCATTCTTTGGATCTTTTCTTTTTGGTTGAGTTTGCCTATGTTGTGTGGTTTCGTGTTAGGTGGTGAGACTTAGAAGAAAGGCAAGGAACCGGCGGAGGAGTAATGCTGACAAGTTTCTCCAATATTTGAAGTTTGTGAGTGGATGGTGTTGCATTATATGCTGCTCTATTAGATCCTGAATATTTTCATTTACATCGGTGCTATATTTTCTAAGTTTTCATACTAATTTCATATATTTCTAATTTAGTTTCAAATGATCTTGCAAGGATGATTTCATATAGGATCAACATGTGCGTGCGTGTGTGTAGTGTGCAAACTTGTCATATTTGGATACCTATGAATTGGTATTTTAACAAGGAAAATGCGTTTGTCTTTAATTTATGCTTTTTCCTCTGGATACAAATAGTATGAAACATGACACTTGGAAATGGTTTTATGTGACAGTTCATGACGATGAACACTTGTAATATTCTAATGTGGGATATAACCCTAATCTTTGTTTTAATGGTGATGGGGGTCTAGCCCGCCTACTGCATGGGGGATCCTCACGGCCTGACCTTTAGAGGTGGCATGATGGACCTACTTGATGTTCCCATTTCAAAGGTATAGAGAACACCTGATTGGGCACTAATGCAATGAGAAACAAAGTCACCACACAAGTCTCAGTGGGCCAACGTCAAGGGGATGAATATCTTGATGGTTTCGTACTTTGTCTCGACCACAACTAAAATCGGAGATGCTTTGAGGCCACTGCAAATCAAGAATGATGGTGTTCTTGCATTTTAATTGAACATGTGTATCTCAAGAATGATTTTGATTTTCAAATCCTTTGTATATCTTATAAACATTCTTGAAAACAAATACTTGTTAATGGATTTTGATTTATGTTCGAGAATATCTTATGCTATTATACTCCTAGTTGCATTGAGTTGTCAAACATGCAAAGACTGGTATGTCGGATTTTTTTAGAGCATTGGAGAGCTTTATTTATCCTTTTCTCTTAAGTTTATATGAGCACACTATAATATATTAATTGCTTACTATTTATCCCGGAAGGGGCCTCTCAGATTTGTACTCTTATCATCTAAGCATGCATTAATTCATTACTTGGTTTGATGATATTGTTCTTCCTAAGTATTTCCTGTTGTCTTGTTGTTTACTTTTCTAATGCTAGTCATTGTTTTTCTTGTAACTTATTTTGCAGTTTCAAATGCTCTTAAATCATATAGTTTGACATATGCTTCAGTACTTATGGCATGCAATTAATATATCCTAGTAAAAATCAATGTCTTAGTTGATTCGTTTTAATTTCTAGAGGATGCTAATCCAAGATTTGTTTAGAATTTTGCGATGATTGGTATGAGAATGATCATTGTTATTCTTCCTTTTTATAGTAAGCAATTACTAAACTGTGATTCTGTAGACAAGTCAATCTACCCTAGAAAATGAATTAGATTTAGATACACATCCAGACTCACCGTCCATCAACCATATCCTTTTATTTGTTATCCACGAGAACCAATTTCCCCTTCAAAAAATGGAAGAACTTCATTGGAAAGAAAAGAAAAATTAAAGAAACAAAAAATAAGATTTATTCATAACAAATCATAGACAAGTGATCCTACTGCACAAACAAAAAAAAAAAAAAAAAAAAAGAAAAGTGCATTCTGTCCATGAAGCATTTATTGATGTTACAAACAAGATGTTCTATCTATTGCTCAAACCATCTGCTCTAGGCCACTGACATTATTAAAAACCATACAAAGAAAAACATTCTAGTGCTTTGCATCTGGTACCACCTAAAATAATAATAATAATAATAATAATAATAATAATAATAATAATAATAATTAACAACAAAATACCCTTCTAAAATTCAAGAATTCACAGATAAACCCTGTCATTTTCATTATGAACAAAATATCCCTCCTTTTTGGATTTACTTAAATCTGAGTCCCTGAGTGGGATAACGCCATTAAAGCTTGAGTGGAGTGACGATTATACCCCTCCACTGGCGGTGCGTGTTCCGAGGATTAAGGCTTGGAGCTCATTGATAAGAAGACTTTTTACAGTTCTAAACGACGGTTTGGCTTCTTTTCAACTCCCAATTGTGAACAAAAACTCCCAGAAATAAACATAAACTCCCAAAAGTAAATAGAAACTATAAAAAATAAACAGAAACTCCCAAAAGTAAACGGAAACACCCAGTAGTAAACAAAAAGTCCCATAAGTAAACCGAAACTCCCTCTCATACATAAATAGAAACTCCCAAACATAAACAAAAACGTTGAAATCTAAACGAAAAATACATAAGCTAAATGGAAACTCCAAACAACTATGCAAAAACAAATTTCACTAAGAGGAAACGCCTTAAAATAAACGAAAACTCACAACAGTAAACAAAAACTCTCAGAAATAAACAGAAACACCCAAAAATAAACAGAAACTCTCAATTGTGAACAAAAACTCCTAGAAATAAATAGAAACGGCAAAAAATAAACAGAAACTCCCAAAAATAAACAGAAAGTCAAAAAAGTAAACAAAAACTACCATAAGTAAACGAAAACTCAAAGTAGTAAACAAAAACTCCCATAAGTAAACCGAAACTCCCTCCCATATGTAAACAGAAACTCCTAAACATAAAAGGAAATGTTAAAATCTAAACAAAAAGTACATATGCTAAATGGAAACTCCAAAAAACTATGCAGAAACAAATTTCACTAAGCAGAAACGCCTTAAAGTAAACGAAAACTCACGATAGTAAACAAAAACTCTCAGAAATAAACAGAAACACTCAAAAGTAAACAGAAGCACTCAAAAGTAAAGGGAAACTCGCAATTGTGAACAAAAACTCCCAGAAACAAACAGAAACGGCCAAAAGTAAATAGAAACTCCCAAAAATAAACAGAAACACCCAAAAATAAACGAAAACTTCCAGTAGTAAACAAAAACTTCCATAAGTAAACTGAAACTCCCTTCCATACGTAAAGAGAAACTCCCAAACATAAACGGAAACGTTGAAATCTAAACGAAAAGTACATAGGCTAAATGAAAACTCCAAAAAACTATGCAGAAACAAATTTCACTAAGCAGAAATGCCTTAAAGTAAACGAAAACTCATGATAGTAAACAAAAACTCTCAGAAATAAATATAAACACCCAAAAGTAAACAGAAACAATCAAAAGTAAACGGAAACTCCTAGTTGTGAACAAAAACTCCCAGAAATAAACAGAAACGGCCAAAAATAAACAGAAACTCCCAAAAATAAACAGAAACACCCAAAAATAAACGAAAACTCCCAGTAGTAAACAAAAACTCCCATAAGTAAACTGAAACTCCCTCCCATACGTAAAGAGAAACTCCCATACATAAACGGAAACGTTGAAATCTAAACGAAAAGTACATAGGCTAAATGGAAACTCCAAAAAACTATGCAGAAACAAATTTCACTAAGCAGAAACGCCTTAAAGTAAACGAAAACTCATGATAGTAAACAAAAACTCTCAGAAATAAATATAAACACCCAAAAGTAAACAGAAACACTCAAAAGTAAACGGAAACTCCTACTTGGGAACAAAAACTCCCAGAAATAAACAGAAACGGCCAAAAATAAACAGAAACTCCAAAAAATAAACAGAAACACCCAAAAGTAAACGGAAACTCCCTCCCATACTTAGACAGAAACTCCCAAATATAAATGAAAACATTGAAATCTAAACGAAAAGTACATAGTTAAATGAAAACTCCAAAAACTATGTGGAAAGTAGTACGTAATCGACTCAGTTGTATGCGCAAATAAAGGTGTCAAATTTACGAAAGTATGGAGGAGCTTGGGACCTTATCGACGGCATCGTCAGTTGATGTACCAATAAGATCGACGGTAGGGCAGTTAAACATATGGTGAATGTGACATTTTAGCTGAAAATCAATCTCACATTCTATAGGGAAGACCTTGTGATGTGCATCCGGGGTGACAAACTTCACACGAACTCTACCTCGTTTACAAAAGCATGCATGGTAAGTGAAAAGCTATCTGAAAATCCTTCTTTTCTCTTTTGGCCGTATAATTTTTTAAAAAATTGTGACAATAAAGTGCGGGTCATTTCCCACCAAAGCCAAGGGCAGAGTTGGTATTATGAAAAAAGGCTAGTGACGGAGTTGGACGGAGGGACTGAAAGGGAAGGTAACTTAAAAAGGAAGGATGGACAGGGATATTCAAATGTC
The DNA here is from genome assembly GCA_902712375.1 of Dioscorea dumetorum. NCBI lineage: Eukaryota > Viridiplantae > Streptophyta > Magnoliopsida > Dioscoreales > Dioscoreaceae > Dioscorea > Dioscorea dumetorum. The sequence continues at coordinate 7,174,033 of CACTHL010000494.1, forward strand.
AGAGGAACTGATCGGGATGTTTGGAAACATACAGGGACTTATAATTAATTTTCCCTAATAATAATAATAATAATAATAATAAGTTTTCTCCCCTTAGTTCAGTTGTTATTCTAGGCAAATACCAGCAAATAAGAACTACGGTCTCAGACTAAATCACAAGAGTTCTAACTACAGCCAATCATATCCCAGAATATAACTAAACTAAGGATGGATTATGTGATTGAGTTCAGTCATATACCCAATTAAAGCTTTGAGGTAATACCCCATTTTTTCAGTTTTCTCCTGAATGAATTATTTTGAGTACCAATAGTCACATTAGATAGTAATGATTACAATTTTATATAAAACTTAGTATGATCCAGACTGCAATTATTCAAGCCCTTCTCTGGTGTACTAATTGTTACTAGCCATGTGATTAACTGGCGATTGCAATTAAAACAACTGGGATATAATTAAGTTCTGTATCATCATGACTTCACTGTGCTCATGCATTTATCACCTTTCATGTGTGTTCTTTGCAAGGTTTGTTGCTACAGATTCTATTCTCATTTCTCTACATGTTTTTCACTAAGGGTTTGTTTCCTAGACACATTTCATTGTTGGATGAAATCGTTAAATATAAAATCTATGGCTACATAATTTTGCTAGATACAGCAGCATTGTCATTGATATAATGATGTATTGGTAGGAACTTATTATTGCATTTTATTATTTGTAACTGAATGAGTTCTTCAAGGCTTAAATATAGTGCTTTCTTCATTTTAGCTTTGTTACATGTTTGTAGATGATTTATAAAACCTTTATGAATTATAGGTTGGTAATTGAAAAAGATTTGTTGCAGGAATTGTTTGTTTAAAGTTCAAGGATTATAATTCTGCAATTGAGGACCTTTCTAAATGTGTTTTTGTGGGAGGACTAACAAATTTGCATATACTTGGTAAGAAGTTTTATACTCAGCAACAGTGTACATGTTGTGCTCATTTCCATATCTACAGTAACATTTATAAATGAATTGTTTCTCTCATATAACAAAATGTTGTGGTTTGTTTCACTAATGGTGTCATGCATTATTATTAGCTATAAGATCAATTTGTCAATTGAACTTAAATTCAGTTGTGTGTCATTCTTTTTTTCTTCATTGTATTTTGTGACACTATATTTTCGTAATCTTATCAGCAACAGCCTTTGTTTTAGCCAGGACTTATGTTGGCCTTGGTCTCGACCTTGAATTACATGTTTGGTTACTATTGGGGTTTCATTCTATAAAAGTTTTTTTTTTTTTGATAAAGTGGATAAACCACAATGCATTAAAAAGATAAGAGACAGACACAAAATAACGAAAGTTCCACCGGAAGTGGAGATACAGAGAGCAAAAGAAAAGAAAACATACAAAAACAAAAGAAGATAACTAGGAGCAACCCTCTACAAGGCAAGAAGGCCACCTCCCAAGAGCATGATCAACTGTGAGAGGGACTAGCCGATAATGTGTCATTCTATAAAAGTGACTTGATATAATAATGACTCAATATATATATATATATATATATATGACAATTGTCAATGCTAGGTTACTAAACTTTGACACATATTATGTCGGCTTCCATTTTTTCCCAAAGTGCATTATATAAATATATATGTTTTTTGGATTTCTTGTGAAGTATGATCTATCAATTACAATCTCCCATAGTCATGTTCAATGACAATGGAATTTTTTTTTTTTGTAGATAGTAGAAATCAATGAATACCACAAATAGAGATTGGATGGCTCTTCTAAGAGCTAGTCCAAGATATATTAGTGGCGTTGACAGTTTTTTAGATTTGGCATTTCAAAGGGCTGCTCAAGGACAGGAAATCCTTTGTCCTTGCAAAAAGTGTTTAAACCGTAATTGGTATCATAGAGCAACTATTAAAGATCACTTGATAGTCTATGGTTTCGTAGAAGGTTATACCGAGTGGGTCTTCCATGGAGAAGGATTATCAATATATTCACAAGATCTTCCATCACAGCAAAAAGGACTTGATACTCTTGATGATATGGATGACATGCTGCAAGATATATATAGAGATGTACCTAGAGGAGAACAAAACTTCCCAAGGGTATGAGGTGGTTGGGACTGGGTTTTGAAAGTATCAATATGATGGTGTTTCTTGATGGGCTAGAAAGTTTATATCTTGCAAGGAAAGAGTTTACTTTGGATTTCATTAGCAAATTGCTGCTACATATTCTCCATTGAGTGAATGCTCAGGGAAATTACTTCTTGTTGTTAGAACTTAAGATTAAACTTCTAATTCAAAGAAAAATTCCTATGGTTTGTCTCGTGAATAGGAAGAAAAACCATTTTTGTAAAGGACTGGGCATATGCATATATTAATCAAGTGCATGGCTTTTTGTTTGACATTTCATGTCAAATCTAATCTTTGAATTAGGTTTACTTACGTTGTTGCAAACTTATGGATAATGGTGGCCCTTTGCATGCTCGTAATATTGTTCAAATTTTTTGCGCTTTATCTGTTTTCTATTTTGTGCACCACCTCCATCTTTTTTTTTATATTCCTCTTAATTATTGCCATTTCTGTTACCTAAAGAATTTTTAGTTCCTTAATACTTCGTATGGAATATAGGAATAACTCTGTGTTATACTCAGGCACAACTTCTCATGTGTATAATTTAATATTGAGAAGGCCAAAAGAATGAGCCAAAATATTATAGATCTTGGCAGTGGCTGCTCATTTATGTATATATATACTTAATTGTTTTCTCTGATCAATTTTCAAATTGGTAGCTTTCCTTATTGGAATTTTCTGGAAATTTATTGATCTTTAATCCTAGGCCAGCTGTGTACATAATATTTGTATATTACTCATTCTAGGCAACACACTTTTTAGTTTAGAAAACATGTTCTTATTTTACAGGAAGGTAAGATGGTGACCAGTTGGCCAGTTTTTAGCACTAGATTGCCTTAAATCATCCATTTGCTTTGATATTTAAATTTTATGCTGTGGTTTTCTTTCAGCGCCCTTGGGCTTATTTATGGGTTGGTTTTCTTTCAGCTCTGAGCAATCGGATCTCTTATAAAAAGAAAAATGAGTACATTAGATGCAACCATAGCAGAACTTGCTTTGCTAGTCTTATATCTGAACAAAGCTGAAGCCAGAGATAAGATTTGCAGGGCTATTCAGTATGGCTCAAAATTCTTGAGCAATGGACAACCTGGCACTGCTCAAAATTTTGACAAGTCAACTAGCCTTGCCCAGAAAGTTTTCAGACTTTTCAAGGTTCTACTAAAGTTTTCTTGTTGTTAGCATGATGCATCTATTTGAATGCTTTCTTTAATATTCCAGATCAAATCTTCTTCTCTTGATTTTGTAGTTTGTCAATGGCTTGCATGATCTCATCAGTCCATCTTCCAAAGCGACTGCTCTTCCTCTCATTCTACTAGGGAAGGTAACATGTTGTTTGTTGTAAATCTGAAGGTTGGTTTTAACAATTGTTATATCCTGTCTATACCTTATATGTGGTCCTTGCAGTCCAAGAATGCATTTCTGTCGACATTTTTATTCCTGGATCAAATTGTATGGCTTGGCAGAACATGGATATACAAGGTTTATTTATCTTCTTTCTCAATCCTTTCCCATGAGGAAGTTGTTTGAAATTGTTGTGAAAATAAACCAAATGCTTGAATTGGCTTTTACAGAACAAAGAACATGCAGAGCTGATCGGCAGGATCTCTCTCTTTTGTTGGATGTCCTCCTCCAATTGCACTACAGTGATTGAGGTTTGTTTAATTATGGTTTCTGAGTAGGTGTTTATGATTGACATTCTAACTCTCTGTTGCTCTTATCTCAGTTATCAGTGCTTGTAAGAATATCAAAGTCAATTGAAAAGCTCGAGAAGGAGCTTAAGCTATCAGATAAATACAAGGTATGTAATGCCAAACAGTTTCCAACTTTTGATTTCATTTTCTAGTTCCAGTTTTATCCTGGTGATCACCTGAATGTCTGCAGGATGAGGTATACTGCAGCAAGATCAAGCAGTCAAATGAGAGGCTGCTGGCTCTGGTGAAGGCTTCCATGGACGTAGTGCTTGCAATTGGGTTGCTTCAACTGGCATCGAAGAAAATCACTCCTCGCGTTACTGGAGGGTTTGGCTTCCTAAACTAGCTAATATCTTGTTACCAAGTTTGTTTCTCATTCAAAGCGGAAGACAACTCGAAATTTTATTCCCAAATCTGAATGGATTCTATTCATCTCACTATGTAGTTGCTCCCTTCAGCAGCCAAGTCGTCCAAGTCCTCATGAAAAATGTTATACATCAAAGGTGATTAGCATTCAACTTTATTTCACATTCTTTACATCAAAGGTGATTAGCATGACTGATTTCATTCCTAAATTGTCTGTCGTTTAATTTTTAGCCAAGATTTTAACTACATGTAATGAGCTGCATGTTCAGGCTATTTCTGGAAGTGGGATCAGGATTATATGATTTGTTGAGCCTTCTTGCATTCTGTTATTTCAAAAAAGAAAAAGTGTTTTTTTTATGCGCTTGATGATCATGGTTAGGTCCTCTGTGTTAGGAATGATTCATCTTATTACCTCTCAATAATGATGATGATGATGTACATATAGGAAAATGTAGTACCTTATACGGTACTGTAGATGTATATGTATACAAGAAAAGAGTACGTATAAATATATGTATAGTACATCTAACACCCCCCCTCAAACTCAAGGCGGATCATAAGGCTTGAGTTTGGATAGCATGAAATGATGATGATCACGTGTCTGTGCCTTGGTAAAGAAATCTGCCACCTGGATCTCGGTGGGGAGATAGTGAAGAGACACTGTCTGTGCACGTACATGACATCGAGTGAAGTGGGCATCGACACCAATATGTTTGGTTAACTCGTGCTTAACCGGATCTGTAGCAATCTGAAGAGCCCCAGTACTGTCACAATGAATAGGAGTTGAAGAAGAAATAGATACGCCAAAATCTTGTAGAATCGACCGAAGCCAGAGGACCTCCTGAACAGTGGAAGCCAAAGCACAGACTTCAGCCTCAGTACTGGACTTGGCAACAGTATGATGTTTCTTTGTCTTCCAAACAATGAGAGATGACCCAAGAAAAATACAGTAACCAGTGACAGAAACCCTATCATCAGGAGAACTAGCCCAGGTAGCATCAGAATATGCCTGTAGCTGTAGAGTGGAGTGGTGAGGATAGAACAAACCACGAGAAACAGTGCCACGAAGATAACGCAACACCCGTAGAAGGTGAGCATAGTGAACAGAAGTCGGGGCTGCTACAAATTGACTGAGAATATGAACACCATGAGAAATATCAGGTCAAGTGACAGACAAGTAGACCAAACTACCCACAAGATGTCGATAGCGAGAAGGATCTAATAAGGGGATCCCATCAGTAACACGGAGCTGCAAATGGCGCTCCATCGGCGTGGCAACAGTACTGGTATCAGTCAAACCTGAACGAGCAAGAAGATCGAGAGTGTAACGCTGCTGAGAGAGCCGGTAGCCATCCGAATGAGAGGTGATATCGATGCCAAGAAAGTAGCGAAGTGGTCCCAAATCAGTCATCAGAAAAGTCTCACACAATTTCTGCTTCACAAAAGCAATGTGAGCAGAGTCATCACCAATAAGAATCATATCATCCACATAGAGAAGAAGAATGGTTCGACCTCGAGATGAAGAATGAACAAAGACAGCAGGATCATGTATGCTGGCAGTGAAGCCAGCAACCTCAACTACGGTGCTGAAACGATCAAACCAGGCTTGTGGAGCCTGTTTGAGACCATAAAGTGCACGACGAAGATGACAAAGCTTTCCAGGAGGAACACGAATACCAGGGGGAGGAGTCATGTATACTTCCTCTTTTAAGTCACCGTGAAGAAACGCGTTCTTCACATCAAGCTGATGAAGAACCCATCTACGAACAGCAGCAACAGCGACTAAGGTACGGACAGTATGCATGTGGGCAACAGGGGCAAAAGTCTCCTCATAATCACGACCATACTCCTGCTGAAAACCTCGAGCAACTAGACGCGCTTTATAGCGCTCAAGAGACCCATCAGGGCGGGTTTTAACCCCGTAAATCCAAAGGCAGGTGATGGGAATAGCATGGAAAGGAAGAGAAACTAGATCCCATGTATGAGTCCGAGATAATGCATCAAGTTCCTCGGCCATGGCATTCTGCCACTCAGGCAATTGAACTGCTTCGCTGTAGGTACCTGGCTCAAAGACATCTGAAACACTGGTGCTAACAGAAGCATAGCGATTAGGAGGATGTAAAGTAGAGCGATCACGAAGAGAATAAGAATGAGAAGATACCTCAGGTGGTGGATCAGCAGTGGGAGATGTGTCAGAGGAGCCCGGTTGAGATGGAGGTGCTATGGGTTCCCGACGTTGATACGTAAAACGTATAGGAGGATGAGCAAGAGGAAGAGATGAGGAAGGAGAGGATACTATAGGAGACTCAATAGATAAAGGAGGAGATGAATGAGAGAGAAGTTCAGGAGAAGGGTCAGGGGGGAGGGATAGATATGGGAGGAAGACCTGGACTGGAGGGTGTAGGAAAAAGAAAAGACAGAGGAACGGAGGGAGAGGGAGGGGAAGTGGAGGATGGTGAGGCATAGAATGGAGTGGACTCATCAAATGTGACATCACGAGAAATACGAATACGCTGAGTAATGGGATCATAGCAACGATAACCTTTATGCTCAAGACTATACCCAAGAAAAACACAAGAAATAGACTGGGCAGTGAGTTTGGTCCGTTCCCAGGGTGAGAGTAGAACGAAACAACAACATCCAAAGCACGGAGATGGTTATAAAGAGGAGGGGTCCCATGGAAACACTCCCCTGGGCTACCACCATGAAGATGAGAGGAGGGTTGTAGGTTAATAAGATAAACAGCAGTGCTTACTGCATCAGCCCAGAAGTGAGGGGGAAGGAAAGCACCTAGAAGAAGAGCACGGGTTGTCTCTAATATATGACGGTGTTTACGCTCAGCAACGCCATTATGAGGATGAGCTCTAGGGCAAGATAACTGAGGTAAGGTGCCTTCAGAGGATAAGAAGGCACGAAAGGCTTGAGAAGTATACTCGCCGCCAGAGTCAGACCGAAAGGTTTTGATAGATGATGAAAATTGTGTGTGTATCATAGTAGAAAATGAGCGATAAATAGATAATAACTGACTACGATGATGTATGAAGTAAATCCAAGTGAAGCGGGTGTAGTCATCAATAAAAATGACATAATAACGATTACCTCCTTTAGAAACAAAGGGAGCGGGACCCCATACATCAGAGTGTATGAGTTCAAAGGGAGCAGTAGTCTGAGAAACACTAGGAGGATAAGGACATTGTAGTTGCTTGCCAAGTTTACAACCAAAACAGACAACATCAGAAGGAGAGGAGACATACCCTAAAACTCCATGACGAACAAGAGAGGACATACGGGAGGACGATAAGTGACCAAGACGATGATGCCATAAATGATGAGATATAATAGCCGCATTACAGTGAGGAAGAGATGTACCTAGAGATGTAAGACGAAGGGAATCCAGCACATAAACTCCATTATGACGACGACCTGTTCCAATTACATTCCCACTATGATCTTGCACACGACAAGAGGTACGGTCAAAAATAACTTGACAATCATAATTAGTAAGCTGGCTAACAGACATAAGATTCATAGATAATGAAGGAACATAAGAAACAAAAGGAACAGAGAAAGCACTTGATGAAAGATGGCCGGTAGAGGAAACAGAAGGAGTGTACCATCAGCAATGCGAACATGAGAGACAAGAGGTGATGAATTAGAATAATGAAGATAAGTAGCATCATGGGTCATGTGGAGAGAAGCACCAAAGTCAAGAAGCCAAAGAAGACAGGAGCTACCTGAAGTAGATGAAGAGACCTGAGCCGAAATCGCATGGCCAGTAGATGGGTTTGCCAAATAGGACTGCTGAAACTGACGGAACATCGCTATCAAATGTTGATCCTCAGGAGATAATGTAGCAGGAGATTCCAGAGAAGATGAATGATGAAGAGGATTGGAAGTTGTGGTAGAAGTAGGGGGAGGAACGTGCTAAAGTCCACGCTGCTTTGTCCCACAATTATGTTGAAAGCGGTCCAGTATGCCACAAGAGTGACGCATGACGTTCTGCTTTGATTTGGGAATTCCGATGTTGAAAATTGCGAAGTCGAAAGTCCGGGACTCTTTATATATATATATATATATATATATATATATATATATATGCTTGTCTGGAATCAAAACAGGATTCCAGACAAGCATCTTATAATTGAGAAACATCACAGAGCACGGGAAAGAAAAGCTGCCAGTGTGGAAACTTGGACCGGCACACTGGCCGAGGTTCGCAGGAGGAGAAGAAGAGGCAGACGAAAGAGAACTGGGGGGGGAGGGGGGTGGGTGTGGCAGCGGAGGCGGGGGGGGCTGCAGGGGTGGCGGAGAATCGGGGTAGCGGGGGAGCCGTGGGGGAGGAGGTGGGGGGTGGTGCGAGGAGCTGCGGGGAAGGGGTGGCGGTGAGCTGCGGGGGAGGAGACAGGGGAGCTGCCGGGTGGCCGGTGGCGGGTGGCGGTGGGTGAAGGCCTGCAAGGCAGTGGGGAGAAGAGGCCGGGGGAAGGGGAGATGGGAGAGGAGGCTGGCCTGTGAGGAAAAAGAGAGACAGAGAGGCAGAGAGCTGATGGCGGCCGGGGAGGGGGAGACTGCCGGGAGAGGAAGAGACGGGGAATGGCCGGGAAAATGAGCGAGAAGAAGACGGGAGATGGCTGCAGCCGGAGAGAGATGTCCGGCGTCGGTTGCCGGAGGGATCTAAAGCTCTAATACCATGTTAGGAATGATTCATCTTATTATCTCTCAATAATGATGATGATGATGTACATATAGGAAAATGTAGTACCTTATATGGTACTGTAGATGTATATGTATACAAGAAAAGAGTACGTATAAATATATGTATAGTACATCTAACACTCTGAAGTTCAGGAGTGTGAAGTATAATGGTAGCTTTCCGACACTTGTGTATCTCTTGGACTAAGGTGATTTGATTTTCAGATTTGTTGAAAATTTTCATGATCCTTTTCTTTTTTTTTTTTTTTGTTGTTGTAAAAGTACTTAATATTTACTTTTCAAGTGTTAAATGTGATATTTTTAGACTCTCCGGTTGGGACTGGATTCTCATTCTCAAATACTCCAGAGAGATATGTTGATGGTCATGTCACTGCCTCTATTAGAGTGTACAGGTTTCTCAGAAATGTATTCAGTTACATGAGCCTCATCATGTTCTTTTGCATTTGATATGATGCTCTAAATTGTAACCGAGTATCAAACTTGTGTTGTCTTTTATAGTGGCTGATTGACCACCCACAGTTCCTTTCCGATCCTCTGTATATTGCTGGTGATTCATATGCTGGCAAGGTTGTTCCATTCATCACTGACTTAATATCCCGAGGTTATCTATCACATCTCAAACCGGCTTTCATACTTGATATCTCTATTGTTTCTTTTATCTAAAGTGTGATTTTACTGACATTTAGGCATTGAATCCGGGACTCAGCCTCTTCTGAATCTCGCGGTATGTAGTGATAATCAATTTAGTCTTAAATGAGTCTAAAGATGGCTGAACTTGTTGCTATGTCCATGGCCTTTATCCATTTATGTAATGCCTTCACAACATCAATCATTGACCAGTCTTTAGTGTGATACCGATGTTATTGTTTCAGGGTTATTTGATTGGCAACCCATCAACCAGAGAAGCAATCGATAATGCAACAAGGAAAGACAGAGGCCGTCATTTATGGGACAAGTTCAGAGCCTTCAAAACAGACGTTCGAAGCGATGAATTCTACTCCTTGCCATTCGAGCTCAATGAATATGCGGCCCGCTCTCCCATATGCTATAAACATAAAATATGTTGGTTCGTTTTACCGGTTCTTTAGATGACATTTTACTGTGTTTGTTTCATGTAGCTTGTTATCAATCCAGGGAGAACGTGCCTATGGATCTTTCTACCCCATTTTTTTATAAGCTTTTGAGATGTAAATTATAGATGAAATCTTTAAAAAAGGGTAGTTGTTGCAATTCAATCCATACAATTCTCAATTGGTAACGATGGAGTTTGTGCAGGTATATTTTAAAAAGGAAAAAAATTCTCATTCATTTGTGTTTTTGTTATTTTAGGACGATTTGTGCTATTGTTATAAACTTATTAAATTATTAAAAAAAAATTTTAAATGATACAGGATTACAAAACCGCTATAATAGATTTTAGTAATTATTATAATAATTATCCCAAATAGCTACAATAAATACTGTAAATCACTGCCATAGATATAATAAAACTATTGTAATAAATATTACAAAACCGCTACCATAGTTATTATAAACCGCTACAATAAGTATTATAAAATCATTGCAACAGATATTCCAAAACCGCTGCAATAAATATTATACAACCACTACAATAGATTTTACAACACCGCTGCAATAGAATTTACCAAACCGTTGCAATATATATTAAACAACCGCTGCAGTATATAAAATAACTATTACAATACAAACTGCTGCTGTATATGAAACAAATCGCTGCAAAATCATAACCACTGCAAAAAACAATTATACATAGAATTGTTTACACAATAATGTTGAACCGTTGCAAAATGTTATATAAAACCACTGTAATAACTTATTGTAACGGGAGCAGATGCAGCAGGTGGTAAACCACCGCAATAAGCCTTATGCAGCGGTTTTAAGACTTTTGCAGCAGTTCATGACCGCTGCATAAATATAGTCATGTAGTAGTGTACAACTCACATTTTTGTCTATTGTTTTCAATATTGGTATACATATACATATATAGGTGTGCACTTGTGTTGGGACCTGCAGTTTTTTCCAATGTTTAATTAATTACTTATGAGAGCTCTTGTTTTGAATATGTTACTATAGCCTTGTTTTTTTTAGTTAAAAAGTGTCTTTTAAATATATCTATATATTGGCTTAATTCAGCTTTTTTTCATAAGCTGCCCCATAGGTGCTTCTCAGAAAAGACTTTTGAGAAGCTGTTTTAGGGTTTGCCAAATTACCCTAATACCCTTGAGAAATAAATCAATTCCTTCAATCAGAATTCCGGATTTCAAGAAAGAAACAATGGACGAGCTAGAGAGAGAGAGAGAGAGAGAGAAAGCGCAAGCAAGAGTGACGGAAAGGCCGGGAGGGATCTCCAATCTCGGCAAGAAACCGTGAAAGAAGGGCTAGGAGGGATCTCCGACATCGGCACAAAATCGTGAAGGAAAGGGCCGGGTCTTTTTTTCTGTGATTTTTTTGTCAAATCTCTCTCGGTGCACTCCATAATTTTATTATGTGATTTTTTTTCTATGATTTTTATTCTGTATTTTTTCTTTCTGTGATTTTTTTTTTCTGTGTTTGTTAAAAATACTGTTGAAGTGATGGAGAAAAAACCCCTCTTTTTTTTGGTTTCTCATATTAAGGTGCTATTTGGTTTGGAAGATTAATTTTCTTGTCAACTTTCCCATGATACTGAGGTGTGTAGTGATTTCTCATAACTGTTTTCTGGGATTCTCTTACCTATTAAACTTTGTTTGAAGTTAATATTGTACTTTTTCTATCTTTTCATTGTCGGAAGTTTCATGAAGAATGCTAGTTGCTTTACGTTTGGCTTATGAAATGGGAAAGAATCTAATGTGCTCTTTGCCTTATTAATTTGCAGGTTTCTCAAAGTTTGGTTTGCAATTGGAGTTCGTTTAGTTTTGTGGCGTTAATTGGATCTATAATGGTTAGATAGAGATTCAAACTTTAGATGTTTTCAATCTACTGAATCATATGATATGTTTGTGCTTGCGTGTTTCTTGAAGATGTTGAGTCCAGCATCTCTGGGTTAGATACTATCTGGATTTTGCCTTCCATGAAGATGAAGATAGTTTGCTAGTAACTTTTTATCTTTTTACATTTGTCAACATGTAATGATATCGCATTACTCAATCTTGTATGCCTGCAAAGTGACAGATCATGATCAATGAGTTGAGTCTCTATGGATTATTTCCCTTATGAACTCCTAAAAGTTTAGTGCATCGATTGGATTGGCATAAATTCAACTTTTATAAAGGTGCTATGTATTGATCTTAAGAGGCCTGCTTTAGTAACCCTGAAATGAGCCTTCGGTTGTATCAAACTAGCTTCTAGATACAATAAATCCATGTTGTTGTTTGAACATCTGAAAGTATTATCTGTAACTGCGATAGGTAACCCATTGAGCTTGAGTTATTATGGGTACTCATGCCACATTTTTAATTCCAAGTGTGATATGTAGAAACTCATGCAAAATAAGCATCTTTTGATTCCCTGTTTTATGAGCATGCTCTTTTATTCTTGTGACTATTCTGATAAATTTGGATTTTAAGCCTTCACTCATTGATCATGTGGAACTTAGCGGTCGTTTGTTTCACCGAAATGGGCACCGAAGTGGCCACTTCCAGCCCACTTCGGTGTGTTTGTTTCACTGATTTAAACCCGGAAGTGATGATATGACAACTTCTGAGTTCGGCCACTTCGGTGTCTGACTTCAGCTGGAAAAGTCCCGAAGTCACCACTTCAGCCCACTTTGCAATTTTTTTCAATGATAAATAAAATAATTATTATCATGGTAATAAAATAATTAAATAATTACTCTCACTAATTAATAATTAAACATAATATATTAACCGATTTAATTTAATTTAATAGCATGGTATTAAATTAATTATGTGATGTGCAAAGTTTTTGATTTAATAAATAAATTATTTATTACCATTGTAATAAAGTAATTAAATCATTTAATTCAATCATATGATTTAATTAAATAAATGTAAAAAGCATGAAAGGGAACTTTACCCCCTCACCGATGTGGTGATCATATCCCCACTTCAATCATCTAAAAACAGGAAGTGGTATCCGAAATTCAGTTTTCAGCTTGAACCAAACACACTGAAGTGGATAGTTCCAACTGAACTGTTCACTTCCACCGAAGTGCCACTTCCAGACTTCCACCAGTTCGACAATTCACTTCCGAACCAAACGGCCCCTTAATGTTGCAGTCGTTCATTTAATATTGTTATGATTCATTACTCAATCAATTCTGAAGTAATTTGCCACCTCCAAAAGTAATTAAATATATAATAGTAATTGAATGTAAAATCAATGAATGCCCATTTTAGTAATTTGCCACTGTCACGCCTGTCCCGCAGGACCGGTACGTGACAACTGTCGTGACAACCTGAGGAGGGACACCCTCGCCGCTTATCCCTCGAGTCACCGTAAGGCTTACCACACCCTAGATAAATACAGAATAAAATATAATAACACATAGAAGAAGCTAGGTGACAATAATACAAATACAGGTTTCAAAGGACATACATGCCATAGATGTAACAAAGGGTTTCAAAAGATTGAGAAACATACAAACCAAGCCCTAAGGACAACAATTACACTAGTGGATCCATATCATTATACAATGCATAATATTCAGTAAACAACATACATGATACAAGATTTAAATTAACTAGCCAACGTATACCCAACACTTCGGTCCGCCTCACCACCACTACTGAGCAGAGCCTGGAAAGGGGGAGAGGGTGAGTAACTAAAGTCACCCAGTGAGTGGGTAAGTACAAACCTTTCATAGAACAAGAATAAGATAAAAAGTAGACCAAATCCAAATATGTAGTAATACATATGGGTTTGAACACCCAACATAGATATATATGCATATACAATTATAAAACGTCTGGCCGGTAAATCATAAAACTCGTTAGCAAACTGATTAACTTTTTGCATAAAAAGTATATTCTCATAAAATATGCATTTTTCATTTCAAACAACCGAATATTGGTCTAAAAACCTCTCTAAACTCTAGCCGTAGTCGCGGCTAAGTTAAGAGCCGTCAAGGCGCGCATGTCCTTGACGTTGACTCACCAGATCCGTATGGTGACTCCGTCAAGGGGCTCATGTATAAGCCAGATCAATGAGTAAGGACCCCCTACTGCAACAGGTAGGTTAGAACCCCATCACCATCAAAACATCACGAGAAGTAATAGCAATTTAATTCAAGTAAAATAATCCACAGGGTCTTTGTCCAGGACAAAGGTTCACATTTGTCAAAGCCAGATCAATGAGTGCAATACGCGTATGAAATTGTTCAGTTCAAACCAATGTAGCAATATGTAATAATATAGCATTATTCATTTTCTTCAAACAAACACAAAGTTTTGCTTTTAGAATACGAAGCATGAAGACAACTAAATCATCACTTCAATCATCATAAATTCCGTGTTTTCCATACATATATTTAGAGAAAAGTAACAAGAATTGTGAAATCAAAATCCCACTCACAAACTTAGGAGATCGATTTCTATACGATGCTACTCCTCCACTGACTTCTTGGCTTTAGCCAAACTCTCACCACCTACACCAATACTAGCCACAAGGGCTCAAACCAAAAGAAAACACAAAGAAATGACAAGCATGAACCTCTTCATGCTACAAACCCTAAAACTCTATCTAGGCTTGAACTTGTCCCTAGAGGTTCCAAGGGGTTTCTATGGAGATCAACTCCTCCAAACAACTAAGAATACAAAGTTTAACCATGAAATCCTAAGTGCTACAATAACCCAAATTTTATGATTAAAAGACAAATTTCAACAAGAGAAAAGAATGGATCTTCACATCCAACTCATAAATACAAGAAAAGGTGAAAGAAATTCAACATATCACTCAAGAAATCAACAACATCTAGCTAAAATTCAACAATCCAAAACCTAGGGCTAGCATGCTCATCTAAAACCAAAAAGGAACAAGGAGAAAGAAGAAAGAGAGGAGCTTACCTTCAAGGATTCTTTAATCGAAGGGAAAGGAATGGTCTAGGTTTGGCTCCTTCTCATCCAACATAATGGGAACCAAGGAAAGAAAAGGAAGGATAAGAGAAATCGGGAGAATTAGGGCTCAGTTTTCAGGATTTATATACCCACGGAGGTACACGGCCGTGTAAATCTCATCCTGGCCGTGTAACTCTCTGAATGGAATGAAAATCACTCATTCAGGGAGTTACACGGCCATGTATTTCAAGCCCAACCCGTGTAATCACTCAGGGAGTTACACGGGCAAGTACACGGGCATGTAAAACACTCGTGCACTCAACCTGAAAAATACACGGGCAAGTATACAGGCAAGTACTTTCAGTTTGGCCCGTGTATTTCTTCTGAACGCGTCTAGAGAACTACACGGGCATGTACTTCAAGCCCAACCCGTGTACTTTCTTAAAACCCATGTTTTGACTAGTTTTCAGTTCAAAATGAACAAAAATGAGTCAAAACTTAAGACACAACTAAATTAGAGCAACTTAAATAACTACAACACAAGCACAGAAAAACCAAAACTCTACAACCACCTCCAAAAGTGTTTTTACAAATCCACATCTAAACAAATTCATACATATAAAAGCATTTCTGCATTAACCTATCCAAACATAAAATACAGAAAAACACTTAACTTATTTTGGAAAGCAATTTTTTTTAAAGTGTTTCCTCAAAATAAAAAAAAAAAACACTTTTTTTTAAAAGCTAATCCAAACAAACACATAGTTACTTTACAGCATTTTGGACGCATTTTTTTTCTTTATGTTGTAAGGCTTAGTTTGATCTTTCATGATATTGTGCAATTCTATACCTTTGCCAAATTTTTGCCTTTGGCAATACTTTTGGTGATTTATTTATCTCTTTTCTATTACTATGTAGAAATAGGGCATGTGTAAAGGTGTCAGTTGAGTTTTCAAGTTGTGCCTAGGTGTTAGACTAGAATTAGATGTGTTAGACTAAAATTAGGTAAGTAATCTGCATACGAAGTTTTTGTGTTTTGTACAATATAAAACTTCTAGTAAAATCAATTTTTAAATTTTTTGTATAATAATATTTATTTATTAATTTTGATTATTTATCAATAATTGAATTTATTCTATCTGTTTTCAAGATATTTCATTCCTATTATTATTTAGGATGATCCACTCACTCTTTAACCATTTGATTGGTTTATAATTTTATTCATTTCCTAATTATTTTACTTAGTGACATTACCTACCAGGTGCATGTTCCTATTGTTGTTAGTACTAGCTTCCTATTTATTCCTTCATTAATAGATAACTTCTACTTATTCCAACTTTCCACCATATCTTTATAATTTTCTTGGTGGTGTTTGATTGGCACTTTTAATTTAAGGCTTCGCTTCTCTACTATTATTATTTTATAAATAAATACTGTCATTAGAGTAGAAAGATTGAAATTCTCTGTTATTATGTTTATTTAAGAAATTTGAAAAACTTGTGGAACTTTACTACTCTGGCTCTAAGATCTTTTTGGTATGGATATTTTGTTTCCAAATAAACTATACTGATGTTAAATATTGACCTTATCGATAAAAAATTCTGGAAAAATGAGACAATAGTTTTGCATGGTTAGTAGGTGAAATAATAACAACCATTAATATTTAATCACCGAACACCAAAAATAAATAAATGCCCTATGATATTCTGACATGAATTACAGTGGATAAATAAATGGCCTATGATATCTATAATTCATTTGAAGACATTCTTACTTGTTTGAAAGATTGGTATGTAATGTTTTGCGTTTTTAACTTCGGTATCCTGTGGATTATGTCAAATTAGTATTTTATAGAATGAGTATTTGGTTAATAAAATAAAAAATTATTACATAAATATTCAACCCAATTTACAATAAAAAAACTACACACTTTACAATGAGAAAATATTTTACTTTGAGTGGAATATTTTTTATACCATAACACCCATATTATGTAGTAATTTTATAGTTTACATTATGTAGTAATCTTATGTAGTAATTTTTTTAAGTATCTAAATATTTAATATGGATTAATTCTCATAAAATGTTTTTTTAAATTATGCCATATTGTATGGATTGTACCATAATTTTGACATACTCAGGCCGAAGAAAGGGGAGATGAGAACTATGACACAAAAGATAATATATAAATTAAATATAAGGCTTTTTAATTTAAAAATTATTATAATTCCATAAACAGTTAAACAATAAAGTTTAGGGCATCATCATCCCCAAACTGTCCCCAAAAATAGAAGACCAAAAAGGACACTGAAATTAAAAAAAAAAAACAAAACGGAATAAAAAATAGCAGATAAAGACAACAGCAGACACCAGCTCATCTCCGTTAGATTTAAACCCAGATCTAATCCACATCTATCGGTCCAGAATGCACCACGCTCACCATCTGCTCACCTTTGGATTCTCTCCACTGTTTATGGCTTGTCCTCATTCCACGTTAACACCTCGGTAACCATCCGATATTTTCAGATCCAACGGCCCAGAATTGACCTCTAAACCCCCAAACCCCTTTAGCCAACCCTTGTTAATTGCTTGTCCCTCTGCTCTTTCCCAAAGAAGACAAACGTTTCTCTCTCTTCTCTTCACTTTCTTTCTCTCTCTAGATTCCAGAATGCAAGAGCCGGCGACGAGCTCCCTCCCTTCCAGCAGTGAGAGGTCCTCTAGTTCCGCTCCTCAGATGGAAACCAAAGAAGGTGTTAAATTTTGGAAGTTTTTTTTTCTCTTTTTTCAGTGTTTTTTGGTCCGCAATTGATGAGTTTTCATTGAAAAAAGAAAGTATTGTTTATGATGTTTTTTTTTATATGGAGTGAAAGTAGGATTTTTCTCTTTTTCTGAAATAAAATTGGAATTTTTTGGCTGTTTTATTGTTAAAAAATGGAAACTTTTGGTGGTTTGGAATTCAGGAATGGAGAGTGATGAAGAGATCCGGAGAGTACCGGAGTTCGGGGGGGAGATGGCGGGTCCATCCACTTCCGGTAGGGAGGCCGGTTCAGCAGCTGGAGCCGACAGGGCTCAGGCCTCTACCCAAACAGGACAGCGGAAGCGTGGGAGGAGCCCTGCGGACAAGGAACACAAGCGGCTCAAAAGGTGGACTTTTAGGACTATATAATCTACGAACTTTTTCTTTTTTTGCCGCTCCAATCCTGTACATTGTGGATGTGTTCTTGGGCTCTGCTTGATCCTTTGTTTTGTGAATTTTGATGGTTTTTTATAGGTTGCTGAGGAATAGAGTGTCAGCTCAGCAGGCCAGGGAGAGGAAAAAGGCTTATTTGAATGATTTGGAGGCTAAAGTTAAGGACTTGGAGAAGAAGAACTCTGAGCTGGAGGAGCGACTCTCCACTCTCCAGAATGAGAACCAGATGCTTAGACATGTATGCATTCAATTTCACTTTCGTTTTATTCTTGCGTCACATTATCAAACTTGCTCTTGGAAGTGGATGATTTTCTGTAGGACATTTTTCAGACAAGGATTTTTTTTTTCTTTCTAGAACCTTTTTGGATTTGAGCTGATAGTACAGTGAAAAAAATAAAGCAGAATTTTATTTTATTTTTATGATTTTCTATAAATGAAGATCATATATAACTGGATTTTTGTTTATCATGTTTGCTTCCTTTGTCTGGAGAGAAAATTATCCATTGGATGTGAATAGCAATGTAGTTCAGTTCATGCATCAGTAAAAGGACTCTAAGTAATGCTCTCTAATGCTCCTGCAATGATATCACATTCATGTGGCACCATTAAGTGTCAGAAGCATCCAATTGTGGTTATTTTAAATTCGTAGGATTCGGCGGTTCAAGCAGCTTGTGATTTAGCTACTTAGATTCTGCTTTATGTATTGGTCCGTCCATGTCATTGATTACCAGAAAATACATTTGCAAGAAAGACTTCTTCCTAAGCAGCCCCACATCATACTGCTTTTTGATACATCATACTTGATTCTCCCACCAAAATCCTTGTAATCGAATGTTGGCTTGTTCTCCTCTCCCAGTTATTGTTTAGAAGGGTGCAATTCCAATCCATCATTTGACCTCCAAAAGAAAAGCTCCGCTAGTGTGTGCTTAAACTTTATGGTTGTATGACTATTCAATACCATTTCATCCTTTTATCTACAGATGTTGCATTCTCACAATTGTATTATCTGAATCTTTTATTGTTGAAATGGATGCACAAAGGAATGATGGAGAATTTATTTTTGGTCTGCAGATTTTAAAAAATACAACCGTGAGTAGGAGAGGAACCAGCAGTGGTGCCTCTGGTGAAGGCTTGTAGAATTAAAAATCAGAGAAAAGATTCAGTGATGAACTTGGTCCATTTTAGGTAGAGCTAATCAATCTCAGTGTTTAGCAGTGTGAGGTAATCCCAGTTACTGATTGTTGTCGTTCTTGTTGTTTCTCTCTATCATGTACCTGGTGTGAACGTGTTATTCTATTCTGAGTTGAAAGATTAAGAGTATTTATAATGGTGTGCTTTTGCAAACTCTTTGTAGTGTAATATGATAATGTCCACTGTAATGAGATTTAGTGCTTTAGTGGTAATGAATGAATGAATGAATGAATGAGTGAATGAAGGCCTGGTAATAAGCTACAAGTTCTTTTGTTTTTTTTTTTTTTATTTTAAATTGGAAGCAGCAAAGGAGCTGAGAAGCTTTTGATTTTTCATTTGAATGCATACCTGGCTTTTTTGTATCTATCATGCAATCTTCATGCAAGCCTGGAATTAGTGGTCATGCGCTTTTTCTGGTGAATGACCTACCAACCACAGTGAAAGTGCTAGGGCCCATGGCCACCATCTTGAGTAATGCCAGGCAGTGCTTTGCTGAACCTTGATATTTTTTCCGAGGTGTTTTGCAGAAAGGACAAAAACTTTGATTAGTTTTCATAGAATGGTTATGTTACTTAAATTGTGCTATTTATTTGAATGACATCTCTGATTAATTCTGAGACTGCATTTTCTGAGACTTGGATTAGTCTTTGAAAAATTCTTTCGCTCACCTTCACTCAGACGTCATTGCTTACGGTTCAAAGTTTTCCTTGCATAATTCATTGAATGCCGCTGTTGACATTTGATTATGGAATCACAGCTAAAGGTGCAAAATCTCATAGTTTTCTGAAATATTACTATGGCGAGAAAACAGACATGCATTGAATCATGGATTTCATGCTGCTTCTTATTCTTCGTGGATTTTATGGACCATTGATTATTGGATCCTACCTGCATTTTTTTTATCATTGTCGGCTAGCATTTCACTGAGGATCGATCAGCGTGTATGCTATCTCCTTTTCTCAAAACTAAAAAGGTATGGGAATGAAAACTATGTTTGGTTTGAAGCATTAGAGAAGTAGTTTATTTAGAAAGGGAAAAATGGAAAAAAAGAAAATATGATAAAATGACTATTATGTTTTTTACGTAGATAAATATTTATTATACACAATAATGATGTGTGTCAATTATATTTTTTAAAATATTTAAGTAATAAAGTACTAAAATAAATTAATAGTTATAAACAAATATTTAAGTTTAATAGGTCACCAAATCTCAAAAGAAATTATTACCTAATTACATGTTTAAGATATTTTAAATAAATAAAATGCGTACCATAATTCATAATTAACAATTAATTGGTTACTAGACAAATATAATACGGCTAACTGCTTGGCACCGGCGGAGTTTCGGAACGGGTTAGAGAATGGCAAAAGATTGCCCATCAATGGAGAAATTCCAGATCTTAAGAGAAACTTTATGATAAGGGCAAAACAGACATTTCTTCCATCAGGAATCAGCAATTCTTTTGTTTTCGGAATGAGTGTCAATGATCTATCAATACTCCCACAATCCTCCTCCAATACCATTGATGCACAACCAAACAAGAGAGTGCATGAAGTTAAAAATGACTCACTCCATTACTGACAACCAAACACACCAAAATTATGATCATTCATGGTATTTACTTTCAAAGATGTCGTTTTTTTGCCACGTCTTCAATTAGCTTTCATAATGTAAATTCAGAAATTAGGAAACTTGACATAGTGTAAATTATGAAAATAATGAAGTTGATGGAGTATCACAAACCATGAATAAGTAGCAAAACCATATCACAGTGAAGAACCGATGTAATTTGATGATCAACAGTGATAACTATTGGCATGGCAAGAAGTTGTCTAATTTTTCTTTGGATTACACTGTTTGGGGTTTGCATGTTTTTGAATGTCTTTGAGGTTGAGTGTCTTCTTTTGGTCTAATGAAAGCAATGGAGTTATCTGGGAGAAAGTGAGGACACTGAGAAAGTCGGCATTTGCAAATAGAGAAACACCGCCAATGCCATTACATGGCTCAATGTCGACACTTTTTCTCCTAAAGAGGGAAGCAAGGTTGAGGATCAAACCACAAAGAGCAGATGTGGAATCTGAAACCCATACATGGGTTTGCACTACTTCATGCCTGATGTTGTATATGATGTCGATAGCAAGGAAAGAGCTGGTTATGGTTAGGAACAGTACCAGCCAGAATTTTAGGAAGAAAGGGGGTTAATTTTCTAGTTTGAGTTGTGAAAGCCAAAATACAAGTAAATGAAGATGGCAAGCCATGTCGGTGCTCTAACAAACAAATGGTCGTCCGTTTGGTGAACATGCATGAATCAAAAGATACTGTAAATTAAAAAGAAGAGATTCAGTGAAGCAAGGCACAAAGAAGTTGAAAGGAGGATTATCTTGTGATAAAGCAATATATTATATTGTGACATTCTGGTCTTGTAGTTAGGAATTTTACTGCTCTTTCTAAGCCAGAGGATAAATAGAGAAAGCAAGACAACAAGGTGGCAACAACCACAGAAACCATGAAGTGAAACTTCCAACATTTGAGACTGAAGATAAAAAGATTTTGGGAATTCAATCATCCCTTGTTTGTGGAATTTGAAAGGAGCCATTGTTTTTTTCTCTTGGTGATAAATCTCTCTTTTTTTTTTTTTATAAAAAGAGCTTAAAGCTGAATTTATTAGGAGAAAGAAAAAGTTTTGAAAACACCCCGAAAGAAAAAAAACACCAAAATACAACAAACTCAGCAGAAATAAAAGACACTTAGAAATGAAGGCCATTGTATTGAAACGCCTTCATTAACCATTTGGGAAGCTCCCTGCCCTGGTGGAAGCGTGACAAAGCATGGGAAGTAAAGCCATGGTGTGCCAGTTTAGTTGCCATCTGTCCCCGGCGATGTGGGATGAGGTGAATCTGTGGGTGCCCCAGCTCCGCGATACTCTGCATAAGAAGTGTAAGTGTTGGTTCTGCCAGCTAGTCCGTTAATGGAGCGTTATCCTGGATAGCATACTATAACTCTGAACTTGTGAAGATGTTTTGAATTCTCATCCCTGTAATCCCACGTAATGGATGCTGCCTAGCATCGCTTGAATTTCTGCATCAACATAAGAGTTAATAGTCATGGGGCAACATCCCGCAAGTAAAACTTTGGAGTTAGAATCCACAGCGTAAAAACCAGCTCCTCCTAGAGTTGAATTCGGCAAGGCAACAGCTGCTGAGAAAAGGAAAGGGCTGTCAGCATAACTGAAGTTTGTAAGCAGAAAGTTTTTTCTATTAATGTCATTCACTTCCGAATACTCTTGGGCTAAAACATAAGCTTTCTTGGGAATAGTGTTAAATTCTAGCAAGACATTCCGGAATATTAGTGCACATCTCGCCTTCCATATAAGCCAAGCTGTAGCAGTTATCACTGCTTTTGCAAACCTGGAATAGGCACATATATTATAGGCCAACCAATTTCCAGAGTTGAAACCACCCGGGAAGATAACTGGGCAACCAAGCAGCTGGTTGATTAAATTCCAAACAATTTGAACTTTGGGACATGATTGCATGAGGTGCTCAGTTGTTTCCACATTCAGGCCACAAAAAACACACATCTCCAGAGTACACAAATTTAAATTATGCAGAAAAGCCACAGTTTTAAGTTTCCCTTTGAAAAGAAGCCATAAGAAAATTTTTGCTCTTGGAACTATCTTTAACTTCCACAATTAATTCCAACCTTTCCACACATCACTAAGGTTATCGTGAGGCATCAATTGATTATAAACCTTAGAGGAAAGGTTAATTCGGTTGGAAGTAGGAAACCAAACCCAATTAGATGCATTATCCATCGTGATAGAACCAAAATGAAGAGCATAAGAGTTCAACGAAAAACCAAATATCAATTGAAAACCTTGAAAATTCCAGTGATCATCACTAATGAAGTCTCTAAGCAAAATAGAGTCCAAATCAAGGTCCATGTTTAAATAGGTTGGTTTATAGGCAAGAGGAATTTCAAAACACCAGGGGTCATATAGGAAAGACACATATTGAGGGTTAACATCTTTAATCCACATATAAGGTTTGAGGGAAGTACAAGTCTTACAAAGGCCCCTGAAGAACCAAGAGCAGTTGTCAGGAATCTTGTCCCTCCAGTTGTGAAATTTGCCATATTTGTGCATTAAGATATCAACCCATATGATGTCATGCTCATTCAGCCAATTAAAAACATGTTTGGCCATAAGGGAGATTTTGGAGGTTTTCAAGTCTTTAATAGAGAGGTCCCCCTCACTACGACCAAGTGTAGTATCCCTATGATTAACCAAGTGGATGTCACTACTATGACCACTCCCAGCCCACAGGAACTTCCTAGCACTAGCTGTAATTCTGTCCAAAATTCCATCAGGGACCGGATATACCGAAAGGTAATAGAGAGGAACGGAAAGGAAGGAGGAGTTAATTAAAGTAACTTTACCAGCAGGAGAGATATTAGACCTTTGCCAGTTAGCAATAGTTCTGTTAATCTTATCTACCATTTGATTAAAATGGGACAGAGCAAGCCTTGTAGGGGAGATTAAAGTTCCCATATAAGTAAAAGGCAAAGATCCCATCTTAATGTCCAAGATTGATCTAATACTGTGACTGATTCTTTGATTCACCCAAGGAGGAAAAAAAATGTTGGACTTAGCGTGGTTAGGGGTCCCAAGGGTCCTTGGAAAGAGCTACCTCAGAAGTCCCTCCGCCGTCTAATCGAAACAGACTTCCACTATCCGTTGGGAGACGCGAAGAGCCAGGATCTGGACATCTCTCTGCGTTCACAGTACCACCTCGGTCTTGCAGAGCCTCAGGACGGAACTCCACATTATGACTATTGCGAGAAACCATGTGGCCATCTCTACCTCTCCCCCTGAGGCTGCCACGTGGCGCCCAATTGTCAGTTGCCTGAGAAGCATGCCCCTCGTTTCTGTCTCCAGTCTGGGCGTGTCTTGGCATGTACGAATCACGTGATCGTCCTCCTCAAGCTCCGCCGCGTCCTCCAGAATCCACCACTGTACCGCCTCTGGCGCCGCCTCGTCCCCGTCAGCGGGAGACTAACATCCAAGGCCCAAACTCTGTTTCAGAGCTAGCTATCTGTAGAGGACTTCCCAGTTTTGTTGCCTGCGTTGGTTGGCCATAGATTGGAACCTTTGTCTCCCTGACGTTCTCAGGCTGGATCTGAATTTCCCTGGCCTCCAGCCCTCTCTGACTCATAGAGCCAAGATGAGGGGGTTGCATGGGGCAATTCTCATCCAACTTTGACCGTTGGCTACAAGAGTTTGACCCGTGACCCACCATTCAGCATAGGTTGCAAAACGTAGGCAATCTTTCATACAGCACCACAACAAATACCCTCTTCTCTTCATCCCCAATCCAAAGACCTCGCTTCAAGGGTTTAGCGAGATCTATCCCAACGCAAACCCGAGCAAATCTGGACCGGGCTAGTGAGGAGGTAAGATCGTCAATCTTAAGAAGACGTCCGAAATGGGAAGCTATTGTTTCCAACGACTCCCCATCCCAGAAGTCCACCGGAAGATTATGGAGTTGTACTCAGATTGCGGCCGTGTTGAGCTTAGTGAATGCTGGTTCGAAATATGTCTGCCATGGCGCCAGTTGAAGGATAATACCATTGACGGCCCACGGCCCTTCATAAAGGATACGTTGCATTTCTTCATGCGACTCACACCGGAGGAGCAGATATCTATTTGGAACGTCCGAGATGTGAAACGTTCCAATCGCTTCCCATTTGGCCTGTAGATTCAACTTAGTTATCTCAAACGGAGGAGGTTTTCCGAAGAACTTACTATACATAGCGACTTGAAACTTCATCCTCGCTCGGTTTTTGGCTTCAGCATCCATGTATACAAACTCAGACGTGGACTCTTTAAGCTTCGTTAACATTGGGCCAGCAACCAAGGGCGAAGGCACCTCGTTCTTCATTATCGCAGACGTGATTTCCGCGCAGGTAGGTGGAGAAGCATGTCCCTCACTTGCCATGGCAAGTGAGGACAGAGGAGCTACTTCAGTGAGGGCAGGGGAGACAGCGGGGCTGGAGGAAGACTCTAAGCTAAGCACAGCAAGTGCTTCTGTTTCTGTTTTGGATCAGGGACTAAAGGCGTTGGAACTCACACGGCTGATTCTCTCCAACGCCTTGGAGAGAATCTCTTTAGATCAATCACAGGATTAGATCAATCTTGGACATTAAGATGGGATCTTTCCCTTTGGATCAGTAATAAATCTCTTTAGTAACCCTTTGATACATATACATAGTCACCCACAAAGTTATTGTCGAATGACAGGAGATAAATCTTCAGATATGTGATTGTCTTCAAGGCGAAATGTCTGTAATTAATCTCCTGGTAAAAAGGACCTTACAATCTAGCATTTCACGTGAGGTTAGGAAATTAATTAATTACTTTGTTTATCTTATCTTTTGTTCATCCACCAAAATCCACCAACTTTCTGAAATCAAACCCCACTTAAGTTTCAGAAATCTGACTTTTTTGGTTGTGTATAATTGTTGAGCATGTGATTAAATTTATCCATTGCCTTTTGAGTTTGGTCTTCCTTTGAGATACTGCATATCAGTAGATAATTGTTGGGCAGGTCAGGTCTCTGTCACAGTAGAGAAATCAATGTGAATCACAAAACAAAATTCAGTTTGATCCTTTCTGTAACATGACAAACATTAGAACATCAGAGATTTCTGATAGAGTTCTATCACACTCGCACAGCATCGCCGACTTATTTCCCATAATCAATACATATTAATAAACTTTAGATACAAAAAAAAAAAAAAAAAATGGAAAGAACCATTTTATTTACCACACCGAACAATGAATCACTTATTTCTTATTCATATGCATAACGAACATGTCTCCTCCTTGACATGCTTTTCTGAAAGGTGGCATTGCACCACATTTTGCTGCTGTTGTTGCTGATGTTGCAAGCTCACAACCTTCTTGCATCCCCTAATTGGCTCTCCAGGAACCAAAGGAATCACTGGAAGATTATCACAGTTGCATATTTCTATCATAGAACCATCTGGATCATGAAAGAAGAGCTGGTCGATGTATGTCCCGCCTTCTTCCACTCGTCTTTCAACGTACTCTATCTCCATTTCCTTCAACTTCTTCTCCACCACAGCCATACTTTCACACTGAAAATAATGAAGGACTGAATGGATGAATGAATGAATCGCTGGAAATTTAATACGAAAGAATGGAGGGTTTTTCTTTTTTACCTGAAAAGAAATATGTTCATCCCTGGGATTGATTACTGTTTTCTTAGGTTGATGTTGTGGATCCTCTGCTTGAAGTAAATGAATGCCAATTCCATAATTGAACAGCCTGCAAAACAAATGTTTATATCAAACATGGCAAGAAAGAAGGTAAGTTAAAAACATCACAAATATATATATATATATATATATACCATGCACCATCAAAATCAAAGGAGCCTGGCCTTCTAACAGGGAAGAAGCCAAGAACATTCTGATAGAAATCAAGTGATCTCTGAAGTGATGCACAAACAATGGATATGTGATTCAATGAGGTGAGAGGCAAAGCACCATTCTTGTTCAACATGTTAAATTTATTCCTCTTCCTTTGATTCTTTCCAATGAATTGAATTGTTGGATAGAAACAAGACAAGAAGAAGGGACTGAAATTCAGAATGAATAACAATGTAAAAAAGAAAAGGAAAAATGAAAAGAGAAGGAGAGAATTAATTATAAGATTAAACAAAATTAAATTATTAAGGAGAGATGAATGAGAGGAGATGAGGAAAGTGTGGTGATTTATATAGATGGAAAAAGGAGAAAGACTTTGCTGTGCATGCGCACGTTGTTGAATCTATAGTAATTCTTTTGGATAACTTGGTTTGATACGTGGATCCACGCTGTGGATTCTTCTAGTACACATGGATGGACCCACCTGAGGGCCTTTCTTGTGGAGCATGTCTTAATGACTTGGTTTATTTATTTTTATGTGGATTTTATCGTGATTGTTGTTTTTGTTAGACTTTGTGTCGCCAATTCTATTTAACCTAACTTAAAAAATCTTAAGATGGGATTTATGTGATTTTTTAAATCATGAGAATGACCCAATCTCGTATCATATCAATGATCACACTGGGGGTGTAGAAGCGAAACCCACACAACATGTATCTCTTTAAAAAATATAGGTAATTAAACTGCATTTAAGAATTAGCAGAATCAAGTGATATCCTGAAATGAATTTTGATCGACCAGTCTTATAATCAATTAATTGTGAAACCATAAATCACAAAAAAAAAAGAGCAAATGAAATTTAATAAATGAAAGTTTAAATATAATCAAAATTATATAATTATTTTTAAAAAAAAAACTTTTACATAAATAAATACTACAAAATATCAACAAAAGCAAATTCATGATTAACCCCTATGAGCTTTCATATTTTTTAAAACAATGAATAATGGTTTCATTATTTATATAATCACATCACATATATGTTTTTCATTACTACACAGCGCAATAATGTAAGAAATGTGGGCAATTAAAGCATTAAATAAATAAGGAAATATTAAATAAATTTAATTTCAAACCAAACAAATGTCATGGCTTCATCCTTGGATAAGATGGGACTCAAGTTTTTTCTTTACTTTTAATTAGTAAAATAAATGGGGGACAATTATACCTATAATTTATTGCTAAAACTTGAATGTTACAAAAATTAGACCAAGTCAAGATGTGGTACGATTGAAGATTAGATTTGAAGTGAGTCCTCACCAAATGACATTCAAAGACCAAAAAAAAGGGATTATCCAAAAAATTGGAGAAAACTATTTATTCAAAAATAAATCTTTCCATCAAATGAAAAGAAAATGCGTAAACCATTATGTCAAGTAACGTTGAAGATCTAAATGAATATTTAATCAAGCATGCAAAAACACACTAATTGAAGGGAAGAATGGGGGTGGTTGGTGTGTTCATCTACAATTTAACAAGTATCACTACTTGAGAAATGCATGTCTTTAATTCAAGTGGAGATAAAATCAGATTGATTTCTTTGTATCCAAGTTTTAGCTAATTAGGTGTTTTCATTTCC
Organism: Dioscorea dumetorum; assembly: GCA_902712375.1. NCBI lineage: Eukaryota > Viridiplantae > Streptophyta > Magnoliopsida > Dioscoreales > Dioscoreaceae > Dioscorea > Dioscorea dumetorum. The sequence continues at coordinate 7,202,410 of CACTHL010000494.1, forward strand.
TTCTCTGGATTAAGATCATTCTTCACATCAATGAATACAAACAAGGTTCATTTCAATATTTAGTACAGTGATTAAGAGGAATAATAATACCAAGATATATGAAAATTTCTTGATAGCTAAGTAGTAACAACTCATGGTTTGGAAGGGCTTGACTTAGTGGCTAACATAGTGATGCTCTGGCTAATGATGTGCAACCTACTTTGTTCTTATGATAGGCAACACCATTTCTGAACTTAGAATTATGATGCTTTGAAGGTTTGACAACACGTTTATAATGTCTTTAGTTTTAATGTCATTTGATTGTTCATATAGTACCATTGAATGAAGACAGTGAGAGGCCTTTTAATTCATTAGGATTTAAAAGGAAATCACAAATTTTATTTGGATTTTATTTTGTATTTTGATTTAATTGTTTGTTTTTATTTTTTATTTTTATTTTTATTTTTTAATAATGGGATAAGCCATTTGGCCCAAACATACACAACTTTTATTATTAGACTTCCATTTAGGAGGCAAGCGTCTTAACCACTAGACTATAGCTATTATTATAATAGCAATTGAGAATGTTTAGTTGATTTTTTTGACAAAATATTAATCACTATAACATGGACATTATATTTTTAAACTGCACTCTATAATTTTTTTTAAACTCATAAATTAAAAAAGACAAATATAATTTGGTCATTTATTAAATGCGAGAGCACAAAACAATCCCTAATTAAACTATAAAAAAGAAGCATCATTAAATGTACATTTTAAATTTCAAGAATATTCAAAATGAATCTTATATACAAAAATATAAGGATAAACTAATTATAAACAACATGTGCACAATTGTTTGAAAAAAAAAGAGAAAAGGGCAAATCATTATTATCACTATAGATGCTGTTGTTATGAGCCACAACAATCATTTTTGCTTCATATTGTTTTTTCAAAAAAAAAAATAGAAAGGTTTATATCTTATAATATTTTGCTTGATATAATAATTTGAACAAGTTGGGAAAGGGGTTTTGAGTATGGAATTTATTTTGATGAGCTTTGATGTAAAGTAGCTGTATTGTTGATTTAATTAATGCATAACGATTATTAATTTTCATTTAAAAATAATAAAAATTTTAATATATATATATATATCCTCTCCCCCCAAAAAAAAAGTTATGATGCATTCAGTGGGAATTTGGAATTACCGTTGGATGAAGGTTACAATTGATTGTTCTTTTTTTTTTAATGGAGTTAATTTAGAGACTTGCTCAATTGAGCTCATCTTAATTATTACACGAACCAATTCACAAACATGGCCAATTTCATGGAGATTTAACAGCACAAATATGTAAGAAATGCTATGTAAATCAAATTTTCCTACATTTTATTATTTCGCTGAATATATTTTATTTTAGTAATTTGTTAGAAGTTTTATATCAGAGAAAATAACTTGCAAGCTTTTTTCCATTTTTTGTTTTTCAATTTTTAGTTATTTTATTTTATACTTGAGCTTGTGCATAGCTGAGCCCAGTACGAGGCTGAGCTTGCTAGTGACCTTGTGCTCAACCAAGATAAACTTTGCACATAGACCAAGCTTGAATTCTCCCATGAAATATACTAGAAAAAAAGAAAAAGAAGAAGTAAGCATGCAATGATTTAGAAAAAAAATAAATTATTTAAAATTCAAGGATTTATAGGCATTTTAAAAAAGTAGAGGGATGTCTTGAGGCACTTAACACTTTATATTATTAGTGGAAATCATATTAAATGATCTTTTTTTTTTTTAAATTTACACAGTTATAAATTATAGCATTTAATACACAATTGAAGTTATAAATGTAATTATCAACCCTGTTTGGTACAAAGGAAAGTGATGAGAAAGATTTTGTTTTTTAAATTAAATAGGGATTCTCATGGGTACCCCTATGAAAATATAGACAAAAAGTCTATACCCGGAGAAAATCATAATTGTATATATATATTATTTACAAGAGAAAATACAAAAGAAATTTACATATGTACCCTTCTAAGCTAAAATACCTTTAATGTTGGTGTAATACAAAAGAAATTAAATGAAAGAATTGCAGGAGAAAGGGTCTGGCTGGAAATGAAAGATTGGAGTATGTATTCAAAGGACAGTGGAGAAGACAAAGCAACTGCTATTCATTTTCTTATTCAAAACATAAAACCAAGTGCCTCTTTATACCAGGCTTAAACTAGAAAAGCCAAGCTACTCACTGCCAACAATTTTTACCACTAACACAAAAAACTAGGAAACAACCAAACTAATTTTTGACTAAGTTACATGACTTGGTTTCATTCTCCAAGTGCTTATTTAGCTAGGTCTTCATGCATAGAGCTTCCAAACATCTTCAACATTCTCCAGTGTTTGGAAGCTACATATGTCAAGGATTTGAAGCGGAACAGCTTCCTCGTTAGTAGAGCTTTCGTCATCACATCTGCAACTTGTTCGTCAGTAGTGCAATGTGTAAATTCAATTGAACCATAGATTTCAAATTCCATATAAAAGGGAACATAATATCTATATGTTTTGTTCTTTCATGATGAGTTGGATATCTTACAATGGAGATGGTTGATTTGGTTTACAATAAATCTGAGTTGCTCTTCTCTACTCTTGATCAAAATCAGCTAACAATCTCCTAAGCCAAATTCCTTGATAAGCCGAGGAGGTAGCAACTACGCACTCAGCTTCTATAGTTGATAACAAAATAATTTTTTACTGGTTAGAATTCCTGTGACTGTTCTTGAACCTAGTTTAAAAAGAACTCGCCTAATCACTATCCTTGTAGTCTTGCAATATCAATGTAGAAATGTTTGTGTACCAAATTCCAAATTCGGAGTCCCAGCTACATATTTAAGGATTCTTTTAGCAACCTCACCCCAAGGATTCGAACTCTCGCCACTTGCGAGACGTCCTCATGGGGGACCCAATATTTAAGGATTCTTTTAGCAACCCCATAGTGATGCTTGATGTGATTTTGCATGAACCTTAACACAACACTAACCGGAAATGAGATATCAAGGCTCATGTGTGCCAAGTAAAGTAATCATCCCCAAGGCTTCGATATCTATGAGGATCTATATCACCTATGCCATCCTCAAGCTACAAAACTTCCAAAGTACTGTTCATAGATGTTGCAACCATTTTGCATCTTTGCATATTAAACCTCTTTGAGTCTTCTGCGTATTTCTTTTTGGAAAGAAATATTCCATCTTCCTTCTATGCAGCCTCGAAACCAATGATATCACTTGATTAATTGGGTTGATAGACATCAACCACTAATGCCTTAAAAGTTTGAGTATAAAACATAGTAGTGCTAGAAATGTAATAAAAAGTACGTTAGGTCTTCTAAAATTCATAGAAAATTCTATCAAGTCCAAGTTTGTATACCACATCACCTAGAAGCATATTATCAGTAGGCGCTACTTGCTATGTATTTTTATTAGAAGGAAGATGATAAAAGACCTTAGGGAAGATGAGGATGACATTTTACTTATGGAGAAAAATTTGCAAGGTGACACTTGTAATATTGTTGAACCAACAAATGAATGGACCCAACTTAGGCTTAACATAAATTTAGACGTGCTTAACATCTAACTGTCAAGTGATCCTATTAATAGATGTCAATGTATTGGACTTCTTTAGTAATGGATGTTTTTGTAATTGTACACTTCAATAATGATTTTGGAGATGTATATGCCATATATATTTGAAGTATTTCATAATACTACTTTATAAAACTTGTATGATAATAGCGTCTGTTTTATTTGTTTAGCATGTGTTGTCTCATTGATGCTTTAGTTGGGATCTCTACAATCCCAATTAGCAATTAAAAATGGATTTTGAAGTGGCTACTTCGATTAAAAAGAATGATGAATCTTGGGTGATAAATTTTGAGTGAAACTCCTCACAAGCAAAACTATTGCCATCACTAATATATTACATGTAAGTAGTTTTGTTTGAAGCTAAGAAGGTTGTACCATTGCATGTGAGAAACATGCTTATAATGAATATGTCAAGGTACAGTAATTATATTAGGTAATTTTCTAGTAAGTTAGACGTGACATTCTTATTAGTAATTTTTTTTACCAATGTAATTTATAATCACAAGGCAGCAGCTACTCTGTATGGAAAATCTTTTCCATTCTTCAATGATCTCAGCCCATTCTTTTTAAAAGATAGAGAGTATGCAATGCAAGAGGTGTGATATCAAAGACAATGTAGTTAGATATTGTTGGTGGTGATGGTACTTTGAAGTGTAGAGAAGAAAGAATAAAGAAGAATATAGTGCACAAGTCTTCAAGGTGTGAGCAACACTTTCCTTTAGGCTTAATTCACCTTCACCTAATTCAAACTGTGGATACAAAATGGGTTGAGTGGTGAATTTCCTTCAGGATAGAATGAAGACCCTTAAGTATAGATTGTACTTCCAGGTATCCAAGCAAAGACAATAATGGCTTTTACAAAGTGAAAGTTTGCTTCTATCTTTTGTACACTCAAAGAACAAAGCAAGAGAATTTGTGAAGAGTTTGTTTGTCATTAAATGTTCTTGAATAACGGTAGGAGATCATTTTTATAGGAATGAAGTGGTGTTTAGTAAAGAGACACACCACTTCAATAATGAGTGTCATTTAAAGAGACACACTACTTCAATAGACCATTTCATTAAAGAGACACACCACCTCATTAATGAGACACATCACTTCATTAATGAGATATATCTTTTCAAATAACACAACCTTTCATTAATTACTGAAATTACAAATACCAATCTCTCATTAGTTGTATTACAAGTGGTGTTTATTACATTAATGTCTTTTGAAGTATTAACTAATTTTAATGAAGTTTTGCATTTTAATAAAAATGCATAGATAATATCTATTCATTTTTAAAATCCCATCACAATTCCCCACCAATTTTGAAAATGAACACAAATTCCAATCAGTTTGGAAATCTCATGATTTTAGTAAAAGTGTCTTTATGACTTGAACTTTCACCTAGCAAAACATGGTTTCACCCATCCAACATAATATGGTAGACAAGCTTTGAACCAATTATTCCATTTGAACAGGTGTACATGGCTTACGCATAAGATCTCGAACCATTGCATGTCACTTAAGTTAATACAATTATGATAGCCTTGTGTCTAGTATCCCTTTCATGAGAGCTTTTAGAGTCAAGCCCTTAGACTCCAAAAAGCAGCCCCACTTCACTCTCACATAGGTAGACTTTATCAAAAGCACCACCATGATAGGCACTCCAGCAAATATATGCTTATAGGTCTATTCAGAGCTAAAGCTCAACCTTCCCTTTGTAAACTCATAGTAACCAAATACTTTTCAATCTTTGGATGTATGCAAAATCAAGTATTTGCAATTACTCTAATAGTGTACTTTCACCATGAACTCAAGGCCTGATTTTACTCAAGTGTGAGTTGGGTTTCCACCATTGGTAATTATGGTTTTATAGGCTTTAATCCCATCCCCTTTGATGTTTTTAACACTGTATCCCTTGTCAATCCTTTCGTCAAAAGATCTGCAAGATTTAATTCAAACCGTATATAATTAATCAAAATTGCCCCATTTATAATTAACTCTTTTACAGAGCTATGTCTTAGTCCAATATGTCGGGATTTTCCATTATAAACTTGACTATAAGCCTTTGAAAGTGTAGACTGACTATCACAATGTATATCTATTGGTGCCATTGGCTTGGGCCATATAGGAATTTTAAGTAATAAGTTTCTAAGCCATTCTGCTTCTTTACTACATGCAGCCAATGCTATAAACTCAGACGCCATGGTAGAGTCTGCAATACATGTCTGTTTCTTCGATCCCCAGGAAACAACACCCCACCAAGTGTGTAGATCCATCCACTTGTAGAAGCATAATCCTTAGTGTGATTTACCCAACTAGCATTTGTATATCCTTCTAAATTTAAAGGATTTCCACTATAGATCAAACTATAATTTATTGTTCCTTTCAAATATTTCAATACTCTATACACAGCATGTCAATGGTCTTTACTTGGATTCCTTGTATATCTACTTAACCTTCATACAGCATAAGCTATATCTGGTCTTGTACATGTCATGGCATACATCAAGCATCCAATTATTTTAGTATATTCTAGTTGTCTCACATGACAACCTTAATTTTGTTTCAATTTGATACTAGAATCAAACGGTGTGGAAACAGGATAACAATTAAAATAATCAAACTTCTTTAAAATTTTCTCAATGTAATGAGATTGGAACATACTAAGACAATTTTTATCTTTAATAATTTTAATTCCTAGAATGATATTCTCTTCTCCCATATCTTTCATATCAATGTTGTTAGACAAGAATTTCTTTATTTTCACAACTTTATTTATATAAGTGCCAATGATTAACATGTCATCTACATAGAAGCAAATTATGGCACTTTTTCGTAATTAAATTTACTATAGACACATTTGTCAGTTTATTAATTTTAAATCCATTTGCGAGAATCATATCAACAAATTTTTGATGCCATTGTTTAGGGGCTTGCTTAAGTCCATAAAGAGACTTAATTAGTTTACACACTTTGTTTTCTTGATCAGGAACAACAAACCTTTCCTGTTGTTTCATATACACTTCTTCATCCAATTCTCCATTAAGGAAGGCTGTTTTAATATTCATTTGATGTATTACAAGATTGTACATTGAAGCAAGTGCAATAACCACTCTAATAGTAGTAATTCTGACGATTGGTGCATATGTGTCAAAATAAACTATTCATTCTTTTTGTGTAAACCCCTTTGCAACTAATCTTGCTTTAAATTTATCTATAGCTCCATCTACTTTTATTTTTTATTTTTTGAAAATCTATTTACAACCAATTGGTTTGGAACCAAGTGGAAGGTCAACTAGTTTCCATGTTTTATTCCCCATTATTGAATCCATTTCATCTTGAATTGCTTCTTTCCAAAAGGTTGTATCTTGATATTTCATAGCCTCTTTAAATGTTTCAGGATTACCTTCTATATTAAAACAAATAGGTGCTTGACTTTGAATTCTTTCACTTGTTCCTTCAACAAGGAACATGAAGAAATCTGGACCATATGCTTTTGCCCTCCTAACCCTCTTACTCCTTCTAGGTTCTACTTATTCTAATGTATTATTAGTAGAAATATTATCCCCTAGAATGAATTTTTATTTGAATGTAACACGTTTTTTGGTCTAGGAATTGAATTAAATATATTTTCTTGAAAAATAGCATCTCTTAACTAAATAACTGTATTTATAGTATAAGAATCATTTGGTTCAATTACAAAGAACCGATATGCTTTTCTATTTTTAGTATATCCCAAGAAAATACATTCAATTTTTTTTTCACCAATTTTCTTTCGTTTGGGTTCTGGAATTTTAACTATTGCCCTACAGCCCCAAATTTTTAAATAATTAAGATTGGGTTTTCTTTTCTTCCAAAGTTCATATGGGGTTATCTTGTTTCTTTTATTAGGAACCCTATTTAATATATAGCATGCAGTTAGCAATGCTTCACCCCAATATCCATTTGCTAAACTAGAGTAAGATAACAAAGCATTAGTTATTTCTTTTAGCAACCTATTTTTTCTTTCAGCTACACCATTTTGTTGTGGGGAATAAGGAGCTGTTACTTGATGAATTATGCCAATGGACTCAAAATATTTTGTATCATAGTATTCTCCTCCTCTATCCGACCTCAAACATTTAATAATAGTTTCACATTAAAGTTCTACTTTAATTTTAAAAATTTTAAATTTTTCCAAAACCTCATTTTTTGACTGCATTAAATAAATATAATAATATCGAGTGCAATCATCAATAAAGGGCATAAAATATTTTTTGCAATCTATAGTCGACCAACCATGTAAATCACAAACATCAGAATAAATGAACTCTAATATTGTAGAATTTCTTTCTACTCTTCGGAAAGGTTGTCTTGTTGTCTTAGTTAACATACAAGTAGAGCAAGTTTCATGTCGTGTAGAAGTAATTGGAATTAAATCAAGATTCATCATATGATTTAATTTATGAAAATTAACATAACCCAAACGATAATGCCATAAATCACAAGAGTCAACATAATAAACAGAATTATAACTATTATTATTAATTTTAGCAATGTTCATCTTGAACATGTTCTCACCACAATAACCTTTGCCTACAAACATCTCACCCTTAGAGAGAATAAACTTATCTCCCTCAAAGACAGACTTAAACCCAAACTTATTAAGTAAAGGTACAGAAATTAAATTCTTTATAACTTCGGTACATAGTATTACATCTTTTAAAGTAAGAACCTTTCCGAAGTAAACTCAATTTCCACTTGTCCCTTTGCCCTTGACTTGGACACTTGAAGTATTTTCCATGTAAAGCACATTCTCATCTTGTTCATTGAGTGTCTTGAAAAGATCTTTGTTTTTGCATACATGACGAGTTGCACCAGAGTCCACCCACCATGATTCATCATCTTCAACCATGTTTATTTCAAATATTACGGTGACAAGATTGTTTTTTGAGAATGAACTCTTTTCTTGCATCTTTTTGAAGAAACGACACTCTTTCTTGTCATGGCCAACTTTCTTACAGAAGAAACAACTTCTTTTTTTTTTCTTGTTATTGCGGCCATCTTGTGCATGCAATTCTATATTATACTTTTTCCTTTTTTTGGAGTTTTTGTGAAACTCCCCTTCTTCCAATACATGTACCTTCTCATGAGCTTTGATATCTTTTGTATCATCTTGTTTTCTATACTACTCTTCTAAACGAAGATGATTTACTAATTATTCAAGAGATATATATTCCATTTTATGTTTGAGATTTCTTTTAAAATCTCTTCATGATGGAGGAAGCTTGTCTATGATTGAGGAGACAATTATAGACTCATCCATATGCATGTTATGTTGTTTGAAGTTATTCAAAATATGTTCAATTTCATGCATTTGTTCCATGATAGAATTATCATGAACCATCGTAAAATTATTAAAATGACTCACAAGAAATTTCTTGTTGCATCCTCATGCATGTACCCTACCTCTAGTTTCTCCCAAAGTTCTTTTACCAACATTGAGTCTTGATAAACATCAAAAAGTGCATCATTAAGCCCATTGAGAATATATCCAACGCAAATGAAATCATTATTTTCCCACTTTTGCCTTTCTCTAATTTCCACAACGGTTTCTCCTTCTTTTTCTTCGAGTTTGGAAGTAGTGAGGACATACACCACCTTTAATGTAATGAGGAGGAATTTCATCTTCTTTGGCCAACTTAGAAAGTTTCCGTCTTCAAACCTCTTCAACTTCACAAAGTTCATGGTTAAATCCTTCAAAGAAGCCATTTTTTTGAAAGAGGAATTAAGCCTAAGATTGTTGGTGGTGATGGTACTTTGAAGTGCATAAAAGAAAGAATATAGTACACAAATCTTCAAGGCGTGAGCAACACTTTCCTTTAGGCTTAATTCGTCTTCACATAATTCAAACATTGGATTAAAAATGGATTGAGTGGCGAATTTCCTTCAAGATACAATGAAGACCTTTGAGTATGGTTTGCACTCCAAGGTATCCAAGCAAATACAACAATGGCTTTTACAAAGTGAAAGTTTGCTTTTATCTTTTGTGTACTCAAAAAACAAAGCAAAAGAATTTGTGAAGAGTTTGTTTGTCATTAAATATTCTTGAATGATGGTAGGAGATCATTTTTATAGGAATGAAGTGGTGTTTAGTAAAAAGACACACCACTTCAATAATGAGTGTTATTTAAAGTGACACTACTTCAGTACACAATTTCATTAAAGAGACACACCACTTCATTAATGAGATATATCTTTTCAAGTAAAGCAACCTTTCATTAATTAATGAAATTACAAATAACAATATCTCATTAGTTGTATTACAAGTGGTGCTTATTACATTAATGTCTTTTGGAGTTTTAACTAACTATAATGAAGTGTTGCATTTTAATGAAAATGCATAAATTATACCTATTCATTTTTAAAATCCCCTCACATATATGATTGCGATGCTAACATTACATTGGGAGATAATGTGGGCTTTTCTCGAATACCCAATTATAGTATCGCTTTTGGTATCCGATAAAAGTGCCTTCAAACATTTACATGTTGAATTAGGAAAGATCTTGTTAGAGACCCAATGATAGAGTAAATAATTATAAATAGTTGATCATTTTCACAGTTTTGTAGACATAATTTGGAGTTGAAAACATTAACTAAAACTATTGTAGAGCAATGTTGAATCTACAGCTGCTTGTAATGTTGAAATTGTTGTTCTCAAATAAACAGATAATATAAAAACTAAAGAAAATAAGAAATTACAATGTCAAGTAATTTTTTAGATTGATGGGTTTAATGATGATGAAGCAATATTTATTTTGCATGTCTTGGCAAAAATAAAGATCAAGTCAAAATATTTTGGGACCTTCTAGATGACAAAAAGACGCCCTTTTGTCATGTAGTTTTAGAACGAGTGCTAAATTACTCATCTAGTGTGTAAACTATCTTAGTAAGAATGCCATATTTCCCACGTTTTTCAACTCTATTTAGTTCTCTTGCATTAGTTGTATTGAATGTAAAGGCTTAATATCCATTCTTGAAGATAGTAGATAGCTAGTAGATAGTTATTTTTATGCCTTATGCTGATAAAAAGTTTATTGACATGCATAGTAAGTTTGAAGAATCAAAATGGTAGATGAACTTTTAGCTTATGTTCTCATGGGGTGATACATAATTGGTAAATGTTATTATGTGAACTTTAATATATAGTTATTCACTATTTTTTTTTTTTTTTGTAAGGAAAGGTTTGATAGTCCATATCTATAATTGTATATTGCATGAATTTGCATGAATTTGCATGAATTTAACATTGATATATTTGTTATCTTCTTTAGGGCAATTGGTCATTGATTTACTTGGGTGTTGTGATGCTAGAAGCGATGTCAAACAATGATGATGGGAGAGATGGAAGTGAATTCAAGTAATTTAAACAACTAAAGCTACCTTGTTTATGTTTTGTAGTTTTTCAGTCATTTTAAACATGTCTTGAGTATGGAGCCAATCCTTAAAAACTATGGTGTTTTTTTTTTTTTTGTTGTATTAATTGAAGCAGTGGTCTATCTAAAAAAAATCTTTTATGAAAGTATTTTAGGATTTTCTAGAGAAATTTCTAAATTATTCTAAATATAAATTTTGTGGTATAAATTTTCTACATAAACACTACTTGTTTTTATTCAACATGGAATTATGGTTTGTGGCTCTATAAAAACCATTGCTTCCTGAAATTTGATTCAACTATCAACAATCAGGAACACACATTTAAGAAGTTTTCTAAATATCGGTATTGTAACAAAAAAAATATAATGAAACTTTTGATTCGAATTGAATGAACTCTTTGTGAATATTGCAGTACTTGTGAATATTATCTCATACTTTCATCTCAAATATATAATAAATAGCAGTGTGTTTGATTTGATTTCTTTTCCTTTCCAAGAATATCCAAATAATATTGTACATATTATTTCACAAATTTATATAATATAAGTGCTTCGATTTGATCTATAAATATAGATGCGGTGTTTCTCCTTTGGAAGGTTAATTTTATCTTCTATATTTAACAACTAAATGGAAAATATATGATAACAATAAATAAATAAATATTTATTATTTTACCCACTAAAATGTTATGTTGCTTGGTGGATAATGTAATTTATTTATAATTTTAATGTTTTGAGGGGTTAATGTGTCAAATTTTAATGAGAAACTATAATAAATAAAATGAATACTAATCTAATTTGAATTATTTATTTGAAATATTTAATAAATCATATATAAAGGGAACAATGGCATTGATACTATTTCTTCTTTTTAACAAAAGTCGTAAATTTAAATAGTTAATTAACATCATTAATTGAATTATGATTAACGTGAGTTATTTAATTAAATGTTTAACTATAGTAATTAAAATGAATAATGATATTGGAATATTTATAAATAAAGAAATTTATTAAATTAAATAATTAAATAATTTAATTAAATAATTAAATGGAAACGTTTTATACAAAGAACTTTATTTTATTTAAATATTTAATTATAATAATAATTAAAAAGAGTAATTATATTTGAAATACTTTAAATTAACAAATTTATTTATCACTAAAATATAGTTCACTATTTTATATAGAGGTGTCAATTAGATCATGCCATTCCGGGCAAACCCCTTAGCCATGTTCGGTCAAAGGTCCATGGCTTGTCTATTTTTTTCTTTATTGCGATCTTTGGGCCAAGGGTCCGTGGCCTGTCTCAAGCAAGCACAATACCACCCGCAAATGATCCTTTTTTTCTCTATTCTATTTTTTTTTTTTTTTTTTTTTTTTGGTTTAAAGGGTTATGAAAGAGATTTACTTTCATTTTTAATTAATAAATAATAAAGTTTTTACATTTTCTACTTTAATAATAATCAAACATGCAATAATGCCTTTTTTGAAAAATTTGCCCCTTAACATCTTATTAGTTAATAGTTAATAACTTAACCCTAATTTCTCATATTTACAATTTTTTCATATAAATTTTTAATATAAAGTTTAACTTTTCTTTTGAAATAATTTTACCTCTAATAATTTATGTGTCCATATATATATATGCAATTATTTAATTTTAATTATTTAAATTAAAAATTAATAAAAATAAAAAATGGCACGTGCCCATGCTTTGCTTGTTTGGAGGCTTTAGAAGGTATGGTATGGTATGATTTTATGCAAAACCTTATTTGGATGGAGGGTTTTATGCATGGTATGGTTTAAGAGGGTAAAATGGAGGTCCCACTTCTCAACCCTCCAAAATGGGGGGTTAGGAGGGTTTTGGTTTTTTACTTGACCAAAATACCCTTTTACATTTGGATAATTACTAACATGCCCTACGTTATACTAACATGTCATTTTAATTTTGGTTTGTATTAAAAAGTTTGAATGAAAAATGTTTAGCATTTATGGCTATAACTTAATTGTAATAAATAAAAATATTATTAAAAAATTATGTTTAGCATGTATGTATTTTAATATTTAAAAGGTATTTTCGTAATCTTAATATATAACTTTACCTTACCTTACATTCAAACCAAGCACAACATGGTTTAAAAACCTTCCTTTACTATACCCTTGTCCCAAACAAGATTTGGTTTACAACCTTAGATACCATACCTTACCATACCTTACCATACCTTATAAAACCATCCAAAACCTTCAAACAAGCAAAGCATTACTGGGTTATCCCTGAGGATAGGTGGTCTTATCAAACAATCATGATTGCTAGGAGGGCCATGCTGGACGGAGCATGCTCATGACCTAGCCTAATCTAGGCCTAGGCCAAGCTGGCCCATTTAACACCACTAATTTAATATATAAACATCAAAAAATATTTTAATTACCCTACAATTATAATTTTACCAAATCTCTTTTTTTCTTTTTTTTCAATGTCTTATTTGTAATGAAATACATATTTTCATTCCATTCCCATTCATTCATTCCTTTTCTCATTGCCTCATTCCCCATCAAAAATGGTTAATGAACAAATTGTTTAATTTATTTATATTAATTTTTGGAGAAACAAAAATTACTTCAAAAAATCTTATAGTTTAAAAAGATAACACTTTTTTGTAAGATTAAACTTAATGTGGCTATTTCTTACTCAAAATAGTTGATGAATAGCCTTTTGAAGGAAATGCATCTATGTTAATGATAAGTGGTTAAATACATTGTATTTCACTAGACTATTTATTATATTTTTATGTATGTTTAATAACACCGATGCATGTTTACATCGTTTCTTATTTAATTTATATTTCATGACATTGGATGGCCCCTTGGTGCTTGCGAAGAAATTTAGAGGTGATTTGGATGTTAAAAGACTGCTTTTGAAGATTATAAGGACCCCTGAACACCGTGCGACGAGAAGGCGAGTGATTGAGGGCTGTGTGTGGCCCGCACAATAGGCCGCACGATACAGTCAGAAAGTGTGTGGCCCCCATGCGGGCCGCACGTCTCACGAGCGCACCCAAATTTTGCACATTTTCAACCATGTGCGATAGCACACTTGCCCGCGCACCTGGAATACTATAAAAGCTAAAGTTAGGGCCTTTGAAAAGGGGAAGAGCCACCGTACAATTCCAATCACTTCTGACTCCTAAACTCCATTGAAGAAGGTCGATTCCGGTTGGGAAGCAACGGGAGAAAAGGATGGAATTCAAGAAGAGTATTCAAAGAACTCGACGGTGCGGATCCAACGAGTTCTCACCACCATCATTAGTCAGCAAAGAGGGAACTTTACAATGTTTTTTTATTATTGTATCTTATATCTTGTATTTTCCTACTTGATGTCGAATTAACGTCCCAAGACCTCTGGGCTCCGGTGAACATTGGGAGGAAGGACGCTCATTTCAGCATAAGTGGGGAGAAGTGTGGGGAAGTGGGTTGACGTTTTGAAAGTTCGACTTTTTCTACTTCTCTTGTGCGTTGTTTCTTAGTAAATTTTGTGTGTTTAAGTTTTTTGAGTGTTCTTCAGTGTTAGAATTTTAGTTAAGGTCTTTTTGAGAGGTTAAAAGATGGGGGGAAAAGGTTTAAAAGAGCAAGGCAAGGCCGGCACCTTGCTAGCATACCCGCAAGGGGCCTTGCGGCCTTCCTTGCGGCCGCAAGGGAGCCTGCAAGGGTCCCAGTCTAGGAGCCTTGCGGCTTCCCTTGCGCCGGCAAAGGAGCCTGCACGAGCTCCTAAATGAGGTCCCACAGCCTCCCTTGCAGCCTTGCGGCCTCCCTTGCGGCCACAAGGGAGCCCACGAGGATGCCCGCGACCCTTGGCCTATTTAAGGCTCTCATGAAGCTTCTAGGGTCTTCATAAGGCCTCTTTCCTCTCCCTCTTCCCCCTCTTCTTAACTCTTATTCTTTCTCTCCAAAATCTTCATCCTTGGTCTCCAAGAAAGAAGAGAAACGACAATCTCTTCTCCTCTTCTATTGGTGAAGGTTTCTTCTAGGGCTAAGTAAAGCTTGAAAATTAGTTCTTCCCTTTTCTCCAATTTCTTGTTCTTGATGCCAATTCCTCTTAGATTTATAAAGGAAAAGCATGGATCTAGTGTGGATCTAGTTTAGAAGAGATTAGAGTTGTGAAATAATGTTTTGGTGAAGAATGAGGAAGATCATTCATCTCTAAACCTATGATTGTTGTAGTACCGAACCCAATCGGCATCTTCTTGATTTTCTTGTGATCTTGAGGGTTGTGAGGATTTCATTCTTGTTAACTCTTCTAATTAGAGTGTTTAGCAAACCCTAGAAGCAATGAAATCCCATCTTGATCATTTTTTCCCTCTTTTACTTGATTGGGTTATTGTTATTGATTCTTGCTTTTATTAGATGTTTAATTGCTTATAGGAGGTGGATCTTCAAGCAAGGGTAAAGAGCGAGTAGACAATTAACCCCGAGGGTTTGATCTCGCCAAGTTTGTGAGTGGGATTTACTATATAATGGACTATAAATCATGCTTGTTTTTAATGTACAATGATACTTGTTTTGTTTTAATGATGAATTTCTTATTGTCAAAAGATTCTTTAAATGATTTTCATGAGGCTTAGAAATCATGAAGATTTATGTTTTGGTTTATTTCATGATTAAGAGTAAAGTTTATATAAATTTCTTGTGGTTTGGGAAACCCTATGGATTGAAATCATGTTTTTAAGATTTGTGTCTTCAAATGCTTAATGTGTTTATTATGATGACCCAAAGAGGGGCCTATGAGAATTAAATTTGAATTTCTCCATGATGATGTCATATTTGAAGCATATTTTCAAAGGATACTCTTATACGATGTTCTTGATGAAAATAATGCCCTTAATGATGTTTTACTCAAGTATTTTCTCTTGAATCGAAAGTTGCATATATGAGGACTTGTAATCTCTTGATGAGATTTATGATATCATATTGATGTATATATATTGAGCATGCGGGCTGGATTGCTATTTGTATATTTGATGGTGACATGGGGGGATCCCCAGTACCTACTGCAGTAAGGATTAGAGTTCCACAGGCCGACCTAGTTGGGGTGGCGTGGAGTACTCTGGTGAGGTTCACCCTCTCAGGGGGCGTATAGAGAGCCTGAAAGGTGTGCATGGTTGGGTGCCTGGAGTCACCACACGGGTTTCCCAACGCCCAACGCCAAGATATGCGCATCTTGGTGGCTCCTGACCTAACCATATCCACGGTTAGTAATGGAGGGTTTTCGAGGCTATTTCTGACACTATTGAATATTTGATTTATTACTTTGGCTATTTTATGAATGTTTGAAATTGTTGAGTACTTAAAGAGTATTTAAACGTGAATTTCAGGCTTGTACCATTTTATGGATGATTTTACAAAGTTTTATTCTTTTATTTTATTGAGAGAGATAGAAAGCTTCTTATGTTAAACTGGACATTTAATGTATCCTATTTTATTCATGTGGGAATTATAGTCCCATGATTAGCCTCTCATTGAGTAACTTAGTTACTTACCCTCTCTTCTTTTCTTCCCAGGTGTTAACTCAGCATCGGAGTGAAGCGTGAAGTTCTTGGCAAAGTTTTTCTTGTATTTTCGTTTGAGTTGTATATGATTCTCGAACATTGTAGACATGTACTAGATTGATCCACTAGAACATATATTTTCATATTGTACTTCATTTCTTTGAATATTTCCTAATTAGGTCAGTCAGGACCTTGTGTTGTATGAGATTTATACCCAGTGTTTGGGGAAGACTATTTTTGTGGTCATGACCTTACATGTTGTGATTCTCCAGGACTAAATTCCTGGTGGTCCTACGTTGTCCTTGTGTAGTGACATTGTTGCATGTTACCGATATTAGATCATATCTTGTCGATATATTCATTTTGTACAGGGAATAGGTTAGCCTTACGGCGATCTGGGGTTGAGACAGGTGTTTAATCTCCCCTGGGTTGTCATGGCGGTATGTCATGCGTGAGACCCGCAGGTCGAGGTGTGATAGACTTCCTCCACTTCTGATGTTCTTTTCCTCTAAAGTGAAGAAGTGGTCACTTCCCCACTTCAAACTGAAGTGGGTTTTAGTTTAAACCCATTTTGATATTTTTTACACCGAAGTGGGAGAAATGAGTCCCTTATAAAGCCCACTTCTTCCCACTTCTAAAGACCCTTTAGAAATGACACTACTTCACCAAAATGAATATCAGAAGTGGAAAAATGAGCACTTCATAGAAAAGCCACATCCTGCAAAATAAACACAGGAACTGGGAGAAGTCATATCACTTCCACCACTTTTCACCAGTTCAGAGAAGTGACACTTCCCCCACTTCTTGACGTCCTCCCACTTACACCGAAATGAACCCCCCATGGATGGTTAATCTTTTATTACATAGAATGTTGGCTTAAATTCATGTTTGATTCTAATCTATTGTCTTGTTTGTTCAATCTACAATTGATGGATTCCGTAGAATTGATTATAAATGATGTTTGTATAACGTGATGCTTGTATGCACTACGGGGAAAAAACCGTATTTGCAACACATATATTTGTGACACATAAAAATGTCACAAATTTATGACACATTTTGCAACAATTTGCGACAAAAATATAAAAACGTCACATTACATATTAAAATGTGTCGCAAAACAAAGACCATTTGGGAACGTCACAAAAGGTGTCGCACAATTTCAGATCCAAGATTAATTATCATAAATAAGGCATATAACTGATTTGCAACACATTTTGTGACACATTATTTGCAACAACCTAGTTTCGTCGCAAAATGTGTCGCAACAAATTAAAAAATAAAAAATTATATTTATCCCAACCAAAAAAGTGTGTTTTGATTTATTAGTAAATATAACACAACTTCTCCTTGGTTACCCAATTTTCAGCCCTCTACCTTCATCCCTCTTCATTTTCTTTATAAATTTTAAAGATTCTTGGCATTACATGAAAAGACTACAAGACACTGATTGCATACGACATGTAGGCGGAACCTCCCCTTGGCCATGGATACTCTTCGGGCTATAAGGATGATTCGCCTTTAGCAGACTACTAGAGTACATCGATATATCTTAATTGGGGCCGCTGATGATGAGCAAGAGGCGACACCACCAGCAACAGCATTAATTCCGATTGAGCCACCTATTCCAGCTCACTGCACCACTACTAACTAAGTGAAATTATGTTATTATTATTTAATTAATAAATTTAAAAATACATTAAAATAGATTAAAAAAATATCTTAAGAGAAAATAAAAAAAACTTTTGTCCAAAAATTAAAAAAATGGGAACCGAGGCTTAGTAGTGAAGTATATGACTCGGGATCGTGGGAGTGTTTATATTTGCAAGCCAAGACATTGATGGCACCTCGATTGGGCGGTTACATTAGGGGCACGAGAACCTTCGGCGTTTCTCTAAAGAAGCAACGCTTAGCATCACCTGAAATCTTTCTTTGCTCTGGTAATTTCGATCTATCAGGGCATTGTTTTGATTTGATTTTTGATAGATGTGTTTACTTGGATCCCTTGTGTTGATGATTTCTCCATGGATTTGTTCTGATTCGTGTATTGTTTTTGGGGCCGATTAGGGTTGGATAACCTCTTTAGTTTGAGGATGAGGTGAAATTTTTTGGGATCTTGATCCATTTTTCTAGTTGACCTGCTTATGTTCTTATTTCTTTTGTTACCCTAATTTTTTTTCCTGTATTTCATGTTAAACATACGTTAAGTGATTCCCTTGAATGATTTTCTAAGTTTAATTTCTATGATGAATATGGGGAATTAGGGTTGAAATGGGCTGGGGCATTCTTGTTTGTGTTGATTGGTGTATTCTTGATCTTGTTCCTATTTTGAATCTGTAAGCAAATCTTGTATTGCATGCAAGAGTACACATTTATATGTCCAGCATTGTTTAAGACAAACTGTGCTCGAAACATTACTGTACCAATGTATTTCTGCTGTAGTCTTCTCTGGTTCAATAGAGTCCATTCATAGAAACACACACACACACACGCAAGCAAGCACGCACGCACGCACGCACGCTTTGAATGAAATGCAAGTGAAAATGTTCCCTGCAAGAGTTCCATTTTGCCTGTAGTTTCTTCTTTTTGTATAGCAATGAGAGAACACACATCTTCAATTGAAGGATTGGGTGATTTTTTTTAACTCAAACTTTGATCGAATTGTAACTGTATTAATGTAATTCTGCTGCAGTCTTCTGCAATTCAATGTCACCAGTTTAATTTTTATTTGTTACTTCTTCTTTTACTAGTGTTAATGTGACAGTACACATCTTTGGTTTGAAAGTACAACAAATTGAAATAACTTAATCAAGGATCTTGTAAACATGATGAATTGAAATCATTTCAGTAATTCAAAGATTTAAAGGAATAGTAGGTTAGAATAGAGGGTGTAAATTTTCCATGTCTTTGGAGATATAGCAACCAAAAGAAAAGTGAATCAAGATTTTATCCTTCAAAATTGTATTATGTTTACTCAAATTGACACAATTATTCATGAATTATGTAGACAAATAATTGATACATAACAGACCAGGCAATGAATTCCATTTCTGCAAATTATTCTCTACTTTCTCCATAAAATATTTCTGAATGTTTGGTGTAGTGCAACTTAATCTTTTCTTCGACTTTTTGAGAGTTTATTCAACCTCTTATTGATCATGATCTCTCTTGCTGACTTGCTAGATTCATTTCCCAAAAAGGTTTACAAACTTTAGAAGCTTATCACACTACACATGGTATACTTTATTCAATTTTCTTTAGCTTCAACTTCCACTAAGGATGTATTAAAAATTCTGATCCATTAAACAAATTGGTGTCGTAAAATGGGGTTCGAGAAGGATTAGCAACTAGGAACATTTTTTTAAGATTGTGATTAACAACTAATCATCTACCTTTCTTTGATCAGCTTCAAGCATTCACCATTGGCTATCAAATAGAGCTTAAGTGAGATCAAAGATCTCACAAGGCTCCAGAGTAAAAAGTATCAATACTTTTAAGTACGGTACAAACATTTACATGCTTTATTAAAGCAATATAGCACCTAATTTCTAGGCCCACTTGATTTGCCTCTTATACCCCTTAAAAATCCAACTATTAAAAATCTATAAATACCAGTAACCTTTCTAAATGGCACCTGATTTCATTTCTCTACTCCTCTATCAACCAAATCCGATAAGGGTTTCTCCGGAGTTGTAAGTCTTCTAGGTTTTGGTTTCTATTTTGATTTGGTTTGAGTCTTCCAAATCATCACTTGATTTTTGCTTGATTTGAAAGTGCCTGAAAAATTGATTTGGATTTTGCTTGATTTGATTTGGTTTCTCCGGAGTTGGAAGTGCCTGAAAAATTGTTGCCATACATTCGTTGATGGTTTAACAACAACTAGGATGACTGATTTTCAAGTAGTGCAAACATTTATTGTGGGAAACAGCATCAAAAAGTGAGCTCCAAAGCTTCCAAACTGAGATAGTGTAAGTAGGCTATCAGTTTTAGGTAGTGTTTGTTTGGAGGGTTTTGGAGTTACATGTAATTTGAATTACTGGGTTTTTAAAAATCTAGTATTTGATTCACAGGATTTTAACAGCCCATGTAATTCAGATTTTATCCAATAAGGGATTTGGTAAAACCAAATCCCCTATCTTTTTGCTCCTTCAAATGTGACCTCCATGTGATTTACATGTGACCAACTAAGAACAAATAAATATTATCAAACATTTATTTAGTGAAAAACTTATAAATTATAATAATAAGTTTAATAATTTATTTAATAATAAAATTAATAGTTAAATTATCGATACAATAATTAAAACTATTAAAATAACTTGTTAACAAAGGATGAAAATCTTAGAAATATTATTTTTGTGGGGCTAATAATTAAATTCAAAATTTTAAAATATAATAAAATTTTAATAAATTTACTAATAAATTTAAATTTAATAGTTAAAGTAATTGGTATGTAGTTAAAATTATTAAAATAATATTAAATCTTATAATACAGTATTTCCATATACATTCAACCAAATATTAGATTTAACCTCACTGAATTTTAAAATTCAGGTACTTCTATTTACATTGTAATTAGAAATCCACTGCATTTTGAATTACATCTAACCAAACGGCACCTTGAAGTATTTGGAATTGGAAAATGTTTTATGTTTTCCAGCAACCATATATTGTGTCTACCTACCTGATTGACTAATTTTGTTGTTATCCACTTCATGCTATGCACTAGTTTCCTAAGCATGTGGAATCTATTTATAGTTTTAGTGGATTGTTGCTTTTTAACCCATTATATTACCTTTATGGCTATGTATGTTTAGCCTTACTGTTTACCTTAACCTAAGACAATGTATTCTCACCCCTGTGCATGCCAAATATATTTTCTATGCTTTAAAGGTTGTTCCAAGTACTTAGATAGGCTTCTAGATTTTAGATTTTTGTGAATTTTTTTTTTTCTGATGGTGTATGTATGGGTTCTCCAAATAAAATAATCAGTGGACATGATGAATCAGTTTTTATTTTTTATCTCGAAGTTACTCCCACCAGAAACTCAATTAAAAAGTCAAGTTGTTTGATAGGTCCTGCTTGGAAGATGTTCAATAGGAAAGGACTTGAAGATTTTCTAACTCAAAGTTACTCCCACCAGAACCTCAAATAGAATTTTGAATACCAATGTTTCTGTCTAAGCATTTGACTTGATCTTGTAGGATTTACTAATCAAATCCACAACATTTGAGTACCGAGCCCTTATCTCCAGTGACAAACTTTGAAAGCTTCGATTGGTGTGTAACTTTTGTTCTATTGAAAAATCTTGGCATGGATTCATCCACATGATGCATTTCCATTGAGTCAAGTTGATTGGTTTGTGCATCTATGCTTAAATTAACTCCTTTTTGTGAATATATATAGCTATAAACAGAACAAGATCAAAGCATATGAGGCACAAAAACAACATACCAGATTCTTAAAGAAAGCATATGACGAGTAGACGCAGCAAAACCAGCACATTCTTTCTCTTTTAGAATCTCATAATATTTAGGTAAACCTTGAAACAATTCATCATACTGAAGGATGTGTGTTTTAAAAGTTATTATTTTGATAAATATTTCTGTATTATTCATGATTTTGAATATTGTTATTCATGTTCCTTGACATTAACGTGTTATATTTTGGGAGTGTTCAAGAAGATGCACTGGGTCTTGAACCATAGAACTCCTAAAATGAGAAACATGAGATCACTAAATAAGTTCACAATCGTGGTAATTAAAGAAGAACGTTAATTACCGTGAAAGATTGTCATGTCAATTAAAAGTACATTGTAGTTATATAAATGTTGATAAGGGATTATCATTTGATGACATGAATATATAAAATATGTATTTTATATATTGAACATGACCTAAGTAGTTGGAATATTATATGGATTGTGTTTTTGTGTCATTGATGTTTCATTGTGTCTTTAGAATCTTAGATATGAGACGTATAGATTTTTCACGTGAGAAGTATATGATGTGATTACTGTTTAAATACTATCCTATGATAGGAATGAAACAGTAGTTCGTTGTATACAACTTATGTGGGAGAAATCTATATGTTAATCTTATCATGGTCCCTCGATCTCGAGTGATGATATTGTTGGGCCCCTTGGTAAAGTAGAATTATGCCACATGCAATATAACTGATGTAGTTATAATAATAATTCACTTGAGAAACCAAGAAAATGAATATAATACAAAAATGACACGATCCTATTTTACATATTATTCATATTATCATGAGACAAGGATAGACACAAAATTAGTGGATTGAATGAATAAATACTATATCACTTGGATAACTATAATGTAATGATAGAACCTCTTATAGTCAATAATATAAAGTTTTATATTATTACCAAAGTAACATAGATCCTCAATACGGTCACACCAACTGAAGAGAAACAACAATATTTTATATTTCATAAGAATGTACAAGATAATGTGCAATAGGTGAAATACTAAAATAAAATGTCATAATATGACGAGCTTAGATAATAAATAATTAAATTTATGAGGTTATGCAAATATTATTTGTTGTAATGCTTGAAAACATTATGAGAATAATAGAGACATTGCATAAACAAATAGTATGGTTGATAGTATTGGTTCATAAGTTTATTTATTAAGCCCATAAAAGGAGAGATTAATGAGAGCTTGAAATTTCCAAATAAGGCTGGTGGCATTTGTGTAATTTGCACAAAGAGTGGCCCTAACCCTTGCTATATAAAAAGGGGCATGATGTAAAGTAAAAAGTGAGAAGAAAAAAAGTGGTGCAGAGATTGAGCTTTAAAACCCTAGCCAACATCCTCATCATCACCCTCCTTAGTTCTCGTTACATCTCCTCCTACAAGGTGGTTGGATCTAAGCTTTGAACTCCACATCCATCTATCTAAGTGGTGTGGTAGTTTGTTGTTTAGGTTCAAGGTGAATCAAGAGGTGCTTTGAAAGAAAGGTGCTTTCAAGAGGCCAAGAGGGAAATCGATTTCCTTCTTATCAAGAGATTCTATAATCTCTTAAGGTATGGAAAGTTTTTTTCGCACTAGAAATAGATTTTATGACTCTTCATGGTTTCTTCGGTACACATTAGGTGTTTGTTGTAATGCTCAGGCTTTTCTCCTTGCCATTGTCATTCTAACGAGTTCCTTTATGTATTGACCCAAGTGGTGGTAAAAATTTTAATTTCCACCATATAGCCATACACATGAAATTCCAACACGTACTGCTACGACTGGGGAGTCTATCTCTCATGCTCTCACTGTTCAGAAGATGCTTAATAGCCGCAGTTTTCAACCTAACATCAAGATGAAAGTGTCGACGAAATTGCAACAAAATAAATGTGACATTTTTGGATTACTATTTTGGGATTTATATCTTTTTAATGTCATATTAGATGTTTGAACAATTATATTTTGCATTGGATTATTGTATTAGATATTTTTCTATTGTACAAGTTGTTTTAAAAATATTATAGACGTTGTTGCAATGTGTTGCAAAGTATTGTAAATTGGGAATTAAAACAGGTTTGCAAAATTTGTTCTAAACATTATTGCAAAAATGTGCAAAAAATCTAACACAATTGTGACACATAATCTATTTGCAATACAATTTGCAACAATCAAAATGTGAATAAATTTGCAAAAGTCAGAATGTGGTGTAAAATTTGTAGCAAATATCTCACACAATTGTGACACAATTTGCGACACATGAAATATGTTGCAAAATAAGTGTCACAAATCGTTGCAAAATTAATTGCAAATATTGTCTCATCAGATGATGAATTGCGATGTTTTTTGCGACGGTTTATGATGTGTCGCAAAATTTGTGACACATTATTAAAAAATGTCGCAAAAATTTGTGGCATCTGAAACGCGACATATTTATGTGTGTCGCAAAATGTGTCACAGATTGTATTCTGCGACACATTCTGGAGTTTATGTTGCAAAAATATGTCATAAATTTGGTTTTTTGTTATAGTGATGGATTAGGTCTTCATAGATTAGAAAGGGATTAAATGGATTGGTACACCGGAGGTTCCGGGTGTCGATAGCCTCCTGCATTAGGGTATAATCCTAGATAGAGACTTCTTGTGCCCAATGACATCGTAGGGGTATCCAAAGATCGGAACCCATATGGGATTAGGGCTATCACCAGAGGTTTTGGGATAGTTGACTTTAGATTCTTAGGGATCAAAACCTATCCAACTTCATGCTATCTTATTTTATCACCCATGCTTGTTATTTTCTAGAGAGAATCCTTGCCTGAAGTCTTCCTTCTCCCTTGTTTGACTCTTTTGACTTCGCACGTACAGTGCTTCTTTCCGTATTTTATTTAATCTATTTTAATTTAAAAAGATAATCTTCAATTGATCGATTAATAGTGTTGTGAAAGAGAAAGTAATAGTATTTCTTGGGGGCCTAGGGAATACGACTCCCTCGCTGTTACCACGAGAAGTTATTACTTGACAACCGGTACACTTGCCGCAGAGGGAGCATTGCGCCTGTCTTAGGACGATACGCACGCCAACCATCAGTTAACACCCAGTGACTGAAGGTAAGAGAGAAAGACTAATTTCAGTGATTTCCTCTGGAAAGGCCCAAACCTAAGCCCTAAGGACAAATGACTAGTGGCATGGAAACACAATGGTTGACCGCCTAAATATTTGGGTTAGGAAATTCTTAGCGTCTAAGAATTCAATAGGGCTTTACTCGGAAAATGATGGTGGAAACTCTATGCCAACGATAAAGGTTGTTGGTCTAAGATTATTAACTTTAATTATTTCAAACATGGTTTACTTCAGCCCATACACCACTCATGGCCCAACAAAAAATCATTCTTCTAGGATGGCATTGTTCCTCTATTACCATCCTTCCATACTTGCTCCTCCACAGTGAAACTTATCAAATGCAATAATAGCACATTTCCCTAAATCTCCATCAAATGCTTCTTTGAAGGCTTTTCCTCCAAGTTTGGCCTTTCCTGCTAAATGACAACCTCTCATTTCATCCTTACCGACCCTCTCTAGCACCAAATAGGTGTGAGATCCTGGTCCCTTGAAAGCAACATGATCTTTTCAGCTTGCCCATTCTATCGCTTCTTCTCAAATGGCAGCCTTCACTACCTCTTGGACTCTATTTTCTGGAATTTTGGTTGTCCACGTAAGATAACCTTTTTTTATTAGCTATCTTGGGACAACAAAATTCTTACATTTGGCATTCTCACTAAACGAGGTTGTAACCAACTTGCTGCTAATATTTACATACTTTGCCATTATGCATTAAAAACTACAGATGATCTCTTCTTTCATTGTAACTTTGTAAAACATATTTGATCATTCCTTAGATAGAACTTTGAATTGCATACGCTTCTGCTATCCATTGCCAATATCAGAACCACTTGGCTCCCCACCTTAGAGATCACCTTTCAAAAGCAATTTTTTGGAATTTGTGGTTTTGTAGTTCTTCACTTTTGGTGATAAGTCTACTTGTTTGCTTTGTATTTTTTTGTTTTTGTTCTTTTCACATTTGTTTTGTTTCTTTTCTAATATGTTAGTTAGTAATGTTTGTATGCTTCTGTCTTATTTTTAAATAAAGTAGTAGTTTATCCACTATTTTTTTTTTTAAAAAAAAAGAAGAAATAAGATGCAAGAATTGGATAAAATATCAAGGCAATTTCAACATGAGTTATTAAAATAAATATGATAATCAAAATTACATATATAATTTATTGATCGGTGGTTTACCTATCATTATTATTTATTAAAATTTATATTAACAAATATAATTCCAATTTCTATAGGTTGTTTGTTCTTAGACCACAGGATATTCATACTTAAGCAAACAAATAAACAAATAAATAAATTGATTTATAAATAGATTTTTGTGGAAATTGCCAAGAAAAAACCTTAAGTTAGCAATATGGCCAAAAACACCCCGTTAATTTCGAAATACTTAAAAACCCTTTTCTTTTAAACACAATGATTTCCAAACCCCCCCCCAAAGAATGAAATGGTGGTTAACGGAGTTATTTTTGAATTTTATGGAAGAAATTGCCATTTCTTGTATGGGAAGTCTTGGTACTGTAGTTTTTGAAAAGTGTGGCATTTTTGTTTGGGTAATCCCAAGAGACGTCCGTATACGCTTTTCTTCTCGACTGCGCCTCTTCAGCTTTTCCCTTTCCAAAATTATCTCAGCGTGGACATCATCTGTAACCTTCAGTTCCTGAGCTTCGCAACCACTCGTATGCAAGTATTTGGCATTTCGTCAGTTTGCGGTCGAAGGTATTGAAGAAGTTGTCATTAGGTTTTATTTGAAGTACTCTGTTACACAGAGATATTTATCGGTTTTCTTTTGTGGTTCTGTCTTTATCGAAAGATGCTGAACTCTGCAGGGGGATTTTTCGGCTGGGGTTTTGTTAGTATGTAGGGAGAGTTGTCGGATAGGATTTTGTTTTGTTTTGTTTTACATTTTCGTCTGTGTACACGATCATCGAAAGAGTTTTTCGATTGTTTTGATTTATGTAATGGTTATAATGTACGTTTCCCCTTTATTTGATATGGTTGCAGTCTATAAAATGAGGTTTCCGTGTAAGAAATGAGTTTTTGTTTAAAACCTTTTTTCTCCGTTTAACTTTTGTGGTTTCCTTTAAGGCACGAGGTCTCTGTTTAACAACTAATATCTTTGTTTAATATTTGAGTTTTCCGCTTAAAAACTTATTCCTTTATTTAAGATCTGAGGTCTCTGTTTAACAAGTGTTGTTATCGTCACAAGCTTGTGATTATAGCGGTAAACCTGGTCAATGGGCGATGCTGCTTGACACCGGTAGTAGAGACCTTGGCCGAACTGAAGGTCCACATGACCCCTCGCCACTGGGAGATCATCCGAAGGACGCCGTTTGTAGCATTCACTGAGGTGGAAGTTGTATTCCAAGAGAGGGCCCTTCTTGATGCTCTTTTGCAGAGGTATGATGGCCGCACCAATAAATTCAGGATCGGGGCAAGCCTGCTGAGATTCAGGCCTGAGGATGTGGCTCTCGTTCTGAGTCTGCGTTGTGATGGAGACACAGTACTGTTCAAGAAGCAAAAAACACCGTCAGCTTTCGAAGCGAGATATTTATCGAAAAGCTACGAGAGACACAGAGACCCCATCAAGAGCACTCTTGGCGACTTGTTGGACAAAGGGGAGAAGAGGAACATTTTGTCAAACTCTTGATGGTGTACCTCATGGGTACCATCATTTTCCCAAATACCTCATGCTTGGTTCCCAATTGGATCGTTGCTTATGTCGATGATCTACCGGGCATGGGGCGGTACGCATGGGCACAGGCAACCCACAAATGGCTTATGGAGGACGTTCCGCAAGCTGCAGCTCGTGTGCAAGCTAGATGCGCGTGGGTGAAGACAAACATGGGGTATATTAAGGGTTGCTCGATCGCGCTGAGCATCTGGTTTTACGAGCTCACCGGAACCGGCAAGAAAGTCCCTTTTGGCAAGACCCCGAGTATCTTTGTGCTACGGTGAAAGTACTTACCGGAAGCAATCGATGATAGAAACCAGTTGGTCATCGCTCGAAGGAAAAGAATTAATAAATCATCAACAATGTGTTTGCAATTGGCGAGTTAATGTTTAACCATTATCGCGTGCACTTAAGCATTGTCTTCTGTGTTTAACATTTGCCTTTAGTGTTTAAAATTATTACTCCATGTTTAAATATGTGTGATACCATTTAAGTATATATGTGAAATGTTTAAATACATTTTTTATTGCTTAAATTGAACGATTTCTTTGAGATTGTCTTGTTTACATATGTTAGTTTCCCGAGTTGGTCCCGGTGAACGCTAACGAGGAAATATTTGTTCGGGCCAACCGGGCCGGGCGATGCTATTACTCCGGAACCACTTGCTCGAAGGCAATATGAGAGGCCAACCTCTTCCTTGCACGCTTGACAACGCCGTTCCCCTACTTCTAGCCCAACGCGGGCACGCAATCCTCGGGGTCGGATAAGCTCTCCCCTACCCCGCCCGACGGCGACACCCCCCCGGACCACGACAATGACAGCCCCCGACCGCGCTAGCCTCCTCCTCCCCCCCGACGGCAATAGGTGACGATGTCACTTCAACCTCTTGCAAGCGTGCCAGCTCTTGATCACCGAGTTCCCTCGCCTTGTTGCTCGGGTTGAGGCATTGGAGGAAGGGTCACGATCGACTGTGCCGTCCCTCCAAACAAATAAAGTACCCATAATGGAGGAGGCTTCGGAATTTGATGACGACGACTTCATTGGAGTGGCCCTCCCAAGACCACGTTTGAAGAGGCTTGCAAAAAAGACGAAAACAATAATGCCTCTTTGTCGACCACCGGCTGACGATGAAACAATAGCAGCACTACCATCGGCGGATGATGCTTTTGTTGATGACGTGCCCGTCCCGGTAGAGAAGATCGTCGACGCTGTTGGTACCGCCGCGGTTTAGGTAACCAACAAAGTCAACGTCACGGTGGAACCGGCGGCCGACAGTGAAGCATCGAAGATGGTGGCCACAATCCTTGAGGAACAAGAACCCGCTGAGGGTGGGTCTCCACGTGATGCTGCGGCCGTGGACGCTATTGAGAAGATCGTTGACTCTGTTGTCAATGAAATCCTGCTCACGGAGGAACTGGCGGCCGACAGTGCCGCATCCAATGTAGGCGCGATCCCGCAACAGCAAGAAGCATCTAAAGATGATCCCAAGAAGGCTGTTAACGAGGGGCAATGGGACGTTACTGAAAACAAAATGAAAGCTATGATCCTTGCCAACCAGCAATATGAAGAAGTTCGGAAAGACTTTGTTCCGAAGAAGAAAAAATACGCTGTACAATCACGCCTCAACAGACTCAAGCTGGAGTTGATAGGGATCTTCCTCAACTGCTTAAGTATATTTGGTACCGTTAATTAAGTTTAGGAGTCTCCGTTTAACATGCACTCTCGACGTATAAATATCAAAGGATGACAATGACATTAGATTTTCTTTATTAAACAAAGTTACATACTTTCAACAAGCTGCAACATAACTTACAGAATGAAAACAAAGCGAACAAAAACTGTCATAGTTCACATTTGCTTAAGATATATGTGTTACCATTTAAGAATAAGCATTTCCCTTTAACATTCAGTTTGTACTGTTAAAAATCAACGAATGCGGCATGACGTATTCTCCGTCTAAATGGCAGTGTCTCTGTTTACATATACATGTTACAATTTAACGTTAAGCGTCTCTGTTTAATATACACCATCCGCATTTAACAAATATCAAAAGGTGACAATGACGTTAGATATTCTGAATTAGACAACTTTCCATAATTAAAGAAAGTTCTATTAAAATGTAGGTACACTAATACCCATCAGGGTTCTTATTTGCAAAATGAAAACAACAATAAATAAAACAAAAAATGTCACTCCGTCGTTTCCTTCGCTTTCATATCCTAGAGCAGCTTCTGCACATGCGCCTTGCGGATTCTCAGTCCATATAGTTTTGCAGAACAAAATACTGCTTTTTCGGCCAGTTCCTGGAGCAAATCTTCCAGAAACCACTCCAGATGATAGATTATCTGCCTTGCAATGAAGACTTCAACGATTTAGAAAATTATGAAATTTCTTAAACATGCATAGAGAAATCTCGCGGTATGAAGTACCTCAAGAGAATAGATCATCGGCAGAAGCGGGTGACGTATTCATCCTCCCAAGGTGTAAATGCCAGAGCTCATTGAACGCCACCTCGGTAGCAGTGTTCTGGGCTTCCTTTGCGGTTCTCGTAGAGCCAGGACCGGAGAAGGTGGTACCATCCACCGTGATCGTGGCCACGAAAGCAGGGGTGTGGTCGGGGCCTTGCATGAGAGTGGAGTACTCCGGCGAGCCCCGCGTGTCTTCTGGCAGTACTCATCGAGAAGTGACTTATACATTTTGTTGGGTCTGTGTATAATTTCTGGATGTGTGTCTTGTTTTCGATTCTTGAACCTTGTTTAAATAGAAATCTAGTTATCGGAAGTTTGAACTCTTTCTTGAATCAGACAATAATAAATTTGACCTTCAATTCAAAAATCAAATTTAATTGTATTAAATAGTAATAAATTTACACAGAAGGGTTACTCTAATTACGTTGTCTCATCATTAATTTAAAGTCAATTCACTCTTGTCCCAATGACATGGAAGATTTTTCAATGTAAACTTACTAGTGTCCGTTGGATGTATGTATTATTAAATAATTGTCTTTCTTTGCTTAACTTTTTATTGTATTCTGTAAATATTAATGACGTTATTTAAAAAAGAAGACTTCCTGTGCAAAGTATGACGTCTCTGTTTAACTTTGTGTGTCACCCATTAACGCTAAGACTTACTGTTTAAATTTCGGATACTCTGTTTAAATATTTGAGGACAGATAACGAAATTAGTTTCTCTGTTTAAATATCAGTGATTGAAAATAAATAAGTTTGTTCCCCTTTAAAACATTTTCATCTACAATGGCTACTCGGTGAGCGTTTCATTGGAAGATCTACGATTGTTTGCACGGGATACCATATGTTCTAATGAAGCACTCTTTATTTAAACGGCTATGTCTCCATTTAAACATGTGTGTTACTTGTTAATGATAATCGTCTCTGTTTAACACTCAGTGTATATGTTAAAAACTTTCAGGGTTCTCATTTGCTTAAAATTCAAGTGTAATGATGTCGCTATTTAGATATATGTGTTACCATTTAAGAATAAGCATTTCCCTTTAACATTAAGTTTGTACTGTTAAAAATCAACGAATGCGGCATGGCGTATTCTCCGTTTAAATGACAGTGTCTCTGTTTACATATACATGGTACTATTTAACGTTAAGCGTCTCTTTTTAACATGCACCGTCCATGTTTAACAAATATCAAAGAGTGACAATGAAGTTAGATTTTCTAAATTAGACAATGTTCCATAATTAAAGAAAGTTCTATTATAAAGTAGGTATACTAATACCCATCAGGGTTATTATTTGCAAACTGAAAATAACAATATAAACAAAAACTGTCACTCCGCCCTTTCCTTCGCCTTCAGAGGCTGGAGCAGCTTCTGCACATGGGCCTTGCGGTTTCTCACTCCATCGAGTTTTGCAGAAAAAAATATTTCTTTTTTCTTCAAGATCTTAGAGCAACTCTTCCAGAAACCACTCCAACTCTTGATTGTTGGAGATCTCGCAGGCGTATGAAGGCCCTGCAATGGAAGGCGCTGCGATGGAAGGCCCTGCAATGAAGACTTCAATGATTTAGAAAATTATAAAATTTTTAAACATGCATAGAGAAATCTTACGGTATGAATTACCTCCAGAGGATAGATTATCGGCAGCAGCGGAAGACGTATTCATCCTCCCAGGATGTGAAGGACAGAGCTCAGTGAACGCCACCTCGGCAACAGCGTTCTGGGATTCCTTCGAGGTTCTCGCAGGGCCAGGACCCGAGAAGGTGGTACCATCCATCGTGACCGTGGCCACGAAAGCAGGGGTGTGGTCGGGACCTTCCCTAAGGGTGGAGTACTCCGGCATGGCCCGGCGTGGCCCGGCATGTCTTTCGGCAATACTCGTTGAGAAGTGACTTATACATTTTGTTGGGTCTGTGTATAATATCTGGATGTTTCCGCTTCTTGTTTAAATAGAAACCTAGCTATCGGAAGTTTGAACTATTTCTTGAATCAAACAACAATAAATTTGACGTTGATTTTTTGTGTACGTTTTAATAATTTTTTGTGTACATTTACGCTTACGTTTTGAATTCAAAAATCAAATTTAATTGTATTAATTAGTAATAAATTTGCACTGAAGGGTTACTCTAATTACGTTTTCTCGTCATTAATTTAAAGTCGACTCACGTTGTAAATTTACTACTGTTCGTTGAACGTCTGTATTCTTATATACTTGACTTTCTTTGTTTAACGTTTCATTGTATTGCGTAAACATCAATGACTCTCTTTAACATGGAATGCATGCTATTTAAAATACGACGTCTCTGTTTAACTTTGTCTGTCACCCTTTAATAACAACCGTTACGGTTTAACAATAGGTTCTCTTATTTAAATATTGAGGACAGATAACGAAATGTGTTTTTCTCTGTTTAAAATATCAGTGCTTGACAATTAAATAACTTTGTTCCCTTTAAAAATTATTCATTTACAATGCCTACTCGGCAACAGTTTCATTGCAAGATCTACGATTGTGACCGGACGCGTGGCAGCGGCTGCAATATAACTCGCGGACCTCGGACGCTTGTGACTCGATCCGCTTTCGTCTAAATAAAATCAACATTCGAATACCTTATCGAGTCGACCATTTCCATCACCGGTAAATAACGAGCTTCTTTGATCCACGCATTGAACGACTCCGTGATATTTGAATACATCTCGCCCATCGTTCACCTCTGAACAGGTAATTCGACCAGTGCGACATGTCCGACTTATGAATTAATCACTGAAGGGTCACAGTAATTAAGTTTTCTCGACATTATTCAATTAATTCATTCCCAATGACGTGGCAGATTTTTCAATGTAATCGTCGATTGTCTGTAATCTTTTATACTTAACTTTCTTTGTTTAACTTTGCATTGTATTGTTTATATATCGCTGACTCTGTTTGAAAAGGTATTCTCACTGTTTAAACGACGACCTCTCTGTTTAAATATATGCATCACCTGTTAAGAATAAGAGGTAACGTTTAACATTCTATATCTACGTCTAAATATATGCCTCCTTGTTTAAATATCAAAAGTTTACACTGAAACAAATTTTTTTCCCTTCAAAAGTTATTCCTTTACAATGCTTAGTCGGCGGCGGTTTCATTGCAAGATCTTCGATTGTGACCGGACGCGTGGCAGCGGCTGCAATGTAACTCGTGGACCTCAAACGCTTGCGACTCGATCCTCCTTCGTCTAGGACGCCCAGGTTGCCTTCTCGTCGCACGTGGCCGCAAATGCAGATCGCGATTGTCATCCGTAGGCCTCTCATTATCGGGTATGGGGAATATATCTTCCTTATACGCCAGCTTTTAAGTGTTAACGGTGAAGTACCCGCTAATAAAACGATGAACGTTGGTGTCCGTCTGCATTATTGTAGCGCAAGCGTGTTTGCGCGGGATACGATAAACTTGCCATCTGCGACATGAGTAAGTTCTACTTGCAAGATCTACAGAGTTGCTGCACTGGTCAATCACTTCGTAATGATCATCAACACAACGACCAACATGAAGACTTCGGCTATCCTCAACAAGCGTCTCAACCTTCGAATGTATGTTTGGGCATAAGTAGGTCTTCCATTTGTTCGCTTGCTCACGGCGATTGCATAACATGCGCATCAACTTGAACCTGTATAACGAAGATCAGAAATCTAAAAGAAATTTAAGTGAAGATATTGATATTTAAATAGAAATACATAGGCTTAAACGGATTATAACAAACTAAACGGTGATCCAGAAATTTAAACACATACAATGATATTTAAACAAAGACAGTGCAATTTAAACACAGAAAAGGATATTTAAAGGATATGGGCAAATCGTAAGTGTTACATAGAATCAACATTCGAATACCTTATGGCGTCGACCATTTTCGTCATCGGTAAATGTCGAGCTTCTTTGATCAACGCATTGAACGACTCCGCGACATTTGAATACATCTCGCCACAGCATTTACCTTTGAACAGATAATTCGACCAAAGTGACA
This sequence comes from Dioscorea dumetorum, assembly GCA_902712375.1. Classification (NCBI taxonomy): domain Eukaryota; kingdom Viridiplantae; phylum Streptophyta; class Magnoliopsida; order Dioscoreales; family Dioscoreaceae; genus Dioscorea; species Dioscorea dumetorum. The sequence goes on from CACTHL010000494.1 coordinate 7,236,710, forward strand.
TGTCCATCTTATGAATCAACCACTGATAGGCTTCGGGTGATGCGGCCTGCAGTTCATTGACGGTGTCATCGAATTCTTTAGCCATCGATGCCCATGCAATACGAAAGTATATGGATCAGCACTCCTCCCTCAATGCCTTCCAAGTCTGACATTGGCTTTCATAAAATTGGCCTCCAAGTGTCAAAAGCAGTACGCATGTAGGGATGAAGGGAAAACTCTAGCAATAGCGTTCACAAGGCCCTTTGACCTGTCCGACACGAATGTAATTATCTCTTCATAATCTCCTTCGTCGTATAAAGTATCACCTAACTTGGAAATGAACCACGTCCAATTGGCATCGGTCTCGTTGTCGATAATAGCGAAGGCGACGTGGAAGAAGTCATTGTTCCCATCTTTGCCTGTGGTACCCGACAGAGTACCTCGATAATTTCCAAAGAGGTGGGTACCATCAAGAAACAGCAGCGGCCTGCATGCCCTCTTGAATCCACAATGCATGTGCTGAAAGAAAAGAACGTACATTTAAATCGCTCACCGTCTCTTTCCACAAACGCAATACTGCCGGGGTTCGTCTCAACCACCTTATCGACGTACCAAAGCAACAAATCGTAGCTGGAGATGTCGCTGGCATCGAGGACCACCTGGGCATGTTTTTTTCCCAACCAAGCCTGCTTGTATGGAATGTGGACACCATGCTCCCGCAACATGTCCTTCTGAATGTCGATGGTCTTGTACAAGGGCCGGTCCTTGAGCTTCTGAATCACTAGTGTGCTTACCCATTTTTTGGACGCTTTCGAGTGTGACACCGAGCCAATTCCACCACTGCAAGTGTGTGACGGATCCATTGTCTTGATTCTGAAGGTGTTTTTGTTATATTCCTTTGATGCGTGAAGGCGTCATTTACAACCATCGGCAGCGCATTCCACAGTAACCCGGTGTTTTTCGCTCTTTACAAATTTGAAGTCAAAATTCTGTTTGATGGCAAAATTCCGATGTACGTCTCTGAAATGTTCAACGCCTTGAAAACGTTGTCCGACATCTAACGATAACACTTCAGGTTGTTCTGACGAGGAAGGTAGGCATGCGAGACCGTCAGGGTCGCCATGAGGTGGAACAGAAGCGCTCTCAGATTCCGAATTCCTGCCAACACTTTAGTTCAAACGAAAACGATAGGATTTAAGCATGAACTCCAATTTTTTAAACGATAACTATAAATGTTAAACGCTAACAATGCTATTTAAACAGAGACTCAATAATGTAAACGGTAGAGAGAATTTTTAAACATTAACATAATAAATTAAACGGAGAAGTCAACTTTTAAACGGGAACTTGATTCTTTTAAACAGAGAAGGGGAGTATTAAACAATAACTAACATATACAACTAGGTAAACCTTACCACGACAACAACTCGTTTTCAATAGGATACGATGGCACGTCATCAGTCTCGACAACAAGATCGACTACACCGCATTTGAAGATGGAGAAAACATGACATATGCGCTGGAAGTCGACCTCGTTTTCTATTGGGCAAACCGTTTTATGTCCATCAGGTGTAATAAACTTCACCCTCACACGGGCAATATCGATACCCCATCGCTCACATATCTCGCCTAACATTGACTCCCAAGCAGTCAGCGTCATGAATATCAGCACTCGTCCCTCCCCGTTGTATCTAGTAATAGCACAAAAACTCTCTATAATATCCGGAAACCGGCAGACCTCAGATCGAACAAACCAAATGAGAAGAAGAAGAAGAAGAAGAAGAAGAAGAAAAAGAAGAAGAAGAAAAAGATGTAATTCACCTTCTAAACTTTCTTTGACAAAAAACAAGCATGAAAGGGGAAAAACTCACAATTATATGTATAAATGGCAGACATGACATGATGTGATCGGACGGGTTTTTTTTCCACCATTTTCAAGGGAAAAAAATGAAATTTCATAATAGAGACACATTTGAAGTGACGGATAGGGGTAGAAGGGAAATAAACTATAACGGAGGGGCTGTCCGGGTGTGCAAAAGTTGGAGGGGTTTTTAGAAAGTTTTGAAATTCCCGAGTGTGAACAGTAATTTCCTCTAAATTTTTTACTCATCACTTACATATTGTTTTTTGCTTTTTTTCTTTAAATATCGTTAGCTAATATTTAAATATTATGGTTATTATAAATAAAATTTTAATATAAATTATTTTTAAGAATGGGTTAAATCAAGATGCAATAATACAATTTTTGGTCGTAATAAATGTGCATTTTAAAAATGCTACAAAAATAATTTCTAATTGAAACTTATAAAATGTTTTTTAAAAAATACTGAAAATTCGTATAATTTGAAATCCAAATCAATTTCAAATACCTCAAACAAAAATGACCTTATTAGTTATATTGCCACGTGTCATGCAATATAACCAATTAAAAATCGTCACGTTTCGAGTGAGATGGTTTTGGTCCAATATAAAGGCCAAAGAAACCAGCTGTTACGTCAGTCTCAGCCGCTCTATCATGCGCGGGAAATGGAAAGGCGCGTATTTACAGGAGTACCCCTATCTGTTCTTATATTCCCGAGAAATCCATTAGTGGATCATGTAATTACGCCAAAGTCCCCAACAAACCTGCTTAATTACAAGATTTTTTCGAGCTCCACGAGGTTTTGGCCTTCTCCTTTTGAATCCCTTCTCTGGCGTTTTCCCATTTTTAGGTCCTTTCTCTAGCCAAGTTATGGTGGATTTACAGAGCAATCTCCTTCTAGGGTTTCTCTATTTGGAAACCTAGAGCTCGGACTTCTCTTGTTTTTTTTTTTTTTTTTTCTGATCGGGGTCGCGGTTTCGCTGGCATTTGGGGGTTTGTTCGTGATCCGAGGTGCTGGTGCTGGTGTTTGTTGGTAAGATGGTTTTCTTTCTTGGGTTTTCGGCATTTTCGTTTTCTAGGGTTTATCTGGACCTTCTTTGACTTTAGGGTTTCTAGGGTTTTGATTTTCATTTTGTTGTTTTGCTTCGCGCGGGGAAGGGTTTTGGCGTTTGTTTTTGTGCGAATTGATCGTTTGATCTTTAGGAATTGTTGTTGTTTTTTTTTTAATCATCTTCTTGTGTGAATCTGCGATATTGTGAGTTAACAGAGCGGTATAGAGGTCTCCAGGGTTTGGGTCCCCCTTTTTTTGTTGGAGCTGAAATCGGGTTTCTAGGCTGAGAATGTTGTTTATTGGTTTTTGAATCCAGGGTTTCTGTGGTGTTGATCACCGTTTATTAGTGCTGTTCTCTTGTTCTCTGCTTGATGGCTGCATCTTGGGCGGATGAAATGGGAGAGGTGGTAGTGGCTGCTAGTACTCCTCCACGTCCGACGAGGCCTTCCTACATCCCACCAGCTCTCCGTAACAAGCCATTGTCCGCCGACGCGCGGGAGTACTCCCCGATCTCATCAGCCGGCCGTGATTTCATCCGGTCCTCTCGTTCTCACCACTTCGGCATTCTCGAGCCAAGCCCTTTCGAGATCGTTGAGAAGTTATCCGAATTAGGGTTCTCTGATGGCGCGGGAATAAACTTTGACGCTTATGATGACATTCCGGTGGAGACCAGTGGCACAGACGTGCCCCTGCCTGTGAACACATTTGCAGAGATCGATCTGGGCGAAGCCTTGAATGAGAATATTAAGCGGTGCAAGTATGTGAAGCCTACCCCAGTGCAGCGCTACGCGATTCCCATTTCATTGGCGGGAAGGGACCTCATGGCTTGCGCGCAGACTGGCTCTGGGAAAACAGCGGCATTCTGCTTCCCAATCATTAGCGGTGTCTTCAGGCACTGTGGTCCGAACCAAAGACCACTGATTTGCAAGTCTCGGATGGGCTATCCAATAGCGCTTATACTTTCTCCAACGAGAGAGCTCTCATCTCAGGCTTGCATTTGTCTAAACTTAATTGTTATCTCTATATAAGATTATGATACACACATTATGAGTATATTGCTCTTGTATGCTTTAGATTTATGAGGAAGTCAAGAAGTTTTCTTATATGACTGGGATTAAGGTTGCTGTGGCTTATGGTGGCGCTCCCATGTATCATCAGGTATGTTTCACAACTTTTTTGTTACATTGAGCTCTATGTTTTGTATTATCCTTGTTGTTTGTTGTGAAAGGTATAATGTAATTCTGAGGCCTGAGTGACCCAACTGTTACTTATTTGTTTTTGTCAAGGTCAAATGTGTCTCTGCTTGTTCCTTTATTATTTATTTCTGCTTACTAGAAGTTAAGAATTATTTCTGATTAAGGATTATGCAAAGGTCGAGATAATTCTAATCAGCAATGACAGGGAAGAATGTATTTTTGGCAAATGTTGTTTCTGTCTATAGTGAAAGTTCTCTGTTCTTTATCTTAGCTTTGGTGAAAGGGAACTTGGTTTTTTTCCCAGTAGACTTTGGAAAAATGTGGATGATTTTATTGTATGGACATGTTGACTGATTACTTTTTCATTGACTATGTTTTCTTCATTATCTTCATCTTTGTGATTTCTTGATCACCCCTGTGTTGTGCTTAGCAGTATGTTAAATTATTCAAATTCTGTTTAATCTTTATGCCGGGTGTATTTTCTCTTCTTGCAGTTGCGTGATTTAGAGAAAGGTGTTGACATACTTGTCGCAACACCTGGTCGGTTAGTGGACCTGATCGAGAGAGCAAGAGTTTCTCTTCAAGCAATTAAATATTTGGCAGTAGATGAGGCTGATAGAATGTTGGACATGGGATTTGAGCCTCAGATTCGTAAGATAGTAGAACAACTGGGCATGCCTCCTCCAGGCATGAGGCAGACAATGCTCTTTAGTGCAACTTTTCCGAATGAGATACAGGTTTTCTAGCACAGCCCTTTCATTTTTTCTTTAATTTGTTGTGCTTGCTTTCTTGGAGACTTAATTAGTTCAATTGTGATACTCTTTTGTGCCATAAGTTCCTTAGGTTTTTTTTTCTTTTTTATGTATAATATTGCATGTCAATTCTGTTTGTTACATATAAATTTATTTGATTTACTTCAGGTAATTAAAAGGTGGTGTTTTTTCATCAGCTAAAAATGTGCAAAACGTCTTGGTTCCTGTTAGCATGCATTAATCTTGCTAATTATATTTACTTTCAAATTTTTGTTTGGTGATAATTTTATATTATTTTGTTTATTAGCTTTTTTTATTTGGTAGCAGAGATTAGCTTCAGATTTTCTTTCAAACTACATCTTTCTAGCTGTTGGAAGGGTTGGCTCTAGCACTGACTTAATATCTCAGAGGGTTGAATATGTTCGTGATATAGATAAGAGAAGCCATCTGATGGATCTACTTCATGCTCAACAAGCAAATGGCATCTATGGCAAGGTGATGTTACTAAACTTAAGGGCCTTGCTATTTCTCGGTTTGTGGTTCTTTTTTTATATAATATCTTCTGACACTAAAATGGCTCTTTGTTGTGTATATGGTAGCAAGCATTGACTTTAGTTTTCGTGGAAACCAAAAGAGGTGCTGATTCATTAGAACACTGGTTATGTATGAATGGATTTCCTGCCACTGCTATTCATGGAGACAGAACTCAACCAGTGAGTTGATTTGATCAACTGTTTTATCATTTTTTTTTTGTTATGTTTGGAAATTTTACTGTAGTTGAATTTTAAATTATACAAATTTTGATGGCCAAACACTTTAGAAGCAAAAGGCAGTGGCAGGGACGGTTGAATAGGCCCAATATTTCAGTACTTACCATTCGAATCTCTTTTCAGACAGTTTTTTCCTTGATATAAGCTGAAAAAATTCGCTGAACATTCTAGAAGTTTTTGGAATTAAAAGATAATTCCTGGATTAGGGACATTTGAAATGGTACTTTTAATAGCTTATTGTACTGGTTTATAACCTTCTCTATGGTGTATGGCCTTATCGGACCCTAGACTCAAGTTAAATGACATATCATCAATGCATTAACTTGGAGCAGCCTTTACTGTTGGGCTAATAGTTTCAAGTTGCAAAAACAATCTGCTACCGTAAAATATATTTTGTTGTTTGATTGGTGCATGATTGTCAATATTCTTCTGCTTGTATTGTTGAAGGAACGGGAACAAGCATTGAGGTCGTTCAAGAGTGGTGTCACTCCAATCATGGTGGCAACCGATGTTGCTGCACGTGGTCTTGATATTCCGCATGTTGGCCATGTTATTAACTTCGATTTACCTAAAGATATAGATGATTATGTTCACCGCATTGGGCGGACTGGACGTGCGGGGAGGTCTGGTTTGGCTACTGCATTCTTCAGTGATGGGAATCAACCTCTTGCGAAGTCTCTGTTGGAGCTCATGCAGGAAGCAAATCAAGAGGTTCCTGATTGGCTTCTTTGTTGTGCTCAAAGGTCTGCCCATGGAGGGGGTAAGGCCCGCCGCTCTGGTGGTGGTGAGAGGTTTGGGGGGCATGACTATCGTCAGGATGTTTCAAGCAGAGGTGGAAGTCAATATTCGCATTCATACAATGGAAGCAGCAGTGGTGGCTCTAGTTACCAACTCCAACCTCCCCAAAACTACAGCTTTGGCAGTGGGACGATCATTGCAAGTGGTTGGGACTAGAGTAATGATGGTTTGCTTATTTGCACAGTTTACATCAAGTACATATTACCGTATATTCCGCTCACTATCTAGGTTCCTAGGATGCATCTCTATAAGTTAGTGGCCTCTATTATTAGTTGCCTTACGCCATGAGTCATTTTTGCCACCTAGGCTTACTGGGTTTTACTCTGTAAATGATTCTGGCTGTGCAACTTAGCAAGAGACATAATATTTTGTTGTGATGCATGGCATCAACTTTGGCTCTCTAATTTTGCCCAGCTTATTTTATACTATGCGATTGGAATTTTCAATCTTAGCATGTGCCCTCAGTTCTTTCTGACGTGTGTTTAAGTTCTGCAGGAATACTAATTCTATGGTTTAATTTGAAATGGTACCCTGACATGGTTGTCATCGTGCAACGTACAACAACATTGATGACGGGGGAAATGGTTGTGGATGATTTGCTTAGGTGACTGGTTCCTTTGAATTGCTTTTAAATCGGTGTGAATGCCATTTTTAGCATGCATTTGGTGTGGATATGTTCTTGGATTTGATGGTTATTGGTTAATAGGACATGTTTAAAAGGATTTATATGGGTTTGGGTAAGGTTTGAGATTTAAAATTAAAATTTGAACTGATTTGGGATTTGACGTAGGTTTAATTATATGGACGTAAGTGTTCCTGATACTCGATCCAAATTTAAAATACAATTTTTCTTCTCTCTTCATAATGCGCTGTAGGCTGTAGTCTAGGTTTTCAATATTTTTATAAGTTTATAGAAATGAACTTTTCTTATTTTTGCAATGTTTGATTTGCTAGCTTATATTTTCTAATTAGATAACAATATTTATTAATTTCTAGACCCCATAAATTGCCAGCAAGATGGATGATTTTATTTTGTAATCTTAGCGTTTTAGAAGTTCATAAAAGTTATAAATTATTTTCATTTTTTTTTAAAAGATTTTGTTTCGTTATATTTTAGTCGGATGAGTTGGGCAGAGATTTAGTATAAAATGGATGGGTTGGATTTAATAGTTTTGGGAATTTAGGCGGATGAGTTGGGCAGAGATTTAGTATAAAATGAACACAAATTTCATGAAGTACTTATGTAACCTTCAGTTGTTTCAGTAACTGTTTTTAAATTTAATAAATATAACAGAAGAGTTAATTCTGCTTTTCCAAAACCTTTCAAAACTTTACAGAACTTTATTTTAAAAATTCATTTTTTCATCCAATTTGGGATATTAGGAGAAGACAGATTCTATGAACTTTTATAACCTCTGAAAAAACCATAATGCCTTTACATTTTTATAGTTATTTTCAGAACTTCATTTTATAACTTTCCTTGCTTACCCCTTCTAAACAAGGTTGATAAACAATCAATTTTTTTTTTTTAACTCTTTCTCAATATAACTTGATTGTCTAAATAAGAGTTCAACCCATCCCATCATTTGCCCTACTTTCTCTTCTCGTTTCTTTACCATTTTTTTTTAACATAACAGCTAATATATTATATTTAAAATATATACGCAATTTTTTTATAATGTTTTAGCACTATATATGCAAATTATTATCTTTTTAAGAGGAGGTGCTTTAATGATATAGACATAAATTTTTATATATTGGGACAAAATATCACCTCTGAAACCTCATTTTTCTGGTCAAATATTTGAATTTTTGGAGTAAAAAAAATCCAAAAAAAATTTAATAGTTTCAATTTTTTAATTAATTATAAAACATCATTTTATAATAAATGTATAATTGGTGAATTATAATATTCTATATCCTTTTATTTCATTAATAACATAATGTTTATAAAACAACTTTTTCTTTTTTTTCTCTCCATAAAATTTTATTATCCAAATAAATATCTAACTCTTTCTTTTTTCTTTTTTTTTTTACTTTTCCATTCTCTTATTTATTTATTTATTACTTTGGATCCAAACACTACCTAAAACTCTTTTTTTTAATCTACTTATTTATAAGATGGTGTTTTCAAATTACTTGGCATTTTCCTTTTCACTATAAAGTTCCAGTTTTCAAATTGCTGACTTATTCTCTATTGAAAGAAAAAAAAATAAATAAAAGTGATGTTTGAAACTACTATTTTTGTTAATTATTTAAAGTGTAATTCCTCATTTAGTGCTATTATAGTCAATCTGTCACTTTAGTCCATTTATTATAATTTATCTCCTGAAAAATTTCTCTATTATAACATCTAAGAAATGCCAGTCCCTTCTTGAAGATGACCTTCTATTTTTCTGTCCAAAACGCAAATGTGGAATTAAAAAATTTTAAAGTATTAAGTGTAAATTCTTAAATAATTATTCTAATTTTCTAAACTTATTTTTTTCGTTTTTCTGCTTTTAAGTTGTAACTTTTTAATCACTCTACCATTTTAACTGTGCCATGGTAGTCCCTCTTTTAGATGATTGTCTTTTTTTGTCCAAAGCATAAATGTGGCATTAATAAATTTTAAAATATTAAGTGTAAATTCTTAAATAATTATTCTAATTTTCTAAATTTATTTTTTTGGTTCTTCTGCTTTTAAGTTGTAAATTTTTAGTCCCTCTACCATTTTAACTGTCTTAAAAACACTAAAACCTAAACTTTAAATGTTTAAGAATAGAACTGACATAACTCAATTAAAAACATGAAGGAACTAAAAAAGTAAGTTTAAAAAATAGACGGATTATTTAGGAAATTATATCAAAATATTAACATATAATTAATGCTACGTCAACACCTTAGACAAAAAATCAAACGATCATTTGCGGAAGGACTGATATTTTTCAACCTTGAAAATATAAGGACTTATAGCAGATAAATTATAATAGAGGGATTAAAAAGGCATAGTGACTATAATAGAGGGACTAAAAGGGTATTATACCTTGTTTTAATATATATATATATTGCAAAGTTAACAATGTGAATTTCACTCTTTTTGCATAAATGTTGGGTCAAGCCCATTTGGATGGGCTACAATAAAACTTGGCTCCAGCCCAAGTTGAAAAAAAAATGAAGCTATATTAATGAAAGGGATTACTGTTGAAGTAGAGAGAGAGAGTGAGTGATCGAGAGAAAAGCTCATCAGGGAAAGAGCAAGAAGAGAGGAAAAAGAGAAGAGGGGCTAGGGTTTGATCTCTCAAGAAGATTGAAACCGGATTTCGCCCACATTTCAGGGAAGAGCATCTTTGGAAGAAAATCTACAAAACATTGGTTTGATTTCTTCAAATTCTCCTTCAAATAGTCGTGATCCATCTCTTTATGATGATGATATGTTTGTGAAGTTCACTTCCTAAATCTCTTGCATTTGCATGCCTCTAGTTAGCTAGAGAGAAAAATATTGTTGCCCCTTTGTTGACATAGTGAAAACAATTCTAAGTGGCTCTAAGAAGTCCCGTGGTTTCTTATCCCTCGATTTGGAAGGTTTTCCATGCTAAATCGTGAGTCTTGCTTGTTGGTGTTTGACGATTTTATTGTGTCAATTAAATACCAAAAGCTTGTACTCAAAAGGGGGACGTTTTGAGTATCAAAATTCAGAAAATAAGCTAAACACGGCCGTGCTTAATTTAGCACGCCCGTGCTCTGGGTAGCGAGCGGTGCAGTTTGCAGTTTTCTGAATTTTGGCCTACTACAGTAATTTGCTACAGTAACGCGTTTCGTTACCATTGTTGCAGTAATCCTTCTACAGTAGCGGACACACCCAGCAAATAGCACGCCCGTGCTTCAGGCCATGCAGATTACATATTTTGCATTTTATGGTGCTACCGTGCAAGTACTATAGTACTGCTACAATACTTTTCAGGGGAAATTACTGTTTGGTCCCTGGTCCCTGGTCCCTCCCCAACAGAGTGGTATCAGAACCTTGTTGGCTAGAAACTTCTTGAGTACAAAAATGGAAGGAGAAAACTCAAGTGGAATGATGAAATTGAACCCCTCAAATTACTCCATTTGGAAGTGCAAGATGCAAGACATATTAAATGTAAAAGACCTGTTCCTACCTGTTATGGGAAAGCCAAAGTCAGAGAAGGTGACTGATGATAAGCGGGTGATACTACATCTAAAAGCAGCTACTACAATTAAGCAATGGGTAGATGTAAACATTTTCCACCATATCTCTAAAGATGTAAAAGCTGATGAACTCTAGAAGAAGCTGGAAGCCATGTATGAGAAGAACACATTAAAAAACAAGGCCACAATCATTAGAAGACTTGTAAATTTGAAGTACAGGGATGGCAGGAGTATGACATAGCACACTAGTGATTTCGAAGGCTTAGTGAACCAATTGGCATCTATGAAAATGCCTCTTGAAGATGAGTTGTAGGCATTGTTGCTTTTGAGCTCTTTACCTGATAGCTGGGAGACATTAGTGGTGTTTTGAGTACTTCTGCACCTGGAGGCAAACTAACCATGGAGATGGTTAAAGAAAGTCTTTTAAGTGAAGAAGAAAGGAGGAAGGATAAAAGTGAATCCATCTCTGAGGCATTGGTGTTTGAAAGGCATGATAGGCCTGGCAGGAGCAAAAACAGGTATCCTCAAGCTCATGGTAACAAAGATACATCCAGTGGCAGGTCAAAGGGCAGAAAAAATATTAAGTGTTTTAACTGCAACAGAATGGGCCACATGAAGAAGGAATGCAGATTCCTGAAAAGAAAGCAAGGTCAAGGAAGTAAAGAAGAGAATGAAACTAATACAGTAGCTATTGATGGTAAAGTTACAATTGTCAGTAATGAAAGCTGTGTTAGTCTTGTATGAAAAGGGAGTGACTGGATAATAGATTCTGGTGCATCATTTCATGTCACCCCTCATGTTGAGTTGTTTACTTCCTACCTTAGTGGTGATTTTGGCAATGTCAAAATGGGGAATAGTGGTGCCTCCAAGATTCTTGGCATTGGGGACATTTGGTTGGAGACAAACCTTGGAAGTAAGCTGTTGCTCAAGGATGTTAGACATGTTCCAGATATACGCCTAAATTTGATCTCTACCGGCAGACTTGATGATGAGGGTATCACTAGTTGGTTTGGTGAAAGTAAGTGGAAGTTTACTGATACGCCCCTTGCGTATGCGCAAGTGCACGGGTCGTATTAGTAATAAAGTGTACCCTAAGGTCGGGTAGTCGTATCCACTGGGACTAGTGTATCTTCTAATACTATCGTTTTGCTTAGTATCTAATCAATTAAAGAAGGATTGAATTGACTCTAGGTTGGATTGAAGGAGATTAGAGAGAAGGAATTGCACTAAGGGAAAGGTAAGGATTGGCTCGATGGAGGAGATGGGGCCCCGGGGTTGAATTCTTGATGCTCACTAACTTGGACTCTCTCAGTACTTATCAGAGATGTCTTCAGGACCCTAAATTTTAAGATCTTGTTGTGCTAGATGCATGATGCTCACAGTGCTGTTGAACCCTAAGTTTGAGATCTCACTTCTTGCAACATCAAGAGATTCACAAGTTAAGATAAGCTAACCAAAACTTCAATCATTCAACCACTCAACATACAATCAATGCAGCCAACAACTAAGATTTAATGTAAGGAACAAGACATTAATAAATACTGCAAGTAGAGTATTTAAGTTCAAGATACAAACATCAGAATATCACCCCGGGGCTCCAAACAAGAGTTTAGCCCCTCATGAGGTTAGATAACAAGGAAAATGCTAAAGAAATAAATACACAAGAAGTTGAAAACTCCCTAATTTCTTGCATCCTTGTGACTATTTGAGGCTCTATGATGGAATGAATTCCCCTCCCGATCGGCCTACCATTCGCACGACATTCCCCTGTGATGGTGAGGACGGCTCCCCAAAGCACTCCTCTTCTTCTCCCTTTGTTTTCCGGCCAAAAAGTCCCCCAAAAACCAAAGTTTATGGGGTTTTAACCTTTTCCCAATGCGAGCACAGCTGTGTTGAGGCCGTGCTCCAAGCAGTGCAGATTACAGCCGAATAAAACTTTTGAAACTCACATTCCTGTAATCTGCACGGGGTCCAACACGCCCGTGTTACGGGCCGTGCTGAGGGTTGCACGACCGTGCTTAGCGACCATAATGCGTGCTGTTCTCGGCTGAATTCTCCTGCAATTTGCACGGCTTGCAGCACGGGCGTGCTGAGGCCGTGTTGAGCTTGATGAGGTTTCTCCTAAGTTTTTCAGCTCCTAAAATCACTCCAAATCACTTCTTCTTGCCTTAGGACTTTGATATCTGTTTGGAAAACTAAGAATACCTCAAATAGCACTGAATTTGGAGAATTAATGCCGATAAATTCAAGAATCATGGGAGTAAGATATAAAATAAATATCTATGAAATGCATTCATCACTCACTAAAAGATCCCTAGTGATCGCTAAGGGCATGAAGATGAACACACTTTATCTCCTGCAAGCTAAGCTTCACAAAGGAGAGATAAATGCAATTCAAAAGGGTGGTGACATTGATCTATGGCACAAGAGGCTTTGCCATATCAGTGAGAAGTCACTACAACTTCTTGCTAGAAATCAATGTCTACCCAACTTTCAAGGTGTGACGCTTAAATCTTGTGTTGATTGCATAGCTGGGAAAACTCATAGAGTTGCATTTCATTCACATCCTCCATCAAAAAAAATCAAATATACTTGATTTGATTCATACTGATGTTTGTTCTATGCAAGAGAAAACTCTTGGAGGAGCATTGTATTTTGTGACCTTCATCGATGACCATTCAAGGAAGGTCTGGGCCACTGCTCTGAAGACCAAGGATCAGGTGCTTGATGTTTTCAAAGAATTCCATGTCAAGGTTGAAAGGGAGACAAGAAAATAGCTGAAGGCAGTCAGAACTGACAATGGTGGTGAGTACCGAGGGCCATTTGAGAATTACTGCAAGGTCCATGGAATCACGCTTGAGAAGACTCCACCCAAGACATCTCAGCTGAATGGTGTGGCTGAGAGAATGAACAGAACAACTAAAGAAAGAATCAGGTGTATGCTGTCATATGCGAAGCTTCCTAAGCCATTTTGGAGGAAGGCTATGAGAACAGCAGGTGATCTGATTAATCTGTCCCCAGCAACAACATTGAATGATGATGTATCAAACATGGTTTGGACAGGGAAAGATATGTCTTATGATCATCTTAGAGTGTTTGGGTGCAAAGTATTTGTTCACATTCCTAAGGATGAGAGGTCCAAGCTTGGTGACAAGGCAAAGCAATGTATTTTCTTGGGGTATGGCCATAAGGAATTCGGGTACAGGTTGTGGGATCCAGTAAATAAGAAAATTTTCAGGAATAGAGATGTGGTGTTCGTTGAAGACTAACTGACTAATGATGGTGACAAGGGTAAAAAATTTAGTTCCTCTACTGAAACTCCTATCAATGTAGATCCTATTCCTTCTCCTCTGAGGAATGTTGATCAAGGGGGAGAAGTCCAAGAAGGTGGTGATGATACAGTTCATGATGAAGTTCCTCCAGTTGATGATGTAGAACCAACTGAAGAAGCAGAGCTATCATCTCTAGTACCACCTGTGGAGCCTCAGTTGAGAAGGTCAACTAGGGAACATCATCCCTCTAGTAGATATAGTGCTAGTGAGTATATCATGCTTAGTGATGGTGGAGAGCCAGAAACCTACCAAGAAGCTACAACACATGAAAAGAAGCAAGAGTGTCTTAAAGCCATGCAAGAAGAAATGAAGTCTTTGCATGAGAACCATACATATGACTTGGTGAAATTGCCTAAGGGTAAGAAAGCACTCAAGAACAAGTGGGTGTACAGGCTGAAGACTAAAAATTATAGCTCACATCCAAGGTATAAGGGAAGATTGGTTGTGAAGGGATTTTGTCAGAAAAAGGGTGTTGATTTTGAAAAAATATTTTCCCCATTTGTGAAAATGTCTTCTATCAGAGTTGTACTCAGTCTAGCAGCCCGCTTGAATATAGAGATAGAGCAGCTTGATGTGAAGACTGCCTTTCTCCATGGTCATCTAGAAGAAGAAATATACATGGAGCAGCTAGAAGGATTTGAAGTCAAGGGTAAGGAGCATTTGGTGTGCAGGTTGAAAAAGAGCTTGTATGGGCTTAAGCAAGCTCCAAGACAGTGGTATAAAAAGTTTGATTCATTTATGATGAATCATGGGTACACCAGGACTGCTTCTGATCAGTGTGTTTTTGTGAAGAAACACTCCAAAGATGACTTCATTATTCTTTTGTTATATGTTGATGACATTCTCATTGTTGGACATGATGCCATGAAGATTGAAGAGTTAAAGAGAGAGTTAAACAAGTCTTTTTCTATGAAAGACTTGGGTACTGCAAAGCAAATACTTGGTATAAAGATCTCCCATGACAGAAAGAATGGGAAGTTATGGCTATCGCAAGAAAGCTACATTGTTAAGGTTATTGAAAGATTTAACATGAGTAAGGCCAAGGTTGTTGTTTCTCCACTTACAGGCCATTTTAAACTCAGTTCAAAGCAATGTCCTACAAGTGATAAAGAAAAGGAAGAAATGAGTAAAGTTCCCTATGCATTTGTTGTTGGCAGTTTGATGTATGCCATGGTATGTACAAGGCCAGATATAGCTCATGTAGTTGGGGTTGTGAGTAGATTTCTCTCCAATCCTGGAAAGGAGCACTGGACAGCAGTGAAGTGGATATTCAGATATCTACGAAGTACTTCTAGAGTATGTCTGTGTTTTGGCAGTGGTGAGCCTATCCTGGATGGGTATACAAATTCAGACATGGCAGGTAACATTGATTCCAGGAAGTTTGTATCAGGTTTCTTCATGACTTTTGTAGGGAGAGCTGTTTCTTGGCAGTCAAAGATGCAAAAGTGTGTTGCACTATCCACCACAGAAGCTGAATACATTGCAATTACTGAAGGTTGCAAAGAGGCTTTGTGGATGAAGAAAGTTCAAGAAGAATTGGGCATGCAACAAGATAAATGCATTGCCTACAGTGACGGTCAGAGTGCTATCCATCTCTCCAAGAATTCAAGTTTTCATTCAAAGTCTAAGCACATTGATGTCAGGTATCACTAGATTCGGGATGTTATAGAATCAAAGCAGTTATACTTGGAGAAGGTTCATACTAGTGAGAATAGGTCAGACATGTTGACCAAGACTTTGCCTAGAGAGAAGCTTGAAGCATGTAGGCAAAGGGCAGGCCTGGTTGAACCCCCCAAATGGTGCTGAGGGGGAGAATTGTTGGGTCTAACCCATTTGGATGGGCTACAATAAAACTGGGCTCTAGTCCAAGTTGAAAAAAAAAGCTATGTTAATGAAGGGGATTACTGCTGAAGTAGAGAGAGAGTGTGTGAGTGATTGAGAGAAAAGCTCATCAGGGAAAAAGCAAGAAGAGAGGAAGAAGAGAAGAGGTATTAGGGTTTGATCTCTCAAGAAGATTGAAACCGGATTTCGCCCACATTTCAGAAAATAGCATCTTTAGAAGAAGATCTACAAAACATTAGTTTGATTTTTTCTAATTCTCCTTGAAATAGTCGTGATCCATCTCTGTATGATGATGATATGTTTGTGAAGTTTTCTTCCTAAATCTCTTGCATTTTTATGCCTTTAGTTAGCTAGAGAGAAAAATATTGTTACCCCTTTGTTGACATAGTGAAAACAATTCTAAGTGGCTCTAAAGAGTCCTCTTTGTTACCTTATACTGTTACTGTATATATAAAACGTAAAGTGATCATTTTTAAGGCCATCTATTAAACATAAAAGTTTAAAATTTAAGATTTCAAACTGCAAGCTTTATTAAAATGGATTCTCCAAAGGACTTTTATTTTAAAAGCTAACATATATAACAAAATATTGGCACTTCAAATAAAAGTTTGTTTGAAAAACTGATAGTTTGAAGTACATAGCTTCACATGGTCCTATTTTTTTTAAAGTGAAAAATAAAATGGGTAAGTCAGAAACATTAGCATATGAAACCAACATTTTCAATCTCGTGACTAAAGAACAAAAAAACTTACATGATAGCTTTGCGAAAGCCCAACCCATAATTGACCCCACCCCAAAGTATCAATGCAGAGAACCAGGTTAATTCGGCAAACCCAGTGGGCATGAGCCACTTAATCAGCCTTTATAATAATAATAATTAGGGAAAATTACTGTTCACCCCTCGTGAATTTCAAAACTGGCCAAAAACCCCCTCCTTTTTTTGCACACCCCGGACAGCCCCTCCGTTATAGTTTGGTTCCCTTCTACCCCCAGTCTGTCACATGAGAGGGGTCCGTGTTATGAAAATCCATTTTTGCCCCTGCAAATGGTGGGAGAAAACCCCGCCCGATCACATCATGTCATGTCTCACATTTACGCATACATATGTGAGCTTTTTCCCCCTTAATGGTTTCTTGTTCGCATAGAGAGCTTATAAGGCGAATTACATATTTTTGTTCTTGTTCTCCTTTTCCTTCTGCTAAGTTGGTTTTTGGATTTGAATTCCTCCGGTCACCTGATATTATGGACAGCTTTTGTGCCATTACTAGATACAACGGGGAGGGACGAGTGCTGACGTTCACCGCGTCAACTGAATGGGCGTCAGTGTTAGGTGAGATTTGTGAGCGCTGGGGTCTCGATGTTTGTCGCGCGAGGGTGAAGTTCATCACACCCGATGGACATAATACGGTTTGCCCAATAGAGAACGAGGTCGACTTCCAGCGCATGTGTCATGTGTTCTCCATCCTCAAAGGCGGTGTAGTCGATATGGTTGTCGAGACGGATGACGTGCCACGGCAGCCTTCTGAAAACGAGTTATTGTCGTGGTAATGCGTTGCTCTAAAACAATTATGCAGTTGTACGTCAGTTAGTGTTTAATACTACCATTATCTGTATTAAAGAATGAATTATCCGTTTAAATTTGGAGTCTCCAATTAATTTATAATGTTTCTGTTTAACCTGTCATATACCGTTTGTATTATTACATCTCTGTTTAACTATGTCTGTTAACATGTAAATATTAACTTCTGCGTTTAACTAAGTGGAGTTTATGCTTAAATTCAGATCGTTTGCGTTTGAACTGAAGTGTTGGCAGAAATTCGAAATCTGGGAGCGCTTCTGTCCCACCACATGGCGACCTGGATGGTGTCGCATGCCTGCTATCGTCGTCAGATCAACATGAAGTGTTGTCGTTGGACGTCGGACAATGTTTTGATGGCGTTGAACATTTCCGAGATACACTTCGCAATTTTTCTATCAGTCGGAATTTTGATTTCAAATTCGTGAAGAACGAAAAATACCGGGTCACTTTGGAATGCACGGCCGGTGGATGTCAATGGCGCGTTCACGCATCAAAGGAATATAATAGAAATACCTTCAGAATCAAGACAATCGACCCGACGCACACCTGCGGTATTGGAATTGGCTCGGCATCACACCCGAAAGCGTCCAAAAAATGGGTCAACGCACGAGTGATTCAGAAGCTGAAGGACCGGCCTTGTGCAAGGCCATCGACATTCAGAAGTACATGTTGCGGGAGCATGGTGTCCACATTCCATACAAGCAGGCTTGGCTGGGAAAAGAGCATGTACGGGTGATCCTCGACGGCAGCGACATCTCCAGCTACGATCTGTTGCTTTGGTACGTCCATAAGGTGGCTGAGACAAAGCCCGGTAGCATCGCGTTTGTGGAAAGAGACGGTGAGCGTTTTAAACGTGCGTTCTTCTCTTTCAGCGCGTGCATTTTGGGGTTCAAGCGGGCATGTAGGCCGCTGCTGTTTGTCGATGGTACTCACCTCCTTGGAAAGTATCGGGGTACTCTCTTGGGTGCCACAGGCAAGGATGGGAACAATGGCTTCTTCCACGTCGCCTTCGCTATTGTCGACAACGAGACCGACGCCAATTGGACGTGGTTCATTTCCAAATTAGGTGATGCTTTATACGACGAAGGAGACTACCAAGAGACAATTACATTCGTTTCGGATAGGTCAAAGGGCCTTGTGAACATTGTTGCGAGAGTTTTCCCTTCATCCCCGCACGCGTACTGCCTTCGGCACTTGGAGGCCAATTTTATGAAAGCCAATGGCAGACTTGGGAAGGCATTGATGGAAGAGTGCTGGTCCATATGCTTTCGTATCGCGTGGGCAACGACGGCTAAAGAATTCGATGACACCGTCAATGAACTGCGGGCCGCATCACCCGAAGTGTTTCAGTGGTTGATTCACAAATCCGACATGTCACACTGGTCGAATTATCTGTTCAAAGGTGACCGATGGGGCGAGATGTATTCGAATGTAGCTGAGTCGTTCAATGCGTGGATCAAAGAAGCTCGACACCTACCGGTGACGAAAATGGTCGACGCTATAAGGTATTCGAAGTTTAAATACATGTAATGCTTAACTTACTCGTTACCCTTTAATGTTCGTTATCTATGTTTAGCATGCACTGTCCGCAGTTTGATACCGTCGTCGGTGTTTAACATTCACATTAACCGTTTAGTCCGGTAGAATCCTGTGTAAGATAACAAATGTAAATATCATTCTCTCTGTTTAAATATCGTCGTATATGTTTTTCTTCTTTGATCTTTAGTTTATTACTGTTCTGTTTACTCCGATGTAGTTGTGTTTAAATATTCATATATTCGCGTAACTTTCTTTAAGATATCCGATATTCGTTGTGCAGGTACAAGTTGATGCGCATGTTATGCACTCGCCGTGAGCAGGCGAACAAATGGGAGATTTTCTTATGCCCGGACATACATTCAAAGGTTGAGACGCTTGTGCAGGATAGCCGAAGTCTTGACGTTGCTCGCTGTCTCGGTGATCGTTACGAAGTGATTGACCAGTGCAGTAACTCTGTAGACCTTGCCAGTAGAACTTGCTCATGTCGCAGATGGCAAGTTTATGGCATCCCGTGCAAACACGCTTGTGCTGCGATATTGCTGACGGACAGCAATGTTCATCGTTTTATTAGCGATCACTTCACCGTCGACACTTACAAGTTGGCGTATAAGGAAGCTATATTTCCTATACCCGACAATGAGAGGCCCACGGACAACAATCGAGATCTGCTTTTGCGGCCGCCTGTGACGAGAAGGCAACCTGGGCGTCCGAGACGAAGGAGGATCGAGTCGCAAGCGTTTGATGTCCGCGAGTTACATTGCAGCCGCTGTCACGCGTCCGGTTGCAATGAAAGTGTTGCCGATTAGGCTTCGTAAAGGATAATCTTTAAAGAGCACACATTTATTTGGTTATGACGCCATGATATTTAAACACAGAATAAACGAATTTCGTTGTATGCACTGAATTTTTAATCGAATAAACCTAATGTTAAATGGTGACACAAATTGAAGCGTACGCTGTTAATGTTAAACGGAAAATCTTGGTAATAAACGATAACCAATAACGTTAAACAGGCACATCGCTTGTTGTCATTCTTTTGTATTTGAACTTCGGGAACGAATGTAAGATTGTGACGCATAAACAGAGACGTTCTATTTAAACAGATACGCGGCGAGTTTTACACATCTTCGGCGAAATGTTTAACGGAGACGTTCTATGGTACACATAGTGGTTAAAATGTTACACACAGTGCTTGATATTTGAAGAGTTCATTGTGAGTTTAAAGCATGTATTGAGTCCGAATTAATGATGAGAAGACGTCATTAATTCGAAATCCCAGTACGAATGCTAATTCGTTACTATTTATTGGTGCAATTACATTTGAATTCAAATTCCACACGTAAGCATCAATGCACGGACTATGTTAGGCGAACTTCCGTCCCCTAGACTTCTATTTAAACAATAAACGGAAATCAAAGGCACATCCACATATTACACATAGAGAAAGAAGTATGTACAAGTCCCTTCTCAACGAGCTCTGCCAGAGAACCCGCCGGCCGTCGCCGGAGTACTCAACCGTCAGGGAGGGCCCCGACCACATCCCCGCCTTCTTGGGCATGGTGACGGTTGATGGGACCACTTATTACAGCCCTTACCCTGCGAAATCAGCGAAGGACGCCCAGAACACTGCGGCCGAGGTGGCGTACAGTGACCTCCGTATTCCATACCCTGCCAGGATGAATACGCCTCCCGCTGCTACCGCCGATCGATTATGTGGAGGTAAGTCATACCGTAAGATTTCTGCGTCCATGTTTGAAAAATTTATTTATTTTCTAAATTGCAATGCCTCGCACCGCAACGCCTTCAGATGCAGCGCCTTCACTCACCCGCGAGCACTCCAACAGCGAAGAGTTGGAGTGCTTTCTGGAGGACATGCTCGTCGAGCTTGCAGAGAAGGAAGTCGTCCTCTCCGAAAAACTCGACCGAATAAGAATCCGCACGGCCCAAGTGAAGAAGTGATCCAGGGACTGAAGCCAAAATGATAATGTTTTTTTTCAGTTTTTAGATGTATAAATTAGTATGCCTACGCTGGTTGTAATAGAACTCCGTTTCAACTAAAAATTTTTTGAAGGAACGAAATTTGTTCCCCTGTTATGTTTTGATCTTTAAACCGATACGTGTATATTTGAACATGGGCGCTAAATTATAAACGTCGACGTGTGTAAAAGGGTTGGCCACAATATTTAAAAAACGCGAGTGTTTGTAAATAGTGACAATAGTATTCACACAGAGTCCTCGATGTGTGAAGAAGACAATTCAAACATACACATCGAATGCTAAGTGAAGACGCATGCTAATAAGCGGTGACATACAATGTTAAACAGAGAGAACCCTCGTTCTCGTTCGTCGATAGTTAACCGCAGATATCGATAGTTAAACGGTAAAGTGTAAGGGCAAGTGATGACGGTTATATTTAAACAATGATGAGGAGTTTCGCCCAGTGAATTCGCAGTCATAGATTAAATACCACATTGCTGTTTACAAAATAGGTTCAAAACCAGAAAATTTGCATTGGAAATGCTGAAACGTCACATGCATAAATGGAGTTGAATTTACCCTAGTTACGGTATAACGTAGTCAGGGAAACCATGCAATGTGAATTTATTATTAATTACTCCAATTTATTGTTGAAATGCGAGTCAGTAAAGCGTGAACGTAACCGATGCCATTTACTATATTCCATTTATTTCACCGAAAACCAATGCCCTTTTTTTTCACAAATACTTATGATTGTATGTAAGCATCAAGCCGAAACAAGATACAGACGCAGATATTATCCACATCCCACAACAATGTTTAAGTCACGTCTAGCCGAATTTTGCCAGATGACACGCCGGCCCTCGCTGGAGTACACCACTCTCCGTGAAGGCCCCGACACCAACCCCGTCTTCCTGGCCATGGTGACGGTCGACGAGACCCCTTTCTCCGGTTCTTCATCTGCGGAAAGCGCCGAGCAGGCGTAGAACATTGCTGCCGAGGTGGTGTTCAAGCAGCTGTGTCCTTCAGGCAGCGTGAAGATTACCAAGGCCCTGGTTGCTGACGATGACGTATCTGACGCAGGTACTGTATACTGTAATACTTGTCAGTTGATTGTAAAAAAAAAATGAGCCACCTTCCATACGTAAACCTTCAACTCTTCATTGCAGGGCCTTCACGACTCGTCGGGGATTACACCAGTGGTGAAGAGTTGGAGTGGGTTTTCGAACACAATCTTGAAGGAATAAAAGATCAAAAGGCACGTGTGGAAAAGATGCTCCAAGATTTGAATGACAAGAAAAAGGGGGAGTGAGATTATGTTCGAGTTGATGTGGTTGGTAAATTGCGCCATCTAAATGGAGTTCTCTATATTTAAACGGAGTCGTCTGAATCCAAACGTAATCATTAATATTTAAACAGCGTAATCTATATTTAAACATACAAACCTAAACGGTCATTTTTGTTACTGACAGCGTGAATCATAAGCCAATATTAATTACTTTCACCATTAATTATGAAAACTAAAATCAGTCTGACATCTATTTCAAATTCATGTAATTTCCGTTGCGAGAAGCGGAAGTTGTGGATTTTTGTTAAGCAATTATTGTCACATGGAATGAAATAGCAAACGGAGACTCATACAATTACACGGGGAGTCTAAAGAGTGAACTGCACGAACTATAATTGAACAGAGCTAACGAAGTTTAAACGGAGAGCAAATCATTTTGGCAGGCCTTTATATTTCAAACTTTACACCCACTGTTAACCAGAGACTATTACCTTTAGCGCACAACTAATATGTTTAAGTTAGGATAATGAATTACATGATAATGAATTACACAAACATATTTTATTGTGATGACTGATATGTGACAATAGCGATATGAAATTTTTTGACCTCAACGTTAAACGTTAACAATAGCGACAAGTTAAACGAATGATTCGAAAGTTAAACGTTATTCTTAATGTGAACGGTAAGTCTTAAAGTTAAACAGATATGTAAACGGGGGATAGACATTCTGAGTAATACATGCATTCGACGAAGTGTGGTGAGTTAACATTGGGAAAGTGTGCATTGGTTAACCCGTCGGTGGACGTTACTGTTATCTGTTACGATTAAATTTGGTTTTGGAATTCAAACGTCGAGTAGTTATTGGCATCAGACTCGAGAAATAGTTCGAACGTCCGTTGAATCCATTTGTATTTAAAGAAGAATCGGAAACAAGAAACGCACCCAGATATTACTCGCAGATCTAACAGTTTGTATGTGCCAATTCTCAACGTGTACTGCCAGAAGACGCACCGCTCCACGCCGGTGTACTCCACAACCAGGGAAGGCGCCCCGGGCGCCTCTGCTTTCGTGGCCACAGTCACGGTGGATGGGACCACTTTTTCCAGCCGCAGAACAGAGGGAACAGAAAAGGCAGCCCAGAACATTGCTGCCCTGGTGGCGTTGTACGCGCTATGTCCCCCGCATCTTAGGACGAGGGGTGCGTCCCCCGCTGATGTCGATGGTGTAACAACTGGAATTACTGCATATCGTACGGTTCAGCTATGCGTCTTTAGAAATATTTCTCTAAATCGTTGATGTCTTCTTATGCAGGGGCGATGACCTATCCCCGGGAGCGGTTCCTGGAAGATTTGGTCGGGGATCTGACGGAAAAAGCAGCATCTCTCTCCGCAGAACTCGAGCGAGTGGTATCCCATAAGAGGGATGTGGAGAGGCTGCTCCGGTACGCCAAAATGTATAAAACGGAATGACGGTTTTTGTCCTGCTTAGTGTAGTTTTCATCCATCAAATAAGAACTTTGCTTAATTATGGGAACGCTCTCTCATTCCGAAATTTTAAATTCGTTGTTACTCTCTCATAAATGTTAACCGTTGCGGACGCATGTTAAACAGCCACGCATGAAGTTTAAATGGAAAACAATGTTCCTTAAGCAAATGCTAACCCTTCGTGCGCATGACATGCACGGTTTAAATAGAGACGGACGCGAGTAAACACTATCATGAAACGTTTCGTCGGGAATGGTAATATTCTACGGGAACGGTGATATTAAACCAGTAACGGCAAATGATAATCACAGAATGCCTTCTTGGCCTGATAATTCTAAATTTTAAATGGATACAACAACGCGTAATTGGTAACACACTGTAAAAAAATAACTCCGTACGTAAGGACCCATATCGCAGTTGATGAAGACATTTAAAAAGTTACATATAATAGGGTGTCTTACCCTTAAAAACAAACAGCGCAAGTAGAATAGGGTCTCACCCGTCAAACAATAGCCGCCATATTAAACAGGGACTGTAGTATTAAACATGTAACGAGAAAAGCTAAATAGAGAATACTTTGTTTACCTGATAGCTCTGCATTTTAAATGGAGACAACAACACGTAATGGGTAACATACATTGAGAAAAGAATTCCGTCCTTACGGACCCATAGCGCAGTTGATGGAGACATTTAAAAAGTTATATATAATAGGGTCTCTCACCTTTAAAAGCAGACAACGGAAGTAGATTACGGTCTCTTTCATTTAACAACAGCCGACATGTTTTAAACAGGGTCATAGGGAGTTAAACGTTTACGACTAATGTCTAAACAAGGAGTGTGTGAACAACCCGGTCCCCTGGTATTAAACGGTAACGGTGTATATTGCACGGAGATCCGTATTGTTAAAGTGTAACACAATTTTTTAATAGTGACAGCGTCATTTTTTACAGAAGTACTTAATTTTATAAAGCAGTGACGACTCTCAATCGGTACCATAAAGTTTTAAGCAAAAAAAGATTGAATATAAAACAATAACGAACATTATTAGATGTACATTGAAATTTCTGCCATGTCGCTGGCAAAGAATGAATTGAATCAATTGAAATGAAAACAATTTCAACAAAACTGTTTTACTTCCCCACAGCTGGACCCTCCCCGCGTTGCTTGATGCCGGATGCTCGTCCCTCCTTAAGTATGTGGGCAGCGTACTTCAATGTCAGATAGGGGACGTCCGTGTGCGCTATCCGCAGCTTTTCACCGCGGAGCAATTGCTCGATAAACCGCATCACGTAGACGGCGCAGTCGACAGTGCCTTTCTTTTGACGCGGTGTGTCGTCATCGTGAACAAGCGGGTACTATACCGTCGCCGTCATGCCGTACTCCATTTCGAGACAGGTGTCGAATAGTTCCCGCTGTCGCATTATACAAACCGATGTTAGAACAGAAAGCATCTATGTCACTCTGACAATCGAAATCTATATCGCAGAGAGCTTACCATTGCTACCGCGTCTCTATTGTACTCTTCACTTGGGCATGAGGTGTAATGCCTGTACTCTTTCTTGTTATTGTCGAGCACCACGACATGGAAGTGGCCATTCAAGATTTTGGGAAGGATGATGATGTCAACGTCATTGACGACCTTGGTGGCATCTCCGATCATAGCCAAAGTCGTCTCATGTGCGTCTTCCACCTTCGACATAAACAACGCCAGTGGTCGAGTGATGGAGGCGCGCTTCTTATGAGGATATGGCTTTCTGGTAAGTGTGTCTTGTACGATGCACACGAAGGCGTCCAACACATCATCTGTGACCATCTCTTTCCCGTCGATCAGAACGAATAGGTTGGCCCGGGTGGTGCTGACATAATCATTTCTCCAGACGATGGAACTGCGGTTAAACGGCAACACATGCGATTGATTAATAACACATAGACTTTAAGTGGGACCAGCACATACGTAAATGATAATGTATAGTGTTAAACAGTAATATCGTTAGTTAAACGATACGTTACTAGGTTATATGGTAACGACTGTAATTAAACGGAAACGCAATAATGTAAATGGGATGATCTCTATATAAACAATAACATCTACACTATCATACTTACTCGTCCATGGGAAGTTGAGGAAAATCTTGATCAGCTCCTTCTCGAATACGTCGAGGCGCGATTGACCAGCGTATTTTTTCTTCGCCGGAACGAAGTCTTTCTGCACTTCTTCATACTGCTGGTTGGCGAAGGTGACCGATTTCTTTTTTTTCTCTGCGACGTTCCCTTCGCCCCCGGCAACAGCTTTATTGGGATCATCCGTAGATGCTTCTTGCTGTTGCGGGATCGCGCCTACACTGGATGTGGCAATGTCGGTCGGCCGTTCCTCCGTGGGCAGGAGCTCCTCCACAATAGAGGCAACGGTCTTCTCAACCGCGGCCAAGGCAGTCTCATCAAGGGGCGGCACACCCTCGGGTGGTTCTTCTTCTTCAAATATAGTGGCCACCACCCTCGATGCGCCGTTGTCGGGCGCGGCTGCCGGCTCCACCGCGAGGGGATGTTGCGAAACTTCCTCAGACGCGGCATTGCCAACGGGGTCGACGATCTCCGCCACCGGGGCGGTGAAGTCATCAACTGCAACGGTCTCAACAACCGCATCAGCCGCCGGTGGTGCTGCCATTGTTTCCTCCTCGGCCGGTGGTGGCCACACAGGCGTTATAGTTTTCGTCGCCTTTTGTGCAAGCCTCTTCATACGTGACCGTCTTGGAATGGCCTTCACGACGAAGTCGTCGTCCCCAATTTCCAACGGCTCATCCGTCCCGGGTACGTCAAGTATTTGTCCCGACGGTGCAGCCCTTTCAAACGAATCAAACCTTGCCTCCAATGCCTCAGCCCGAGCGACAAGCTGGGGGAAAGCGTTCATCATCACCTGGCATGCCCGCATAAAGGATGTAGTCACGTCGTCGGCTGATGACGTCGGTTGGGCTACCGCGGTCGGGGGGACGCTGGGGGTCCGGGTGACTGTCGTTGTCGTGGCCGGTGCGGGTGTTGCCATTGGGCGGGGTAGGTGAGGGCCTATCCGACGCCGAGGGTTGCGTGTTGGGCTGGAAGTGGGGGAACCACGTCGGCGCGAACGGACGGAAGGGGCTGGCCTCTCCACTTGCAGTCGTGCCTGTGGTTCCCGCGCAACAGCATCCCTCCGCCAATTGGCCCCAACAAAAGTCTCCTCTTCAGCATTTGCCGGGACCAGCTCAGGAAAACTAACATATATAAAGAAAACAATCTCAGACAAATCATTCAATTTGATCCAAAACAAACGTATTTAAATATTTGACATATATACGTAAACGATATGGCACACATTTAAACGGAGTATAACAAGGTTAAGCGAACACACCAAGCGTTAAACACAAACTACATTTCTTACACGGATAAGCCTATCGTTAAACATTAACTGCTCTTTGTAAACACATTAACACTGATTTATTACCTCTTTTCCATCGAGAGCTGACCAAATGGTTTCTATCGTCGCGTGCTTCCGGTAAGTACTTTCGCAGTAGCACAGCACCCTTGGGGTCTTGCCGAAACGGGCATTCTTGCCGGTTCCGGTCACCTCGTAAAACCAGACGGTCTGCGCAATCGAGCAACCCTTAATGTACCCCGTGTTTACCTTCCCCCCCTCGCATCAGGCTTGCAGTCGAGCGGCAGCTTGTGGAACGTCCTCCATAAGCCATTTGTGCGTCGCCTGCGCCCATGCGTACCGCCCCATGCCAGGTAGATCGTCGACATAATCAACGATCCAAGTGGGCACCGAGCATGAGGTATTCGGGAAGAGGATTGTCCCCATGAGGTACGCCATCAAGAGTTTCACAAAATCCTCCTCTCCCCCCCTCTGTCCAACAAGACGCTCAAGAGTGCGCCTAATGGCGTCTCTGTGTCTGTCGAAGCTTTTCGATAAATATCTCCCTTCGAAAGCTGACGGTGTCTTCTTCTTCTTAAACAGGACCGCGTCTCCGTCGCGGCGCAGACCCATAACGAGAGCCACATACTCAGGCCTGAAGCTCAGCAGACTCGCCCCGATCCTGAATTTATTGGTGCGGCCATCGTACCTCTGTAGAAGCGCATCGAGAAGGGCCCTCTCTTGGAATACAGCTTCCACCTCAGTGAATGCCGCATACGATGTCCTTCGAATGATCTCCCAATGTCGAGAGGTCATGTAGACTTTCAATTCGGCCAAGGTCTCCACCACCGGTGTCAAGTAGCATCTTATGTTGACTAGGTTTACCGCCATACTCACAAGACTGCAAAAATGACAACACTTGTTAAACAGATATATCAAACGCTACACAGAGACAAATGTTTTACACGAAAAGCTCAACACTTAAACAGAGAGATGCACCGTTAAACGGAGACAAACTCTTTTAAACACGAACTCATTCATCACACGGAAATCTCTTTTACAAACTGCAACCATATCAAATGGAAGGGGAAACGCACATTGTAAGCATTACACAAACAACAACAACCGATATCTCTTTCAATGATCGTGTGCACAGCCGAAAACCCTAAACCCTAAACCCTAACCCTAAACCCTAAAACCCTAACCCTAAACCAAAACCCAAAACCCAAAACCCAAAACCCTAGAAACCCCAGCCGAGAAATTCCCCCGCACACTAGAACCACGCAAAACAAAACCGACGAATATCTCTGTGTAACAGAGTACTTCATATAAAACCCTTGCTTTAGAAACAGCTTCTACCATATCTTGAGCTGCAAACTGATGGAAGTGCAGGATACTTGCGCACGGTGGACTGAAGTTACAGAGGATGTCGAAGCAGAGAGAGCTTCGGAGAGGGAAAAACTGAAGAAAGTTAAGCAAAGAAGAAAAACGAACACTGCTCTCTGCCTCTCTTGGGATTCCCATTACAAAAAACCCTCCACTTCCTCTCTAACCGGCTTAATGATTGCACCACGATTTCCCATGCAAGGTAGGGGCAAGTCCGTCCGTGAATTTGAAAAGTAACTCCGTTAACCACCGTTTCATTCTTTGGGGGTTTGAAAATCATTGTCTTTAAAAGGAAGGGGTTTTTATGGATTTGGAAATTAACGGGGTGTTTTTGGCCATTTCCCAAACTTTGGGGGTGTTTTTGGCCATTACCAGTAATAATTATTTATTTAAACATTTTTATTGTTAAATGAAAAATCTTTTGAAAATAATGAGACGTGCATGGTTTCGCACTCGAGACCTCTACCGCTCACCTGAAGTGCTTCAACCAAGAGGCTACACCTGTCAACCAACGGTTTAGCAAAAAATAAATAAAAACAAAACAAAAATAAAAGGTAACATATTTTAACTATAAAAAATTAAAAATAATATCTAATAAATCACAAAAATGTAAGACAATTCACTCATATAATTCTTTTAGGGTCTGTTTGGTTAGCTGTAAGTAGTTGTAATGTAACTGGTTTATATGTAATTAATAGTTTGGTTTGATGTAAAGCTTCACTTACATGTAAGTGGATTTAAATTTATAATATTTCAATTTATATCAAAATTTGTTGTAAGTTGAAATGCAATAAAATAAAGTGAAAATTGCCAAAAAAACCCCTTAAGTTTGCGAAATGGCCCAAAACACCCCGTTAATTTGGCAATCCCTAAAAACCCCTTCCTTTTAAACATAATATTTTCTAACCCCTCAAAACATATAATAATTGTTAATAAAGTTATTTTTGAATTTTATGGACGAAATTGCCCATTGCATAGGAAGTCGTGGCACATCAACATTTTCCTTGTCATCGGCGTCGCCAACGGCGACATCCCTTCCCTCGCCGCCGACCCCGCCGCGGGCTCCCAATGGGCGGCCGCCAACGTGCTCACCTACTTCCCAGCCTCCTCCATCTCCGTCGTCTCCGTGGGAAACGAGGTCCTCAGCTCAGACGATTCCTACCTCACTTCCTAACTCCTCCCGGCGATGCAAAACCTTCACTCCGCCTTCTCCACCGCCGCCCCATCTGTCAAGATCTCCACCGTCCACACCATGGCGGTGCTAGCCCAATCCAATCTCCCATCCACCGGGGCCTTCCACTCCGATCTCGTCCCCGTCCTCAAAGGAGTCCTAGGGTTTCCAAGATCAACTACATGAACATGTTCGACGCCCAGGTCGACGTCGTGCGGGCGGCATTGGACGCCACCGGATTCCCCACGATGGAGATCGTGGTGGTGGAGACCGGTTGGCTATACAAAGGCGATGACGGAGAGATTGGAGCGAGCTTTGACAACGCCAAGGCTTTCACCACTGGGCTGGTAGCGCATCTGAGATCCACGGCCGGAACGCTGATGATGCCAGGCCGTCCCATGGAGACCTACCTCTTCGCCCTCTACGACGAGGATCTCAAACTAGGGCCGACCTCGGAACGCTCCTTTGGCCTCTTCAAGCTAGATCTCGGTCTCTGTTTAACAAGTGATGCCTCTCTGTTTAAGAATTGAGGTTTCTGTTTAAAAACGTATGTCTCCGTTTAAATATTGCGGTTTCTGTTTAACAAACTCGGCTCTGTTTAATAACTGATATCTCTCTGTTTAAGAATTGAGGTTTCTGTTTAAAAACTTATATTTCAGCTTAAATATTGCGGTTTCTGTTTAAGAAACTCGGTCTTTGTTTAACAAATGATATCTCTCTGTTTAAGAATTGAATTAAAATGGTCACAAAAAAACACTTGAAACCTAACACCTTAAAAATCTAATTGGATCAAAGAATGTGATCAGGTCCTAATGACATCATGATCATCTTGGTCAACTCAAACACATTAATGATGATTCACTTTACATGCAAAGAGAGAAGAGCTTCATTTAATGTAATCAGGTCCCAATGACATCATGATCATCTTGGTTACCTCAAACACATTAATGACGATTCACTTTACATGCAAAGAGAGAAGAACTTCATTTAATGCCACTTTAAAGCTTCATATTCTTCAAAGACCCTTTCTGTTTAACAATTGAGGTTTCTGTTTAAAAACGTATGTCTCCGTTTAAATACTGCGGTTTCTGTTTAACAAACTTGGCTCTGTTTAACAAGTGATATCTCTCTGTTTAAAAGCTTATATTTCCGCTTAAATATTACGGTTTCTGTTTAAATATTTCCTCTCAAACACATTAATGATGATTCACTTTACATGCAAAGGGAAAAGAGCTTCATTTAATGTGATCAGGTCCAAATTACATCATGATCATCTTAGTTAACTCAAACACATTAATGACGATTCACTTTACATGCAAAGAGAGAAGAGCTTCATTTAATGCCACTTTAAAGCTTCATATTCTTCAAAGACCCTCTCTGTTTAAGAATTGAGGTTTATGTTTAAAAACGTATGTCTCCGTTTAAATACTGCGGTTTCTGTTTAACAAACTTGGCTCTGTTTAACAAGTGATATCTCTCTGTTTAAGAATTGAGATTTCTGTTTAAAAACTTATATTTCCGCTTAAATATTACGGTTTCTGTTTAAATATTTCCGCTCAAACACATTAATGATGTTTCACTTTACATGCAAAGGAAGAAGAGCTTCATTTAATGTGATCAGGTCCAAATTACATCATGATCATCTTGGTTAACTCAAACACATTAATGACGATTCACTTTACATGCAAAGAGAGAAGAGCTTCATTTAATGCCACTTTAAAGCTTCATATTCTTCAAAGACCCTCTCTGTTTAAGAATTGAGGTTTCTGTTTGAAAACGTCTGTCTCCGTTTAAATACTGCGGTTTCTGTTTAACAAACTTGGCTCTGTTTAACAAGTGATATCTCTCTGTTTAAGAATTGAGATTTCTGTTTAAAAACTTATATTTCTGCTTAAATATTACGGTTTCTGTTTAAATATTTGCGCTCAAATACATTAATGATGATTCACTTTACATGCAAAGGGAGAAGAGCTTCATTTAATGTGATTAGGTCCAAATTACATCATGATCATCTTGGTTAACTCAAACACATTAATGACGATTCACTTTACATGCAAAGAGAGAAGAGCTTCATTTAATGCCACTTTAAAGCTTCATATTCTTCAAAGACCCTCTCTGTTTAAGAATTGAGGTTTCTGTTTGAAAACGTCTGTCTCCGTTTAAATACTGCGGTTTCTGTTTAACAAACTTGGGTCTGTTTAACAAGTGATATCTCTCTGTTTAAGAATTGAGATTTCTGTTTAAAAACTTATATTTCCGCTTAAATATTACGGTTTCTGTTTAAATATTTCCGCTCAAATACATTAATGATGATTCACTTTACATGCACAGGGAGAAGAGCTTCATTTAATGTGATTAGGTCCAAATTACATCATGATCATCTTGGTTAACTCAAACACATTAATGACGATTCACTTTACATGCAAAGAGAGAAGAGCTTCATTTAATGCCACTTTAAAGCTTCATATTCTTCAAAGACCCTCTCTGTTTAAGAATTGAGGTTTCTGTTTAAAAACGTATGTCTCCGTTTAAATACTATGGTTTTTATTTAACAAACTTGACTCTGTTTAACAAGTGATATCTCTCTGTTTAAGAATTGAGATTTCTGTTTAAAAACTTATATTTCCTCTTAAATATTGCTGTTTCTGTTTAAATATTTTCGTTCAAACACATTAATGATGATTCACTTTACATGCAAAGAGAGAAGAGCTTCATTTCATGCCACTTTAAAGCCTCACATTCTTCAAAGACCCTCACCATCTCCCATGCAATGCCATGCCATGCAATACATGCATACATGCATGCAAACAAATAACATCATGGCAAGCTTTGTCCTCCTTGTAACAATGGCTGCATCTCTTCTCCTTGTTTCAACTTTTCAAACTCTTTGCCAACTCTTTGCAAGTGAAAGCTTCATTCTCTCATGATCCTTTGAATTTGCTGGAGAACTGGAGCTTTGACAACACTGATTATTGTTCATGGATTGGAATAACTTGTGATGGTGACGTGGTCACCGGCGTTAACTTCTCGTCAGCGTCACTGGCAGGTGGTGTCTCGCCGTCACTCGGTTTGCTCACTGCCTTGCAAGTTCTTGACCCCCGTACAGCTCTGCGAAGCGCAACATAGTCGACTCGCCATAGATTGAAGACTTGATTCAAGGCATCGTAGACAGTTTTGTTTTGTTTTACATTTTCGTATGTGTACACGATCGAAATAATTTTTCGATTGTTATGATTTGTTTAATGTTTGTAATGTACGTTTCCCCTTTCATTGATATGGTTGCAGTTTTACAAATGAAATTTTCGTTTAAAAAATGAGTTTTAGTTTAAAAAAGTATGTCTCCGTTTAAATATTGCGGTTTCTCTTTAAAAAACTCGGTCTCGTTTAACAAGTGATATCTCTCGTTTAAGAATTGAGGTTTCCGTTTAAAAACTTATATTTCTCGCTTAAAACTTTGGGAATACTACTGAATTTATTTTAGATATTTAGATAAACATCAAAATTTTAATTCTATTTTATTTAAAAAAAATTTAAAATTTAATAAATATTATTATATAATAAGATTTTGATCATTGATACATTACTATCAAATATTCTAACATTCATAAACATGAATTTAACATCCATTTCAATTGATTGCATATATATAGATAGATGGATCATGTGAAAGAATATTAATTCTCAATAATGGATTTAGCTTGTTGTTTTTTTAAGTATTAAGATGTTTAGGTTATTCCATGGTTAACTAGTGTGATCAAAATTTTAAACATAAACATAATAATTTAAACGGAAAAGACAGTTTTTAAATGAACACTTGATTGAGTTAAACAGAGACTGGGATAATTAAACAATAAGGTAAAAAAACACACTCGTATGCATAAAAGGTCAGACATGATGTAATTGGGCGGTATTTTTCTCGCCATTTACAAGGGTAAAAATGGAATTTCATAACATGGACCCACTTGAAGTGACTGATAGGGGGTGAAAAGGAATGTAAACTATAAAGGAAGGGCTGTCCGGGGTGTGCAAAAGTTGGAGGGGGTTTTTAGGAAGTTTTGAAATTCCCGAGGGGTGAACAGTAATTTTTCCTAAAATAAATGGTATCCACTCACTACCATGTTATTTTAGATATAATTATAAATTTTTTTAATAAATTTAATTTAATGTAAAATTAATTATAAAAATATTTTTAAGTACTAAAATTTAAAGAAATATTAAATTTAAAATATTTAATATTTTTAGAAAGATTTTTATCATTAAATATTTTAAATAAATAAATAATTAATTAATTATTATAAAAAATATTAAATAATTTGAAGTAATATTAACATAGTTAATAGTATTAATATGATTAAAAAATAGTTATTTATGCTTTATTTAGTTTAATATTGTATTTTAAAATATCAATTCCTATTTAATTTATATAGAAAAAATATTTTTATGGCGTATAATTGAATTATATTATATTTTTTATATTTAATAGACCACCACTGAATTAATTAATTTTTTAAAATTAATATTAATCTTAAATAATGAGAGTTAATACAATTATTAGTTTTTAAAGATAAAAATTTAAACATAGTATATAATTAAAAAATTTTATAAGTAATATTAAAAATGACTAGTGTTAATAATATGTGATAGAGATAATCTTACCATTTTACTTATATGGTAATTATACCCCTCAGCTTACATCAAATCAAACAAAAGAAAAGCAAATACAGTATTTCAAGTTATAACAAACTAAACAGCTGTGATGTAAGTTAAAATCTAGTATTTTCATTTACATATAAATTCATTTACAAACAACCCAACAACCCTTTAATATAAGTTAGCGTTGTCACCCACTTATTTATCAACATCAAATTCTAACTCTTGCTTGTGTTCGTTGACCAAACTGGGAAATTTATAATATTGAGTCAATATACAAATACGATATTATTATCTATAATATAGAAAATCATATATATATATATATATATATATATATATTAAAATAACATGAAAAATCAAATGGATACCCCATAAACTAAAAACTTTTGTTAAAGAATTTATATTAAAAAAGAACTACCTCAAACAACCGAAACCTAAAATTAATTTTAGCATTTAATTAAATTTTTTGATGAGCTTAAAAGGTGAGGAGGAAATTGTTTTTGGTGGAATTTAGTTTTTTAAAATAAAAAGAGAGTGATGCATTATGGTGGTCCTACTCGTCTATTTAGGTATAAAAAATATAAAATTTTAAAAGTGAAGAAAAAACTTAGTTTAGTTTCAGGTATTTTTAAGTGATCAAAGAAGATAAAAAAAAAAGCCGAAAAATTGTCAAACCCATATTATAGGTCATTTAAAACTTTTAATATTTATAAAATGATCTTAGGTACTTTCCTTAAAATAATTTAAATATTGTATATTGAACTTCCACTTTTCAAATATAATGGGGTGAATTAAATAATATTTCTAAATATATACGTATTATAATTATTCTAAATTTTTTAAAAAGTTTTATGGGTCAATTAATCGCATAAAAATATATCTAATCTTGTTGCTGGTTGCACACGAGAACTGCTGTCATACTAATTATCGTGTTATCAATGAATGAAAGATTTTCTATTTTTATTTCTTATTGCTAAACTCTGATAAGCCTTAAATCAAATGTCTAATCTAAGAATTAATGATAATTAAAACAAATAAAAATAACATTAAATGTCAAGGAATGAGATGAAGTAAATTGGATAAAAAAAAAGTAAAAATAAGATTTTATTTCTTAAAATCTATTTATATATATTATTTTATAATAATTTAACAATAAAGAAACTGCAGCCAAGTTGTTAGCCTTGGGTGGAGTAAAAATTAGTCATGGGTTTCGACCCCTTGGGTGGCCCGTGGCCCCACTGGTCGTAGTGGCTTTATGCATTTTTGTAAGAATGCACAAAGAAAAAAAACGAACTATTAAAGTTATTAGTTGACAATTTAAAATCATTAGTTTTTATCCCAATAGTAGTATATTGTATATCATATGAAGCAAGTCCTGGTTTGTAGTGTAGGAACTGAAAAGAAAAATAGTCCCACATCAGATGTGATTACAAAGTGTCACCTGCATTTATAATATAAGAATTTATGAAGTTATTGAATCATGAGGCTTTTAGACAAATAACCCATTTTCAAGTCTATAGATGCACGTAAACACAAATATACACTTTCCAATGCGGCTCACTCATGCGCTTACAAAATTTTAACGTAGGACATGGAATATACAGTTGGTGCATTATTCGGAATAATTTACATGGCCTTTATTCGAGAAAAAAGTTATAATCCAATTGAAAAAGCATCAGTTGCTGCATGAATCATTATGATCCTTTTATGAATTATCGTGTGAGTCTAAAAACTTTATAATTCGTAAAATACATGATGACTAGCACTTTGTTATGATTGTAAGTGTGGATGTCCATTAAACTCTCTGATGGTTTTATCTTCATATGAAATATACTTTTTAGCATTGAAGCTTTTATTTACATGTATGCATTTGTCTCATATATATAATTTCTCTCAATTTTATTCCCTATACATCTGTCTTAATTTGAAACTCTTTGCCTCGCCTATTTGTGGTGTTTTGATTTTTTCATGTGTGTTGTTGTCCAAATTGTTTTAGAATAGTTATGTTTTGAAATTTAAGTGAATTAGATCGATTTGGGTTAGAAAAGCAGGACAATCTGTGTTCTAGGGGCAATGCACGGGCAGTTGAAGAGATGCATGCCCGTGTATCTGCCTATGCAACTCTTTATCTGGTTTATGATCTCGCAAAATTTTCATTAAGAGAGATATATGGACAGACGAGACTGTCGTGTACTTGACTGTGTCAATTTTCATTCAGAGAGATACAAGGGCAGATGAGAGGTTACAAGACTGTGTACTTAGCTGTGTACTTCTACAGTCATTTTGGTCTTTACTTGTTCTTCTTCCCTTTTAACCCCTCTTCCTCAATTGTTTTTCATTTCTCCTTGAATGAGCCTTCACTAACCCACTCTACCTTCTTTGCTTGTGGATTGAAGGATTATCCTTCACTTCTTCTTCTTGAAATCATCAAGGTATAAGTTATTCTTCTTCTTCACTTTACTTCATGTTCTTCACCTTAGTTGAGTAAATCTAGGACTTGCGGTGAATGATAGTTTTTGAACCTTCAACCTTACAATGTCTTCTTGTTTGATGTGTAGAATGTTATGAAGTATGATATTTTTTGTATCTTGTTGAAATCTTGAGTAACCTTTATCCTTGAAATCATAGTGGGAATTGTAGCATTACTATAGCGCCGATAAATCTTTTTCATTTCCTTGCTTCCTTGCTTTGGATATTGAAGCGTAGAACCCTTAGGAGCTCTTTAGAAACCCTGGAACCCCCTTTTTTGGGCTAACTATAGGACTTGTTAGGGTTGCACTGCATTCTTAGACTTAAGGTTTCATGTGTGATTTCTTTTACTTATCTTCTTGCTTGTTTTTGGGTGTGTGTGTGGGTTTGTGTTTTGGTAGGTGGGGAGAGCTCGGCTCGAGGTGGTAAAGAGCCAGCAGAGGAGTAACGCATTCGAAGTTTTTGTCGCCAAGTAGTGAATGGGTTATGTGATTGCACATTTGTAGTAGAATACTATCTAAATATCTTTGGTTTTATCATATTAAATTGATGATTTGATTGGTTTGGAAGGAGTTTCTATGTCTTCTATTTTATAAATGAAACTCTTGATGTTTGATGAAAATGCTTATGGTTATGTTGGTATATTGGGTTGAAATGAATTATTAAACTTTATGCACATATTATGTTTTTAGCTTTGGTTTATATGGCAATGATATTAATTTCCGATATATGAATATTTGTCATGGATAATGACCCTGTGAGATGATTATATAGATTGTATTATTGATGCACTTTCAAAGTGGTTCGATTGGTGATGGGGATGGAACCTGCCTGCTACAGTATGGGGTCTCTATGAGTTAGCTTTTAGAGGTGGCATGGAGGACCTGTTTTTATTTGTCCACTTCAGGTGGCGCGTAGAGCCCTTATTGGATCTACATCCGGAGTTCGGAGTCATCACACGGACCCGGTGGGTTAACATCAAGAACATGAGGGCCTTGATGGCTTTGAACTTAGCCTCAGCCACAACTAAAGTTTAGAGAGATTTTTAGACCATTATTTATTGGCTCGAGATGCAAACTTCGTATTTTAAGAAAATATGTCCTTATGCAAAGCAAATATTTGAGACGTGATCATTTGTATACTCCTTGGAAAGTAAATTGGTTTGATAACGAGTATCATGTTTTATTGTTTTAAAACTCGTATTATACCATTCATGAGTTATGACTGTTGAAACCTCATTTGAGCAACAATGGTCCTCTTATGCTATCTATGGTTTTTTTATACATATATATATATATATATATATATATATATGTTGTTATATATGCTGAAATTTCTAGTCTATATATGTATTAATGCAAAAGCTTGGCTTTGTCGCTCTTATCGATTATTTTGTATATTCTTTTATAATTGTGCTAAGCCATTCACTGAGTGACTCTAGTTACTAACTCTCTTCCTCCATTCCAGGCTGTAGCATTTAGTGGCGTTGCGGCGGGACAGAGTGCTGAGCATTCTTCTAACTATCCTTTTTATTTCCAGTCTTACGTATGTTTCTTTTTGAACATGTTGCATTGCATAAGGACATAGATCCACTAGTGTAGTTGTCACTCTTTATGTATAGTTTGCTTGCTTGTCTAGTTTTTTGGAAACCTTGTTGTAATTATGACGAGCATGTTTCGTTAAACTCTATTATCAGGTTATGGTTTGATTGCTTCTTCTATGTTATCTTCGTGCTCCATATTTTCTATATTTTGAACTTGTGAATCCTGTTCAAAATTGTTTTATCCCATGTGTTTGTTAACCTTGCGATGACTCGAGAGTTGAGTAACATATGTGTCCCTCCTCTGGTTCTCGAGGCGGTTGTCGAGTGTCGGTTCCGCTGGATGGGGTGAGACATTATTA
This sequence comes from Dioscorea dumetorum, assembly GCA_902712375.1. NCBI lineage: Eukaryota > Viridiplantae > Streptophyta > Magnoliopsida > Dioscoreales > Dioscoreaceae > Dioscorea > Dioscorea dumetorum. The sequence goes on from CACTHL010000494.1 coordinate 7,275,276, forward strand.
GTTAGATGTTTGACTTTTGACAGGCTGTGGTATTATTTGGACCTATTTGCCTTTTCAATTGGGTTGTTATTTATTTAGATATTTTTTGTTGTTGCAAACTATAGATAGTCCTTTTCCTTTCAACTATTCTGCTATTTTCCTTTCTTCATGTGTTTGAATATGTAGAGCAAACACAAAATAAATGAGAAAAATAAAATTTAGGGTTGATTCATTGTTTTTTTAGAAATCTTAGGAGATGTATTCTAGGGACCAGTTACGAGAATTGTTGTTATTTGAATAATGGTCTTTTGCTTTCATTTTTTGCTTTTGATTTCTATTATTGTTAATTTATAATGGTTGATGTAATATAGTAAAAAAATAATTATGAAGTTAATTAAGCAATTTTCTGTAAAGATAGTATTATATTTAAAGAGATAATTGTAGAGTTAGGTACTTATTTATAAAGGTAGAATCTTTTCATGTTACCTGAGCAAGCCTTAACAAAAACCCTAGTCTCCATCTTCTTTGTCAATCTACTGCCTCCATCTGAAGCCCTGACTGGCCAATAAGTGGAAGTTTCATAAGCGATGATACAACCATGGCTTCATCTATGAAGAGATTTGGCATGTCCTCTCCTTACTTCTTGCATCCCTCCAACAACCTCCCTGGGTGCCATGATCACGTCTTGTTTACTGAATGGAAATAATTTTAACATATGATAGAAGGGGATGATATACACTCTCAAGCCTGAGAACAAGTTTAGTTTTATCAACAAAACCTTAACAAAACCTGTGACTGGTCATGTTGGAGGCCCAATTTTGGGATGCATGCAACTCGATGTTGATTTCATGGATTTTCAACTCCGTTGGAAAACAAATTCAGCCAAGCATTGCATACTTGGAGACTACAAAGGCTGTGCGGGATGATTTGAGAATAGATTCTCTAATGGGAATTCCATGAGTCCTCGAACTAAAGAGCTAAATAACGTTTCTCTAGCAACAAGAGATGAATGTGATGACCTATATATTGCCCACAGTTGAAGAGAATGTGAGATGAGCAAAGTAGTTATTTTAAGATCTGACGTGTATGTGTAGTACTTCACAGGAGTTCCTACGTGAGAGGGAGAAGGAGAATCTACACCAATTCCTTATGGGATTAGATGATGTGATGTTCGGGACAATTCGATCAAATATATTAAGCATGGATCCACTACCCACTATGAGCAAGGCATACACTTTGATCACACGTGAAGAACAACATCAAACTATTGTGCGGGGTCAAGAGAAGAGAGGTAAAGCATTTGCTTTGGTGGTGCAAGCCACAACAAAAGCCAGAGTGCCACCTTCGGTTGGATCAAGTGAAGGGATGTGAGAAGATTGACATGAGGGGAGGACGAGGACAAGCAGGATGTGGACAAGCGAATGCATTAATAGCTATGGCTCCTTCCATTTGGGGAAGCAGTGGCTCGACCATCCTTGGCTTAACTCATGAGTAGTTTCAAAAATTACTAGCCCTCCTCGACCTTTCTGATGAATGCTCAAATAAAATTTTCTCGTAAGGTTTTTGAAACTTTTACTTGGGCCGTTGATATTAGGGCCTCAAACCACATGGCGGGTAAGAAAGACTTGTTGCGAGAGCTTAAAGAAACAAGTTTGATGCTCGTTTATTTACCTAATGGGTCTAAAACAATGGCAACAATGGTTGGTGACATTATTTTAAGTCCAAAAATGGAGTTGTTTGATGTACTTTGTCTCTCAATTTAACTTGCAACTTAATATCTATTTGTCAATTGATTTCTGAGTTAAATTGTCAAATTATGATTACTAAAGAGTTGCGTGTGATACAGAACCATCTCTTAAGGACACTGATTAGAGAGGGTGAATTTTGAGGGAAGTCTATTTCTACACACTGGTCAAGGTACATTCAGAGGTGAAAGCAGGACAGAAGAACTCATGCATGATTTGGCATTGAAGATTGGGACATCAATCTAGGCAGGATCTCCCTTTCATATTGGATATTACTAGTATTTCTAATTTCAAGAATATTTTTTTTTGTGACACTTGTTATAGAATGAGACAAACATGTTCTCCTTTTACTTTAAGTATAAGTAATGGAATTGATTGTTTTGAACTGATCCATTGTGATTTATGGACATTATATCAAAATCCATCATCATGTGGTGCATACTATTTTCTTACCTTTCTTATACATTAGTATATGATTACAGCTGAGGGAGAGAAGCGAAGTTAGCAAGTTGCTCAAGGATTTCTCCAAGCTTAGTAAAACACAGTTTGCGAAAAGTGTGAAAAAAATTCGGAGTGATAATAGGCTCGAGTTTGGGGGGACAATGCAAGGTTTTTATAGTGAAAATGGCATAATTCATGAGACTAGTTCTACAGACACACCATAACAAAATGGGATAGTTGAGCTTAATCATAGACACATTCTTGAGGTAGTCAGAACTTTGTGCTTTCAAATGTCATTGCCAATTAAGTTTTGGGGTGAGTGTTTACTAATGACAACATATTTATTAGTCGAACACCAATCGTTAGGTTATAGAAAAAAATCTCCTTATAAAATTTTGTTTGAGACAACGCCTTCTTATGAGCAACTTAGGGTGTTTAGATGTTTGTGCTACACACATAATAATCGCAGACAAAAAGGTAAGTTCAGCTCTCAAAGTCAAAAGTGCGTATTTGTGCGATATCCTCATGGCAAAAAGGGTTGGACATTGTATGATCTTGACCAAAGTACGTTCTTTTACTCTAGGGATGTATCTTTTTGTGAGAATATTTTTGCTTTTTGCTCGTGATAGTGGAAGCTCTAATGAAGATGCACTTGAGATGCTCGGAAATTGGGTTGAACTGTCAGAGAATTTCGAAGATAGGCCCAATTTTGTAGATAGACCTCAAATGACCGGTATGAGCCAAGATGGGAAGCTTAAGTTAAGGGGGTGCATGCCCAAGTTCATCTCGAGCGATTAAAGCTCAAAATGATGGAGGAATGAGTAGACCATGACGAGTGACCTAACTGGCCACACGACTTAGTGATTATGTAATCTATTATGCAGTCACAAGGTCAGCTACAAAGTTATTTGGAGGCATGGGACAAGTGCATGGTATGTTCACACATCTGTGCATGCAATTAAGGGTGTTGGGCAGATCAAGTTGGGACGCAACACACACTAGTAGGAGGTTCGTGTTAGCATTCAGCTCATCATTGCTACCGCACCATGAAAGCTTCTCAGGTACACCTTATCCTTTAACAAATTACATAACATTAGACAATTTTTCTCAGAATCATCGGAGATTTCTGGTGGCTATTACTTCGAAGATCGAGCCAAAAAATTATGCATAAGTAGTTAAAGATGAAGAGTGACACTAGGTAATTGCCAAGGAAATCACAGCCTTAAAAGCAATTGGAACCCAGACACTCGAGAAGTTGCTCATAACAATAAATTTATTGATTGAAATGGGTCTACAAAATCAAGTACAAGGCCAACAACACTATTGAGTAATAGAAAGCGTTTCTTGTAGCTAAAGGTTTCATGCAAGTAGAAGGTCTCGATTTCCATGAGACTTTTGCTCCGATTTCTAAACTTGTCTCTATATGGGTTTTCTTGTCTATGGAGGCAGCACGTTGATGGGAGCTACATGAAATGGATGTAAATAACATGTTCTAGCATGGTGATTTAAATGAGGGGATCTACATAAAACTTCTTCCTTGTTTTCAAGCAAATAGAGATGATTAAGTTTGTCGGCTTAGGAAATTGCTATGCAGGCTTCGTCAGGCATCACCTAATTGGTTTAATAAGTTAATAGGCTCTCTCAAACAACAGTATGGATTTATCCAATCATTAGCAGATTATTCTCTTTTTTACCTATTACCAAAATGGATTTTTTTTGGGAATTTTGGTTTTTGTGGATGATATTATACTTACTAGAAATAACTCCTAAGCATGTGCAGTATTCAAGACTTATTTAAATGAATGTTTACATATTAAAGAATTCAGGGCGGTAATTTTTTTTCTTGGTGTCAAAGTAGATAGATCATCTCGAGGATTATTTTTATGCCAACCTAATTATTCATCGGATATTCTTTTTGAGACTAGCTTTCTTGGAGCAAAACTATTTGAAGCACCATGAAGCATGGCCAGAAGCTCCCTTTGACTAAGGGGAAGCTAGTTGATGGAGCGGCTTACCTATGTCTTCTAGGACATTTGATTTATCTCACGATCACATGTCTTGAGGTTTCCAACTCGGTTCATGTCTTTTCATAGTTTCCACAAGTGCCGTAAAAAGAATATATTGAGGCTACAATGCAGGTTGTGCGTTACATTAAATACAAACATAGACAAGGGATTTTGCTATGATCGTATTGTAATTCGAAGCCATAAGCGTATTGTGATTTTTATTGGGCAAGTTGCCCTATTACAAGGAAATCAGTCATTGGTTATTTTGTCACATTTGGGCAATCTCCAGTGTCATGGAAGATGAAGAAGCAGTGTATAGTATCGAGGTCCTTGGCAGAAACGGAATATTGAGCCATGGCATCCACGACTACGTATTAGTTTGGTTGAAGTCCTTATTGACTTCCCTATTAGTGGTTCATCATGAACCAATGACATTATTTTGTGACAGTCAATGGGTAATTCACATAGCAACAAATCTAGTCTTTCATGAAAGGATGAAGTGCATTGAGATTGATTGTCATTTCATCCATGAGCATATTCAATCTTGAAAAATTGTTGTGGCACATTTACCTCTAAAGTTTTAACTGACAAATAAAGCTCTGCCAAGGTCAAAATTTGATTCTTTGCGAGAAAAGTTGGGTATCTAATACATGCACTAGCATTAGGTGGTGTTAATTTATAATGTTTGATGTAATATATTAAATAAATAATTATGAAGTTAATTAGGTACTTATTTGTAAAGAGAGTATTATACTAAAGAGATTATTATAGAGTTGGTTAGGTACTTATTTGTAAAGATAGTATTATTATATATATCTTGTATTCTATTGTAAATGAATGAAGAACATTACTCTTCTCTGATATTTTCAATTATTCCTTTTTGGTTTAAAAAAGTTTGTGTATTCTTCATTTTTAGATTTATACTGCTCAATTAAGGCACTACTACTTTATTTCCTGAATATTAGTTTCTTGCCCTATTTTGATTAGATAAGATTGATTAATTTGCAATTACTTGTCACAGTTTCTTCATTTGATATTTAGGTTCCTATTAAATGAATTAAGTAGTGAAGTTGATAGTTGGTTTGAATGATAGAGTTAATGCTCGATGATATATAATGAACGTGTTAATTGATCGTTTTTGCAAATTTGTCAATAGGTGTTATATGAATTGCATTCATGTTTATCTTCTTTGATGCATTTGTGTGGTATTCAAAAACTTCAAATAGACAAAGAGCATTTTGATAAGTGCCTAAATGTAGCTATTTACATGCATATTATGTATAGTCATAGCATACATTTTTTCAGAAAATTGATGACCGTTTTGTGCTAATCTTGTACTATATGCTTTGTAGGGCATGAAGAAGCCATGAGGAACTCGAAGACATGGTTTGCGCAAAAACGTAGCGAGTTTTGAGGTGCGGCATTGTAGCGTCACTACAGCATGCAATGTAGATGCACTGTAGTAGTTTACTGTAGCACTGCAAGAAATTCTCACCGCAGCAAGGAGATCGCAAGAAAAATCCTCATTTTTTCAGCCAATGGAAAATCAACCCCCTTGGGACCCGCAAGGCATGGGGTTGACTCCGAAATGAGCCCAATTGAGCTTCTTGTGATCTCCTTGCGGCCCGGAAGGCTTGGGGGATATAAAAGGCACTTTTAGGGCTAGAAAAGGGACTTTGGCTGCCGGGGAAAGGGAAGAAAGCTGGCGATATTAGCTTGATTCGGAGGCTATTTCTGTGGGGTTTTACGGCTTAAAAGCTTGCAACTTTGAGAGGGAAGTGTCATTTGGAAGATTCTTCACCGAAAGCACGCTGATAACCATCAAGGGCTTGAGCATTGCCAAGGAGAGATCGAAAGCTCAAGAGGAGGATCCTTCTTCATCATCATCATTCAACAAGGGAGTTCTATTATGGTTTATTTGTGTTGTTTTAGGCACATTTGTTGTGATTTGAACATGATGGCACACTAAACCCCCAAGGCCACCAAATGTAGGTGAACCTTGGGGGGGAGGGGGGATGTATGTTTCTTGGATGATTTATTTAATTTTAATATATTTGGTTGGTTTGTGATCTAATCTATCTTGCATTAATGTCTTGAATTACATATGGAGACCTCCGCGATTCTTGTATGAGTTGTACTTGTAAATGGGGGATGCTCACTTGTACTAAATCTTGGATAGATTGGAAGGGGTTTCCTTATACTAATACGCCGAGGGATTCTGGTTTTCGGTAGCCCTCCGACATTTAGGTTTAAACCTAGAATTAGGTTCATACCTAGTTAGAGGCTTCCTTGAGTGAAGTGCAATCGTAGGAGAAGTTGACCTGAAAGGATTCCGATCAACACTCGTATGGAATTAGGGATCCCTACCAGGGGATTTGGGGTTAATCTAATTAAGAAACCTCTCGGTCCAAACCGCCACTGCAATCATTTACTATTATCCTAGTGGCTTGACTACCCCCCAAGGGGATCCACATCAATGGCCCTCTATCTACCATTGATTTCCTACCCCCGTCTCCGTGTTTCCCTTCAGTGTTCAATTATTGTTTTCTTTAATTAGTAGTTAATCATTTCTCCATCCGTTTGCTAGGTTAGAAAATAGGCGATAAAATTGTAATAGTAGTTTCTTGGCCCGGAGGAATACAATCCTCATGCTTGAGCATGAGGTATTACTTGACGACCCCATACACTTGCGGGTGACCCATCACATTTCTTAACAAGATTTATACTGTTAGTTCTTTTGGTAAAGTGGTGCATATTTGCTTGACTAGTTACATGCATGCTTTTTGAATAAGCAAACATATCGAGATATCTTCGTATTTTAAACAATTTTTATATATACATTCGTTATATTTTATTGCTATAATACCTTATTTAGTTCTTTCATTATAGTTAATTTGCTCATTTAGTCCCTCTATTAAAATTTGTCCAATAGAAGCCATTCCTGTATTTTCACATACGGGAAATCCCAATCTATTCACATATGACTGTATGTTTTTCGGTCCAAAGTACTGATATGACATTAATTTGTGCCAATTTTTATATCAATATTTTAGTATCTTCTACTTTTTTTAAGCTTACCATTTTAGTCCCTTTGCTTTATATTGTAAATTTTTAGTCTCTCAATGTTTTTAATTGAGTCATGTCAATCGTCTTTTTTTGAAGGTTTAGAGTTTAAGTTTTAGGGTTTTCACGGATTGACATGGTCTAATTAAAAAGTAGAGGGACTAAAAAATTATAAGTTAAAGTAGAAGGAGTAAAAGGATAAGTTTAGATTACCACACTTAATTTTTTAAAAAATATTAATACTACGTTAGCATCTTGAACAAAAAAAACTCATATGTGGGAGGGACTAGTATTTTACAGATGTAAAAGTACAGATATTTTCAGTGGACAAATTATTATAGAGGAACTAAAAGACAATTTAACAATAATAGAAGGATTAAATAAAGTATTAAACCTATTTTAATTGATTTGCATCTATATTTTCATGAGCAATTGCTTATTTCTTTGTTGCGTTCAAACAAAATGACAAATATGTTTACCATAGTAAAAATAGTGCGACTTATATTTTGTACTATGATGTTTTCTTTGATTGTTAAAAAAAAAACATTAAGTTTAAGAAGAGTGTCAAAGTATGTATGTTGTAATTAAAGAATGTTTAAATCTATGTCTGGTCCCTCTAGTTAGGCTCGGGTGCCCTTTAGTCCCTCTATTTCAATTTGACCGCTGGGAGTACCTATATTAATCAAATTGAGAAATGTTGGTCCCCGACACGGATGGCGTTAGTTTTTTCCATGAACTTGAATTCCACGTGGAATATTTTATTGATTAAATATGCTAACAAAAAAACTCAGAAGTTAACAACGCGCATAACTAAATGGTTTAGTTTTTGGATCTTGGTTTTTAGCTGATCCGAATCCGTGATTCTTCTCCTTCTCCTTCACTAGCCACCGCAGTGATGAAGCCCGTTCATACAGCAATTCCGACTTATTCATCGCCACAATAATGCGTATCCCCAGCACATGCTTCCTCATCCATTGCCCAACTTCAATGTCTAGAGGTTGCAATCCATCCCGAAGGTCGATGAAGAAGATGGCGAACTAGGACCTAGTAATGGTGCTGCCCGTCATCTCCGTGGTCCTATTTCGAATGCTCCCAGAGGTGGCGGCGGTCTCTAGTCCTGCGGAATCGAGCAAGTGAAACCACAGGTCGCCGAGCTTCCCAATCCCCTCTCGAATATCCCTAGTGACATGATCATCCGGCATGTTGTAAACCAGCGCCTCCCTCCATCTTATCAAAGAGAGCGGACTTATCGACATTGGGATGACCGACAAGGATGACGTTCGGTAGGAGAGACTGGTCTATCTTGGTGAAATCGATCTTCGATTTTGACAACGGCTTGGGCTTGGGTTTGCAAGGTGTTGCATCATCATAGAACGAAGCGGAGGAATGATGAAGCCAAGGAAGCGGGAGCGGAGCTCCATGACAAGGGTTTTGAAATTGCGAGAGGCACCAGACTGGGGATGGAGCGTGAAGGGATGAAGCGCGGGTGACCATGGAAGAGAGGCAAGCGGTGTGGCGGCCCCTAAGCAAGCTCCGAAGCAAGGACTGCACCATGGCTTCGACGGCGGAGTGGAGCTTCGTAGTTGGAGAAGCGAGAGGTTTTTCAAACCTTCATCAAATGGTTGCTAACTTCTGATTTTTTGGTTAAGATATTTAACGAATAAAATATGCCACGTGAAACTCAAGTTGACGGAAAAAACTAGTGCCATCCGTATCGGACTAATATTTCTCAATCTGAATAATAGAGGTACTCCCAGCGGTTAAATTAAAATAGAGGGACTAAAGGGGCACCCGAACCTAACTCCAAACATAGATTTAAACCATTAAAGAACCTTACACAGTATTCTATGGTTGCTTGAAATTGTATTGAATTGGATGCGGAGAGTTTAGCTTGAAAAATGTAGTACATATTTCTTTACGCTACTTTATCCATATTTATAAAATTGAAAATACATGAGTTTACTTTGAGCTTTTATTCTATAGGTTTAATATACTAACAATGCATGCATCATTAAAATTTTTAGAAAAAATCTTTCATAACCTGCCATACATGTTGATTTATGTCAATTCAATTCTCTATTAGTATTAGTAAAGTTATAAATAGAGGCATTACTTGAATAAAAAGGTTCACAGGAGGGTAAGGAAACAAAAGCTCTTGTTAGTATTACTTATCTCTAACTCATAAAAATTTAAATGAAAGTCTTTTTTATATAGCTTATAAGAAAATTTTTTATTAAATATTAATCTAAGTAATAATAATATTTAAATAAAAAAGGCTTTTCTACTGCTGTCGAGACGTTAGACAAACTTTGAATTGAAAATGGGTTTTCTTTCAAAAAGCAAACATTGAAATAAATAAATAAATAACATATAAATAAATTAATAATTTTAGAAAGTGATCATAATTTTGTAATGCACCTCCTCTACACTCGCTTTCACTTCTGCAATTGATCTCTAAAAATCATGCAATAGCACTTTTATTTCTACTAATTCCACACAATCACCACAACACCACACCACCAACATTCACTAGATTGATAAAATGAAACAATCACACAGATAAGGGATATCAGAGGAAAATTACGATGATCTTAACCCTAATAATGGCAATAAATTCAAGAATCCAAAATGAAAAGAAGAAGAGGGAAAATAATTTTTAAAACCAAAAGTTTGAATGAATCCCGCTTAGCTGAAGAATCCCTTCTTATAATACTCTTGACCCTTCTACAATTCCCAACCTTCCCTCCTCAATCCATTCTAACAACCCATAAATGTAAGGGCAACTTGTGTAATTTTTCTTTTCAAAAATTCTTCACTAGCTGTGACTTCACTAGAATGCCCTTTGATCTATTAGTACCCACTTTTAACAACCGAGGGTAATTAATGACTTTCTTCCCTTCCTTCCATACCTCTTCCCTCTTTCAATTCAGTTCTTCTCCTTATTAAAAAATCACTTGATCTTGTAACAATACCCCCCCCCCCCCCCTCCTTCCCTCTCAAAATCATCCTTGTGCTCAAGGATTTTCAACACAAAAAATCAAGGAACTTCTTCTGTAACGTATCATAATACTCCCAAGTCACCTCTTCAACTGAAGATTAAGACTACTGGACTAGTACCTTCATCCCAGCCTTGTTGAATCTCTTCACTAGTTGTCTGTCAAAAATGGCAATGGGTGCCTTTGAGGGTTTCCCCACTTCTGCGATAAATTCAGACCAAGTTGCCATCACTTCATTCATTCCCATCTTCTTCTTAAGCTGTGAAACATGAAATATATTATGTATTTTAGCTTATGCAGGAAATTGTACTTTGTATGCCACTTCCCCAATCTTTTCCTCCACTTTATATGGGCCAAAGTATTTTGCAGCAAGTTTATGGTTACTTCTCGGCCCAACTAACATCTGTCTGCATGAATTAAGTTTTATTTAAACCATATCACCTTCTTGAAATTGTCTGTTCAATCTTCCTTTATCAGCTAATTCCTTCATTCTATTTTCTGCCTTGGATAGATTTTCCTTCAATGTTATCAGTACATTCTCCCTTGCTAATAAGCTCTTGTCTAGTAGTTCAACCTTGGAACTAGCAGATTTATAAGGAAGATGCATTGGGGGACCATGGCCATAAACAACTTCATAAGGAGAAGCTTTAATTGAAGTATAGTAACTGTTGTTATATCACCACTCAACCATTAGAAGCCATTTAGTCCATTCTTTAGGTTTTTTCCCCGGTCATGCAGCGAAGATATTGTTCTACACAATGATTGACCACTTATGTTTGACCATTTCATTGCGGATCATAGGCAGTGGAATGATTCAATTTAACCCCTTGGAGACGAAATAATTCTCTCAAGAAATTACTTACAAATAGTGGATCACAATCACTCACAATTGATTTTGGGTAGTGATGGTAACGGTAGGGGCGGTCACGGGGCAGGGGCGGGGACGGGGAGGGGTCTCCCGGTCCTCGATTCCCCGACGGGTTGGAGTTATCTCCCCGTCCCCGTCCCTGCAAGGATCTGTCCCCGCGGGGATCCCCATATACCTATAAGGTTTAATTGTTTTTAAAAAAATTTAATACTAATACACTCTAACACACATGGAAAATATAAAAAATCATTCAAAATAAAGCTCAATAAACCAACATATAAAAATTTACAAAAACAAAATACTCCAAATGTTTATCATTATAGACTATAGAGCAAAACATAAAATTTAGAATTTTACTATATATATATATATATATAGTCATTATATTAATTAAAGTTTAAATAATAAATGGGCAAAAAAACCGGGGACGGGAAAACTGCGGGGCGGGGATAGTAATCCCCGCCCCCGCCCTATTTACAAAACGGGGATGGGTTGGCCCCCGTCCCCGCCCCCACAGGGGGAAGAATTGGGGAATCCCCGTCCCCATCGGGTCAGGTCCCTCGGGACTCAGGGATTTGCCAACCCTAGGCAACGGGTCGGGTCGGGTCGGGTGAGGGCTTTGCCATACCCGAACCTGTACTTGAACCCGACAGGGTTTCAAAACCCCAACCCACACCTGCACCCGACGGGTATCGGGTACTCGTAGGGATACCCGACCCGCTATGGCCCTATTTAAAAATATTTAAAGTAAATTTAAAAAATCAAGTAGAAATTAAAATAGGCATTCAAAGCAACACAAAATATACAAATTTCACATAAAATAGACATTGAAATCAAAGTTTCTTTTTTTCAAATGACCATCATTCACCATCATCATCATGATCTTCATAGAGATCAATTGTCTTCCAATCCATGAGTGGCTCCACTTGCTAATAATTCATCTACATAAAACAAAATAAATATTTAAATTCCAAATACGAAAACTATATGAAAATAAATATTAAAATTCCAACAATCAACGAAACAAATCAAAACCCTAAAACAAAAAATGAGGATCGAAAACATCACAGCGGCTTCTCCCTCTCCCTCTCTCTCTCTCCCTTAAGGGTCTGTTTGGTAGGTTGGATTTCCAAGGATGGGGATGGGGTATCCAGGGCCCAAGTTGTTTGGAAGTCTGGATGGGCTTGGATGGGGATAACCCTCATCTGTGAAAAGTGGATGAGTGGCGTCCCACCAAATCGGTGGGATGCCGCTCATCCCTAGATTATTTCATCCCTCATCCTGTCGAGCGGAGCGCTCTTCTCCAAAAGCCACTGGTTTGCTTCTTTCTTGCTTTTCCTCCCAAATGGTTGTTGCTCTTCTTCTTAGCAGTGAAATAAAAACAATGGAGAAATGAGAAAGGGATAGAGGGAGAGAAAGGTGGAGTCTTGGTGTGAGATCCTCATTCGGCAGCAGTGCCTCCTCACAGGACTGGGAGAGCGAAGGCACCGGTGGGAACAGGGAACAGAGAAAGAAATCCCGTCCTTCTTGGCCTTTTGGTTTGATTTCTTCCTCTTTTTGGTATGTTTTCTTCCTCTTCTCTTACTCTTCTCCAGGGGCTCGCCTTCTAGGTTTGATTACTCTTTCAAAGTGCTATTTATTGGGGTCTCGGGTGTTGGGAAGAGTAGCTTGCTTGTTAGTTTCATCTCGAACCATGTCGATGATCTCGCCCCCACCATTGGTGATCACCGCGTTATGCCCTTCTTTCTTTCACTTAGAATCTATGTTTTAATTGAGTGTTGGTGTTTTGTTTTGGTGTTTCAATTTGGTGTTTTGATTTGTAGTTTTGGTTTTTGATTTGTAAAGTTTGGATTTTTTTTTTGTGCTAGGCTTTTGTTTTGCTTTTATTATGTGGGTTTAATTTTTGGGCACGTGTTGATTTTAAGATCAAGTCTCCTACTGTTGCTGGGAAGAGATTAAAGTTGATGATTTGGAATACTGGTAAGGTGAATTAGATTAGTGAGATTGTGATTTTTTTTCCTTCTTTTCCTTGTTATTTGAATGAATGAATGAGTAGTTCTTGTGAGATTTAGATTAAAGAAGGTGGTAATTTGCTTAAGCCTTTTTGTATGGTTTTTGATTGAAGTTATGTGAAAATGAAGTTGATCAAAGAATTGGAATATTATTAGTATTGTTTTTTTAGTTGTTTGAGGGTGGTGATTGACTGATAAGAATGTTGGATGGTGCATATGGTTTTTGACTTGTAGTTACATATCTGGTATGATATTAAGGTTTATTAGTCTTTAATGTTTGATAACAACCATAAAAGTTTTCTGATTTTGAAGTTGGACAAGAGAGATTTAGGACGTTAACCGGTTCTTACTATAGAGGGGCTCAAGGAATAATTTTGGGCATGTCTTCACATACTCATGTTATGTTGCCTTTAACATGCGTGATTCGTTCCTGGATGTCTTCAGTTATTTCTGGCTTCTATTTTTTCGCTACTTCAAAATACCAAGAATGATCACTACTTTGTTAGAAGTAAAATTATCCCTCCATGAAATTTTACCATGTGTCTCAAAAGATAAGTAAAAATGCAAATAATTGCTTAAATTGAAGGCACTGGCAAACAAATCTCATATGTTAAAAAGGTCATAATAATCTTTAATGCTCTTTGGTCTGTGTTCAACCATTTAAAAGTGTCTCCTTTTTATAACTGCTAAATTATTTTGATTTGAAGTATTGGAAAAAAAAGAAATCAGATTAAAGTGGGAGGGTCAATAATAGGACTGCCAACTTTTGATGTGTTCGGTACTCACGGAGTTGTAGTATGTAGCCAGATGGGGACAAGAAGGGGAGAGAGGGATGTTATAACATTCCATGCTGAGCTTTGAATATCATTTATGCAAAGTTTTGGCATTTTTCATTAATAGATTGAAAGAGAGGTTACTTGTGGCATTTGTACAAACTTTAGAGTGGGAAGTGTTCACTTGGAGCTTTTTGTAGGGGTGACCAAAATGAACATAAATAGGTCATGATTTGTCGAACAAGTAAAGAGAGGAAGAGAAAGAGAATGAAAAGAAAAGAGTTATAAGGACATATATATAATGTAGAGAAGTGATTTTTAATATGATATAATATAATTGCTTAGAAATGAAATTATTATCTAAATGCATGATTGTCTGATGCTCCAGAAAAGGAGTATAGATTTAAATTAGTTTGATCAAAGTTTGGATATTGCAAGACTTATTAGTAATATTCTTTCAAAACTAGTAACATACATCTATAACTTAATTGAAGCCATTGGCATAAATAGAACAACAAAGGATTTATAGCTCAATTAACTTTTATATAAAAGCAAGTATGAGATCTACATAATTTGATGAAGCTCAAAAAAAATATAAATTTTGAGCTTGTGAAGTTATATACATTCCATAGATATATTTATATATATTAACAAGGCATTCCTAATTTCTTCTTCATGTTGTCAATTAATCAATAACATGTTTTGCTTGACACTTGGCATGCATGAATAAATCAGAGGAGTATTTTATGTTTTTATTTTTGTTGTGATAAAGATCTTATTTATAAGCAGTGAAGGTAGCATGATATATAACATTGGTTGTTTTTTTTTCTCTCTATTAAAATTTCAATTGAATGTTTATTCTTGTTTTACTAGTAAAATTTTTGTGAGGAATTTTATTGTTTAAATCATTTAGCCAAGAAAGTAAATGCTAAATTTATCCTTTGAAATGTGCACAAGAGTTTATGTTTTGCTTTGAAACATTAGCCTTTGCACTTAGCCCACTAAGAATAAGAGAGTCCAAACTATCCTGCAATTTGCAAATCTGTTTCTAAATTTGATTTTATCTTTGTAAAGAAGCAATCTTGATTGGATATCTTGGCCCATTATTAGCCATTGATAGGTTCTTCTTTCAACTATTGATTATTTTTTATTTGTCAATTAGGTGATTTTTCATATATAGAAATAAAAGAGAAACCAAACGGAAATTACGAGAGGTCGCAGCAATTGCAACCACAATTATAGGAATTATAGTGACACATATAAGTAAGCGTAAATGGTGATGACCCTTAAATGGTGATGACACAACATGTTAAATAGACAATTATCTTGATCAGCTGTTAAATGGTGATGACACAACATGTATTAACATGGTTAGAATGAATAAATTCACTTTCTTTAGCCTGTGCTCATTACTATGATCTCGTGGACTGCTCAAAGATTCATTAAATGTCAACGTTGAAGAACAATTGCTGATGTTTTTACATATTGTTGGTCACAACCAACGAAATAAAGTCATCGGACACAATTTTCTTAGGTCCGGCGAAACTGTTAGCAGATATTTTAATCTTGTCCTACATGCCATTGGACAATTACAAAAAGAGTATATCGGACTTCCATCAAGTACTTTATCGACCTACATTGCACAACGTTCAAGATTCTTTCCATACTTTAAGGTACGTAATTGTATTTACATGTTTACCAAAATTATAGAACAATCATATTTTTAAGAATGACCCAACAAACTTACGTGTTCTTAGGATTGTATTGGGGCCTTTGATTGCACACATATACATGCGAGTGTTCCAGTAGACATGGTTGCATCTTTTCCCAGTAGAAAGTGTTTTCCAACACAAAATGTATTCGCTACAGTAGACTTTGATCTTAACTTCACTTATGTGCTTGCTGGTTGGGAAGGGTCTGCACATGACTCGATGGTCTTGCGTGATGCTTTAGAAAAACCCAATGGTCTTAAAGTGCCACAAGGTATATGTTTCTATTTATGTACTGATTAATATACAAAACATAAATTGTTATTACAGTATATAGCATAATTCTATATCATTTTGTTGTCCGAAAAATATTTCCTCGTCGACGAAGGATATGCTACAAGACCTGGATTTCTAGCACCTTTTAGAGGTGTTAGATATCACTTGAAGGGTGTCACGTGTTCCTAAAAACCCTAAAGAGTTGTTTAACCATAGGCATTCGTCAACTCGGACTTCAGTTGAGCATGCCTTTGGGTCTTTGAAAAATTGGTTTAAGATTCTCACATCTAGGCCTTTCTTTCCATATAATACCCAAGTTGACCTAGTGATTGTATGTTGCATTCTTCACAATATTATTATTAGACAGGATGGTGATAGATTGATACCCTCTGAGGAGGAATGGGAACAAGAGATAAGAGTTCATGCTTCGAGGAGAGGCCAACGTGAAGATGTTAGAGAGTGGTTGGACAAAAGGGATCAGATAATGAATGATATGTGGAACAATAGATAAACATATTTATGAAGGATATGTAGCGCTATTTTTTATGTTTATTTGTATTTATGTTTACTATATATTGTAGTTTAATGTTGAATTGCTTTTCTTATCATATGTTGTGAATTCTTATGTTGTTGCTTGATGTTGAATAATTGATATTGTTGCTATGAATGAATTCTTAAGACTAAGTATTCTATATTTTCATTGCTATATAAAGGTTTGTATATGAATGTGTGTTTGCAATGTAATAGGAAAAAATGGAAGCTGGTAGTCATTCATCAAGCAGTACGAAAAATGTTGGTAATATGCGATGGAGACCAAGTGAGAGCAAGTTTTTCTTACAATTTATGGCAACACAAGTGAAAAATGGTTTGAAGTGTGATAAGACATTCAAAACACAAGCAATTCATGCAACCATACGTGCTTTGAGAGAGAATTTTGGTAACGATTGCACGGAGTCAAACATACATAACCATCTCAGAACATTAAAGCGCAAATGGGCTATAATTAGAAGACTTCGAGAGATAAGCGGTGTGGGTTTGGACGATGAAAACAAGAAAATAATTATGGGTGAAGAGGAATGCATGACATATCTGATGGTATGCTTTTTATGTCTTACAATTTTGTAGTCACCAGTTACACTTGTTTGTATTTCTCTAACATTAATGATAATATTGTATTGTTTCGTTAATGGAGTCATCCAAATGAAGAACCATAAATAAATAAACCCATTGAAGACTACGATTTACTTGAAGTTGTTTGTGGCAACGATCATGCAACAGGGCGTTTTGCTCGCGATAGTATTGGGACACCTCTAACTGATGATGGTGTACCAAACTTTTCGCAAGATAATTTTAATATTGGATGGACAATTTGACAATAACTATGGGTTTGAGACACCCTCACCGACACCAAATAGCTCACAAGCATGTACCTCACAAGAAGCACAAACAAGGAAGAAAGGTAAAAAAAAAGAGATGCTAGTGCGGATTCTGCATTGGCACAAACTGTAGGTTAAAAAATGGATAGACTTGCACTTGCAATTGAGGAGCATAACCCAGTCACTCTTACCACGAAACTAAGTGAAGCATGCATGAAGCTTATTGAAGTTGGTTACTCAACACGTGATGTGGCCAAAGTTTATTCATATTATGCAGATAGTGAGACAAGAACAGTCAAGTTCTTGGGTGCGCCAGATATTCTCCGCCGGTATATGGCTGAGGAACTTGTAGGACCACTAGGAAAACATTTTTAGTTTGGGATGTGTTTTGCATGTGCTTATTCATATTTTGCATGTGTTTTGCTTAAGGGTTAATCGTTTGTATTTTTTAGTTTTGAACTACGATAGTATGTCTACGATGTTTTTTATAACTTGGTTGTAAACTTATACCTTCACTTATGGTGTTGGATTTATTATTAGTGTGTAATACTATCAGTTTGGAACTCTATTTTGAGGTTTATTGAATTGTTGCAATGCTAATGTTTTGATTGTCTTAAGCCATAATCATTTTGTCATTAGCTACAATAATTAAGTTAAAATTTTGTTTCTTTACATTATGATTTTATTAATTACTACAGTTTAAATATTTATCTCAATATTTTAAACTAATTAAATTCAATTCGAAAAATCAAGTTAAATGATAACTTGCTATATTATTTATTAATAATCTTTTTAAAAATATTTCATGCTAAATAAAAAAATCATCTATTAATATCTGTTATTTAAATCATATGCTTACTTACAATATTTAAAAAATAAATTTCTCTAAACATCCACTAAATTGAATTTAATTAAACAATTTGAAAATATTTTAAAAAATTATTTATTAAATAAAGGGGTAACTTCACCCCTCATGGATAATGTTATCATACCACACCCATATCCACCCAACCAAAGATTCAAAAATGGATATCCAAAACTTTACATATCCTTATCCCTCTGACCAAACACAAAATAATCTCCATCCTTACTATTAAATTCCTTCAACCAAACACTTAAAAATGGATATTCCTATCCATGGATATTTCATCTATGGATATCTCCTATTCATGGAATACAATACCCCACTATCCAAACAGGCCCTAAATTGATTACTCACAAACATCTACTCATCAGTGGATAGCAAAGAAGATGGAAACCTTATTAGAGGAATTGGGGAACAATTAAAGAAAAAAAAATCACACCTTCGATTGGAACGCGGGATCATGGCGGTTTCTCCCTGTCTCTCCCTCTCTCTTTTCCTATCAAAACCCTAAAACAAAAAATGGGGATAGAGGCGAAACCCTTAAATTAATTACTGACAAACATCTACTCATCAATGGATAGCAAAGAAGATGAAAAACTTATTAGAGTGATTGGGGAAGAATTAAAGGAAAAAAAAAATCACACCTTCGATTGGAATGTGAGATCACGCGGTCGGCGGCTTCTCCCTCTCTCTCTCTCCCTTTCTCTTTTTCTATCTCAATGATGGTCATATAGCTAGCTATTTTACAAATCGCCTCTCGAATTTACCACAATTCTTGCTTCTTATTTGATAAAGTTTAGTCGGGTCGGGTTCGGGTACGGGTTCAGATCGAATATCAGAATTCCCATACCCGCACCCACTTTATACTAATCGGGTATTACCCGAACTCGACCTGAAACCCGGTCAAATCGGGTTTTACCCGTCAAGCTCGGATTGGGTCGGGTTGGGTCGGGTTTGGGTATTATTGCCATCTCTAATTTTGGGAGCCCATGTAACCTATATATCTGATCCATGAAAACTTTAGCCACTATCAGAGCTGTAAATGGATAGGATAGAGCAATAAAATGAGCATACTTGCTTAATTTGTCAACCACCACCATAATAGCATCTTTTCCCTAAGAATTGGGTAACCTCGTGATGAAATCCATGCTAATGTCTTCCCAAATATTATCTAGTACTGGTAAGGATCGTAACAACCCTACTGGAGCTGTATTTTCTGATTTGTTTCTTTGACATACATCACATTGTTGTACAAAAATTTGAACATCATGTTTCAAGCCCATCCAATAAAAATGATTTCCAATTCTCCTACAAGTCACCTTTGTACTTGAGTGTCCCCCTTCAAAACTAGAATGAAATTCCTGCATGATCATTTGTTTAACCATCTAGTTATTTCCCACAAATATTCTCCCTTTCCTCTTAAGCTGTCCATACTCCCATTGATAGTATGGTTTGGCTTGTTGGTATTGTTGTAATTGATGTATCAAATGGGCAATTTCTAAATCTTCTGGCCAACTTTTATGAATTAATTCCCAAATTTCAGATCTAATAGTTGATATAGCCCAATAATTTGGCATCATTGAGAGAGTATTAGCTACAATGTTTTCAGCACCCTTCTTATATATGACCTCAAAATCATACCCCATGAGTTTGGCAAGCCATTCTGTTGGCTTGGAGTAGTAATTTGCTGTTGTAGCAAGAATTTAAGGCTTTGGTGATATGTCTTGATCTTGAAATGCTTGCCCAGTAAATATGGTCTCCATTTCTATATAGCCAATACAATTGCCAGCATTTCTTTGACATAAATTGGTAACAATTTATGTCTATTAGATAGAGCCTTACTCAAGTAGGCTATAGGGCTTCTTCCTTGCATCAAAACAGCTCCTATTCCCTCTCCACAAGCATCTGTCTCCACAGTAAATTTAGTTTCAAAATTAGGTAAAGATAGAAATGGTCCACTGTTCATTATCTCCTTTAATCTATTAAAAGCTTCAGTGCTAGCTTGGCTTCACTTAAAATTATTTTTCTTTAGCAATTCAATTCATGGTTTAGTAATGATTCCACAATTTTTGATAAACCTCCTGTAATAACCTGCAAGTCCCAGAAATGATATTTGTAAGATTTCACCATTTGATAATAGTTGCAATCTTTTTTCATCCATCTCTACCGCTTCCTTGCAAATATAGAGGCCCCAATAAGCAATTTTCTTCACTACAAAAGTACACTTACTTCTTTTGGCAAATAGCTGATTAGTTTACAGCATTGAAAACACCAATTCTAACTGCTCCAAGTGAGTAGACCAATCCGTGCTACATACTAGTATATCATCAAAGAAAACTAGTATAAATTTCCATAAGAAAGGCTTGAATATTTCATTCATAAGGCTCTGAGATGTTGAAGAAGCATTAGTGAGGCCAAATGGCATCACTAAGAATTCATAGTGCCCTTCATGAGTTCTAAAAGTTGTCTTTTTAATGTCTTGTTCATTCATTCTGATATGATGATAACCATATTTCAAATCTAATTTTGAGAAAAATTTAGCACCATGTAGCTCATCCAACAACTCTTCAATCAAAGGTATGGGAAATTTATCTTTCACTGTTTTCTCGTTGATGGCTCTATAGTCAATGCATAAATATCAGCTATTATCCTTCTTCATAACAAAGACAATAAGTGCAGAAAATGGGCTAAAACTGGGTCTGATCACCCCTTTTCTCCAACATCTCATTCACCAGCTCTTCAATTATATTTTTCTGGAATGAGGGATATCTATAGGGTCTTACATTGATTGGGTCAGTCCTCTCCTTTAGAATAATCTGTTGATCATGTGATCTAACCGTGGCAATTCATTATTTTCTTCAAAAATCACCAACACCTTTCCAAAAAACCTTCCAATTGCTTTTGTTGCACTTGATTTAATGAGTTGATGTGTTGTTCACCACTGGTACTCTTCCTCAACTCTTCATTACATATTACTAATGAACACAATTGCACTTTACATATATCTGCAGGCAGTCGTACGGCTTTCATAAAAGATTTTTCCTGTAATAGCTGCAATCTTGGCTGAGGAGAACCCCTCAATACTACTTTTCTATTGCCTTTAAAGAATTCCATTCTCAATTCCTTGAAATTCCACACAATAGAGCCTAGGAGGATAAGCCATTATATGCCTAATTCCATTTGACACCCTTATAGAGTTAGCAACACTAAGAAGTTAGCTTTAAATTCTACACCTTGCATCCTCCATCTCATGTTTGAACACATCTTATCACACTGAATTTTCTTTCCACTAGCCACCATCACCATAATTGGAGTACTAGCAGTTATTACACAACCTAGCCACCTTGTCATGTTTGAAGCAATGAAGTTATGGGTGCTTCCAAAGTCAATTAGAATGTGGATCTTTTTACTCTGTACAGTACCACTCATCCGCATTGTATTATAGTCAACCAATGATTTAACTCCGGCAAATGCATTCAATGAAATCACTGAAGGAACCAGTTGTTCCTCTTCAGTACTTTCTTCTGTAGCTCCTTGTTTATCCACCATTTTAGCCTCATTAACATCCTTATCAGAGAGTACTTCCAATCTGAAAAGCTGTTTCATTTTGTAATGATGATTTGCTAAATACTTTTCATCACACCAGTAACATTGCACATTTTTCCTCTTTTCCTCTAATTCTTTGCTAGATAGTTGTTTGAATGGCCTTCCCCCAATATTCTTAGGAGTAGTTCCCCCAATTTTGTCTCCTCCCATACTGAAACTACCCCTGCATTGCCTTACGTGTTCGCAATAAAGGTATGGAATTACTTCTCTGTTGAAATTTTCCTTTTATGTTGGCATTTTCTATGGCAATCTCCTGTAATTTGGCTAGGCTAACAACTTGTTGTAATGTTTTTGGACTAAACAATCTTGGTATCTTGAATTTTATCCTTTAGTCTAGTTAAAAAGAAATTGATCAAGTGTTCTTTTGGGAAGGAAACCTTATTCAGTAACTCTTCAAACTTGTCCATATATGTTTGGATTGTCCCCAACTGTTTCAAAATTTTCAGTTCTGCCATAGGATCACTAAGCAACCCATTTTCAAATCTCACATTCAATGCAACAATATATTCATTCCAAGATGGTAATTCTTGTGCCCCTTTACATTTAATGTAACTCTAATGCCATTGAATGGCTCTATGCTCCATATGTAGTGAAGCTATCTTAATCTTCAGAATCTCCAGAGTTTCATTAAATTCAAACTACTAGTTGCACTAAAACGACCAGTCATTTAAATTATCTCCACTAAATTTGGAAAACTCTAATCTAGTGAGTGTAGGTTGCATTGCCTTCAAGTACATCATCTCTTTATCAGATCTTGCCGCTATAGTGGAATAATTCATAGCATTATAAACACCATTAGACTGTAAATTTAACAATAAAGACCTCATCTTATCTATATCTTTGATTGTTGCTCTTTGAGTTCATGCATAGCCCATTTTTGTTTCTCAGATTGTAGATCTACATGATCTTTGAGCATAGTTGTCAGATTTTCTTCAATTCTTGGTTTCTAGTCTCTATCCCTACCCAATTTGATTTTCCTCCTCCACAGTCACCACGATCACGGCTCTGATACCAAAAATGATGTACCTCCTCTGCATTGGCTTCCAATTCTGCAATTGATCATTGAAAATCCTGCAATGGCACTTCTATTTCAGCTAATTCCACATAATCACCACAACAACACACCACCAAACATTCACTAGATTGATAAAATGAAACAGTTACAAAGACGAGAGATCAGAGGAAAATCTTGGAGATCTTAACCCTAACAATGGCAAGAACTTCAAGAATTCAAAATGAAGAGAAAAAGAGGGAAAATGATTTTCAAAACAAAAAATCTTAATGAATCCCGCTTAGCTGAAGAATCCCTTCTTAAGTATAATACTCTTGACTATAATTACCAATTTGCCTTTACTTAATGCATTCTAATAACCCATAATTGTAAGGGCAACTTATGTAATGTTTCCTTTTAAAATTTCTTCACTGGCTGTGACTTTACCAAAATGCTCTTTGATCTATTAGTACCCACTTTTAACAACCGAGGGTTATTAATGACTTTTTTTTCCTTTCTTTCATAGCTTTTCCCTCTTCAATTCAGTTATTCTCCTTATTATAGAAATCACTTGATCTTATAACATTTTGTAAGAAAAATGATATGTAGACCAAATTGACACTTTTAATGACATTGTTGCCAAGTTGGCATTCATGTCAACATCCACATTATTAATTTTTTTTTATAAAAATTTATTCTTTTCATCATTTAAATTTTATTTAAAACTGAAAAACCTCTCTCTAAACCCTAAATTGAATATCACAAACCCTGCAGGGTTTAGGGTTTAGTGTATAGGATTTTAGGGTTTATTATTTAGAGTTTAGATTTTTTGAACTTTGGGTATGTGGTGTAAAAGTATTTGGGTTTAAGATTTTAGGATTTTAGATTTTAGTATAAATTATTAACCTCTAAAATTATAAAACATTAAAAATTTAAAATATAAAAGTAATTAGAGAAAAAAATGATATGAATGCTGAAATAATGCCAACTTGGGTTCTACATCATTAGAATTGTCAATCAATCTATCAATTAGGCTTAAATATTAGTACTCCAAGTCATCAAAAATTTGCTAACTAAATTCCCAATTTAATCATAAGTTTGAAACAAATCCAAAATTCCTTTTCAATTTAGATTCGTTGAATTCCCAATTCAACCATAGTTTGAAACAAATCCAAAATTGCTTTTCAGTTTAGATCGTTGGATTGAATGGTACAGTGATCGGACGGTCCCTGATGACCGTAGGTTAACTCGCCATATCTTACGGCGGCTTATAACATGTGGGTGGGGGTGTCTTCACTGACCGACCGATTTCTCTGCGGCGACCGTTCGAATTTGGGTTAGGGTTTCCAACGATGGAGGAGATCACCGAAGGTGTGAACAATCTCAGCGTGAGTGATTCTCACAAGAAAAACAGGATCCAGGTCTCCAACACCAAGAAGCCCCTCTTCTTCTATGTTAATCTCGCCAAGGTACTCTCTCGTGGTCGAGTTATCAATCTAGGGTTTGTTCATCATTTCAGTTCTTGATGCGCCATTTCTAAATCTTTTGCTTGAAAAGCAATATCGAAATCACATCCTATAGTTTAAGTTTTTTTATGTTGGTTTTAATTTTTATTTTTTTGGATTAGGGTTTTTGTTGCTGTTCTGTTGTTCGAAAATTGTTCTTGTTATAGCACTTTAGATTTAGATTCTATAATATTTTCTTGTTTCATCGCTTAACTTGGTGATGCGATGCTGTGTTTTCTCACGCAGAGGTATATGCAGCAGCACAACGAAGTTGAACTATCTGCGCTTGGGATGGGTGCCTTTTCTTCTCCTTTCTCTACAAATTCGGTTTATGAGGGCTTGATTTAATCTGTATATGAGTGATTTGTTGATGAAATCTTTCAGTTTCTGTTGGTTTAGTCATTGTGGTAAATCTATGACTGTTCAGCAATCCAATCACAGTTTAAAATCTCACCTTTATGCTAGTTGTGATGTTTAGAAACTCTGCTGTTACTAATGCATAGCCAATTTTGGAATCTCAAGCTGTTGGAGATTAGGTGCTCCTTATAGTTTTGATTGCTTTGGAATTTGGTTTGGTGTGTCAAGGGTATCGGTGTTCAATGTACCTTTAAGAGTATGATGGCTGTATATGGATGTATTTTAGCGGTCTTGACTGCATATTGGTTTCAGATATAATATTTTTGGTCGGGTTCCTGTCAGTTCACGCTGATTCCAAGAAACCTGTCAACTTGCATTATATTCTCCATGTTATCTATTATTAATCACTTTTTGTTGTGGACGAGTTTTCTTATCTTGTGGGACATTTGTGAAATATATAACATGGATGTGGAAAGCACTGTATGGCTTATACATATATTGGCATGATGTTTTCTAGTTCTTGTTCTCTTGTACTAATGTATTCTTTTGTGG
This sequence comes from Dioscorea dumetorum, assembly GCA_902712375.1. Lineage (NCBI taxonomy): Eukaryota > Viridiplantae > Streptophyta > Magnoliopsida > Dioscoreales > Dioscoreaceae > Dioscorea > Dioscorea dumetorum. The sequence goes on from CACTHL010000494.1 coordinate 7,300,396, forward strand.
CATGCCGCCTTGCTAATTTTAGTTGGGTGGATTGTGTCTAACAAAACTTGGCATGCGATTTTCATCGTTACATTAATCTTGTATCTTCTTGCATACGTTGTTAATTGCAGTATCTATTTATTGTTTTTATACTTATTTTGTTGTGTTTTATCCAGCCATTGCAACTGTCGTGACTATAGCTGAGATCTTGAAGAACAATGGGCTTGCTGTGGAGAAGAGTAGGATCCATATCTTATTATCTCTTATAAGTTTCAATTTTTAAATAAACAACTATTGGCGTACACATCCATTTCATGAGTAAATAATCAAATGATTATCGATGTTTTTTAATGATAACCAAACAAAATCCAAATTGTCACCTGATTCTAGATGATTATTATAATGCTTGTTGCAGAGATAATGACCTCAACTGTGGATATGAAGGATGAGTTGAGGGGTCGACCTATTCAAAAAGCTAAGGTAAGGTTTATGTTTGTCGGTCACCTATACTGATACACTAGTTTGATGCACTGAATATTGGCATGATCACATTTGTTCAGATTGAGATATTGCTCGGGAAGACCGAGAACTTTGATGAGTTAATGGCTGCTGCTGCCGAGGAGAGGGAAGGCGCCAATGGCGGGGAGCAAAACTGAGGGTTGGGATTTTTACTTAGCATTAGATATGTCGTGTCCCTGATATTGACTGATTATTTTTGTGTTGAATCAGCGTAGCCTGCATTTGTTGTGAGTTGATACACAGTTTCTTTGATTGAGTTCATTTAATGTCTTGTTCTGATTATATCTCCAAGTTGGTGTGAGTCCTGTGAAAGCAAGATTTTTTTTTTATATATCATATATTTTTCTTTGCTGCAACTTATGTTCTAGCTGGTTATATTATGTATTCAGCTTTCTTGGTGCATCTTTGCTAATCTCCAGAAAAATCATAGTTTCCTTTTTGGGCTCATGGTAGATTTTGGCACAATTTTTGGTATCAAACATGTCACTGTTTTGATTATTTTCTTAACGATTACGCACCTTATGCTTGCATACATAGCAATTAATTTATAGTTAGTGTTGCATGTATTTCAAGCGTTGAAAGCCTAAATTTGTTTTGTGATCAACTAATGAAATTACATGAGTAGCCCTGTTAATGTGTGGTGTCCTTGTGATCCTTGTGATTTTTGCTTGTAAGGCTTCACTTGATGTGTAGTCATCAAGGGTAATCTTCCACTCTCCTTATAGAATAAGTTCGCTCGAGTGGAAGAGCTTAGACTGTGTTTGATTGGCAACATGGAAAATGGGTGGAAAAAAAAAAAATTTTTTATGGAAAATATTTGCATGGAAAATTTTTCCGTGGAAAATAAAAAATAGCCGTTTGATTGGTATTATTTTATAGCTAAAAAATCAAAATTTTTCTTTGTAAAATAAAAAAAAATTAGTTCTCCAATGTTATTTTTTCACATAATCCCTTACATTATCCATGGAAAATTTTTCCCATGGTGGAGGTAGGAAAAGTTTTCTCTTGTTTTGATGGAAAATAGGGTCATGTGATAATATAAGAGAAAAAATTTTCCATAGAAAATTTTGGCAAACAAACAGTTTATTTAGCTGGAAAATTACCTGTGAAAATTTTTTCCAGGGGAAAAAATGCAATCAAACACCGCCTTAGTGAAAGATTCGCTTGTCTAGGCTGATTTCAATGTAACACGGGTCTTTTTGAATTGAACTTTGCTATCTGCCCATTTCTTTACTCGTTACCGAGTCTTGGATGCTTTCTTCGGCTTTCAATACTGACCTTGGACCTCCGCTGTCAACATTACTTCTTTCTCATGATCGATACACAAACACTATTTAAGTAATGTAAGTTTTAAGGGATGGGCATAAAACATCTTAAATCTGGTTGCTACAATTAACTAAAGTTGTAAACAGCCTAAGCAACAAAAGAAGATGCACTACGACATACGAGATTTATTGCGACATTTTTGATAAATGTTGTTTAAAACCATTAAAATGATTTTTAAGCAACTTGTTTGCATAATTTTATTTGTACCGACGTTTATAAAAACATTACTTATATATAGAATTTTTTTTTTTTAAGATATTTCTTAAGATTGTAGTGTCATTTGAGGAAACATTAGTTTAATACTTTTTGTAAAGACGTTTATTACCACATTGGTAATAAATGTCATTATTTAAATCTGTTATAACATATTAGAAATCATCATTTTACGTTAAAAAATCGTTTTAAAATGATATTTGATCTAAATATTTTTATAGTTTAATTAGTATTGATGTTTAAAATCACACTTGTTGTATGCGTCTCAATAGTTAAACTTTTTTTTTATTAAATCTAGTAACATTACTAAGTCATGTTGCTATAATATTCCTAGAACTTCGTTTTTCTCTTTTTAATAACATTTTATTTATCAAAAAGTGACATAGCCACAATTGTAAGTAATATAAAAAGATTTTTTTATAGAAATTAGAGAAAAATGTGTGTGTGTGTGTGTGTGTGTGTGTGTGTGTGTGTGGTGGGGGGGGGCGCCTGATTTAAGATTTTAGGTAGAAATGAAATAAAAAAAAGATAAATTATAAACTTCAATAAAGTGAGGATTTAATTGAAAAAAAAAATTAAAAAATCAATCTTAAAACTCTAAGTCCATCCTCCCATGGCATTCATTCATGCCCAGGGTGGCCCAAGGAGATATGAGGCTTTGAGCCAAACTTTAAAAAAAGGCATTTAATTATTTAATAAAAATTCTTTTTTTGTAATTTTTTAATATAGACTGATATAAGATATTTGTTCATTATTTTTCATGCTAACATGATAACTTATAAAAGGTCTTAGTTGACAAAATATATATATAATTTATTAAGTGTAAAATTAAAAATATCAATTTATTATAGTAGATAATTATAGTAATTTGGTTGATGAGGTTTAAAACACTTCATAGTTTAAATGTAGTAGGGCCCTCCAATGGATATTAAATGAAACATTTTAAATATCAATTAATTTATTATAACAAATAATTATTATAATTCTATTGATAACATTTTAAACAATTTTAAAGTTTAAACCCTCTAGGACATTAAGTTAAAATTTTTAAATATCAATTTATTATAATAATTAATTATTATTGTTATCATGATAATGTTTTAAAATAACTTGTTGTCTTAAGAATAAAAGTGAAGACGAGGGCCTTAAAATCTGACAGCTTCTCTCCTACTTTCTCAGTCTCTATCTCCTTGATCTATCTCTCCTTTTCATCATCGCCAATAACTTCATTTCAGCTCTTTGTACGACCATAGTCCCTATCTCCTATTGAAGAAGATAAAGATGAACCCTAAGTGCCCCAGCCTCTCACCATTAGAGATCTTTTTCTCCAATGACACATACATCTTCTCCATTCTAGTAAGAATGCCTCGGTCCCAGGTGCCCCAGCCTCTCACCATTAGTGATCTTTTTCTCCAATGACACACACATTTTCTCCATTCTAGTAAGAACACCTCGGTTTCAAAACTCGCACAACCCTCTACCATCTCCACTATACTATGATCCCTCAAACCCTACTGGTTGCATGTAGTTCATTGTATCCAATTTCATAATTTATTGATATTAACGATGATTCTATCAATGATACTATTTTCATAACATTTTCTTACATGTTTAAATTATAAAACTAAAAATTTTGTTATTTACTATTATTTATTTTCCTCAAATACGCAATTCAAACATGAATTACGGAGTTCTTCATAATGTAATCCAAGTTATAAAGTGACATAGATTGAATCTCAAATAAAATAATATATTAGCTAAACCAAAATGTCTAATAATCACATGTTCACCACAAGTTCTACCTATTGAAAGTATATCCTTGAATGCCAACAAAGATATTTGTATTAGGGCGTCCTATTTATATTATATATTTTTTATTACTGTTAATAGGCATTTATTTTGATGTTCATATAAAACTTATATTGGCATTTTAATAAGTTATGAATAATATAGTTCATGTGTGCTAAGTTAAATTTTCTACTCATTATGGGATAATAAGAATGGTACTAGAAGAATTTAGTACTTGTATACTTAAGTAGTTCACAAATCAAAAAATCTTTAATTGGATATTAAAGATTGATGATTTGCATGACATATGTTTTGACAAAGAGTGCTAGTTAAACACTATGGGATAGTGGGAGCATGTGTCATAGAAACATCAATGGGATTGGTGTATTAAGACATCACTCGTTGCAATCCAATCGCATCGATTTTACACTTTGATTGTAAATGATTGGGTTTGTTAATTATAATATTATGAGTGGACCTTTAACTTGAGGTATAATGATCACAATGTGCTTGTGACGTATAGTCTCTTATTAGCCTTGTTAGGCCAAGTTTACCCTTTGGTAGGACCAACTTCTAAATGTGGCTATGTTGGTCAAGTAACAGTTGTGAGTGATTATTAAAAAAGAATTCGTTCTCTCATAAGTAAACGAGTTAGTATCGTATGTGATCACATGCAAATGAGATTAGAAGCCCTTGGCCAAGACAATCAAAGTAATCACATGGGTGTTAAGAAGAGTTCGGTAATCTAACTCTACTATGATTATTAGCATATAATCGAGCTTAATGAGTTTGACATTATCCATGACTGACTTAGTTGGGATACAAGAACAAAACGTTTATACACATATGGTAACCATAATCGGAAAGATTCATAATTATTTATTGATTTGTGTTCGATTAGGCTATGAAGTCGAGTCAGGGGGGCTAGCTAGGTGTCACCCACATCCTTTGGTATCCTCCCATTGCCAATCGGGACGAATCTAGAGAGTCACTCTTGAAGGAATTCAAAAGGTCAAATACCCAAAATGGTCTCTCTACTTTTCTCTCTCCTCTCTTTTAGTCCCTCTACTTGAATTTGATCTTTTAAGTCCCTCTACTTTCCAATTCGGGCCAATTTGACCCAAGCCGGGAACGTCGTCAACAACGCCGTTTGAGTCAGCTGACGTGGCGCTCGCGTGGATTATTTTTTACAAAAGCACGACGACGTGGCAGTCCAGCGTGGCATCCCCTGAGTAAGTTATCGGATCCGGATCCGACAAACCCGGATCCGACAAAACCAAAGAGCGTTCCACTCATCCTCTCCCTCCATCCCTTGCCCTACCCTACCGGAAAGCAGTTCTCCGACACCAGCCGGACGACGGGTGCCTTCTCTCATTAATTATCTCCGCTTCGCCCGTGGTTCAGGAAATTGATGTTGTTGAAGTCGGGACCATTCCGAGTGGGGGAGATGACCAAGCAAACTGTGCTTGTTCCTTGGAGATCGATGAGATGTTCAGTGTGAAGATGATGAAAATTACCCTGAAGTTGTTGTGAAATCTATATTAGGTTATTGTTTATGTATGTATGGAATTTTTAAGTAATTATATGCGTTCAAATGTGTTTGTGTCTGTAACTAAGTTGTCTGTGTGTTTGTTTCTATAAATTTGGAATTTGTTCTGAAATGATCTTATAAGTTCTGTAAATTTGGTTATTACCTAGTACTTAATGATTGATGTTTTACTTTATTATGTAGCGAATTTGCAGTGTCAGTAATTATCATCAAATGACAGAAACAGATACATTAATTTTCCATTTGTGTTAGTTTGTTAATTATTTCTATTTGTATAAGAATGACTATTCTTCCATCAAAGCAATCAGAGTTTAACAATAACTAACACAGTTTCTGTTAACTTCTCAGCCTTAGCTGCAATCATGATAACAAATAATGAATAGTAATCAATTTATCATCAAATTTGCATAATGTTGCATACCAATTCCTGCAAGCCAATTTGCAGAAATTGGTTATCTTCTCAGCCTTAGCTGCAATCATGATCACAAATAATGAATAGTAATCAATTTATCACAGGAATCATTGAAGGAGTTGAAGTCCACTAAAACTTTCTTTAACCATTGAAAGGAGACATACATAATAACAAAGAAACATCAAACAATACAAACTTACATGAATTGGTATTACTCAGAATTGTGCATTAATTTGTTTTTTTGTTTTCCATACATTTCAAAATGAGTTGCTCTAGCATAATTAACAAAACAATACACTGATAGCAACCCAAATCACTAGTTTGTCTCCAAGTTTCTATTGAAACCACAAAAGTAAAGAGCTTTTGCAAGCATCCAATTGTTACATCACTTGGCTTCTCATCAAATGGAAGGATTGACACCAGCAGGAGCATCTGTTATGCTTTCTTGTGTTGGTAGATCCCCAAATTCATTTGCACCAGATGAGGTTGTGACATTTGGTTGTGCATTCTGACAGGAATTTGGCTGCTGCTTATCTGATGCCCTAAGACTCTTTCTTCTCATTTCCTAACAAACACAGCCATCAAAGTGTGTTTTACCTTAGCAATGAATAAAAATCAATGCTACACTGACTTCTATGCCAATATGGTAACTTACCAATAACTCTTTGCTTGTAATAAACAAGGTGTTCTGTTGCACTTCTCTACCAACAATAAGCTCTCCAGTGTGAGCACCCTGCAGCCAATTAAATAAGATAATTTATTCAGTGTAGCCAAGCAATTGTTTCTACCATACTAATGTTGTGTGAATAAGCAATATCATTAACCCTTACCCTTAAAATTTTTGTTGACCTAATTGATATATCAGTAGGTCTTGATCCACTAGTAGCATTCCCCATTGAAAGATTGTCCAAGATAGGATTGTCAGTTGTTCCCTAAATAAATGCAAACATTACCACAATTTAAGTGGTCAATGTACTTCATGCAGAGACAGAAGTGAACATTAAACTCACCATGGACTCATCCACTGGAGGAGCTGCTGTATCACAAGGCTGTGATTTTGTTTTCCTTTGTCTCTTGGTAGCAGGTCCTACTGGTGGATTAGCAGATGTGGCCTGCACATCATAAATTGGTCACCCATTGAGTTATTGTGACTAACATACACATAATAAGTAAATGTTATTTACTCACATTGTTCATTTTTTGCATATCACTGATTATTGACCAGCCCAACCCATCTCCAATGCTAAGGTCTTCCTGTAATTGTTGGAGAAACCATGTCCAGCTCTCTGTAGTTTCCCTCTCCACAATGGCCCAAGACACTGGGTACATTTGGTTATTACCATCCCTACCCACAGCCACCAATAGTTGACCCTTAAGTAACCCTTTCAGAAAACACCCATCCAGACCTATCAGCCTCCTACACCCATCTTTAAACCCTTCCCTGATGGGTTTCAAGCACACATACATCTTTCAGAAAACAGGAGTGTCAGTTGTGTTCATCTTCTCAGACACTATGTTGACTGTGCTTCCAGGGTTGTTCATCTTCAACTCCAGTGCATAATTGTGTAAGATTTTAAAGTCTTCTCTAAACTGTTGCTCAATTGTTTTTAATACCAATGCCTTTGCATTTCTGCATACCTTACTAGTAATGAAGACACCCATTTCCCTTCTGACTAATGCTTTTACATGTCTGGGTCTGATTGAAGGCATACCACTTATCACATCTCCAAACCTCTTAGCAACTGCATGTGCTGTCACCCTCCTATTCTTAGTGGTCCCCAAGATGCAGGAGTGTTCCTTCACATAATGTTTCACAGCAAATACCTTTGGTCCACTGCACCATGAACACAAGATAATCCATTTGCAGCCCTTGGCAGAACACTTGGCCCTCACCCTAACAGCATCATTCTTAATGTAAGTAAATTGAAATTCTTTCCTGGTTGAGAACTGCACTAGTTCATCTTTGAATAGTTTCATATTTTCAAATTGAATGCCAATGAAGAAGTCCTTCAATAGAACATTAGGGTCAAAGTGACAATTCCTTGATCTATGCCTCCTTGCATCATCTGCACTTGATCCATCACTTGTGTCCTCATAACTTCCAGGATCTGAGGAGTCCATATAATCACTGGCATATCCAACTACCTTGGCAGATATAGAACTGGAAGCTCCAAAGTTGGCATTTTCCATCTGCACATTGCCTTCCTGGTCATGTCCATGGACTTCATTCTTATGACCCTCCTCTACAACCCTAAATGTTGACTTCTTCTTCGCAACATATTTCCTAATACTATCCCTAGCTTGTGCAATTTCCTCATCAGCTTCTGAGTTACAATCCACAAGTGGGACATCCACTAGGCCATCTTCATCATCATTATGATCATCTCCACTGTTGTCACTATCACTGTCAGATGTGGACTCAGATAATAGTGCCCTTGGCAGGCTTTGTTCATGCATGGCATCTGAGCACTCCACATAAATGTCTACTGACTTGCATGACATTAGCTGCTCAGTCAAGCCTACTACAGTGTGGTCATCAACAACACTTCTTAACACCCCTTCACCATCCTTATAAGAAAACCTCACATCCTTTCTAATGTCATAACCCAGCTCTTTCACATCCCCTAGCAAATCCCAGTGGCAAAGTTTGTCTGGGTCAACAGAAAATTCAGACACACTACCATTCATATATCTCACTTCTCCTTCCCTCACTAATTCCCCCCCGTGGTGGTACTTGACAGTATACTCATACCAATTAGACATCCTATAGAAAACAATTAATTTCCTAATAAATGAGGACACCAACCATAGCAGGACAACCAATAATAGCACATGTCAGAAAAAAGTTGCATCAACAAAGTGTAGTGGAGTGGAACTCCTTTAATATTGCAAGTGAGAACTTGATTAATACTCATTGTTTGTGATTATGACTGTAGTTAAGTTAATTAATTCTGAGATGTTTCCCAATCAATAGGTGTCATTTAATGTTATCTAACGTGATAATGGCAACCATGCTAGGATTTGTGAAAAAGAAATGAAGGCAATGAGACCAAAAAAAATGTGTGTCCTGTTTGTTCAAAAAGATTAACAATGGGTAAGATCCTTTTCATTGCAGTTAACATTTTTAATCATTAAATTGTTTGATTTGACAATGATTGTAGTGTTTTTCATTGCAGTTAACATTTTTAATCTAACCATGTTAGTTCTTGACCCAGCAATTCATCAACTTAAATGGTTAACCAAAGTTCATTAAGTGTGAGAGTCCATTCTAATGAGTAGGTGTCATTTGAGAAGTTGACCCAGTAATGCAAAATGGCTTTCAGGGAAAACTAATTAGGCCTATGGGGCATATGAATTCATATATAACTAGACAAAGGCAACCATGGTAGGATTTGTGAAAAAGAAATGAAGGCAATGAGACAAAAAAAAAATGTGTTCTGTTTGTTCAGAAAGATTAACAATGGCTAAGATCCTTTTCATTGCAGTTAACATTTTTAATTTAACCATGTTAGTTCTTGATCCAGCAATTCATCAACTTAAATGGTTAACCAAAGTTGATTAAGTGTGAGAGTTCATTCTAACGAGTAGGTGTCATTTAATACTATCTAGTCTGATAGTGCTTGTAAGGTAAGTTTGAGAATTTTACTAACAACTACAACATTGCTTGCAGGAAAAAGTAAATTGTCAATCATGAAGTCCTAACAAAATTTAAAATGCAATGAAGACAATGCTAGTTTAGGGGTACCAAGCAGTGAGTCTTTTTTGAACTTTGAACAACATCCATTAAGTTATAACTAGATAAAGCCAAAGAAAGTGTTGTTTGTATTCACAACACTTGACAACTGCTAAGATTCCTCTCATTATAGATCAACATCTAGAGGAAAACTAAGACTGAAAAAGCAGTCACAAATAAAATTGAAGCTCCTCTTCAACATCTAAACATACAATGGAAAACTGCTAAATGAGGACATAAATTTAGTATGCTCTCTGTGGGGTTAGAAATATCGTCAAATTAAACATAAAAAATAAAACCAACCTCACAAACATTCGGCATTCAACAATTTGAGCATATATACATGTGTACATTCCTAGCATTACTTTTAAAACAGAGATAGGGCTGAATTTGGGCCGAAAATGCCTACCTTCGCCAATGGAAATCACAATGTCAAATTTAGAGAGCTCCGTAGGGCTGATGAATCGTCTTTCGGCTAGCTAGGGGTCCAAGTTTGATGTCCAGCTGGTGTCGGAGAACTGCTTTCCGGTAGGGTAGGGCAAGGGATGGAGGGAGAGGATGAGTGGAACGCTCTTTGGTTTTGTCGGATCCGGGTTTGTCGGATCCGGATCCGATAACTTACTCAGGGGATGCCACGCTGGACTGCCACGTCGTCGTGCTTTTGTAAAAAATAATCCACGCGAGCGCCACGTCAGCTGACTCAAACGGCGTTGTTGACGACGTTCCCGGCTTGGGTCAAATTGGTCCGAATTGGAAAGTAGAGGGACTTAAAAGATCAAATTCAAGTAGAGGGACTAAAAGGGAGGAGAGAGAAAAGTAGAGGGACCATTTTGGGTATTTGACCAATTCAAAATGAGTCTCGTTATGAGTTTAGGGATATAATTGTCAATTTATAATTTTACTTAATTGGAAGAAGTTTAATTATAAATTGGGTTAGATTTTTGTCTTAAGTTTGAATTTTAATCAAAATTTTATAAAATCAAATAATTAATTAAAATTGCAGGGACTTGAAGACAAAAGTTGTTTTAATTGCTTTAAGATTCATATTTCTATTAGGACTATATAATATAATGTTTATCATCTTCTATGAAGTCTCCATAATCATATTTCTATTAGGACTCTACAATAAGATGATGTTTATCATATTTTGTGAAGTCTCTATAAATATGATTCCTATCTAACCCAATGTGAGGTGGAAAATAATTCTATTCTCTTGTGAAAATAGTTCCCCAATCTCTCTTTCTTTTTTAACCCTAGTCGCTATTTCGAAGGGGAAGAGGGGGCTGTATCTGGATTCCAGCGTGTGATCTAGAGGCGTGGGACTTTTGTTCGATGCTAGAAGATCTATGACGATCAGAGGAATGAATTTGGCATATCAAAGAAAAGATTGAAAATATCAAAAGCTATTTTTCAAATTTTAATAAAAATTAAATATTAGAGTATTCATCAAATCAACTAGTTAATATCACAATTTTATTTCACTTCCCCAAACCGACGAATTTTTGTAGAATTTTGCTATATTTTCTAATAGTACCGACATTTGGTGGCCTTTGGTGGGGGTTTAGTTCAACATGAAATTTAAATCAACATGAAATCTCAATTTAGGGTTAAATCCCAATGGAGGAGGCTAACAACACCTGGAACCTTCGACGTGAAGATACAATGAATCCCTCTTTAATCTATTTATGACCTAATATATGCAAACATTCCGTCTTGTTCGGGTTAACTCTGAATTGGATGCTTGGTTCTTGAGGGTCCATATGGGACTCAAATGGCCTTCAAAAGTGATAGGATTGATTTCCAAAACACTTCAAAATACTTCTCTAAGCACCAAATATTCTTGAGATGCCTTGAAACAAAATTAACATAAAATACGCATAGAATGAGTATTGACACATGAAAATTGTATGAAAAAATGCATAAATATAACCATGAAAATTAGTGTATTTAGACACTTATCATTCTCCGTTATTAGATCTTCAAGATCTAGCCTCTACACCTTGCAATCATACCTAATTCTCCTGTCTACATTCCATAGCTTGTTCCAAGAGGTGTTGCGGCTATATTTTTCAAGCTCTCTCAAAAAAACCCTAAAACGCTACTTAAAGTTATGAATTTGAATATGAAAAACCTGATGAGGAGTGCGGCCTCCCATGACAAGTGCCACACATCTTTCTGCTTGCTCTGTGTAGCCTATTGTGTGGATAGCACAAATTTCTATGCAGGTGCTACAATACTACAGTAAAGTGCTACAGAGATCAATTTTGAACTCCCACATTTCGCCTGGAGAACACCTGGTAACGTATTCTTGATCATGAATAGTCTCTTTTATGCCTTGAAGATAAAAATAAATGAAATTAAGCACAAAAAGAACACATGTCCTTCAAAATGCATGCAAAGTGTATCAAATAATACAATGAAAATATGCACATTTAGACACTCAACAAAATATCTATTATTTAGTAATGGGTTAACACTCTAAATGTATGAATGTGGGTCAACAAGTACTGTAGGCCATAGAGGCTCATTAGATTACTGATGGAACAACATAATTAACTGTTATATAATGGTAATGCTAGGTTTCCCCTTGTATCCGGGAAAATAAGTCTTGATGACCAATCGTATTAAATGTTTTCACCTATTGGGAAACGTTCTAGAGGAAACGAAGGGAACTTCCTAGTGCAACTAACACCATCAAGTTTCCGCTATTAATTCAATATAAATATGTAATTAGGTTGGCTATAATGTTGCTACTTTGTGTTCTATGCTTTCATATATGTAATCTGGGTAAATATATTCTTGCCAATATTTGATTTCTTATATTTGGTATCAAAGCGACACAATTTGAGAACCTATATTGTTTTCATCATGGAATTTTTAATTGATTAGGTCATAATATTCTATTTGTTATTATTTTGTTGTTAATGTGCTGATTTGGTTGGGGGCTGATTTTTTGGTATTTTTTTGTTAGGCCCCTTAAAATTATAAAGCTTATGTCACAAGTAGTTATCATTAAAGAACAGTTAGCCCCTTGTCAAATGGTTTGATACATCATAAAGTTTTAGTTTATATTGAGGGTAATATGAAGTTTATCCTGTTGTAAAAAAACTTTATATATTTGGTTGTGTTGAGTTACTAAAGTACTCAATACATTGAATTTATAACATTTAGTTTTCACATGTTTTAAGGATGTTTTCAAATTTAATATGCACTTATTTTTTCCTAAAGGTTTTAGTTGCATATTAAGATTGAAAATGACATCAAAACATATCGTTGTAAATTTATGAATCCAAGTGGTATATTCATCCAAAGGTGGTAGATTGACAAATATGGGAATAAATTTAAGACTTCTTTTACATGAGTTCGTACCTTCATCATACATTTAGCTGAAAAGTGTTTGTATAATGATATGTTTGAGTATTTACATAAGGTACTTATTATTTGAGTAATTTGGTACCCTGGTATATACTAATTGAATTGCATTATTTTGTATATTGCAGCCACCTTTTCTGTCAATAATAACATGGTCACTATAAATGCTTTGTGTCACGTCCTGACCCGCAAGTCCAATGACACCGATATTATCTCCGCAACAACTAGAGGGTGAGTTAGAGTCCACCCTGACCTCAGAACGCGGTAGTAGCTAACCAGTGACTGATATGACCCTGATTGTAAAACTAATGCATAATAATAACACAAGCCAAAGTATAAACAAATACTTGGTAATTAACACAGATAGAAAATATGTAATCTAAACACAATTCAGAATACAAGAGAGTGCATCACAAGTTGATCCCACTATATGCACATATATGCAAGAGGTGTAATGCACACAAAAAAGATATGCAAACCTAGGACTGATATAATGTCTACCCCAACCAGGCTGTCCGCAATGCTAGTGAAACCTATCTCGAAAGGAAGGAAGATGGGTAAGCAATTATGTTACTCAGTGAGCAGTGGCAGAGCCAAAAATTTATGATGTGGGGTCAATAAGTACAATAATATCATCTGTACTACATACAAACATATTTATCTATATATAACAATCATAGTTAAACCATTATGAGAAGCACAAATAAACAAAAAAAAAAAGTTTTAATACAAACCACATATATCACCTGAAAATGCATAAAAGATATATCACTTTTTCATTTGCAGAGGCCCATAAGAAGATGTTGTTTCTGACTTCTTCCTTGAACATGTTAAATGCAACCTAACAAAATAAAAAATAAAGTTATGTAGAGATAGAAAACCAAAAAATTTATATACTCCTACAATAAGTATCTAAACATAATATTGTCATTTATAATACAAGCAAATCATGTATATTCCTATAAATATAGTTAAAGCATTATAAAAAAATACTAATGATAAAAATAAAATTGTTTATCAAATTTATACTTGTCATTCACAATTGTCCACGGTGAGATTTCATATTTTGAAACCATTGGATGATTGTTTCGTTATTAATGTTGTTGAAAATGTTCTTTAAATATATATAACCAAACAATCATTCATCATATTATCTCCCATAGGATTCCTTAGCCGATTTTTCACAATTTTCATTGCCGAAAATGTTTTTCTATACTTGCAGTTGCAACAGGTAATATTGAAGCCAATTTAACCAATAGAAACACAAGTGGATAAACAATATTCTTCTTTGTCTCCACCAATTTCTCAGCAAGTTGGCAATCTCTTTAATACTCAAAAATTCAGGATTAGAGCGCATATCAATAATATAAGTTTCAAGTTGATTGTCAAGCCCCATAATATCCACAGCTAAAAACTCAAGAGGATAAAAGCGAGCAAAGTGAATGAAATTTTCTTTATTAAAAGTAGAAAAAGAGTCACTTGGGCTGAGACATGCTGCACAAAGAAGTAACTCCGTGATAATATTGGTAAAGCGGTTGCTGAGCTCTTGAAGTTGTCTATCTATAACAACATTGAATAAGAACTCGATAATGATGCAAATTTGAGACATCTTACGTCGTGATCTTCAAGGAGGTGCATATTTGCTATCCATGCTAGGAACAAAAATGCTATATTTCCTATAGAAAGAAAGGATTTCTTGTAATAAAGGATCCCATCCATCATTTGTCATCATTTGTAGCCTTTGTTTATATACTTATAATGTTATTATATACATATATATGCTAATATCATATATGCCTTATGCTAGTCGCAACATTCTCTTTTCTCAAAAGTCAAGTTGACTCCAACTTTTTAATTTTGTGGGGTCAATTTAGCTTTTTTTTAACTAATATATAATTATATATCAAAGAACTTTTAAAACTTTTGTGGGGTCATCTGAGCCCATCAAAACATACATAGCTCCACCACTGTCAGTGAGGGAAACTGAATGGAATATATATTGCATAAACATACAAGATATACGGTGAAAATTTGTATCACAGTTTATGCAAAATACAAAATATAAAATGCAAGATTCTCATAAGCTCAATCGTGGGGACTGCTACTGTGTAGCAAGGCCTTAGCTCGTTGTTACCAACATTTCAAAATATAACACGTAATATACATGTGCCATACATGTATACATTGTTATCATAGTTTGATAACATCGTTTCAAAAGATATTTAATTAAGTTACATAATGCGTATAAATCAAGCATTCACCTTGTCAAATGTGAGATGAATATGGGAATATCAAATGTAAGATGAATATAGGAACCAATCCATTCAAACCAACAAAAGTAGGTGCTAAAGATGTGAGAACCCTGTTCAAATCAAGATATAACCACATGATGTCAAAGCTTTCTGAAATCCTTTCATCATGTTGTGTGTGTGTGTGTGAGTGTGTGTGTGTATATATATATATAAACATTTTCAAAAAACCATTTCTTTGGAGTAAACACTAATAGTGTCAAAAGTGATTTTTGAGTATACTTTCATAAATACATTGTGCATAGCTTCAAAAATGTAATAATAACTCATCAATAACAAATATGGCTTTTGGCTCAAATAAAATTCCTAACTCAGAATTACAAGAGATCTAACTTTAAACTTGACGAATAACCCAAACAACGAAATCATTCCCGTTTCCTTCAACCGTTCACCACAACTCAACTTATGGAGTTCATCCATCGATTATATTTCATTCGAAAAGATTCCATCATCAACTAAATACATTAATTTCTTTTCATCAATCATCAATAAGTATTAATTTATTTTAAAGGTGAAATACTCACCAGTTCAGTGAATATGACATCAAGAAAAAAATATGTTCTTTAACTTAACATAAAGAGTGAAAACATCTAGTATATGGACCAACTCTGTTTCGGTGTTATGGTACAATATTTTCTTATAGTAAAACATCTATTCAACATCACCCTTTCACCATTGAGGATATGTATAATTCTCTTGGTGCAACTCTGTTCCCATTTCTTCGGCATCATCTCAACATTATTTTGACACTCATAGTACTATTCCTTTTCTCACAGGATAAATGCATATCATTATCTTGAATTAATTCTATCTAACGTTCACCACATTAAACAATATTAACAAAATTTCCTCTACTAACATATATCATAATCAAACCCATGTACTTGTAATCAACACTGCTTATATTCACTAACATACACTCTTCAAATCAATTATAGTATCAAACTACATTTAAGCTCCATGAACCTTGCTCATAACATCTTGACTTAAAACATTAACAATCCCACAACACAAAAGTAATTAGATCTTCAATAAATCACACTTGGCACTAAATGCATTTCTGACATCAACCCCATTGAATATCCCTATGTCTACTCATTATTAACTCCAAAATTTATAACCTTACTTTGAATCAGTGACATAATAACTCAAAAAGTAAGATCAACCCCAATTATACGAAACAAGTTCATCCTAAATAGTATAATATTCCAACAACTTCTAACCATCAAAACATATGTACTCACATAGTTTCAATTCAACCATCTCGACGCGTCAAGGGTTACAAGATATTTAATAAAACATGTTTAAAACCACTGTCAACACAAACTATACAATCAAGAGTTTGGTCATGATATATATATTTACTTTTGCAAGTTTAAGACATTTAGAAAATGAATCCACCCTATTGTAAGCTATGCAAATGAAATAAAAGTCCCACACACAACAATAGCACCCCTATGGTTTGAGTGTTGAGGATCGGGCAAACTTGAGCAATGGTAAGAAGAGAAAAGCACACACACACAAGAAGACACAAGAATTTTACATGGTTTGGTTTTGAAAAACTTACGCCTACGGCCACACTAGTATGAATTTATTTCAATTACAGCACAGCACAGCATAACACAACACACCAGGGTTTACAATTACAGGGCTATTTATAGAGAGAACATAAGTAGGATATTCATGGGAAAAGATAAATCCTAATTCTAATAAAAACTCCCATATTAGAGATAAATCCTAGCCCTAATCAAAACTCTCATATTGGAGATAAATCCTACGCCTAATCAAAATACCCATATTGGAGATAAATCCGAGTCCGAATCAAGACTCCACATATCCAACAATCTTCCACTTTGAGGCTGATTACATCAACTACACTCCACAAGCCTGTAAACCCAAAATCTGTAATGATCAACTTCTACTAGTGTGGCGCTTTCTCATCAATCAATTCTAAAGGCCAGTTAAAGCTTTGCAAAGCTTCAACTTTTCAGTAGTAACTACCTTGGTCAACATATCTGCTGGTAACTCAATCAATGACCAAGTCTTGTTCTTTTCAAGAGAACTCATCTCCTCTTTCATAACCACCTCCCACTGAGCTGAATCATTCATCTGCATTGCTTCAGGATAACATTGAGGGTCACCATCCTAAGTCAAAAGCAAATAGTTTGCTTAAGGAGAATATTGTTTACATAAGAAAAATCTCGATATCCTAATTTTAATCAAAATAGGTTTATCTTAATTGCATGCATCCAAATTATAATGGCATTAAGATAATATTGGGTTAAGATAAATAACATAGATAAAATTTGGATATATTCAAAACTATTGGTAGATCTTAAGTGATCTAAACTATCCAAATGTCAAGATCAGCTAAGAGCATAGATCTCCACGCGATCAAAATATTCAAATACCCAAGATTAGTTGAGAGCACGGATCTCAAGGCGATATAAAAAATATCCAAATCTCAAGATCAGCCAAGAGCACAAATCTCGAGCCGATCTAAATATTCAAATCCCAACATCAGCTGAGAGCACGGATCTCGAGACGATCTAAAATATGCAATTCTCAAGATCAGCCAAGAGCACAGATCTCGAGGCAATCTAAATATTCAAATCCGAATATCAGCTGAGAGCACGGATCTTGAGGCGATCTAAAATATCCAAGTCTCAAGATCAGCCAAGAGCACAAATCATGAGGCGATCTAAATATACAAATCTCATGATCAAACGAGAGTACGGATCTTGAGACGATCTAAATATTCAAATCATAAGATCAGCCAAGAGCACAAATCTTGAGGCAATCTAAACTGTTCAAATTTCAAGATCAGCCAAGAGCACAGATCTCGAGGCAATCTAAACTATTCAAATCTCAAGATCAACCGAGAGAACAGATCTCGATGTGATCTAAACTATTCAAATCGTAAGATTTCCAAAGAGCACAGATCTTGACGCGATCTAAATATTTAAATCCCAAGATCAACTGAGAGCACGGATCTCGAGGTAATCTAAATATTCAAATCTCAAGATCAGCCGAGAGCACAGATATTGAGGCGATCTAAATATTTATATCTCAAGATCAGCTGAGGACATGGATCTCGAGGCGACCTAATTATTCATATTTTAAGATCTGCGAAGTGCACAAATCTCGAGCCAACTTAAAATTTTAAGATCAGCCGAGAGTATAGATCTCGAGACAATCTAAAATATTCAAATGACAAGATCATCCAAGAGCGCAAATCTCGAGACGATCTAAATATTTAAATTTAAGGTTAGTTAAGAGCACAGATCTCATGGTGATCTAAGATATTCAAATTCTATGATCAGCCTTAAATATAAATCACGAAGCAAAATAAAAAAAATAAAAAAAATAAAAAAATAAAAATAAATAAAAAAAATAAAAAATCAAATTAGATAAACATAATATAACAAATAATAATAATAATAATAATAATAATAATTATTATTATTATTATTATTATTATTATTATAAAAAAATAAAAGAATTTGAAAAAAAAAAGGAGGGACGTGTGACCTGCATGGAGACATGGGGGACATGCATGGCTCCACCACCACGATATGGGTAGCTATTTGAAAGCTTTTAAAAAGAAAGAAGAAGGGGAGATCAACTAAAAAAAAGGGAGAAAAGAAAGAGGGATCAGAAAATAGAGATGAAAGAAAACAAGAGAAAGAAGAATAAGAAGAAGAAAAAGAAGAAGGTAAAGGTCGCCATATTTTTTTCTTTCCTTTCTTTCTTCTGCTATATATATATAAAGGGCCGCCTGTGGCCACTCATTGCCGTCGCTGTCACTGCTCATTGCCGTTGCTGTCACCACCGATACGAAGGCTAGCGAGGGTGGAATATCCCTTGCTTGCCTCTGTTGTCGTCCACCGCCGATGCTGACGGCAATGAGGGTGGAATATCCCCCTCGTTCGCCTCTGATGCCATCTCCCGCCTCCACCATATGAGCATTTAGAAAGAGGGGGAAAGTCCGCAGAAATAAAAAAAAAGGAAAAAAAAACAACAACGTTGTTTTTCTTCTCCCTCTCATATATATATATATATATATAGCCGCTGTTGTCGATGCGCATCACCGCTGCTACCGAGGCTAGCGAGGGTGGATCCCTCGCGCGTCTCTAGTATACGTATATAAAAAAATTGACATAGCTATTGCCGTCGTCGTCATCGCATGTTGCCGTCGCCGCTCGTCCACCGTTGATGCTGACGACAGCGAGGGTGGAATATCCCTCGCTCATCTCCACCACTTCTTCAACGCCCATCTTGGCCTCCATCCAATCTAAGTGATTGTCAAAAAATTAACTAGCAAAGAAGAATATTTTGAATGGAAATGTCAAGGAGTTGTCTGCCTATTTTGTATTCACCTGAGATTATTAATGGAGAGCCCACTTCGCTGTGATTTCTCCATTGAATTCCATTGTCATGGACCTCCCGAGAGCAATTTTGAGCACCTGATGTTCTTCGAGCTCTCCCGCAAGAACGCTGAGGCCACCTACGCCAGTAATCCTCTCGATGTCGATAAGCTTACGAGATTGGGTGGGGCTTTGCTCGAACTCTCCCGGTTTCAAGGAGGCACTGAGGGTACCAAGATGGTAGAAGAAGTTATTTCAAAATTTGAAGAAGCTATGCAAGTAAATCCAAGAAAGCATGGTACATTTTGGTGTATGGGATATTAAAACTACCCAGTGCTATGAATTTTATACTCCAATTTCTGAAGCAACAAAGGTATAGTTTGGAAAAACTACCCAGTGCTTTCAACAAGCCTTGGAGGAGGATCCTGGAAATGACGTGTACTTGAAATTATTGGATATGTCATTGAAGGCACCTGAAATCCACTCGGAGTTGCAAAGGCAGTTGGCCAATCAACAAGTTTCAGTGGGAAGACCATCATCAAATGTGAAGGCACCAAAGAAAAAGAAAGACAGTGATATTAAGTATGACATACTTGGGTGGGTGATTCTCGGTATTGTTGTTTTTGCGTGGATGGGAGTGGCCAAGTCTCATGTTTCCCCACCACCACGAAGCTGAAAACCGCCAGCTTCCTAAGATAAGGACGTGTTTGGTTCGCCGAAGTAGTGACCAAAGTAACTGAAGTGGGAGCTGATGTGACACTTCCACTTGTTTGGTTCAATGAAGTAAAAACCCAAGTGGGGAAGTTGCCACTTCTAAAACCACTGTCAACACAAACTATACAATCAAGAGTTTGGTCATGATATATATATTTACTTTTGCAAGTTTAAGACATTTAGAAAATGAATCCACCCTATTATAAGCTATGCAAATGAAATAAAAGTCCCACACACAACAATAGCACCCCTAAGGTTTGAGTGTTGAGGATCGGGCAATCTTGAGCAATGGTAAGAAGAGAAAGCACACACACAAGAAGACATAAGAATTTTACGTGGTTCGGTTTTGAAAAACTTACGTCCATGGCCACACTAATATCAATTTATTTCAATTACAGCACAACACAACATAGCACACCAGGGTTTACAATTACAGGGCTATTTATAGAGAGAACATAACTAGGATATTCATAGAAAAAGATAAATCCTACTTTTAATCAAAACTCCCATATTAGAGATAAATCCTAACCCTAATCAAAACTCTCATATTAGAGATAAATCCTACTCCTAATCAAAATACCCATATTGGAAATAAATCCGAGTCTGAATCAAGACTCTGCATACCCAACATTGAGTTCCCGCTAGTTTTCCCCCAAAGCTTTGCCTTTGATCAAGGTTTCCATGCCTAATAACATCAAAACCAACTAAAAAAAGTTAAGGAACCCAACTTCAAATAAGCCATATCTAACTCCTACA
The DNA here is from genome assembly GCA_902712375.1 of Dioscorea dumetorum. NCBI lineage: Eukaryota > Viridiplantae > Streptophyta > Magnoliopsida > Dioscoreales > Dioscoreaceae > Dioscorea > Dioscorea dumetorum. Next base: position 7,321,433 of record CACTHL010000494.1, read on the forward strand.
TTCAAGGTCTAAAAACCATGCAGGCTAGCTCCAAACCTCATCACCAAATAGAACCTAATCCTCAATGATGATGCAAGAAATACTAGAACACTCCAATAAAGGAAAAAGATTAGCCATAGCATGAAAACTTACACCCATTTCTCTACAAATTCAAAGAGCAAAACAACAACCACATATGTGTAAACTCATTTGGGCAATTGAAAACACCCAAATCACCAAACCTAGAAAAGAGGATGCAAGCATGAAGTTATATAACCAAATTTCATTTTGAAACAAGTGATACACATCAAAGGAGAGAAAGACATCATCAAACTCATTCAAAGGAGACAAAAAACTAAAAGAACTGCATGCAAGCCAAAGAGCTTCAAAGAACTAGAAGAGGAAGAGTATTTCTTCATACCTAACGGATTTGCCAAAGAAAATGGAAAACACTCCAAGCTTAGCCTTGATTTGGAGAGGAAAATGAAGGAGAAAGATAGATGAAAAGATGAAGAAAGGCTTTGAAAAAAAGAATGGATGAGAATTTTGGACAATGGATAAGGCTTTTAAAGAAGATAAAACTTAAGGGTTAAGAAAAATGGCAAATAAGCAGTTTTCCTTTCTTTAAGAAAATTCAAAATAAAAGGTTTTTGATGAAATGGTGTATTTCCATGCTCCTAAAACCTCAAATAAAATCACAATAAATGCCACTCCACCAAGGTTACTCAAAATCGGTCTCAAAATGGCCCCGAAGAGTTAGGATAGAAAAAAAAAACCAATAACTCTCAACTCGAGATTGGGGACTGGAGATCACACTTATAATCCCCACTCTAGTGAAGCATTACCCTCAGGTAAATATAGGTTCATTTTGGCTGCACCACTTAAATTTGATGTCTTCTTTACTTTCGTGTTTGTGCTTCTATTTCTCTTTATTACATTGCAACTTTTGAGCCATTGATTGTGTATTTGTGATAGTGTACATCAAATGTACAATGAAATCTGAGGTTCTCCCTTACAATTGTTAAATGACATCAAGAGAAGAGAAGATTGTTTTTTTTTTCTTCCAACGCCTCCACTTTGATGCAAGTAACAAGTAAAACCTGATTGGAGATGGCACACGCTTCCCCACTACCCTTATTGTGGACTTGTCATCAGCATATTGGGCTATCCTTAGTGTTGTGCATATTCAAAACAGTTATTCATTATTTTTTTTTTTAGTCTTCTTGTATATGTTCTTGTAGTATTTTTGTGTTAGATTAAGCATATCACAACCACTACTAAAAATATCCTGATTCTCTGCTACCGAGGGCCCGGGACCAAGTCTTATTTGTCTCTATTGTATTATATCCCTATTTTTTTTCAGCTCTATACTGGTCTGATCCTGTAGTATTTCAGGTCTACTTTGTTATTATATCTTTTATTTTTTTATATAAACATGATTTAACTATTTTTCAAAAAAGGGAATATTTTAATCATGTCTTTTGCATTAATGTTGCTTTGGGTGTATTTTTCGTTTCCCCTTTGTTGTGTGGTTTCTATAGTATATTGCTTAATATCATATTATATTCTTCTTCCCCTTAGTTTAATTTAGAGAAATCGTATTTTATTGATTTTAATAAAAATATTTAACAAAAAAATTAATAAAAAAAACTTTTTAGGTGATTTATATTATATTTGTTTAACGAGTGCCACCCGGTTCAAGTGGTTAGAAACATTAATCCCAGTCCTTTTGAGGGAGGGGAAAGCAACACTAGTTTAAAACATATGTTGAGATATTAACTCTGCAAGAGTTTGAACTTCCCATGTAGACCCAATAACTCAAAATGGGGGAGTGTGAGCCATTAACTCCAGTAGATACCTTGACTAATCAAAGGTTTAACCCTTTTGTCAAAAAAATACTTGCTTATATATATAAACTCAACTGATGACACCCTCTTATATAAATACCCACATAACCATTCAATTCCTAATAAAGACCTAGGGGAAACTATGCAAGCCAAAGTTCAGCGTGCATGATAAATATATTAGTAAATAATAACAAACACAATTTAAAGTTTAACACGATAATCGTTCACTAACTCTCCAAATAAAGTTCCCTCAATTTTCATTAGCTTCATTGGTTCATCATACTCCACCAATTTCCCTGGATTTAAGAAGCAAAAGAGAGCTTTTCACATGGATCAATCACAGTTAAAAAAGAAAATCAACTAAAATGTATACTTACCATCACTTATGGCAACCACCATTGTGCAGTCCATCACAGTAGGCACTCTATGAGCAACTGTAACGACTGTCGAGTGCTCAAACTCTGTTCTAATTGTCTTTTGGAGGATTGCATCAGTGGCATTGTCGATTGATGCAGTGGCTTCATCGAGCACAAGAATTCGGCTTCGCCTCAATAGTGCTCGTCCTAAACAGAACAACTGGCGTTGTCCCATGCTCCAATTTGATCCATCCTCAACAACTGCAAAGCAATGTCAAGAACAATAAAACACATTGAAAAACCATTTACCATGGGGATTAAGCTTAGCTTTAACTAAAACCTAGTGAATCCAAGCCATGCTCTTTCTCTTGAACAGCTTCCCGGAGTTGGCATTTATCAATAACCTTCAGAAACATGCATATGAACAAGCACACAAAGTAAGCACCATTGTCTTTGAGATCTAGAGAGAAAGCAAGCAAAGTACCTCCCATATCTCTGTATCTGTGTGTTGTCCTAAAGGATCCAAGTTGTATCTCACTGAGCCATTGAAGATAGTTGGATCTTGAGGAATGATACCATAACGAGATCGCAAGTCATGGAGTCCGATGCTTGAGATATCTATCCCGTCTATTAGTATCCTCCCACCTGCTGGCTCTACAACCCTGAACAATGCTGCTATGAGAGTTGTCTTGCCACATCCAGTCCTACCAACAATTCCAATCTTGTGACCGCCTTCAAATGTGCAACTGATCCCTTGTAGCACAAGTGGGGTATCTGGCCTATACCTTATCTGAATCAGTGAAGGCATTGCCAACAGAATCAAAAACCGCAGAAAAACAAAATGGAAAAAAATATCAGAGTAGAATTCAATCTAACATAGGTACCTTGAGATCATGAAGCTCTACTCTACCAGCAGAAGGCCAATTAGCTGCAGGCCGCTTTTGATTGATGACCTCTGGAGCCTCACTCGATATATGCATGTATTGATTCAATCGTTCAACAGATATGATGTTGTTCGCAACTGTGCATTGATTTTGAATAGTGGACAAGAGGGACCTGTTTAATGTGAGACCATAAGACAACGCCATTCCAACAAAGCCTGAAGTGAAGGTCCCCGGTGGAAGTAAAGCCATGAAAAGAGCAGATGAGCAAAGAACAACTGCACTCATCATTTCTAAATGCAAATTTAGCCATTCAGTTGATGCAAAATTATGGAAGAATGGACTTGCATTCTTGTCAATGAGTTCCAAACATTTAGCAAAGAATCTATCCTCTTCTTTGAAAGCTCTTATTGTCATGGTTCCTGATAGAGATTCAGCAAGATGATTGGCTACGAGGGACTTTGTTGTGCCATTGAGTCTCATCAACTCTTTCGCGGAAGCGAAGTAGTACCTCTGAACATAAAAGTAAGGGCTCATATAATGATGAAATTTAATGAAAATGAATGAATTAGAGATCGGTTTTACTTTACCTGTAATTTAATGGCCACACAGATCACTGGAATGGCAACAAACAAGATTTGTGGAGTAATTACAGCTAATACACCAAGGTTGCAGTATAGATTCAAGGTGGCGCTGATGCTCAAGATGAGAGTGAAAGGCACATCAAGATCAACAATGCTCAAATCTGAAGAGACCTGTTTCAGATGAAACAAAATCAAGATGATCAGTATTAAGTTTACATGCAGATTTGTTTCGATGGATTGAAGTTTCGTACCCGACTAATTATCCTTCCCATAGGAGTTGAGTCAAAGAATGACACAGGCGCTCGGAAGAGAGAACTTAATAGTTGAGAAAACAGAGATTTCGATGACTGGACGCTAAGAACTACCATGAAAATTGATCTGGTGAACAAAAAGATCGAAATACTGAGCCCAATTGCCAAGTAGACCAAGATCAGCCTCAATGTGCTAACTTGAGATTTCTGAACATTGGCAGCCATCCATGAATTCTGTGAGATTTGTCCAGCTATGTACATTATCTGAGAAAGAACTGAGAGTGAAGCATAAAAGAATCCTTTGCTCTGATTCAGGTACAAGATATAAGGCTTCCATCCTGTATCTCCAGTTTCTCTCTCCTCCTCCTTAATCAACTGATCAACTCTTGATACATTTGCCTTATTTTGCTGGTCACCTTGGAAACTATAATTGACTTCTCTACGCGAACTTCTAATTCTTTCCCGATAAGCAATTTTTTTAAGCCTATCAGTACCAACCGTTTCATTGCGTGCATTAACCAGGTCTTGAAACTTCTTGCTAGAAGCCAATATTTCATTGTAAGGAGCAGCATCAAGAATTTGTCCGTCAGATAGCAACTGTTGAAAGCATACATAAACCAAAAAAAAAATAAAGAAAGAAAGAAAAGGTCACATATTAATAATCTAGGATAGAAAGAGCAAAACTTCATCTTTTTACAGAATTGGAAGAGAATGAGCACTGACTAAGATACAGTTAAATGCAGGAAGGAAATCAACTTGGTGAGTAACAAGTAGAACCGTCTTCATTGACAAAGCACCCATGACATAATCCTGCAACAAACGATTAGTCTCAGAACTATTCAGAAGATAAGTTAAAAAAGTTATTGAAGTAATTGAATTTATCATTATACATTGAATAAGCTGGTGGCAGTATGAGCATCAACTGCGCTGAATGGATCATCCAAGAGATATATATCTGCGTCTTGGTATAATGCTCGGGCAAGCTGAATCCTCTGTTTTTGGCCACCACTTAAATTCACTCCTCTTTCTCCAATCTCAGTAAGATCACTAAATGGTAGCGCTTCAATGTCCTTGACTAAAGAACACTTCTCAAGTGTCTCTTTATATCTTTGAGTGTCCATTGGCGGCCCAAACAAGATATTATCTTGGACAGTACCTGATTGGATCCATGCGCTCTGAGAAACATAAGCTACTTTTCCACAAATCTTAATCTGTATTTCAAGTAAAAATTAAATTTCAGTAAACGCAAGAAGAATTGACAAAAATAGGCAAGAATTTAATGAAAAATTGAAACAGCAACTTACAGTGCCTTTGACGTTTGGAATCTCACCAAGAATTGCCTCTAATAAAGTGGATTTCCCCGCACCGACCTCACCGCAGATTGCAACCTTCTCTCCCGGATGAACTTCTAAGCATATATTTTTAAGTGTTTGTTTTGCCACATTGCCATCCCAAGAAAACCCACACGAATTGATGATTATTGGTTGCTGGATTTCTGAGCCACATGTCCTCTTAGCATGTCCATCCTGCAGTTCAGAAGCATCAAGAAACATGACAATTCTGGAAAATGCAACCTTTGCCTGAATCGCAGCTCTGATAACATCGGGAATTGATTTCACTGGATTTTGAACAAGACGTAATGTCGCGACAAAAGTGAATACATTCTTAGCATTGAGAGGAACATGGATAAGATAACAACTGAGAAAAGTTGCACCCGATACCCATATTGGAGACGACCAAAATAGAAAAGTAGTATATGCTCTTCTGAGCTGAAATGCAGAAAGCCACTTGCATTCCACTGATCTCAAACCTTCAATAACTTTCTTGAAATGAGTATCCCATGCATAAAGCTTCAGAACTTTCATATTCACCAAGGCCTCTGTCATGGCCTTCAACCTCTCATCCTCAGCTTCCATCAGTTTTGTCTGAAACTTGTGTTGCAGCTTGGCAAGAGGAGCGCTGCAAATCACGGTGAGTACAATGACAGAAAAAGCCACAAGCATTGCAAGACCCACGGCATTATAGAGAATTATCAAAGCAATACAGAGTTGGAGGCCTGTTGTCCATGTCTGATGAAACCAGGCCGGGAATTCTCCAATCCTATAAGCATCAATAGTTATATAATTCATGATCTTCCCCGACGAATGGATCAATTTCGCAGAATTAGACAGTCTGAATTGTTTGTGATATATAGCAGCAGTTAGTAATGATCTAACCTTTAATCCTAACAATCTTGTTCTGAAATACCATTGTCTCTGAGATAGACATTCCAAACACTTCGCAATGAACAATACCAAGGCCAACAGATAACCTTCATACTTGAAAGATCGATTCCCTGATGCCACATTGATGAAGGCTTTAAGCAACACAGGGCCTGAAAAACTACTGAGTACCTTCAGTAAAGCAAAGAAAGCAGAGATTAAAATATCCTGTTTGTGGCAAGAGATTATAGTCCATAAAAAACTCGGTGAAGCAGACGGTTTAGTTTGTTTCTGCTTATTCCATTGCTCCATGAATACATTGTAGCAATTCTCTGCTCTGTCAGGCTCATGCAACAGTGGCATGTCTTTCTCTTCTAGAGGTCTCTCACAGCCCTTTCTCATCAGAGAATTCAACCACCAGAATGACATTTTACTCATGAATCCTGCATTGGCGAAATGAGTAACAGTAACATCCCCATCGGATGCAGGCTGATGAAGACCATCGTCGATGTTTTTGCGGTCATCTTCTGCAGTCTTTGGGCTTATAAAGGTGCAAGCCAGCAATAATATCACTCCGGGCAAGGATAATAGATCCATGAAGAATTCAATCCATTTTTCCTTCTCTGCAATTGTGTTCAGAGTGGAATAAATGCAAAGGATGGCAGTAGATATCGCCGCAATCGCTGACCAAATCCTAGCAAAGCCACAACCAAGAACACTAGTTCTAATGCTCACAACGACTACAACGAGCACCAATATAATGCCTTGGGAGAAAACAACTAACCACCAGAGCCTGGGATGGTTTTCCGGTCTCTCGACAAACATCCAAAACCCACTGACGAGATAAATTAATCCAGAGAACCCATTATATACAGCAGAAGATACTCTCAACCATGAATTTAAGTAGAAAAGAGACTGCCTCTGGTTCTTTCTTGATAAAACTTCATAAGTAAATTCTGTAAAGAGTACAACAAAGAGGATTGCATTGATGGAGACAAAGAAATTGTTCATGAAACTGGATGAGTCTAAGAGGCTTCTTAGACCATGAATTGTTTTGCCAACACCTAATAACAAATCAAGAATTTAATAAGATTGATAGAAACTTAAAAAGGCAAGGACATTGTTTATGTGCTAGATTTATCCTTACTTGCACCAACATCCATAGTTCTCCAATCAACTCCTTGTTTTTACCGATTTCCTGTCACTGCATCCAGAGCATATTTGTTAACTTGACTAGTGAAAGCTCCGATGCTTTTGAACTTATTCGTTGTTCTTTTTCAATATATATATATATATATATATATATATTTGTTTTTGAACGAAATGGCATAAGTACATGTTAGGAATAAATACAACGGGAAGCAAACTCCACGAGCAACTAAATTCTCAAATTGTGTTAGCTTAGAATCCAATTTTAGATTTTCCATGAAAAAATACTCTATATAAAAAACTCAATACTAATAAACTAAAAAATATGAAATTTTAAAATAAAGATAAAAAAAAGCTCCGTAATTACTTGCTACATTTATAACAGGAGAGTTCATATTTCACTCCTCTGTCAAATCAAAAGTCAGAGGCTCAAATCGATAACTTGTCCATTTTTTAAAAAAATAGTAAGAGACTCAAATATGTGGCTTGCCCACATTTCTAAAAAAGTTTATAAAAATTGTTGTTAGTTGTTACAAAGCTAGAGATTTGAGTTAAAATTTTAAAAATATAAATAATTATTTTTTCTTACTATTTAAAAATTTGATGAATTTTTTATTCAGAGAAAAAATAAATTATCAACTCTACTGTAACAGGGATGGTAATTTAAAAATTATCATATGTAATATCATATGTGTTTATTATCACTCCATCACCTTAGAAGTCTAATATGATATTCGTTCATGACTAACAAGCTATCATTAAATACATGATTGTCTATTGGCACAAAGTATATTTATGTGAATGTGTGTGTGTGTGTTTTTTTATTAACAAAGGCAACAAGCGATGCTTTGGAAGAGAGTTATCAAAATAACAAATAGGTATGATGATGCACAGGTTATGTTAACTTAATGATTACTTAGAAATTTATTATGAGAGGTAAGGTAACACACAAGGGGATAATGGTTCGTCATGTGTACATAAAAGGATATATCATAAATCATAACCTCATAATGAGAAATTTTTATTGTCTATAATTTTGAAGAGATGGAAAATATGACTCATTCCACATAGAATCTAGTGAACAATGAATAAACAATAATGTATTAATGGTTGAATGTTGATAAAAAAAAACCCTACAAATAAATTAAAGACTAATAATGTTTTCATAATATAATTTAACGTATTGTTACAAAAAACTTGATTAACCATATTAATAAATAAAACTTTTCTAAAAAAAACAATGCATTAGGGAATTAAAAAAAAGATCTCATCTATACCCTTAAAAGCATCATTAATTAAACAAAAAAGATGTAATTTCTTGAACAATCTCTCTATTATTTTCAACTTATCTTTTTATTATTTTATTTTAAATTCTAACTTTTTGCTCTTTTTATTGTTTTTATTGAGTTATGTCAGTCCCTGAAAACTCTAAAGCTAAACTTTAAACTTTAATTAGTCAAGAAAAAGATTAATATGGTTCAGTTAAAAAAGTAAAATGATTAAAAAATTAACATTTACGATGGGAGATTTTAAAGATAAATTTAGAGAAAAAAAGACTATTTATGAAAATATATCTAAAAAAATAACAATCAAGTTATCATCGTCACTATAGAGGATTTGGTGACAGAGGGGCTAGTTGAGTGCATTATCATGCATTTTAACGTGTACAATTAAGATACAAGCATATGTGAAACACCTTACTACTCTTACAACAGAAAATAAAAAAAATGGGTGTTTAGTTCTCTTGGTACAAAGCTAGTGAAAAGTGAGATACCTTTGTTATTTGATGGAATGTCTTTGTTAATGTTAAGTTTAGTATAGGGATGCCCCCCAATTACGGAGAATGCATGGCCTCAGTCAAGCTTTTGGACTAAGGGACCGTTTGGTTGACAGTAATGATATATTACCATAGTAATGAGATTATCATGGTAATGAGATTACTGTGGTAATGAGGTCGGGAATGTTATATGACCAGGAATGTTTTAGTAATATGGAACTAGTATGTTTGGTTGAGATCTTATATTACTAGTAATCTTTCATTACCATATTTGGTTAATAATGGTAATCATCTCAGTAATATATCAAATTTACCCAAATACCTCCAAATATAAAATTTTAAAAATTTTAATTTATAGTATTTAGATAAATAAATAATTAAATTATAATATATATATATATATATTATATTTTTATATTTTATGTTATAAATATCTAAATAAAAATGAAATAAAACTAGGATTTTGATAATGAGCATAATATAAAATTAAATTAAATGAGTGGGGGTATAATTGGAAAAAAATATTTCAGATTACCACCAACCTGGTAATCCAGATGGACATCTGTTTTGGTGGTAATCAGATTATCACCTTATCTAATAATATTTCACTATTGGTAATCTCACATTACAATTAATATTATCATTATTACACTAACCAAATATGTTAATCTAACCATAGTACCGCCAGATTCCTGGTAATGTTTTCACATTACCATGAATTAAATGGCCCCTGAAAGTTATCTCCAATTATGAGTTGCCAAATAGCTGGTATACACGTTATCTACGAGCTTAATAGTGTTATTATATATTCTCGATAGGCCACCCTACACACAAATTATTTAGGGATGTGAACGGTGATGGTGGGTGGTGGTTGAACCTGCTTCTCATTAGTAGAGCCAAGCTCCCTGTGAGGGTTCGTCCGCATACGCATACTCCTAAGTACAGGGTTTGGTCAAACCCAGTGTCATTAGTAAATAAACAAAAAAAAACCCTATTCAGGCCTCAACCATGCTTTTAATGGTTTAGTAATTTAAAAAATTTACACAACAGTACCGCTATAAAACTTCTTAAACTAATAAGCATGTTAAATGGAAATCTTTATTAAAAAAAAAAAGGAGAAGAAAACATAAGAAGTGATACCTTAGAGATTAAAGTCACATCAATTCCTATTTTTTTCCTGCAGCAAAATTTTCAATTCATGAACAAAATTATTTAATTAACCCGGTGCTCAAGAAGCAACAAATCTTTCGTGACTACCACAAACCAAGCATGAAACAGGAAAAAGATTAAAAGACAAAACATCACTATTAGAGACTCACTACTATGTTGTTATAAATGCATTGGGTAGGGGGCGGGGGGCGGCGGCGGCGGCGGCGGCGGCGGAGGTAAAACAAATCACTTCACTCATATGCTGACATTAAGAATAAAAGGACAGTACAAAGGATTCAGATGTGAAGCACTATATATATATATTAAATGGACATTAGACGCGTCCACGTGTTGTTTGTCGTGTTTTTAGTAGCGGAATCATGTTTTATTATTGTGGTGATGATGTGGGATTGATGTTGTTCTTGGTTGTGGTTTGAATGCTTTGTGACTGCGATTTAGTATTTTGTTTTGTCATTTGCTTCTCCATCTTGAAACACATGCAATTAACCTGCATTGGTGTTGATGCGGAAAAGATGGTAATTGACGTTTCCATGCTTTGTTACTGGGATTTATTATTTCGTAGCATGATTTGCTTCTGCAGCTTGAAACACATGTCACCTGCATTGGTGTCGGTGCTGTAAAGATAGTAATTGATGCTGATGCGATTGAAGTGACGGCCATTATATAATAAAATAAAATAAAAAAGTATGGGTTTAAACAGCCATTTGTACCCTCTCAATACGTCGGCGTCCCTTTAAGTTTTTATTCCAATTTTATAGTGGAGAATACTTTTATTTTTTAAATTAAAAAATTTTGATCCAAATCCTTAAACGTTTTGTTTTTCCGTCCACCAAATTGACATGACTTTTTTTATTAATTAAATATAATAAAAAATTTTAAAAATTAACAAGGAAAACAAGGAAGAGATTTCTCTCTAATTATCTAGCTTTATGTTTTCCTTCTTTTGTTTTTAGATTTTTATTTATTCTTCTTGGTTTTTTTTGAGAGTCTTTAATATTTTTTTAATTCAGGTTTAATAAGGGAGACTCATGATATCTGAAGGAGTTTTGATGCGTCTCTCCTGTCTCGAGCTCTGTCAATGGCGTCTTCAAGCACTGCGAGGATGAGCGAAGAGAGGTCTATACGTTTCTATATTTCTGGTTGCCCTTTCATATTTTTTAGCTGTTCTTCTAAATATTTGGTGTACTTTGTGATCTAGTTCGTAGCTAGAGATGTCGGCCATGCCAACCAGCCAAAGTGATGAAAATGGCAGCAAGTATTATTGCTGTGAAACAGTTAGCAATTGTTGATCAACGTGTGGCAGAGCTCACCCTCATTTAAAAAGTAGGCCTTGCCTACTCAGTGCATGAACATTTTGGGTTGGAAAATAAGCTTAATATTCTTTCATGCAATCAAACATTTAATAAGTCACATTTTAACCATTCTAAATAACTCTTTAATAATTAATTTTAAAAGAAAAGTTTTCAATATTCAAATATTTTATTTTGATTTACATTAATCTAATAAAATAAATAAATTTCTCTGATCTAGTATTTGTTTTTTTTTTTTTTTAAAAAAAAAATCTCAAACATCTTACAGAATAATAGTATTTTGACTCTTTCTCAAGACTTCTATTAATGTCTAGTATCCCCTATATTTCCAACGAACCCATAAGGAGCTACTAACTTAATCTTAGGGGCCCAATTTATAAATCATGGGACTAGATTGTTAAAAGCATAATCTGGTTCATCTAGTTGAAGTCAAATAAACTCATTTTTAAATCCATGGCATTACCAGTTTAGCACAAATCATTTATTCATTTCTCTCTTGAGTATCTACCATTTCAAAGACCAAAAGGCCCAAATTGGAGGACACAGCCATCAAAGTGAAAGAGAAGCCTGGAATTTCTAAGGGTTCGACTCACGCAATCCAAGTGAGATACACATGTTGTATTATTTAACAATAATATGTAATGGCTCATGTGACTTTTGGTTGGCACAACACACACTGGTTTGATCTTATAGCTATATGTTCTCAACCCCCAAAGATGTCACTAGCTATTCTATGTCTCTAGGCGTTGTTATCCTTTTTGTAATAGTGTTCAACTTTGTATTTTTCCTATATCTAGTGGGCACTATATTTGTACAGATGTATCTGTTTTTTCATTTAATTAGTTTAATTTTTTTGAAAAAAAATACATAATCACAATATGATACATTGATAGGTACACCCAAAAAAAAAAAAAAAAAAAAAAAGCCAAATAAGTTAAATTATTGGCCAACTATAAACAATTGGACCCTAAGCACATATTGGTCACAGATGCACATAACGTTTTAGTTAGAATTTGATGGCAATTTGTGAACGAAGATGAAGACACATATTAGATTCAACGCCGTTCATGAAGTCATTCCCAATCTTCTCCTTCACCATTTTTGTCAAACAAACCACAATTAAGAATTAATGGTGAGGTTATACTCCTTGAGCTTGATTTTTCCTTTAAGTTTTACCATGTGTTATTAGCTTTAAGGATCTGTTTGATTTGAGGGAATGTGAATATGGGGAGGGGGAAGGGGATGGGGATAGGAATAGGGAAATAGGATTGGGCATGGGAATATAAAAAGATGTAAGGAAATATTTTGGTAAAATTATTTTTATACCCTTGATTATTTTAATTAAATAATGTATCTTATTTGTAAAAGAAATAATTATTAAATGACTCTAATTTTTATAAATAATATTTAAAGGAGTTACTTATGTATTTATTTTTTAAATAATATTTTAAATTTATACATATTAATTGTCAAATACAATTTAATTATGTTTAATTAAAGTAAACAAATGTCCAAATTTAATTATTTTAAATCACCAAAATTTTAATAAATGTAATGTTTCAAAAATAAATACAAACCATAATAATATTTTTAATTTCCATTCAAAATATTATTTAAAAAATAAAAAAAATCAACATGGCTTCTGCTCATTTTAAAAATCACAGCGACATTCCTAACAAATTTTGAGATATTACGCACCAATAAAAAAAACACATTTATATGTTAGCTCCCAATTAAAAAAAAACATAAAATCCACATGAAAGTTCAAAGTTTGAGTTTGACATAATATGATGGATCCATTACATAGCCAAGCATTAAAACAAGAAACATAACACTATTACATATAATTTATAAAGCATTAAAACAAGGAACATAACACCATTAATATGCATAGTTCACACACTAGGCGGTATATATCCCAATCTTGCTAGAAGTACATGACAAAACCGTAGTTTCATGTTGCCTGGTAACTCAATAAAAGTTTTGAGTTCATCTTCATGTTTTGGCAAAACCTGTAAAATAAACATCACTTCATGAATAGAGAGACCGCCAACCAATGGAAGTATTTGAGTTAGCAATTTCCTCCTTTCTTCATGCTCTTCACGATTAGCATCCTTTTTAGCAGCTGCTTCGACCATTGACCTAAATCCCAGTCCAACTGTTTTCAAAACGTTGCGGAAATTTTCATTCAGTGTGTCCATGGAAGGGTTCCGACCAATACTTTTTCGTTTTCGGCGGGATTTGGCGGTAGTAGTACCTTCTGAAGCCGCAGGTGATTGATGTGATGCAGGTTCTTGCATAGGCATGGAAAATTCATCAGTTGGTAACTGAGAGAAAACTATATCCTCATCCAAACTAATGTTTCCCTACGCATATTATTCTGCATCATCTCCAATATCACCCCGTGCAATTCCCTGTGCTCTATCTTTTGTGAACATTGAAGCAAGATCATTGAAAAATGGAAAGCACTTCCTGTAAAGACCAGCTGTTTCTTTATGGTTCTACATTGCATCATATAAGAAAATGAGTGATATAAGTAAAATATATCCATTAAATTATCAATTAACCACGAAATGTAGTGATACATACCTTAACATATTCATCATATGCACTTTTCTCACACTCAATAGTGCACCTTTCATAGTTCCAAACGAACCCACTAATTTGTAAGATATCACTTATTGCAGTAGTCTGTTTCCTTAATGACTTCACCCTCGACTCGATATTAGGTGAAGCTTTTATCATGTTTTGTGGAATTTTTCCTTTTATCATTCTTTCTAATTGAACGAGGTAGCCATTGCGAAATCCATTCTCCCCCGCCACATTGGATTTGTTGATAGCTCCACTAAGGCATCAATAAGTGCCTTATCTTCATTTGTTGTCCAATAGTGTCTGCTTTGCACTCTACGTCCTACTTGTGAATCTGAATCCATACTAAATAAATAAATAAATAAATAACCATCAGATAACTAGTATTTAGACATGAATAAAAACATTTTTTCCTTTCAAAAGATGAGCCAAATATATTATCATAATCATAGACCACTCTACTTCATCAATAACACCAAGAAATTTAAATAACATAGATATACATAAAATACAATCAAATAACACGTCACACATCATAGTATGATGGTAAACTACATATGAGAAAGTAGTAAGAAAATGAAAAAAAAATTTCTACATTTAAAACATTTCACTGGCAGACATAAATATTAAAAGACTAGTAATAAATTTTGATAGGATTACGTCAGATTAGCATTGATTGGATGGATGCATTAAACAAATAACCCAGTCCAGGTTCATTTGATCCTTCAAATATGACCACAAAAAACAACCAGAGATAAACACATGTTCTCAACACCAACATTACAATGCTTGGTTATAGAAACACACACATGTATAGCAAACTATCAATTAATTAGTTTGATCTCCAACTATTAAACATATTTGTCACCATGTCAACTCTAAATTGGGTCCATTCATCTGTTGGATCAACAACTGTAATAGTCTCAGTATCATCTTGCGTGTCCTCCTCTGAATTATTAAACGCAAGTTCATTTTCTGCAGGATCTTCAGTCATATCTTTTCTAATAAAGTTATGCAACAAGCAACATGCATTAATGATACGTCGCTGGGTTGCTATATTATAAAAACTTGGACTCGATAGAATTTTCCAGCGAATTTTGAGAGACCGAAGGTCCTCTCACTTACGTTCCTAGCACTTGCATGTTTCATATTAAAGAAGTCTTGAGGTGTGCGTGGTTGGCGTCCATCATCCCAAGAACTCAAACGGTACCGTTGTCCTAAAAAAGGTGCAAGAAATCCAGTGCAATTTGCACATCCAGAATCCACCAAATAGTAAAATCCTAAAAAACAAACAATTATTGTCAGAAATTTATTTTAACGACTAACTATTACTATCTAAAGGACAATGTAATTATAATTTATTTACCATTTGGAACTTTTAATCCATTGTGCTTTGTTATCGCATCCCTAAGAACTCGACCATCATGAGCTGCACCCTCCCAGCCAGATAAGACATATATAAATTGCATATCTTGACTACAGACACCGAGTACATTAGTAGTTATTTCATATTTTCTTGATCGTTATCTTGCTCGATCGGCTTTCGGCATGTTCACTCTAATATGAGTTCCATCCAATGTTCCAAGGCAATTCTATATTAAATAAAAAACAAACTGTTACTATCTAAAATAATATTTACTATTTATTTAGAAAAATAATGGATTTCAATAATACCTTAAACCACTTCCATGTTTGATCAGTTGAATTTTGTAGGATGGGTTCTGGTTTTTTAACCAGACACTATGGCAGAGTATGGTTGACTTCAAGACGGTATGAAAATGTCTGCTAACTATCTCACCAGATTTGATGAAGTCAAATTTGATTATCCTATTTTGTACATGGTGTGCTAGAATGTTCAGAAACATCGCAACCATTTCTTCAACCATGACATTTTTCGTGCGTCGTAGCCCACCAGTCGTACTTAGTAGTTGATATAATCGATGAAAAGTACGTCGATCCATGCACAGTTTTTCAATGCATTTTACATCACTTTTGTAAATTACACGGTGGAAATAATCAAGTTGTTTGTGTCGCCTACTACATGATGAGTCAATCGTATGTTCAATCACAACATTTCTAAGAGCACGGTGCCTTATCGCACATGCCATGATTATGACGTTCACTACGAAAATGTAGCACATATACATTGCATATAATGAAGCTCTTCCAACTCGTCCATTTCACGGATGTCCATTTCTAACAAAAAATAAAAAACACAATCATGTACATGAATTGGATGATGTCCACCAATTTTTGGAGGGGAGGTTGGTATTCTTATTATCAATCAATTTCTTAAAACATGCATGCACACAAACAGTTAAAACCTAATCCAACCAGCTAAGAGGTTTATTCACATATAAACGACATAGGGTTTTCATGACGAGAGCTTAAACAGAAGTATGCAAAACCAGCACAATATAAATAAGCATAAATTCATTTCTCAACGCACCAGATAATGCAATAAAGATACACTATTATAAGAAGATAGCAAATAGGATCAGGGAACCACACACCAGTTCAGACGACAATATGCAAGCAGCTGCATTTCAAGAGAGTGTTTGGGTAACTACCATATATATAGACATGAATATGCATCATTACCTAGTATAATAGCTTTTATCCAACAAACTTCAAGCATTAACTTTGGGGGCCCAGCCTATAATAAAATGTTCTTTTGTAGGCTTAGTCTTTGTGAATGACTCCCTGATAAATAGTAGTTGTGACAAATGCCAAGAAAGGAAAAAAGCTTAATAAGCATACCTCAGAAATAACATTTTGGTAATTGGGTCTATATGTGATTAAATGATATATAATCAGAGGTATTACACCATTTAGGTCCACACAATGAGTAATTTATCAGTATAAATTGTGAAAAAGGATTATTTAAAAATAGCATGTTTATGTTCCACATTCTAATTCACAATTTGCTCATTCAAAACTATTCCACAAGTTCCTCACAAGATATTAGGGCAAAGATGCAAAGAAAAAAACTATCCAATACACTGAATCAATCAGTACGATATCTCCGATAAAACTCTGTTTGTGCACCAGAGTATGGAACCGTAACATTCCAATTGTCAACAATTAAAAAGAAGACAAATCAAAATTTCTCTGATAATGATGCAGGATGCCTGATATTCTAATATTCTTTGCTTCTTTTTATTCAAAAAAAGGAAGGGCTGTCAGTACCTTCATATATTCATGAGCATAAGTCAGATCTTCTGGGACTTTCCATCCTTTAAAATGATCAAGAGCAATTTCAAGGATTGGAACAACTTAGGTGCTAAGCTCAAGTCTACTGCAGAAATGTATTCCCCATTGATGAAGGGGCCCTGAAAACATATTAATAATCATTATCTGTGAGTGCATTACATAAAACTTCAATGGATTGATTTTGAAATGCAGGACTATCATTTTTTTTTTAAATTTTGCTAGCTTTGCCACTTGATCTACGAGAATGCATGTGACCAACTAAAATTCTATGAATGGAAAAGTTTAGTTTTATCAAGAAAAGAGAAATGCATGAATCCTAACTATATGCCACTGCATATATATGCAAACTGTAAAAAATAGATGAAATTGCTAATTTTTCCTTCAAAAAAGTAAAAACGATTCATACACTAAGTTAACTAGCCAACACAACCTATATCTCTAAATTTGTTTCTCACCATTGTATATGTAAATGTCCAGAAATACTTGACTGTGGCGGCGGCGGCAACGGTAGCGGGATCCTCGGTGGACTGTGGCGGCAGCGGTAGCGGGCGGCAGCAATAGATGGAGATGAGTTCAGAAGCAGTGGGAGAGAGTGGGAGATAGGAACACATCCATTTTTCTCCTTTGCTTCTTGATCTTGCCCATCTGTTTTGATCCCTAATATAAAAGTAAGGGTAAATATGTAAATAACACACAGGCATACTCAATCCCCCCAAAATGAGGGGGATGAGCATGAAGGGGTTGTGGGGCATACAACGCCCCCTCAATCCCTTCCCATGCCCTTAGGTGCATGCCCAAGCATGGGCATGCACATGCCACAAGGATTGATCCCCAGTCCTTAGGGATCAATCCTTGCATCCAAATGCACTGTAAATTTCGAAAGAGGTTTAGGGCTTCATCAATCTTGAGTGTCTAAATTAAACTGGATTTAATATGGCACTATTTGTCTTCAACAAATCATTTAAGAGAAGATTAATTTACCACTGTAATAAATGAACTATGTGGCATTTGACTCACATACAAGAAGTGGAAGTCTCAACTTCCTTTCAATATATGATTGAGGTGTAAGGGATAGATGTATGTAATAGTTATCTATATTTAAAAAATAAAAAAAGTTTCATTGCTCTTAAAAAAAACATACATAATAATTGTTACCTGTTTAATAAATACCCATTTACCCAAACTAACATCTAAATAGTCATATACATTTGAAAACTTTTATATAACAACAATGCTTTAAACTTTAAATCATATTGGATAGCTGCCACACAATCATATATAATAATGGTCAAAAGAATTCAATATAAGAAATAAATATACAATGTGTAATGGAAATCTTAACATACGTTTTATTTAAAAAAATCCATACCACAGGATGTCATGAGGACACAAAATTTACGTTTGCACGTGCACAATACATTAGTGTCTAATGTTGTTTGCTTGTTTTTCATATACAAGCTTGTCCAGAATCGTTAGCGCAAATTGCATGATGGCGATAGCCCTTTTTTCTTTCCAAAAAGTGCATAAACTATAATTTATAAAAAAAAAACAAATACAAACATCTGAAAAGTAATTAGAGTATAAGAGAAAAAAAACAAAATACAAAGTGACTTAAAAACAATAAAATACACTGCAAGTGGAAACAACAAAAGAAAAAAAAAAACTAAAGATACCCCCAAATGTAGAAAGGGTCTCCTCCTAGGGTGTAACGATGGAGTAGACTAGTAGCTAGCCAATGACACATTTGGGCCATCATTAGGGTCCACGTGAGACACACATGGAAGTCCTTGAGATTTTGGATGCTCCTCCCAATAGTTGTAGACGACGTTTTTTGCTTTAGCGTTTTGACTGTAGGAGCTATATGGTAAGCCAAATTTGTCAAGTAATGGCCCTTGCAAGTGGGGCCCATGCAAGCTTATGGTATGCTCAAAGACTATACTAGTCACTTAATCGATCAACCAAAAAGATTGAGGTATTATGTAGATTTAGAATTTGTGCAAAATGATTCCAAACAAATGTTGCAGTCAGATAGTGGAGGAAAAGATGACGACATAGGCAGGCTATTACAACCCCTCTTTGTGAGATTGTCCAAAGTAAAGATTTTATTGGCCTAGGCTAACAAGTTGAAGACATTGATCTTCTTGGGATAAAAAGATTTAAGGATGATTGGGTGACCTTGCATTGTCATCCTCTGTCAATCAAGAATCTGTACAAGGATCAAGAAATGACCATTAAAAGCCAACTTCCAAATCCTATTATCCTTCCTCTTTGGAAGTGGAGATGAGACTCGACTTAATCCTTCTCTTATCTCACTATGAAACTTGCAATTAGATACACGGGCATACGGGAATTACGCAGCTGTGTACTATAGGTCATGTACTTCAAAGGGTATTTAAGGTCTTGAACTTGAGCCCTAATTTCTCCATGACATTTCCTTTTTTTCTACTTCCCTTTGTTCCCATTCTATTTTCTTCCCTTGGATGAGAAGAAAGAGCCTTTACTTGACCTCCATCTCCACTTTTGATTGAAGATTCATTCAAGGTAAGCTCTTTTTTCTTCCTCATCTTCCTCCATGTTCTTCTTCTTGGTTGAGTAAATCTAGGGCTTGTAGTAAATGATGGTTTTTGAATCTCCAACCATGCAATGTCTTCTTGTTTGATGTGTAGAATGTTTTGAAGCTTGATCCTTGTTGCATATTGTTGAATTCTTGAATAATCTCCATTCTTGAAATAGGTTTATTGTAGCATACTACTGTAGCACAGAGAAATCATTTATAAAACCTCTATTTTCATGGTTGTGATGGGAGTTTATTTCCATAAAAATGTTTTGAAACCCTTAGAGCTCAAGTTCAGGCCACACCCAAGCTTTGTCAGGGTTTTAGGGATTGTAGCTTCAAGAGGTTCATACATGCATTTTCTCTTGTGCTTTTCTCTTGATTTTGAGCCCTTATGACATGTGTTGGTGTTAGGTAGTGAGAGCTCGGCTCGAGGCAAGAAGCCGGCGGAGAAATAGTGTCATTGAGGAATCGATCTCTGTATTTGTGAGTGAGATTTATGATTGCACATTTCTATTATAATACTATCTAAATATATTTATGGTTGGATTTTAAATGAAATCTTTGTTTTTATCATGATAAATTGACGAATTGATCATTTTGGAAGGAATTTCTATGCTTTATATTTTATAAGGGAAACTCTTGATGCTAGATGAAAATGATTATGGCTATGTTGGTATATTGGGTTGCATTATACTTTTGACTTTGGTTTATATGACAATGATGTTCATTTCTGATATGTGAATACTTGTCCTGGATAAGGATCCTATGAGATGATTTACATGAGTTGTATTATTGGTACACTTTCTTTGTGGTTTTGTTGGTGATGGAGTTGGAACCCTCTTGCTGTAGTAGGGGGTCCCCACGGGCCAGCTTTTAGAGATGGCATGGTGGACCCGGTTTATCTGTCCACTGCAGGTGGCACATAGAGCCTTAATTGGACGAATATCAGAAGTCCGGAGTCACCACATAAACTCGGTGGGTTAACATCAAAGACATGGCGTCTTGACTGCTCTGAACTTAACTGCGGCCACGGCTAGAGTTTAGAGAAATTTTTAAACTATTATTCAATTGCTCGAGATGCAAACTTCGTATTTTGAGAAAATATGTCTTTATGCAAAGCAAATTGACTTGATGATGAGTATCGCGTTTTATGATTTTAAAAGTCGTATTATGCTATTTATGAGTTATGTGTTGAAACCTCATTTGAGCAAGAATGGTTCTTTCATGCTATTTATAGTATTTATATATAAATATACTCAAATGTTCTAGTCTATATGTATTATTGCAAAAGTTTGGTTTTGTCGCTCTAGCGATTATTTTGTACACTCTATTAGAATTGTGCTAACTCATTCACTGAGTGACTCTGGTTAATCACTCTCTTCCTCCATTCAAGGCTCTAGATTCTAGTGGCATTGTGGTAGGACAGAGTGTTGAGCTTCCTTCTAGCTACTTTCTTATTCCCGGTTCTATGTATGTTTTTCTTAAACATGTTGCATTGTATAAGAACATTGATCCATTAGTGTATTTGTCACTCTTTATGCATAGTTTGTATGCTTGTCTAATTTCTTAAAAACCTTGTTGTAATCATGATGAGCATATTTCATTGAACCTTATTATCAGGTTATAGTTTGGTAGCTTCCTCTGTGTTATCTTTGTACTCCATATATTGTCTATTTTGAACCTGTGAATTCTATTTAGAATTGCCTCATCCCAAATGTTTATTAGCCTTGCGGCAACTTGAGAGTTGAGTGATAGGGGTGTCACTCCTTGGGTTATCTCAGCAATTGTCGCGTTCCAGTCCCGCAGGACGGGGTATAACGGTGCCATCTTCAATGATAGAGTTAATACGACTCCTTAAATCCTCTAGTGGGTGTTAGATCCCCTCTTAGAATACAGAGTTTCTCTATTACCATGAAAATAACTAAATTGTATTACCGAGGAAGCACTCCATGGAGCGTCTTGATGATTTTCCACCATCATCTCCTAAGGAGGCCGTTGTTGAATTCTTCCAAGTTGATTATTCCCCGTCCTTATTCTCGGGGTTGACATAGTCATTTCTAACTAACTAACTGGCATTTGGGATTGTCAGTGTTAGGTTTTCTCAACTGGAAATCTCTTCTAATGTGGTCAACTGAGTTGATAACCCACATAAGGAGTTTAAAGATTGACATCCAATAAGTCAGTATAGAAGATATGACCAAATTAATTAGGATGAGTCTTCCACCACTGATGAAAGATTTGTTCTCTATGTGATTAACTCACCATCACCAAAGCCAGTGGCGATGTACTGTGAGTACACGAGTCATTAGGTAATAGAATGATGAGTGAAAGAGTTGTCGTATTCCATGAGGAACTAGAATACTAGTAATGACTACTTCTCTGTTATCTAGCCTTAGAATAATAGTACAATGGGATATTAGCAAGAAAACAAACTAAAGAATAACAACAAGGAACAAGAAAACTAGAGATCTCTTTCTTCACTAGAATCACCATGATTGTATTACACTCAATAAAATACAGAGGTAGGGTTAATCAAATCGGAGAGAAAATGAGGAAAATCTTTTACCTTAAAGCTCACATTCTACTCTCTTCAGCCTTAGTGAATCTAACCTATATAGGTCTCTCAACAAGTCATTAGAGTGATTAAAATACATAATTAAGCTCTCGCTATAAAGGATTGCATGGCATTAAGAATGCAAGATTGAAACTCAAACTCAATCTCAAATTTAGAAACAAGAATTAAATCATACAAAAAAATAAGTTCTAGGGTTCACATGCCCAAGTGCTAGAAGGGTTTTAGCTCCTCATTGTGGAATAATACAATATCAAATAATAAAATGAATGAAAATACGACAATCTATAAGATAATCCCCTCAATCTCTGTGATTATTGAATCTGTAAGCAGGGGCGGAGCTAGAAATTGGGAGAGGGGGGAGCTACAAATTTAAAAAAATCAAATAACAAAATTTTTATAAATAACAATTTAAAATAATACATCAAGAATAATATTTTAAAAAACAAAATAAAAATACCACTAATGATTGCTAGGGGGGAGTTGAATCCTTCGATTTTGCATGTTTTGAAAATATTGCAATATTATTTCATCATTATTTTTGGCAAACATTTCTCTCTTAATATAGCATACCATCATCATATTATCCAACCATTCATCGCCTATTTTGTTTTGCAAATCTGTTTTGATAATATTCATTGCTGAGAACGCTCTTTCAACTGTTGTTGTTGCCACCGGTAAGATCAATGCCAATTCAACAAGGCGATAAACTAATGGGAAAGTCAAATGTTTATTAGTTTGAACCATTTTCACAGCAAGACTTGCAAGATCATGACAATTTGAAAAATTATAATTTCTTCTCACATTATCAATGTATATGCGAAGTTGCTCTTTCAAGATTAGAAGGTCAGATGTGCAAAAATTATCATAATAAATCTGAGCAAGTCGAACAAGCATACCATGATCGAATCTGGGAAAAGACTTTCTTGGATCAAGACAAGCAATGCATCTTAATAACTCTGTAGAAGTTTCACTGAACAGGTTATTCATCGCAGTGGTAAGTAAAGCGATCACAGCAATAAAAATTTGCGCATGATAATGATGGTAATAAGTAACCAATTGCCCTTCACGGCTTGAACAACCTCGAACTGGTATACTATCTTCCATATTGGGCACTGAAACTGACATTGTGACACAAAAGCTCCTAACCTCCTCTAAAAATGCACCCCATCTATTTTCTCTTAAGGGCCCGTTTGTTTCACCGAAGTGGGCACCGAAGTGGCCGAGGTGGCCACTTCCAGCCCACTTCGGTGTGTTTGTTTTACTGATTTGGACATGGAAGTGATGATGTAACAACTTCGGAGCTCGGCCACTTCGGTGTCTAACTTCAGCTGGAAAAATCCTGAAGTCACGACTTCAGCCTCCCACTTCAGCCCACTTTGCAATATTTTTTAATGATAAATAAAATAATTGTTACCATGGTAATGAAATAATTAAATCACTACTCCCACTAATTAATAATTAAGCATAATATATTAACCGATTTAATTTAATTTAATAGCATAGTATTAAATTAATTATGTGGTGTGCAAAGTTTTTAATTTAATAAATAAATTATTTATTACCATCATAATAAAGTAATTAAATCATTTAATTAAATCATATGATGTAATTAAACAAGTGTAAAAAGCATGAAGGGGTAACTTTACCCCTTCACCGAAAAGTGATGAAGTGAGATTTTTCAGATACCTACTTTAACCATCCAAACACAGGAAGTGGTCTCCGAAGTCCAGTTTTCAGCTTGAACCAAAAACACTGAAGTGGATAGTTCTAGCTGAACTGTTCACTTCCACCGAAGTGCCACTTCCAGACTTTCACCACTTCGGTAATTCACTTCTGAACTAAACGACCCCTAAGTCTTGCATAAGTTCTTTCACTGTTACAATCAACCCCATTGCATTAAAACGATGTTTTGATCTTTTTGCTGCAATGCATTTGACAAGTCATTAGTTAATCCCAATACTTTGATCATCACATAAATTCAAAACTCTCCATCCTTTGTACTGTTTATATAGAGTTTTTAAAAAAAATCTATTTTTTTATTTTTTTATCCTGATAATTGTAAAACAAATTATAAATAAATCTAAAACAAATAAAGAAATTCGGATAATAGTAAAACTAAATCCGAAATTCAAATTTTGAATTTTTTGGATTTTTGTTATTTTAAAAAAATAAAATTTAAAAAAAAATCTATCTTATCCTAAGATGGTTGAGGATTTTCGGAGAAAAGTTGGGTGGATCTTCGGGGTAATAAAAGGGAACAAAAAAAATCCGAGAGAAACGAAAAAAATCACGGGGGAAGAAAAAAAACTCCGGGGGATAAGAAGAGCACCGAAGAAAAAAATGAGAGGAAAAGAAGAAAGGAAAGGAGAGAAGAAAAAGAGGGCCTTATTTAAAAAAAAAAAAAAAAAAAAAAAAGAGAGAAGCGAAAACACCATGAGAAAAAAAAGAGAAAGAAGAAGAAAATAAAGTGAAAGAGAAAAAGAAGAAGAAAAGGAAAAGAAGATCAAGAAATAGATTTGGGCTCTCGGAGTCAAACAAAAAAGAAAGCAAAAAAAGTACTGTAGATTTCTACAGTAAAAATAAGTTCTAATCTTTGCATAATTTTCCACCCCTTATGCATCCAGTAAGATTGTTTTATAAATTCCATGCATAGATAAGAATCTAGACAAATCTTGAGCATTATAGGTTATTTGTTAGGCCTTTGATCCTACGTGAATTGTTTTAGAAAAAAAAGAGGGCTAGGCTGCGAACTTTGTAGAAAAAATGCAAGTTTGAAACATGTAAGGTTTTATTTGCAAATATTCGATAAAAGTACAAAAAATGAAAATTCATAAGGCTTGGTTGCGAAGTTTGTGGAAAAAATGCAAATTTGAATTGTTTGAGGTTTTATTTGCAAATATTTGATAAAAATGCAAAAAATAAAATTTAGAGGACCTGGTCGTAAAATTTGCAGAAAACTACAAAAACGAAAAGTTTAAAGTCTTACTTGCAAAAGTTTGATAAAATTGTAAAAAAAATAAAAATTTAGAAGGTCTGATATGCAAATATGATGCAAGAGGGACTAATATGCAAAAAAAAAAGTTAGAAATTTTAGTGGAAATTAGGGTTGTTCACACAGATACACCGATCCACTTTTTGAAGACCACAATCTCTTGTGGGGTCCAATGAAGATTGTAGTTGTAGACTATTTTTTTTTTTTGTGAGAGCCTCTCCACTACCTCATGGACTCTCTTTTTGAGTGAGTAGAAATACTTTTGAAGACCACAATCTCTTGTGGAGTCCAGTGAAGTCTGTAATGGTAGACTGTTCTCTTTATAAGAGCCTCTCCACTACCTCATGGACTCTCTTTTTGAGTGAGTGAAAATATTTTGAAGACCACAATCTCTTGTGAAGTCCACTAAAGTCTGTAGTGGTAGACTGTTCTCTTTGTGAGAGCCTCTCCACTACCACATGGACTCTCTTTTTAGTGAGTGAAAATATTTTGAAGACGACAATCTCTTGTGGAGGCCAGTGAAGTCTGTAGTGGTAGACTGCTATTTTTGTGAGAGCCTCTCCACTACCTCATAGACTCTTTTTGAGTGAGTGGAAATATTTTTGAAGACCACAATCTCTTGTGAAATCTACTGTAGTCTGTAGTGGTAGACTGCTATTTTTGTGAGAGCCTCTCCACTACCTCATAGACTCTCTTTTTGAGTGAGTGGAAATATTTTTGAAGACCACAATCTCTTGTGAAATCTACTGTAGTATGTAGTGGTAAACTGTTCTCTTTGTGAGAGCCTCCCCACTACCTCATGGACTCTCTTTTTGAGTGACTGAAAATATTTTTGAAGACCACTAACTCTTGTTGAGTTCAATGTGGTGGAAGATAGTTTTCTCTTTGTGAGAACTTCTCCACTACCTCTTGAAACTCTCTAGAATGAGTGGAAAAAATTCTATCAAGACCACTAGCTCTTATTGAGTTCAATGTGGTAGAAGATAGTTTTTTCCCTTTGCGAGAACTTCTACGCTACTTCTTGAAACTCTCTAGAGTGAGTGAAAAAAGTTCTATCAAGACCACTAGCTTTTGTTGAGTTCAATGTGGCGGAAGATAGTTTTCTCTTTGTGAGAACTTCTCCACTACCTCTTGAAACTCTCTTGAATGAGCGGAAAAAGTTCTATCAAACTACTAGCTCTTGTTGAGTTCAATGTGATGGGAGATAGCTTTGCCTCTCCATTGTCACATCTTTTATGAAGTGAAAAGCATGTGCTAGACTATTTTCGTTGTGAAGGCCTCCCCATTAGCCGCTTGAGATTCACATGAGCGAGTGGAGAAAGTTGAAGACCACAAAACTCTTTTTTGTGAATCCAATGTAGTGGAAGACAGCTTTCCTTGTGAAGGCATCTCCATTGCCGCTTGAGATTCACATGAGTGAGTGGAAGATGTTGAAGACCACGAAACTCTTCGTGAATCCAATGTAGTGGAAGACAGCCTTTTTTGTGAAGGCATCTCCAGTGCCGCTTGAGGTTTACATGAGTAAGTTGAAAAAGTTGAATACCACGAAACATTTTGTGAATCCAATGTAGTGGAAAACAGCTTTCCTTGTGAAGACTTCCCCATTACCGCTTGAGATTCACATGAGTGAGTGGAAAAAGTTGAAGACCACAAGACTTTTCGTGAATCCAATGTAGTGGAAGACAGCTTTCCTTGTGAAGGCCTCTCCATTCCCGCTTGAGATTCACATGAGTGAGTAGAAAAAGTTGAAGACCACAAAACTTTTTTTTGTGAATCCAAGGTAGTGGAAGACAACTTTCCTTGTGAAGGCCTCTCCATTACCGCTTGAGATTCACATGAGTGAGTGGAAGATGTTGAAGTCCATGAAACTCTTCGTGAATCTAATGTAGTGGAAGACAGCTTTCCTTGTGAAGGTCTCTCCACTGTCGCTTGAGGTTCACATGAGTGAGTGGAAGATGTTGAAGACCACGAAACTCTTCGTGAATCCAATGTAGTGGAAGACATCTTTCCTTGTGAATGCCTCTCCACTGCCGCTTGAGGTTCATATGGGTGAGTGGAAAAAAGTTGAAGACCACGAGTCTCTTCGTGAATCTAATGTAGTGGAAGACAGCTTTCCTTATGAAGCCTCTCCATTACCGCTTGAGATTCACATTAGTGACTGGAAAAAGTTGAAGACCACGCGACTCTTCATGAATCTAATGTAGTGGAAGACAACTTTTCTTGTGAAGGCCTCTCTATTGCCGCTTGAGATTCACATGAGTGAGTGGAAAATGTTGAAGACCATGGAAATTCTTTATGAATTTAATGTAGTGGAAGACAACTTTCCTTGTGAAGGCCTCCCCATTGCTGCTTGAGATTCACATAAATGAGTGGAAAAATATTTCCCAAGACCACTAGCTCTTGTTGAGTAAAATGTGATGGAAGATAGTTCTCCATGTGAGAGTCTCTATATTACCTCTTGAAACTCTCTTGGGTGAGTAGAGGAATATTATGTGAAGTCCATAAAATCTTATTGAGCTCAGTATGGTTGAAGAAAGTTTCTATATGAAGAGCTCCCCACTACGTCTTTAAAAAAAAATCTTTTGATTGAGTGGAATGCTTAATGAGATGCAAGGATAAAAAAAAAAAAAAAAAAGAAGAGAACTTTGCAAAAGATAAGGAAGAGACTTTACAAGCATAAGACGTCGAAACCTTCAATTAAAAAAAATAAAAAAAAGTAACTAACTTGTGTTTTATAAGTAAGGAAAGCTTGCAACTTGCGATTAAAAAGAAAAGTAAACAAGTCAAAGTCATCAAGTCAGTGATCAATTATGTGAGATATCGTGATGTGTCAATGCATAAGCTAAAGCTCATTAGCATAAAAAAAAAGTAAGAAAAATTGAAAAAGTTAAATTTATAAACAAATGAGCTCAGAAGGCTCAAGATATCAGAAATCAAAGAGTCGAAGAGCTTCACAAGCCCAAAATTTGAGAGGATTCATATGCATGAAATGCCAAAGTCTTCAAACACCCAGATCAAAGTAAATCAAGTTCATGACTACAACTTAAGACCTACTTTGAAACCATGCAAGTTAAAGCAATCATATAAAAAACAATTGTTATAACTTCATGATATGCAAGCCAATGTTCAAAGCATAGAAAGTTGAAATAAAAAAAAAACTCAAATGTATGACAAATGAACTCAACAGTCTCAAGATATCAGAAGTCAAAGACTCGAAGAGTTTCAGAAGTCAAGACTAAGGAAGTTTCACAGGCCCAAGAGCCGAAACTTTTGAAAAGTCAAATTAGGTAAAGTCAAGTTTGTGATTCATCAACATAGAGAATTAACAACTTGAAATTCAAATCAAATCCAAAATGTAAAGTCAAATCCAAGATGTAAACTCCAAAGTTAAAGCAATTCTAAAAAATCAAAGTCAAAGCAGCCAAGTTAAGATTAGAGATATGAAAATGTCAAGGTTTGAAAATTTATACAAATCGACAAATGAATTCAATAGTCTCAAGACATCAGAAGTTAAAAACTGGAAGAGTTTAACAAGTCAAAACTTGAAGAAAGTTTCATAAGCACAAAAGCCGAAGTTTCTGAAGAGTCAAATTATGTAAAATCAAGTTTGTGGTTCGTTAACCTATAGAATCCACAACTTGAAATACAAAACAAATCCAAGATGCAAACTCCAGTGTCCAAGATAAATGTTTTAAATGAATGAATAAATGACATCAACAGCACCAAGACATCCAAAGTCAATAGATCGAAGAGTTTCACAAGTAAAAAAAAAACTAAAGATTTCACAAGCATGACATGCTGAAATTTTCACGGATCAAAATTGAAGCAGATCAAGCTCATCGTTCTCAAGTTTTGTAAAGTGGTAACTTGACGTTTGGGTGATGCTCATGATGCAAGTTAAAGAAATTCGAAGAAGATCGAAATTAACGAAGTCAAAAAGAAATATCCAAGCTCAATTTTGGGCGAAAAAGTCTGCCAAGTCAAAGTCAAAGTGTAAACTTAGATTATACTAAGTTGGATAAAGATGAGGAAAGGGGGATAAAAAAAATAGTTCTCTTATCCTTTATTCTAAGTCAAAATTATGTGTTCATGCAGTGTTCTTGAAGTTAATAAAAGAAATTGATTTCACTCGTTTGCTATGTTATTTCTCGTTCACATTTGTTTCTTAATCGAAGGTTCCAGTGACATTGTACAGGGTAATTAACATTAGGGGCTTGCCCCTAGTGGAAGTCAGATACCCACAATCCCTTGAAGTAAAAAAAATAGTAATAATTAAATTCGATTTGTGAACCTTTATTTGGTCAATTAATCATATTTAACACCGGTTGAGAAGAAAGGGCCCCACATGTATCAAACCCGATGCTATGCCTCTTTGTTCTACAACATTCTCATCATTATACACATTCTCTAACACCTCTAATATTGATTCCCACATAGTAAATAGGAGGATTAAAGTTGTATAATGTGAGCCCATCGAGTATCACCAGGTCTTGCAAGATTAGTCTCTTAATGTTGGCCTCTTCCTGAAAAGATCTCACCTCTCTCCAATTCTCCACAATCTTATCATGGTGTTTTTGAAGCAACACATCTCTCCTTTTGCAAGAAGCACCCACAGTGTTTACAATTATAGTGACATAGTTGAAAAAGTCACTAATGGCCAAAATGCTCTTAGCAATAGAAACGACAACCAACTGCAATTGATGGGCAAAGAAATGGACATAAAAAACAAATGGATTTTCATTCAAAATTAATGTCTTCAATCCATTAAATTGCCTTTTCATATTTGAGGCTCCATCATACCCTTGCCCTCTCAATCTAGAAATGGATAAACCATAACAGGCAAACAATTCATCCAACACCATCTTTAATGAAAGAGCTGAAGTATCAACAACATATTCAATAGCAAGAAATCTTTTAATTACTTGCCCTTGCTTATTCACAAACCTCACAATCACAGCCATTTGCTCTTTTACTGATTTGTCACGAGACTCATCAAGAAGTATAGAGAAATGACTATTTCCAATCTCATCAATAATGACCCGTGTGATCTCCTCTACACAAGCCTTTACTAACTCTTTTTGTATTTGTGGAGAAGTCATTTGATTATTTACAGGAGCATTTCCATTAATCACACGACCAACACTTTCAACTTCAATCCCATACCAATTCAGCATCTCTAGAAAGTTGCCCCTATTCATGGAATTAGAGGATTCATCATGTCTACGAAAAGCAAGACATTGTAACAAAATAAATCTAGCAACTCGTAAAACAGCAGTAACACGAGCTCTATATGAAATTTCCATCTCTTTGCTATGAGAAGAGAATATATGTGACACGCTTTGCCTCTGATTTTTAAAATCCTCACAATGTCGCCTTGCACCGTTATGGATGCT
Organism: Dioscorea dumetorum; assembly: GCA_902712375.1. Classification (NCBI taxonomy): domain Eukaryota; kingdom Viridiplantae; phylum Streptophyta; class Magnoliopsida; order Dioscoreales; family Dioscoreaceae; genus Dioscorea; species Dioscorea dumetorum. The sequence continues at coordinate 7,352,257 of CACTHL010000494.1, forward strand.
ATTAACTCCACCAACATGCTCAATAAAAACTTCTTTTGCCTTCTTCCAATTATTAAACCCTGTCTTTGTGAAGGTGTCAATTCCAAGTTTATCACCCCTTAGTTGCTTAAAAAGATAACAATAAAAACAATAAGCTGCATCTTTCTCCACACTATATTCCAACCCATCAAATTTATGAAACTGCATTTCTTTAAAGCTTCTCAAATATTTTCCTTGTTGTTTTCTTGGAAAATTGTGGCCAATTGGTTGACATGGACCCATTAATAAATACGCTCTTCTTACTTGATCTCTTATTCCTTTGTCATATTCCTCAATTGGTTTCCGAAGCTCTAGGTCAGCAATAATATCGCTCGGGTCAAACTCAACACAACTTTTCTTTTGTGAAGCAGTACTTGCATCAGACTCTAAACTTGTTCTTGCATCAATACTTTTTGGTGTAGATTTAAAAAGACCTCTCCATATCTATGAAATTAATTAAATTAAATATATAAATAAATCAATTTTAATCATAAATTCATAAATTAGGCAATTAAATATGTGTAACACTAAATTGGATACTTTATCCTAATCATATTGAGCTAGGTTTACACCTTAACTAATAATAGAATTTTTGTGTGTATATATTGATAAACATGAATAATTACCCACCATCAAAATATGAGATTATAAGTTTTTTGCCATAACTTCAACTAGTTTGCAAATACTTTAACTAGTTAGCTTATAACATTGATTTTAAACAACTATTAAATTAAACTCGAATTTCTCAAATTCTTTTGATACGAAAAAATATTATTAAGAGAGGAAGAATTAATACCCACTTTATTTAAAATAAATTATAGTATAAATTTTAAACTGTTGTGAACAATAAGTTAAAATTCAATAAATTAAATAAAGTCATAATTACAATTTATAATATATTATTATCTTAAAATAAATTATAGTTAGATAAATATAAATAGAATTTTAAATTATAAAATTATTTAGAAGAATTATAATAAGTGTGCATATGTGATATGTGATAAGCTTGAATTTATCATAATAAATTGATAACTTGTCAATTTGATAATTATGTTGAGTGGGCTTTGGGCATATGTTATTCAAATTAATGATTATGTTATAAATAAAATTTTCAGAATTTATTTCGATAATTTTGAAACTATTAATTTGTATTAATTTTTTATTTTTTAAATATAAGATCTTATAGTTGAAATTTTATTTTAAAGTATAACTTATAATTTGAATTTTTTACCGATAATTTATTAATTATTGGTAAATCACAAATTTTGATTTTAAAACTACTCAAAATTTTAAATTAAATTAATGATATCAACCCACATGCCACATCTTTAAATCAAATAATCAATGATATCATTCAAAAAAATATTTCACTAAATCGAAGATCGAAGCTTCGTCGGAGACTAGAGGAATTAGAAAAGTTCACTAAATCGCTGGATGTCAATAAGTTAGGAATAAACCAGGTTTTATCTAGTCTTTGAAAATATGAGAAAGAAATGAAAGTGATAAGTATATATATATATAATATTTAATATTATTATCATCGGAAGAAAAACGGATATCATTTAATATCATTATATTTAATGAATATAAAATTTAATATATTTAAACTTTTGGATATCCATAAAGCCCAAAACTGAAATCAATCTTCCTTTCCGGCACCGGCGCGGCTGACCATGGGAGGAAAGGAGGATGACCGAACAGCTCGATAAAGGAGGGGAACGGCATGAGAAGGAGGGGGGCCCAGGCAGAGAAGGGAGCGAAGGGCACCGCCTCAAACTTTGTCCGGATGACTTCCTTTATGGTCTTGCTGATAGAAGAATAGATGGTAGGGCATCTCTTTGGTCACAATGACCTGATCTCCAAACCCAAGCCGCGACCCTTGCTTGAAATTTGTGTAAAACGATACTTAAAATAACATCATAACCCTTTTTATAATAGGTCGTCGAGGTCTCACATGGCTATCTTCCATGCCATGTGGCTGCCTGTGTGAGCCACATGGACTATGTGGATGGTGGTATGGCCTTTTGTCTGGCTGAAAACTTGGAGAATTTCCCTATAAATAGACATGACTTGGCACATAGAGAATTTCTCTATGAATAAGACATGACATGCTTAATATATGAAAAATTAGAGTGAGATATGCACACAAGCACTCGTTAGGTCATGGCAAGCTTGATTTGGAGAAAAAGTTCTAGTTTATTTAATTATTCAAAAATCGCCAAACAAACTATGTTATGATTGAGTATTGGTTCTTTGTTTCTCTCTACAAAGTGCTTAATCTGGAATGAGTTAATCTATTGAAGGAAAGGACAGGCGCGAAGGAAAGGACATGAGGAAGAGGCATGGGGAACCGTTCGTCCGTTCGCAGGAAGTCTCGGCGAACTCGACAGGCGCAAAAACCCTAACTTTGATGAAAGGGCAAAAAGGTAAAAACAACTGCTCCAATAAATCTGGTGCATTCGTGTCCGCATCATGCGCCTACGTGAATTCAGAATTTTCAAACTAAATTTCGGATCTAAACCCTGAAATTTGCACCCCAAGACAATAGTTTTAGGCTTAGGAATAGTGTCATATATAAGGTGACTAAAAGTTTTCTCAATAGACAATGTGGTACTAAAGTTATTTGGAATGTTTTGAAATATGATGGGCCATATTTATGGGCCTCCAACAATCGCCCCCATTTCAAAATATTCAGACAACAGAAAAATCAGAGAAGAAAAGGAATACGAATAGATAATGCATCAGAATTAGTGCCTTGTGGGCTATGAACTAATTCCTAGAATATATAAGAAAAGATTCACAAGAATTTGGTGGAATAACATTTCTATGAACCATAATTCACTGCTATAAATCAGTCATCTCATAATTCACATTATCTTTGAAATCTGAGCAACTCTAACGGGTTGGCACCAATTCGGCCATGCGCCAATACCTGGAATTCATAAGTGCTCTCGAAAAATATGCCTATATTTTTCATAGAAAGCAGCTCCACTTTCACACTTATATAGGTGAATCCATCAAGTGTACAATTGCAATTATATACACTATTCAAAGAATTGAACTATGGAATTCATTAAGAATTAAATTCATCCTTGTACATTGCAAAAACACTATACACCATAGGAAGGGACAAATATAAATAGTGTATCTCCAATCAACCAATGACTTGTTTTTACCCATATGAACCTATTTCTTGGGTTCACCAATTACATAGATTGGGTTACCATCATTGTCGATTTTTGTTACAGGCACTAATCCCATTCCCCTCGATGTTTCACACACTAGTTTCTACCTAGTACCTTAGTCAAAAGATCAGCCAAATTCATTTCTGATCTCACAAAATTCAGTGATATCACTCCATCTTCAAGCAATTGCCTCACAATGTTGTGCCTTAGGCGTATATGCCTACTTTTGCCATTAGATGATTTTCTCACAGCTCTATATATAGCAGCCATATTATCACAGTTAATTGAAATTGAAGGAGCTGGTTTTACCCAAAGAGGAACATCAGCAAGAAAGTTCCTTATCCATTCTGCTTCAGTGCCTGTCTTCTCAAGTGCAACAAACTCGGCCTCCATTGTTGATTTTGCTGTACAAGTTTGTTTTGTTGGCGTCCAAGACAGGGCAGCTCCTCCTAATGTGAAAATGAACCCACTCGTTGACTTTGTTTCATCTGAATCTGAAATCCAGTTAGCATCACTATACCCTTCAAGTACTGCAGGAAAGCCAGAAAATTTTAGTCAAAAATTAATAGTTCCTTTCAAATATTTTAATATCCTGATCAAGGCAGTCCAATGATCTTTATTTGGACTATTAGTATACATGCCCAATCTGCTAACTGCATAAGCAATGTAAGGACGAGTACAGTTCATTAAATACATCAAACTACCAATCACTTGTGCATATTCATTTTGAAAAACACTAACTCCTTTATTTTTCTTTAAATGAAAAGCACTATCATAAGGAGTTGAAACAGGTTTGCAATTAAAATGATTAAAGTTTTTCAAAACCTTTTCAACATAATTTTCTTGTGAAAGCACTATTCCACCATCAGATTTAGAAATTTTAATTCCAAGAATAAAATGTGCTTCACCCATGTCCTTCATATCAAATTTAGAAGCACGAAAATTTTTTGTCTCTACAACAATTTCTAATGAAGTGCCAAAAATAAGCATGTCATCTACATATAAGCAAATTATAATACCCACATTGTCAAAAACTTTACTGTAGATGCATTTGTCAACTTCATTTATAAGATAACCATTAGAGACTAAAACATGATTGAATTTTTCATGCCATTGTTTTGGAGCCGCTTTCAGACCATATAAAGATTTCATAAGCTTGCATACCTTATGCTCATTGTTAGGAACCACATACCCTTCGGGTTGATCCATATAGATTTCTTCTTCAAGATCTCCATTTAGAAAAGCTGTCTTAACATCCATTTGATGAATAATTAAATTGTTAACAGTAGCTAGTGCAATCAAAATGCAAATAGAAGAAATTCTAGTAACTGGAGCATAAGTGTCAAAGAAATCAAAATCTTTCGACTGAGAATATCCTTTAGCTACTAATCTTGCCTTGTATTTATCAATAGACCCATCTGGTTTAAGATTTTTCTTAAAGATCCATCTGCAACCTATAGTTCTTGAACCAGGAGGTAGGTCTACTAATTCCCATGTATGATTAGCAAGAATCGAATCTAATTCACTATTGATGGCCTCTTTCCAAAACACAACATCAAGAGAGGTGACAGCTTGGGATTAAGATTGAGGATCATCTTCCACAAGAAAAATAATAAAATCATTTCCAAAACTATTTGCTTTTCTTGTCCTTTTACTCCTTCTTAATTCAATTTCAGAATCATCAATATTTGCTGAATCAGAATTAGAAGTAATATGAGATGTAGGAGCTATGTTATCAACATGTGATTTCAAAGGAAAAATATGCTCAAAAAAATCTGCATTTTTAGATTCTACAATAGAATTGGGTTCCATAATATCACTTTTTACAACCAAGAATCTATATGCAGCACTATTCAAAGCATATTCAATCAGTATGCAATCAAAAGTTTTGGAACCAATTTTTCTCTTTTTAGAATCAGGTAATAAAACTTTTGCCAAGCAACCCCAAACCTTGAGGTACTTTTAATTAGGTACATACCCTTTCCATAATTCGAAAGGAGTTTTACCAGTTTTCTTAAAAGGTATTCTATTTTGAATATGACATGCAGATAAAATGGCTTCTCCCCATAAATTATTAGGAGCACCTGAACTAATTAGCATGGCATTCATCATATCCTTAAGAGTTCTATTTTTTCTTTCAGCTATTCCATTAGAAGCAGGTGAATATGGAAGAGTAGTTTCATGAATTATTCCATGATTTTCACAAAAGCTTTTCATAACACTATCTTCATATTCTCCTCCTCTATCTGATCTAAGTCTCTTGATTTTCTTATTCAACTGATTTTCAACTTCGGTTTTGTATTTTATGAACATTTTGCATGCTTCATCTTTTAATCTAAGCAAATATAAAACAGTATATCTAGAGAAGTTATCAACAAAAGTAATGTAATATTTCTTTCCTCCTCTAGTCATAGAATGTTTCAAATCACTTAGATCTGAATGAATTAGGCCTAGTAATTCAGATTCTCTGTCAATTGACTTACAACCCTTTTTGGTTGATTTAGATTCAACACATATTTCACATTTGTCAATTTGATTTGAATATGCCATATTATGAATTAAGCCCAATTCTTTCATTTTCTTAATATTCGAGAAGTTCACATGTCCCAATCTAGCATGCCATAGGTCAATAGAATCCACTAAGTAAGCAGAAGAACATGTTTTATTATCATTAACAGTCAGTACATTTAGAATGAATAGACCCTGGTTACAATATCCTTTCACAATAAAAATCCCATTCTTAAACAGAACTAATTTATCTGACTCAAAGGTGACCTTTATGCCAGCCTTTCCAAGCAGTGAGACAGATACTAGATTAACACGGAGATCAGGGGCATGCAACACATCATTCAGAAATAAGGACTTTCCTGAAGTGAGTTTTAGAAGTACATTCCCTTTTCCAAGAACTGGAGAAGGAGATGAATCTCCCATGTACACTTGCTCCTCACCTTTGGCTAGGGGGATATAGGACTGGAAAGCACTCCTATCAGCAGAGATGTGCCTTGTGGCTCTGGAATCCACGATCCATTCTTTTGCATCCGACACCAAGAGCGCTTGAGATACAACAGCAGCTATGATATCTTCATTGCCTCATTCGGTTAGATTGACTTTAGGAATTGCCTCCTTCGGTTCCTTCTTGTAGTGACATTGCGAAGCATAGTGTCCTGGTTTTCCACAAACAAAACACGCACCTTTCTTTTTGTATGGAGATTGAAAGTTCGGATTGAATTTGTTGTTGTCCTTCTTATGTCCTTTGAATTTGTATGAACAGCCTTTGAATTTAGTTCCTGCTCTTTTGAAGTTCTATGGGTTTCTGTTGAAGTTCGGAATTTTGTTTGGTCCTCCTTCGATGAGATTAGCCTTGGATGAGAACTCCTTGATTTTCTCTGCATTGTCCCTTTGACGGTTCTTTTCTTCAATTCAGATATGGACGATGATGTCTTCAAGAGTCATGAGCTTCCTCTTATGCTTCAAATTGTTCTTGTAATGTTTCCACGATTCTGGTAGACGCTCGATTAGGAAGCCAGCAATGAAGGCGTCGGGAAGAATGATGTCTTCGTTTTTTAGATCATTAACAAGGAGATGGTAGTCGTGAATTTGAGATGATACATCCTTGTCTTCTGTCATTTGGAAATTAGAAAAGTTCACTATTGCGTATTTCTGGTTTCCAGCATCTTCAATCACGTATTTCTTATGGAGTGAGTCCCAGATTTCCTTCGCTGTTTTGAGGTTGCAGTAGATGTCGTACAATTCATTGGATAGGGTACTGAGTATAGTGTGACGACAAATCTTGTTCCCCTTTTCCCAGTTAGGTAGAACTTCTGCATCATCTTCAGATGTTGACTCTGGTTTTGGTTCGGTCCGAATTTGGGCAAGGTTGAACATATCCAGTACGGAGAAGACCTTCTGTTGCCATCGCTTGAAGAACTGTCCAGTGAAGGGCCTTCGCAGTTGTGATTGCGTTCTCCATTGTTCTTAAGATTGTTGGAAATCGGAGAGGAAAAAATCTTTGTTGCTGGAGCGGAATGGAAGTGACTGAGGTGTGCGAAAGCACTGACCTTAAGAACAATTTCGCCTTTCTTATTTCAGTGCACAAGACCCCTGCACCTGCGCGCGTAAGAGAGCATGACCCCAAGACAATAGTTGTAGGCTTAGGAATAGTGTCATATATATGGTGACGAAAAGTTTTCTCAATAGGCAATGTGGTACTAAAGTTATTTAGAATGTTTTGAAATATGATGGGCCATATTTATGTGCCTCCAACAAAAATAAATTTATAATTTAAGGACATATTATCTACAAAACTTTTTGTTTTGACATAAAATATTTCTATACTTAATAAAACGTTAAACTTGGTAAAGATACTTGAATCCTTTGTTTCTTTTATATCTTAAACATATTCGCCATTAATTAAATATGTTACTGTTCATTTTATTTGATTATGTATCATTGATTTTCTTATGCAAAACTGCATATGTTACTCATTTGGCTTATATATCATGGATTTAATTTTATGGAACTTATATTATTTTCCATATGATTTGATTTGAATATGTATGAGAATCAACAAAAGTATTAAAAAAAACATTATATGTTCCTCTAATATTATTTCTAGTCAAATACTTTTTATACAATGAGAACTACTCATCATTCATATGCTCAGACAACCTTCTATATAGTCGATATTGTGAAAATTTTAGATTTCTAAATATGCATGTTTCTGTTCGATTAACTATTTATTAACATTTAATACGTGATGGCAAATAGACAAAACTAGCCTTTATACAAATATTTATTGACATTTAACATTTCATAGGCAATATATTTAATATTTTACATGACTTTCTTCTTCTTCTTCCCATATTTTGAGTTCATATTTGTGAAATAAATTTATATTGGGAGAATATATTTATTCATATAAAAATCATTTTTTTAATAAACTAATTTAATGCAATAATCTGCCATTAACCATAAACTATATATATATATATATATATATGCAAAATTCTCAACTCAAGAATTTGGGTGTGACTTTCACCCAAATCAGCAGAACAACTAGATAATACTCTTTGAAAACGGCAACAATTGAATCCCAGTGAGCTCTTTAAAAAGTTTGATCAGGCTACAGTATGAACTCCAAAGAAAAAAAAAAAGGCAATAAAACCTAATCCACTCGAACTCGGACATCAACAGAGCCGAAATTTAATTTAAAAAAAACCTAAAATTAGTCTGCAATCAAAATAAATTTTCTCTAATAATAAAACTTAACAGCGTCCCGAGAGAGTCAAGCATCACCTTCTTCTTTGTCAATCAGCACTTTTTTGCAAGCCTCATAACACATGAATGAAATCCCCGCGGCCGGAACCAGCTTCATGCAGCTTGGTCCCAATCCTTTGTAAAGTCCTCCAATTCCCTCTTTCTCAAGAATGCCCAAGAGCGCATGAAGCATGTTCTTGTAGACCTGCCTGCCGCCGACTGCACCAACCTGCATGTGCTTGCGAGCAACCTCAAGCGGGAAGGTGGCACTGCTTGAGATTGCACCAGCCGCTGACCCAATTAGTAATGTCGCAATGCTGTCAATATCTTTCCTCTTGAACGCCTTCTTGTACGCCTTTTTCAGTGAATCATAAGCGAAATAATTTGTAGCAGCATAAGGAACAACACCAATCAAACTTGGAGTAAGACCTCTGTAGAGCTCTGCAGGACCTTCGTCCTTCACAATTTTAAGAAATGCGTGTAGGAGGTTGTCATAGACATCTCTCTGCAATTTATGGAATTGAAACGCTTTTAGATGCTACACGGTAGTGACGTTTCAAACCCTGAAGTTCTTCAATAAATATCAGTCCCGTTTGTTCCAAATATAATTGAATCGCAAGGGAATGAGTTGATAATGTAAATTCAGAAAACTATTAACAACCAGGTATAACAACAAATCAAGGATAAATATTGATGTCCGTTTGATAATTAACTACCTGTATAGTTAGTCGGGTCTTGAGTAATTCCAGAGGATAAGTGCAAATAGTTGAACTGACTCCGGCAAATGCTCCAGCGACTAATGAAGGAGGCACAGGCAGCTTGGGTACTTCACCATCCTTTGGTGATAAAACCTTGTTCATTGTATCAAAAGCAAATAGCTGAAAGGAAAATAACTAGTAAGCCTAATATAAGGGTTGAATAGCGGACAAATTTTATGATGTGAAATAGGGAGTGATTCAATTCCTTGAGTGACAATGAGAAAACCATGCACATAAGCTATTCTGATGAATAAACTAACAGAATTGAGTTGCAAAAGCAATAGCAAACTCCAGATCAATAAAATATGGTCACATTTACTAATACAAATAATTGAATTGAAGAATAATTGAAATGAATTACCATGAAAGTAATTTGGAGCAAATTAGTGAAGTTGACCCAAAGGTTTGGACAATAGAAAAACTAATGATAAACAAGATCACAAGCAGCAAAACTATACAACCAAAATATCACAGGATTCTTAGGATTAAGGATGCAGCAAGGAAGACAGAGAAAAGAAAAGAAAAGAAAAGAAAGACAAAGCACAAACCTCAATAGCCTTGCTTGGCGCAACTCGGATGACATTGACAAGATTACCACGAAACAATCCCTTCCATCCTTCCGTTTTCATTATATTCTGGAAGACTTCTGTGGTACAACCCCCATTGCTTCCCACCATCAGATGTGTTCTGATTGTCTCCAATGGAGCAACCGCTGTACGTGAGACCGCCCCAGCAATCGCCCCACTGATCAGTCGCCTGAAAGAAGGGTTCTGAATCTTTATTTTAATCTTGAATCTGCCATTCTCCCTAGTCATTCGCAGCTCAGCTTCCTCCTTCACACCAGCAACTTCCTTAACTGGTTCTGGTGGACCTCCAGCAACACGAAATCCAAATTCTGTAGATACATATTTTGTGTACAGATCAACAGACGGAGCCTTGACACTAGTTTCCCTAGGACCTGTAGAATTCGGTGAAATACCAAAACCCACTCCCATTTGGCCGACACTAGCAAACAAACCCCCCGGAGGATAAAAGGCATCTTGGGGGTTCCACAAGGAGCCTAATCCCGAAATGGATAAAAAACCACCGTTTGTGTTTTCAAGGGCATGCATATTGCTCTTTGCCATTGCTTCACTGTTTGAAACTAGAGTCCAATCTAGGTTCTCAAAATGTCCAATGCAAGACCTTCACAAGCTGTCAAGAGATCACATAGATTCAGCAATCAAAAGCTCAGCTTTTAAAAAATTTCAAAAGCAGGAATTTTGAGCAAATGAGTATATGAATAAAGCAGCAGGATAACATCGAATCCAAGACTCAATCCAAAGCACTCAAATCAATAATTTCCTAATATGCAGTGAAGATAATTGAAAATAAAAAGAAGTCTATTTTGCAAGCAAATAAAATCGAAAACATTCATTGTCAATATATGAACAAGCGGAAGGGGGAATCCATATTTTTAAGGTAGCAAGCACCCGAACAACATCAAATTTAAGCAGATTGGATTTAAAAACTAGTTCCAACAATCCAAAACGACAGCCGAATCACACCCTAGACCAATTAATTCTTCACCAAATAAAATGGAAAAGGTGAAAATTGGAGAGGTGAGAATTCAAACTCACACATATCCCATAAAGAAAAAAATAAACCTAAAACTCCAGCAAAAAAAAATATTAGAACGGAAGGCAGAAGCAATAATATAAATTTCTGATTATCCAAAGGAAAAATCCCTCAAGAAATCATACCTTGAGAGAGACAAACGAGGAATCCACCGGCCCAAATCTTCTCTTCAACCCTCTTCACCTCTCTGAACGAAGAGAGGGAGGAGAGAAGATGGAGGGATGGTGGCGGATTCCAATGGCGTCCCTTTGATAATTGGGAAAGCCAGAGCCTTTTCCAAGACCTAGCCAGCCAAGGAGGAATACTTCTGATACTATTTACTATAATGACACCAATACCCTTACGCCGTATTACATGGTTTTGCGAAACTTTGCTTTGGTAGCTCAAGGGTAAATTAGTCTCATCATTAATGATAATTTCATAAAAATGTTTGCTAGTATCTCCTGCTTTATGATGGTAAGGCGTGAAAAAATAATAATGATAATAGAGCCAAAGTTTACCACGGACACGGACGACCATGGAGCGTCCGCCGAAATGCGAGAGAGAAGTGGGAAGGGAGAGACAAACAAACATGAGAAATGAGAGAATGTAAATCGGTGGATGAATAATAGTTATTAAAGATAAAAGGTCTTTACTGTTAATCCCACTTAAAAGTTACTTAAAACCATTTTAAGTACAGTATTTCATATCATTATGTTTGTTGGATTATAATTAAACCATCATTATTAATGTTTTTAAATTTTAAATCTACGAATGTTTATAGACCATGTGCCTTAATAATAATAATAATAATAATAATAATAATAATAATAATTTTTTCGTATTAATCAAACAAAAGGACAAAAGGAAAACGTGGAGTTTGATTTTATCAAAACAGGCGTCCATATCATGTGGAAGTTTCATTTCGTTTAAATAGCGGTACATTATAACACGTGAATTCCGTTTTTTTTTTTGTCTTTGGAAATTATTCTAACTAAGATAAAAATTATATAATTTAACATGCTTTTAATTTTTATTTTCATCATAACAATAGTAGTATGTAGTACCAACCTCACGTTTGGTCATGGATACATTTTAATCCAGTACCCTATAATTTGATGTAAGAATTATTTATGTTTTTTTAAAAACTTTTTATTTTTAAAAGTATTATTTTTTTTAAATATAATTTCCAAAATAATAAATTTTATTTAACAATATTTAGTTTTTATTAGTATCATTAAATCATATTTTTGCACTATTCTCCCACAGGCATATGTTTAGCATCATGTCATGTGGTTTTGAGCAAATTAATTATTTTTTATACATGAACAAATTCATATAAAAACATTTTTGTATGTTTATCAAAAATCACTTTTTAGGTCTAAAACAAAACACAATGAGATATTTTTATTTTTCTAAGATGTACATACATGTAACAAACTCAATAAATATATATGCTCTCATCTCACGTAGATTTGGAAGTTTAATTTTGAGTTTCCATGAAATAAACATCCAACCCAATAGACCGATGGCAAAAGACCCAAGCATGAGCTTTTGTTATTTTTTGCTATTGTTTTAACTCCTTGCAAATTTATATATATATATATTTTATTAAAATAATGTTTCCAACAAAATTCCAAGCTTGGCCATTTATCTCTGTGGCCCACAGCGAACACAAGGCTGATTCTTGTATCTACTATGGTTCCATGCATACAGTGCAAATTCGTATCAATGAATCACTATAACAAAAATTCAATGTGCATATATATAATATTTATAAAAGAAAATCGTTGATCTGAAAGTTATCCTCATTAATTAAGAGATTATCACATTAGAACCCATGTGCTTTTGTTTTGTGTCTTTCCACCCGGGCTTAGGTTCTTGAATGGGTTTTTTTAGAACTAGAAAAATTTAAAAAGAAGGTTAAAAAAACTTTTTGCGATCTTAATAAAAACATTTGTTGAAAATAACTTCTTTAAGTACTTTCAGATTTTTTTTTTCCTAATGAAATGCCTTTCAATATTTTTGTGGGGTCTTTCATTCTCAACTTGTCTTTAATTTAATTGATCAACTAAAAATAATGCCACACAAATCAAATTTTCATTATTTTTATAACTTTAAATGATTATGGGTTTATAACTTCTATTAAAGGCAAACTTTTAATCTTAATTACTTGGATATTGTCACAGAAATCTTCTATTAAGAAACAAGTGTGAATGAGAAATATTTGATGAATGCAAAATTTTTATTGATATCAAACAAAATATGAGTACAATGAACATGAATGAAAATGCTAAAACTAGGAGTTCTACATCTTCTCAACTATATTTTCTATTTTTTGTTAAATTCGCACGAGTTGGCTAGTACTCCCAATTCCTTCTCCAAAAGCGTGTTTGAATAGATCACTCTTATATTTAACGATCTCAATCTTCTTGAGCTTCTTCAATTTATATATTGAGATATCACTTAAATTTTAAATCTTGAGTCATGATCTCTATATGTTTTTTTTTTTTTTTTTTTTTTTTGTTAAAGGAGCCCAAAAGGCTGAATCATGATCTCTATATGTTGATAAGTCACTAATTTAACCTTCTTTTGTTTTTGGTGCCTTGAAGACTTCAATGTTTTATATTGGCTATCTCTTCTTAGAAGAATCAAACATTGAACCTAACAATAGGCCTTATCAACCCTCATCTCATTCCTCTTCATTCATATGAGTGTCAAGACTTTGTAGCCTTAAAAGAGCTTTGCTTTGCTTTTTATTTTTTTTAACTCTTCCTCACTTGTGTGAATGTCAAGACCTCACGACAAACTTGAGAGAGCAATTTTCACCTCCATGAGTGCCAAGACCTTATAGTAGACTTGAGACAATCTTGCTACTACTCTTCAACCTATAAGTGTTAAGGCCTCATTGGAGGCTTGAGAAAACTTTGCTTTGCTTTTTACCTTTCACCCCATGAGTGTTAAAGCCTTACAGTAGGCTCGAAACAACTTTTCCACTCCTTTTAACCCCTATGAGTATTAAGATCTCTATTGAAAAATATCCTACTAAATAATAAATATATATTAGTGGTAAGAAATCTTTTTTTATAGTTGTAATTAGGCTATATTAGGATATTCTATTTTTGGTTGATTGCACCCGTGATTGTAGAGATTACCTTTTAATTATAGAGATTACATACTTTGTAATTGTTTAGCTATTTAAGCTCTTGTAAAGCAAAGAAACATTAAGAAATAAGAAAATCTTCTTCATGCTTTTTATGGTACTAGAGCAGTAATTGTTTTAATTCCTAGGAACCCTAAATCTGCATTATTCCTAGCCATCTTCCATCATGTCTGATGTTGTTTCAGAAGCCACAAATCTCCCTATGAACCAACCCAACACTCAGATGAGAACTCCCGAAACACATGATTCTCACCATGTCCAAATCACTACAATACGACTGAATGGAGAGAATTTTCTTCGCTAGTCTCAATCTGCACGCCTGTACATCCGTGGAAGATGAAAAATTGGCTACCTGACGGAAGAAAAAAAAAAGAGCCAACTCTTGAAGATCCAGCCTATTCAACATGGGATGCTGAAAATTCTATGGTTATGACATGGTTGGTGAATTCCATGGAGGAGGATATTTGTGCAAACTACGTGTGCTGTTCTACAGCAAAGGAATTTTGGGATAATATCACCCAAATGTATTCTGATTTGGGCAACCAATCTCAGATTTATGAACTCTCTTTGAAGCTTGGTAATATTCATCAAGGTAATGACTCTGTTACCAAATATTTCAATTCTTTGAAAATAATTTGGCAAGATTTAGATCTATTTAATGATCAAGAATGGTAGTGTCCTGGTGATGCCAATCTATATAAAACAATTGTTGATGCAAATAGGGTTTTTAAATTTCTTGCTGGCCTTAATGTGGAATTTGATGAAGTAAGAGGCAGAATCATTGGGAGAAACCCTCTTCCCTCCATCAATGAGGTTTTCTCTGAGGTTTGTCGTGAAGAAACCCGACAGTGTAATGCTCAGGAAAAACACCATCTCAGCAAGCCCAACTAAAAGTTTTGCATGTAATGTTGCTAAGGCCTATATCAACAAGAGGAATGGTTCAAACCTACAAAGAAATGAAGGAAACCCCCGAGTGTGGTGTGATCATTGCAACAAACCACGCCACACTGAACAAACTTGCTGGCATCTTCATGGTAAACCTGTAGAATGGAAGCCAAGGAACAAACGACAACAGTCCTCTGCAAATACTGTCCCTGAATAACCCAACTCATTTAGTAAAGAGTAGATTGATCAACTTCTGAAACTGCTGAATTCCAATCAGACTAGTGGTACTCCTAATTGTTCTATGCTTCATTTAGGTAGCAAATCAAACCCTTGGATTATTGATTCTGGAGCTTCTGATCATATGACAAATTTATCTCACTTATTTCATTCATACAACCCTTGTCCTGGCCATGAAAATGTTTGTATTGCTAATGGTAGTTTCTCTCCTATTGTTGAGAAAGAAAATATTAATTTATCGAAGAGTATAAGTCTTAAATTTGTACTCCATGTTCCTAAACTCAAATGTAACCTTTTCTCTGTCAGCAAACTTTCAAAAGAATGTAATTGCCGTGTTATTTTTTGTGATTCTTCTTGTGTTTTTCAGGACCAGAGCTCGGGAATAACGATTGGGAAAGCTAAAGAGATAGGCGAGCTCTACTATTTTGATGAGACCACTTATAGGAATAAAAAGGCTCAAGCTTATAGTAGTATGAGTTCAAACCCTACTTTAGACAGAATAATGGAATGGCATTTTAGACTTGGTTATCCTAGTTTTTCTTATTTGAGACATTTATTTCCTAACATATTTAAAGGTGTTGATTGCTCTTAACTTCAATGTGAAACCTGCTTTTTATCAAAAATCTATGGAACAAAGTTTTCACCTAAACCTTACTATCCTTCATAACTATTTTTTAGGATTCACATTGATGTTAGGGGCCTTCAAAAATAAAAACATTATCCGGAAAAAAGGTTTTGTAACTTTTATTGATGATCACACTAGAATATTTTGGGTTTACCTTATAAGCAGGAAATCTGAAGTTGAAAAGCTTTTTAAGGATTTTTATAACATGATTGAAACTCAATTTCAAACAAAAACTTGCATCCTTAGATCAAACAATGGAACCGAGTATTTTAATGAAGGTTTAGGGGACTTTCTAAAGAATAAGGGCATCATTCACCAATCTACTTGTCGTGATACTCCACAACAAAATCGGATTGCCAAAAGAATTAATATACATTTACTAGAAGTTGCTAGGGCTATCATGTTTTCGATGAATGTTCCCAAATATTTGGTGGGGGACGGTGTTTTAACATCTTCATATTTGATAAACTGAATGCCTACTCGAGTTTTAAAATTCATGACTCCACTAAACAAATTAAAAGAAACATTTCCAATTCTTCGAATGTCATCAGACATTCCTTTAAAGGTCTTTGACTACACATGCTTTGTTTATATTCCAACCAAGTTTCGATCAAAACTAGATCCTAAATCTGAAAAATGTATTTTTATCGGATATATTCCAAATAAAAAAGGTTACAAGTGTTTTCATCCTATTTCAAAGAAACCCTACATTAGTATGAATGTAATCTTCATGGAAAAGATACCGTTTTTCAACAAAAATCAACTTCATGAGGAGTATGTTTTAGAGAAAGATGATTTTTGGCATGTATCTCAACCATTACCTAAAATGATCTTAACACCAAATGTCCTTGATGAACAAGAATAAGAAATAATAGGCCACAATAATAAAAATGATGAGAATTCTGATAATCAGATACCAAAAGTTATTTTTGCCTAGTGAAGGGGGAAAAATACTACGAAAACTTCTAATTGAGCCTCTGGTTTATTCTAGGAGAAAGATTGCCCAAATTGATCCTTTAGTTTCTTCCCAAAATCAAGAACCAAGTAATGGTCTTCAAGAAACACTAGTAATTCCAAACCTTGATCCCATCTTTACATCTACTCAAGATCAGGATATAGTAGATCTAGATCTTCCTATAGCCGGAGTCCGCTCTTGTATAACAAAACACCCTATTGCAAAATATTTGTCTTATAAAAAATTTACACACAAACACAAAAGTTTGTCAAAAATCTCTAACCTGTCTGAACCTAGAACAATACAGAAAGCACTCAGTAGTCTGGCCTGGAGGTTAGCAATCAAGGAGGAGATGGATGCTCTTTTGAAAAATGAGACTTGGGAAGTAGTTGATTTGCCAAGGGACAAAACCACTGTCGGATGTAAGTGGGTTTTTACTATAAAATACAAGGCTGATGGAAGTGTCGAAAGATACAAAGCACGACTTGTGGCAAAGGGATTTACTCAAATTTACGGAGTTGACTATCAGGAGACCTTTGCCCTAGCTGCCTAGATAAATTCGATTCGTGTCCTTCTATCTATAGCAACAAACCGTAATTGGCCTTTGCATCAACTTGATGTAAAAAATGCTTTCCTCAATGGCGAATTGGAAGAATAAGTGTTTATGGATCTCCCATCAGGTTTTGAGAAGAGATTTGGCGAGAACAAGGTTTGCAGATTGAAGAAATCTTTGTATGGACTCAAGCAATCTTCTCATGCTTGGTTTGAAAGTTTCAGAAAGGCCATAAAAGGATATGAATATTCTCATAGTCAAGCCGATCATACTATATTCTATAAACATTCAAAGGCAGGTAAATTGGCTATACTTATTGTCTACGTCGATGATATTATTCTTACAGGTGATGATGTTAAAGAAATCGAGACATTAAAAGCAAGAATTGCCACTGAATTTGAAACTAAAGACTTAGGGTTAGTGAAATACTTCCTTGGCATTGAATTTGCTAGATCACAAAAAGGGATTTTTATCAATCAACGAAAGTATATGCTTGACCTACTCAGTGAAACTGGGATGCTTGGATGTAAAGCAGCTAAAACTCCAATTGAAGCTAATAAAAAACTACAAGTAACTGATACAACTATTGGTGTTGACAAAGACCAATATCAAAGACACTTTAGAAGATTGATTTATCTCTCACACACTCGCCCTGATATCGCCTTTGCCGTTAGTGTGGTAAGCCAATTTATGCATTCTCCAAACTCTGACCACTTAGATGCTGTCTATCGAATTCTAAGGTACCTAAAAGGGACACTTGGAAGAGGATTGACTTTTAAAAATAATGGGCACTTACAGATAGAGGTGTTTATAGATGCAGATTGGGTTGGGAAAGTTACAGACAAATGATCTACTTCAGGATGCTACACCTCTGTAGGAGGAAACTTGGTGACTTGGAGAAGTAAGAAACAAAGTGTTGTGGCTAGAGAGTTTTACGCTCTTCGCCCAAATAAGTGTTAAAACCTCACAGTAAGTTTGAGAGAGTTTTTCTTTGCTTTTTACTCTTTTTCACCATCATGAGTGTCAAAACCTCACAGTGGGCTTAAAAGAGTTTTGCTTTACTTTTTACTCTTTTTCACATCTGTGAGTGTCAAGACCTCACAATAGGCTTAAAAAGATTCATAGATTTCATCACCTTTGTCCATCCCCATGAATGTCAAAACCTCATGGTAGGCTTCAAAAAAAATCATAGATCTCTTCACTCCTATCCACGCACATGAGTGTTAAGAACTCATGGTAGGTCTCAAAGAGACTCATGGATCTCGTCACCCATTTCCACCCTCGTGAGTGTCAAGACCTCATAGTAGGTTTGAAAGAGACTCAAAGATCTTATCACCTTGTCCACCCCCAAGAATGTCAAGACCTCATGGTAGTTTTCAAAAAGGTCTACGTCGATTTCATATCTTTTATCAGCGCCCATGAGTGTCAAGACCTCATGATAGATTTCAAAAAGCTCTTTATAGACCTCATCTGTCTTTTAAACATCCACAAGTATCAAGATCTCAAGGTAGATTTCAAAAGGGTCTTCATAGATTTCATCTCTTATTAACCCTCATGAGTGAAGATTTCAAGCTGAGTTTCAAATGGGTCTTCATCAATCCATCCGCCCCTGCCCCTGTAATGTCAAGAAGCAATAAATCCTATTTTCACATCATGCAAAATTACCAAAATACCCCTCATTTTCACCAAAAACCTATTTTCTCTTTTTTACTCTATTTTTCTTTATTTTGCATTTTAGCCCCTGAAGTGCTCCTTTTGCATATCAGACCTATTATTTTTTCCCAAATTATCATTGCTTATGCAACTAGAGCCTCTAAATTTTTTTTTGGCCTTTTTTCTATAATTTTGAAAATAAATCCTCCAGTTTTCACATTTTCATATTTTTCAAGAGTTTCGCAAATAAATCCTAGAGCTTTCACACTTTTCATGGCTTTTGCAAATAGACCCTAAACTATTTCCTTTTCACATTTTCCCCATAAATTTTGTAAATACAACCTCAATGTCTTATTTTCACATTTGTTCATAAATTTTGGGTAGAATACCCTAATTGGTCTCTATATTTGTCACAGTCTGCCTTTTTAGTCCTTTTACTTTAATTTGACCCCGATTAGTCATTCTACTGTCAATTTAAGGCAAATCAAGTCCAACAACTGACCGAATTAAAGGGACTAATCGGGGCCAAATTAAAGTAAAGGGACTAAAAAGGCATGTTGTGACAAATAAAGAGACCAATTATGGTAGATTGTGACACATAAAGGGACCAATTAGGGTATTCTACCAATCCATTATAAAGCCACATCAGCAAACTCAAACGGACAACCTAACGTCGGTCAGTTGTTGGACTTGATTTGCCTCAAATTGACAGTAGAGGAACTAATCGGGGCCAAATTAAAATAAAAGGACTAAAAAGAGCAGATTATGACAAATAAAGAGACAAATTATGATATTCTACCTAAATTTTGCATATATAACTTAAAATATTCGTTTATCACCTTTTCCACTAATTTTGCTATTGTGTTCTTGTTTCCTCACTATTTTACATTTCTTATATGTTTTGCAAAGCCATCCTCAACCGTTCTTTTATTCACTACTTTCAATCATGCGATTTACATGGCCGATAACAATCCTCAAAATTAGAGATAAGACAGATTTGGTCACAGAATCAAATTCTTTGATCATGATATGTTTTGATTTCACGTAGAAAAAAATCATACATAGTGGAAAATAAACTCTATGCTTTCGGAATTGTAAGACCAAAGATATCAGATCATATAAATCAACACATCAAGACATATGATCATTAAAACTATTACATGTGAATTCATGGAGTAATATATAGTTGTGGCATGCTCACAGGACGTACTTTTGTAGGTTTCTTAAACTTGAAAAGGGCAAAGAAGTAGGCAAAAAATTTTTTTTTTGATTTCGTTGACGATCGAGTATTTTTGCTAATCTCCTTCGGATATTGTCTTCTTCTTTCATTTGTCTCTTCAATCAGATCTTCTTCTTGAGTTTCCTTCTCTTCTTTTCCATGTCTCTGATTTTTGTTTTTCTTCTCATACTCTTTTTCAGCTCCCAAATTTATTTCTTTCTTTATCTAATTTTTTTCTCTTGAGATCTCCTTGGCCGAATCTCCTCCTCTGTGATTTTTTCTCTTTTCTCCCCAATTTTTTCTCTATTTTGAGTTGTTTCTCTTCTTTTCTTAGTTACTCTGCTTCTCTCTTGAGTTTTTCTTCTTCCCCTTGTACTTCTTCTTCTTCCTCTTCATTTTTTCTCACTGTTTTTCCTTCTCTGTTTTTCTGTCCTCTCTTTGTTTTTTTTCGAGCTCTTCTTTTTTCCCATCTTTTTTTTTTTTTCGAATCCCGGCTCCCCTAGGAGGGATCAGGATTTTTTTTCTGAATTTTTTTTTTTTTTTTTAATTTTTATTTTTTAAATTTGTTTTTTTTTTCAAATTTAAAAGTTGAATTTAATTTTTTAATTTATATATATAAATGGATTTGAACAATTTTAATAAATTATATCCCTATCTCTCTTATTCCTAATATTATATTTATCAAAGTTATTGATAATATTAATAATATTATTAATATTAATATTGGTATTAGTTTTAGTGGCAATATTGGCAAGACAAACACCAATATTAATATCATTATTATTATTTGTTGAATAAGAGGTTGTTAAGCCACGGACACATCTCCATATTTACATGTTTTTGTTTTTGACATATTTATAAAGCGAAGCTTGTTACCTATTTATTAAAAATAAAATAAAATAAAATAGATTATTTTGAAAACTATGGTTGAAGTTATTTTGATTTTAATGGGCAAAACGTGGTTAATCAATACATAGAATGGTAGTGTTCTAAATTATGGGGTTGACATTGGGGATTTAGGGCTTTAAAGGTGTATAAAATATTATTTTGGATCACAAATTGATTATTTTCCGTTTTTATATATGCACTTTTAAGTATGTGGTTTTATATCTTTAATTCTCTTCCTTTGCAGTAGGGTTTTTTTTTTTTTTTTTTTTTTTTGTGATTGTGATAGTTTTGATGCATGCATTTCCTTATTTAAATTTGTAGCACAAATTTTGACTAGCTACTTTAGACAAGCTGCTCTGTAAAAAATAATCTTACTTTAGGATAATGATGGAAAAAGTAGGCAAATGGTACTTTAAACTAGTATTGGGATAATGATGTAGAAAATAGTAAAAACATACTTTAGATTAGTTCTAGAAATATAAAATCATGATGTGGCATGCCACATCAATAATACTGTAATCTCCTTCTATGTAATGAGACGCTTGAGATCATTCTTACTATGAATAAAAGGAACCAATTTTAGTAATAATTTGTGTTTCTTCATTCATTCTTCCAAACTTCTATTATAACATCTCTCCTTACTTCTTTTGTACTACTCTGATAACTCTCACAACCCGGCACTTGTAAGAGAACAGCACCCCCCGTTCTCTAGTGGTATTAGAGCCACATATAGTTAGTAAATAAAGGGGTAAAAGCTCCATATAACTTTTCTCTACAATATATAGTTATAATATGAAGTTTTTTATTTCTCATTATATGTCTTAAGAGTATGTGTTAAATCATTAGTAAATGAAAATGTTGATGTTTAAAAGAGGTTAAGAGCCACATGAGCTACTAGCTTTCCCTGTGGCTAGTTACCCCAGATTCTCCCCATAACTGAAAAAGATGGACCTACTGGTTTCTGTAGTTACCATCCGAGTTAAAAGAGGAACGAACCTGTTATTTTCCGGGAAAGATTCTTCGGACGCCACCATACCTAAAGTACTGAGGAACTTACTGGTTTCTGTAATCTCCACTTTAGATATGCTGATGGACCGTCCTACGTCTGATGGTCCAGGTTGATTATCTTAAGAATAAATGTCTAGAGGCAAAAGCCACACGACAAATAGCAAGTTATAGTTACTGCAATAAGATTTATATACCAGCAGTACATAAGAAATATAAACCCAGGAAAAGAGGAAAGGAAGGCCTAAATATAATCATGTTAAGAAATTCAAATTACATAAGCCACATAGAAAATGTAAATGTTATGTATATGGTATAGAAAGTCACTATGCATGAGAATGCAGAAGCAAAACAGTGAATAAAGATAGATTAAAACTATTCCAAGAGTTAGAATTAGCAAATGAATTTGATGTTGTAAGTTTAGACAGTAATGATAGTGAAAAAGACAGTGATATCTGCAGCATTTTTGGAAGTGATGAAATGGATCACTTAGAAGAAGTAGGTAATTTAGTAGATTTCCTGGATATGTATGGTATTCCAAAATGGATTCCGGAAAACGGATAGATTGATTGGATTAGCAAACAATAGAAATTTATGACCTTATGTAAGCAAACAATAGATAAAGATAATCCAGGACAACAACTACATTATAAGAAATTAATAGTAGAAGAGTTTACGGAATTCTTAGAAGAAGGTGATAAAGATAAGAAAAAGTTAGAGGCAATAGATCTCATAATGGTAAGTTTAGGATATTTACTCTCAACAGGAGAAAATGTTAGGGAAATAATAGATTTTATACAAGAAAGAAATCTAAAGAAAGTAGAAAATTTAAAATTACGAGAAAATGGAAAGATAATGAAATGAATACAATTCCATTACTTTATGCAATAGTTAGGAATCTGTATATTTATGAAATAATCTGTTATGAAAATAATAGAGACGCACTTAGGTATGATAGGATAATGTTCCTTTACATTGCTTTAACGGAAATAAGGGATTTTTATTATGGCTATTACCCATATGTTAGCACTGAACCACTACCATTTAACCTATGAGTGAAGGTAAACCCCTAAGATATGGCCTAGATTAGAATCCCAAATATTTGTTAGAAACATATCACATCACAAAGGAATCTATACCCTGTGATCATCAATTTGAACCCTTTAAGTACAATTATAAAAATAGATGTGACAAATGCTTTTACTTTCACGTGTTAAAGCATAGAGCTACATGCTTTAAGTGTCAGACATCACTTTGCAGAAGATGTGCGAAGGAATATTTTAACTTTATTTTTGGAGAATATGAGAGTATCAATGTTCCTGTCAGCAAAGTAGGGAATAATTCACCACGCAATAATGAGTCATCTAGCATGATTGATAGAGAATTAATCCAACAACTCTTAAATCGAATAAGAGATTTAGAAAATAAGATAGAAAGATTGGAGGAAGAACTAGATTCCTATAAATAAAAAAGGAAAGGAATAGTTATTACACAAGAAGATGAGTTAGAAACAGAGGAAGAATATATAAGTGAAGATTTGATGATAGTAAATCAAGGAAGAAGATATAATAATCTTCTAAATTTACATTTTATTATTGAGTTTAAAGATGGATTCAAACTCCCTATAGATGGAATTATAGATACAGGTGCTAGTAAGAATTACATATCACAAGGTATAGTCCCAAAACAGTACCAAGAGGAAGTATTGAAACCTTCGATCGTATATGATGCGTTTGGTAATAATATTTCTCTAACAAAAAAATTAGTAAACTACACCATAAAATTGAATAATCAAACTTATGCATTACCCTTTACATGGTTAAAACCATTCCAGAAAGAAAAATCTACCCAGCTCATTTTAGGGATGGGTTTCATTAGACACCAGTCATGAGGACTCATTGTCCAAGGAGACTTGGTCTCAATTTTTAAAAGAATGGATATAGTAACGACCACTCCATACACCTCAAATATCCTTACCCATGAAGGTATAGAATGGGAAGAATAGTGCGAATTACAAATTGATTTCCATGAGCTTACACCAATAAGAAACAGATCTCTTCATTATTACAGCAACTAAAGCAGGAATGTATTATTTGAGAAAACCCCGTAAAATTTAAAAATAGAACAAGGGAGGAATGTAGACTAGACATCATAAATCCTGACTTAAGAATAGCTTGTCCAATAGTTAAAGCAACACCGTATGAACAAAAGGAATTTGAGATGCATATACAAAAGTTATTACAGTTAAACATCATAGAATAGACCAATAGTCCTCATAGGACGAGGGCCTTTATAGTAAATAAACATAATGAAATAATTTGAGGGAAAAGCAGAATGGTCTTTAATTATAAAAGACTTAATAACAATACCGAGGAGGATAAATATCCGTTACCAGTAAAGAAACACTTTTACAAAAGATAAAGCATACATTTGTTTATAGTAAATTTGATTTGAAAAGTGGATTCTGGCAGGTACGCATGGAAAGGGAAAGTAGGAAGTGGGCAGCATTTATTACCCATAATGGTCATTACGAATGGAAGGTAATGCCATTTGGATTAAAAAATGCCCCACAGATCTTCCAAAGGAAAAGTGATAGTATATTTAGAAAATACCCTTTCATTTCTGTTTATACTGATGATATCCTGATATTTAGCCCAAACATAAGAGTGGTGATCCCACCGTCTCGGTTCCGTGGGAGTTAAGATGGAACCCAGACGTGGCATCACCACCACCACTCGATTTCATCTTTATTATAAATTTTTTTTATTATAATATATAGTTAAGGGTAATTAAGTAATTTACATAGTTTTTTATAATAAAGATGAAATCACGAGTGGTGGTGGTGATGCCACGTCTTGGTTCCGTTTCAACTCCCACGGAACCGAGACCATGGGATCACCACTCCAAACATAAATCATCATATAAAACACCTCATTATATTCTTTAATGAATGCAAGAAGAATGGCTTTGTGCTTTCTAAAAAGAAAATGAAATTAGGTTGTAGAAAAATAGAACTTTCAGGAGTGTCAATTGGACAAGGACAAGTAGAGTTATAGAATCACATAACTACTAGCATACTAGATATGCCAGACAAGTTAGAAGGACTTACGTAGATAAAATCATTTTTATGAAAGTTAAATTATGTTAGAAACTTTATTCCTAACCTAAGCTAGTTAGCAGGACCCCTATACATGAAAACAAAGCAAACAAGAGAAAGAAGGTTCAATAATGAAGATATTAAATTAGTCCAAAAGATAAAGGAGTCGGTACAAAAAATTAGGCCATTACAGCTACAACCACCAGAAGCATATCTAATCATTGAGTCTGATGGTAGGATAGGAGGATGGGGAGCTGTGTTAAAATACAAACCCATCAAAAGCAATCCAGTAAAAGAAGAACAGGTAAGTAGATACGATAGTGGTACGTATACTACTCCAGTAGCAAGTACAGATGCAGAAATTTTAGCTGCAATTAAAGTAATAGAGAAATTTAAGTTGTTCGTTATATCTTCAGACGAATTCACACTAAGAACAGACTGTCAGGCGATAATCTCATTTTATCACAAAAAATCAGAGAATAAGTTATCTCTCAACATATGGTTGTGTTTTGTAGATTTTATAGTAGGAAATGGTTTTAAAGTAAATATTGAACATATTAAGCACTGATAATTTTCTTGCAGATTAGCTCAGTAGGATGGTCAACAAAGCCTTTAAGGATCGCGCCAACTAAGGTATATAACCCTAAACCTGGACCCTCAGATGTAGGATGGTCCATCAGCATATCTAAAGTGGGGATTACAGAATCCAGTAAGTTCCTCAATACTTTAGGTATGGTGGCGTCTGGAGAATATTTCCCGGAAAACAACAGGTTCGTTCCTCTTTTAACTCGGATGGTGGCTACAGAAACCAGTAGGTTCATCTTTTCCAGTTATGGGGAGAATCTCGGGTAACTAGACCGCCTCATTATAAATACAGAACCCCACATCCTAAATGGAACCATGACAAACAAACCAGCTCCACAAAAGAGTACGGCTTTGAGACCTAAACTTCTTATTTATGAGCGAGTGAAGTTAAATATGGCAGCAAGAACACTCAGCCAACTAGCATCCTCGTCTCGTGTTCCACCGACGACTTACTCGATGGACACTCTTCTCAACCTCCCTATGTTTCCAGCAAACTCTCCACTTTATTTCAAGACGAAGGCTATACTCAGCATGCACCAACAAGTTTTGGTAAACAACTTATGGGCAAATCGAAGAGACCCGAAGGCACTACTACCACTGTTACACCAATTGGCGGTGTTCTTTCAAAACATCAACGAAAAGATAAAGAATCAGCATATGTAATTTGAACAAGTATTATATATTTTCATTGAAACTTGAAGTTTTTTGAAAAAACAAAGTTTACTTCAAAATCTTGCAAGTAAAAAAGAACATTCTTTTATAAGATAAGACGGCTATTGGTTTTTTTCTCTGAGAATAGGTAGTGAGTCGTCGCTTGAAGGGCAATGACCCATGTAAAGGTCCGATGACCAAAGATAAAAGAGAAAGTTTAGTTACTAAATCTGATTTTATTAAGAGAAAAATCTTTGTGATGCTTGGTCTCTGATAACTGTGACATTATTGATCTTGTATCAAAATAATTGAGACATAATTTTTG
The DNA here is from genome assembly GCA_902712375.1 of Dioscorea dumetorum. Classification (NCBI taxonomy): domain Eukaryota; kingdom Viridiplantae; phylum Streptophyta; class Magnoliopsida; order Dioscoreales; family Dioscoreaceae; genus Dioscorea; species Dioscorea dumetorum. The sequence continues at coordinate 7,378,911 of CACTHL010000494.1, forward strand.
TGATGCTTGGTTTCTAAGACAGCTAAGCCATTGCTGATTTTATATCAAGATAATAGAAATAAAGGTTGTTGAAGTAAAATATTAAAAGAGGCATTGATTTTAAGCGTACGCTCTTATCATTTATATGTTGAATTAAATTAAACTTGATAACCAAAACTGTGATGGAAAAGTGAAAGAGGAGTCCTTGTAATTAAAATTTGAAAACCTTAGACTTTTAAATATTTTAGTTAGTGAATTAAAAAAACAAAAAAAAAACATACAACATTTATATAAAAAAAACTAAGTATTTTAAAGTTAGTAGACTCTATAGAAATTACTAATGGAAAAATAAAACAACAATTTAATATTTTAGAAGAAATTAGAATGCATCTAGCAGAAATGTTTCACTAGCAATTACTATACTAAAGAAAAATCATCAAAATATATTAGCAATACTAAAATAAATTGGATTTTATTAAAAATGAATTAGAAAAGTACATCCCAAGACAAGTAAAGCTCAACACACTAGAAGTTATCAATAAGGAACTCAAGTCAATTGAGAGAATGATAGAAAAATAAATAAAATACAAGTAGAATTAACAAAACATCTAAAAAAGATAATAGAATAATAACACAAATATGCCAAGTTTAACTCTAGACCAAGAAATAGGAATGATAAATAAAAAACTCATCAAAATCACAAATGAACATTTGGAGAAACAATATATACAAAACATAAGTAGAAGTTCAAAAAGATTAAAGAATTTAAAAGGTTTTTCTTATAAACTTAGACATGAAATGGATAGGTTATTAAAAATAGAAGGAAAACAAAATGAGAAATTACTTATCTAGATACTATAGAACCATATGAAATAGTATCATTTGAACTATTATGGATCTAATGTAATTATAGTAGGATACACTTTAGAATCCAAAATTGAACAAGTAGAAAGTAGACTGAATGTAGTAATGAATGAATACTTTGAGAGGTTACATCTTCAAGGATATCTAGATAAGATAAATAATTAAAAGAGTTAAGAAAATGAATTAATAAACTAAATCACAAACTAGTATATCAAACAGCATTAAAAAGAATGAGAGGTAATAATAGTCATACATATGAATTTATTGTTTATAACTTTCATGGATATGCTCCTATGAATATTATAAAAACATTTCTAGAAAAATAGGAAAAATCCTTAGAAAAACCAGTAGTTATATTAAAAAAGAGAAATAATATGTATATTATAACGTATAACGGTAGTGGAAATAATCAAATTAATAAGAAAATAATCAGAGAAATTAGTAAGAGCGATAACAATATGGAAGAACTTAATTACTAACAAGTTTACAAATTTGAAAATAACTGAAGCACCAAATCTCTTTTTGTAACATGGTCTGAAGAGCAATTAAAGAAATCAAAATTGAAGAATGAAATTAAAATTTTTAGATGTAATTAGATGCAATAACTAAAATGGAAAACCTAATAAAATGAGTAATTTACTCTAAAACTTTAGAAGAAGATTTAGAATTAGTAGTAAACACCAAATGGATAAAAATGGATTTTAAAGATCTAAGGCTGTGTTTGATTGGCAACATGGAAAATGGGTGGAAAAAAAAAATTTTCCATGGAAAATTTTTCCTTGGAAAACGAGCAAGTACACGTTTGATTGCCATGATTTTCTAGCCAGAAAATCAAAATTTTCCATGAAAAATTTTGATTTTGTTGTTTGATTGCTTGTATTTTCCATGAAAAAAGCCACATGTGTTGTTTGATTGCATCAATTTTCCCTGGAAAATGTCATATTTTCTATGAAAAATTTTCTCCATGAAAATATTTTTGCCAACCTAAAATGCTATTTAATCCCCATAAATCATTGTTTAAGATTTTGTAATAGATATTTTTTGTGTACACAAGAATTCAAGCTCAAAATTGATTCAAATTTTTTTCGAGTGTTTAACTCTGATTAATTTATTACTGCATTTTATTGTTTTTTAAAAATTATTAAATTGTTTAATGGATGGCAAATTATTAAATTGTTTAAATTGTTTAAATTCCCTCTCTCTTTCAATGATGGTGATATAGCTTACTATTTCCAAATCGCCCCCCAAATTAATTTAAAACCTTGCTTTTTAATTTTTCAAATAACCCCCTTTATTTTTCCTGGAAAAATGTTCCTAGGATTGAGGTTGGAAAAATTTTCCCTTGTTTTGAGGAAAAATAGAGTCACGTGACCACATCCATGGAAATTTTTTTCATGGAAAATTTAGGCAAACAAACAGCCTATTTGGCTGGAAAATAGCCCATAAAAAATTTTTCATGGAAAATATGGGCAATCAAACACATCAGTCTATTAAATCGAATAATAAATCAGTATGGATTTGGAACTGGAGAAAAATATTTAGAAGAATTTAAAAGTATAACGACTTATTATGAATAAAAGATGACTTTGATAGTTATGAAATCCATTGATAATATTGGGAGATATAACTAACTTAATAAAATTAAACATATCATGATATTAAAAACAATAGCTACACATGATGAATAGGTTAAGACAATTAAAGATAAAAATCTCAAACTAATCCAAGGAGAACAACTTTGAAAACATGGTATATTTGATTTTCAAAATAAAATATACGAAGGATATGATTCGATGCATATTTGCTATATTGATGATAATTCAGAAATAATTATAGACTTCTTGACAATAAAATCTTATAATAAATTATTGAAAGCTAAATACTGGTTAGTTTACTTAGGATTAATGGTTTGTAGTATAACAGGGCCACATCGGTTAGGATTAGAAACTAAATTAGCATTATCATTAGCGGATACTAGACAAGTAAACAAAATAACCAAAGCTATAATAGCAACAACAGAGATAGATATGAAAAATAATTTTGAAATAATTTATATGATACAAGGGTTTTTAGTAACAATAGACATATTATATAAGAATATCAAATTAAGAGTGAAATCCAAAGGATATCACATAATAAATACAAAGGCAAATATTTTGTCTACAAAAATATTTATCAAACATATATGAAATAATAGTGAAATAAGTTATACCATCAGTAATGTTAACATAAGGAAATTTTAGAATCTCAAGTTTGTCATAAATACAACAAAAGTTTAAAAATGTCTACAAGCATACAAACCAAGCATTAGAAGTAACAATTACACCAGTGGATCCATGTTCTTATACAAGGCGCATGATCAAGAAGAAACATACAGAAAACAGAGGTTAAGAAAGGTAGATGGAGAATATGCACAATACTCTAGTCCGCCGCACCACCACTACTACTAGAGCCTGAAAAGAAGGGAGAGGGTAAGTAATCAAAGTCACTCAGTGAATGGGTTACACAATTCTAGGGAATACAAAATTTTTTAAAAACAATAACAAAACCAACTTTCTTTAGTACTACAAATAGATTAGGACATTATAGACAATATATATATACCAACTTATGCTCATGTATAAGAAAAGCATGCATATATCATAAAAGAACTATTTTTTCCTCAAAAGATGTTTCAACACTCAAATCTCATAATCATCATGATACGGGTTTAAAATCATAAAACAAGATACTCCACACAAATCCATTTGCTTTACATAAACTCATTTCTCAAAATACAAATGTTTCATCAAACCAAATTGCTTTCCAAAGAAGATACAAGTGTTCAAATCTCAAAAATCTAGTTTGAAAAATACATATTTTCTCAAAATACCAACCTGCATCTCCAAGAAGTGAATCACAGTCTAAAATCCTCTCTAAACTGTAGCCGTGACCGCGGCTAGGTTCAGAACCATCAAGGCACTCATGTCTTGACGTTGACCAAAATGCGAACTTGCATCTTGAGTAAGCGAGTCGCAGTCTAAAAACCTTTCTAAACTCTAGCAGTGGTCACGTCTTAGTTTAGAGCCGTCAAGATATTCATGTCCTTGACATTGACCATGATAAAAACTTGCATCTCGAGCAGATGAATTACGGTCTAAAAACCTCTCTCAACTCTAGCCGTGGTCGGGGCTTAGTTTAGAGCAGTCAAGGCACTCATGTCCTTGACGTTTACCCATGGAGCCATGTGGTCACTTAGCACACCTGATATATGCCTAGTTAAGGCTCTACGCACCACCTAAAGTGGACAGATAAGCCAGGTCCACATTGCCACCACTAATGGTTGGACCGTAGAGATCCCCTACTGCAGCAGATAGGTTCCAACTCCATCACCAATGAAACATCATGAAGTGTGCTATCAAGATAATTCAAGTAATTTATTTCACAAAGTCCTTGTCCATGACAAATAAGCACATATCAGCGATAAACATAGCTATCATATAAATCCAGACCAAGAGTATAACTATATAAAAGTTCAATCGTTTATTTCCATCCGATTTACCAACATAGCTAAAATCATTTTCATCAAACATCAAGAGCTTTGTTTGTAAAATGAAAGGTATGGAAATTCCTTTCAAATCATCGATTCATCAAGAGTTTCATTCATAAAACAGGAAACATAGAATTTTTTTTAAAACCATCAAACCATCATTTTAACATGATAAAACCAAGGATTTCATTAAACCAATCCATAAGTATACTATATAGTAGAATACTAGAATGTGCAATCATAACCCACTCACAACTTTGGAGAACAACTCCTCAATGGCGCTATTCCTCGGCCAGCTCTTGCATCGAGCCAAACTATCACCACCTACACTAACATAAGCCACCAGGGCTCAAAACCAAAAAAAAAACACAAGCATGAACTTCTTCATGTTACAAACCATGAAACCCTAACAACGCTTGAGTATGGTCTGAACTTGCACTCTAAAGGTTCAAAAGGATTTCCATGGGGATAAGCTCCCAATATAACCATGAGAATGAAGGTTTCACAAAAGGTTTCTTGGTGCTATAATAGCCCAATTTCAAGAACAAGGGGAAGTGGTTTCAACAAGGTAGAAAGGATAGATCTCTATATCCATCTCATAATACAAGGAAGAGTGAAGGAAAATAATCAAACTAATCAACAATCTCATCAATAACAAACCAAGATTCAAGATCTAAGATCTAGGACCTAGGGCTAGCATGTTTGAACCAAAACAAATAAGGAGAAAAAAATGAGGGAGAAGAAGAGCTCACCTTCAAAGGATCTTCAACCAAGAGGAGAGAGATAGGTCAAGCACTAGCTTCTTCTTCTCATCCAAAGCAATGGGAACAAAAGGAAGAAGAGGGAGAAGAAGAAATTTCGGAGAATTAGGGCTCAGTTGAGGACTTATAAATACCTCTGGAAGTACACGGCCGTGTAAATCTTAGCAGGGCCGTGTATTTCTTTGAATGGGTAAAATCGCACATTCAAAGAGTTACACAGACAAGAACACGGGCGTGTACTTCAGCTTATGCCCATGTACTCATTCAGAGAGTTACACGGGCAAGTACATGGGTGTATACTTCAAACCTTGCCCATGTGAACTCACCCAAAGAGTTACATGGGCAAGTACACAGGTTTGCAAAGCAGCCCATGCCCATGTACTTTCTCTCGAAACCCACATTTTCACTAGTTTTCAACAAAAAATGAGCAAAAATGATCCAAAATTCAAGACATAACTGTTTTAAGATATAACATATAATGACGCATGTTCGGAAAAGCCGAAACACTACAACACTATTATAATCTTTCATCTAAAGATGTATTAGAGCTCTTAGCAGGGGTTCTGCTTCTGTGCAAGTGCTGGAAGTAGGGGCTTTTGCTTATGTTCAGGAGCTGGAATTTATAGATTTTTGAGAAAATAATTTAGGCTATAGAGGATTGAAGAAGTTGAACAAAAGGAGAGAAAGCAGTAGGGAGAGAAAAAGAGTGAGAGATAGAGGGGCGATTGTAAAAGATTTCTAATATTTTCTATAACATTCATTATTCTTTATACAATCATGTTGTAATTAACAACCTTTTATGCAATATGACAAATGCTTTGTGTGCCTATTATGGGTTACACTCCCAACAAGATACTCATAACAACCCATATCCTCATAATCAATGATATAATAATGATAATAGTAATGATACTTATAACTACATTCATAATAACATCTACCAATGATCTATGCCCCCTTCATTCACATACTCATGCATGACTATCCCACAAGGAAATTAGCAAACTTGCTAGTTAAGGCTTCTCCTTTGTTGGTTCAGGTGTTGTGTTGAATTGGCGTGCAAGTGCTCTTGCTCGCAACATTACCTCTATCTCCTAGTAACGCCTTGTGTGCAAGCTGAAAATCGGGAAAGGCATAATGTAGGTCTTGAATGGATTCCTAGGTTATGTCCACCACAAGTTGAGTGTCCCAATGAACTTGAAGGGAATGCGAAGCCTTTGTAAGATGATTGTGTAGGACCCAATAATTGAATTGGGCTTTAAGATTGGCTCTTGATTCATAAATTCATGGGACATGGACTAAGTTTACCGGTTGGGTCACCCAAACATTTCTTAAGACAGGACACGTGGAAAATGTTGTGAAACATGGCCATTATTGGTAGCTCTAGGTGATAGGACACCAGCTCGATCTTCTCGATATCTTTGTATGGTCCAAAGAAGCACAATAAAAGCTTGTTGAATTTGCGGTTCATTAAGGTCATCTCGCTTGTATGGTGAAGCTTGAAGTAGACTCGGTTATCGGCCGCAAAGGAAATATTCATCCTATTGGAATTAGCTTGATTATGCTTGAGCATCTAGGCCCAAAGCAGGTTTTCCTGAAAAGTCAAGAGGACTAAGGAGCATTTCATGAGTAACTAATCAATCAATTCAATCATCAATGTACTTGGAGAGATAATCCAAGAGTATGGGGGAAGATCGGACGTAAAATTGCTTTGAATGGTGCTATCTTGATTGTTGAATGCCAGCGGTGTTGTAATGCCATTCGGCCCAAGAAAGGAAGTACAACCAATGGAATGGATGATCCATGGCGAAGCACCAAAAATAATCCTCAAGGTAATGTTGAGAACTTCAATTTGGCTATCACACTAATGAAGGTAAGCACTTGTTCATTGCTAAACTGTTCATTGAAATTTGAATAATTCCCTCTAAAACATGCTTATGAAAATGGGATCGCGATCAAATATGATGCTCCCAAAATACCATGAAATCAAATTGCATCCTAAACAAAGATCTCAGCAACTTGAGGGGTAGTAATTTAAGGAGTAGCGTAGAGAAGTGCGCTTGTTTCGAGAGTCATCCACTACAACCAATGTGGTAGACTTGCCTAATGATGGAGAAAGATGAATGATGAAGTTCATTAAAACAGAGTACAAAGCTTGTCTAGGTATGGGAAAGGGATGTAACAGGCCTTGACATGCTCAACTAAAGGCCTTAGAAGATGGGCACATTGCACATTTGGAGACATAATCATGAATAGTCTTCTTGAGGTTAGGCCAATAAAAAATTCCAAGTCACGCAAGCCAAGGTCCTTTGTATTTTGGTGTGGCCACGATCAGGGGAATTAATTCTTCTAACTCTTTGAAATGTTTTGAGAATTCTTCTTGTTCTTAGGGTGTTGCTTTATGAGAAGACATGTTATCCTTCGATTGGGATTTATTATTTTTAATTCACAGATACTTTTTATTCTATTAATATTTTTAAGAGAGTTTTCTCTTATGGTTTCATTGTTTTTCAATTTTTCCACTAAGGGTTCTAATTTTTGCTTTATAAGATTATTTTCTATTTCTAAATTTATTTCTTCATAGATGTCTATTTCTTTAGGTAAAATCTCCTCGATTGGATTTTACTCAAAACTAATTTTTGGCATTATTTGGATACTATCCATATGTTTACACGTAGAAAATTTTTCACCTTGTACTATCCTTAAGCCGTTTCTATGGTTTTATAAAATTCATTCCTATCAAAAGTCTTGCAACGTTATTCCTAATGCTCCTTTTACCCCGATGAAAGGTAAAGGGTATTTAATATTAATGAGTGTTATGGTGCAATAAATTACTATTATGTTTACTTACTCCTGTACCTATAATGCCTTTTACAATAACAAATTATTATTTCTATATGTAAAATTTACTTCTTTAAATTCAATAATACATTCTAGATTTAATAAATTATTATTTTTGTAAGTATTTTGGGATAATGCTATTTCTTCATAACTTTAGATTTCCTCCATGTGTTCGATTCTTGCTGCAATTATAAATCCTCTATTTTCATAGGATTTTAATTTTTCTTTCAATCATGTGTTTTTTCTCTAATTGTTCTATTCTTTTTAAAAAGTGATATATTATTCTTTTATCATTTGATTGTACATGAGTTACGAATGGTTCAATGTTCATTTGAGTTACAATAAAAAAAATAATACCCTTTGCACAGAGTTTACCCAATAATAGATCACATTTAACACATGTTGTTCGGTATCTAGTAATAAGAAATTTATAAAAAATATGACATTTTTGTTTAAAATTTATTCTCTAAATTTTAAAATTGGTTAAATTCTAAAAGAGTACCTTCTTCAATAAAATTAGCATCTTCTCCTCCAAATATGTTACATATATCACTATCTTTTGTAGTGTTAATATTTGCTACACTTACTTTGTTTACTTCTTCTGGTAGTTCTAATTGTTGGCACATGTTTTACCTTTCCATTTTATGTTTGTCTTTGGTATAGTCTCTTGCATGATGACCAATTTTCCACGATGGTTTATGGACTTTAAATTAACTTTTTCACATGATTTTCTCTATATCTTCCTTTTTTATAATATGTACTTTATTTTAATCTTTTTCTAGGTTTAGTTTCCCTATGTACTGTTGCTAAATATATTTTATTACAATAACTATAGCTTGCTATTTGCAGGTTTGCATAATTTTCTAAACATTTCTCTTTAAAATAGTTAAAAATAAACAAATAGCTGGTCCAATTCATGTAACATTTTCATTACCTTGATCTCTCCATGCTTTATATATTAAATCTCCTAATGGTTTTGTTAATTTACGAACCATTTTTTAGTTAATTCTAGTCTCGGAAAAAAGTTCTTCCTGTATTTGTGACTAAGGTAATATAATTTTGATTAAATTTTATAATATCATTAAAGCTGTCAAGATGTAATCTTTATAAATCTCTTGTAGCTATATCTTGTAATAATGTATCTCCCTAGAGAGATCAATTCATAATATAATTTGTCTTACTTATGTGGTGATATTATATGGATTGTCTGCCATGTCTATTAAATGTTTATAATCATTTGGATAATTTATTTTTCAACTATTAATCATATTTCTAGCAGTCATTTCTAACAATTTTTCTATAAAATTTACTATCCTTATATTTTTCTTATATATTTGGTAACCTTCCCAATGCATTTATGGCATCCGATTCCTATATGTTTAATAACTCTGGTCATTTTTTAGGGTGTACTGTGCTAATTATTAACATGCTACCATACTAATTTTGTTGTGGCATAGCTTGTATTACTTCTAAAGGATTTGGTTTTGCTCTTCTGCTAAAAGTTTTATAAGACTGTTCGGAGGAAAATTTATAATTACTTTGTTGTCTTAAGGTTTGTGTTGTCCTAGAAGTGCTTTCATTGGTGGGACTGGCCGGGTTTGTTTGGTTATTACTAGAACTTGCTTGATTATTACCTTCCACGTTTTGTATATGCATATGTATTTCATTATAATTTCTACTATTTATGATTTTTCTATAAAGTCATTTATATAAATTTCTTCTGATTACTAGGTAATTTCCTCTTCTTTTGTTAAAAATTCTTCATTAAAATGAATTTTTACTTTTAAGCTTATGGGATAACCATCATATTCATACCTAGGGAAGGAACCAAGGGGGAGTAGGAGCTTTAGAGTCTGCTTGGTTGGAGGTGGATAGAGGTAAAGTAAGGGCTTTTAAAAGCCTATATTTTGTTGGAGGTAGATGGTGGAGGTAAGGTAAAGGTTTGGGGTAAATGGAGGTTTTAAAACCTCCATTTAACCCCCCCCCCCCCCCCGGTATCTCAACCTTCCAAAATGGTGGATTGGGGAGGTTTTGGAAGAATTTAAGTTTTTTGTGGACCAAGATACCCCTATACTTTATAAAAATTTCATGGTTTTATAAAAATCATAATAATGTTTATTTTATCATAAGTTATTTTATTTTATTTTTTTATAAAAATATCAAGTATTTATTAGTTGGTAGTTATTGTCAAGCTATATAATAATATTAATTAATCTAGTATTGATTTTAATTAATTAATTCCATTCTACAAAATGAAATCTTATAATAATCAAATGAGAGATTTATGTAAACAATGGAAAGAATTATGTAAGTTTCATGTAATTTAGTAAACGAAGTTATAACTTTATCTTTTATCCTAAGAGTAATTCAGTAATATTACTATATAACCTTACCTTCAATTGCATTCAAACCAAACACAACAAGGTTTCAAAACCTCCATTTACTTTATATTGCCCCAAGCAAGGTAGTGTTTAAAACTTTTTTTACTTTTTGTTACCATATTTTACCTTACTTTATAAGACTTTCTTATATCTCCATCCAAGCAAAGCTTTAGGCCCGTCTTGGTGTTAGCCAATCACAGGTGTTTGCCCAGTGGTGCGACACAAAACTGACAACAAGCCTTTGGGAGGTGCAAGAAGATATAATGGGTTGGCATTGAAGGCATATAGCTAGCTAACCAAAAAACTAGACCTGCAAACACATCACCACCCTCCAAATTCGTGACCAAACGCATCCAAAAGTGGCATATTATATATACATTACCACCTATGTACCAATCCCATGCCTACGCAAGCATGCGAAGCATGTATTCTCACCAAGCATGTGAATGCATTTCACCATGCAAAGTCATGCTTGACTTTAATATATGTGTCTAACCTGTTCTTCTTGTGCTTTTTCTGTCATGTTTACATTTAAATTGAAATAATTTTAATAAAAAAAATTATATTATGTATTATTTTATATTAAAAATAATCACTTTGTTGGATGATTTTTTTCATTTTGCCTTAGTCCCCCTTACCAATATTCTGGTGCCGCCCGATTCATACCTACATTCAATTAAAAGGTGTACGTCATTTATATTTAAAGGAATTTTTAAAAAATCTTCTTCCCATACATAATTAGGATAATATCATTCTATTAATTCTTCCATTGGTGAATAAATTTTTTTTATAACCTTTTAATTTAGACTAATTTGTACTCATCCTCTTCACTAGTTATTTGTTTAATTTTAACATTCTTATTATATATATATTTTTTTAAAACAGACTTAACCATCTTCATAGTCGTAATATTCTATATCTTTATACACCAGGCTCCCGGGTAATGAAATATTTTTTTTATTGTCCATTCTACTCTTGCTAAATTTTGTGAACAATATATTTTAGCAGAATATGCCTGAATTTTGAACTTTGTATTCAGGTTTTTCGTGTGATATCTTCCTCTTCGCTAATTATTAAGCTCTGTTATATATGTTTTGGTTTTGTAATCTTTGTTCAGAGGTTTCCTCCCAGGTTGTTGGTTAGTCTTACGGTGACTTAAGGGTTGAGTGGCGAGGGTGTCCCTCCTTGGGTTGTCACTGCAGTTGTCAAATGCCAGTCCTGTGGGACGTTGTGTGACAAGTGTTATGCCCCGACCCATGATCGAGTAGGAGACCATTGCCACAATAACTCAGGATGGGTCACTCACCACCCATATCTAAGTTGTCACAACGCTCAGACAAACCTAGATTACAGAATAAGGACAGTTCGCAACAAAAAAAAAAACAAACAAACAAATAAAATGGATACAAAAACTAACAACTTTATCAAAACAATTATCACACACCAACATAAGTGTATGATCCAATGGATCCAGTCCATACATGGAGTTTAACATACACAACATGCAACAATATAAACAGAGCTAAACAAAAAGTCTACAAAGGTGGCTACCCGGTACACATGTTTACAGTGCACACAACTTAGCCTGTGAAGGAGAAAAAGAAGTGATGAGTAATAGCATTACTCAAAGAGTGAATAGGTCACATAATTCAAAAAAGATTGAAATGAAATCCATTGAAGTACAAAAAGTCATATAAATCATACCCTGCATTTTCTTAGGTAAACAATATATAATTACATATAAAATAGTTCAAAACTATAAGTCTCTAAAAAAACATATTTCAATGTCAAATTCTAATTTTTTTTAAAACTCATTAGACTACCATTAAATAATGTCCCCCTTGGTTGTAGCCACAACTAGGGTTCTGAACATCTCAAAGCTATTTTATCATTTAGTATGAATATAGGTAGCCCTCCTTAGTGTTGGCCTTTGGGAGCCTTATGTGGTGAATCCGAGGGTCTCAGTCAGGCTTGGGTCCCATTCAGTTTTTTGACACACCTCCTAATATGGGTAGTTACAATTGGTCAGCCACATTGCCTCCACATGCCAAATCATGAAGACCTCCACTACAGTGAGTCGCACAAAAGTATGCCACTATCAAAATTACAGAAAACCACTCACATACCATGCATAGCATGATATGGAGCATAACATCACACATATATAGCACAAATTTTTTGGTTTCATACATAAACTATCTTTATATATCATATTCAAAATAAATATTCTAAAAATGCAGTACCATTAGCATATCATAGTCACAACTCTTTAAAACCTTTCATAAATAAAAGCCCAAAAGAATTTATGTGTCCATGCCCATCAATATTTTAAGTGCAAGATAGAAGCCATAATAAAGGTCCATATTTTTAAGAAATAAGATTGGCAAGAAACTTGAAATAATAATGTGTATCCTAAATTCAAGATAAAAGCATTTCCTATAAAGTTTCGCAACATGTCATATATCAAGTATCACAAAACATTGGTTTACATGTAATCTAAGAGAATTATGTATAAAATATTCAAATTCAGTTACAAGTAGAAACCAAGCTAGAGTCAAGCCTCCTCCACAGCCTTGCCCTTACTTGAGGGTTCTCCGTAGAAGAATATAAAAAACAAAATATGGAAATCCTAAGAAAAAAATACAAAAATCAAAACAAATGAAATGAAAACAAAAGATAACGTTTTACGGCTCTAGACCAGAAAATCATGCTTGCTATAAAATTGGAGATATTATCCTTTGATTTAAGAAGTTAACTCACCCTCAAGATTGAGGGTAAAATGAGTGTTGATTTTTAGTGTTGTAGTCATTCAGTCACTGCTACACTACCCCAGAGTAACTCTCATCGATTAACATGGAATTACAACACTCAAACAACATGCTTTAGAAGGAAACAAAAGACTTTGTAGTCATGAAAATTCTATATTTTCCCTTCTAAAATGAACATGAAGTATGGATTCATTATACTTGAATACAAGAGAGCAAGAATGAACAAAGAGTTTCGAGTTAGCAACATTTCAAAACAATCAACTAATCACTTTAATAACTAGTCCAAATACTAGAAAATCAAAGAAACTCAAAGAATTACAAAAAAATTTTAGAGAACATGAACAAAGAGCTTAATATACACCTCACCATGAGGAAGAACTCACCTAACCAAGTTAATACAACAAGTAGCCTTGAAACTCCACTAAAAGCTTGGAAAAAAAACTTAAAGGTTTGGGAGGATGATGGTCAGCCAAAAAAAAAAAAAAGGAATTCCAATAAATGAATTCTCTTAGAAAGGACGAAGCTTCTAAATGATAATCTCGAGAGATTAAATAACCAAAATACCCTAGCATCCTTAGAAAATTGCATGGATGTCATTACCAAATTTGAAGGACACAACTACCCCTCCACATTCAAAGGAAAGACAATGATGAGTGGCATGAGTGATAATTACACATATGCTTTCTATACATAGTAAAATCATAAAGAATACCTTAATTAAGCAAAATGCGAAAATATTTAGACTCACCTGGAAAAAGAAAAGAAAGATAAACAGAAGGTATCACAAACAGGATTCAGCACCATTTGAATGATGGTGCTTTGGTTGTGTGTCATGATTGAAGCATTTCTTGACCAAACTAAAGTGGTAATATCCAAAGAAAAGAAGCAAAGGATATTAATAAATACATTTTGAAATATTTTTATCTATCTAGTTTAATAATAAGTCTAATTATAATTATTAAGGTGTTTCTCATATTTATCAATTTCCTCTTATATAGTAATTGAAGTAATATGTTTATAAAATAAATGTTTTACTTTGTAAAATAATAAAAATGAAATCAATTTTGAGAATAAATAGTTTCTAAGCTGGAGTATTATAGCACTATAGTTCATCATTTACTTATGGTGTTCATGTTGTTCGAGTGCTTGGAGACAAAGAAACAAAGATGATGTTGACGGGGTTGATGTCAAAAAACATGCTACAGGGGCGTTTATTTCTGTGTAAGTGAGAAGAAATAAGGAAAAGTGACTGATTTTTTTCACTTCTGATGTTTTTTTCTTCTGAAGTGGGGAAGTGGCCACTTCCTCCACTTCAGACTGAAATGAGTTTTAGTTAAAACCCACTTCGGTATTTTTTACATTGAAATAGAGGAAATGAGTTTCTTATAAAGCCCGCTTCCCTTCATTTTTAAAGACCCTTCACAAGTGATACTAGTTACACCGAAATGAATACCAAAAATGAGAAAATGAGCCCTTCATGAAAAATGCACGTTCTGCAAAATAAACATAAGAAATGGGGGAAGTCATATCACATCAAGGAAGTAGCATTTTCTCCACTTCCAGACTTCCTCTCATTTGCACCGAAATGAATCCTTTGATTGCAATTAGCTGGAACAATTTGGTATTTGAGTTTTTGTATGGGTAAATTTATTATAATGAGTTTCAATTTGTTAAATACTAATTAAAGTAATAATTTCCTAATTAAATATTTGAATAATTCTGGCTGGTGTCCACCTTTCTTCCTATATAATAACACGTAAAAATCTCTTTCTTTATTATATTTTTTTGTCGGTTATGGGAGAGCAACTCATTTGTAATGGCCTTTTCCTTAGAACTCATAGTCACACCTCTATATTTATGTTTATTATTTAAAATTCCCATTTTTTAGTGAGGTATGCATGGAATAAATTAATACGCTAGCTGTTTATTCTCTTTGCCCTTTGGTTAGCATCATTTATTTATTTATTAAATAATTCCTGTGTTTCGTGACCTTGTTATCCGCTAATTAGTCAAAATTATGTTAATTTAGGTATTTATTTATTACAATACATGTTGAACCAAGAGTTTATCCCTTTTGAAGGATCGAAATAAATCACTTCAATGAGAGACGCGAAGATTTTGATGGTGATGATAACAATGATGATTTTGTTTTCAATGGAAGTCTGTGTTGGGGAGAAGACTAGCAACGATCACATTAAAAAAAAAATGATGTTCACGATGCGGTTACTATAGCCGTTAGCATGGGTTAGCATAGTATTATAACACAAATTTAGAAATCAGGAACCCTGACTTGTAAGCAATACAACCTCAGCACAGAGAATGTGACTACCCATGAAGTTTTTAGGAATTCTTGATACTGTAGCACTATTACCATGGCAGTTACATTATGAAAATCTTGTGGAAATTAGGAATTCTACAATGTGATCAGCACAAAGCATAGCACAGGTGTTATAGCAGCCTGGCAAAATTTGAAATTTCGAAGAACTCTAATCTTCCTATACACAATGGAATCTCTATCAAACACATAAATGTAAGAGCAATTCACTGTGAAAAACTTTTCCGATGGATGTGAAAAATCAAGGGACCCTAATGCAACTTTAAATTTTTCATTATACCAACAGTAGAGTTAATGTTATTATTTAAATACAAATTACAGACTCACAACAATATAAACATTATCTCAAATATAGATAATTAAAGGTGTAACCAACAAAATAAAT
The DNA here is from genome assembly GCA_902712375.1 of Dioscorea dumetorum. Classification (NCBI taxonomy): domain Eukaryota; kingdom Viridiplantae; phylum Streptophyta; class Magnoliopsida; order Dioscoreales; family Dioscoreaceae; genus Dioscorea; species Dioscorea dumetorum. Next base: position 7,394,754 of record CACTHL010000494.1, read on the forward strand.
ACAAATTACAGACTCACAACAATATAAACATTATCCCAAATATAGATAATTAAAGGTGTAACCAACAAAAGAACTATATTTCACTAATGAGACTGTTACAACACAAAACACACTAAAAAATAGTTAAATAAGTAGATGTGACTATGAAGATATATAAGCTTGCTACAAGGATTCTCTTTTTTAAATTTGAGTGAGATCCACCTTATTCCACCACGAGATCGTCCTACCATGAGTAACCCTAACACTTCTTCTACTTAATTCTTCTTGTTATCTCCCTGTTCATGTGCCCCTCTCTTCCATTTCCACATTAACTCCAAATGTTGGCATATATTTTTTTTTAATTATGCGGATGTGGGACCCACACTGTATCATGTTTCCCAAATGAGCTGGCCCAATAGTTTGGGGCTTCATGGCTCGATCAAGTTCCGTCACTTCGTCATCGTTTTGATCACGGCTTCCTTGAAGTTAGAGGTTTAAATGTAGTTAGATATAATTATTAATTAGTAGAAATAATTAGCGACAATGATAACCTTGATGTTTTGTGACATCAGCCGTACTGGGTTTCGGATCTTTTATCTTTAACGTTTTTGCATTCCCGCACGTTAACCATCCAGCTAGATGATAATATTAAATATTTATGGGCTGTTTGTTTGACTGGATTTGATGAGATTTGGATTTTCAAATCCCTGAAATTTAAAAATCCCATGTTTGTTTGGAGGGCTTTGAACATCCTTGGTATTTAAAAATCCCACTTGTGAAACCCCTCACTAAAATATATAATTAATATAATGTTTAAGTTTTAAGTTTAATGTTATAGTTCATCAAATTATTAATTTATAATTAAATTAATAAAATATTTGCATCTTATAGAAAATTTCTTTAAATACAAATATTAATTTATAGTTGCTATATTATATTATATTATAATAATTATTTTACTTAATAATTAACGTATTATATTTTATTATAATAAATTAAATAAATATTAATTATATTAATTATTTATAATATTTGCATTTTGAGTTCATGTAGTTCATGTTTCATAAAATAAAATGTATATTTTATGATATTTATTAATTATTTATAATATCAGATAGGGGTAACTTTACCATGGGTGACCATAACATGTAATCCAGGTAAAAATACATCAAATTAAACACATGTTTTCCAAATCCAGATTTACAAATCTCTCAAACCAAAAACAAATTTCTGTACTCCAGTATTACAAATACATCTAACCAAACACTGGATTTGATTTTCCTGAATTTTCAAATCTAGTAATTTGTAAATATAAATCCACTGGATTTTCAACTACATCAAACAGCCCCTTATAGTGGCTAATTAAGATAAACCTGGTTTAATGCTTTGGATGCCAATGAGCATGGATTTATCGGGTCGGGTTTCCAGTAAGGAATCCGATAACACGGCCCATTATCAAAGATCCAGACTCAATCCGGTGTTTCCTATATAAATAAGTCACGCCTGGATCCGGAACTGGGCCTTCTCCATTCTATCGCTATCGGAGGAGCTCTGGTGCTCGCCGGAAGCCTCGATTCCTCGTCGGAACGCTGGGAGATTTTCGCCGTCGGTGGAGACGCCTGGCAATCTTTTCTATCTCCGCGGTCGTCTCAGGTGATCCTTTTTTTTTTGCTTTGGAGAATTTTTTTTTCTTTGAATTTGGAACTATGTTGTTGTTGAAAAAGAATGCGATCCTAAATCGGCTTGCAAAGTTATTGAGGATTTGCTTGTGTGAATCCTGAAAGAGGAGATAAAAAAAAAAGAAAAATTATGTACCTGGAACTGGAATTCTAGTGACTTTTTGTTCTTCTTCAGATGACATGGGTTTGGGTAGGATAAGAATTCAATAAAATGAATTGTTGGGGGACGAGGCCCATCAATCTCGAACTTGTTTTTGTTTTTACGCTTGTTTATGTGTCAATATTGAGAGAGAGGGCATTGGGTTAGAGATTTGATTATCAAGTTTACAGAGATTTGAGTAGAGGATTGTGTTTATAATATTGTCTTAGTATTTCTAGGTTTTCTAATTTTTTAGAAATCAGGTTATAGTTGGTTATAGAAAGCTAATTTTGCCTGTTATCTAACGACGGAAACAATGCTCATACTTGCCCATAGCTTCTATATATCAAATTGATTTTAAATTTGATGGTCTAGATGACTAGATTTTTTTTCCATTTAATTCGCTGATGGATTTTGAGGTGGAGGATTGTTAGGCAATTATTTGTGTTTTTCCATGTGTTTTTGTATCGATATTGAGAGAGAGGTCATCAGAGTGTATTTTTGATGAACAATTTGACAGAGAGGGTTACTGTTTGATTGGTATGCTCCACTAGCAATAATGTTCATTCTTGCCCGAAACTTTTATAAATCAAATTGATTTAACCTTTGATTAAGTTGATATTTAGATTTTCTCAGTTAATTTAATTTCCTGATTGATATAAAGGCAGATGACTGTGGTTATTATATTGTTTTAGTTGATATAAGTTTTCTATTGTAAACAAATCAGGTTATAGATGGTTATAACTTATTAAAGGTCATCACTTATAGAATGCTAATTTTGTGTGATGCAGGTTGAATATATATGGTTATGCCTCCCGATGATGAAGTTAAAGATGGTCCTTTTGTACTAAGATTGCATAAATGGGGTTCAGGGCAACTTAATTTAGAGTTGTCAGAGTTTTGTGAGGCTTTGATTTCTCCCACTAGGGAGTTATTGCTATTGCTTTCTTATCAGCATGAAGCCATATTGCTTCCTCTGCTCATGGGTTAGTTCACAAACCTCTCTTTTAATTTCAACGTGCTGTCTTCCTTTCATGTTTAACCAAGGATGATGGCCATGAAATATTTTCAGGGAAAGTTTCTTCTTTTGACAAGGACCAGTCAGTAAGGGGTAATGTTGAGGGGCTTGAAGAATCAAGTTCCTGCACCGCAGAGCAGAAAACTATATGCTTGTTGGACTCATCTGACAATGCTCCATGCACAACACAAGCTGTAGATAGTGTATCAAATGTTGGTTCACCATCAGACTGCTATACTGCTATTTCTGGCATAAAGTCATCATCATGGGGACACTGGGGAGATACATATGGTGGTTCAAATAATTCTAGTTATAGGGAACTTCTTGTAGTATCTGATTTTAGTAGCATTACTGTTCATACTTTTCTTTATCCGCATGCGAACTTGGACGTAAATGAACAAACATCTGAAGGAGCATCGTTAGATGGGAAGTGGATCGAATGGGGACCCACTCATGGGGTTGGGAATGCTGGATCACCTGGTTCCTGTTCAACACAGAAAATTTGGTTAAAGTCTTACCTTACAGAAGTCAACTCAGCTCAGTTTGCTGGTAATTTTCTTGTCAGGTTTCCTGGAAAATCTAGCCTTCCTCACTCTGCAGAGGTCGTGTCGTTTAACATTTTTGAGAGCACATTGACATTCTTGCAGTTTTATTCTTTTTATAGTCCAAAGGAAAAACAAGGCTCTGGAGCCACCAGTGAACAGGGGAGTGAGGCACTGATTTCAGATTGCATGTCTAATCAGTCAAGCATGAATAATAATGGTAGTCATGATGGCATGACATATTACTGTCCAAAAGTGTTCTCCAACTCTTCAAACTGCATAATTGGTCTGGTTTTGACTCTTTCAGAGTACCGAGTATTTGAAACTTGTGAAAAATTTCTACAAAATGCAAAAGAGGTTTTTGTGGTGATTGTTAAGCTATACCAATGGGGCATGCAGTGGGTTTGTGCAGTAAAACCTCAGAATTTCTATACTGGCCCTGAATGGGCTGACTTCCAGGTTACAGAGGACTTCCTTATCTGTCTTAACACCACAGGGTTTATTTGCATTTGGAACGTGAATACTGGTAGTCCTGTCACCAGTTTTGATGTCCTAAGGGACTGTGGTCTGATTGTAAAAAATGACTCTAAGTTGGATGATCCTTTTCTCTCTGGGAAACGAGTTTCATCTGTGGCAATTTATGATTCTCAAGAGGAAGATAATGGCACTTGCAAGGCTAATAGAGATGGAAGCAATTCTGGAGCTTCTGTTTCTAGTAGAAAGTTCAGAAGGATACTGGTTTCTTCACATTCATCTCTTCTTGCTACAATTGATGAACATGGGGTAATCTATGTGTTATGTCCTGATGACTATATATATGCAAAACATTGTGTTAATAATGTCATGGCTACTTCTGAGTATTCTAATATTGGCATGCTGGAGTTCCAGAGGATTGCTGGTGCTGAGATAGGTGGTGCGAAGGTCTTTCCTGGTCTTAAGAAAGTCCAATCTTCAAATGCTTCTGAACCTTCCTTGAATGGTCACAGTGAGGATGCTAAACCAATGAGACAAGAACTTGTGTATACGAAAGGTAAAAGAAGACAAGTTGGCACTGATTTGAGTGGATTTTCTTCTGTTTCACAGATAAAAGGTTCACCAGGGCCTTTGGAAACTAAAATGACTTCAACTCCTGTGCGAAGGATACTTCTTCCTGTATACAGGTCTAACAAGGAGGATACTGTATGCCTTTCACCTTTTGGAATTACCAGACTCATCCGAAGTTGTGGTCTGAGGGAAGATAAAAACTGTAGAATTGTTCACACCTGTTTACATGCAGATTTACCTGTCGTAGATGAAAGACATTTTACTACATGCTTGCCAACCAGAAAGTTTATGACAAAAGAATGTATTTTCAAAGGAAAATCAATTGGGTCTTCTTTTCAGGGCTACATATATATAGTAACTCAAGATGGTCTCTTTGTGATTCTTCCTTCAGTTTCGATTTCATCTGATTTGCTGCAGGTCGAAACCTTGAGATATTGGCAGCCAAGTATTGCTGCGCATTGTAATAATCAAGTGGAAAGTTTTGTGGAGTTATGTAACTTTAGAGAGCTGTGGAATCCTTGGCAAATTGAAGTCTTGGACAGAATACTCTTATATGAAGGCCCTGAAGAGGCAGATTACATTTGTTTACAAAATGGTATCTAATAATGCTTTACTTTCTTATGTTAAAAAAGCTAATTTCACATTATTGTCTATTTTATCTTCTCTTCCCCCTTTGTTGTTCTCTTGTGGCTAGTTAAAGACAATTGGTTTAACCATTTCTATTGTGCTTGCCCCACTAGACCTTACAAGCTGCAATTAGTTGCAATTATTTATTATAAATACGCATTTAGAATTTACCAATAGTGCTTCTGGCAACACAATTTTGGTGCGGAAATTAATGAATTTAATGTTGTGGTATTCATTTAAAAGGTTAGAATTAATGGCTGTCTATCGATTTGATTATTGATCCGCCTAGAGAAGATTGCTAATTCTGGTTTTCAACTCCTTCGAAACTACATTCAGTCTGAATCTTCCAGGGCTTTTCTCTTGTTTTCTTGTTTTCTTTGAAGGAAGAACTTATGTGACATCCCTTGCTTGTTTTATCAAATTTCTCCTGAGGTTGTACTCCACCTCCCGCTCGCATCCTGGTTTCTAAAATTTATTTCTATGTGTAGCAGTATATGCAGACTTTTACATTGTTGTGATTTTCTCTAAATTGTTATTTTAGCTCCCAGCAATTTGTTCCTCACTTTGTTAAAGGTTATGAGTGAAATCCTTAGATTTAAAAATTTCTTCTTGCTCTTTTCACTTTTCCCTGTTTGCTACCCATATATTTAAATGTAGAACTTCCTTTATGTTGGCCTTTGATTGAGCACTTCCTGTCTTTCCTATGTGGAGTTTCATTGGGACAATGTGTCCTTTATCAACAAGGATGCAGTCTTTCCTTGGAAAATGCATCATCCATGTTCCATGGTAAATAATATTATGAGCTGATCTCGGTTGATATTTTAGTATGCATCTATGTGGAAAGTTTGAACTGTTATTTTGCAGGATATGATAGCGTAAGTAAATTTTGATTCTCACCGAATGATCTGTGTGATTGATAATGTTTATTGATTGTGTCAGATTGGGACCTGAAAATTGCTCGACTTCGTCGGATGGAGTTGGCGCTGCACTACTTGAAGCCTGATGAGATAGAAACGTATATTACTTGAGTTTTGGTTTTTCCTATTGCTTTGTCTTAGAATCCATTTGAAGGCGCAGAGTTTGGATTATAAATGAGACTAAACAACTGCTGTTATTACTTAGCTATCTATATTTAAGTTGCTCATGCTTAAAATTTTGGCTATTTGATGCTCCAGGACTCTTGATCTGTAAGAATACCCATCTAAATCCAATATGAGTTCTGGCAATGGCTTCTTTGAATTTGTTTTGTAGTGACTGCTAATGTGAATTATTCATTATACACTTGCTTTGGGACATGATTTGATCCCTTTTTGTATCATATAAGGTTGCAAAAAGTTATGTAGAATTAGAAAAACGACAAAAATGTTGAGCCCAAGTAGGCAGACAAGTCTTGCTGGTCATGATTATGCCTGAGACATCTTGTTTCAAAACTTGGTTCTTTGTGATCTTGCCCTGTACATCTAAAAAAGATTGTCATACGAAAATGCTGAGCTTCTAAGACCTATTTGTATAATTGCCTTAATAACCATGAAATACTTTCACTTTATGCTTCATTGTCCTTTGCCAACTTGGATGACCTTATCATGTGTGATATTTATTTGATAGATGGACTGCTTTGTCTAACTTATGCATGTGCATGTGTTTGCCTATTTTGAACTCTTAGGTGCTTCTTATAAAGGTTGAACCTGCATGTGTGGTGCTTTGAACTGTAGACCACTTTCATATAGTGCAACTCTCCTACCTTTCTGACTTCTTAATCCATAAACAGATCTTTGGATATGCTTGCTGAGGTGAATCTGGCAGAAGAAGGCATCTTGAGGTTGTTATTTACTTCTCTGTGTCAGATCTCTTGCGAAAGGAGTGACAATGAGGTGGCATTAGCATTTAGGTATATTTCATTTTTCTTGCTTCTTTTATGCATGATTGCTCTGCTTATTGTGGTCAATCACCCACTTTAGGAACCAAACGTTTTGGTTAGTCTGTATGTTTCTGTCAGATGTGTATTTTCTTTACAATGCACTGAAGACCTGAAATTTCTCAGTTGGATATTTAGATCCAGATTTTCTTTAGGCTTGCGAAATTTCGAATGTTTGCACATTGCTGTTTTTAATGTTGTAGATGAATTATTTTTGTGGTTACATAAGCAAGCCATGTGGTATTATGCCAGAGATGTAGTTGGAGCTATTAGAGTTAGCCTCGTCCTAGGCATTATTGTCCTTCTCTATATGGCAATAATCCATAATCATATGAAATAAGCACATTGCTTGTGAGATTTCTACTTAAATGCTAATCATGGCTGAGTTCTTTTATTTGCACATATTTTCTATTGTTGACTATGATGCACATTAGTTAGAGAGTAGTACTAACCAAGAGCTAATCTGCTTTCTCAGCCTGCATGTAACAAATCTTTAGCATGCATTTTCATATAAGAGCAACTCTTCTGGTAGCTCAAGTTTTCCCAGTATGGTTCCACTGTTTATAACATCTGGGGGAATCTGCCAATCTTCCTCTTTTCTAACTTTCTGGTTTCAGTATCATTCCTGCTCGTTCTCTCCCAGCTAATAGAATCCGAAGATTATTCCTATTTCTAGAATCAAAGTACCATCAATTTATTATTATTGGGATATACAATGCGGTGTTTATTTTGTACTTCTGAAATTTTGATGGGTTTTTTAGTGCTGTTGAATATTTGAATAAATGTTGAATATTTATTGCAATTATTCTTTTGGAAGATAATTTGGCTTCCATTGTACTTATCATGCGATCCTTTTCTATCTCTACATTTCTCATGTTTATATTTTTTTATTCCAGGTTATTGTCTCTTGCTGCCTGCTTTGCTACAAAGATCGTTCGAAAATATGGTTTAGGACAGCACGTCCAAGACGAGCAGCGTAGTTTGTCCAAACATTATTCCATTAAAATTAGCAATGCAAGAAGGCTGTCTGAGATGGCTTACTTTTTGGAGGTTATCAGAAATATCAGGAGTCGACTTAGTACAAAAGGCAGAAGGCCAGGTCAAGGCGTGGTATGAAATGGAAGTGTTTTAAGTGTAAATCTGAAATTCATCTAGAGATATTGATAAGGTTCATGTTGTTTTGCAGATTCTAGATGGCAGAGAGACATCTAATGCAGTTGATACATATGGTGTGCAAGATGATTTTCCTCTTCCAATTGTCGCAGCAGATGGTGGTTCATCAGGTCTGCAGGATCTGTTGGATGGCCAGAGAGCAGAATCAAATTTCCCTGGATCAGAGTTTGAACCAAACAACATTGATGAACTAGCTTTGTCACTGGCTAAATCTTCGGCCACTGCAGTGGATGTGCTTGAGTTGGATGGTATTCAGAAGAGGAAAGTAATATCTTTGGAGAACTCGAGGGATATGATTACGCGTTGGGAAATGGACCATCTTGACCAAAGAATGGTTGTGAAAGATGCCTTACAATCTGGTCGTCTTCCGCTTGCAGTTCTACAATTGCATATCCAACGTCAAAGGGAATTAGTTGCTGAGGATTCTCATGATATGTTCAGTGAAGTTGGCAATATTGGAAGAGCTATAGCTTATGATCTGTTTTTGAAGGTTGTATGTTTGTGCATTTTATTGAAGCTGCCTTCAATATTTTACATGAACTGACGTGGTTTCTGACAGGGTGAAAGTGGACTAGCTGTGGCCACATTGCAAAAGCTTGGAGAGGACATAGAACTTGCCCTTAGACAGTTATTGTATGGCACTGTTAGGAGATCACTTCGAGCTCAAATTGCAGATGAAATGAAGTCAAATGGATATCTCAGAACACAGGAACTCCATATGTTAGAGAAGATTTCTCTTGTTGAGGTTTGCTTTCACTTTAAATGCAACATTTCTTCTTTTTAATTTATTTAATTTTTAATTTTTTTATATTTTTTCATATATATTCCCATCCTAAGTAGTTGCATTCTATGGAATTTCAATGGTAAACCAACTCTCTATCTCTTTCCTTTTGAAAAGAGGCTTTATCTGAGCAGTAGGTTCTGGGTGACATTTCTTGGGAGGCAGAAGGAACTTACTGTTGCTACTTCAACCTTGACACCGGAACCAAATAAACTGAAGATTGTTTTGCATATCAGTGACGATCTTACCGTTGAATGTGGTGATGTTGATGGAGTTGTCTGTGGTTTGTGGGTAAGCGTTGATGATGGCTCTCCAGTATCTGAGATTTGTGAAGATAATGGTCATGCAGGCTACTGGGCTTGTGCTTTTTCGTGGTCAAATGCTTGGGATGACAGAACCATGGAACGTGTAAGTTCTATGTTTTTCTTTCCTTATCTTTATTATAGAACTGTTAAAAATATGATTATCTTCTTGGTCTGTATTTCTTAATTTCATAGTGTGTGACATGGTTCAATCTTTCATTTTCATGTTGAGAAGAGGAAAGCACCTTCTGATTCATATTCATGTTACCTTTACAGTCCATTTGTGGATTTTGTCACTGACAATTATCCGTTGCTTCAGTTACTAAACCTAATTCTTGCTCTGAATCGGTGGTGATTTGATCAATGCCTTGTGTCAGAAGATGTTGCCCAACTGTTGCAAGTAGATGAAGCATGTTGGGTGTTTCGTTGGATTTGGAATAAGTTGGGTTTGAGCTTTTGAGATTTCCTTTTTTTTTGGGAGGGATGCTTTTATATCAAGTTGTCCTGGCTGTGACTTAAATGACCTCAAGTAAAACAAACACTATGTGATTAAAATATTTTTTTAAAATTAATGATTGATGCTTACTAATAATTAGTATCTTCATAGAAAATATTAGTTCATTCTTATATCTATTTATTTGATAAAGTTTTGTCAAAAAAGGGTTATGTTGATGATTGGTTGGAGATGCTGGAATAAGTTGGGATAAAAATTTATCTGGACTTATTCCCAACTAAGCATTGGAATAGTTACTTTATGAGATCAAACGCCGGCTTAGAGTGCCACATTGCTGCCAACACTGGATCTGGAATGGTTGAAAATTTATAGTATTTCTTGCATGAAGTTGCTGCTTGATGGTTTCAAATCCTTCTGGTAGGTTGCCAACAAGCTAGCCTTACTGGTGCCCGATAACAATCCCTGATGCTATCTGGCATTATAGGTTGTAATTCCTAATATGGGGTAGATTTGTTCCTCTTGCATATTTCTGCCTCTTTGGATTCCATACATGGTTCTCACTGATGGTGTAAACTAGCTAAGAGTGATGAGCCAAGGATGACGAAGATTAAGTTAGTTTTCTATTTGGACATGCTAGCTTGATGTTTCCCATTCTAGTTTGGATGAACATTAACTCCTAATGGTATGACTTGAGCTAGCTAAGCTAAGGGAAACTACTTTAAAGATGTTAACTAAGGTCTAAAAAAAGTCTAGATTAACATGAAATTAAAACAAGGATAATTTCACACCTTTGAGGCCATAACCCCTCAATTCTGACACCAGATTAACATGCATTGATTTGCTATAATATTTATCAAAGTTACGTTGCGGAACTGTTATGACTAATAGAATTGAGCTCAAATGGGTTTTATACTCTAGGCTTAGCTCAATGTTAAATTTGAGAGACTATCATTCTTTATCTTGGTTTGTTTGTTCAATGATTGCCTAACTAGCTGCTGCTTATAAGCAACACAGTTATTTAACTGTGAAGTCAGTTAACTCTGTTGCAAAGTAAATGCTACCTCACAAATGTTATAAAAGAATAAGCCTTGATTAGCCTTTCCATATGGTTCTCAATAATTGTGGATATGATTCTCAATACTTATTAGTGTGCATGCCTTATTCTTTTCCTGTGCATTTTTTTTCTTCTCCTTTGAGCAGCAGTAGTGCTAGATCCTAATTAGTTCCACAATTATTTAATGCAAAATACCTCTTCTGATGCAGATAGTGCTTGATCAGCCTTTCCATATGGGAATTCATATACCATGGGAATCACAACTTGAGTATTATTTGTCTCACAATGATCTTGATGAGGTCTACAGATTGTTAGATGTCATTCCATCTTCTGTGTTAGCAGATGCCACACTGAAAGTAAATCTGGAACTTACACATTCAGCTAGAAGTGCTCAAATTGATATGGAGCACTTGGATTATGATATGTACATCCACAGTGCTGAGGATCTAGAGCCTGTGTACATGACTATTCCAAATGTCAAAACTTTCACTTTTTCTGCTAGTAATAGGTGCTCATCCTGGTTAAAGTTGCATATGGAGCAGGAACTAGCCAAGAAGTATATTTTCTTACAAGAATACTGGGGAAGTACACTTGATATCGTACGGCTTCTTGCTCGTGCAGGGTTAATTGTCACTCCGAAAGCTCCAGCTCACACTAAAGCCTCTAATGGATCTCCAATCTTGGAATTGACAAAGATTGATGAGAAATTTTGTGAAACTACTTCAGAAGCATTGCATAAGCTGGTTGTCCAATATTGTACCCAATATAATTTGCCCAGTCTTCTGGACCTTTATCTTGACAATTTGGATCTAGCCCATGATGAGCGCTCACATTCTTCACTTCTGGAAGCTGTGGTAAGTGCCTTGAGATTGATATATCTATTATTGTTCAGATGAACGAGCCAGCAATTTTCCTTTTCTGTTGTTTTTTCTGTTTTGGTTTGACATCTTTTACTTAAGTATTATGTGACAAATAATTTCACATCACCAAGGTTCTTTTCACGGTTTTAACACTTAAAATGAGAACTTCTGAAAAGAAGATTTCTGATGAATATTATTTTTAGAGTGTTCACATTTTTTTGATAAGTGATCAGTAGTTCTTTCTGGTCCAGTAGCTAGATCCATATTATCTCTCTTGTAGAATGTTGAAGCATTATTAGAGGTGCAAATGGTTTCTTTTGTGGGCGACTTCATGACCTGTTGCATGCTTTTATGTTCAGAGCGACTGCCAGTGGGCAAAATGGTTGCTACTTTCAAGGATCAAAGGACATGAGTATGAAGCATCATTTTCGAATGCTCGTTCAAACTCATCTCTTCATCTAACCAAAGGTAGCAATCTTCATACCCTTGATGTAGATGACATATTACGTACTGTTGATGATATGGCTGAAGGAGGGGGTGAAATGGCGGCACTGGCCACTCTAATGTATGCCTCTGCTCCAATGCAAAAGTGTCTTTGTACTGGAAGTGTGAAATGGCAATGTAGCGATTCTTATAAGTGTACATTGGAGAATCTAAGACCTTGCCTCCAGCAATTTCCCACCCTTTGGAGGACACTTGTTACATCATGCTTTGGACGAGACATGGATGGCTGCTCTTTTAATTCTGCAGCTGGTAATGGTGAGTTTCTAGCTTGTCATGTTTTCGTGCAAACAAAATCTTGTTCAGGTGTTATTTTTGATGTTTTGTTGTTCACCGGCCGCATTTGACTGAAGAACAACTATTTTACAGTATATGGAAAATCAGTTCTCTCAGATTATTTAAATTGGCGTGAGAGCATATTTACATCTACTGGAGGTGACACTTCCTTGATACAAATGCTACCATACTGGTTCCCGAAATCAATAAGAAGATTGCTTAAACTCTTCTTCCAGGTTTCTTCTCTTTCTCCATTCTCCTGTTAAATGTGAAGTTTAGATCATAATCTTTGGGACACTTTTTATCTGTTATTCAGTGAAATCACGTGTCCTTGAGGGTGAAGTATGAAGTTTTACCACATGATTTACGAGGACATTTTTACTTCTTTTCAAACATGCATGAAGCATGACTTAACCCCTTGGAATATACAATTTACAAACAGGATGTGTTTTATGTGTCCTTGTTTTTGTGCTATTTTCGGTCTATATTGGAAGTCAAATTTAACTTTGTTAATAACTCATTATTATGATTATTATTATTTTAAAAAAAACTCATCATTTAGGCTTGCTGGCGAAGTTCTGAATATTGTAGTTTCCTATTTGATTCTTTTGATGCTGATGAATCTTATTAATGACTTGTTAGCTGAATTATGTTTATTGAATCTGTCCTATGCCTGAATTTTACTTTCCTTCAGTCAAATGAAGTTTAACGTTTCTTGTCACAGGGTCCTTTGGGATGGCATGCTCTATCAGGTGACATTCCTTCCGAGAAGCATTTTCTCTATGCAGAACACAGTAATGATTTTAATTCAAATGGAAAAGCTGCATTTAATGCTCTTTCATGGGAGTCAAACATTCAAGAAAGCATTGAGAGAGAACTATATTCGTCACTTGAGGTTGGTATCTTTTTCAGGAATAAGAATTATGCTTGGCTTTCTTAGATCCTTAAGAGTGGCAATATCTTATGTATCACTGCAAAGCACATTTCTAGCATTTCTACATGCTTGATGCAAAGATTATGCTTTATTTAGATTATTTTTCAATTGACATTTTAAATTTGATATTTAGTGAACCTGAAATCTGGCATCTTGCCATTATGGAAAGGTTGTGTTTTTAAATTTTTTTAGCATTACTCCAATTTGGGCTGATAAGTTATCGAGATGCTCGCAAGCAGCCTGATACTTAGCTTCACATTTCAACACACACACACAAAAAAAAAAAAAAAAAAAAAACTGAAGAGCCAAGCTCAAGCCAGATATTTGAGCTTGAATGTATTTTAAGTTGAGCTGATGAAATGCTGATGTAGTGGATCTCAGCACATCAACTTTAAAAAAAAAAAACCAAATAAATAAAATATTTAACTTATTACTTAAACAACAGTATCGTTTTTAATGTAGTATAATGTTTTATATTGTGATGCCTGTTCAGACATGATAATCACACAAATGAATTCAATACAATGAAATGATGGCAGTTCCCTATTTTAAGCAATTTGACCAATTATCAATGGAAACTACATTTTAAACTAATCATTTGTTTTTGGTTTTTTCCTGATGGCTGTGGGGGGATTGTGGTGGCAGTGCAAGATGATTGTCATGTGTTTTCTGTTGTTCTCTCCTTATCTCATTAGTCTTTTAGCTTTGAAGGTTGTTGGCATTGGTGGAACTAAAGCTGTAACTTAATTCAACTGGATGGAATTCAGTTTGAGTTTATAGACCTGTGGCCACTGAATTTTGGGCATCTAAACATGTAGTAGTGAGAGTTGGGCTTTCAATGGTATGTTGGCATTGGTGGAATTAGACCTGTTAATTAATTTCACTTGATAGATTGTTGGTTCGCTTCTCTGATAAACTTGTGACTGCATCTGAACCCAAAGTAGGTTGTGAATTTTATTTGGACTTCAAAATAATATTACTTACAAATGATATGAGGCTCTAATGTGCATGTTCTTCATGGACATGTGAAATGACTTTAAGACTTTTAAGATTGAGCAACCAGAGTGATGCTATGCAAACTGTTGCATATTAGGATAGAAAAAATTTTAACAAAATCTTTAAACAGTTCAAGTAGCAGAACCCAAATAGGTTTTGATAAACTTGTGACTGCATCTGAACCCAAAGTAGGTTGTGAATTTTATTTGGACTTCAAAATAATATTACTTACAAATGATATGAGGCTCTAATGTGCATGTTCTTCATGGACATGTGAAATGACTTTAAGACTTTAAAGATTGAGCAACCAGAGTGATGCTATGCAAACTGTTGCATATTAGGATAGAAAAAATTTTAACAAAATCTTTAAACAGTTCAAGTAGCAGAGCTATAATCTCTCTGAGATGGAACAGTTCAGTTGTCTTTTGCAAATATTGCCAAATTTAAGATGCACTTCCCTCCATTTTACTTTATTTTGATCGCTGTTTTCATAATCACCTTACTGTTAAAGTTCTGCTTTTATATATTGTGTTCTATTTCAGGAAAATGCCTTTGGATTGGAACATCATTTACATCGTGGCCGCGCACTTGGAGCTTTTAATCATCTTCTTGGACTTCGGGCACTAAAACTGAAATCAGCACAAGAATTATCTGGACAAGCTAACATTCAGTCAAATGTGCAGATGCTTCTTGCCCCTCTTACTCAAAGTGAAGGATCACTTCTTTCTTCTGTAGGCTGCCTTTCTTCTCTGGTTTTCCATGGTTTATTGGAATAATTGGTATTTGAAAATTATAGGTTTGCAAGAATATGCTGTCAACAATCACCAAGGCTTTTTTATATTGAATAATCTTTTAATTGAAAGTTAGTATCTGGAGTAGCTGTAAATTGTTTTCGATGTGCTATTCTCTAACAGTTACTTATGAAGAAATTCTGATTGCCAACAATATTTTGGCTAGATGGCTCTAATTCTGTCACTTTCCATGATTGCCTATGAAAAAAATGTTTGTCATCATTAATTGATAATTCAACTCTTGTAAAGAAAATTAAAGATATTGGATCTGAAATTTCTAGTTGAACATTTTATGAATTATCATACTCTGCACGCTTTCTGCATTGAAACATATGACGAAGTTTTCTTATTACTTTCGGAACATTTGGATTTGTTATTGTCCTTGAAATCTTCACTCTTTTTTTAATCTAATTTCATGTACTTTCATGTACAGGTCATGCCACTTGCTATCATGCATTTTGAAGATACTGTATTGGTTGCTTCATGTGCTTTTTTGTTGGAACTTTGTGGATTATCTGCCAGCATTCTGCGTGTGGATGTTGCAGTACTGCAGCGTATTTCTTCCTACTATAGCTTGATCACTCATGGTTCACAGCATGATTCTGCTTCATCTGAGGGTTCTTTATTTAATGCAACAACACCTCACAAAACTGATCTTGCAATCTCTCTTGCTCGAGCATTAGCAGATGATTATGTTCATCATGACAGGCATAAATCTTTGGAACAGAAAAATGATGGTAATCATTGTTCTAGAAGCAAACAGTCATCTCATTCTCTGAGGACTGTCTTACATCATCTGGAAAGAGCAAGCTTACCAACACTGGAGGAAGGCAGAACTTGTGGCTCTTGGCTTTCAAGTGGCATTGGGGATGGGTCTGAATTTCGTTCTCAGCAGAAAGATGCAAGCCAGCGCTGGAAATTAGTGACCACCTTTTGTCAAATGCATAATATTCCTTTAAGCACAAAGTATCTTGCTTTACTTGCTAATGACAATGATTGGGTACTCTTGAAATCCATTGATATGTTTCTGCTACTGTTTTTCTGGCAGTGTGCTGTAATACACACTTACTGATTATGCATCTATACTGTGATAGGTTGGCTTCTTGACAGAAGGTCAGATGGAGGGATATCCAATGGATATAATCATCCAAGTGGTAGGTTTGATTTCTTAACACAAAATAACATGAGCAACTACCTTGTTGGTTGGTCAGTGTTCACTGATTACCAACTGATACAGACCCCGTTTATGCAAGGATTTGATAATTAATTAATTTTATTTTTCTCAGGCAGCTAAGGAATTCAGTGATCCACGACTGAGGACCCATATATTGACAGTCCTGAGGAGCATGCATTCAGCAAAAAGACAAGTAACTCATCAACAAACGAATGTTCAGAAAGAAGTATTGGAAACTCCTTTCTCAGTGAATGCAACACAGTCATCCCTGCAGAACTATTTGGGCTTCTTGCGGAGTGTGAAAAAGAGCGAAATCCAGGAGAGGCCCTTCTAATAAAAGCAAAAGATTTACGGTGGCCTCTCTTGGCAATTATTGCATCATGCTTTTCTGATGTGTCGGCCTTATCATGCTTAACAATCTGGCTTGAGATTACTGCAGCAAGGTAAAATATTTTAGTCCATTGATGTTGCAGTGTTTGTGAAATATTAAGAGCTTTTGGGAGGGGTCTACCGTGCATTATGTATCACTCGGCTTGTACAGTTTGATGATAGCTGTGTCTTTGGTTCTTGGGAGAACATTTTGTGGTGCTTTTTACATATTTTGCAATTGTCATTTTCTCCTTTTTACTTGGATGGGTCATATTTACTGTCTTCTTGCAGGGAGACATCATTAATCAAGGTGAATGATATCCATGCCAAAATTGCAAAGAGTGTTGGACTGGCTGTAGAGGCTATGAATGCATTGCCAGCTGGAAGTAGAACTCTTACATTTCGTTACAATCGGAGAAATCCAAAGAGAAGGCGGTTGATGGACCATGAGCCAGATTCTATGATTGGTTCATCTTTCAACTTTTCAATAGCATCGAGTCCAGCCATGGTTTCTATTGTCCAAGGGTTAGCCAGTGAGGAGGAAACAAAATGGAGGTTTACTGAACAAATAAAAGTTTGCAGTGATATTGATGAGGGCCTTAGTTCACTGACAAATATGGTTGCGGTCCTCTGTGAGCAACATCTATTTCTCCCTTTGTTGAGAGCTTTTGAAATGTTTCTGCCATCATGTTCTCTTCTTCCTTTCATTCGTTCTCTTCAGGTATTAGGCTTGCTGGAAACTCTAATACCATGTGATTGTTATCCTCTGTTATTTGTTATTAGTGTAGGTGATATACCTAATTGACATCTATCTGTTACTGGTTCCAGGCATTCTCGCAAATGCGGCTATCAGAGGCTGCAGCTCACCTTGCATCATTTTCAGCCAGAATAAAGGAAGAACCTTTACCAGGACAATTAAATATTGCAAGAGATGCACAAATTAAGACCAATTGGATAAGCTCAACTGCTGTAAAAGCTGCAGAAGCCATGCTTTCAACATGCCCATCAGCCTACGAAAGAAGGTGCTTATTGCAACTTCTAGTGGCAGCTGATTTTGGAGATGGTGGATCTGCTGCCACTTATTTCCGGCGACTGTTTTGGAAAATCAATTTAGCTGAACCTTCCTTACGCAAAGATGATGAGATATATCTAGGAAATGAGACCCTAGATGATGCTTCACTTTTAACTGCGTTGGAAAAGAATGGGCAATGGGAGAAAGCTCGTAATTGGGCTAGACAGCTAGAAGCAATTGGTTCATCTTGGAAGTCCGCTGTTCACCATGTTACTGAAACACAGGTACTCCTCTATTCTATGCTAGGGTTATCTCTTGTTTATGATAAATGCAAAAGATTGGAAATAACAACATAAAGAGGTTAGCCTACCAGTTTCATCCATCTTTTCTGTTTCTGTTCATGGATCCCATTTTTTAGAAATGAAATTAGATGCCAATTACATTATTATTGTGAAGCCTAGTGGTTAATATTTCATCCTGTTACCAGCAGTTTTTCCTGATGTGTGCAAGGTCAGTTGCTGTTGGATTTGTCTATAACAATTAAATCTGGCATATTCTCAGTATGTTGCATGTGATTTGTTGCTTTTAATACTTGTTAGTTCGGTAAAACATGAGTGCAATATGATTTATTCATTGGGCATTTGTTATCTGAATTATATTCCTAGTGTTGCTAGATATTCTTAATGTCATCCTTCTGTGCTTGCAAACAATCATTTATAATTAATAATTTGTAAATTGTAATTCAATAGATGGGATAACTATAAGTTTGATTCGTTGCTAGCATCCTTTCTGATGGTTTTATTGCTAGAAAAAGTCTGATGTTCTTGGAAGACTTTTATTGTCATTTAGAAAGCATTTCTTTTCAATGTGGAGTTATGGCCTCTAATAAGATTTTGTTGTTATAGAAGATAATGGCCAGTCAATTTTAATGCTATATTATAAGAAGCCAGTTTTATTAATTTTGACATGTCAAAGTTGGGATTTGTCAGGCACCCACCTCTTGTATTAGCTAGAACTATTCCGATTAGTAATTTTCAGTTGACATAATTATGATATGTACATGTATTATTTTCTCTTCCATTGTGAATTTCATCCTCTTTTCAGGCTGAAGCCCTGGTTGCGGAGTGGAAGGAGTTTCTGTGGGATGTTCCAGAAGAAAGATCTGCTTTATGGAACCACTGTCAAACACTTTTCTTGAGATATTCATTTCCTCCATTGCAGGTTGGTTTCATCGTTCCTCATAGGGTTTCTGGATGGCACCTTTTGATGTAATTAGCTGAAGAAATTTCTAATGCGTATTGTGATGATATCTATATATTTATTTGTTTGTTTTCGTTCAGGCTGGATTGTTTTTCCTCAAACATGCAGAAGCCATTGAAAAGGAAATTCCAGCAAGAGAACTCCATGAGATGCTCTTACTTTCGCTACAGTGGTTAAGTGGAACTATGTCTCAATGCAACCCGTAAGTTTTTCTCTTTACCTCATTTTGTTATTCTATGAGTGCTTTCTAACTTCACCTTTTCTTTCAGAGTATATCCTCTACATCTTCTGCGGGAGATTGAGACAAGAGTATGGCTCTTAGCTGTTGAGTCAGAAGCTCAATTAAAACCTGACGGTGACTTTACCTCCCCTAACTCTGTCCATAACCTAAACAGTGGAAGTAGTGCCAGCATCATTGAACAAACTGCAAGTATCATCACAAGAATGGACAATCATATAAATGCAATGAAGATGAGAACAATAGAGAAAAATGGCTTGAAGGAAAGCATCTTTGCCCACAATCGACATTTACAAACCTCAGATTCTAATAACTCACCTACAGCTATCAGCACAAGGAGTAAGCGAAGGGGTAAAGCCTATTTTCCATTGAGAAGACCAATCATAGATGGTGTAGAGAGCAATAATGATACTGATGAGTCTCCAAGCTCTCCTCGCACTCTTAAAAGCAGTATTGAACCATTTAAGAATTTGCAATTGCAGGAAGAAAATGTGAAAATAGAAGTTTCTCTTTCAGGTTGGGAAGAAAGAGTTAAGCCTGCGGAGTTGGAAAGGGCTGTTCTGTCACTTCTTGAATTTGGACAAATAACAGCTGCCAAGCAACTTCAACATAAGTTATCCCCCTCAAATGTGCCATCTGAGCTGCTACTTGTTGATGCTGCATTAAAACTTGCTGCTCTTTCCTCTTCCAGTAATAGTGGAGAAGTTGTTGAATCTCTTCTGGATCATGGAGTACTTTCAGTTATTCAATCACATGATGTGCCCAGGGGTGATCAAATGATTGATCCATTGCAGGTTTTATTTCTAGATCCTTATGTGGCAGCTACTTCTGTTTTATTACTTCATATCATCTTATCGCTAAAACATTAAATGCCAAAGTGTTTGGAATTTCATTTTTTTTTTTTATACTTGGGATAGCATTCTTACTCAATGCAAATCTACAGTCCTTGGAGTACTTAGCAACCAAGTGTGGTCATGGCTGTGGGCGTGGTCTATGTAGGAGAATAATCACAGTTGTTAAAGCTGCTAAAGTATTGGGCCTTTCATTTAGTGAAGCATTTGAAAAACGCCCAATTGAATTGCTGCAATTACTTTCTCTCAAAGCACAAGACTCACTTGAGGAAGCTAAACTCTTGGTCCAGACTCATACCATGCCTTCGTCAAGCATCGCACAGATTCTCGCTGAATCCTTCCTCAAGGCATGTTCTAGAGTTCTCTTTTATGTTTGTCATGACTTTGCTTTTTGATTATGCTGATATGCTGGTTTGGTCTCATTCAAATTGTGCTTTCGCCAGGGTCTGTTGGCTGCGCATCGTGGAGGATATATGGATTCTCAAAAGGAAGAAGGACCCGCTCCTCTTTTATGGAGATTCTCTGATTTTTTAAAGTGGGCAGAACTGTGCCCTTCAGAAGAAGGAATTGGTCATGCATTGATGCGCTTGGTTATGACTGGGCAGGAAATACCACATGCTTGCGAGGTATAGCAATTTTTTTTAATATAACCAAACAGTTTGTTGGTAGTCAACTGTTTTAAGTTCTCAGAATGTGTCTTCGTAATCTAAATGGCCTACATATTGTGAAGTATTTTGTTTTTCCTTGATAAATGACACTCGGAAATCCTCTTTATATATATATATATATTGACAAATTTTCCCGAGTTGTTTTTTATAAATTTATAGTTATAGTGTTATAATCTCCTGGTTTTTTATTAATTTTTATATTGTTTAAACAAATTATATTTTTAGAGGGAGTTTCTTTTTAACAAATCCCTTTACTATCTTTATAAATTAGTATATATGGTGAAAAAAAATTATGTTTTTGGGAAAAATATTTAGTAATAATTCTATTATTTGGCCTCCTTTGACAAGTGTTTGGTCCCCATTATAATTTATAATGATTGTTTTGGCTCCCCTTGGAACAAAATTCTGGATCTGCCTCTGGGTTTGCTTCTCATTGCTTGGAGCATAGATGTTTTTCTCATGCACTTGAAGGTTTATACTGTAGAAATAGCTTATCGTAGGCAGTGTGAAACTGTAAAAAGAAAGAAATAAACTATATTTTAATATTCTAGTTCCTTTGCGGAAGTGTTATAAGATTATGTATTTCTTGTTTACAATTCAGCAATCCGCATTTTGGATGCCTAGATCACTAAACCAATCACAAATACCCACACTACTCATGATGACTGGCTTAAATTATGTCATTTTCCTGTGGTCAATATTTTACTTCTCAAAGATGAATGTTGTCTGTTTTCTTCCTCTTTCAGTTTCTCTTTTTTGACATTCCTTACAAGATGAATGCACCTAACACACACACAATGTATAATTGGTATATGCAAATTTGAATCTGTTTTAGTTGTTGCTAGTATCTATCATGTATTTGATTGGTAGCAGTTGAGTTTGCTCTTGACAAGTGGCTATGGCATCTCAGGTTGAGCTTCTCATACTAGCACATCACTTCTACAAGTCTTCAGCCTGTCTTGATGGGGTTGATGTCCTTGTTACCCTTGCAGCAAATAGAGTTGAATCTTATGTTTCTGAGGGGGGATTTTTCTTGTTTGGCTCGCCTCATTACTGGTGTGAGCAATTTCCATGCCTTGAATTTCATTCTTAACATCCTTATAGAAAATGGTCAGCTGGAACTTCTGCTTCAGAAGTATTCTACCGCAGAGACAGCTTCAAGCACAGCTGAGGCAGTTCGAGGTTTCCGAATGGCTGTTCTTACTTCATTGAAGCTTTTCAACCCTCATGATCTTGATGCATTTGCTTTGGTTAGTAAGCTCTATCAATCTATCTGCATCTCAAGATGCAGTAGCTGTAGAACTTGCTGTGGATTTGTTTTAAATTTTAGCTTGAAATTCTTGTTCAGTTGTGGCTATTTTGGCTTCGTAGTGTGCTGTGTAAATCTTTGCACATATGGATGAGTATGTGCTCTTCATCATGTGAAACCTTTCATACATTGCATTTGCAAGACTTGTTATGTGTTTCAATCTATAAAAGGTGGTACCAACAAAAATTGTGTATTTTGTTGAAAAAGAAATTGAGCACTAACTCATGGTTTTTTTAATTAAGCCTCTTACACATTTGAAAGTATATTAAGCATTTCAATTCTTTTTCACCCTTTGTTAAAACAGAAGGTGGAGTAATTATATTCCTTCAAGAGCTTATCTTTCTATCTTTCTTGGTTTTGCAGGTTTACAGCCACTTCGATATGAAGCATGAGACTGCCTCACTGCTACAGTCCAGGTCTGACCAGTGTATCCGGCAGTGGTTCATGCGTCGGGACAAGTACTGGCAGACCGAGGACCTACTTGAGTCTATGCATTACCTCATTGAGGCTGCTGAAGTCTACTCCACTATTGATGCAGGCCACAAGACAGATCGGGCTTGTGCACGTGCATCCCTCCTGTCTCTCCAGGTCCGTATCCCTGACATTCAGTGGCTTGACCTCTCTGAAACCAATGCTCGCAGGGTTCTGGTTGAGCAATCTCGTTTCCCTGAAGCCCTCATAGTGGCAGAAGCCTACAACTTAAATCAGTCTGGTGAATGGGCTTTGGTCCTGTGGAACCAAATGCTAAAGCCTGACCTTGTTGAACAATTTGTTGCCGAGTTTGTAGCTGTGCTTCCTTTGCAGTCATCAATGCTCCTCGAGCTGGCAAGATTTTACAGGGCTGAGGTTGCTGCGAGAGTTGACCAATCTCATTTTTCTGTGTGGCTCTCGCCTGGAGGTTTACCTGCTGAGTGGATGAAACATTTGGGAAGATCATTCAGAAGCCTATTGAGGAGAACACGGGATCTGAGAGTCAGGATGCAATTGGCTACAGTTGCAACTGGTTTTCCTGATGTGGTAGATTCATGCATGAAGTTGTTAGATAAAGTCCCAGAAAATGCAGGTCCCTTGATCTTGCGGAAGGGTCATGGCGGGGCGTACCTGCCGCTAATGTAAAGCAAACATCACAAACATTTCTCGGTGAAAGAAAAGAACAAAACATTTTCTTGCGATAAGCTTGAGGCAGTCAAGAGCACCAATTCAGGCCATTTTTAAAGATTTTCCATGAAGATGGCAGTAGAAACAGTGTTACTTGGTTCAGAACTCTGGGAGGAATTTCTCTATAGCTTCAATATCATAGTTTACATTTGGTTTATACGGAAGGCCAGTGAAGTTTTGTTTGTTCTTCTGTAAATTTTTTTAAGTTGGTTGCACATTCGCTTGCGAGACAGCTGAGTGAGGTGAGTTTTTCGACCTTATCTTAGCTTGAGATTTTGTTGAAGTGGTTCCTATCCATCATTAGGCTTCCAATGCAGTAGTCCATTTAGCTTCGCCATTCTTTTCAGTGTTGTATAATATAGTGCTCTATTTTTTGTCATGTACAAAGGGACAACATCCTCTTTTTCCTACAGATGTCCAGTTTGTGGTTCAAATAGTGCATTTTAAGCTACTCTTTGGTATTCTGCTATATGACCTGCTATGTTGTGATGCATATGGTTTGAACATGATTTTGTGCGCAGCTGAATAAGCAAGAAAGCTAATGAGCAGATTATTGTGAGAATTTTGAGTACTGTTTTTGACGCATGGCAGGCAAGCTTTCTTGAATTATACTGTTGGAGAATGCTATTGATGCAAGATTTCCGGATGATTCCCTGTAATTTCAACTCAAACTCCACACTCCACTCAAAGTAAATTCAAAGTAGCAAAATATAAGTTCAATTACACAAAACATTGGCAGGACCAAAGGCGAGGAACCTGAGCCCTAACCCTAACAAAAGGGGAAATATATTAAGGAGAACATGAAGAGAAAGGAGACTTGTAATGAATTCTGTCTCGATTTCTGCTGGAAACTGACTTCATATACCCTCTCGGCTGCCACGTTGGACGCTCTGTCATCACCCACTCATCTCTAATTACCAGCCAATGCACGCCACTTCACTTCCTCACTAACTTTACGCCTTTGCCCCTCCTCCATCGAGAAACTTGACTAATAACCACCGGGTTAACTTATGTAATTTTGGTCTTCTAGGTGTCTAGTGTAATGAAAACTCGCCCTTCATGTGTGTCTCGCAATGGTTACAACTAACGGGGCTAATTAATGTAAATTCTCCTTCCACCATTGTTCCTCATCCTCTGTTCTCATTTCTTTTTTTCTTCCAAGCCGATGTTTACCCGTACTACGATAGAAATTATTAATAGTATGATTATTGTTTAACTCATGAATTCTTGCTAACACTTCCCCCCACTTGTTTTAACCCTTGTCCTCAAGGATTGGCAGCACAAAATTCGGGGAATTTGCGTTGTAATTCATCATACATGACCCAAGAGGCCCCTTCGGGTTTATGAACATCCCATTGTATCGAAACCTTATCGAAGCCTTGTTTGCCCTTCCCGACTAACGTCGATCTAAAATGGCACCGGTTGTTTGTGTATTTTTCCCCAAAAATTTGCAAGAACGCTGGCCACATCGGCGGCACCGGTCCTTCTCCTATCCTTTCTTAAGTTGTGAAATGTGGAAAACATTGTGTATCTTGACCCCTGCCAGTAGCTGCAATTTATAGGCTACTTTACCAATGCGTTCAGTAATGGGGTAGGGACAGAAAACCCGAGCTACCAATTTGTGATTTTCACAGTGTGCGGCTGAATTTTGTCTGTATGGCTTCAATTTGATAAAAACTAGATCCCCCACTTCGAATTCTTTCTCAGTTCTGTGCTGATCTGCTACTTGCTTTATTCTATTGCGGGCCCGAGACAAGTTCTCCTTGAGAGACTTGAGGATGGATCCTCTGGAGGTTAAACTTCTATCCAATAGCTCTATGTTGGAAGTTGTAGTGGCATAGGGCCAATGCAAAGGGGGTTCTTTCCCGTACACCATAGTGTAAGGGTTGGTTTTATGGAAGAGTGGTAGCTGGTGTTATACCACCATTCAGCAAGGGAGACCCATTTTTTCCATTCTCTTGGCCTTTCACCTGTCATACAACGTAAGTATTGCTCCAGGTAGCGATTAACCACTTTTGTTTGGCCATCAGTTTGGGGGTGGTAAGCTGTTGAGAAATTAAGTTGAACTCCTTGCAACTTGAACAGCTCCCTCCAAAATTTGCTAAGGAATACTGGATCTCGATCAGTGATAATGGATTTGGGAAGACCATGTAATCGATAATTGTGATCTAAGAACAATTGTGCTACTGTGAAGGCAGTGTATGGGTAGACCAGTGGAATGAAATGAGCATACTTAGTTAATCTGTCCACCACAACCAGGATAGTGTCCTTCCCGTTAGATCTTGGTAACCCTCCAATAAAATCCATACTTATATCCTCCCAAATTCCTACAGGTATAGGAAGAGGTTGTAATAGTCCTGCTGGGGCTGAGTGATCATTTTTGCACCTTTGATAGGTTTTACACTGCTTAATATAGTTTTCCACATCTCTACTCATCCTTTTCCAGTAGAAACAGCCACTGACTCACTTCCTTGTAACTTCCATGCCTAAGTGTCCTCCGGCAAAACTAGCATGAAATTCCTTGATGATCAATTGTCTCAATTCTTGCTGTTTTCCCAGTACCAATTTTCCTTTTCTTCTTAGTTGACCTAAACCCATGAGTAGTGTGTGTTAGGAGTTTGGCCCTCCTGCATTTGCTGAATTAACTGAACTAGGTCAGGATCTTGTTTCCAGCTTTCTTGAACTCTTTCCCAAAGCTCTAAATTAATAGTGGAATGAGCCATAATAGTGGGTCTCCTTGAAAGTGCATTAGCAGCTAAGTTTTCTGCTCCTCTTTTGTACACTATAATTTCAAAATCATAACCCATTAATTTGGCTATCCATCTCTGCTGGCTAGGAGCAGTAATCCTTTGTTGGAGCATAAATTTTAGGCTATGGTGATTTGTTTTCACCTTGAAATGTCTCCCTGGCACATAGTGTCTCCATTTCTGAATTGTCGGGACAACAACTAGCATCTCTTTTTCATAAACTAACATCAATTTGTGCCTGCTTGATAATGCCTTACTCATATAAGAGATGGGTCTCCCATTTTGCATGAGTATAGCCCCCACACCATCCTCGCAATCATCAGTTTCAATTATAAATTCAAATGAGAAGTTTGGAAAAGCCAGTATAGGAGCAGTGCGCATAATGGTCTTGAGTTTTTCAAAGCCTGTGAACTCTTCTCATTCCAGCAGAAATTGTTTTTCTTTAAGGGGTCTAGAGATCAACCCAAAATCTTTGATGAATCGCCTGTAGTAACCTGCCAACCCCAAAAATCCTCTC
The DNA here is from genome assembly GCA_902712375.1 of Dioscorea dumetorum. Lineage (NCBI taxonomy): Eukaryota > Viridiplantae > Streptophyta > Magnoliopsida > Dioscoreales > Dioscoreaceae > Dioscorea > Dioscorea dumetorum. The sequence continues at coordinate 7,421,122 of CACTHL010000494.1, forward strand.
AACCCTTTCAAAGATTTTGGGAGAGGCCAACTGGTGATTGCTTCCAATTTCTGTGGATCCATATACACTTCACCATTACTAATAATATGCCCTAAATATGCCACATGTTTTATTGAAAACAGCCACTTACTCTTCTTTGCATACAATTGATTGATGGAGAGGGTCTCAAAAACTATCTTCAAGTGTCCTAACTAGAGGTCCCACATTTTACTGTAAACCAATATGTCATAAAAAAAAAACTAGCACAAATTTAATCAAGAAGGGCTTAAATGCCTGGTTTATGAGTCCTTGAAATGTAGAGGGTGCATTAGTGAGACGAAAAGGCATCACCACAAATTCATAATGGCCTTCATATATACGAAATGCAGTCTTATCAATATCCTCTTCACACATTCTAATATGGTGATATCCAGACCTAAGGTCCAGCTTGGAAAAGAAAATAGCTTCTTGAAGCTCATCCAACAATTCTTCTATCAAAGGAATTTGAAATTTATCTTTGATAGTTCTGTCATTGATGGCCCTATAGTCAACACAGAGTCTCCAGCTATTATCTTTCTTTTTTACCATGACAATAGGAGCTGAAAAAGGACTGTTGCTGGGTCTGATTATGCCTTTATCCAACATTTCGGCCACCAGTTCCTCCATTGCCTTCTTTTGAAAAACTGGGTGTTTGTAGGGTCTGATACTAATAGGATCAGTGCCCTCCTTTCGAATGATCTTATGATCATGCCTTCGCTTGGGTGGCAGAGAATTCAGTTCCTGGAACATGCTATCGTACAACCTGAGAAGCTCCTCCAATTGCTCCAATTGGTGGGTCTTCAACTCCTGCCCAATCAAATTGTTGGAATAGTTCTTTACTTGTTCATCTGTAGCCAAAGTCAGGGAGCATAATTGCACAACACATAGCTCTTGTGGCATCTGCAAGGCCTTAATTACAGATTTTCCTTGGATCAATAGCCGCCTGGGTTGGGGTGACCCTCAGAGTACTACCTTTTTTCCCTTGACCCAAAACTCCATCCTGAACTTCCAAAGTCCCGCAGGATGGGGCCTAACAGGACCAACCATTGGACTCCTAGAACCATTTAACACCCCTCCAAGGGTAAAACCAAACAATCACTACTAAACTCTACTCTTTGCATCTTCCAATTCAAGTTAGGACACAACTGGTCACTCTTAATCATGTTCCCATTAGCTACCATGATAGAAACATGAGGGCCTTTTTTAATTTCACACCCCAATGTGCTGATGGTATAGCTGTTTATAAAATTATGGGTGCTTCCAGAATCTATTAAAATGGGTAATCTATGCCCATTAACTAATCCACTAACCTTCATTGTCTTAAAGTTTGCCAAACTTTGTCCTCCCGCTAATGCACTTAGGGAAATCCTGGGAGAGTCTTCCAGAGTCTCAGTTAGTTTAGGATCATTGCTGACAATTCCTTTTTCGCCCTTTTCTATCTCCTGGATTTCTATCTCTTTCTCTACAGAAACAATTAGCTGAAATAGTTGCTTCATCTTACATCAGTGACCTGAGCTATATTTTTCTTCACACTAATAGCACAACCCCTTCTTTATCTTTTCCTCCAACTCCTTGCTAGTGAGATGTTTGTAGGACCTTCCACCTGTATTGCTAGGCCCCTCTGATTGTGACCTTCAACTGATCAACAAAGGTGATTTTAACTAAGGATTAGGAAGCACTGGAGCTCCATCTTTTACCCAAGATTTCGCCTTCCTTTGTGCTTATCCAGTGACATCTCCTACAATTTTGCTAAACTTACTGCTTGTTGGAGGGTCTGAGGGGAGAACATTCTTACCAAATATTGAATCTCTTCTCGCAAGCCTACCACAAAACAATTGATAGTGTACCCTTCTAACAGATTTAATCTATTCATCAAAGCATCGAATTGATCTAAGTAAGTCTATACTGTTCCTTGTTGCTTGAGGTTCTTCAATTTAGCCATTGGGTCGAAATGGAGTTCACTCCCAAATCTCACAGTGGCATCTTGAACATATTCTCCCCATCCTAGCCACTCAGAAGTCGTCCTTCGCTTCATGTAATTCTGGTGCTATTGTAGGGCCTTCCCTTCCAAATGCAAGGCAGCAACCCTGACCTTCGAACCCCTCAGGTGTGTGTTGTCATATTCGAAGAATTGATTACACTTATATAGCCACTCCTGCAAGGATTCCCCACTTAATTTGGGAAATTTAAGCGGAATCATCTTAGGTTGGAATGATTTCTGGTAAACAAGCTCTCTCTCATGTTCACCCCCAGCTGTGATATTCCTTTGACCATCACTGGAAGAGAACCCTTGAAGATTAACAAGCAAGGCTCGAAGTTCTGCCATATCTCTAGCATGTTATGTTCTTAACTCTTGGATAACCTTTTCCTGATTCTTTGCATACTCCTCTGTATGTTCATTGAGGATCCTCATATTTTCTTCAACCTTGCAAAGCTCCTAGCCCCTAGTCTCCATTGCCCATAGTCATGGAATTGATACTCTAATACCTGATGATGGAAGATTCCCTGCAATTTCAACTCAAACTTCACATTCCACTCAAAGCAAATTCAGATTAGCAAAATATAAGTTCAATTACACAAAACATTGGCAAGACCAAAGGCCGAAGCCTGGAGGAACCTGAGCCCTAAACCTAACAAAAGGGGAAAGATCTAAAGGATAACATGAGGAGAAAGGAGACTTGTACTGAATTCTTTGTCTCGCTTTCTTCTGGAAATTGACTTCATATACCCTCTCAGCTGCCACGTTGGACGCTCTATCATCACCCACTCATCTCTAATCACCAGCCAATGCACGTCACTTCACTTCCCCCACTAACTTTACGCCTTACCCTTCCTTCATCAGAGAAACAACTAATAACCACTTGGGTTAACTTATGTAATTTTGGTCTTCTAGGTGTCTGGTGTAATGACAGCTCTGTCCTTCATGTGTGTTCGCACCGATTACAACCGACGGGGCTAATTAATATAAATTCTCCTTCGACCACTTGTTCCTCCTCTTTTCTCATTTCTTTCTTCTTCCAAGCTGATGTTTACTAGTATTACTAATAGAAATTATTAGTAGTATGATTATTGCTTATACTCTTGAATTACTGCAAACAGCTATCAATTAGCATGTTGAAGCGAGATTGGGACCTATATATAAGAGAAACTTTCAAGAAAGGTTTTATTCTAATGCAGTTCATGTGTTGGTTTTTTGTTTTTTTTTTTTTTTGGGAAAGGGGGGGCTGGATGTTGATGAACCAGTTGCTCAGCGGTGTTGTTCAAGTGTTAAAGTGCTACAATCCTAAACGGTAGTTGATAACAAATTTTCGAAAAACATTACGATTTCTGAATTTTATCAAAAATCAAATTAGTACTAGAACTGCGATATCAGAGGGTTACTTGGCCCTTGTGTGCTTGGTTTCTTTCAATTTTAGGGTGAGCTATAGTTCAACAAGAAGAGATTTGATCCATGAATTGTCCACAAGGGTTAAGAGTTCTTTTTGCTTTTATTTAATTAAAGATAGATCTCATCATACTCATCTAATTTGTAACAGATGGAAATCAGTTTATAAAAATATTTTGGAGCATAATACCTCTTTGTTTGACATGTCAAAGTAAATATAACAAAATAAAATAAAACGAATGCACCAAATATCAAATGAATTGATTTCCAAATAAACAAATCTACTGCAATACATGGTAGTGATTTTTTGCAAATTCCATCACTCTATGCACAACAACAATTATCAACCAAATCATTTAAAAGCTGCAGGATTCAGAAGCACAAACCTCAATTATGTAACGCATAAAATTTTTAGGTTCTCCATCTCCGCGAGACAATTAAAAAGCACAAAGAAGCAAATACTAGAACCAAAGAAGAGATTCAAATGAAGAGTGGAAAGATTCTTCAAAACCCATATTACTTCCAAATGGGCTTTTGGGCCCATTATGATCCATTAAAGATCATAGTTTTGAACGTGCTCAAATAGACGGGATAGTTCCTCTTCTTTTCTCTCCCTACATTTTTAGTCCCTCTTTTTTAATTTGTCTCAAGGGAGTCCCTCTACTTTCCGGATTGATGCAATTAAGTCGACGCCCAAACGGTGTTAATCTTGCTATTTTCTTCGATGCCATGGCACCAAGGTGGCACTTACGTGGCTTTAAGTTGTCCAGATAAATGTTAAAGAGTCGGATCTTACCCTACACCCAGATCCACCCGACATTGTCATCTCCCCCTCCGACCACCACTCCATCACCACCACAGCCTCCTTCAGCTTCCATCTTCTTTTTTAGTGCACAACATCGTTTACGATCAGAAGACCAGCCGCTTCCATTAGCAGAGCCCTAACAGCTCCGGGAGTGAGAAGCCCAACAACTCCAAGCGCACATCTCTAGTCACCCGAGGAGAAAAGGTAAGCACTGTAGTTTAAGTTTGTGTTTGTTCAGAATTTTCATTTCATTAACTTTGTATTTTCAAAAACTTCATTAACTCAATCTCAAACAATAACATATAAACAATAACATATATATATATATATATATATATGTATATATATTTCCAAATCTTCATGATTTTAAAATTCATACAACATTTTACAACCATGAAAACCTTTGCTTCATAGACGATGTTGTAAGCTCGGAGAAGAAGACGAACGCTAATGGAGCCTGTGATGTTGGTGGAATAGTGGTCAGAAGGGGGATGACAATGTCGGGCGGATTAGGCTATAGGGTAAGATCAAACCCGTTAACATTTATTTGGATAACTTAAAGCCACGTAGGTGCCACCGTGGTACCATGTCATCTGAAGAAAATGGCAAGATTAATATCATTTGGGCTTCGGACTTAATTGCATTAATTTGAAAAGTAGAGGGACTCCTTTGGGACAAATTAAACTTTTGTGGATCTTTAAATTTATATCATCTCTAATGGTCCTTATAGTCTTTTAAATTCAAATATGACTTTCATCATTTTATAAATTTAAATAAAATTCTTATTGTCCTCCAAATTTAATAGAGATATTTTTTATTTTTCAAATTTAAATTATGGGATTCTTAAAGTTCCTTAAAATTTACGATGCTTCTTGAAGCTCAAGATGCAAACTTAGGTACTCCAAAAAGATAAAAGTCAACATGTTAAATGGAATTGAAGCATATTCTTCAATAAACAAAAAAAAGTCAAAGAGTGCCAAAGGAATTGGTTCATCCTAGAAAATTTATATTAAGATGAAAGCGCTTGAAGAAAGACAATTTGTATTCTTAAGATATTCTTAATTTTAAAAATCAAGCCGATGCATTATCAATTTGTAAAATTACGTGTTTTTTTAATGAAATAAAAATTCATTTGTTTTATCACTCATCTCATTTACTTTTGTTCTTTGATGCGAAGTACCCATGATTTCGTGATGTAATTAACCCGAGAGCCTTACTCCTACATAATAGAAGCTATGAACTCATAAACCTCATAAACAAAATAATAAAGAAAAGGGAGTTTTGATCCGAACTCGTATTTAGTGCATGCTCTAGCAAAGCACTAAATCCAATTTTGTACTTGAACAGTACAAATCAAATAGAATAAATATTTAGCTTCAAAGTATGCAATAACTATCAATTACTTTAGGCACGCAAGGAGGGTTGTGCAGTTGCCATAATATTTTAGTATATCTTTTGCATAAAGTAGATTTTAAGGAATTTTGATTTGAAGTAAGGGGGTGTTTGTTTCACCGGTTTTGAGGGTGAAGTGGCCGGAGTACTGACTTCGGCCTGAGTTCCTCCCATTTGTTTCGCCGAAGTGGCTTGCCAAAGTCGTAATGTGACTCTTCCAACAGGCGCCACTTTGGTGTTTTGACTTCGGCGAAAATTCGGCCAAAGTCGAACTTCGACAAATTTTCGCTGATTTGGCCGAAGTCTGACTTTGGCGGACAAAGTCACATGGGGGTGTTGTAATCACCCCCTCTCTCTCTCCTTACACCACCCCTTTCTCTCCCTCCCGTGACTTCACAGAGCGCCCCTTTCTCTTTTCTTGTAGGGTTTTCGGCCGCCAGCTCCTCCCCAGGCGTCTCCACCAACATCATCCTCCCTTTTCTCCTGTGACCTCATAGATCAGCCAAAAGTGTTCTTCTTCTTCTTGGTAGAATTTCGGCTTCCTATGGAGGACTCCCGGGCGTCTCCACATATGACACCCTCCTCTCCCCCGTGACATCGCAGAGCACTTGTAAAGTCTTGGTTTTTCTTCTTCTAGGGTTTTGGCCCATCAAACGCGAAGGATCTCCCCGGCGTCTCCACAGTATAGTTGCTTCGCCGTAGATCTCATCACTTCCGGCCGTGAAGGGTTTTAGGATCCCAATGTCGTCTCTTCTACCCGGCGTCCCCACAGACTAACCTTCACAAAACCAGTCCGCTTCGGCCGACTTAAACCGAGGGTCCCCATGATCTCTTCTATTATTTTTCTAATGAGTGCATTTTATATATACATATTCCCCATTTTATACCCGCATTCTCTATGTTATCATGTCATTATTTTTCCTAATTCAGTGCTATTTTAGGTATTTTTAGTTTACTGTGCAGTTATCTAGGTCTTGGAGCAATAACAAGTATTTCTGAGCGATTTTGGTAGCAAAAGGACTTAGAAGAAACTTCGTCAAGTCAAGCACGGCCTAAGCACGTTTGTGCTTCCAAGGCGTACAAATTATAGAAGAATTCAAGCGAGTCGGCCACGCCCTGCGGTCGCTAAGCATGGTCGTGCATTGGTCAACACGGCCGCAACACGGGCGTGTTCCAACCCGTACTGGATTACGATCGGCGAGTTTCAAGAACTTTCATCGGCCGCAAACCGCACGGCTTGAAGCACGGCCTAAGCACGGTCGTGCTAACATCGAGAGAAGATTAAAAACACACTGAAAGTTAGGGTTTCCGCACTTTTAGCTTGCAGAAAACGGCAGAGACGAAGGGAAAGACTTTTGTACAGCCTTCTTCATCATCATGAGAGGGGAGAGCGCTAATTGTAGGCTCAATTGGAGGCGGAATCCTATCTACATCGGCACCTTGGATCTCAAGAAGGATGCAAGCAAAGAGGGAGTTCTTGGTTTTTATTGTATTTGCTATTTTTGTTGTCCTTCTGTTTGTTGAATTAATGAGGGGGTAAACCTCTTAGGGTGCCCAGGGTTGGTGAATTGGTTGTGTTAAATTCAGTTTCAATTAATGCAGCATTTATGGATGTTCTACTTCCTCCTTGTTAGATCTTAGGTTGTTTACTTGAATGTTGGTGATTGAGTGCCTTGATTGTTAAGTTATTTGATTTTCACTTAGCTTGTATATCTTAATGATTGATACAAGAAGTTGGAAATAGGCTCATACTCTAAACCCCACTATTTGCATCATTCACATTAGGGCAACAAGATTCTACAATATAGATTGATTTAGACACGCCTGATAGATTCTGCAGAATCTCATCTTCGAATCTCACCAAAGCACTAACCCTGGGCCCCATCCCTTCCATTGAGCAAACCCTAAGCATCTTCTCATGTGGTTCTTCTTCCCAAATTTCTCTCGTTCCCAAGTTTAGAGTCTTTAATCTCAATTCCAATTGATTAGATATTAAGAATTAAGAAAGTATTAGGAGATACACCAGTCCTTGTGGATTCAACTACCTGACCTTTGGGTACATTGTACTACTTGTCGGACCCTGCACTTGCTGTTACGCAAGGGGCGTATCATTTTCCTGTGCTTTTTTTCCTTCTTCTTCGTCCTGTAGGTTCTTCGGCCGCCAATTTGCTTTTCGCACCCCTACATCTACAAAATATGGTACTCTCCGACGCTCCTTGCTTGCCAATTTTCATTACAAGCTAAGACTATTAGCTACTTCTTTTAATTTTTGCTGATTCTGGATCAACCCTAGTTAATTTTTTTTTTTAATTTATTCTGATATTGTTGGTGATTTGAGAATGAATTTCAGCATGTCAATTGCATTTAGTAAGGTTTTCATTTTTGGTGAATTTGGTTCGACTGTGAATTAGATTGAGAAATAGATTGTTATGTTTTCTTTTTTGTTGTCAGTATAGATTGTTTTATATACTGAGTTAGCATTTAATCACTTAATTGTTGTATTTCTTTGCTTACCTTACTGCATTTGTTTTTAATTAATATAGAGGTGCATTAGCAACTTCCTTCCATGTAATCGTATTCCTTTATTCTTAATTAATGCTGATTCTGAAATTTTTAGAGTTTTTTTTTGTTTTATTATGATCTTCTTGGTGATTTGAGAACGAATTTCAGCATGTCAATTAGAGTTGCTACTGTTTTCTTGTGGGGTGAATTAGGTTGTGAGTTATAGTGTGAATTTAGATTGAGAATTACATTTAGTAATGTTCCTTACCAAAGAATTCTGAAGCTCTATATTCATGCAGAATTCAATCACTTAATTGTTACCTTGCTGCATTTGTTTTCAATTAATGTCGATGGGTATTAGCTACTTCCTTTCATGTAATTGTATTCCTTTGTTTTTTATTAATGCTGAATCTGAATGTTTTAGAGTTCTTTTTTTTTTTTCTTTTGGTGGAACAAGGATCTTGTTATTGATTCTAGAATGAGTTTCAAATTGTGATTTACTAATGTTTTCTTTTTCTTCTGAATTAGATTGTGAATTATATTGTCCTACATTTTGACAATGTCCACCAAGTTGTATGTTGAAGCAGAATTTACAATAGCCTTAATTGTCGTATCTCTTTGCTAACCTTGATGAATTTGTTTTAAATTAATGTAGATTCATGCTAGATGCTTCTTTTTATGTGATCGCATTCATATCTTTCTTAATTTCTTCTGACTCTGAATGTTTTAATTTTCTTTTGTTTTGATTTATTATCTTGCTGCATTTGTTTCCAATTAATGTTGATGGGTGTTACCTGCTTCCTTTCAAGTAATTGTATTCTTTGTTTTTTATTAATGTTGAATCTGAATGTTTTAGAGTTAATATTTTTTTCTTTTGGTGGAACAAGGATCTTGTTGTTGATTCTAGAATGAATTTCAGATTGTGATTTACTAATGTTTTTTTTTCCTGAATTAGATTGTGAATTATATTGTCCTACATTTTAACAATGTCCACCAAGTTGTATGTTGAAGCAGAATTTACAATGGCCTTAATTGTTGTATCTCTTTCTTAACCTTGCCGAATTTGTTTTAAATTAATGTAGATTGATGCTATCTGCTTCTTTCCATGTAATCGCATTCATAGCTTTCTTAATTTCTGCTAACTCTGAATGTTAAAGTTAATTTTCTTTTGTTTTGATTTATTACCTTGCTGCATTTGTTTCCAATTGATGTCGATGGGTGTTACCTGCTTCCTTTGATGTAATTGTATTCTTTTGTTTTTTGTTAATGCTGAATCTGAATGTTTTAGAGTTAATTTTTTTCTTTTGATTTATAATGATCTTGTTGTTGATTTAGAATTAATTTCATATTGTGATTTACTAATTTTTTCTTTTTTCCTTAATTAGATTGTAAATTATATTGGTGGACATTTTAACAATGCCCCCCATGTTGTACGTTGAAGCAGAATTTAGCCCCTTGATTGTCGTCTCTCTTTGCTTACCTTGCCAAATTTGTTTTAAATTAATATAGATTGCTGCTTGCTGCTTCTTCTCATGTAATTGCATTCATCTGTTTTTTAATTTCTGCTGATTGTGGATGTTAGAGTTAGTTTTCTTTTCTTTTGATTTATTACGATTTTCTCGATGATTTGCAATTACTTTAGTGTCATCTGATCAATAAAAAGCACTCCAATTAATTTAAGAGATTATTATACTTAGTCATCTTGAAACGTCTAATAAAGTTTTATTTTGCAACATTTATATATGAAAGTTCTTATCCATAATTAATATGAATATTTTTACATGAGCTGTAAAAAAACTTTTATATGAACAACAGTCCAAACATTGATCTAATCCTGCAGATAATGTGGACACCAGGATGGTCCACCTAGATCTTACATTAAGTGGTTCATAAACATCACATGTTAGCAACATGATAATATTATAGAAACAAGAAATAAAGATGGCACCACAAAGTCGGCCAAATTAAGTCTTATTCCTCTTTGATAATTAGTAGTTTCAAAGCCAATGAATCTAACATATTAGATCACTATAATAAGATCACTAGTTGAATTCCTTTGTATCAAATCACATCCAATAAATTGGAGCCATCTTTGTGGTGCATTAATTAATTCTCACATTTTAAGCATCATTCTTCACACACCACCAATGAAAAGACAAGCCCACTCTCTCAAAGTGGTTAATATTGTGGATTAGACAAAGATTTTATTGGAAGCCTGATGCCGTAATGCTCACTCAGCTACCAGTATAAATTAGGGATGATTTCCCTTCAAATAATGTACCCATATCCATATACCTTCTTCTCCTTCGTTGAAGAACCACACAATGAAACTAGTAGCATTAATGGTCACTTGGTTTTTAGTCACTTCATTGATCTTAGTAAAAGGAGATGTAGGCACTGCAACATCATATGATCCTCCTTATCTCCGTATGATATTTTCATTCATTCCAACTTGTTATACTGAGTGTTTATTATTATTTTTATTTTTTGTTTGCATGGCCAACATAAAAATGAGCAATTATTATTATATCCTCTTAAAAATAATATTGTTTCCATGGAAAGAGTTGATTAATTAGTAACAGACAATATTTTTATTTTCCCTCCCTTTTTTCTTTCATCCATTCTATATAGATTGAAAGAGAAGATAAAAAGCAAAAGGTAATTTTTTTTTCATTTTTAGAATTTATAATTCAACTCTCAACTCTTTTATATATATATATTAGTTATCACTTCATTGTAAAAACTATATATATTTGCTTATATGTAAATCTAAACATCATTTTTAACATCAATCCATAAGAAAAAAGTAATAAATATAGCACTATTATTCACTCCGTTCAGGAGAGGGATAATAAGAGAATGATAAAGAACCAAAGTTTTTGTACAAAGTATTTATCTATGTATTTAATTATTGATGATATGCAGCAACGACATGTCCGGGATACAACAAAGATGATCTTCCTGAAGGTGGACTATTTGCGGCAGCAAGCAGTGGGATTTGGGACAATGGAGCAGCATGTGGGAGGAGATACAAACTCAGGTGTTTGAGTGGACTCAAGAGGCCATGCAAGGATGAATCCATTGTTGTTGAGGTTGTGGATCTTTGCAAGACTAACCCTTGCTCTGCCACCCTTCTCTTGTCTAACAAGGCCTTTGATCTTGTCTCCAAGATTTCAAACACCAAAATTAACATTGAATTTGCACAGATTTAATTTACTTAATATATCATTTGACTATGTATTCATGTCAAAACTTTAATTAGTCACTTGAGAAATATATTTGCCTTGCTACTTTCCTTGGATTTGGGTAGAACTTTTTGTTTTTTTATTCTCTATTTGATAAAAGCTTCTTTGATTATCTGCTTCACCTACAACTTAATGGCAACATATTCCTTTTTTTTTATATTAATAATATACTAATTGTTATTTATCAAATGACTAAAAATTATGCCTTTATTATTATTATTATTATTATTTATCAAATTAAATGGCTTAATATTACTAATTGTTATAAGCTTAATATATAATTTTGAATTGAATTAACAACTAGAGCTTTTTTTTTTAACAAAAACACTAAACATATGTACAATTAAATTGGTGTGGGCAAAAAACAATGATGGTATGTCCTAAGTCCACAGTTGGGGATCTTAACACCACTACATCCCGTGGGTTTTGAATCCAATCAATGAGTGTTCTGACAAATTAAACTTGTTATAGTGAGGTAGTGCCGCTATATCAAAATAGCTTTAGTTAATTTGAATATACATATGGAACTTCATATGAAAATGCCAGTAAAAAATGACGATAATATTTTATGCAACATTAACAAACATATGAGAGCTTGATACTACGTGTTAAAACTGTAGGAAAACCCCACTTGAGAGATGTTCAAAGTGAGGGTGACGAGTGGTGTCTTCTTATTCCACTTTTGGCGGATTGACCCTTTGAAAGTGGTGCAAATGGGCTCGATGATGCAGTTGGAGGGGCCCTATGATTTGACTTTGCCCACAAAACGAGGTGGAATTTCGAAGGGCGGCCGCTGAAACAAGACAACAACATTTGGTCCACTAATCTACACAGAATTTAATTAATCAGTATGTGGCATGTATTACATGTGGGTATTATTTAATCTCTTGTCATTTCAGCCGCATTTAAGATTTTTATTTTTTATGAATTTTCCTTGGATTTGATTGAGTTCAAATTATAACTATATTTTAAATCATATTTTTTTTTAATTAGTTTTTAACAAGATAAATTAAAATTTGGTAAGGATCGACTTATCAGACGAGTCTCACCTAGTGGCTTTTGGCGGACCAAGACTAACTCGTAATAGATCTGGCCTACAACTCTAGACCACTGATCGTGTTGATATAAGCAAGTTGCAGGCCACATTTGAATAGCTCTGATCCAGTTCGGGATCACTGTCTAATTGACAATTAGCGGGTTAGGCTAGAATCCGCGAATCATGAATTGGTACTCTCGTTTTAGTTTTTTTAAAAAATTAAATTAAAAATTAGTAAATGTCAAACAAGATTGAAAGTGGGTTGCTCCGACACGAAGACAACAACTTATCCACTACATCACATTTATAGTGTTTGAATCCAAAAGGTGAAAGGAAAATAAAGAAAGAGAAGGAAGGCAAAGTAAAGGAAAATAAAAGGTAATTTTCTTGATTGGGTACTAACTTTTGGCTATTTTTCAATTTAAGCACTAACCTTTAATTTGTATCAAAATGAGTACCAACATATAATCCAGCTTCACCGGCGAGGTACCTGGTATTTTCCAGCATTGAGTGGCTGATGTGGCCACCGGATTGTCGGCGTGGACACCCAGATTCCACATAATCAGCACACGTGGAGTCTGCCACGTCAGCAACTTACCCGTGTGTGAGAAGCCTTGCCACGTCGGATGCCACCTAATCATCACCTTCCCCTTTTACCATTAAACCCTAGGTTTTTACAGCAGTGAGGAATCCTCCAAGCCGAGAGAGGAGTTGCGGCAACAAGCGACCATCGAGATCGGCGGTCGCAAAGCAACAAGCCTCTTCATCGAGATCGGCAGTCGCAGCAACAAGCATCTTCATCGAGATTAACTGTGAAGCTTGGTGGCCATTGCAGCCCAATGAGTAGCTTGGGTGGGAGATTATCATTGATTTTAAGAGCATCATGGCTGAATGATGTTTTTCCCAACTTGGCTAGGTCATCTACTACCTGCCAGATGTATCATTGTTTTTAAAAGTTACATTTTCATGTATCTCCTAAATTTCATTCCTTGATTTCAATCCAATAAAAGCAAATTAAATTACAAAAGATCAAACATTGATCTATATCCTAAATTTGTTTGCTTGATTCCAATCAAATAAAAGATCAAATATTGTAGCATTCTGTTGGTATGAATACACTTTTTACATATACAATAAGAATACACCATTTCAAATGCACCTTGTTGTTGTAATGATACACCATTTCAGATGCACCCTATATAGATACACTACAGAAGATAACACCTACTTAAGTTCAGACAGCAAACATGAAATTAGCAATGACCATCTCCAAAACAAAGTTCAGACAATTCTGAACCAAAACTATTTTTCAGCAGATATAACAAACACACACACACACACATACCCCCATATATATTTCCATTTTCAATAGCTTCCATATAAACAAATATCATGCATTTTCAAAAAATTATATGCAGACCATTCAAATCCACAATAAAGCCACTGCCCACAATCAAAGAACTTCAATCTTATTTCCACACAAAGGCATTTAATAAAATAACTTCAATCTTATTTCCACCAAACCACAAAGGCATTAAATTTTAGCTTTGAAGATGAGAAATCTCTTTGAAGAGTTGAATAAAATCATGTTATATTAAAAAGATCAAATATTCCACAAACATGAAATGCATTGCATTTTGTTTCTTCCTCATTAGGAAGTAGCTCATTTTAACAGCTGCCTTATATTTGGCCAAAACACATAACCTAATTAATATTTGCAGCTACACTAACAAGTTCAAAAAAATGAAAAGCAAAACAACTACTTAAGCAGTCTTCCCATGATCAGATGCAGTAGACCCTTCCACACCAGGTGGCTTCCAAATTATCATTTTTTTCCCCACAATTCCTTCTTTCTCTTTAGCCTCCAAAGTATTGTCTTTCTTTCGAGACCTCAGTGTAGTGGCTCTCTTTGTAATTGCTTTGTCATATTGTTGTTGTTGTTGGTGGTGTTGTTCTTTCTCCATCCCACCTAATAATTGCTTTTTCCCTCCCCTTGTCATAGGTTTATTTACTGTCTTACATGCTGGCAATGAGCCATGCACACTTTGGCCAGAGATGTCTGTAACCTACAATGATAAAACATAATTTACTAATTGAAAAAAATTAATTTCTATGGATGATGCCACTAAATAGATAACTGAATTAAATAGGTACCTGTGATAAATTGAGTCTATCTTCTTGAGATGTACCAATATGACTTTGGTGAACTATGTCAAGCTCCTGCACAGAACAAATGAAACCCTAGTAAGTAGTAGACTTTTATAAATCAATGACTGTCCTCATGCTGTAAAGAAATTTAATCACTCACTTGTGGTTGATGTTGTTCAGGTGCTTCATGTCCTTCATGTGCTTCATGTCCTTCATTGTCATGGCCTCCACTAAGTAAATCAACCTTGCATTATGGAATAAAAATCTAATTTAGATTCCATCATTAAAAAAAATAGATACTCAATATTATCAGACATTCACACCTGTTGGTAATGTTCTTGTAAAATTTCAGGGTCAATTGTATCAGTTGGGTTATTCTCAGTACCCTGTGCAAATCAGATTCATTAATGAAATTTTTATCTAGAATTATTTTCAACTTTCAGAGTAATGTACTCACCTCATTGTTGCTAGATGCTCCACTAGGTCCTGATGCACTTGATGCCCCTCTATTCCTCTTGTTACCCTGTCATATAACCATGATTGTGACACTGCAGTAACATTATGCAAGACTATACTTCATAATATTAAATAACACAGCATACCTGTGATGAGTGAAACCTCTTATTATGTCCCTTAGCGCCACATATGCTGCAAGTCATTTTGGAACCCTTTCTATTGACTTTTCCTTTGTTGAATCCAGCCTTTTCACCTGCCTCTTTTCTCCTAAGCATTGTTCTCTTCTCTCTCTGTTTGTGGATAGGCTCAGGTGGGTTCATAGGGTGTTGGTCACTCCTAGGCCAGCAGTCCTTGCCTTGTGTAGGGTATAATATGTGTTTGTATGTCGCCATATAAGTGGCCACCCTATAGCACTCATCTACATAATTCTCAGGTATGTCCTAGTTTGAAAAAATGGCTGAAATATCATGACAACATGGCAGCCCAGTAAGCTGCCACTTTCTGCATGTGCATGTTTTCTCCTTGTTATCAACTATGAATTGGCCATCAGGTCCTGTCACTTGGAATTGGCTACCCCCTGACCATGTTGTTCTGCATGACCAACTTAAGGTTTTTGCTTTCTCCAATTTTTTTAAGATCTTTGGACAGTGCATTGTTTCACATTTTGCCATTGCATCTCTTTTTTTTTGAATCCTTGTCATCAATTTTGTTCTAATGGTTTCCTTTAGAGTGATTATCCCTTTGCTTCTAGCTTCTAGGATCATGCTGTTGAAACATTCACATAAATTATTTAGGACCATGTCATATTTGAACTGTGATATGAAATGTGACCTAGTCCAGTGATGGGGGTCTATGTTTTTCAAGTATTCACAGGCTTGAGGAGACAACATATTAAGGGAATCTAATTCCTTGTTGAAGGCAGGAATATAGGAAGCCCTAGCACACTTCCACATTTGATCTTTAAGTGTCTTACCCCTGAAATCTTGTTTGAAGTTTGTGTGTATGTGTCTAACACAAAATCTGTGCTCGCTATTGGGAAACAGTTCTTGTATTGCAGGTATTAAGCCCTATGGTTCAATATTAGGCAAACAACAACATTGGATTAGTAATGCACTAGCAATTGAATCAGTACAACACATACGAATTGTACAGAACATATAAACTGTACATACGTTCTGCCTGTCAGTCATGAAAGCCCAATTGTAGCTGTCATTGATCTCCAGATCTTGTGCCAAATGCTCCAAGAACCAGCTCCAATTCTCTCTATTCTCCCTTTCTACCCTGGCCCATGCTATGGGATAGATGCAATCATTTGCATCTATTCCCACAGCTGATAGAAGTTGACCTCCATACAGTCCTTTGAGGAAACAACCATCCAAGGATATGATGTGCCTGCAGCCAGCAAGGAAACCTGTCTTCAATGGAGCCAAACACACATACATACATGAAAATGTGCCTTCATTGCACTTAAACTTCACAGTTGAGCCTGGGTGTGATTTTATCAACTCAAGTCTGTATTCATACAAGTGTTTTATTTGATCATGCTCATCACCATCCAGCAATCTGTATTAGTTAAAAGAACATCAATTACTTAACATATGATTAATGGTAAGATTTACAACTTTACCTTCTTGCAATACCCCTTGCTCTCTAAGCCTTGAGACTACTAATGTCCACCTCCTCATTGGATCTAACAGCTTGAATAATCCCAGCAATAGACCAATTGGGATCTGCCCTAAATTGTTCCAAATAATTTTTTGCAATCCATTGGGCATTCACATGCCTTATCTTGTGATCTCTGGCACATTCGTGTTTGAGAATTCCTGACTTGATCTGAACTGTGTTCTTATCCTTAATCATGGGAGCAGCCCACAAATAAAAAGGACAACCCTTCTTGCATATTGCCTTGCATCTTTTGCTATTGCTTGGTCTAAAATTCATTACAACTCTATGTTTAATACCATAGTTACTCATAGCCTCTCGGAACTGCTTGAAGTCTCTAAACTTCATACCAATCTTAAACTGTGGGTCTTTCATATCAAATTCCTCAATGAACTCTGCATATCTAGGTCTACCTACACCCACTTGTTCCTCATCTGTTGAAGAACAGGAATTTAATTCTTCTGAAGCCCCATACTCACTGTCATATTCATCTCCATCTCTTCTATGGCCTTCCACCATACTATCCACTGCCCTATCACCCATCCCAGTACCATGCCCATCACCAACACCTTCATCTACATCATTTTTTTCACTACCCAAACTATAGTCTGAGTCATATAGATCACTGTCCTGATTCTGTTCCTGATCTATCCCTACTTTGTCCTGATTCTGGTCATGAACTTGGTCCTGATCTTGGTCTCCTTCCAGGCCCCCTATGCCTTCATGAGTGCCATGGATTCTGTCCTGTGTGTTTCTTTCTCCTTGTATTGTGCCATCAACACATTGTAAGCCACCATCATGGTTCTGTAAATTATTATTTTTGTCTTGTACCATACAAGTATCCGGTTCTAAGGAGGTATTTTGTGTAACATAATGAGTGTCCTCCACATCACTGAAAAGTTCTGGCAAGACCTTATTAACCTTAACATAAACATCTATCTCTCTGCGAAGGACAAAACTCCGGGCCATTTCTAAAGCATCTGCATCAGTTTTAATGACTCTCATCCCCGTATACTCACTTACCAAATCAAGACAGGAGAAAGTACATCCTTCCACATCTAAATTTAGTTCTTCTGCCATGGATTTGATTTCTAACATAGACATCTTATCAGGGCAACAATAGTCAACATGTCCTGCTAGGTTATAATCATTCCATCTCACTGTATTATCTACTATGTAGAAGAACACTATTGTAAAATATTCTGAATTGGGTGCTGGGATGCAAATGATCAAACATTTATTAGTTAACCTATTGTGAATTTATAAAATAGGTACTCAAATAAGTACTCAAATAGGTACTCAAACAACAAACATGAACGGAAATAAACAGAAGAACACCAAATAACCAAAAGAGTAACAATTTTGTATGAAATTTATTCAGGATCATCACCGAACAAACAACACAATGTTTTTGGCTTCAAAAAGCTGGTTATAAGGTTTAATAATGATTAAGAGGGAGTAGGTTAATGTTTTATGTGCAATAGAAAGACCTATCAGTTATAGGGTTTACTAGATTGCCTTTGAATAACCACAATGAGCTTTAGCATTGACCATCTGTTACCACTCATGAGTAAGGCCCAAGAATTCACATTTATTCTACATTAGAAACTAGAAAGGTGAATTTCATAAACAAGTTTCTTAATATTTATGTAGCAACATAATCAATTTTACAGAGAAATAATTATTTATATTTAAGCAACAATTTCTTTCTTTGCATTGTAAATTTATATGGCCTTATTTGTGAGATATCATGCACTGCAACTACCAAGATTGTGACAGACAATTGGCATCCGGCTGATGAATGGCCACTAAAGCACATTAACTGTAAAGAACTCTCCATGCAATTAAAGTATCGATTTCCTTTTCCTGCATATCCATACTTGGCATGTGGTCTGAGTATTTTCCTAAACTTTTACTTTCAACTGCTAAATCCAAAGTTTTTATCAGATAGTTAGTCAAGCAAGGTCTCCATTGCTACATGGATTTCAGCATCTCAAGGCCATGTTGTACTAGATCATATAGAGACTCCTCAATTTCAAACACTATTTTCACCAGCCAACCATCCCAAAATTCCAATAGAAGAAGACAAAAAAATAAGACATTAACATAAATTATGTGTAATGCTCAATTTGCAAAATAACCATACACAACTTCAAACACTATTTGATTGACAACAAGCTAAATAACAATTTCATATGTAGAGTAATAAGCTAACATCAAACAATGAAACCAAAATTTACTAATACAACACAAATCCTTATCACCCCAAATCATAAGATAACAACACTACATGAAAGAAGCAAATAATAAAAAAATTCAAATTTGATCAATGTATTGGTGAAATTGCTACCCAGCCAATACCACATCCTAGCGCATAACACTATTTGCTCAATAGCTTGAGAAATGTGAGGTTGTTTACCATAACTAATTTAGAACTCATGTATTCATTACTAGCAAGACACAAATGCAAAACCCAATTACCAAGAAAGAGAATAACCACTATCCATTCTCTTTGATTCCAAACAAACAGAAATATGCCTCAACTCACATGATCACTTCCCAAATGCACCACAATAAGAAAGATTAACTCAAATTAACAAATCCAGTGATGCTACAAACCTACAATGAAATTCAAAGTTCCAAATAATTCAGAGATAACTTACAGTAAATCGGTGGTTCTACATCCGATGGTCTTACGGCCCAATCGACTTCCATGAATCTCCCAACCAAGCTTCTCCTTGGGATGATCTCGATGGCTGCTTGTTGCTGCAACTCCTCTCTCGGCTTGGAGGATTCCTCACTGCTGTAAAAACCTAGGGTATAATGGTAAAAGGGGAAGATGATGATTAGGTGGCATCCGACGTGGCAAGGCTTCTCACACATGGGTAAGTTGCTGACATGGCAGACTCCACGTGTGCTGATTACGTGGAATCTGGGTGTCAACGCAGACAATCCGGTGGCCACATCAGCCACTCAATGCCGGAAAATACCAGGTACCTCGCCGGTGAAGCTGGATTAAATGTTGGTACTCATTTTGATACGAATTAAAGGTTAGTGCTCAAATTGAAAAATAGCCAAAAGTTAGTACCCAATCAAGAAAATTACCCGGAAAATAAAGGAAAAAAGAAAAGTTCAAACCTTTGTTTGGATAATTAAATTTTATTAAGATAAAAAAGGGATGATTGTTTAATAAATTTGTTTGGTTAAGGTGAATGAAAGAAAAGTATATATAATAATATAATTGATTAATTATAGCTTTATTATTAAATAAAAAATTACTTATTTTTATTAAGATATTATTATTAAAATCTCATAAAAAAACACATACTTTAAAGTGATAAGATATGTAGAATTAATAAGAAAAATTGAATCAAGAGTTGTACCCGAGTCGTAGGAATCTCATTTTTTAAACACGATGATTGGTGCTACATTACAATAAAATTAGATTGAAAAAAATTTCGTAAAGTTATTTTATGTAATTTATTAAAAGAATTGTGCATTAAGGTTTTTGTTTAAAGTTATAAATGTTTTTAGAGGTTTTTCCTCCCATGGTACCTCAATTTTGAGGGGCCCGAAAAAGAAGGTTATCAAAAGTTTTGGAGGGTTCGAGTTAACTCTTCCTTTTGCTTCATTAAATTAGAAAATTTTATCCAAATAAGGGGAGGGCTCAGTTTGACTGTTTATCACCCTCTCTTTCCTTTACTTTCTCTCTTAAGCCCTCAATTTAAACACAACGTTCATGTTTGACTTTAAATAAAATAAATAAATAAAACAACAAATTAAGTTTTTTAAAAATAAATTTTAAAAAATAGAAAATAAAAATTATTTTTTTATAAATCAAATGAACTTGAGACAAGCAAAAATATTTCAAAATAACTTAAAAATTATGAAGAGCAAGTGCTTGCATTAAATTCATTTTCTCATCAAATTAAATTGCTCGCATATTGTTTTGAGTATGTGAGAAATTAAAGCTCATGCAGTTCTTTTATTTTGAATTTGAGTCACCACCCATTCATTTTTTTTTTTGTCAACATCAGGGTCAGTCTCAATTTTTACTTTAGTGTTGAACTCTCAAGGCCTATTAGTATTGCACTCATTATGTTGTTAGTGAAAATGAAAAATTATTATGAGGTTTCATCTTTGTTTCTTACTACCAAACTTAGGCATGCTTCTAATCATCCATAAACACTTGCATATCAATATTTAGTGGTCATAATTGGGAAGTTGTTATGGCCGATATGTTTTCACTTGCATTAAAATGTTTTCTCAAGTAATAATGGACATGTAAAATATTTTTAAAAACAATTTATAAAAGAGAAAATTACTGTTAACCCCTCGTGAATTTCAAAACTGGCCAAAAACCCCCTAGTTTTTTTTCACACCCCGGACAGCCCCTCCATTATAGTTTGGTTCCCTTCTACCCCCCGTCCGTTACATGAAATGGGTCCGTGTTACGAAAATCCATTTTTGCCCCTGCAAATGGTGGGAAAAAACCCCGCGCGATCACATCATGTCATGTCTCACATTTACGCATACATATGTGAGTTTTTTCCCCTTAATGGTTTCTTGTTCGCTTAGAGAGCTTAGAAGGCGAATTACATAATTTTGTTCTTGTTCTCCTTTTCCTTCTGCTAAGTTGGTTTTTGGATTTGAATTCCTCCGGTCACCCGATATTATGGACAGTTTTTGTGCCATTGCTAGATACAACGGGGAGGGACGAGTGCTGACGTTCACCGCGTCAACTGAATGGGCGTCAGTGTTAGGTGAGATTTGTGAGCGCTGGGGTCTCGATGTTTATCGCGCGAGGGTGAAGTTCATCACACCCGATGGACATAATACGGTTTGCCCAATAGAGAACGAGGTCGACTTCCAGCGCATGTGTCATGTGTTCTCCATCCTCAAAGGCGGTGTAGTCGATATGGTTGTCGAGACGGATGACGTGCCACGGCAGCCTTCTGAAAACGAGTTATTGTCGTGGTAATGCGTTGCTCTAAAACAATTATGCAGTTGTATGTCAGTTAGTGTTTAACACCACCATTATCTGTATTAAAGAATGAATTATCCGTTTAAATTTGGCGTTTCCGATTAAGTTATCATGTTTCTGTGTAACCTATCATATACCGTTTGCATTATTACATCTCTGTTTAACTATGGCTGTTAACGTGTAAATATTAACTGCGGCGTTTAAATAAGTGAACTTTATGCTTAAATTCTGATCGTTTGCGTTTGAACTGAAGTGTTGGCAGGAATTCGGAATCTGGGAGCGCTTCTGTCCCACCACATGGCGACCCGGATGGTGTCGCATGCCTGCCATCGTCGTCAGATCAACATGAAGTGTTGTCATTGGACGTCGGACAACGTTTTGACGGCGTTGAACATTTCCGAGATACACTTTGCAATTTTGCTATCAGTCGGAATTTTGATTTCAAATTCGTGAAGAACGAAAAATACCGGGTCACTGTGGAATGCGCGGCCGGTGGATGTCAATGGCGCGTTCACGCATCAAAGGAATATAATAGAAATACCTCCAGAATCAAGACAATGGACCCGACGCACACCTGCGGTGGTGGAATTGGCTCGGGGTCACACCCGAAAGCGTCCAAAAAATGGGTCAGCGCACGAGTGATTCAGAAGCTGAAGGACCGGCCCTTGTACAAGGCCATCGACATTCAGAAGGACATGTTGCGGGAGCATGGTGTCCGCATTCCATACAAGCAGGCTTGGCTGGGAAAAGAGCATGCCTGGGTGATCCTTGATGGCAGCGACATATCCAGCTACGATCTGTTGCTTTGGTACGTCCATAAGGTGGCTGAGACAAACCCCGGCAGCATCGCGTTTGTGGAAAGAGACGGTGAGCGTTTTAAACTTGCGTTCTTCTCTTTCAGCGCGTGCATTTTGGGGTTCAAGCGGGCATGCAGGCCGCTGCTGTTTGTCGATGGTACTCACCTCCTTGGAAAGTATCGGGGTACTCTCTTGGGTGCCACAGGGAAGGATGGGAACAATGGCTTCTTCCACGTCGCCTTCGCTATTGTCGACAACGAGACCGACGCCAATTGGACGTGGTTCATTTCCAAGTTAGGTGATGCTTTATACGACGAAGGAGACTACCAAGAGACAATTATATTCGTTTCGGATAGGTCAAAGGGCCTTGTGAACGCTGTTGCGAGAGTTTTCCCTTCATCCCCGCACGCGTACTGCCTTCGGCACTTGGAGGCCAATTTTATGAAAGCCAATGGTAGACTTGGGAAGGCCTTGAGGGAGGAGTGCTGGTCCATATGCTTTCGTATCGCGTGGGCAACGACGGCTAAAGAATTCGATGACACCGTCAATGAACTGCGGGCCGCATCACCCGAAGCGTTTCAGTAGTTGATTCACAAATCCGACATGTCACACTGGTCGAATTATCTGTTCAAAGGTGACCGATGGGGCGAGATGTATTCGAATGTAGCTGAGTCGTTCAATGCGTGGATCAAAGAAGCTCGACACCTACCGGTGACGAAAATGGTCGACACTATAAGGTATTCGAAGGTTAAACACATGTAACGCTTAAGCTTACCCGTTACCCTTTAATGTTCGTTATATGTGTTTAAAATGCACTGTCCCCAGTTTGATATCGTCGTCGGTGTTTAACATTCACATTAACCCTTTAGTCTGGTAGAATCATGTGTAAGATAACAAATGTAAATATCATTGTCTCGATTTAAATACCGTGGTAAATATCATTGTCTCAGTTTAAATACCGTCGTATATGTTTTTCTTCTTCGATCTTTAGTTTATTACTGTTCTGTTTACTCCGATGTAGTTGTGTTTAAATATTCATATATTCGCGTAAATTTCTTTAAGATTTCCGATATTCGTTGTGCAGGTACAAGCTGATGCGCATGTTATGCACTCGCCGTGAGCAAGCGAACAAATGGGAGACTTTCTTATGCCCGGACATACATTCAAAGGTTGAGACGCTTGTGCAGGATAGCGGAAGTCTTCACGTTGCTCGCTGTCTCGCTGATCGTTACGAAGTGATTGACTAGTGCAGTAACTATGTAGACCTTGCCAGTAGAACTTGCTCATGTCGCAGATGGCAATGTTCATCGTTTTATTAGCGATCACTTCACCGTCGACACTTACAAGTTGGCGTATAAGGAAGCTATATTTCCCATACCCGACAATGAGAGGCCCACGGACAACAATCGAGATCTGCTTTTGCGGTCGCCTGTGACGAGAAGGCAACCTGGTCGTCCTAGACGAAGGAGGATCGAGTCGCAAACGTTTGATGTCCGCGAGTTACATTGCAGCCGATGCCACGCGTCCGGTCACAATCGTAGAACTTGCAATGAAAGTGTCGCCGATTAGGCTTCGTAAAAGGATAATCTTTAAAGAGCACACATTTATTTGGTTATGACGCCCTGATATTTAAACATAGAATAAACGAATTTCGTTGTATGCACTGAATTTTTAATCGAATAAACCTAATGTTAAATGGTGACACATTTAAAGAGTCACACACAAATTGAAGCGTACGCAGTGAATGTTAAACGGAAAATCTTGGTAATAAACGATAACCAATAACGTTAAACAGGCACATCGCTTGTTGTCGTTCTTTTGTATTTGAACTTCGGGAACGAATGTAAGATAGTGACGCATAAACAGAGATGTTATATTTAAACAGATACGGCGGCGAGTTTTACACATCTTCTGCGGAATGTTTAACAGAGACGTTGTATGGTACACATAGTGCTTAAAATGTTACACACAATGATTGATATTTGAAGAGTTCAGTGTGAGTTTAAAGCATGTATTGAGTCCGAATTAATGACGACAAGACGTCATTACCGTGAAATCCCAGTATGAATGCTAATTCATTACTATTTATTGGTGCAATTACATTTGAATTCAAATTCCACACGTAAGCATCAATGCACGGAGTACGTTAGGCGCACTTGCGACCCCTAGACTTCTATTTAAACAATAAACGGAAATCAAAGGCATATCCACATATTACACACAGAGAAAGAAGTATGTACAAGTCCCTTCTCAACGAGCTCTGCCAGAGAACCCGCCGGCCGTCGCCGGAGTACTCAACCGTCAGGGAGGGCCCCGACCACATCCCCGCCTTCTTGGGCACGGTATTGGTTGATGGGACCACTTACTACAGCCCTTACCCTGCGAAAATAGCGAAGGACGCCTAGAACACTGCAGCCGAGGTGGCGTACAGTGACATCCGCACTCCATACCCTGGGAGGATGAATACGCCTCCCACTGCTACCGCCGATCGATTATGTGGAGGTAAGTCATACCGTAAGATTTCTTCGTCCATGTTACGGAAATTTTATTTATTTTCAAAATTGTTAAAAGCCTTCATTGCAGGGCCTTGCACCGCAACGCCTTCAGATGCAACGCCTTCACTCACCCGCGAGCACTCCAACAGCGAAGAGTTGGAGTGCTTTCTGGAGGACATGCTCGTCGAGCTTGCGGAGAAGGAAGTCGTCCTCTCCGAAAAACTCGACCGACTAAGAACCCGCACGGCCCAAGTGAAGAAGCTGATCCAGGGACTGAAGGCGAAATGATAATGTTTTTTTCAGTTTTTAGATGTATAAATTAGTATGCCTACGCTGGTTGTAATAGAACTCCGTTTCAACTAAAAAAATTTTTGAAGGAAAGAAATTTGTTCCCCTGTTATGTTTTGATCTTTAAACCGATACGTGTATATTTGAACATCGGCACTAAATTATAAACGTGGACGTCTGTAAAAGGGGGGGCCAAAATATTTAAAAAGCGCGAGTGTTTGTAAATAGTGAGAATAGTATTCACACAGAGTCCTCGATGTGTGAAGAAGACAATTCAAACATACACATTGAATGTTAAGTGAAGACGCATACTAATAAGCGATGTCATACAATGTTAAACTGAGAGAACCCTCATTCTCGTTCGTCGATAGTTAACCGCTGATATCGATAGTTAAACGGTAAAGTGTAAGGGCAAGTGATGACGGTTATATTTAAACAATGATGAGGATTTTCGCCCAGTGAGCGTCATAGATTAAATACCACATTGATGTTTACAAAATAGGTTCAAAACCAGAAAATTTGCATTGGAAAATGCTGAAACGTCGCATGCATAAATGGAGTTGAATTTAGGCTAGTTACGGTATAACGTAGTCAGGGAAACTATGTAATGTGAATTTATTATTAATTACTCCAATTTAATGTTGAAATGCGAGTCAGTAAAGCGTGAACGTAACCGATGCCATTTACTATATTCCATTTATTTCACCGAAAACCAATGCCTTTTTTTTTACAAATAGTTATGATTGTATGTAAGCATCAAGCCGAAACAAGATACAGACGCAGATATTATCTACATCCCACAACAATGTTTAAGTCACGTCTAGCTGAATTTTGCCAGATGACACGCCGGCCCTCGCCGGAGTACACCACTCTCCGTGAAGGCCCCGACACCAACCCCGTCTTCCTGGCCACGATGACGGTCGACGGGACCCCTTTCTCCGGTTCTTCATCTGCGGAAAGCGCCGAGCAGGCGCAGAACATTGCTGCCGAGGTGGCATTCAAGCAGCTGTGTCCTTCAGGCAGCGTGGATATTACCAAGGCCCTGGTTGCTGATGATGACGTATCTGACGCAGGTACTGCATACTGTAAGACTTGTCAGTTGAGTGTAAAAAAAAAAGATCCATCTTCCATACGTAAACCTTCAACTCTTCATTGCAGGGCCTTCACGAGCCGTCGGGGATTGCACCAGTGGTGAAGAGTTGGATTGGGTTTTCGAACACCTGGTCCGTGCACTAAACGCAAAACTTGAAGGAATAAAAAATCGAAAGGCACGTGTGGAAAAGCTGCTCCAAGATTTGAATGACAAGAAAAGGGTGGAGTGAGATTATGTTCGAGTTGATGTCGTTTGTAAATTACGCCATCTAAATGGAGTTCTCTATATTTAAACGAAGTCGTCTGAATCCAAACGTAGTCATTAATATTTAAACAGCGTAATCTATATTTAAACATACAAACCTAAACGGTCATTTTTATTACTCACAGCGTGAATCATAAGCCAATATTAATTACTTTCACCATTAATTATGAAAACTAAAATCAGTCTCACATCTATTTCAAATTCATGTAATTTCCGTTGTGAGAAGCGTAAGTTGCGGATATTTGTTAAGCAATTATTGTCACATCGAATGAAATAGCAAAAGGAGACTCGTACAATTACACGGGGACTCTAAAGAGTGAACTGCAAGAACTATAATTGAACAGAGCTAACGAAGTTTAAACGGAGAGCAAATCATTTTTAAAGGACTTTATATTTGAACGTTTACACCGACTGTTAACCAGATACTATTACCTTTAGCGCACAACTAATATGTTTAAGTTACGATGATGAATTACATGATAATGAATTACGCAAACTTATTTTATTGTGGATGACTGATATGTGACAATAGCGACATGAAATATTTTTACCTCAACGTTAAACGTTAACAATAGCGACAAGTTAAACGAAGGATTCGAACGTTAAACGTTATTCTTAATGTGAACGGTAAGTCTTAAAGTTAAACAGATACGTAAACGGGGGATATACATTCTGAGTAATACATGCATTCGACGAAGTGTGGTGAGTTAGCATTGGGAAAGTGTGCATTGGTTAACCCGTCGGTGGACGTTAATGTTATCTGTTACGATTAAATGAGCTGTTTTGGAATTCAAACGTCGAATAGTTATTGGCATCAGACTCGATAAATAGTTCAAACGTCCGTTGAATACATTTGTATTTAAAGAAGAATCGGAAACAAGAAACGCACCCAGATATTACCCGCAGATCTAACAGTATGTATGTGCCAATTCTCAACGCGTACTGCCAGAAGACGCACCGCTCCACGCCGGTGTACTCCACAACCAGGGAAGGCGCCCCGGGCGCCTCCGCTTTCGTGGCCACAGTCACGGTGGATGGGACCACGTTTTCCAGCCGCAGAACTGAGAGAACAGAAGAGGCAGCCCAGAACATTGCTGCCATGGTGGCGTTCTACGAGCTATGTCCCGCGCATCTTAGGACGAGCGGTGCGTCACCCGCTGATGTCTATGCGTCTTTAGAAATATTTCTCTAAATCGTTGATGTCTTCTTTGCAGGGGCGATGACCTATCCCCGGGAGCGGTTCCTGGAAGATTTGGTCGGGGATATGACGGAAAAAGCAGCATCTCTCTTCGCAGAACTCGAGCGAGTGGTATCCCATAAGAGGGATGTGGAGAGGCTGCTCCGGTACGCGAAAATGTATAAAACGGAATGACGGTTTTTGACCTGCTTAGTGTAGTTTCATCCATCAAATAAAAACTTTTTGCTTAATTATGGGAACGCTCTCTCATTCCGAAATTTTAACTTCGTTCTTACTCTCTCATAAATGTTAACCGTTGCGGACGCATGTTAAACAGCCACGCATGAAGTTTAAATGGAAAACAATGTTCCTTAAGCAAATGCTAGCCCTTCGTGCGCATGACATGCACGGTTTAAATAGAGACGGACGTGAGTAAACCCTATCATGAAACGTTTAAATGGAAATATTCAACGGGAACGGTGATATTAAACCAGTAACGGCAAATGATAATCACAGATTGGCTTCTTGGCCTGATAATTCTAAATTTTAAACGGATACAACAACACGTAATGGGTGACACACTGTAAACAAAAAAATTCCGTACTTAAGGACCCATAGCGCGGATGATGAAGACATTTAAAAAGTTACATATAATAGGGTCTCTTACCCTTAAAAACAAACAGCGCAAGTAGAATATGGTCTCACCCGTCAAACAATAGCCGCCATATTAAACAGGGACTGTAGTATTAAACATGTAACGACAAAAGCTAAATAGAGAATACTTTGTTTACCTGATAGCTCTGCATTTTAAACGGAGACAACAACACGTAATGGGTGACATACATTGAGAAAAGAATTCCGTGCTTACGGACCCATAGCGCAGTTGATGGAGACATTTAAAAAGTTATGTATAATATGGTCTCTCACCTTTAAAAGCAGACAACGGAAGTAGATTACGGTCTCTTTCATTTAACAACAGCCGCCATGTTTTAAACAGGGACATAGGGAGTTAAACGTTCACCACTAATATCTAAACAAGGAGTGTGTGATCAACCCGGTCCCCTGGTGTTAAACGGTAACGGTGTATACTGCACGGAGATCCGTATTGTTAAAGTGTAACACAATTTTTTAATAGTGACAGCGTCATATTTTACAGAAGTACTTAATTTTATAAAGCAGCGACGACCCTCAATCGGTACCATGGAATTGTAAGCAAAAAATGATTGAATATGAAAGAATAACGAACATTATTAGATGTACATTGAAATTTCTGCCATGTCGCTGGCAAAGAATGAATTGAATCAATTGAAATGAAAACAATTTCGACAAAACTGTTTTACTTCCCCACAGTTGGACCCTCCCCGCGTTGCTTGATGCCGGATGCTCGTCCTTCCTTAAGTATGTGGGCAGCGTACTTCAATCTCCGATAGGGGACGTCTGTGTGCACTATCCGCAGCTTTTCGCCGCGGAGCAATTGCTCAATAAACCGCATCACGTAGACGGCGCAGTCGACAGTGCCTTTCTTTCGACACGGTGTGTCGTCATCGTGAACAAGCGGGTACTGTGCCGTCGCCGTCGTGCCGTACTCCATTTCGAGACAGGTGTCGAATAGTTCCCGCTGTCGCATTATACAAACCGATGTTAGAACAGAAAGCATCTATGTCACTCTGACAATCGAAATCTATATCGCAGAGAGCTTACCATTGCTACCGCGTCTCTATTGTACTCTTCACTTGGGCATGAGGTGTAATGCCTGTACTCTTTCTTGTTATTGTCGAGCACCACGACATGAAAGTGGCAATTCAAGATTATGGGAAGGATGATGATGTCAACGTCATTGACGACCTTGGTGGCATCTCCGATCATAGCCAAAGTCGTCTCATGTGCGTCTTCCACCTTCGACATAAACAACGCCAGTGGTCGAGTGATGGAGGCGCGCTTCTTATGAGGATATGGCTTTCTGGTAAGTGTGTCTTATACGATGCACACGAAGGCGTCCAACACATCATCTGTCACCATCTCTTTCCCGTCGATCAGAACGAATAGGTTGGCCCGGGTGGTGCTGACATAATCATTCCTCCAGACGACGGAACTG
Organism: Dioscorea dumetorum; assembly: GCA_902712375.1. Lineage (NCBI taxonomy): Eukaryota > Viridiplantae > Streptophyta > Magnoliopsida > Dioscoreales > Dioscoreaceae > Dioscorea > Dioscorea dumetorum. Next base: position 7,450,964 of record CACTHL010000494.1, read on the forward strand.
CGATTAAGCGGCAACACCTGCGATTGAATAATAACACATAGACGTTAAGTGGGAACAACACATACGTAAATGATAATGTATAGTGTTAAACAGTAATATCGTCAGTTAAACGATACATTACTAGGTTATATGGTAACGACTGTAATTAAACGGAAACGCAACAACGTAAATGGGATGATCTCTATATAAACAATAACATCTACACTATCATACTTACTCGTCCATGGGAAAGTTGAGGAAAATCTTGATCAGCTCCTTCTCGAATACGTCGAGGCGCGATTGACCAGCGTATTTTTTCTTCGCCGGAACAAAGTCTTTCCGCACTTTTTCATACTGCTGGTTGGCGAAGGTGACCGATTTCTTTTTTTTTCTCGGCGACGTTCCCTTCGGCCCCGGCAACAGCTTTATTGGGATCATCCGTAGATGCTTCTTGCTGTTGCGGGATCGCGCCTACACTGGATGTGGCAATGTCGGTCGGGCGTTCCTCCGTGGGCAGGAGCTCCTCCACAATAGAGGCAACGGTCTTCTCAACGGCGGCCAAGTCAGTCTCATCAAGGGGAGGCACACCCTCGGGTGCTTCTTCTTCTTCAAAGATAGTGGCCACCACCCTCGATGCGCCGTTGTCGGCCGCGGCTGCCGGCTCCACTGCGACGGGGATTTCGGAGTCTTCCGCAGACGCGGCATTGCCAACGGGGTCAACGATCTCCGCCACCGGGGCGGTGAAGTCATCAACTGCAACGGTCTCAACAACCGCATCAGCCGCCGGTGGTGCTGCCATTGTTTCCTCCTCGGCCGGTGGTGGACACACAGGCGGTATTATTCTCTTCGCCTTTTGTGCAAACCTCTTCAAACGTGGCCGTCTTGGAATGGCCTTCATGACGAAGTCGTCGTCCCCAATTTCCAACGGCTCATCCGTCCCGGGCACGTCACGTATTTGTCCCGACGGTGCAGCCCTTTCAAACGAATCAAACCTTGCCTCCAATGCCTCAACCCGAGCGACAAGCTGGGGGAAAGCGTTCATCATCACCTGGCATGCCCGCATAAAGGCTGTAGTCACGTCGTCGGCTGATGACGTCGGTTGGTCTACCGCGGTCGGGGGGACTGTGGGGATCCGGGTGACTGTCGTTGTCGCGGCCGGTGCGGGTGTTGCCATTGGGCGGGGTAGGTGAGGGCCTATCCGACGCCGAGGGTTGCGTGTTGGGCTGGAAGTGGGGGAACCACGTCGGCGCGAACGGACGGAAGGGGCTGGCCTCTCCACTTGCAGTCGTGCAAGTGGTTCCCGCGCAACAGCATCCCTCCGCCAATTGGCCCCAACAAAAGTCTCCTCCTCAGCATTCGCCGGGACCAGCTTAGGAAACTAACATATATAAAGAAAACAATCTCAGACAAATCATTCAATTTGATCCAAAACAAACGTATTTAAACATTTGACATATGTATTTAAACGATATGGCACACATTTAAACGGAGTATAACAAGGTTAGGCGAAGACACAAAGCGTTAAACACAAACTACATTTCTTACACGGATAAGCCTATCGTTAAACATTAACTGCTCTTTGTAAACACATTAACACTGATTTATTACATCTTTTCCTTCGAGAGCTGACCAACTGGTTTCTATCGTCGCGTGCTTCCTTTAAGTACTTTCGCAGTAGCACAGCACCCTTGGGGTCTTGCCGAAATGGACTTTCTTGCCGGTTCGTGTCACCTCGTAAAACCAGATGGTCAGCGCGATCGAGCAACCCTTAATGTACCCCGTGTTTACCTTCCCCCCCTCGCATCTGTCTTGCACTCGAGCGGCAGCTTGTGGAACGTCCTCCATAAGCCATTTGTGCGTCGCCTGCGCCCATGCGTACCGCCCCATGCCAGGTAGATCGTCGACATAATCAACGATCCAAGTGGGCACCGAGCATGAGGTATTCAGGAAGAGGATTGTCCCCATGAGGTACGCCATCAAGAGTTTCACAAAATCCTCCTCTCCCCCCCTCTGTCCAACAAGACGCTCAAGAGTGCGCCTAATGGCGTCTCTGTGTCTGTCGAAGCTTTCCGATAAATATCTCCCTTCGAAAGCTGACGGTGTCTTATTCTTCTTAAATAGGACCGCGTCTCCGTCGCAGCGCAGACACATAACGAGAGCCACATCCTCAGGCCTGAAGCTCAGCAGACTCGGCCCGATCCTGAATTTATTGGTGCGGCCATCGTACCTCTGCAGAAGAAAATCGAGAAGGGCCCTCTCTTGGAATACAGCTTCCACCTCAGTGAATGCCGCAAACGGTGTCCTTCGAATGATCTCCCAATGTCGAGAGGTCATGTGGACTTTCAATTCGGCCAAGGTCTCCACCACCGGTGTCAAGTAGCATCTCTCGTTGACTAGGTTTACCGCCATAATCACAAGACTGCAAAAATGACAACACTTGTTAAACAGATACCTCAACTGCTACACAGAGACAAATGTTTTACACGAAAAGCTCAATTCTTAAACAGAGAGATGCACCGTTTAATCACAAGACTGCAAAAATAACAACACTTGTTAAACAGATACATCAAACGCTACACAGAAAAAATGTTTTACACGAAACGCTCAACACTTAAACAGAGAGATGCACCGTTAAACGGAGACAAAATGTTTTAAACACGAACTCATTCATTACACGGAAATTTCTTTTACAAACTGCAACCATATCAAATGGAAGGGGAAACGCACATTGTAAGCATTACACAAACAACAACAACAACCGATATCTCTTTCAATGATCGTGTGCACAGCCGAAAACCCTAAACCAAAACCCTAAAACCCTAACCCTAAACCCTAAACCCTAGAAACCCCAGCCGAGAAATTCCCCCGCAGACTAGAACCACGCAAAACAAAACCGACGAATATCTCTGTGTAACAGAGTACTTCATATAAAACCGATGAATACCTTGAGTTGCAAACTGATGGAAGTGCAGGATACTTGCGCACGGTGGACTAAAGTTACAGAGGATGTCGAAGCAGAGAGAGCTTCGGAGAGGGAAAAGCTGAAGAAAGTTAAGCAAAGAAGAAAAACGAACACGGCTCTCTGCCTCTCTTGGGATTCCCATTACGAAAAACCCTCCACTTCCTCTCTAACCGGCTTAATGATTGCACCACGATTTCCCATGCAAGGTAGGGGCAATTCCGTCCGTGAATTTGAAAAGTAACTCCGTTAACCACCGTTTCATTCTTTGGGTGTTTGAAAATCATTGTCTTTAAAAAGAAGGGGTTTTTATGGATTTGGAAATTAACGGGGTGTTTTTGGCCATTTCCCAAACTTTGGGGCTGTTTTTGGCCATTACCAGTTTATAAAATTGTGGTATGAGTTTTGACTTACAACTATTTAAGAACATTAAGATTTAAATCTATGTTTACTCAAGGGATTAGTTTGGTTTTGAAATAAAAAGCAAAGCAAGTCATGACTTCAAATCACATTAAAGACACTTGTTTTAAATAGGGAAATTCTTTAAAAGTTAATAAGTTTAATATCCAATTTACTAGGTTAGCTGAGCCAAACCAACGGGTTGACCAGTCAGATCATGGGTAAGAAAAACCCCACTCATAACCGGGCCTGTTATAGAATGGGTTGGTTATGTGTTACCAGATCGGCCTAAGCTTTTCGGACAATTGATTTAGTGGGTTTTGCAAGACGGGCCAAAATGTTTGCCCATGCCCCTCTTTATATAGGATAAGGAACTTATGCATAGGCTACGCCATGAAGAAATTATAAGGATGCATATTTTATTAGGCAGTAGATGGAGCAATTATATGAATAATTATCCTCCTATATTCTTTTCTGAAAAATGTACAAATTTATAATCTAAATATATGTATAGTTAAATATAAATGTTCATCTCTTTAAAGAGTTGGTTGATTATAATTCTTTATCCTATTTAAGCTTACCTATGTAAGCAGCAATAATATAAAAAAAAATATATTTTGTATTGGTGACATAGTAGCAGAGCTACATTTTTGGAGGTGTTTTTTCTTGTTTTGATCATTTTTTCCTTCTTTAGATATAAATCAAAGATGGATCCTCTGGTGACTTTCAAACCTTATCTCTCATAATTATTTTACTGTAAAAATATGTATTACTTGAATAGAGGTATAAGAAGGTTTTATAAACTAAGGTAAAGTATGGTAATGGTAGATAAAAGAAAGTTTTAAACCTTTCCTTGCTTCGGACAAGGTAAAGTAAATGGAGGTTTTGAAACCTTGTTGTGTTTAGTTTGAAAGTAATTTGAGTTAAGGTTATATGGTAATATTACTAAATTACCCTTAGGATAAAAGACAGTTATAATTCGTTTACTAAATTACATGAAACTTATATAATTCTCTCCATTGTTTACATAAATCTCTTATTTGATTATTATAAGATTTCATTTTGTAGAATGAAATCAATTAATTAATATCATTATTAGATTAATTAATATTACTATATAGTTTGACAATATTAACTACCAACTAATAAATATTTGATATTTTTTAAACAAATAAAATAAAATAACTTATGATAAAATAAACATTATTATGATTTTTATAATATCCTGAAATTTCTATAAAGTATAGGGGTATCTTGGTCAACAAAAAACATAAATTTCCTCAAAACCTACCCAACCCACTATTTTGGAGGATGAGAAATGAGAGTTAAATGGAGGTTTTAAAGCCTCCATCTACCTCCTAAACATTTTCCTTACCTCTATCTACATCCAACCAAATATAGGTTTTTAAAAATCTTTATCTTACCTTACCTTATCTCCATCTGCCTCCAACTAAGCAGACCCTTAGGCGTTACAAAAAGCTTTAATACATAAACTTTTTTTCAATTTGGTCAACAAATTTTCCATATTTCTATCAAATTATATGGGGTCTTGAGTTGTAGACGTATACATTGTGGGTAAAATAAATTAGGACACATTAATGATGATTTACCTCCATCATCTCTTCCTTTCAAAAGTAGAGAACTATTGATGCAATTGTCAAAGGTTAGCCCATTAATTCTCTTGATCCATCATTATTTGTAACTTTATCCAATTTCCCACCATCCAAGCTGCATGGGACTCATTTGCCACTACCTTTTTTCAATAGAAGTGATACCTTGCTAGTCTATGAATCTTGACGATCTAGAACAAGATGCATGACACTTCGAGGTCTCTGGTGTGAAATGAACTTTAACCACCCAAATTCGGCAAAGTCATAGTTGTTATTCACCATTACGATAAATTAATTGAGGAATACATGTCTAAACCTTGCTCAAATATTAAATGTTGGCTCGGCCATATTAAATGTGGCGGTCTTCTACTTTAGCCATTACCTACAATCAAGCAAGCTTTTATACGTGTTTGGGAGGAGGCAATTAATAGGCCATTATGCTGGATGAAAGTAGGACTATAATCTTAGGTGTGGGTATAATACTGTAGGTTATTATACCCACACCTAAGAATATAGTCCTACTTTCATCCAATAACTTAGGTGAGGTGCATTCATCGAATAACTCACTAGCTCTAGACAATATCCATTTCAACTGAAATTTCAAATCTAAACACTCCATATCTACTAGGTCAAAATGCATGCACTATGGAGGCTCCAAACACAGGGAAGAAACTTGCCTAAAACTTCATGGATATTCTAATTGATGTGTTGAATTCTAGGCTAGAAAATTTCAAATCAAGGCAAGTAATGCTATTTGTCCTCAATAGCATTACTCATCCATCAATAGCAATGATCTGCCCAACTCTTTCATCAGTAGTCATTTTTTATTTTGTTTGGCAGAAGATTGGACCCTTGGTTTTTCCTTAATTTCTAGTGATGGGAGAATACAAATTGTTGATCAACAATCGGAAGCAATCTTTGCTCCTGTATGAAACGTATACTTAAGGGGCAAAGAGAAGGGCCATTATAAGTGAGAGACATATTGATGGGCATGCTATAAGTGCCACTTCATGTTAGCACCAATTCATAGGTTGTTAGTGATTATTGTGTAGGGTAAAAGTACGTGTTGTTATAATGATACTACCTACCTAGGGATGGCAATCGGACCTAAATTCAATGGATATTTGCAAAAAAAAAAAAAAATACCCATGATGGGTAGGGTAAATACCCATTTGTCCGGTTTTGTCACGCCTCGTCTCGCGGGACCAACACAACAACCACTGCGACAACCCTAGAAGGAACACCCACACTACTCAACCTTCAAACCCCTATAAGGCTTACAACAATCTAAACAACAGATCTGAACAGAGATCATAAGTTCAAAGCATACAAAGTAGAGCACAAAAATACAAAGAAGAAGTACAAAGATAGCGCAAAGGAAGTTACCAAACCAAAAACCTGAATATAAAGTTCAATAAAATATGCTTGTCATAATTATAACAAGATTTCTAAGACATGTGACAAGCATACAAACCATGCATAAAGATGACAAATAGACTAGTGGATCCATATTCTTATACAATGCATGCGTTCAAGAAGAAGCATACAGAAAACAATAGTTAAGAAAGATAGCTAGAGAATGATGCTCACCACTTCAGTCGACCCCAATGCCACTACAAACTAAAGCATGGAAAGGAGAGAGCGTGATTAACCAAAATCACTCAGTGGATGAATCAACACAATTCTATTGAATACAAAATACTTTAAAAAGTGACAAAATCAACCTTCTTCAGTAATACATATAGATTATAACTCTGAAGTATAGGTATATATATAACATATATACAACATATATACAACATATATACACATGTATAAAGACACTATATATAGTAGTGAAGAACCATTTTGCTAAAAAGAGGTTTCAACACTCGAATCTCTTGAATAGCATAATACGAGTTTTAAAATTATAAAACATGATACTTAACATCAAATAAATTAGCTTTGCATAAAACTCATTTTCTCAAAATACCAAGTTTTCATCAAACTAAATTGCTTTCCAAAGAAGATACAAGTGTTCACGTCTCAAAGATCTAGTTTGTAAAAAACATATCTCCTCAAAATATGAACCTGCATCTCGAGCAAGGAAATCACGGTCTAAAAACCTCTCTAAATTCTAGCCCTGACAGCGGCTAGTTTAAAGCCGTCAAGGCACTCATGTTCTTGACGTTGACCAAAATATGAACTTGCATATAGAGCAAACGAGTCACGGTCTAAAAACCTCTCTAAACTCTAGGCATGGTTGCGGTTAAGTTCAGAGCCGTTAAAGCACTCATGTCCATGGCGTTGACCAATATACGAGCTTGCATCTCAAGCAGGTGAATCACTGTTTAAAAACTTCTCTAAATTCTAGCCGTGGCCCCCAAGTCAAAGCTGTCAAAGCACTCATGTTCTTGATGTTGACCCACCGGGGTCATGTGGTGACTCCGGACTCCCGATGTTTATCGAGTCAGGGCTCTATGCGCTACCTGAGTGGACAAATTAGTCAGGTTCCCCATGCCACCTCTAAAGACTAGCCTATGGGGACCCCTTACTGTACCAGGCAGATTCTAATTGTTGGGTATGTGGAGTCTTGATTAGTGTTTATCTTTTCAGGTCTAAGGCCTATATGAGAATTTTTATTAAAATTAGGATTTATCTTTTTAAATTCAAAGCCGAATATTGAAATTTTGATTAGAACTAAGATTTATCATTTCCCATAAATGTCCTAGTTATCTTCTCTCTATAAATAGCTCTGTAATTGTAAAACCCTATAGTGTTGTGGGAGTGAAATGAATTGATATTAGTGTGGCAGTGAACATAAGTCTTCAAGACCGAACCACGTAACATTCTTGTGTCTTTTTTTGTGTTTGCTTTCTTCTAGTCATTACTTAGATTTCCGATCCTTAATAAGTAGTACCTAAGCTCCATATTGTGAGACAAGTGGGAGCCATGGCCGATGAAGAAAAAGTCAAGATCGACCGGTTCGACTACAGCCACTTCGGATTATAAAAGATACAGATCGACGATTATCTGTATCAAAAGAAGTTACATGAGCGTATGTTAAGGCAGAAGCCAAATCAAATAAGCTTTTGGTGTGATCCAATTGACGTTGGCTAAATTGATACAATGTTATCAAGGAGACGACCACTCGCGGTTTACTCAATGCATTATTAAATATGTATAAAAAACCATCTGCTTCAAACAAGGTATTTCTCATCCACCAATAAATCAATACAAGGATAAAGGAATGTACATCTGTCACAGATCATGTGAATGAATTTAACTCTATCCTGATTAGATTGGTGTCAGCAGATATTAAATTCGATGATGAAGTACAAGCTTTGTTGTTGTTATGCTCATTTCCTGAGAGTTGGGCAGGGATAGTCATAGCCATTAGTAGTTTATCCGAAACTGCTAAGTTGACCTTCGAAGGAATTCAGGATTTGATCCTTGAAGAGAATATTAAGAGGAAAACTTTGGGAGAGTCATCAGGTTATTTGTTGAATACAGAGAGTAAAGACAGAAAACTTAAAAAGGGGCAGAATTAATGGCGTGGTAGATCGAAATCAAAATAGAGGGGTCAATCCAAAAATTGTAAGGATATAACATGCTGGAAGTGCCAAAAGATTGGCCACTTTAGAAATCAATGTACGGCTCCCTCAGTTCCCAGAAAGAAGGGAGATATGTTCCTTAATGCAGTAACAGAAGATGTAGAGGACACATTGGTTTGCTATGTTGAATGTCTGATCAAATCCTTGATTATGGATTTTGGTGCTTCGTTCATACTTCTCCTTGTAAAAATATGATGCTAAATTTTAGAAGTTAAAATTTTGGTAAAGCACGCCTTGCTGATGATAAAAGTCTGGATATTGCAGTCATGGAGACATAAATTTGAAAACCTCCTTAAGTACTCTTTGGACATTGAAGGATGTGAGATATATCCCCTGTCTCAAGAGGATGTTGATCTATGTAGGACAGTTAAATGATCAGGGATATCGTGTCATGTTTGAAAATGGCGGGTGTAAAATAGTCAAAGCAAATCTAGTCATTGCTCATGACTAGAAGAAGGGGACTCTATACATGGTTGGATTACCATCAGATGAATCTAAAATAGTTACAAGTGGAGCCGATCTTTTAATTCTGGGCACCAAAGACTTGGTTATATGAGTGAGAAGGGTATGAAGATACTAGTTTTAAAAAGGAATATTCCAAATTTGAAGAGTGTGGAAGTAGATTTCTGTGAACCATGTATACTCAGAAAGCAGAAAAAAGTGTTACTTTTGTAAAATCAAGGAAGACACCCAAAGTTGAGAAGTTTGAGCTAGTTTATATAAATGTATATAGACCAGTATCAGTTTCCAAGATGGAAAGATCTTGCTACTATGCTACCTTCATTGATAATTCCACTAAGAAGGTATGGGTTTATTTCTTGAAATATAAGTCTGATGTTTTTGCTGCCTTCAAAAAGTGAAAAGCTGTTGTTGAGAATGAAAAAGGGTTGAAAATCAAGTATTTCAAGTCTAATAATGGTGGTGAGTACAATAGTGTTGAATTTATATATTACTTTGCTGAAAATGGAATAAAGATGTTGAAAACTATTCTTGAGACACCACAACAGAACGACGTTGCTGAAAGAATAAATAGAAGCTTGAATTAGAAGGCAAAGCGTATGTGACTTCATACAAGGTTATCGAAGATATTCTGGGCAGATTCACTAATAAGTGTAGCAGCTTTTTCATTAATCGAGGAACCTTAGTTCCTTTAGGGTTTAAAATTTCTGAGGAGGAGTGGCACAGCAAAGAATTGTTTTTTCACACGTGATGGTATTTGGATGTGTTTCCTATGTTCTTATTAAAGATTCTGAAAGAGACAAGCTTGATCTAAAGGCAAGGAAATGTGTTTTCATTCGTTATGGGTCAGATGACATAGGCTACCCCTTTTGGGATAAGTTGAGTAGAAAAATCATCAGAAGCAGAGATATCACTTTCAATGAGAACATGATGTACAACAAATAGGCTTACAGTGGAATCTAAGGCTATAGGGAAACAGAATGAAAAAAACAAATCATGTTGGAAGATATTCAAGAAGCTGATCTTGATCTTATAGGAAATAGTGGGAATTCATGGAGCACGAATGAAGAAGATATGGTTTCAATTCCTCTAGAAACATAAGTCAAAAAATCTAGCAGAGTTTCGCAACCTCCACAGAAATATTCTCCTTTAGCAAACTATTTGCTTTCAACTGAGGACGATGAGCCTCAATGTTATTCTGAGGCAATGTAGATGAATGATTCAGCTCAGTAGGAGTTAGCCATGAAAGAGGAGATGAGTTTACTTGAAAAGAGTGAGAATTGGTCATTGACTGAGTTACCAGCAGAGAAGAAAGTTTTGCAGAACAAGTAGGTGTACAGGATCAAAGAAAAGCTTGATAGCAGCAAAAGGTATAAAGTATGACTAGTGGTCAAGGGGTATCAGTAGAAAAGAGGCAGTGACTACAATGGGATTTTCTCTCCCATGGTCAAGATAACTACTATCAGACTTGTGCTAATTATTATGGCTATAGAGGAATTACATATAGGGCAACTAGATATTAAGTATGCTTTCTTGCATGGTGATCTTGAGGAAGACATCTACATAGCGCAACCAGTAGGTTTTTAGTTATTTAGGAAAGAAAACTTGGTCTGAGAGTTGAAGAAAAGCTTATATGCTTGAAGCAAGCTCCAAGATAGTGGTACTTGGAATTTAACAATTTTATGAGAAGGAGTAGGTATAAGAGATGTGTATTAGATCATTGTTGCTACTTGAAGAAATTTGATTCATCCTACGTCATATTACTGTTGTACGTTGATGACATGTTAATTGCAGGAGTTGACATGATTGAAATCAACAAATTGAGAAGGCAGATGTCTTAAGTGTTTGAGATGAAGGACTTGGGTGTTTCAAAACAAATCTTTGGTATGGGCATCAATAGGGATAGATATGAAGGTACACTTAAATTATCCCAAGAGAAGTATATTAATAAGGTGTTGGAAAATTTCAATCTCCATTATAAGACCAAAAGTATACTTTTGGGAAGCCACTTCAATCTCACAAAAAAACAGTTACCTCAAACGGATAAAGACAAGATAGGTATAACTAAAGTTCCATATGCATCTGTAGTTGGTAATGTTATGTATGCAATGGTATGCACGTGGCCAGATATTGCTCACGCAGTGGGAGTTGTTAGTAAATTCATGTTCAATCCAGGAAGAGATCATTGGGAAGCAAGTAAGTGGCTATTACACTACTTAAAAAGCACTTCTAAAGTTGCCTTATGTTACAGAATGTGAGATGTTATTTTGGAAGGATTTTTTAATGCAGACTTGGGTGGTTGTTTGCATACAAAAAAAACACTGCAGGGTATATTTTCATAGTGGGTGGCACAACACTGAGTTAGATGTCTTGACTTCAAGAGAGTGTTGCTCTTTAAACCACAGAAGCAGAGTACATGGCTATCTCCAAAGCCAGTAAGGAAATGATTTGTTTGAAGAACCTTTTTGAGTAGTTGGATAAGAAACAGGTTGATAGTGTCCTTTATAGTGACAGTTAAAGTGCTATTCACCTTTTGAAAAATCCCGTGTTTTATGCTAGGACAAAATATATTCAGCTAAGGTATTATTTTATCAGAGAATTGATTAGTGGTGGTGCCCTATCCTTGATGAAGATCATTAGTTCAAATAATCCTGCAGATGTGTTGACCAAGGTGGTTACTACAAAAAAGTTGAAGCTTTACCAAGGTGATCACTACAAAAAAAGTTGAAGCATTACAAAGCTTCAACTGGCCTTTAGAGTTGATAGATGAGAAAGTGCCACACTAGTAATGGTTGATCATTACAGATTTTGAATTTACAGATGTATGATGTCACATCCCATCCCGCATGACCAGTATACAACAACTCGAAGGGAGACACCCATGCCACTCAACCCTCAAATCGCCGCAAGACCTACCACAACTTGGAAACAACATACCTGAACAGGGTTCGCAAATTCAAAACATACTGAAATGAAAGCAATAGTACACATAGAAAGCAATCTCACCAAAGCCTAAATACGGGTTTGACATAAATATAACAAAGGTTTCAAACAGATAGATAAGAAAACAAACCATGCATAAGAGAGTCAAATACACTAGTAGATCCATACCTTTATACAATGAGTATGATCAAGAAGAAACATACATTAAACAAGGAAGGAAATAAAAAAACTGGGGAATGCTCACCACTTCGGTCCGCCGCACCACCACTACTAGCTAAAGCCTGGAAAGGATGGAGAGGGTGAATCACTAGAGTCACTCAGTGAATGGTTAGCATAGTTCAAAGAATACAAAATAAACTACAAAATGATAGCACAAGCCTTTGTAATATATATATATATATATATATATATATATATATATATATATATATATATATATATATATCGTTCACAATGTTTTAATGTATATATGTGTACAAAAAACAGTGTATTCACAAGTATAAGGAAAACATGTATAGCTTGCAAAACTACCTTGCTCAAATAAGGTTTCAATAGACATAATTCATGAAAGGCAAAATATAAGTTTTAAAATCATAATACACGAGGTACATCATCAAAACACTTTTCCCAAAAATATGAGATTTCCAACTCGAGCAATAGTAAGTTGTCTAAAAATCCTTATAAACTTTAACCGTCGTCGCGGCTAAGTTCAGAATTGCCAAGGCACTCATATCCTTGACGTTGACCCACCAGGGCTATGTGGTGACTTCAGACTCCCGATGTTCGTCCAGTTAGAGCTCTACGCGCAACCTGATGTGGACAGATCAGTCGGGTCCACCATGCCACCTCTAAAGGCGGGACAGTGGGGACCCCTACTACAGCAGGCGGGTTTCAACCTCATCACTAACAAAACACCACGAAATGTTTCAACAATATACATGTAGATCATTTCGCTGGGTCCTTGTCAGGACAAATACTCATATCTTGATGATAAACGTCATAATTGTATACTCATATAGTTCACTTCACAAGAGTGTAACATATGTATATATATGAAATTTTACAATTCAATTCAATCCAATATAGCAACATAACATTGATCATTTACTTCAAATAACAAGAGTTTTGCTTACAGAATACAAAACATGGAAATCCTTTTTCAAGCAATTAAATCATCAACTCATTATGATAAATCCCAAGTTTTCATCAAAACCAACTATACATATATTTAGAGAAAAATAGCTAGTAACCCACTCACAAACTTAGGAGAACAACTCCTCAAGGACGCTACTCCTCCACCGCCTCTTTGCTTAGGGCCAAGCTCTCACCACTTGAACCAACACCAGCCACAAGGCTCAAAACCACAAGATAACACAAGAAGAAAAACAAGCATTAATTTTTTCATGTTACAACGCAAGAAATCCTAATAAAGCTTGGGTATGGCATGAACTTGTCCCTAAGAGTTCCAAAGAACCTCTAAGGAGATTAACTCTCCAAACAACTAAGAATGCAAAAATTGCATTTATCGGATTTCAAGAACAAGAGAAATGGTTTCAACAAAGTAGGAAGGTTGGATCTCTGCAACCATCTTAAGATACAAGGAAGGATGAAGGAAAAACAACCCAAACTAATCAACAATTTCATCAATAACAAACCAAGATTCAAGATCTAATACCTAAGGCTAACATGCTTGAACCAAAACAAATAAGGAGGAAATTGAGGGAGAAGAAGTACTCACCTTCAAAGGATCTTTAACCAAGAGTAGAGATAGAGGTCAAACAAGGGCTCCTTCTTCTTATCCAAAGTAATGGAAACAAAGAGAATAAGAGGAAAAGAAGGAATTTTGGCGAATTAGGGCTCAAGTTCGGGACTTTAAATGCCTATAGAAGTACACGAACAAGTACACGACCGTGTAAATCATAGATGGGTCACGTATCTCTCTTAATGAAGTGAGAATCGTGCATCCTGAGAATTACACAAGCAAGAACATAGTCACGCAAATAAGTCTCTACCTGTGTAGATTTACACAGGCAAAGTACATGATCACATAACTCAACCACTGCCCGTGTACTTTTCAAAACTCATCCTAAAAGTTACAAAGGTAAGTACATGGTCGCGCAAATCAGCGTCTACCAGTGTACTTTTACAACACTCACAATTTCATTATTTTTCAGTCCAAAATGACCTAAAACGCCCTAAAACTCAAGGCAAAACTATTCTATAACATTTTTGACAACAACACACATTCGAAAAAGCCAAAACACCATATGTGGAATGCAGTTGATGTAATCAGCCTCCAAGTGGGAGATTGTTGGGTATGTAGAGTCTCGATTAGTGTTTATCTTTTTAGGTCCAAGATCTATATGAGAATTTTGATTAAGATTGGGATTAATCTTTTCAGATCCAAGAACCAATATGGGAATTTTGATTAGGATTAGGATTTATCTTTTTCCATAAATATCGTAGTTATCTTCTCTCTATAAATAGTCTTGTAATTGTAAAACCCTATAGTGCTGTAGGAGTGAAATAAATTGATATTAGTGCGGCCGTAGACATAGGTCTTCAAGATAGAACCACGTAAAATTTTTCTGTCTTCTTGTGTGTGTGCTTTCTCTTCTTGTTATTGCTCAGATTGTCCGATTCTCAACACCAACTCCATCACCAACAAAACATCACGAAGTTTATCATCAATAAAATTCATGTAAAGTATTTCACAGGGTCCTTGACCAATACAAATATCCACATATTGATGATAAACATCATTATCACATAAACCCAAATCAAGGGTATAACATGTACAAAAAGTTCAACAATTCATTTCAACCCAATGTACCAACATAGTCATAAGCATTTTCATCAAACATCAAGAGCCTTGCTTGTAAAATAAAAAGGTATGAAATTTCCTTTCAAATTATCGATTCATCAAGGGTTTCATTTATTAAACAAGAAGCTTAGAAAATTTTACGAAGCCATCAACCCATCATTTTAACATGATAAAACCAAGAATTTTATTAAATCAAATCATAAGTATATTTATATAGTAGTATACTAGAAATACGCAATCATAACCCACTCACAAACTTAGGAAATTGATTCCTCAACAATGCTACTCCTTCGGCTCTTTGCCTCGAACCTAGATTTTACCACCTACACCAACACAAGCCATAAGGGCTCAAAACCAAGAGAAAAACACAAAAACAAGCAAGCATGAATTCCTTCCTGCTACAAGCCAAGAACCCTAACAAGCCTTGAGTATGTTGTAAATTTGGATTCTAAGGCCTTGCTTGGGTGGGAGGGTTTGGAAGGGTTTGGAGGGTTTATAAAGTAAGGGTTCTTTGAACCCATGCTTGGGGGGAGGATTTAGAAGGATTTGTAAGGGTTTGGGAGGGTTGAAAACCTCCCATTTCCCTCCATTCATCAACCCACCAAAATGGTGGGTTGGGGAGGGTTAAATATTTTTATGGACGATTTTACCCTTCGAACATTTTCATAATTACAATCCTTGCCTTTTTATTAGGTCTGATTTATTCTTTCCCCTCGCTGCCGATCCAGGACTCTGCCGACCTTTGCTTCCCATCGCTGGTGATCTACGACTCCGCCGCCAACCTTTGTTTCCGATGATGTTTGCCGTTTTCTAGGTTTCTTTGTTGATTGTCCACAGCCAAATCAGGTAATTGACTTCAATCTTGTGCAAATTGAAATGCTTCAATCTTGTGCAAATTGGAATGCTTCATCATCATTCAAATATTAATTTGACAGCATGCAAAGTTTCCTGTGAATTCAGTCAAAGAACTATTTAAACTTTCTTCTCCCTCATACCAAAAATGAAGGTGCTAGATCAAATATAGTTCCCATGAATGTTTCTTCTAATTTATTTTAGTACAAAATTCTAGATGCAAAGATACTGACAACCTGCAGATAATATGAAATGAGAATGGAAATGGAGTTAATAAGCATTACAAAGCATAGGAGAGTTTACAACATCATTCTTTTCTAGTGATTATAAACAAATGAAGAAAATTCTAAGCAATAATGCGATTTCCCATGTAAACCCATGTGTGTATTTCACAGTTAATGAACACTACCTTCAGATAATACCTTATCGAGCAACAGGTTAAAATGTTGAAATAATTGATTTTTGGTCCACCTGAGGAAAAAAAATGAGATTCAACCGTTCACTCCTCCAATTTGAACATATCAAATTAATAGAAGCAGACATGTCAACAGTAATAGCAAAGATAAGCAAAAATAGCTACCAAAGACATGGTGATGCCCAAGCACTACACACCATGTTCGAATTGCAATGAACCAAAATTAGCTGTACCTCAGCCAGCTTTTCCTGAAACCACTGAAACAATAGCCAGTGGAAGGTTAAAAAAGCGAGCAAAACCGGAAAACATCCACGGTAGGAGAACACGACACCAAAAACAAGTTTTAGAGAGAGAAAAACATACTATTTTAGATTTGATAAAAGTTTACAATCATGGTCAAAGATCATCATCAAGAGGTCTTGTCCCCTCTAAAGACACAATTGACCCTATTACAAGAGCTACCCCAAATCCCTAAGGTAATTGAGCCTCTTACCCAATGCAAGTTTGACAAAAAGTCCTGGACTTCCACTTAGCTTTGCAGTGTTCTCCGACTTTACCGTAGCTTTAACCAGCCACCCTTGTTCACAGCGCGTAGCAGTACTGGTCACGCGCGGTAGTACCGCGTGCCATCCTCGCCCCTGGCTAGGCCACGCTCCCGTCGACGTGCCCACTTGCCTACGCCTGCGTAAGCCCTTGGAAAATCCGGAATCAACATCTGGGTCTCTCTGTATGATCAAGTGTCCCACCCCGCCTAGGCTTACAAGAGATCCCACTCTCTAAAATTATCTAAATCTGCAACACTTGACTCTTGGCATGGGAACGCATGCCTCACGCGCTCATCGGCCACGTGCACACCCACGATCCAACATATGATCGTGCGAGATATTTCACCCGCTCTTAGTCACGACACAACACATGTCTCGTGCTCCCCGGCGAGTTACCCGATCCACGAGGCTATGTGTTCTCGTGTTTTGACCTATGTTAAATTATCTTCCTAATGACCAACTGTAGAGATACCGATTTTTACCGTTATCTAGTGGCTATGGAGATGGAAATTAAAGTTGTTATCCAAAATATATAGGGCCCAATACAGATAATTTTCTAAAACGGGGGTATAAAAATAAGTACTATGTTACCCTCTACTTAAATCTTACCGATTACCATCCCTATACCTACCATATATATCATGTTCCGTTTTTGTCAACTTCTTGCATTGTCGTTTGGGTACAATGGCTTCTCATTGTTAGGGACTTTTGACTATTAAGGGTGTTTAGGGGTCAATCAATAACATTGATGTAATGTCAAATTAGTTTTCCTAAAAATCATGAAATGGGGCGTTTACTTGTATGGCTTCGGATCCAGTCTAAGGCAGTACTATTCTCTAATTAAATATTATATACATTGTTCTCTAATTAAATATACTTTTCACATCTAGACAACACTTTGTTTGATAAATATTAATATTTGCAGTATGTATGGTTTGCTCTTTTTTAACTTGAAACCTTATGTATTTCAAATTTTTACTTATGCTATGTATATGGTTATCCTTACAGCATGAGGGTCTTCTCATCAGCTACTGTTGTGGGTATTTTAGGAATGTGACCTAATCATGATCAGAAAGAGACTGATATCAAGTTGGAAGCATTGATTAGTGGTCAAGTCATCATCCTGATTTAGTTTGCCATTGTTGCCAATGTACTGGATGCATCACTATTATTTTGTCATATCGATATTTGCAAATATAAATAATGAATTTTTGTATACATTACATATATAAATGTTATCAATTTTAATGTGAATCATATGTTTACAAATTTTAGGTTGTGAAAGACAAAGGTAGAGAAATATTTTTCATTGATCATTTGATAATACAATCATATACATATTTATACAAGAATCAAGTATTTACAATAGGAAACTAAATGAATGGAAATATTACAATTGCTATCTTTATATAATTGATTGATCCTCAAATCATACCAAAGAAGATATGATTGATTGATTCTCAAATCATACCAAAAATGTATAATTGATTGATCCTCAAATCATACCAAGAATGTGTAATTGATTGATTCTCAATCATACTAAAGAATGTGTGATTGATTAATTCTCAAATCATGCCATAGAAGATTATCTGATTACATCCCCCCTCAAGCTCATGAGTGAAAAACCGTGAGCTTGTCTCGAAGTCGACGAAAAGCGGTGATAGATAACGGCTTTTTGAGAACATCAGCAATTTGAAATGAGCCAGGGATGTGTTGAATAATGAGAGTCTTCTTGGCAATAAGATCTCGAACAAAGTGGATGTCAATCTCAATGTGTTTAGTTCGAGCATGTGAAACAGGGTTTGCCGTAAGAAAAGTGGTTCCAAGATTATCACACCAAAGAATAGGAGTGAGATAAGAAAGATCAATTTCAGTGAGTAATGATCGAATCCAACAAAGTTCAGCAGCAGCAAGTGCAATGCTTCTGTATTCAGCTTCAGTACTAGATCTTGCAACTGCGGGTTACTTTTTCGCACTCCAAGATATAATATTTGGACCCAAAAAGATGCAATAACCAGAGGTAGAGCGTCGATCATCAGGACAACCAGCCCAATCAGCATCGGAGTAGGCATTTATGGTAAGAGAGTTGAGTGAGGTGGCTTTGGTGAGGTGAATTCCGTGAGAGGGTGTAGAATGCAAGTAACGTAAAATCCTTTTGACCGCGGCCCAGTGAATGTCGGTAGGGCAATAAAGAAATTGAGATACTTTATTAACAGCAAATTGGATGTCAGGATGAGTGAGGCAAAGGTATTGAAGACCACCAACTGTACTACGGTACTCGGATGGGTCAGATAAAGGGGTTCCATGGTTTTTTGATAAAGGTAATGTAGGGGTGATGGGTGTAGAAACAGGTTTAGAGTTATGAAGTTGAGAGCGATGCAGAATATCTTTAGTATATTTGGTTTGAGTGAGGAGAAGACCAGTTGATGTGAATTGGGCCTCAATGCCAAGAAATAATGAATGTGACCGAGGTCTTTAATGGTAAAGGTGGTGTGAAGGTTTTGTATAAGAGAAGTGAGAAAGGTTGGGGAGGAACCCGTCACCAGGATATCATCCACATAAACCAAAACAAAGGTAGTATGGGCTGGTGTAGAATGAATAAAGAGGGATGTATCGGCTTTAGAGGAGATGAAGTTAAGGTCAAGAAGTTTTTGGCTAAGGCGATGAAACCAAGCACGGGGTGTTTGTTTGAAACCATAAAGAGCTTTGTGAAGATGACATACGTAGGGCCTGTTTGTTTGGCTTCATTTGGGGGGGAAGTGGCGGAAGTGGAGACTTCCGCACCACTTCCCCCCGTTTGTTTCGCTTCATTTGGGCCTGAAGTGTCTGACAAGACACTTCAAATTAACCCCCACTTCCCCCTCCCACTTCGGCCAAAAAAAGGCCGAAGTGGGCACTTCAGCCACCCACTTCCCTTTGACCGAAGTCAGCGTTGGAAGTGAAACGCTCACCACTTCCGCCATCCCGATCTAGGTTTTCGTTTGCTCTTCTCTCTCCCCCATCGTCTCCGTCGTCGCCGATGTCCGCCATCGCCTCAATAGAGTCGTAGATCTCTCCATACCTTCGTCCTACAGGTGGTGAGGCGTACGTTTTCCCCTGCAGCTCCTTCCCTCTCTTCCATCGTCTCCGTGGTCTCCGATGTTGGCCATCGCCTCACTGAAGTCTTAGATCTGTCAACGCGTTCCCTTTCCTCACTCACGGTAGCGAGATCGGGTCGATCTATGTTTGTGTTGTTTTTTTTTTTGGATTTATTTTTTTTTTAAGTTTCTTCTCATCAATTTCAGGGGTTCAACCCTAGGTTCTACCTTGCAGTCTTTTTCCCTTTCCCCCATCGTCCCCGTCGTCGCCAATGTCCGCAATAGCCTGATAGAAGCCCTATTTTTGCATCCCGACGCGATCCCCTCTTGTGCGCAGCTGTGTTGAACTTTTTTTCACTGCCATTTCTTTTGTCACAGGTGTGCATCTTTGTTTTTTATTGTTCAATTCTTGTAATTGTTTCATATGACACTTAATTTTTCTCTTTGGTTTTCAGGTGTGGGATTTGTTTTGAGGCAACTGCTACTTCTCCATTACCATTCCTTCGATCTGGTTTGTCAGACTACCTTCTTTTTATTTTTTCCGGTCTTCTGTTCAGTCTTTCTTCATGCTAACCTGCTTAATTTCCTCCAAATTATGATTTTCTCACGATGAAGTTCTGCGTTTGTTGTGTTCTGATTTTCACCCTTGGTGCAGTTCTTCATGTACTGCACCCATTGTACTACTTTATACCTACTTGTGAGTTTTGATGTTTTGTTCTCTCTTTGTTGTGATGATTTCATCCCTTTGTTTACTTGTGCTCCACTATTATATTTCTGTTTAGGCAACAACAACATGTTAGTAATCCAAAATTGCTTCTTGTCAAATGTTGATTAATTGCCCATGTTTTGCTTTGAAGGTTCTGATTTTTTTTCTTCTTGTGATTTGGCTGTGAAGGTTCTTACACTGTCTTTAAATGATGCCCTTTTGCAGGGTTTTGTATGACATGGTTTTGTGTGGTTTGGTGTTGCCTCTTTTTTTTTTTTTTTTTTCGCACAAAGAATGTATCTCATGTTTGTTCCTTCTTTCATTTGCTTGTGTTTTACTTGTGCTGCTTTATACCTACTTCTGAGTTTTGATGTTTTGTTCTCTCTTTGTTGTGATGATTTCATCCCTTTGTTTACTTGTGCTCCACTATTATATATCTGTTTAGGCCACAACAGCATGTTAGTAATCCAAAATTGCTTCTTGTCAAATGTTGATTAATTACCCATGTTTTGCTTTGAAGGTTCTGATTTTTTTTCTTCTTGTGATTTGGCTGTGAAGGTTCTTACACTGTCTTTAAATGATGCCCTTTTGCGGGGTTTTGTATGACATGGTTTTGTGTGGTTTGGTGTTGCCTTTTTTTTTTTTTTTTTTTTGCACAAAGAATGTATCTCGCAATTGTTCCTTCTTTTCACCGCTTGTGTTTTACTTGTGCTGCTTTATACCTACTTGTGAGTTTTGATGTTTTGTTCTCTCTTTGTTGTGATGATTTCCTCCCTTTGTTTACTTGTGCTCCACTATTATATTTCTGTTTAGGCCACAACAGCATGTTAGTAATCCAAAATTGCTTCTTGTCAAATGTTGATTAATTGCCCATGTTTTGCTTTGAAGGTTCTGATTTTTTTTCTTCTTGTGATTTGGCTGTGAAGGTTCTTACACTGTCTTTAAATGATGCCCTTTTGCAGGGTTTTGTATGACATGGTTTTGTGTGGTTTGGTGTTGCCTCTTTTTTTTTTTTTTTTTTGCACAGCAATGTATCTGCAGCTGTTCCTTCTTTCAGCTGCTTGTGTTTTACTTGTGCTGCTTTATACCTACTTCTGAGTTTTGATGTTTTGTTCTCTCTTTGTTGTGATGATTTCATCCCTTTGTTTACTTGTGCTCCACTATTATATATCTGTTTAGGCCACAACAGCATGTTAGTAATCCAAAATTGCTTCTTGTCAAATGTTGATTAATTGCCCATGTTTTGCTTTGAAGGTTCTGATTTTTTTTCTTCTTGTGATTTGGCTGTGAAAGTTCTTACACTGTCTTTAAATGATGCCCTTTTGCAGGGTTTTGTATGACATGGTTTTGTGTGGTTTGGTGTTGCCTCTTTTTTTTTTTTTTTTTTGCACAAAGAATGTATCTGCATTTGTTCCTTCTTTTTTTGCTTGTGTTTTACTTGTCTTGCTTTATACCTACTTGTGAGTTTTGATGTTTTGTTCTCTCTTTGTTGTGATGATTTCATCCCTTTGTTTACTTGTGCTCCACTTGTTATATATCTGTTTAGGCCACAACAGCATGTTAGTAATCCAAAATTGCTTCTTGTCAAATGTTGATTAATTGCCCATGTTTTGCTTTGAAGGTTTTGATTTTTTTTTCTTCTTGTGATTTGGCTGTGAAGGTTCTTACACTGTCTTTAAATGATGCCCTTTTGCAGGGTTTTGTATGACATGGTTTTGTGTGGTTTGGTGTTGCCTCTTTTTTTTTTTTTTGCACAGCAATGTATCTGCAGCTGTTCCTTCTTTCAGCTGCTTGTGTTTTACTTGTGCTGCTTTATACCTACTTGTGAGTTTTGATGTTTTGTTCTCTCTTTGTTGTGATGATTTCATCCCTTTGTTTACTTGTGCTCCACTATTATATTTCTGTTTAGGCCACAACAGCATGTTAGTAATCCAAAATTGCTTCTTGTCAAATGTTGATTAATTGCCCATGTTTTGCTTTGAAGGTTCTGATTTTTTTTCTTCTTGTGATTTGGCTGTGAAGGTTCTTACACTGTCTTTAAATGATGCCCTTTTGCAGGGTTTTGTATGACATGGTTTTGTGTGGTTTGGTGTTGCCTCTTTTTTTTTTTTTTTTTTGCACAGCAATGTATCTGCAGCTGTTCCTTCTTTCAGCTGCTTGTGTTTTACTTGTGCTGCTTTATACCTACTTGTGAGTTTTGATGTTTTGTTCTCTCTTTGTTGTGATGATTTCCTCCCTTTGTTTACTTGTGCTCCACTATTATATTTCTGTTTAGGCCACAACAGCATGTTAGTAATCCAAAATTGCTTCTTGTCAAATGTTGATTAATTGCCCATGTTTTGCTTTGAAGGTTCTGATTTTTTTTCTTCTTGTGATTTGGCTGTGAAGGTTCTTACACTGTCTTTAAATGATGCCCTTTTGCAGGGTTTTGTATGACATGGTTTTGTGTGGTTTGGTGTTGCCTCTTTTTTTTTTTTTTTTTTTGCACAAAGAATGTATCTGCAAATTGTTCCTTCTTTCATTGCTTGTGTTTTACTTGTGTCGCTTTATACCTACTTCGAGTTTTGATGTTTTGTTCTCTCTTTGTTGTGATGATTTCATCCCTTTGTTTACTTGTGCTCCACTATTATATATCTGTTTAGGCCACAACAGCATGTTAGTAATCCAAAATTGCTTCTTGTCAAATGTTGATTAATTGCCCATGTTTTGCTTTGAAGGTTCGATTTTTTTTCTTCTTGTGATTTGGCTGTGAAAGTTCTTACACTTGTCTTTAAATGATGCCCTTTTGCAGGGTTTTGTATGACATGGTTTTGTGTGGTTTGGTGTTGCCTTTTTTTTTTTTTTTTTGCACAGCAATGTATCTGCAGCTGTTCCTTCTTTCAGCTGCTTGTGTTTTACTTGTGCTGCTTTATACCTACTTGTGAGTTTTGATGTTTTGTTCTCTCTTTGTTGTGATGATTTCATCCCTTTGTTTACTTGTGCTCCACTGTTATATATCTGTTTAGGCCACAACAGCATGTTAGTAATCCAAAATTGCTTCTTGTCAAATGTTGATTAATTGCCCATGTTTTGCTTTGAAGGTTCTGATTTTTTTTCTTCTTGTGATTTGGCTGTGAAGGTTCTTACACTGTCTTTAAATGATGCCCTTTTGCAGGGTTTTGTATGACATGGTTTTGTGTGGTTTGGTGTTGCCTCTTTTTTTTTTTTTTTTTTTGCACAAAGAATGTATCTGCATTTGTTCCTTCTTTCATTGCTTGTGTTTTACTTGTCTTTGCTTTATACCTACTTGTGAGTTTTGATGTTTTGTTCTCTCTTTGTTGTGATGATTTCATCCCTTTGTTTACTTGTGCTCCACTATTATATTTCTGTTTAGGCCACAACAGCATGTTAGTAATCCAAAATTGCTTCTTGTCAAATGTTGATTAATTGCCCATGTTTTGCTTTGAAGGTTCTGATTTTTTTTCTTCTTGTGATTTGGCTGTGAAGGTTCTTACACTGTCTTTAAATGATGCCCTTTTGCAGGGTTTTGTATGACATGGTTTTGTGTGGTTTGGTGTTGCCTCTTTTTTTTTTTTTTTTTGCACAGCAATGTATCTGCAGCTGTTCCTTCTTTCTGCTGCTTGTGTTTTACTTGTGCTGCTTTATACCTACTTCTGAGTTTTGATGTTTTGTTCTCTCTTTGTTGTGATGATTTCATCCCTTTGTTTACTTGTGCTCCACTATTATATTTCTGTTTAGGCCACAACAGCATGTTAGTAATCCAAAATTGCTTCTTGTCAAATGTTGATTAATTGCCCATGTTTTGCTTTGAAGGTTCTGATTTTTTTCCTTCTTGTGATTTGGCTGTGAAGGTTCTTACACTGTCTTTAAATGATGCCCTTTTGCAGGGTTTTGTATGACATGGTTTTGTGTGGTTTGGTGTTGCCTCTTTTTTTTTTTTTTTTTGCACAGCAATGTATCTGCAGCTGTTCCTTCTTTCAGCTGCTTGTGTTTTACTTGTGCTGCTTTATACCTACTTCTGAGTTTTGATGTTTTGTTCTCTCTTTGTTGTGATGATTTCCTCCCTTTGTTTACTTGTGCTCCACTATTATATTTCTGTTTAGGCCACAACAGCATGTTACTAATCCAAAATTGCTTCTTGTCAAATGTTTATTAATAGGCCATGTTTTGCTTGCAAAGTTCTTATTTTTTTTCCCTGGTTGTGTTTTAGCTGTGCATGGTGTTTTGTTTTCTTGTTGTGAATGTTCTTATAATTGTCGCATGTCAATGCCTTGACCTTGGCTGTGTAGGATGCCATACGTTACCCCATTGTTTGTACAACATAGTGAATGCTCATAGCTTACTTGTTATGTAGATGGACAATTTCCAACTTAACGAACGTGCGAGAACTTATGCAGCAGCCTTTACAACTATCGTCGTCATTGTTGTTTATTTGATTGAAGAAACTGACATAGGTAGGCATCCAAGCCGTAGCGAACCATTAATGTTTCGTGACCTAACTAGAAAGAAACACATGGAGCGTATCTTAAGGAGTGGTCGAGACTATTGTGTCAGTTACCTTAGGATGGATGTAGGACCATTTCTCCATCTTGCCTCCGTCATGCGTGACAAACATCTACTTGTAGATAGTAAACATTTGTCCGTAGAAGAACAACTGGCAATATTCTTGCACATAGTTGGACACAACACAAAGAACCGAACCATGCGCGTTGAGTTTCTTCGGTCCGGTGAGACGATTAGCCGTTACTTTAACAATGTCCTGCGCGCGATATGTGCCGTTCGTGATGACTTCGTGCATGCTCCCACAAACATTTGCCATCCGGAAATTGAGAGCAACCCAAGTTGGTACCCTTTTTTCAAAGTAATCCATCTCACCTAATTCAAATGTAAGTAGTCATAAATTTCACGAAGTTATGTATGTTGCCTTACATTTCCTTCCGCCACGTAGGATTGCATAGGGCTCCTTGATGGGACACACATCGATGCTTCCGTTCCCTCGCATGAATTGCCACGGTTCCGTGGACGAAAAGGTCCAACCCAAAATGTGCTCGCGGTTGTCAACCCTGATTTAAAGTTCACATACGTCCTCCCGGGCTGGGAAGGATCGGCGAATGATTTTACGGTCCTAAGAGATGCAATCTCACGACCACAACCCGAAGGTCTAAAAGTAATAGATGGTGGGCACGTAACTCAAATAATACGCTCATTGATGTAATAGCCCTGATTAAGTAATAATTCTGTGTTATAGGAAAATATTACTTGGTAGACGCCGGATTTACAACTATGAACGGATTCATAGCACCGTATCGCGGCGTTAGATATCACCTAAAGGAGCATAGTGGAAGGCCTCCGACAAACCCGAAAGAGCTTTTCAACCTTAGGCACTCCATGTTGAGGTCGAGGATCGAGCGGGCATTTCTTTATCTTGAAGAATAGGTTCAAGGTTCTAACATCACATCCTTTTTTCCCATTCAAAACGCAGGTAAAGTTAGTTCTTGCTTGTTGCATTATCCATAACTACATAGCCGGTGTCGATCCGGCCGATGCTATATTAAATGAAGGAAGCACGACTCAAGAACAATTGATCTCCACACAAAGTCGCTCACAACGGGAACATCGCGAGGAAAATAGGCAATGGGTGGAGTTAAGGGACAAGATAGCGAACGATATGTGGGATTCTTATAATAGTTCACCGTGATTACTGCATTGGATATTTTATCTTTGTAATGTTTATTAACTCGCGCAACAATCGATTTGCAATATTTTTCTTGCGTACTTTAATCACAAATGTGTGTCTTACGCGTTCGTTGGAATTTTAAAGCAAGATGGAAGGCCAAGATCGTGTGAATGACATTGGTTCTTCGAGGCTTGTTGGCATCAAGCGTGGCACTCCAAACAAACGTTGGAAGCAGGAACATGATAACTTTCTCATTCCTCTTCTCGTGGACCAAGCAAAGAAAGGCTTGAAATGCGACAAGTCGTTCAAACGAGCTGCATTTTCTCTCGCAGCTTGTCCACGATAGGTTTGAAACAAATTTCACAACCGAAAATGTGGAAAATCACTACAGAACCTTCAAAGCACGATACGCTGAAATTAAAAAAGCAAAGGAACTCAGTGGTGCGGGATGGGATGACGCAACGAAAACGATCGTCCTTGATCCAGTTGTTGCTGTGACGTACATTGAGGTAACCCAACAGTGTTTGAATACTTAATTTATGATTACATGGTATGTGACATGTTATAACTTATTTTGAATTTCAGGCACATCCAGGAGCAAAGCTTTACATTAATAAGCCAATAGAAAACTACGAGGGTCTGAGGATCATATGCGGGGAAGATGGTGCGACGGGGTCATATGCGACGTCTGTGTTCTCAGATCTGGGTGGGGGATTTGAGAATGACTTTGTGACTGATGAGACCGTACACTCGGCGCAAGCACTGAATCTTAGTGACGACGATGGCGAGAATACCAATACAGCGCCAAATGTCAGCAGCCCGGCGACGTCGTCAACACAAAGGAACCAGCGATCAAGCAGAGTGTCCAAAAACAACACCTCCATTAGTGAACTCATAACGGCTGTAGGTCAAATGGCGGCTGCAATGAAGAACCCAACCCATTGGTCTGAGATCTTGTATCCCAAGGTGATGGAAGTCGATGGATTCCATAAGATTGAGCTTGCCGAGGCTTTCGATTATCTGCAGCTGCATGAGAATGAAGCTCGGGGCTTTATCGTGAAAGATTTGGAACTTAGGCGTCTTTGGGTGGAGAGGTTCCTATCAAGGATGGCGTGAACATCTGATTTCGAACAATTTCATACCTTTATTTACCTGCTTTGCTTTTTTTTTTTTTTTTTCATGTTGTGCATCGTGCATTGCTGCGTTTACACTTCCTGAGACGTTGTCTGGATTTCGTTTGCATTTTCATTTGCATGCATTTGGCGTTGTGCTTGCATGTGCATCATTTTGTTGTTGTTTCATTTGCCTGCATCTTACATCTCTAAAGTAGCCTTCATGACAATGACTGTGGTGTTAGGTAATTTATATTTCGTAAACATTTATATGTGTGTGCATCCCTTTATCACGTAAGCTATGAATATCTTTCTGTTTTTTTCCAGGTTTGGTGAATTGGCGATGATGAGTTCAAGAACTTACTGAATTCAAATGCACTGAGGCATGGCCAAAATTTGTCCGAGTTAGGGCAAATGGGAGAATTGGCGGGGTAATAAGAGGGTGGAAGGCTTCCCTGTTATTGCAGCCATAGTATCCCATTTGTGTGTTTGCTTAACTTACATTAGTTGGTTTTTATGGATATTCACCGGTAGTGGGCATGTTTGTTTGGCTTATGTTTGAACAGAATGTTTGTTTGAATTTTGTTGTGTGTCTTGTTCGTTTCCATTTTAAAAAATCTGCAAGTGTGGCGAGGCAATTGGATGGTACTTGTTGCAACCATTGCAGCCCACTTGTGTTTTGATTAAGGTTTTCGTGTTTGTACACGATTGGCGTTGTTATACTTTGTTGATGTTGGGTTATGTACACGGCGTGGGCCTAATATATGCCGATGATGGTGCACAAAATTCTGTTAGTCTTGTTCTTCCTGAGCCAAACAGCGTGACCTTCATATATGGCCAATACTGCACCTAGTCAGTCAGTCTTGGGTACTACTAATTGGTAAGCATTTTTAAGGTTTTCCTTCATTGAATGAAGCTTAATTTATTTACATGGTTTGTCTCATTTTTGCAGCAACAAGTGACTTTATGCTGTGATGAAAAACTCATGTTGAGGTTATGTTTTCACTTGTGTTGACTATGTGCTACAGTATGAGGTTTATGTTTTCACTTTTGTTCACTTTCAGGTGGTGAAATTGGTGGTGTTCTTCCTGTGTCATGGCCCTACAAGAAATTAGAAAATCAGCATTGTGGCCTGTTTTTAGACCTTCTATTGTAAAAATCAGCATTCTATTGTAAGATGATTTGTGTATTCCAGATGCTTGTAAAAATAAGCATTCTATTGTAAAAATCAGCATTCTATTGTAAGATGATTTGTGTACTTTTGATGCTTGTAAAAATAAGCATTCTATTGTAAAAATCAGTATTCTACTGTAAGATGATTTGTGTATTCCTGATGCTTGTAAAAATCAGCATTCTATTGTAAAAATCAGACCTTGTGGTTCATTCGAGAAGGATGCTTGTGAATTGTTTTTTACTGCTAATGATATGAATCAAGGCCAAATCAGGAAATTAATTACGGTATCAAGTCATCAATGTTTTTGTGCCACATCACATTACAATGTTCAACAAATCATTAACTGAAGTACAAGAAGCTTACCCAGAAGAGAATGTGTTGTTTATATGCACAGGGGAGAGGGAGTGGAAAGAGTGAGTTTACATACAAGGTTTTAAACTTAGAATAAATTGCACAAATAAAATAATAAAATAATTAACATTTTTTTAATTTAATGTTTTAAATAATTTAGAAAATATTTAATAAAAATAATTAATAAAAATTGCCCTATCTTTAAATTAATAATTAATCAATTTTTTAATGTAATTAAAAAAGGTGACATTCACTTATTTATTTCATTTTTATTTCATGTACTTTTTTAATAAAGTCATACTTTGAAATTATATATATACATATATATATATATATATATATATATATATATATATATATATCATAATGAAGTTAAAATAATTAATAATAAAAATTTTAAGCACAATAACAAATCTAAAACATAAAACAATTTAATAATCTCTCAAAAAATAAATTAATTTATTAAATATTTAAAAATTATATTTAATAATTTAAAGGGGCGGACTAACCATTTATCGAATAATTACAAATTATTCACAAAATTATAAATTCAATAAACAAAATAGGATGAAATCTTCATGATATTAATATAATAAATAAATATACACTAATTGAATAATTAAAAATTTTAATCACAAATATTACAAGGGAGATAACCATACCCCCCTCCCGAAGTGGTGATCATACACCCACTTCACCTCTTACCAAACACCAGGAAGTGGCTGAAGTGGCCACTTCCAGATTTCACTTCAACCAACCAATCACTGGAAGTGGTTACTGACATGACACTTCCAGCAACAACCAAACACACAGAAGTCTACACTTCCAACTGAACTAGACACTTCCACTGAAGTGGCCACTTCCAGGAACTCACCACTTCAGAAAATCACTTCCGTACCAAACAGGCCCGTAGTGAGGGTGATGAGGGTCTGCAAAGCCTGGGGTTGGGACATGAAGACTGGTTCAGAAAGAGTGTCATGAAGAAAGGCATTATTGACATCAAGTTAACGAATCGGCCAATTTTGAGTTAAGGCAATGGTAAGGATGATACGAATAGTAGTGGGTTTGATGACAGGGCTAAATGTGTCGGTATAGTCAATTCCAAGAGATTGATGGTATCCTTTATCAATAAGGCGAGCCTTGTAGCGATCAAGGGTTCCATCCGGTTTTCGTTTGGTTTTAAAAACCCATTTACATCCGACAATATTAGCATTTGGTGGAGGAGAGACAAGAGACCAAGTTTGGTTACGATGAAGAGCTTGAAATTCATCAAGCATGGCTTGTCTCCAGTGGGGATATTTATTAGCTTGGGTAAAAGATGTGGGATCAAGATTATGAGATGTAGTAATGGTGTTATAAGTGACATAGTCAGGGAAATTTCGAAGGATGCGAGTACCATCACGGTTTCGGGTAGTCATCGGATGTTGTGATGGTGGTTGAGAGGGTGCAGGTAAAGGGGATGGAGAAGAGGATGGTGAAGGGATTTGTTGAGTTAGAGGTGTAGGAGAGGGTATAGGTGGAAGAGAAAGAGAAAGGGTAACTCGAGATGGCGAGGGGAACGAGGAGGTTGGCGAAGGTGATTTGTTATATAAGAAGTCGGTTTCAACAAATCTAACATGTCGAGATATATGTATTTTAGAAGTTAGAGGATCAAAATAACGATAACCCTTGTATAAAGTAGAATATCCAAGAAAAACACAGGGGGTGGATTTGGGTGTAAGCTTATCAGCTCGAGTAGAACCTAGAAAAAGAAAGCAAGTGCACCCAAAAACTCGTAAGTGTGAAAGATCAGGTTTTGTGGTATAGAGAAGTTCATGTGGAGATTTGTTGTAAACAATGGGAAGAAGATTGATAAGATAGACGGCAGTAAAAAATGCCTCAAACCAAAAAGATTTTGGAAGAAAGGCATGGATAAGGAGAGTGAGACCGGTTTCAGTGATGTGTCGAATTTTCCTTTCAGCAAGCCCATTTTGTTGAGGAGTATAAGGACATGAGATTCGATAGGAAATACCATGGGAGGTGAGGTAATGGGCAAAGGGACCTTTTGTAAGTTCAGGGGCACCATCACACTGGAAGAACTTGATTGTGGTGGAGAAGAGGTTTTCAGATGTAGTTTTAAATTGGTGGAAGTGAGAAAGGGGTTGGGACTTGTGAGTAAGGGGAAAGATCCAAGTGTAGCGACTATAATCATCAATAAAAACAATGAAATATCTATAGCCAGAAAGAGAAAGTGATGGGGAAGGGCCCCAGATATCACAATGTATAAGATGTAAAGGTACACTGGTAGTTCGAGTAGATAAAGTAAATGGAAGACGAGTGCTTTTACCTTGAAAACAGGAAGAACACGATTTTATTACATTAGATTTGGAAAATAAACTACCAGGAAAGCAAGACATGATAGCTTGACATGGGTGGCCAAGTCGTTGATGCCACAAATTGATAGGGGTATGACTAGAAGCAAAGGCAGCATGGTTCCGAAATGTGGAAGGAATTTGCATAGGATAGAGATTATTGTGGATGTTGCCTGTAAGAAGCGGTATCCTGGTGCGGAGGTCCTTCACAACATAACCAAAGGGGTGAAATTCAATAAGACATGAGTTATCTTTAACAAACTTGGCAACAGATAAAAGATTGGCAGTGAGGTGATGCACAATTAAAACATCTTTTAAGTGGAGGGGTCGAATGTGTGTGGAGAATGTTAAGTTGCCAATAGAAGAAATGGGAAGAGTATTACCATTACCGACAGTCACTTGAGTAGAGCCTTGATACGGGGCAACGGATTCTAGTAATTGCGGATTAGGCGTCATGTGAGATGTAGCACCAGTGTCAGGGAGCCATTCTGGTAGTGGATTAGGAGTGAAAGCAGAGGTATGGGTGTTGGAAGTAAGGTTGAGGGCAGAAAATGCCTTTTCGGGGTAAGTGGAGTTTTGGTTTTTAGAGTTATTACATGATTCAGAGTATCGATAACGACAAGTTGCAGCAATATGTCCCCTTTTTTTGCAAATTTGACATTGTGGCGAAGCTCTATGGGTATTGAATTGAGATGAGTTGTAGGCATAAGGGCTATTGGAAATGGGTGGTTGGTAATGTGAGGCAGGATTTTGGGTGGTAGGCACAAAGTTTCGTGAACCGAAGTGATTAGGCCTGGGCTGATCCCAACTAGCGGGCACAACCTAGTTTTGCAAATTTAAGGAACCAAGAGACATATTACCTGGAGAGGATTGGGAAGCATGACGTCCTCGCCTAGTTCTCATATAATTTCCACCGCGTTGAGTATGAGTTATAAGAGCGACTTCAGGTGAAGTTGGCGGGGGCCCGTGGAAGACTAGAAGACGTTGCTCATGAACGAGTAGCTTGGCACGTAGATCAGCGAAGTCTGATGGTAAATTCTCAATGGCGGTGATGAAAGCTTCAAAGTCTGATGGTAAGCCATTGATTGTGAATAGAACAAGATCTTCATCGTTAATGTGATCTCCAATAGCGGCTAATTCTTCAGCAATTACCGAGATTCCAGCAAGGTAATCTGTAATAGAGTGATTGCCTTTGGTTGTTGTGTGAAGGCGGCGATGAAGCAAAGAACGACGAGCAGTAGATTGTTGAAGGAAGTGTTGCTCAAGTTTAACCCAAAGTGCTCGAGCAGAGGAACATCCAAGGGCTAAAGAGGCGATGCTTGAAGACAAAGTTGCAGTAATGCAACTATAAACAAGACAATCATGTCGTTGCCATTGAAGAAACTCGGGTGTTGGCAGGTCCGGTGTCGAGGAGGATCCATCGATGTGTCCAGTTAGATCACAGGCAAGGAGTATAGATTCGACTTGATTTCGCCATGTCAGGTAGTTTGTAGGGTCTAAAGTAATCGTAATGAAGGAAGTGATGTTGTGAATTGGTATGGTTGGGGTGTAGATTGTTTCTGGAGTGTTTGGGGACATGGTGTTTGAAAAAGATTGTGTAGAGGCAACTTTGTTGTTGTGGAAACGGTGGGAAAATAAAGGATCGGGAAAAAAATTAAGAAGCTCTTGATACCATGAAAGGCAAAGGTAGAGAAATATTTTTCATTGATCATTTGATAATACAATCATATACATATTTATACAAGAATCAAGTATTTACAATAGGAAACTAAATGAATGGAAATATTATAATTGCTATCTTTATATAATTGATTGATCCTCACCAAAGAATGTATGATTGATTGATTCTCAAATCATACCAAAAATGTATAATTGATTGATCCTCAAATCATACCTAGAATGTATAATTGATTGATTCTCAATCATACCAAAGAATGTGTGATTAATTAATCCTCAAATCATGCCATAGAAGATTATGTGATTACAGGTTGTGTTTATAAATATTTGGGGTGAATATTATAGTTGTGGATGTTAATTTATTTTATGTGTGAAAACTGTTTATAAAAATTGAATATTTAATGTAGTTTAGATTGTGAGCAAACAATCTATAGTCACTGATTGATGTTTTGTATGTTTTTTCCCGGAATCAAATAATTTTTTGTATGTCTTTTTCCTTGAATCAAATGTATTGTGGTGGATGAATGTGTGTTGTTGACAACTATAGTGGCCGATATATCTGCCCCTATAGGTCTCACTGCACCTTCAACTGCGGATTTATAAGCTTATGTAGTAGCCAAAGATATTGCCACTAAAATTGTACATATCCACCACAATCACTATTGTGACTGAGGTTTTA
Source organism: Dioscorea dumetorum (assembly GCA_902712375.1). NCBI lineage: Eukaryota > Viridiplantae > Streptophyta > Magnoliopsida > Dioscoreales > Dioscoreaceae > Dioscorea > Dioscorea dumetorum. The sequence goes on from CACTHL010000494.1 coordinate 7,484,346, forward strand.
ATGACAAATTTTGTATTTGCCACTATAGGTGTTTAGTAGTGGAAATTGGGCTATTGCGTCAGAAAAAGTCACCGCTATTGGTTATTTTTTTGTAGTGCAATTTGGCAATTCATCGTGGTGCCCAATAAACATCAACCAATTTTACAGAAACAAACATCAATCCATCTCACTAAAATGAATGTCAAAGACAATGAACGATTCATTGCCTTTTAGTTTTGACCGAAGGTTGAGTTTAAAAATTTTGAAGCAGATTATATAGGGAAGATTTTAATTAAAATAATGATTGATTTACATAAAGCTTGTTAAAATAATATTTTAAGATTAAGCTTAAGCTGTTAATCAATTATAAATTTCTTATTAATATTAAGAAGCTAAAATATTAACTCATTAATTTGAATTAATTGACTGATCAATTTTTTTTTTAGAAAACACATATAATAATCAGATTCTTTGTAAACCCAAATCAAGATAATATATTACATCAAGTGCAAACATTATATTTGTGCATATTCAATATTAATTTTGGTTCTTTGAAACTTAGAAACAAAGTTGAATGCTTTGTTAGACAAGAGGAGTGTGGCAGGGCAAGGGTTAGTCCTGCAAAGATCCACCACTTCAACATCGATGGAAGCTTCTTTGCATGGCCTCTTGAGACCACTTAAACACCTGAGCCTGTATCTCCTCCCACAAGCTGCTCCATTGTCCCAAATCCCACTACTCGCTGCCACAAAGAGACCACCTTCTGGGAGTTCATTCCGGGTGTATCCTGGACATCTAGTTGCTGCAAATCATCCATAATAAACTACTTTGTTAAATTTTAAATTTTCTAATAAAAATCATAAATTAAAAGGAAAATATCACAACCGTCTTGTTACAGCCAGGTGAGTTGAATTTATGACTGCTATTAACAAGAATAGTTCAACGAGCAGAGGATTAAGTCGCTTAATTAAATAATTTCAAGTTTGAATTCCTGCGTATACAAAAATAAAGACCCTTGTTTTTTAAAAACCCAATTGGTCAAACATTAAAAAAAAAAAATGACAATCACTTCACCCAAGTTTATCCTAGGTTTTGACTGTTTTACCTATGTGAGTTATAGAAAAAACAAATAGTTGATGTCATATTAGAAAAGAATAATATTCTGAAGAACGAACAAGAATCCAAAAATATAAATAGAAACGGACGATCTTTTTTTGGAACTTTAGGTTAATTACCCGTGAAAAGAGGGAAAATAAATAACTCACGGAAATAAGGAGGATCGTATGATGCCGCAGTGCCTACATCCCCATTAACTAAGATCAATGACGTGGCGCAGAACCAAATGATTAAAAATGCTTCTACTTTCATTTTGGTGGCAATATAAATAAAGTGGACGTCCGCTGGTTTAGCATTGAAGACCTTGGTTACTAATTTATAGAAGCAAATGTGCCTGATAAATTGCACCGCCACTTGTTAAATTTATTTTAGCAAGCACTCAAAAGGCATATCTATTCTGCTGAATGTTTTTTATCTTATCAAACCAAGTGATCTCAGAGTTTTGGAAGCATACGGCACAGGCTGCAATCGCACTAAGACCTGGTAGTGTTACTATGTGGATTTGGGAGTGGGATTTTATCTTGTTCAAAAAGGGTAGATCCACCACAATTTCACATCCAAGCACATGAAGTTCAAACCATATTAAGGAATTCTACTCGTGGCCCGCTTCATGATTTGGTCAACTTGATGTTCACCTTTTTTTCTTTTTTATATTTAAAAAAAAAAAAAAAAGAAGTTTAGTAACACACGCTAACAGGCAACCACATGATGATAGCTTTAGATGTTTGATCCTAGTGTCCACATTTTGCTTAAACTTGGGGTTAAGGACTTGGCCAATATGGCCATTAGGTAATCCACTTTATCATTTAATTAATTGCCATTGCATCACATGGCATGCATCAATCACTGCAGCAAATTAGAAAGCACTAGCATCACTGATGTTGATACAGACTTTGTGAATTTATCACAGGCACTTTCTGATTTCAGATGTATTGAGGGCAGATTCGGATGTACAAAAAACAAAGTCCAACTCCAACGATATCAGGATATGGAAAAGCAGCCCGTTCAGCTTTCACACATAATACAACAAAAATTATCACACATACTACAAGAAAGCTGATCGAAAACCATAAATGCCGTGTAACTCGGAACATAACCACATAAACAATAACGGTCTTGTGCCAACAGGAGTCCGAACAATAGCCTGAAGAATGATTCAGTATAGGGAAAATTTACCACTAACACAATGTGATTAAAACCACCCGAAGCCATCCAACGCTCAGAAAAGGAAGCCCATTGGAATGAACTGAATTGTGAGAAGCATACCACTGGAACTGCAGCAACTGCCAGCCAGCCCAAAAATTTAATAATATCCATAAATATTGATTTTGTGCAGACTCTGATTTGAGGAATATTTCTAATATTTATGATAATAAGCTAAAACTTGCATGTAGGTTGTTCCGGTTGCTCCAAATAAATAAATAAATAAATAATAATAATAATAATAATAAATTAAATAAATAAATAAAATGATCGCTCACCTGCAGCCACCTATTAGAACAGCCCAACGACGTTAATTTGCCTAGTATTAAGAGTTATATAAAAAGAGGAATGATACAATAGAATTTGTGCCAGATACACTTGAGGGATACGAATTCTCAGTTGCCAGTCTGACTTGTGAGACCTGCAGCCAAAACACATATCGCTAATATATCTGTTATAGCAAAATATAATTGATAATTATTCTTATATATAAAGGAATGGTTTTCTAAAGCAAGTGCTTCTTCGTGCTGCTGAAAGATCAAGTGTACCCAACAACCAGTAAAGTATATATTCATGCAATTTGTATACCAAATAGCACTTAGGACATGAGTATAAAATCAAATAATATCAACATGATGACTTGGTATAATATACCATGTCCAATCAATTTTCAAATGATTTATCAGATATATCAATTTTTCTGAGAGATTTACCTATTTCCAACTCCGGTTCATAGAAATCTGACGATAATAATCCTCTTCACCATATATTCGCCTAAAATTACAACAGAAGTAAATTGCTCAGATGGGTGACCAAAATGAGACTAATGGAAAGAACTAAACCAACATAATGACACTGTAAAATTGCTATTGAGCACCACACAAAACAATAAATTAAAAAACATACATAAGTCAGAACACAAAAGAGATAATCAGGAAGTGCTCTCATGAGTTGCCAGTCATTTAATGATGTTGGCAAATGCATAGACCTCTCACATACAAACAAATTATCATGCAGAATTGTACATAACTGAAAAAAATAGTCAATATTAAAATGACAATGTTATAATACCAGCATCAAACCATTCATCATTTTTTATGTGATTTCAAAAAGCTTTTAATTTTGCATTTGCCTTCCGATCATCTAATCAAATCTTGCTCATGGCATTCTTCAACAGTAGCTACCCTTCTACAGTTCCTCACTTGGAATTGTTAATATAGCCTTTTGCCTTTTCTCAGCATATCAAACCATCTCTTGGATAAAATTTTACAAGTTCTTAGGAAAAAAGCAATCTTCCTTGTAGAAATCACAACTCAATATGATGCTTGAATGTCTCCTTAGTGTTTGACATGAATTACAACCTATGAGAATTTACAAAGACTTCAGTTAATTCATGTTTGTATCTCAGACAGCTTCATGGTTCGAGGTGGCAGAAATTTACGGCCACTGGTAATACATATCACCTTCCTGACGAGATAAGCACTCTCATCAATGCAGACAAAGTATGGCTAGTGAACTTTGTCATTGTCTTGAAGTGTTCCATTTTGGTGTTCAATTTTCAGAACATGGAAAAAGAGCTAGTCAGCGCACCTAAGGCGTACACCATGCTGTTTAAAAGAACAAGATGACAATAAAAATGCATCTGAATCATTAACCTTAAAGTGCACTGTCAAGCAGCACATATCCAAGGGTTGTGGCACAAATGTACCATGTAGACAAAAGAATTTTCCCACGAAGTAAAAACACTAACAGTTAAATATCCAGAGAGAGTCATCGTACAATGTGATTAATTGATTATGTGCTGCACTCTAGAAAATGATATGAAAACGAAAAAAGAAACTTACGCCACGTTTTCTGTATTCTCGGATTTAATCACAGCCTTTCCTTCTGGCAACTCTAGAGAAGAATAGTGCATTATCATTTCCTTCAAAGTGTGTTTTGTGCTTTTCACGTCATTGTCCCACAAGATGCACTATTATATCACAGGTGAGAATAATTCCTCAATGGATGTTAGAAGTAATCCAAAGATAGCAGCAATGAAATAATAATATAGGAAAATAGCTAGGCATAGGAGGAAAACTGAAAAATACTGCAAAAAGAAAGTAGTGTACAGACCTTTCGCACATACTCTCTTTTGACATCCTCCCAGGATGACTTGATAGGGGAAAATATAGAAGCATTCCATAGCGCACCTCTAGCCACCATGACACATGTGGCCCCTGTGATATACTCCGTTCATATCAGCAATTTAAACACCACAACTTCTTTCGCAAATAGGACAATAGTTGCACTTAATGCGGCAAATAACAAACTTATGGCATTCAGATCATGTGGCCAAAGAAACTAGCATAATAAAATATTGTACAAAGAACTCCATTCATAGCCTAAGACTGGGCTATCACACATTTCAACATGCGGCTGAGAGGGAATAAGGGAACAGTAGAATAAATCCAGTTCATAAATACAAATTATGGTATGCTTCACACAGCTAATATGTTTGCATAAACTATCATAATCAACCTTTTATGATCATTTTGTGTATCATCAGGAGAGAAGAAAAGGCAAAGGTGAATAAGTAAGCAGTTTTACCACCTGTAGCACCTTTAATACGTTCAAAATCTTCATATTCAATAACATCCCCATTAGCTATAACAGGAATTGATAATGCTGCTACAACATCAGCAATCTCATCCCATTTTGCAGGATCCCTTGGCCTATCTTGAACCCTTCTGCAGTGTAAATATCCACAACCACAAAATATCTAAGTATTAACTAGCAAATATTGAAAAGAATACATGGTCAACATAATTACGCTGAGATTGGCTAAACATATTACAATTTAATCACCAAATGCTGAAAATGAACATAGCAAACGAAATTAAGCAGGGCAAGTGAAGAAGGCAATTTGAAAAATCAGCAAATTTATATAAGTGGTTGTTACCAGATGAAGGCATTACAGGACTATTAAGAGACCTAGGTAGCTCACAACTTAGAAAACTACCCCTCATGAATGATTTAATTTGTAGGAACTTGTAGCAGTGCTACAATATTTGCTGAATTTGAAATGGCTTGGGACAAAAGACACACGTAATCAAAATGATGTCTGAAAGGTTTTCAATATGAGAAAGGTGACATTCATTGGGCACAAAAGCTTCAAGGGCCAAAAATAATGGTTGAATTCCATTTAGATAAAGCAAGCAAAATTCATCCTCCCACATAATAAAAAAAGAGATATCTGCTGGATCGAATAAAATAGATTAAAATAGATTTTTATCCTAGAAAATCTTAACTGAAAGTCATCATATATCTAATATCAACCACTGTGACAACAGAAGCATCTCAAGTGCAAGGCAACCTAAACATCAGCTTATTGTTTTTGGTTTAAGTTTATTTTTATTTGTAGCATTAGCAAACTTCAAATGACAATGTTTCATCCATATCAAGTAAGGAGGCGTTCATTTCGGTGTAAGTGGAGGGAAATGGGGGGAAGTAGACTGACTTCCTCCACTTCTCATGTTCTTTTCCTCTGAAATGGGGGGGCCCCACTTCAGTATTTTTTACACTGAAGTGGAGGAAGTAAACCTTCTATAAAAGCTCACTCCCCCCACTTCTAAAGACCACTCAAAAGTGACACCACTTACACCGAAATGAACACCGAAAGTGGGAAAATGAGTACTTCATGGAAGTGACACTTCTTACAAAATGAACCCAGGAAGTGGTGGAAATCATATCACTTCCACCACTTTAGACACCGAAATGAACACCCCCTTAATAAGAAAAATATACTAGAATACCTTCCATGAACTGCTAGAGCAGAAACTCCAGCCTTTTCAATTCGCCGGGCAAGTTCAACTGTGTCATTTGACGACCTGAGTAGACGAATCTTGCATGTTATTGTTGTGTCTAGGTTCCGATTCAATGTAGTAATTATCTGCAAAAAGGAATGCCTGCATGAAGTAAATGAATCAAAGGATACCATAGTCAGAATTTATAAGTTCTAACAGTACATATGGTATACATCATGAATAAGTTCTGGTTTAGAAAGCAAGGCAGCACCCATTCCTCCGCTAATAGAAAATGACTTGGGGCAGCCCATGTTAATATCTATGGCTGCTACATCTTTGGACCTAAAAGAAGACACATCTGAGCCCATGTTAGCACTTACTACGCATCCTTTCATGTGCCTGAGAAAATTGTGTTTCAGGTAATTAGGGTAAAACAATCTGCTTGATGACAAGTATGCTCCAACTATTGTTCAGGTTGCTCAACAAGCAAGTTTGGTGAAGCAAAGAAATATCACAACTATATGACTAGCAAAGAATCTCTCTCATGGCACAACATATTAAATAGAATTATTTCCCACTTTGAGCTTACACTAATTGTGCAGCGGTGAGTGCCCTCACAGCGTTCGATGTACCCATTTGAAATACAACTCGATTCCTTTCTTCAGGGCATGTTCTAAAAACAACATTTTCTGTCCCTCTCTCAACAAAATCAGTGGTCCCAAGATATTCTGCAAGAAAAAGATTGAAACATGGACCTAATTGCAATACAGCAATATAAACTTTATAAACAAAAATTACAAGTGAAAAACATGAATACAGAAAATTGCTCTTTGTTGAAACTGCCACATGTTGAAGCTTTGCATAAAGAATTTTCAGCAGAAAAAACAAAGAAAGCAGTAATGGAGGATAAAGGCTGCCAATTACTACAGTGCAGGAAATCTTAAAGGATGAAAATATGAAGTCAAGAATGGTCTCATATTGCATGCCCAAGAATATTATTTAATCCTGTTATCTTAGCACAACAAAATACAAACAAGATACCTGTATCAGAACTAACTTAAAGCTTTGATGTCTCTAATATATGCTTATCCTCGGTGGCTTAAATCCATCCAAATTAAGGAAATTCTATTCCAGAATTCTTGATGTTTAGTATTGAGAATGGGCAAGACTCAAAAGGCTGTTCTGACAACTGAGGGTGTTAATTTAATTGTATTAACAACAGGGATATGATTTCATGTGTAAGAAATGAATATTAAGAAAAAATGAGCTAAAATTTTAAATTAAGAGTTTATATGGAAAATAGTGAGCCTGGAACTGCAATGCTGAAAGTCAATTTAATTCACTAAATGATAGGGATCCGTTTTCGCACAATAATAGAAAATAATGCACGTAGAATTGAGTAAACTTGAGAAGAAAAAGAGTACATCTAAACAATGAGACTACCACTGAAATTCAGGACAACAAGCTCTGAAAATCACACCAGAAACAGTGCTGTTGTAATCAAGAATTCATATCTTTTACAATGACAAAAGACATTCCCAATTGACAGGTAGTTATAAATCGGACTCATAATAATAACAGTAAAGGAATGTAGATTAAGATGAAGTAGAATCAAATAATGAACTACTCAAAGGATAGAAGTTAGGGTAAAGAAATCCCTAACATACACAGGAAGAAGAGTAATCTTATCTTCACAAAACCTAAAAATAATATTTATAGCGGGGTAACAATACCCTCTAATCTCAGCCTACATTAAAAAAAAAAAACTCTAATTTAACGTGAACCATCCAACTTATTAAAGACACATGAAGAGCATGAGTGCCAAGCAAAACATAAAACATAACTGAATTAAATAACAAACTGACTAATTAAACAAACTTCAAAGATGTTTCCACATCAATTCCAGAGTTACAACCTTTAACTCTATTGGAATAGCTTTTGCAATCCTCATGTATGAGTTTCTGTCAACCTTCGCGAGAAATCTCCCATACTTGTAGTTCCTCTATGGTTTCACTCTTTTGGCATTTAAAGATGTATCTTCTAAAATATTTGCCTGAACTTTAGGTGCAGACTAAGATGAAGTAAATAGAATAAAGGCATAGTGATCGCAGCAAAAATATAACGACCATTATCGGGTGAAATTGAATTCAGAAGAAAATCAACACTTTCACAATTAGGGGAAAAAATCTCCAGAAAGACAGAGTAATAATATCTTCATAAACACTAGAAAGACTTTTATACTAGGGTCAATGCGCCCCCTGAGATCAGCCCTTTATTATTAATAACTCTAGTCTAATATAACCTATCCAGCTTATTATATATTGATGACAATCACATGTCCTACACAAAAGCTAAAACATAAACTGAATTAAAATAACCAATTAACTAATTAAATAAACATTTACAATGCTCCTACATCACCATTCCTAAAGACTGTCTTAAACTCTATGAATCGTATATGACATAACAGCGAATCACAGTCAAACAAACAACTCATCTCTCTGACAAGCCACACGCTATCTTCTTGCAATGCCAAATGCAAATTCATGATAAGTTTACATAGACCAAAATATAACGTAATGCAAAATGGGGAATCAATATACAATAACTGATCTATGCACCAATGTGCAAGTGAGATACCATTAATGTGTCGATCACACTTGATCATTTTATGATCTATTATTTCTTCCCCGTAAGTAATGTTTGCACCATATTGTGCAGCAAGTAATCTGAACGGTAAAGTGCCCTACATTTAGAGAGAAAGATGGAAAATCTTTAGTCTCCAAAATGGAAGGATTAAAAAAAATGCTAGAAAATGCAACCATAAAAGTGGAAAAAAATTGTCTGAGGAGCAAAAGGAATGCAAGGATTTAGATGAGGAAAACACAAAATTTGCTTGTCGAATAAGTTACCGTAGACATCTATACAAAACTGCATACGGTTATTGACAAATAACTACTAAAAATACATGGATCTTAAATAAAAAGGCAAGAATGTTAGACAATAATCAACCCTATTATAATATTATATCATGGAAGGAAGATTGCATAAATACATCATTAAGGGACAAGCAATACCGAAATAAGAGTAGCAATCAAGCCATAGTTTCATTGGTTATAGAAAAAATATCACCTAAGTAAAGTGATGGGTCAAACTTTCAGAACCCTACTATTTCTGAGCAATGTAAGATTGATAAATTCTTGCTATAAATATTTTCCCTAACCCAAGAGACTCAAGGACATGGCAAAAAAACAGGTCACTAATTAAATACCGTTAGCACATACCGTTAGCACATAACTCAAGTAATATGTGGGTGCTAACTTTGGACCTATTTTAACCATAATGTTAAAGACCTCACCATATTTGTTTTTTGTTGCAATATAACTACCCTTAACGTCCATGAAATGTCAAGCCTTTTTTATTGTATATTACATATGAGTAGGGTATGCAATTGGTCCATTCATTCAAATCAGATAAGATTCTTAGTAACAGAAACAGAAGAAGAAAAAAAATAGCTAAAAAGGGGTAGGAGGAAGGAAATGAGATTAGATAGAAAGTTAGAAGGATGAACAATTGGTCCTTGGAGAAGAAAAGGGGTTATCGATTTAGATTTTCCCTTTTTCACTTTCAAACTATAATTAGGAATTTAGGGGATTATTTAAAGCGTAGAGATATAAAACGATAAAGACTAGAGAGAGATAAGGCATTTAAATGGCCATGAAGTGAATAAGGGACTAGATTTTTTTCTTTTTTACCTTTTTATTTTGGAATTTACATATGGGTTCAGTAAGTTACATTATAAATCTATAAGTTATAAACTACAATTCTAATGGTTTCATTCAGTTAGTTCAGGCATAATCTTTTACAGACATACCCGACAACCAAACCAAACAGAAATAAAATAATTAATTGAATCATATGGCCCAAGCTATCCACTCCAAACCCCTTCCCTCCCATGGTTTTTTCAATCACAACGAAAAAACCATATATTGTTTAAAATCATGATGGCAGCGAAAATATAGAGGGATATATGAAAACACTCTAGAAGAAACCCTAAACCAAGGAATGGTTCAAAGAGCTCGAAGTGTGTCAAATAGTTAAAAAAGCTTCAAAACAAGTACTCTCGATATTCTAAAGCCACAAAGATTGCCAAGAAATTCTAATCAGAGGTTCTTGCAAAAACAAGTATAAATGTGAAAAAAAATAAATTTAAAAAACTCAAAAAATTTGGAAATAGTTCTGACAAAATGAAATGAGAAAATCACAAATTCAAATTTCATACATATCTTCACTGACATCTGATGAGCCATATTTTCATCCATGAAAATTTGAGAAAAGCTATTAAATAACACTATCAATTTAGAATTCACAGACAGATTCCAAATTTATTTCAAACATTAAGAGTTACGATTTCACTTTGAGAAAATTTTCCCGTCAGATCCGAGATGTCCCTAAAAAAATTAGTCATGCTCAGCTCATAGATCAGATTAAGAGAAATTTTACATAAAAGAAAACAAACCCCTAAGCCCTATAAGATTCCAACTGAGAAGAGGGGAGAATGTCACTGACCACTCGGACCATCGGGGCGAGGACGTGCTTGTTCTTGTACTCCATGAGCTTCTCTCCTTTCTCCTCCGGAGTCGAGCGAGGCCAAGCGATTCTAATTATAACTATCGCTTCCGTGGGCCGTGGGCCGTGGACCGTGGCTGAGCTTAGGTTTTCCGATAATGTCAAATACTTTTTGATTTATTTTTTCCAAATAAGTAGACCATACAACAGATATTGGGCGTACTAACTCCGAAAGGTGCGAGGAATACTTGTTGCGCTAAAAAATAAATACAATTAAAATTAGGGAAAATTACTTCTAAATCCCTGAAAAAGTTTATTCTTCCTTATCAATCCTGTGACTTTCTAATATTTCATTTAGTCTCTCTTTTTTCAGCTATTTTCGTTGCAGTCCTTGGTGTTAATTCCGCCAATTAGAACATGTGAGTTGCCAAAAATGCCCTCATGAGTTTAAAGAAATAACAAAGATTTTTTCCCACTAAGTCACATCTATTTTGAGTTTGGCGTATGGAGGCGAACCCGAAGAGATTTCTATGTCAGAAGCTTTTCCATTTGTTCTCCTTCCTCGTCTTTGTCTTGTTCTTCTTCATCTTCTTTGTTGTTATTTTTTCCTGCTTTTTGTCTCTTCTTCTTATGTTTTTCATCGTCTTGGTTTATATAGTAGGAATGGTTCCCTAGTGTCATAACCTTACGAGCTTTTCAAAATCTCCTGTAATTGTTCATCATCAATGGAAACTTTTTGTGCTGTGGCGCGGTACAAAGGTGAAGAACGTTTGCTTCAATTCACCGTTTTGAGCTCATGGGAGACAGTCATGGGTAAGATATGTCACTGATGGGCACTGGACATTTCTCATGCTAGAGTGACGTTCGTGACACCGAACTCATACAAAACAATCTGCTCTATCGAGTCGGATGCGGACTTCCAACGCATGTATCATATATATCACACTTTCAATAAGACTGTCGTCGACATCATCTTTAAGGACGTGAGTGGCTCAGTGGGTGAAAGTTTGTGCTCATTGATCCCATCGTAATACACCAACGAGTGCTTATACACTTTTTTTTGTGTGTGCTAAAAAGCTTTCCTGTGTATTACTCTATTTTCCTGTGTATTGTGTTGCTTTCTTGTGTATTATGTTACTTTCCTGTCTATTATGTTACGTTCCTGTGTATGATGTCACTTTTCTATGTATTATTATCTCTTCCTCTGTATTATTATATGTGTATTATATGTGTTATGTTTACTTTCCCGTGTATTATTATCTCTTCTCTATATTGTATATTATTTGTTAACTACTTTTCCATTTATAATATACATTGCTTACCAGGGAATCTTTCTCTGAAAGGATGAACATCGATCTAGATACTTTTTTCTCCCAACAACTTCCCGCTGAAGTGCTTAGTATTGCTGGATGTTCCCAACCGTATGATGGATTGACATTGAAAGTTGGCCAACATTTTGAGAATGCAGACCAGTTCAAAGATGTCTTACAAAGCACCACCATAAGATAAAGCTTTGATTTTGTATTTGTAAAATATGGTAAAACCCTGGTGATTGTCAAGTATACTGCTCCAAACTGTCAATAGCTAGTGCATGCATCCAAAGATGGAAATGTAGCCGCTTTTCTGGGTGAAGATAATGCAGCCCACGAACATTAGCATACTAGAAAGCAAGCAAGAAATGGGTCTGTGATTGTGTCATTGAGAAACTGAAGGAAAGGTCGTTGTATAGAGTTATCGACATTTAGAAAGACATATTGAGGGACTATGGTGTTCGTTTGTCGTACAAACGTGCATGAATGGGGAAAGAGATTGCTAGGACCACCTTTCATGGTAGCGAGGTTAATTAGTAGTTACGATTTGCTTCTCTGGTATGCTAACAAAGTGGTAGAGATGAATCCCTATAATTTCATCACCATCGAAAACGACAAGGAACGCTTTAGCCGTGCTTTCTTCTCTTTCGGTCTTCTTTATCAGGGTTCAAGCAGGGGTGCAGACCATTGCTTTTTCTTGATGGAACTCATCTGCTGTCACGCCCCGACCCTCGGGTCCCGGCCTGTGGCACTACCGCCACGACAACCCAGGGGAGGTCAACACCTGCCTCAACCCCAGATCGCCGTAAGGCTAACCTGTTACCTGTACGATATTAACATTACCACAATAATACTCTAAATCTAAGGTATTCAATCACAACCCTGTACAAGATCAACAGACTCACACATATATGTACATATATCCCTGGAAATCACAACATCAATGATCATGGACACAATCATAGTTTTTCACAAACACTGGATGTAGACTCATACAACCTAAGGTCCTGACTGAACCAATCAAGATTATACAAGATCAAATGGAAATACGAAAATATAGGTCCTAGTGGATCCATCTTATGCATGATGACAATGCTTATGAATCATACACTAGTCAAAGGAAAATGCAAGAATAGATGCCAAGCACTATCACGTCTTACGCCCTGCTGCTGTGCTAACACCTGAAAAGGGGAGAAGAAAAATGGGTGAGTAACTACGTTACTCAGTGAGGGGTTGAACATGGAGCTATAACTCATACAAGAGTAAGGAATGATATGCCGAAAACATATGAAAATATTTAACAACCACAACTTACAAAATGCTTTAAATACCCAATTCAATATAACAAGCTTTCCAACTTTCTCAAAGAAAGGCATCAATAAAACACTGAAAATCTTTTGTAAAGAGATTCAATACTGAAAATTCAAGTTAAGAATACTCGTCAAAAGATCAAAAGATCAAACCCATCGAAATAAGGATTTATAGTGCAACGCATGCAGAAATCCTTTATCGATAGCATCATCAATAGCCCATGAAAACTCTCCATCACTAACCATGGCCGTGGCTAGGTCGGGAGCCACCAAGATGCGCGTATCTTGGCGTTGGCCGTTGAGTATCCCGTGTGGTGACTCCGGGTACCCAACACAAGCACCTTCGGAGTTCTCCTACGCGCCTCCCGTAAGGGCTAATCAACCGAGAACTCCACGCCACCCCATAGGTCGGTCCGTGGAGACTCGCTTCTGCGAAGACGGGGATCCTCCCCAATGTCACCATCCCGCCCGTAGGCTTATCATGAACGCATCATGATAATAATATGAAAACATCGATATAATATCATAATCTCATCAAAAGATCACAAATACTTCGCCCGTAGGCTCATCATAAACGTATCATTTTAAAATCACATATCTCAACAAGAGATCACAAATTCGCATAAAATACAACTCTTAATCGAAGAGTAAATCCTTTTGCGAAAGCATCGACAATAATGTCATTTTCATCAAGAATATCAACACAAGAGTATTCTTTGAAAACTCATTTCAAATACGATAACATCGTGGAGAATCTCAATTTGGTTTACATAGACCCTTATTCGGTCAAAATAACAAGAACATCGAATTCTCAAATTCACAAATCTTGAAAACATGTAGTTCAAACCATAGGATTATCCAATCCTCATCAAATATAAATAATCAAGAATTTAACAAGATCATAAACCATTATGGTTCCTAGGTCTCAAGGAAATCATCTCATGAGCCTTTTGTAATAGAATCAATAGTTAAGCAAGATCATAAACATCAAGGTTTCTAGATCTCAAGGAAATCATCTCATGAGTCCATTAAGATGAAATCAAGAATTAAAAGGATCATATAGTATCATAAATTTCAGTTTTCAAGAAACATTTCAAGAATCCATTGAAATCAAGAATTTCTCATTTCAAGGCATGCATCATTAAACAAGCATGATCATAGCTCTTTAATTAAACAATTCCCACTCACAAACTTGGCGAGATCGAACACTTGGATCACTCGCCTACTTGATCTTTACCCTTGCCTTTAGATCCACCTTCTTGAAGCCATTAACCATCCAAGAAAAACAAGAATCAATCACAACCTTATACAATCAATAAGAGAGGAAAGAATGCTCCAAAATTAGATCTCAAGGCTTCTAGGGTTTACTAAGTGTTCTAGATTCAAGAATTAACAATAATATAATCCTTAAATCCTCAAAATCAAAATGAAATCAAGAACATCCTAATTGGGTTCGGATCTACAAGAATCAAAGGTTTAGAGATCAAGGATCTCCTCCATTCTTCACCAAAACATGAAATCAAGGCTCCTATACCATTTAAACATTAGATCCATGGCTAAATTCCAATTAAATAGTAGATCCATACTAAATCCACACTAATTCTCCATGGATCTAAAAAGAAATGAATAAAAGAACAAGGAATTGAAGAAAAGAAGAAAACCCACCTCAATCTTTGCTAGAACTAGAGGAGAATCACCATCAATGGAGAAGAGGGGAAGATGAACACCTTTCTCCTTTCTTGGAGCTCAAGAATGGAGATCTAATGGAGGGGAGAATGAGGGTTCAAGATGGGGAGAAAAAGAGAGGGAAATGAGGTCTTATAAAGGCCATTTAAGTTTGAAAACGGGTATTTATAGACCCAAAGCGCGGGAGGGCTCGCGGGCTCCCTTGCGGGCGCAAGGGAGGCCGCGAGGCCCTTTTCCGAAAGCCTTGCGGCCTCCCATGCGCCCGCATGGGAGCCCGCAAGCATTTCTGGCCGGGGTCCTTGCGGGCTCCCATGCGGGCGCATGGGAGGCCGCAAGGCCTCTTCTTTGGCTCCTTGCGGGCACACTAAGTGCCCGCAAGGTCCCTTCCTTGCTAAAGCCTTTTAAAACACTTTTCCCCCATCTTTTAACCTCTCAAAAAGACCTTAACTAAGATCCCAACAAAAATAAAACTCGACAAAAATTTAAACACACAACTTCTACACAAGAAACAAAGCACAAGAGAAGCGAAAAAGATCGAACTTCCACAACCTACCCCCCTTAAAGAAATTTCGGCCTCGAAATTTTTGGCATACCTCAAGATTCAAACAAAAGGGGATACTTGCTCTTCATCACTTCCTCAGGTTCCCAAGTTACCTCTTCTACCACATCATTTCTCCAAAGCACTTTAACCATAGGAATAATCTTTCGCCGAAGAGTTTTCACTTGAGAATTCAAGGATCTCTACCGGTTGCACTTCAAATTTCAAATCTTCTCTTAACTCTACCGGCGGAGCTTCAAGACAATGAGAAGGGTCAGGGATATACTTCTTCAACATGGAAACATGGAACACATTATGAATCTTCTCCAACTCAGGCGGTAATTCTAATCGGTATGCCACCGGTCCAATCCTCTCCAGGATCACAAATGGACCTATAAATCGGGGATTCAACTTTCCCCTACCTCGAAACCGAATTACCCCTTTCCAAGGAGAGATCTTCAAGAATACTCTATCCCCAACTTGAAACTCCAAAGATCTTCTACGGTTATCGGCATAACTCTTTTGCCTGTCTTGAGTCATTTTCAATCTTCCTCTAATCACTGCTACTTTCTCAACCGTTCGCTCAATCAACTCCACACTTTGAAGTTTTCTTTCTCCCACTTCATCCCAACAAAGAGGAGTTCTACACTTTCTTCCATACAAAGCTTCATACGGAGCCATACCAATGCTTGCTTGGAAGCTATTATTATAGGCAAATTCCACTAATGCCAAATGTTGCTCCCAACTCCCTTGGAAATCTATCACACAAGCCCTCAACATGTCCTCGAGGGTCTGAATGGTCCTCTCAGACTGACCATCTGTTTGAGGATGATAAGCAGTACTGAACTTCAAAGTCGTACCCAAGGCCTCCTGAAACCTAGGCCAAAAACGGGAAGTAAATCTGGGGTCTCGATCTGAAACTATCGAAGTTGGCACCCCATGCAACCTTACTATCTCATCAATGTACAACTTTGCCAATTTCTCCAAAGAGTACTTAGTATGCCTTTGCTAAGAAATGTGCCGACTTTGTTAGTCTATCCACTATCACCCACACTGCATCACAACCTCGAGGCGTTCGAGGTAAACCAACCACAAAATCCATCGTCACATGATCCCACTTCCATTCTGGGATAGGAAGAGGTTGCAAGAACCCAGATGGCCTTTGGTGTTCTGCCTTAACTTGCTGACACACCAAACACTTAGCCACAAACTCTGCTATCTCCCTCTTCATTCCAGGCCACCAATAACTCTCCTTAATGGTTCTATACATCTTGGTACTCCCAGGATGAACCGCATAAGCTGAAGAATGAGCTTCCTCCAAAATAGCTTTCCTCAGCTCAGAATCCGATGGAACACAAACACGTCCTCGAAACTCCAAGATCCCATCATCTCTCAATCTAAATTCACTAGTTTCCCCAGCTTGCAACTTCTTCACCTCTTGCACCAACTCTTCACTAACACTCTGAAGCTCCTTAACACGTTCCAACAGCGAAGGTCTCACCACGAAACTGGCTACTAAGGCTCCACTATCCTCAGTCGCAAGTTCCAACTTCAAGCTTTTCATTGCTGACAAAACTTGTAAATAGGACACCCTCAAAACAGCCACCGAACTATATTTCCTACTCAAAGCATCAGCCACCACATTGGCTTTTCCCGGGTGATAATCGATTATCAAATCATAATCTTTTATCAATTCCAACCATCGCCTCTCGCCTCAAATTCAAGTCCTTTTGAGTGAAAAGATACTTCAAACTTTTATGGTCTCGTGAAAATCCGACATCTTTCCCCATAAAGATAATGCCTCCAAATCTTCAAAGCAAACACTACCTGCAGCCAACTCCAAATCATGAGTAGGATAATTCAACTCATGTTGTTTCAACTGTCTAGAAGCATAGGCAACTACCTTTCCTTCTTGCATCAAAACACAACCTAAACCCCGCCGAGAGGCATCACCGAACACCACAAACTCTTTCTCATTCTCTCGGCAAAGTAAGCACGGGGAGCCGATGTCAATCGATCCTTTAAAATCTGAAAACTCTTCTCACACTCATCATTCCAAGAGAACTTCACTTCCTTACGAGTTAACTTTGACAAAGGTAATGCAATCGCAGAAAAGCCTTCCACAAATCTCCTATAATAACCCGCAAGACCAAGAAAACTTCGAACTTCGGTAACATTCTTCGGCCTTTCCCAATCAACAATGGCTTCCACCTTCTTTGGATCCACCGAGATCCCTTCTCCCGACACCACATGCCCAAGAAATCCCACTTCATAAAGCCAAAACTCACACTTAGCAAACTTAGCAAACAACCGCCTCTCCCGGAGAGTTTGCAGTACAATCCTCAAATGTTGAGCATGCTCCTCATTGGAAGGTGAGTACACCAAAATATCATCAATAAACACAATGACAAATTTGTCCAGATAAGGCCTAAACACCCTATTCATCAAATCCATAAAAGCTGCAGGAGCATTAGTCGACCAAATGGCATCACCAAAAACTCATAATGTCCATAACGTGTCCGAAATGCTTTGTCTTCGGTACATCTTCGACCTAATCTTCAACCGATGATACCCGGACCTCAAATCAATCTTGGAGAACACCTTTGCCCCTTTTAATTGATCAAACAAATCATCAATCCTCGGCAATGGGTACTTGTTCTTAATTGTCACCTTATTCGGTTGTCGATAATCAACACACGGCCTCGGAGATCCATCCTTCTTCTTCACAAAAAGGACCGGTGCGCCCCGGGGTGATATACTTGGTCGTATAAAACCCTTGTCTACCGGATCTTGCAACCGAGTTTTCAACTCCTTTAACTCCGCAGGCGCCATCCTATAAGGTGGTATAGAAATGGGAGCTGTACCGGGCAACAAATCTATAACAAACTCCATGTCTCTGTCGGGGGTAAACCCGGCAATTCCTCGGGGAAGACATCCCGAAACTCCCTCACCACAGCCATCTCCTCCAACTCGGCTCCTTAACTCTTGTGTCCACCACATGAGCCAAAAACGCAGAACAACCCTTACTCACCAATCTTCTAGCTTCCAAGGACGAAATCAAACATGAAGGTAAAGCCCTTCTCTTCCCCTTCAACACTACTTGCAGGTCCCGAGGACCTAGGAAAAGTTACTTCCTTCAAGAAACAATCAATGGAAGCATGATGCCTAACCAACCAATCCATACCAAGAATGGCATCAAAATCCTTCATCTCTAAAGGAATCAAATCTGCCTCCAACACTTCTCCACAAACTATCACAGGACATTCTCTAAACACCAAACTCCGAACTACCTCCTCACCAAGAGGGGTTTGAATCACCAACTCACACCCTAAGAAGGAAGGCCGACTATCGGCATGGCATGCAAAAACGGTGCTAACAAAGGAACGTTCGACCCGGAATCAATCAAAACATAAGCATCAAGCTGAAAGATAGAAAGTACACCGGTGTAGCATCGGCGAGAGGGAGTAACTCTCCCTTGGCGAACGCGTGAATGTAGTGCTTGGCATTTACCGAGACGAGAACATAAGACAATTCTTAGGAATGCTTCTATATGCATCTAATGCACTAAGTCGGACTCTATTTGGATCCACTTGGATACAAGAATCAAAAGATCAACGTTTTGACCCAATCGGGGAACAGGTTGCGAGAAAACAAAAGCTCACTTTCCGACCCAATCGAAGACGGTGGTAAATAACGGAAGATCAACTTCTTGTCCCAATCGAAGACCGACTTTAAGTCAAGCTTATATTGACAAAATCCATTTCTAAACTCTAAACCGGTTCTTGACCCAATCATGAAATCTTGAACCGACCCAATCATGTAACTTTATACTGACCCAATCATTAAACTATATACTGACCCAATCATGATAACCTGGGCTCTGATACCACTAAAGTAGTGTCACGCCCCGACCCTCGGGTCCCGGCCTGTGGCACTACCGCCACGACAACCCAGGGGAGGTCAACACCTGCCTCAACCCCAGATCGCCGTAAGGCTAACCTGTTACCTGTACGATATTAACATTACCACAATAATACTCTAAATCTAAGGTATTCAATCACAACCCTGTACAAGATCAACAGACTCACACATATATGTACATATATCCCTGGAAATCACAACATCAATGATCATGGACACAATCATAGTTTTTCACAAACACTGGATGTAGACTCATACAACCTAAGGTCCTGACTGAACCAATCAAGATTATACAAGATCAAATGGAAATACGAAAATATAGGTCCTAGTGGATCCATCTTATGCATGATGACAATGCTTATGAATCATACACTAGTCAAAGGAAAATGCAAGAATAGATGCCAAGCACTATCACGTCTTACGCCCTGCTGCTGTGCTAACACCTGAAAAGGGGAGAAGAAAAATGGGTGAGTAACTACGTTACTCAGTGAGGGGTTGAACATGGAGCTATAACTCATACAAGAGTAAGGAATGATATGCCGAAAACATATGAAAATATTTAACAACCACAACTTACAAAATGCTTTAAATACCCAATTCAATATAACAAGCTTTCCAACTTTCTCAAAGAAAGGCATCAATAAAACACTGAAAATCTTTTGTAAAGAGATTCAATACTGAAAATTCAAGTTAAGAATACTCGTCAAAAGATCAAAAGATCAAACCCATCGAAATAAGGATTTATAGTGCAACGCATGCAGAAATCCTTTATCGATAGCATCATCAATAGCCCATGAAAACTCTCCATCACTAACCATGGCCGTGGCTAGGTCAGGAGCCACCAAGATGCGCGTATCTTGGCGTTGGCCGTTGAGTATCCCGTGTGGTGACTCCGGGTACCCAACACAGCACCTTCAGGTTCTCCTACGCGCCTCCTGTAAGGGCTAATCAACCGAGAACTCCACGCCACCCCATAGGTCGGTCCGTGGAGACTCGCTTCTGCAGAAGACGGGGATCCTCCCCAATGTCACCATCCCGCCCGTAGGCTTATCATGAACGCATCATGATAATAATATGAAAACATCGATATAATATCATAATCTCATCAAAAGATCACAAATACTTCGCCCGTAGGCTCATCATAAACGTATCATTTTAAAATCACATATCTCAACAAGAGATCACAAATTCGCATAAAATACAACTCTTAATCGAAGAGTAAATCCTTTTGCGAAAGCATCGACAATAATGTCATTTTCATCAAGAATATCAACACAAGAGTATTCTTTGAAAACTCATTTCAAATACGATAACATCGTGGAGAATCTCAATTTGGTTTACATAGACCCTTATTCGGTCAAAATAACAAGAACATCGAATTCTCAAATTCACAAATCTTGAAAACATGTAGTTCAAACCATAGGATTATCCAATCCTCATCAAATATAAATAATCAAGAATTTAACAAGATCATAAACCATTATGGTTCCTAGGTCTCAAGGAAATCATCTCATGAGCCTTTTGTAATAGAATCAATAGTTAAGCAAGATCATAAACATCAAGGTTTCTAGATCTCAAGGAAATCATCTCATGAGTCCATTAAGATGAAATCAAGAATTAAAAGGATCATATAGTATCATAAATTTCAGTTTTCAAGAAACATTTCAAGAATCCATTGAAATCAAGAATTTCTCATTTCAAGGCATGCATCATTAAACAAGCATGATCATAGCTCTTTAATTAAACAATTCCCACTCACAAACTTGGCGAGATCGAACACTTGGATCACTCGCCTACTTGATCTTTACCCTTGCCTTTAGATCCACCTTCTTGAAGCCATTAACCATCCAAGAAAAACAAGAATCAATCACAACCTTATACAATCAATAAGAGAGGAAAGAATGCTCCAAAATTAGATCTCAAGGCTTCTAGGGTTTACTAAGTGTTCTAGATTCAAGAATTAACAATAATATAATCCTTAAATCCTCAAAATCAAAATGAAATCAAGAACATCCTAATTGGGTTCGGATCTACAAGAATCAAAGGTTTAGAGATCAAGGATCTCCTCCATTCTTCACCAAAACATGAAATCAAGGCTCCTATACCATTTAAACATTAGATCCATGGCTAAATTCCAATTAAATAGTAGATCCATACTAAATCCACACTAATTCTCCATGGATCTAAAAAGAAATGAATAAAAGAACAAGGAATTGAAGAAAAGAAGAAAACCCACCTCAATCTTTGCTAGAACTAGAGGAGAATCACCATCAATGGAGAAGAGGGGAAGATGAACACCTTTCTCCTTTCTTGGAGCTCAAGAATGGAGATCTAATGGAGGGGAGAATGAGGGTTCAAGATGGGGAGAAAAAGAGAGGGAAATGAGGTCTTATAAAGGCCATTTAAGTTTGAAAACGGGTATTTATAGACCCAAAGCGCGGGAGGGCTCGCGGGCTCCCTTGCGGGCGCAAGGGAGGCCGCGAGGCCCTTTCCAGAAGCCTTGCGGCCTCCCATGCGCCCGCATGGGAGCCCGCAAGCATTTCTGGCCGGGGTCCTTGCGGGCTCCCATGCGGGCGCATGGGAGGCCGCAAGGCCTCTTCTTTGGCTCCTTGCGGGCACACTAAGTGCCCGCAAGGTCCCTTCCTTGCTAAAGCCTTTTAAAACACTTTTCCCCCATCTTTTAACCTCTCAAAAAGACCTTAACTAAGATCCCAACAAAAATAAAACTCGACAAAAATTTAAACACACAACTTCTACACAAGAAACAAAGCACAAGAGAAGCGAAAAAGATCGAACTTCCACATCTGCTGGAGAAGTACGGTGAGATTTTGTTAGTTGTAACAAGGAAGGATGACAATGAGGGTTTGTTTCACGTCTCTTTCGCCATCGTCGACAACGAGACTGGCGACAACTGGACTTGGTTTCTTGCAACTCTCAATGAGGAGTTGTACGAGGAAGATGACTACCACAAAATTATAACATTCATCTCGAATCAATCCAAGGGACTGGTTAATGCGGTTGCACGTGTCTTCCCCTGATTGCCGCATGGTTATTGCCTATGCCATTTGGAGGCAAATTTCATAAAGTTCAACACAAGACTCGGGAAAGTACTGAGAAAGCGTTGTTAGGCAATAATCATCAAAATTGTGTATGCTTGCACAGCGCAGAAGTTCGACGATGTAGTTAGCGAACTTGGGTCCACATCGGGTGATGCACAAGCTTGGTTGCTACATAAGTCAGACGCTGACCACCAGTCAAACTATTTGTTCAAAGGTGTATAATTGTGCGAGATGTACTCTAACATGGCAAAGTCTTTCAACGCCTAGATTAAAGAAGCACGGCATTTACCGGTAACGTGCATAGTTGATTCCATATGGTTAGGGGCCGTTTAGTTCGGAAGTGAATTGTTGAAGTGGTGGAAGTCTGGAAGTGGCACTTCGGTGGAAATCAACAATTCAGCTGGAACTATCCACTTCAGTGTGTTTGGTTCAAGCTAAAAACTGAACTTTGGATACCACTTTCTGTGTTTGGATGGTTGAAGTGGGGATATAATCACCACTTCGGTGAGGGGGTAAAGTTGCCCCTTCATGCTTTTTACATTTGTTTAATTACATCATATGATTTAATTAAATGATTTAATTACTTTATTACGATAGTAATAAATAATTTATTTATTAAATTAAAAATTTTGCACACCACATAATTAATTTAATACCATGCTATTAAATTAAATTAAATTAAATCGGTTAATATATTATGCTTAATTATTAATTAGTGAGAGTAGTGATTTAATTTTTTTCATTACCATGGTAATAATTATTTTATTTATCTTTGAAAAATATTGCAAAGCGGGCTGAAGTGGAAGGTTGAAGTCGTGACTTCGGGATTTTTCCAGCTGAAGTCAGACACCGAAGTGGCCAAACTCAGAAGTTGTCACATCACCACTTTCGGGTTCAAATCAATGAAACAAACACACCGAAATGGGATGGAAGTGGCCACCTCGGCCACTTCGGTGCCCACTTCGGTGAAACAAACGGCCCCTTAGTCTCGTGTGTGCATATTCAAATGTGTTGCTAATATCTGTTGTTCCTGTGTAATATAACACATTTCTATGTATTATTCAACATTCCCATGTAATACTCGAAGGTCTTTAATATACCTGCTTCTTGTGTAATATACCACGTTCCTGTGTATTGCTCGAAGTTCTTGACTAAAACCCAAAGTTCATATGTAATGTATCTATTTCCTGTGTAATATTCCAAGTTCCTGCATATTATTTGTAAATTGTATGTTCTTTCGCCAGGTTTAAGTTGATGAATATGATGGCAGAAAGACGCAAAAAGGTTGAACAACTTGTCGAAGACAGTCGTTCTCTGAGGATGGATCGATCGTGCGATGACACCTACGAAGTTGTTGATGAGAACAACAACGCAATCAGTTTCCAGACCTGGAAGTGCTCCTATAGACGATGGGAAATGCATGGCCTCCCGTGTAAGCATGCATGTGTGGCAATTATGCAAACAAACACGAATATCCATTATTACGTAGATGACTGCTTTACAGTCGAATGATATCATCGTACATATGCCGACCCAACATACCCGATCCCTAACAATGACAAGCCAATCAACGTCAAACGTGAACTCCAAATCATGCCGCCAATAACGAAGAAACGTCTCGATCATCCACAGAGAAATAGAATCGAGTCACAGTCAACAGATGTGCACGAGTTATGCTGTAGCCGGTGTCATCACAGTAGACATAATTAGCATTCATGTAACACAGTCATAGCCGACTAAACACGCGATGCGTATCGTTCTGGTGATGGGGATGTCTCATTTTTTGTTTTTACACTTATTTTTTTTGTATTGTCTGCTGTTCCCGTGTATTACTTGTCATTGCAGTGTATTATTTGTTATTCCAATGTATTATTTTGTTATTCTTGTGTATTGTTTGTAGCTCGACATAATATTCGTTATCCTTGTATAGCATTTGCTGTGCCCTCTGTGATAGTTGATGTTCCTGTGTAATATTTCCCGCTCCTGTTTTTTTTTCCATTCCTATGTATTAATTGTTTCATGTGTATTCCTTGCCCTTCTTGTGTATTACATGCCATCCCTGTGTATTAGTTGATGGTCATGTGTATTATTTTTCTTCCTGTGTATTAGTTGATGTTCCTGTGTATTAATTGGTTGCTACGGTATACTGTTTGTTGTTCATATGTAACAATTTCCATCCCTATCTATTACTCATAGTTCGAATATAAAACACATTTGTACAAGTGGCCAATATCATTTTTTATAGAGATGCAGTAACATGACCACTTTGTCGGTGGGTCAACATCCTCCTTCCTGGCAACGATATCGTCCTCGGCCTCATCCCCTTCCCCGGTGGCTCGGCCCTGCGGGCCCGCAGCTTCCATCATATCTGCATTCGGAATAACTTTTTTCTGCATACCAGTGAGTAATAACCGTGCGACATAGCCCAGTCGTAGGTGTGAAATGTCCAACAATGGTATGTCTAGCTTCTCCCCCTGTATTATTTTCTCCATGTAACGCACGAGGAAAACCGGGCAGTAAATAGTTCTAGAGCCTTGCTTGGGGCAGTCGTATACTAATGCATATAACACGGGGTGATGTGTCAACCCCTTGCGTTACCGCAAGTGCACAGGTCATCAAGTAATAAAATGGGCCCAATGGGTCGAGTTATTGAACCACAGGGAATAGAAGTATTAGTAATTGCTCCTCCTTTGTTATTTAACCTAATGAGTGTAGTGTTATGATGACCTAATGGCTAAGCCCACGAGTTTCACTACAAGTGCACAAAAACTAAAAAGAGCGAGTTCTCAATCGACAAAGGTGGGGTACCCGGACAATGCCCCCTAGGATTCAGGTATTAAGTGTAGATTACACGTGTTTCTAGACGAAAGTATTGAGTGGTGGGTATCCTAAGATATACCGGCCCTGCCTCCAAGCTACCGGTAACTAGTCCTCTGCGAGGTCCGAGCGGAGAATTCTCTCAACGCCTCACATCACATATGACTACTTAGCACTCTAGGGATCTCAAAGATATCACCAATTCCTAAAAATAGATCCAACCCTGCCTCTAGATGAAAGATCCCTAACCCCCTACGTGATCTCGGCGGAGAATTCTTTCGACACCTCACACCACATATGATTGCTTAAAACTTAGGGAATATGGAAATAGGAAATATCTATCAGAAAGGAAAGGGGGCATTCCGCTATCTCACGGCTCTCCCTCTCAACCCTCTTCACTTTTGGTAATTCTAAACCTAGTGGTGATCTCTCTCTTCACTAGGTTGAATAAAACATGTAACTCAATCGATATTGAAATCAAAAGCACATGCAAGCAGTCAGAACACAAGAGCAAAACTCAATATATTAAACTCGAATAGAAACACAATGTAAATCTAATATGAATATGAATCCTAGGGTTTACATGTTTGAATATCCACTAGGGGTTTAACTCTCCATGGAGCAAGTTACAAAACAAATAATGTAAAGATGAACAACTGTAAAAGCCATAAAAAATAACCCCCTATATCCGTAACGATGTCCTTGATGGGTAATTTCCATGTCTGGATTGAATCCTCCTCCATCATAGCACCAAGGAAGCTACCAATGACAAAAGCCATAAAAAATAACCCCCTTATAACCGTAACGATGTCCTTGATGGGTAGTTTCCATGTCTGGATTGAATCCACTCTGAAGCTAGGTCATTGGTAGCTTCGTTGATGTTATGATGGAGGAGGAATCAATCCAAGTTATAGAGGAAAGCTTCCTAAAGCCGCAAAGAACTTTCTCCAAGCCATAACCGCCTTGCCTCTTAAAAGTAACCGAAAAGATCCCTAGAAAATAAGTCAATACTGCTTTTATAAATAGAAATCAGGGCTTCATACGGACATCCACATGGCAACTACATGCTTGTGTAATGTAGCCACATGGTCTTGTGAAAATTTCACACGGCCATGAATAGTGTTTTTTGCTAAAGTACTACTACAGTAAAACTGCTACATTACTTTTGCTATAGTAAATTGCTACAGTGATTTTTCCCGAAATCATTCTTCGAGTCCGCACGGTCAGGCACACACCCATGTGATAGGGTGTGTATATTTTTGTCCTTTTAAATCCTTAAAAACCTTCCCCAATTTATGCACAAAAACTGGGACATGGACGTACTACTGCCTCTGTGCCCTTTCGGTTCATGTAACGGCTTCGAAACCTCCGAAAGTTGGCAACACCTCCATGTATATGAGCACAGCTTCTGTCTTGGTCTTGAAATGTGCCATCACACCTTATCTTTGCTTATTTCTCGTACTTCACACCTCCAAACCCCTGTTTGCACAAAAAAAACACAAAATACACTTCATCAATGATAAAATCTGATAAAAAATGATGCTCGATGCATATAAAATGATATCGTAAAATATGTATAAACAAGCACTTATCACGTACATGCTCAAGGGGGATGTTTTTAAATACGTTCCCCCCAGAATGAATCTTAAGGGTCATTTCGAAGAGCTCCTACTGAAACGTGGGAAATGTTAACCACCGGCAGACATATCAAAAAGATAAAAGGTGAAATAGTGTAGGAAATGTTGGAGTCACTTACCATGGTGATGACGTCGACGTCAGCGTTGTAAGTATGCGACTGAAGAGATGAGTAGTAGAGGTACTTCCTGTGCTCAATGTCAAGGATGAACATAAGTATTACTTCTGCCGATTTATACGGGTACATAGTGTCCTCCATCATGCATAATGCCTATGTAGCCACGAATTCCATCTTCCACAAAGCAAGCGCAAGTGGCCGCAACATGAGGATGACTCTTCGCGCATTATGAGGATGAGCACGTCGATGACATCATTGGGGACTTGCTCCTTGTCTTCGAGGAGAATGTAAAAGCGTTTATGGGTTATAAACCCGTACTTGTCTCTCCAAAACAACGCTACTGTTGACATAAACAAACAGGAGCATGACATGTTAAAGAAGACTCGACAGTGCTATACAAGAAGTGCGGATAATACACAGAAAGTGTGGATAATACACAAGAAGTGAGAATAATACATAGGAAGTGTGGGTAATACAAAAAAAGTGTGGATAATACAAAGATAAGACAGATAATACGTAAGAAGTGCGAGATAATACACCGGAATAACATTTATCCATAAACACGTGTGTTCAAGTATAAAACGATGGCTGCTTGTTCCATTTTGTTCCGCACCCCAAAGCCTGCATATTTTTTCTTTCTTGGGAGGAAACCTACGTTAGGCTTCTGCTAAAGGTCATTTTTTGCTGTGGCTGTTACGGTACTATCATATGGTACCAGCGCAAGTGGGCCATATTTTCGTTCGTCCTTCTAGAACCCGGATAAGGACCCCAGCAGCGGGTCAATGGTGATTAACACCTTCTCTTCCACTTCAGAAGTTTCTGTGGATTGGGATTCTGCTCGTGTGGATGTTTGCTTTTTAGGGGCCCTTTTTGGTGGAGGGGCCCTTCTTTGTGCCTCTTGCTTCTGTTGGGTCTTCCTTTGTGTGGAGACCTTCTTCAGTGGCGTCCTTTGTGGTGTTGTTGTCCTTGTGGGGCCACACTTAGGTTTATTCCTCTCCGGCGACAGATCACCCGGACTCGCTTGAATTTCTTCTAGCACAGCCGTGCACCCTGTTCTGCATCTAGGGGGTGTCAGCTTCACCACCTTTGGATGTTGATGACACTGGAATGGTGTCGGCTAACGGAGCCTCAGGGACAGCAAAGCCTCTAATAGGAGTTAGAGAGGAAGCAGTAGAAGGGATTTCAAATAGGGGTAGTCTGCCGCCAAGACATCATCGGTGGGGGTGGGTAGGGCCACTTTTGCAAAAGGAAACTTCAAATCAAAGATAGGAAGTTCGACATCCTCACCACTAGGACTCCCCTCATCGCCGGAGGGCTTTGCAATGCGCTGGGCAGGATGATTTCTCCGAGCCCGAGCCACCTTCTTGAACCTCCAACCTAATGTGGGGAAAACACTTAATAATGGGGGAAGAGGGACAACTGCTAGTTCTATGCCGATGCCAGACCCCAGAGATGGTGACGGTGAGGCGGCCCTTTGCGTCCATACGAGCGCGCAGTTCTTCAAAACCCACCAGTAGTCGTAACATTCGTCATATATCATAGTCACCTTGCGAAGCATCGGCCAGGTTGGACGATGAATAGATACGAACTTCGGCTGGGTGGCTAGGGGAGGAGTGCGACCGACCTCACTCCCTCGCTCCCTCATGGGTTGGTTTTCAAGGCCGATTTCTCTTGTCCTCCCATTTAGAAACTCCCTCACTGGTCTGCGGCCCAGTGTCCTCGCCGCCACTGCCAACCAATGCGACCTCCGCATTGTCGACTACCATAAGTGTGGAGAACTGTGAGGAGGACAAGCAAAATTTACAAAATTGTTACTATCTCGTTCATATATAATCTAAAATATACACAAAGATAGGGATAACTACACGCGCCCTATGTTTTCTAAAGAAGGTGTTATAATACACAAGAAGCGAAGATATTACACAGGAAGACGATATTATACAAGACGACATAATATTACACAAGAAGTGAGATATTACATGGGAAGTGCCAATATTACAAGGAAAGTAGATTATTACATAGGAAGATAAAATACTACACAGGAAGGTACTATTAAACAAAAAACTCACCTCTTTGTCTCTGAGAGATTTTAGAAAAGGGATGATAAACGTTGACTTTGTAAAACTCGTCTCCTCATAACACATTATCCAAGGTACTCGTCTCATTCTCATCTTCTTCACACTACCCGTTACCTCGTAGAACCAGATGACCAGGGCAATAACATAGCCTTTCAAGTACCCTGCTGTGGTTTGCTTACCTTCACACCGAAGCTGGACACGGGCGCCCGTCGTAGGCACATCGTTTATCAGCCACCCGTAAACAGCCCACGCCCATCTATAATGTCAAAGGTTCGCCAAGTTGTCAGCGTAACATGCTGCGAATGTTAGCTCATCGAGAGACGTGTTGGACAAGAGTACAGTCGTTATAAGGTAGACGACGAGGAGCTTCACAAATGTTTTCTCCCAATCACCAATGCGATCAAGCTTCATCAAATTTTCCTTTATCGCATCATGGTGGTAGTTGTGGATCTTGCCCAAGAAAT
This sequence comes from Dioscorea dumetorum, assembly GCA_902712375.1. NCBI lineage: Eukaryota > Viridiplantae > Streptophyta > Magnoliopsida > Dioscoreales > Dioscoreaceae > Dioscorea > Dioscorea dumetorum. The sequence continues at coordinate 7,513,934 of CACTHL010000494.1, forward strand.
TATACTCAAACTGGGATTTCGTTCGATCATGCTTGAAAGAGATAGTATCTCTATCGCAGTGGAGGCCAAGGATGAGGGTGACGTCTATTGCCCTGAATGACAGATAGCTTTCACATATCTTGAAATGCTTCTTACTGGCGTCATACATTTGCCCTGATGGCAGATAGCTTTCTACAACCATTTGGGGATTTTCGCAAGCTTGAATGGCAGGCCCTTCGGGAAGCAAATTTGGCTGACGAGATTCACAGGCTGCTCCACTTGGGATCATGGTATAAGGTTTTTTCTATTACTGAACCTGCATATCGTGAGTTAACAGCTGAGTTTCTCGCCACATTTGAGCTAAAACGGGGACAAATTAGTTGGGAGGATTCAACTGCCTTGAGATTTCAATTGCTGGGAAGGGCGTTTTCTATGAGTTTTACTGAATTTGTTATTCGGATGGGGTTCTATGACGAACCATTCACTTCATCTCCAGAGTATTAATCTTTGACATTCTATCTTCCTCCTGGTGAGACTCAGCAAGCACGTTGGCGGAAGGTGAGCTCCGACCATCTTTTGTATCAACCGACAAGATCTAGAGCCTCCACGCTCAAATCTCCTGCATTACGAGTCATCCACACTCTCCTGAGTGGGACCATTACGGGTCGGGGTGAGAGCACGGGCGTAATCACCAACTCTGAATTCACTTATTTGGTCAGTATGTGGGATGGCATTCCATTTCATATGGGTTATGTGCTGGCTAAGGCATTTCAGCATCAATCCAAGGATCGCCGCACGAAAGCCATTTTTGTTGGACCTTACATCACTCACTTGGCATGTCGCATGCATTTGTTGCCAGCTAATTGCTCGTTCATCGTTAGTGGCAGGGTCCATCCTATAAATGCGCGCACCTTGCGGAGTATGGGCCTGTTTCCATCCTCATCTGCATCAGTTCAGCCAACACCTCCCCCAGAGACATCTCACCCGCCCAACTCGGATTCTGCTTCCTCCAATGTTTCATCTGACGGTTCGTTTTGCCAGTGGATGCTTCAGAGTTTTCAGAAACTCATTGACCACTCTCCTCGCCGTGCTGCTGGACCCTCTACAACTAGGAGTGTGGGAGTCGACACCACCGACCTTCCATCGGAGTCTGACTCCGATTCAGAGACCGTTGGGTTTTGAGTTTCTGTTGTGACTTTCTGTTTTGTTGTCTTTGTTCTTCGTTTTTACTTTTGTTGTCTTTTGTTCTCCTTGAGTCAGTTAGCAAGGGGAGTCCCCTACTAAACTGATCTCTTTTCAGTGAGTTTATGTTATTTTCTGTCTCTAATGCTTGCATGTTTACCTCAAGATTTATGAATATCTATTTTGCTGGTTGTTTCAAACGGATCCTCCCTAACTGGCGATCAACACACACCCTTGTGTGCCGTGGAATTCTTTCTTGGCACCTCTCCCTTAAATTGGTGAAAATTCCCCAACTCTCAATTCACTTTTACTTGAAATCTTTTTCTATGAATTGCATGTTAAATCTTTAAACATTGAGGACAATGTTTCATTTAAGTATGGTTGAGGGTTGTATACTTGTGTTTTAATATGTTTAGATGTTGTGCATGACTTATGACGATCTATGAAAGTTTTGGTTGAGAATTGCTAAGCTAGGAGTTCTTGAGCATACCAGTGCACTTTTGTTGAACTTAAAGTTTTATTTTGCTCTTACTTTGGAAACCTTAATCTGAGCACTTAGCTTTTGTTGTTTTGTCACTCTGTTAGAGGAAGGGCTAGTTGCAAGGCTTGTGAATAGTTAGTTTCTGACTCTAAACTCAACGATTAAAATGGAAAAGAAAAGAATAGTGTGACAAGTCGGATTCTTTTTTGGGATGCCCTGTCAAAATTTTATGAGAAAGATGATAGAAAGAGCTATCACTTTAGAAAAAGCGAAGCCGCACTTGAGTAGTCGGATCTTAGGCATCACAAATGTCATTTTTGATGACCTACCAAGTAAAATGGCTGCCTCTAGGTTGTATGAAGCTACTACTCAGTTTAGGAGTTAGCAGTGAAAACAGTGAAAAGAAAAAGCTTGTACTAGACCCCCTCAAGAACAGTTTTGACATACTCCAGGAGGCGACACACACACGGTAGTACGGAGTAAGAGTAAAATTTTTCATAAGCTTTCAATTGACTAAGACACTAGTTCTTAGAAACTCCTTAAGCTTAAGTAACTCTCATACTTTGTTGAGATCAGAGGTTATGCACTCATCACTTTATTAGGGGATTAAGGTTGCTTGAGGACAAGCAACAATTCAAGTTTGGGGGTATTTGATGAGTGCATTTCATATATATATATATTTTATACTTTACCCTCATTATTATTAAGTCTTTTGGCTTTAATTCTCCAAGTGCGGTGCTAGTTGAGCTATTCTTAGTTTTTCATGCATATATCAAAGTCCTGAAGCAAGAAGAAGTGTTTTGGATTGATTTTAGAAGCTAAAGGACTTAGAAGAAATCTCATCAAGCTCAACACGGCTTGAGCACGCCCGTGCTGTAAACCGTGCAGATTGCAGGAGAATTCAGCCAAAGTCAGCACAGTCTGAGTTCGCTGAGCACGGTCGTGCAAACCCTCAGCACGGCCTAAGCACGCCCGTGCTGTACCCCGTGCAGATTACAGGAATGCGAGTTTCTGGAGTTTTATTTGGCCGTAATCTGCACGGCTTCAACACGCCCGTGCTCACATCGGGAAAACATTAAAACCCTATAAACTTAGCTTCAAAGGGGACTTTTAGCGAGCGAACAAAGGGGAAAAGAAGGAGAGAGCTTTGGGGGTTCGTCCTCCTCGTCATCAAGGGAATGTCACGCATATGGTAGGCTGATCGGGAGGAGATTCCACAGCATTGTAGATCCTCTGACAACCACAAGGATGCAAGAAATTAGGGAGTTTTCAACTTCTTGTATTTCAATTTCTTTGGCATTGTTCTTGTTGTTTATTGTCATGAGGGGCTAAACTCTTAAAGGAGCCCCGAGGTTGTTTGGATAATGTTGTAGCTTGAACTCATTGTCTTTACTTGCAGCATTTATGAATGTCTTGTTCCTTACAGTAAATCTTAGTTATTGGCTATCTTGTGTATTGTTTAGTGCTTGAATGCTTGAAAGTTAGGTTTTCTTATCTAGGCTTGTGAATCGTCATTGATCATTGCAAGCAGTAAGATTTCAACTTAGGGCTCGGCAGCGCTGGAAGCAACATTCTTATAGCATAACTAGGTTTAGAACTGAAGACATCTCTGATAAATACTGAGAAAGACCGAGTTAGTGAACTTCAAAAATCCAACCCCGGGGCCCCATCTCCTCCATCGAGTCAATCCTCAAATTTCCCTTAGTGTAAATTTCCCTTCCTCAATCTCTTTGAATTCAACCCAGAGTCAAATCCATCCCTTTCTGTTTGGTTAGATATTAAGCAGAACGTTAGTACTAGAAGCTATACCAGTCCTAGTGGATACGACTACCCGACCTTAAGGGTACATTTTACTACTTGTACGACCCGTGCACTTGCGGATACGCAAGGGACGTATCAAGTTTTTGGCACCGGAACCACTTGCACGAGGGATGCTATTGCGCCGGAACCATTTGCACGAGGCAAGAGGAGAGGAGAACCACTTCCGTGCGTGCTCGATGACGTCATTCCCCCACTTCCAGCTTAACACGCAATCCTCGGTGTCGGGTAAGCCCTCCCCTACCCCCCGCCCGGCGGCAACACCCCACGCTCCGGTCGCGACAACGTCGGTCCCCCGATCACCAAAGCCCCCCCGGCGACGACCGCGGTAGCCCCCTCCACGGTAGTAGGCAACGAAATCACTTCCACGTTTTTCCAGGCGTGTCAGGTGATGATGAATGCTTTCTCCCAGCTTGTCGCTTGGGTTGAGGCATTGGAGGCACGGTTTCAATTGACTGCACCGTTTGGCCAAATAAAGGAAAGGTTCGGGATGGAGGAGGCGTCGGAATTGGGTGACGATGACTTTATCAGGATGGCCATTCCAAGACGGCCACGTTTAAAGAGGCTTGCGAAAAAGGCGAAAGCAATAAAACCTCTCGTTTCACCACCGGCCGATGATGAAATAATGGCAGCACCATCGGCACCTGATGTTGTTGTTGTGTCCGTCACCGATGTTGACGTGCCCGCTAAGGTGGAGAAGATCGTCGAGGCTGTTACCACCACCGCGTTTGAGGATGCCTCCGAATTCCCCGTCCCGGTGGAGCTGGCGGCCAATGGTGCCGCATCGAGGATGGTGGCCACAATCTCTGAAGAAGAAGAACCAGCCGAGAGTGTGTTTCCCCTTGATGATGTTGCATTGGTCGCGGTTGAAAAGACCGTTGCGTCTATTGTGAAGGAAGTCCTGCACACGGAGGAACGGGCGGCCGATAGTGCCGCATCCAATACAGGCGCGATCCCTCAACAGCAAAAAGCATCTAAGGATGAACCCAACAAAGCTTTTGACGAGGGCCAATGGAACGTCACCGAAAACAAAACAAAAGTGATGATCCTTACCCAATCAGCAATATGAAGAAGTTCGGAAAGACTTCGTTCCGAAGAAGAAAAAATACGCTGGTCAATCGCACCTCGGCGTATTCGAGTAGGAGTTGATCAAGATCTTCCTCAACCTCCCCATGGACTCGTAAGTGTGTTAGTTTTTATGTTTTTGTTTACATACAGATGTTCCCAGTTACGTTTTTCCTTTTTCGTGTAAGTATATGGGTTACCATTTACTATCGTGCTTTACCATTTAACTTTTCGCGTTACTGTTTAACTATATACATTACCGTTTAAGAGTATACGGTCTTTCGTTCAAAATTTAGTGTTCTGTTTTAATCACACATGTTGCCATTTAACCGCACGGCTGTCGTATGGAGGAATGACTATGTCAACACCACACGAGCCAACATGTTCGGACTACTCGACAGGAAAGAGATGGTGACAGATGATGTGATGGACTCAGAAAGGTTACTTGATGCGTCTTTCATTTTTTTTTCTTTTTATTCCCTTGTACTTTCTTTTGTGTTGAGTCTTTGTGTACTCAGAAAGGTTACACCTTCTGAGAGTTATCTTACTGCTTTATTTTCATGTTCTTTGTTGAGTTTGTGTTTGGCTTGTTTAATTTTTGTACTCTTTTAATCGCAGCTTTTGTTGAAATCCACTGAACCCCTTTTGTGATGTGCAGATAGACTTGTCAACTTGGTCTTGAGAAATGGTCATAGGCACGGCCGGTGTGGAATTTCCACACGGCCGTGTGAGCTTCACAACCCTACGCAACTCCACTTCCCACCTTCACACCTCCATTCAACTACCACACTCGGAGACCAGGGGAGTGTTGTTTTTAATCCCCACGCCCTCATGTTTTATTTATATTCTGTTTTTGTATGCTTGCATGCGTACAATGAGGGCATTGTACATCTTAAGTGTGGGGGGGAATTCACGTTGCACACGTTCTCTATGTATGTATGCTCATCACTCATATACTTATCTAGCCAATGATAGTTCACCTTAAAAGACAAGGATTGCAGTCTTGAATTTAGGAGAATTTTAAACATCGTTTGTACTCATGCTCTAGTTTACTCGAAAAATATAGAAATTTTTTGTCTGATTGCATTACTTACACCTTTCTTGCTATGTTAACCCTGATAACTCTAGTTCAGTACCAAAAGGACATTAGTTTTCTTTATTTTGAAAAAAAAAAAAAAAAAAAAAAAAAAAAAGAAAAAAGAATGCCTTATTTGTTTACTTGTTTTCGGAGTGGAAAGAGCTACCACCTATGTTGTATGCAGCTACTCTCATAAGTCGGATACTAGCTATGCCCTAAGGAGAGAAAGAGCTATCTAATAGGCTGTGTGAAAGCTAACACTCCCAGGTGGAAAGAGCTACCACCTCAAAGAGTGAAAGCCGCCCAGGAGGCATCTTGGGAAATGGCTACCTTCGAGGTTGTGTGCAGCTACTACCTATTTTTTTGTCCTTAAATAAGCCCTTTTCAATAAGAACCTTTAAGAGTAAACTTAGGGTTGGCATGAGTAAGCATACACACATACGCGCAGTCAGATTCTATTTTCTTTGTGCTTCGTGTTTTTGCTAGAGCATTGGTTTTTATCTTTCTATGTTGCAAATTGTTCCTTTGTTTAAGAATGCTCTCCTTACATACTTTTTGGTGAACTTAAGGCTAAGCACTTCTATCACTCTACTTGTGGATTTTATTGTATAAATTTTGCTTGAGGACAAGCAAAATCTTAAGTGTGGGGGAGTTTGATAAGTGCTTGCATGTATATATAATTTGAGATGTTTTTCCCTGCATGAGCATCACATTTTTCAGGTTATATTTCTCATTTCGTGTGTTTCTGTGTTCTTTCATGCAATTAGGGTTGTGAAGAAGGTTTATGCGAAGAAAAGCAAGATTAGGTCATAATGGTGCTATGTGGAGCTCTTTTGTGCAAATACGAAGTTCAAGACACAAATCGGGTTTAAACGAGGGGGTATGTGCCAACTTCTAAAGGCTTCAAGACAATTCTTGTAGAAGGACACGAAGGCAGTCATGCTCGCTTGTTCGGATTTGTTCAAAGATTTCAAAAGCTCTCCAAGGGTTTTTCATCATCAAGGAATACCACATGACCTTTCACATGGGCGTGTGTCCGTTCGTGTGACCTCAGGAGAAGAAATGGGCGAAATCGGGGACCAACAAGCAAAATTCCACAAGACAGAAAATCCACATGGGCGTGTGGAATTTCCACACGGCCGTGTGGAATTTCCACACGGCCGTGTGGCTTATCCACACGCCCGTGTGGATCCTCGAGATAGCCAATTATAAAGCCGTTCTGAAGCGTTATTGGGGGGATCTTCTTCTAACTTTGGGAGGAGGTGACGGCTAGGGTTGAGGAGGTTCTTGCTACACTTTGGGGGCGCTTCTTCACCGGTTTCATCATCATCCCCTTCCAAGGAGAGCCATTGGGGGAGCCTTCGACGACTCGATTCGGCGAGGTGTGCCTTAGGCTTGGAGGAAGGGATTCTTTGAAGAAGAAGGAGAAGTTCCCATAGTCTATCAACACGAAGCTTAAGGGGGTTTTCTTTATGGATTTCTTGCACTTATCTTCAGTTATTTCGATGAATTTGTATTGCTCCATGGAGAGCTAAACCCCTAGTGGGTACTTGGACTTGTAAACCCTAGATTTCCTATGTTTCATTGACTTTAATGCTTTTATTCAATTTGAGTTTGAATTTGAGTTTCAATCTTGTATGCCTAATTGTTTCTCCCTTAGAGTGACACTAGGGTTGAGGGCTAATCCAATCATCCTTTTGACGAGTGACCATCACCATTAGGATTAGATTAATCAAGATTGGAGGGGGTTGAGAGGGTGAGTTGAGAGGTAGCGACACGTCCCCTTTCCCCTCCGGTGTGGTTTTCCCTACCTTCTTATTCCAAGTTTTACCTTCGATCTCAAAGAGAGTTAGGCGTTGAGAGAGGCCTTTCCGCCGGGACTTATTTGTGATTAGCGATCTTTCGCCTGGACCAAAGGGATTGATCTATAGTTGGGAATAGGGTTTACCACTTGGAATCCCTAGAGCATAGCGCAGTCATACGTGGTGTGAGGCGTCGAGAGTCTTCTCTCCGCCGGGACCTCGTAGGGGACTAGTCAAGGTTGACCTTAGATTTGGGACCTTGTATCTTTGGATTCCACGACTCTTGAAATCTCTATTGAATAAGAGTACTTGAAGTCTTGCACTTGAAACAAGGATTCTAGGGGGAGCATTGTCCGAGTACCCCATCTTCTTATTGATCTATTTCTCCGACCTAGCTTTCATTTTCAGCACTTTGTTTCTACTACTTTCTGATTTTATTTTCTTTCAACAACAATTGGTTTATCTTTGATTACTTAACAAAGTGTGATTGTTCTTACGTCTACTCCCTGTGGATTCGACTACCCACCCGTTTGGGTACTTTATTACTTCGACACCCGTGCACTTGCGGAGTACACACGCAAGGGTGTGTCAAGTTTTTGGCGCCGTTGCCGGGGAGTTAGGCGTTTTAGGAATTGTTACAATTTGTTTCGCTAGTCATTTTTCGTACATTCTATTTCACACTTCTTTTACTTTCATTATTCTAATCTTTATTTCCTTATACATAATCAATCTTCTTCATTATCCGCTATTCTAAGGTTGTTGCTTTTTATCAATCCTGTAGGAATCATGATCGACGAAGCAGAACTGTTTGAGAAGATAACCGGAATGGTGAGAGACGTTGAGCAGAAAATGAATTGGTTCACCAAGGAATCATCTCCACATAGTTACTTACGAAATTCAGCTGAAACAAACTATTGTGTGAGAAAGGTTAACCTGGATATAGATAGAGTTACTGAGGGACAAGATTGCGATTTACTCAGAGTACTCACTCAATTTGAAGAAGCAACACGGGGTTGTATAAAGGGAGAAGTAGAGGAAAGTTTAGAAGAAGCCCTTAATCGATTTGATTCTTCTAATAAAGGCGAAGAGCAAGAAATTTTTTCTTTGGGTGTCACCAATGAAACCTACAAAGAAAGTGGGGTGGGAGACATAGAAAATCTCAAAACCCAACAAGACACACACACCCAAGAAGAGAGCTTAGAGGAAATCTCAGAAGAAGAATCTGAACATTTTGAGGAAATTGATAGACGAAGGGGAAAAGGTTACAACCATCCATTGAAGACCCACCCGATCTTGAGCTTAAAACACTACAGAACACTTGGAATATGCATTCTTAGGTGAAGGATCAAAACTCCCGGTCATTATATCTTCGGGATTATCCGTGTCTCAAAAGGATAAATTAGTGAATATGTTGAAGAAGCATAAGACTGCCATTGCTTGGAAAATTTCTGATATTAAAGGTATAAATCCGTCATTCTGCACTCATAAAATATTGATGGAGGATAATTATAAGTCAGTGATCCAGCCTCAACGTCGTTTGAACCCAAACATGAAGGAGGTGGTGAAGGCAGAGGTAGTTAAACTTCTGGATGCAGGTATCATTTATCCGATCTCTCGACGGTGCGTGGGTGAGTCCTACTCGGGTGGTCCCTAAAAAAGGAGGAATGACCGTAGTGAAGAATGAACGTAATGAGTTAATCCCAACCAGAACGGTCACGGGGTGGAGAGTATGCATTGATTACGAAGGCTAAATGACGCGACTCGGAAGGATCATTTTCCGTTACCATTCATTGACCAGATGTTGGAAAGGTTAGCTGGGCATAATTTCTACTGCTTCCTTGACGGTATGTCGGGATATTTTCAAATCCCCATTGCACCCGAGGATCAAGAAAAAACTACATTCACTTGTCCCTACGGGACTTTCGCATACCGAAGGATGCCTTTCGGACTGTGTAATGCCCCAGCCACTTTTCAACGATGCATGACTGCTATATTTGACGATCTGTTGGAAGACATCATGGAAGTATTTATGGATGATTTTTCGGTGTTCGGGGACTCGTTTGATAGCTGTCTGCAGAATCTGGAAAGGGTCCTCAAGAGATGTGAAGAAACCAATTTGGCGTTGAACTGGGAGAAATGCCACTTCATGGTCCAAGAAGGAATAGTTTTAGGGCATAAAATTTCCAAAGATGGGATGGAGGTGGACAAGGCGAAAATTGAGGTAATCGAGAAAATTCCCCCGCCAACTAATGTGAAGGGAATTCGCAGCTTTCTTGGGCATGCAGGTTTCTATCGGCGGTTCATTAAAGATTTTTCAAAAATCTCTCAACCTTTAACAAAACTTCTTGAAAAAGATGCATCTTTTGAGTTCGGGGACGAATGTTTAGCCGCATTTAACCTCGTTGAAGGAGAAGTTGACTCAAGCACCAATTTTGATTACACCAGATTGGAACGCTTCTTTTGAGCTCATGTGCGACGCCGGTGATTATGCAATTGGGGCGGTGCTAGGGCGAGAGGAAGAACAAACATTTTCAGCCCATCTATTATGCGAGTAAAACACTCACAAGCGCACAAGAAAATTATACTACTACAGAAAAAGAGTTGCTAGCAAGTGGTTTACGCATTTGATAAGTTCGGGCCATATCTCGATCTTATCCGAGTCACTGTCTTCACAGATCATTCTGCCTTGCGTTATCTCATGAGCAAGTCTCGATACCAAACCGAGGTTGATCCGTTGGGTTCTTCTTCTACAAGAGTTTGACATGGAAATCAAGGACAAAAGGGGCGTGGAAAATGTAGCTGCTGATCACCTATCTAGGTTAGAAGGTTGTGAGGATTACAAGGCATCAAGGCCGGAGATTAACGACTCATTCCCAGAAGAGCACTTATACACAATTCGTGGCGGATCGGCAGAAGAGGGAACACCTTGGTTTGCGGATTTTGCCAACTATTTGTCGGGAAAGGTTCTTAAGCAGGGTCTTACTTTTCAGCAAAAGAAAAAGTTTTTCAGTGACTTAAAGAACTATTTTTGGGATGACCCCTTTCTGTTCCGGATTTGTGCAGATCATGTAATCCGACGCTGTGTCTCTATGGAAGAAGGCTGGAATATTTTAACACACTGTCATTCAGGCCCAACCGGGGGTCACTATGCTTCTGGTAGAACAGCCGAAAAGGTGCTTGCTGCAGGATTCTATTGGCCAACACTATTTCAAGACGCTCATCAGTATGTTCTTCGTTGTGACAATTGCCAACGGACAGGGAACCTCTCTCGGCGTGATGAGATGCCACAAAATCCTATTCAATTCTGTGAGGTTTTTGATGTGTGGGGAATTGATTTCATGGGACCATTCCCAGGCTCCAGTGGGAACAAATATATTCTTGTAGCAGTGGATTATGTATCTAAGTGGGTGGAAGCTCAAGCATTACCTACAAACGATGCGAGGACTGTAGTTAAATTTCTCAAGAAGCTTTTCTCCCGATTTGGAACACCTAGGATCATTATTAGTGATAGAGGAACACATTTCTGTAATAGTCAGTTCGAAAAAGTGTTAAAGCGATACGGAGTGCACCATCGTCTCGCTACCCCCTATCATCCGCAGACAAGTGGCCAAGTAGAGGTTACTAACAGGGAGCTGAAGAGGATCTTGACCAAGTCGGTAGAACATGGGAAAAGAGATTGGTCGGAACGGTTGGATGACACGTTATGGGCTTACCGGACTGCATATAAGACTCCTATTGGAACTACACCCTACAATCTGGTCTATGGGAAATCTTGTCATCTTCCTGTTGAATTAGAACACCGAGCTTATTGGGCACTCAAGACAATGAATTTTGACCTTTCTCGAGCTGGGGAACAACGGAAGCACCAGATCAATGAGCTTGATGAATGGAGACTGAGAGCATATGAAAATGCCCGAATCTACAAGGAAAGGATACGCAAGTGGCATGATAAGCACATCAAAACTCCGAAAGAGTTCAAGGTGGGGGATGAAGTTTTGTTATTTAACTCACGACTCAAACTGTTCCCAGGAAAGTTAAAATCTAGGTGGTTTGGGCCATACACCGTAACTCAAGTATCACCGCAGGGGGCAATTGAAATCACTCACCCAGATAGAGGTACTTTCAAGGTAAACGGGCATCGTCTGAAGCCATATTTTGGTGGTGAGGTTAGTGCTGAAGGTGTAGAGGTATTTTTGTTGCATCAACCCCCTTGAGTTTAGAGCGGCAGGTACGTCAAGCCAGTGACGTAAAACAAGCGCTTATTGGGAGGCAACCCAATTTTTAGAACTCTTTGCTTGTGTTGTAGTTAGTTTTATTTCTGCATTTGTTGTTTAGTTTGTAGTGTGTGGATTTATTGCTGGTAGTACATTTTTTATGTGTTCATCGTTTATGGCAAGTTAGGTGGTATTCCTGTGAATTTTGCGAGATTTTAAATCGTAAACGTCTTAGTTTTCAACTTCTGCAGTCGTTCCATGTGTTTTCATTAGTTTCTGCAGAGTTTGGACTATTTTTGAGTTGAAGAATGGAAGCACACGGCCATGTGGAATTTCCACATGGCCGTGTGGATGAAATTGTGAAGGAATTTTCTCATCCAGAGAATCCCCACGGCCGTGTGGAAATTCCACACGGCCATGTGGATTTATTTAGTACAAATCTTCACAATACAGAGAATCCCCACGGCCGTGTGGAAATTCCACACGGCCGTGTGGAATTTCGGGGAGTTTTATAATGCCATACAGAGAATCCACACGGCCGTGTGGAAATTCCACACGGCCGTGTGGGGTACTTAAACATGAAAAGGGGCCTTTCTCTTTATAACCCCCCAAGCAACCCTTCACCTTCAAACGCCTCTTCTTCAAAGGTCGCCTCGGTTGCTCTTCCCTTTCCATTCTCTCGCTTATTTAAGGGATTTGTGGGCCTTACTCGTTACTACATTGTTAGATTGGACTCATCTTCTCTGGTAAGCCTTCTTCCCCTCTTCTTGCCATGAAACCTTCATTAGTTGTTATGGATGTTGAATCTTGTGTTTTTGCATGCTATTTTCGTGTTTAATACTCAGATTATTGCTTAAAACACTTGTGCTCAATTGTGTGGATGATTGTATTAAGTTGTGTGGATTCACCATGGTGCTTTGGCCATGGTCGAAGATCCACACGGCCGTGTGGAAATTCCACACGGCCGTGTGGATTATCGGGGTGCCTCCTCTGAATTCCAGAGGAGACACACGGCCGTGTGGAAATTCCACACGGCCGTGTGTATTGGCTGTTTCTTTGTTTTTGGGTAACCAGAGGAGACACACGGCCGCGTGGAAATTCCACACGGCCATGTGGAATCCTGGGAACCTATTTTAAGCCCTGAATTAACTTCCTTACCTTTCTTATGCACAGGAATGGCCCCAAGAACGAAGAAACTCGCTCATAAGCGCCCTCGTGAGGCTCGTGAGGTCCGGGAGTCCCGTGATCTCTCGCCCGCACCATTCGAGTTCGCCGTGCCCGAACATCAAGCACGGTTTGATCGACTTTCGAAGTTGAAGTTTGGCCAGACGCGCATTCCTGACTTGCAAGCTTTGGAGGCAATAGAACATGCGCGTGCAGCCGAGTTGGCGGATGAGGTCCGTGAACTTATTGCTGTGGGCGGGTGGGAGCGACTGTTGTGCATCAAGGACCCAGCCACTCGCGATCTCACTTTCGAAGTCCTCGCGACATTCGAGTTTGATCGCGCCCACACCGACTACCACCGGCCGGACACGGTTCGATTCCGCATCTTTGGGCAATACCACAAGCATGAGCTCCGACAGATTTTGCTTGTCGCCCTCGGCCTGTACGATCGAGACTTCATCCACACGGAGGAGTACGCGCGACTGCCATTCGACTATCCTTTCCGCGTCACTCCAAGCCGGGTTTGCCGGATCTTGTGTGGAGATATACAGACGAGCCCGGGTTGACCAAGGCGTCTTTACTCCTCCGCCCCGCCCACAGGTACATTCATGCCATCCTGAGCAGGTATATTACCGGGCGGGGAGACAGCACCGGCGTATTGGGGCGGCTGGACCTCCTCTATTTATACTCTATGGTCAGAGCCTGCCCCTTCACCTGGGTTACGTGGTAGCTGATTTTCTGAGGCACCAGGGACAGTACGCGCGGATAGGAGTTCTTTTCTCTGGTCCCTACATCACCCGACTCATCCGAGGAATGGGACCGATTGATGCTTTGTTCGGGGAGCTGACAAGGTTATTGTTCCCTCCCCACTTGGCCTTGATACCTTGCGTATGATGGGCATGGTGAAGAGGGCCGCCCCCGGCAGGTATGTACTTGCTGTTCCATTCCCAGATGAGTCCGAGGAGTCTGAGGACGAAGACGAAGACTCGGAGGAGACCCGGGCCGGGCCATCATCCCAACCCGCACCCATGGAGGCGGAGGACACCCCAGCCAGACGAGGAGGTGCCACCGGTGTCGCACTCCGCATCTCCCCGGCACGGGAGCGCCTAGGCGGACTTGAGGCTGCTGTGGGGACTCTCCGGATCGATCTCGCCGCCATGCGGGTGACTCAGGCAGCGAACCACACTGAGGTTCTCGCTCGCATGGCTGAGTACCACTCGGAGATGATGACGCGCATCACTTCACTCCACCAGTTGATGGCGAGAGGCAGCGATTCCACTCCGCCGTCCACACCCCGAGCACCCTACGCCTAACCAGCATCCCCAGCAGCACCAGCAGATGCCGACGCTTGATGCGTCTTTCATTTTTTTTTCTTTTTATTCCCTTGTACTTTCTTTTGTGTTGAGTCTTTGTGTACTCAGAAAGGTTACACCTTCTGAGAGTTATCTTACTGCTTTATTTTCATGTTCTTTGTTGAGTTTGTGTTTGGCTTGTTTAATTTTTGTACTCTTTTAATCGCAGCTTTTGTTGAAATCCACTGAACCCCTTTTGTGATGTGCAGATAAACTTGTCAACTTGGTCTTGAGAAATGGTCATAGGCACGGCCGTGTGGAATTTCCACACGGCCGTGTGAGCTTCACAACCCTACGCAACTCCACTTCCCACCTTCACACCTCCATTCAACTACCACACTCGGAGACCAGGGGAGTGTTGTTTTTAATCCCCACGCCCTCATGTTTTATTTATATTCTGTTTTTGTATGCTTGCATGCGTACAATGAGGGCATTGTACATCTTAAGTGTGGGGGGGAATTCACGTTGCACACGTTCTCTATGTATGTATGCTCATCACTCATATACTTATCTAGCCAATGATAGTTCACCTTAAAAGACAAGGATTGCAGTCTTGAATTTAGGAGAATTTTAAACATCGTTTGTACTCATGCTCTAGTTTACTCGAAAAACATAGAAATTTTTTGTCTGATTGCATTACTTACACCTTTCTTGCTCTGTTAACCCTGATAACTCTAGTTCAGTACCAAAAGGACATTAGTTTTCTTTATTTTGAAAAAAAAGAAAAAAGAAAAAAGAATGCCTTATTTGTTTACTTGTTTTCGGAGTGGAAAGAGCTACCACCTATGTTGTATGCAGCTACTCTCATAAGTCGGATACTAGCTATGCCCTAAGGAGAGAAAGAGCTATCTAATAGGCTGTGTGAAAGCTAACACTCCCAGGTGGAAAGAGCTACCACCTCAAAGAGTGAAAGCCGCCCAGGAGGCATCTTGGGAAATGGCTACCTTCGAGGTTGTGTGCAGCTACTACCTATTTTTTTGTCCTTAAATAAGCCCTTTTCAATAAGAACCTTTAAGAGTAAACTTAGGGTTGGCATGAGTAAGCATACACACACACACGCAGTCAGATTCTATTTTCTTTGTGCTTCGTGTTTTTGCTAGAGCATTGGTTTTTATCTTTCTATGTTGCAAATTGTTCCTTTGTTTAAGAATGCTCTCCTTACATACTTTTTGGTGAACTTAAGGCTAAGCACTTCTATCACTCTACTTGTGGATTTTATTGTATAAATTTTGCTTGAGGACAAGCAAAATCTTAAGTGTGGGGGAGTTTGATAAGTGCTTGCATGTATATATAATTTGAGATGTTTTTCCCTGCATGAGCATCACATTTTTCAGGTTATATTTCTCATTTCGTGTGTTTCTGTGTTCTTTCATGCAATTAGGGTTGTGAAGAAGGTTTATGCGAAGAAAAGCAAGATTAGGTCATAATGGTGCTATGTGGAGCTCTTTTGTGCAAATACGAAGTTCAAGACACAAATCGGGTTCAAACGAGGGGGTATGTGCCAACTTCTAAAGGCTTCAAGACAATTCTTGTAGAAGGACACGAAGGCAGTCATGCTCGCTTGTTCGGATTTGTTCAAAGATTTCAAAAGCTCTCCAAGGGTTTTTCATCATCAAGGAATACCACATGACCTTTCACATGGGCGTGTGTCCGTTCGTGTGACCTCAGGAGAAGAAATGGGCGAAATCGGGGACCAACAAGCAAAATTCCACAAGACAGAAAATCCACATGGGCGTGTGGAATTTCCACACGGCCGTGTGGAATTTCCACACGCCCGTGTGGATCCTCGAGATAGCCAATTATAAAGCCGTTCTGAAGCGTTATTGGGGGGATCTTCTTCTAACTTTGGGAGGAGGTGACGGCTAGGGTTGAGGAGGTTCTTGCTACACTTTGGGGGCGCTTCTTCACCGGTTTCATCATCATCCCCTTCCAAGGAGAGCCATTGGGGGAGCCTTCGACGACTCGATTCGGCGAGGTGTGCCTTAGGCTTGGAGGAAGGGATTCTTTGAAGAAGAAGGAGAAGTTCCCATAGTCTATCAACACGAAGCTTAAGGGGGTTTTCTTTATGGATTTCTTGCACTTATCTTCAGTTATTTCGATGAATTTGTATTGCTCCATGGAGAGCTAAACCCCTAGTGGGTACTTGGACTTGTAAACCCTAGATTTCCTATGTTTCATTGACTTTAATGCTTTTATTCAATTTGAGTTTGAATTTGAGTTTCAATCTTGTATGCCTAATTGTTTCTCCCTTAGAGTGACATTAGGGTTGAGGGCTAATCCAATCATCCTTTTGACGAGTGACCATCACCATTAGGATTAGATTAATCAAGATTGGAGGGGGTTGAGAGGGTGAGTTGAGAGGTAGCGACACGTCCCCTTTCCCCTCCGGTGTGGTTTTCCCTACCTTCTTATTCCAAGTTTTACCTTCGATCTCAAAGAGAGTTAGGCGTTGAGAGAGGCCTTTCCGCCGGGACTTATTTGTGATTAGCGATCTTTCGCCTGGACCAAAGGGATTGATCTATAGTTGGGAATAGGGTTTACCACTTGGAATCCCTAGAGCATAGCGCAGTCATACGTGGTGTGAGGCGTCGAGAGTCTTCTCTCCGCCGGGACCTCGTAGGGGACTAGTCAAGGTTGACCTTAGATTTGGGACCTTGTATCTTTGGATTCCACGACTCTTGAAATCTCTATTGAATAAGAGTACTTGAAGTCTTGCACTTGAAACAAGGATTCTAGGGGGAGCATTGTCCGAGTACCCCATCTTCTTATTGATCTATTTCTCCGACCTAGCTTTCATTTTCAGCACTTTGTTTCTACTACTTTCTGATGTTATTTTCTTTCAACAACAATTGGTTTATCTTTGATTACTTAACAAAGTGTGATTGTTCTTACGTCTACTCCCTGTGGATTCGACTACCCACCCGTTTGGGTACTTTATTACTTCGACACCCGTGCACTTGCGGAGTACACACGCAAGGGTGTGTCAGTAAGTCTTTGCGATCTGAATGTATCGATCCATAGAGTTTCATAGATGGTTGTTATTCTAACATCAAGTTATACACATCGATAGCGGGAATTATTCGACACCTGCCTCGAAATGGAGTACGAAGAGACGGTGACCAAACATTACCCGCTTGTTCACGATGATACAACACCGCGACAAAAAAAAAAGGAAGTGTCGACTGCGCCGTGTACGTCATGGAGTTTATAGAGCAATTACTCCAAGGCGAGAAGCTACACGTAACACGTGGGGAAGTCTCTTACCTGAGATTGAAGTATACTGCTCTCATACTTAAGCAAGGGCGCGCGGCTGGCATCTAACAAAAAGGGATACCTCCACCTTCGGGGATTTAGAATTCTTTAACAAATGTAAAACAGTTTTATCATTATTGTTTAAATTCAATTCATTCTTTGCCATCGACATTGCAGACATGTCAATGTACATTTACTATTGTTCGTTATTCTTTCAAAATCAATTCATTCTTTCAAAATATTGTCTTACAGTTAAATAATATGGATCCCCGTATATACGGTTTTGTTATTAAATTAAGTACATCTGCGTAAATGACCCTGCCGCTATTGAAACATTAGCTTACGCTTTAATGATTAGGCTTACCGTTTAACATCCGACGTTCCTGTTTAAAACAAGCCATCTCCGTTTAACCACTAGACGTACCCGTATAACTTTCATTTTGTCATCCCCACGTACAGTGACCATATCCAATGTTAGTAGCCTCTATTTAACTTTAGCTTTCTCTGTTTAAATATCAACGCTTGACAATAAGCCACATTTTCTCCCTCGAACGAAGTTGCATAACATTAACTAAACTTCAATTGAAACCCCATAACTTCCAACCAGAGCTAACGAATAAATTCGTCTTTGATTAATGATTTTTATTTATATTCAACTCAGTGTTCGCGACTGAGGTGGCAGAATTTCCATTGTAAATATACTGTCTTTTGTTCACCGTCTGTATGTCTTTATACTTCGCATTCTTTACTTGGCTTGCGATTGTAACGTCGCTTTTGTTATTAAATTAAGTACATCTGTGTAAACGACCCTGCCGCTATTGAAACATTAGCTTACGCTTTAATGATTAGGCTTGCCGTTTAACATCCGACGTTCCTGTTTAAAACAAGCCGTCTCTGTTTAACCACTAGACGTACCCGTGTAACTTTCATTTTGTCTGCCCTACGTACAGTGACCATATCCAAGGTTACTAGTCTCTATTTAACTTTGGCTTTCTCTGTTTAAATATCAACGATTGACAATAAGCCACATTTTTTCCCTCGAATGAAGTTGCATAACATTAACCAAACTTCAACTGAAACCCCATAACTTCCGACCAGAGCGAACGAATAAATTCGTCTTTGATTAATGATTTTTATTTATATTCAACTCAGTGTTCGCGACTGAGGTGGCAGAATTTCGAATGTAAATATACTGTCGTTCGTTCACCGTCTGTATGTCTTTATACTTTGCATTCTTTGCTTGGCTTGCGATTGTATCGCTTTCGTTATTAAATTAAGTACATCTGCATAAACGACCATGCCGCTATTAAAACATTCACTTACGCTTTAATGATTAGGCTTACGGTTTAACATCCGGCGTTCCTCTTTAAAACAAGCCGTCTCCGTTTAACCACTAGACGTACCCGTGTAACTTTCATTTCGTCTGCCCAACGTACAGTGACCATATCCAAGATTACTAGTCTCTATTTAACTTTGGCTTTATCTGTTTAAATATCAACGCTTGACAATAAGCCACATTTAACGTCAGGTTCTCCCATCAAAGCCTCATCTTTCCATTTAATTATATGTGACATCGTGTGATACTAGAGTCTTCATTAAACTTTCTTTGACTATATTGACTGTACATATTCTCTATGTGGTAGACATTGTATCCATTTATCTCTGTCTAAACGACGATGTCTGTGTTGAAATTTTGAGTTACACTATATAAATAACGTTCTTCGGCTACGTTTCAGAGTCTTCGTTTAACATTATCTGTCTCTGGTTAAAATATTGTTTTTCTACTTAAAATTACTTAGTTGCAGCTGAAATACGTAAATTTTCAAATGAAAATAAGAAGGTTGTATTTAACAGACATCATTAATAAAAATAACACAAAACAAGGGTTCTTATTTTTCAAAACGAACACGAAGGGGAGTACAACTTTTAATCATCCATTTTTGCACCCTTCATAGCCTGGAGCAGCTTCTCGACGTGGGCCCTTCATTTTTTGATTTCGTCTAGCTTTGCAGCAGCAAATACTTCCTTTACCGCTAGCTCGTGGAGGAAGTCTTCGAAGAACCACTCCAACTCGTCGTTGTTGGAGTGATGTGGAGAGAAGGAAGGCACAGCGGGCGACACAGCGGGGGACACCTCGGCAGGCACAGCGGGTAACACAGCGGAAACGGAGGGGGACACAGCAGGGGACGGAGCAGCTCTGTCCTTCCCACTGGACGGGGGACATAGCTGCTTAAACGCGAACTCAGCAACAAGGTTTTGGGCCTACTTGGAACTTGTCATAGGCTCAGCACTAGAAAAGGAGGTACCGTCGACCGACATCGTCGTCAGAAAGACGGGGCTGTGGTCGGGGCGGTCCTTGATGGTGGAGTACTCGGGGGAGGGCAGTCGCTTCTTTTGGCATAGCTCATTGAGGAGAGACTTATACATTGTCTTCGTTCTGGATATGGCTGGATGTTTAACTCATTCTCAGCGTCTTGTTTAAATAGAAATCTGAATCTTTGGCGTTTGAATTCAATTGCCATCGGTTTTTGATGCGGTGGTAATAGTTATCAAATTCCATGAGGAAATTAATGAAATCAATTGCCATCGGTCATCGATGAGGGCGGTAACAGTTATCGATTAGGTGACATCTGACGTTTCGAATTCAAAAATCAAATTAACGTGAGTAAGTAGTAATACAGTTCCACGGAGGGAGTACTATACCTCAGTTTTCTTCCCGCCATTAATTTAAATTCAACTTATTCTTTCCCAATGACATGGCCACAGCATGACCACGTACCTGTATTAGTCCAATGGCTGTACTCTTGTGTAACAGACATAAATTGTTAAAATGTTAACTGTATTGTTTAAATAACAGGGACTCTGTTTAATATCACGCTTCTCTGCGTAACCAACAGCGTCTCCATTTAACATCAGTTGTGACACCCGTAGATAATACACGTTCTCGTTTAACATTCGGTGACTCTATTTAAGTTACAGAGAACAGTAATTAATTTGCTAAGTCATCTATATAAAAATCGTGCAATTTTTAATCAGGGGAACCACTTCTCAAGCGTTAACTTCAAATACAATGAGAACTCCGTTTGTACACAGTCCTCTCATGTAATTGGATATGGCTTCTGATAATTAAATAATGATTAACATACCGAACTAGATAATGAGGCACACCATGTTTAAAACAAGGGTCACTTGCAACGCCTACTCTGCGACAGTTTCATCGCAGGATGCACTACTTAAATGGCTATGTTCTAATGAAGCACTGTCCGTATAAATGGCTATGTTTCCATTTTCACATTCCGTGTATAAGATGAAATATGAATGAATCCCAAAATAAAGTTGTCTATGTTTAAATTACGGACACCCGCAACTGACGTCGCTCATCAAAAAATAAAGTATGTTGCCTGCGTACTGTTGTTCGTCTAACGGCTATACGTTTTAATACGTCTCATTCCGTACAGCAATATTCGATTGTAATCGTTTAAGTTTTAGTGTTCCTACGTAAAATAAAGTGTTCTCCTCTTAAAATACGATGTCGAGGTTTAAATATTTGCGTCACAGTTTAGAAAATATGATTCCCATTTGATTTATGGTGTCTCCATTTAAATATGTGTGTTACCAGTTAAGCACAATAGTTACCGTTTAACATCAGGAACCTCCGTTTAAATATATACGTCCATGTTTAAATAGCAAACATTTACACTGAAGCAAATGTCTTTCCCTTCATAAATTATTCCTTCACAATGCTGTTAGTCGGCGACAGTTTCATTGCAGGATCTTCGATTGTGCTCGGACGCGTAGCAACGGCTGCAACGTAACTCGCGGACCTCAAATGCTTGGGACTCAATCCTCTTTCATCTAGGACGCCCCGGTTGCCTTCTCGTCACAGGCGGCCGTAAACGCAGATCGCGATTTTCGTCCGTAGGCCGCCCATTGTCGGGTATGGGGAATATGGCTTCCTTATACACCAGCTTGTAAGTGTCGACCGTGAAGTAGCCGCTTATAAAACGATGGATGTTGGTGTCTGTCTGCATTATTACAGCGCAAGCGTGTTTGCATGGGATACCAAAAACTTGCCATCTGCGACATGAGCAAACTCGAGTGGCAAGATTTACAGAGTTGCTGCACTCGTCAATAACTTCGTAACAGTCATCGACATAGCGACCAACGTGAAGACTTCGGCTGTCCTCAACAAGCGCCTCAACCTTCGAACGTATGTCCGGGCATAAGTAGGTCTCCAATTCGTTCGCTTGCTCACGGCCAGTGCATAATATGCGTATCAACTTGAACCTGCACAACGAAGATCATAAATTTTGAAGAAATTAAAGTGAATATATTGATATTTAAACAGAAAGCCATATTGTTAAACAGTATTTTAAAAAAAGAAACGGTAATCTAGAAAGTTAAATGCAGACAATGATATTGAAACACTTATGGGGTATTTTAAATACAGACAATGTGTGTTAAATGATAAAGCAAAAGTTTAAGTGGTATATATGAACAACAGTCGTCTACCTTATCGCGTCGACCATTTTCGTCACCGGCAAATGATAAACTTCTTTGATCCAAGTATTGAACGGCTCCGCGACATTCGAATACATCTATCCCCAGCGTTTGCCTTTGAACAGATAATTCAACCAATGTGCCATGTCCGACTTATGAATCAACCACTGATAGGCTTCGGGTGATGCGGCCTGCAGTTCATTGACGGTGTCATCGAATTCTTTGGCCGTCGATGCCAACGCAATACGAAAGTATATAGCCCAGCACTCCTCCCTCAATACCTTCCCAAGTCTGACATTGGCTTTCATAAAATTGGCCTCCAAGTGTCGAAGGCAGTACGCATATGGGGATGAAGGGAAGACTCTAGCAATCGTGTTGACAAGGCCCTTTCACCTGTCCAACACGAATGTAATTATCTCTTCTTAATCTCCGTCGTCATATAAAGCATCACCTAACTTGGAAATGAACCACGTCCAGTTGGTGTCGGTCTCGTTGTCAACAATAGCGAAGGCGACGTGAAAGAAGCCATTGTTCCTATCTTTTCCTGTGGCACCCAACAGAGTACCCCGGAACTTTCCCAGGAGTTGGGTACCATCGAGAAACAGCAACGGCCTGCATGCTCGCTTGAATCCCAAAATGCATGCGCTGAAAAAGAAGAACGTACGCTTAAACTTCTCGCCGTCTCTATCCACAAACGCAATGCTGTTGGGGTTCGTCTCAACCACCTTATCGACGTACCAAAGCAACAAGTCGTAGCTGGAGACATCGCTGCTATCGAGGGTCACCTGGCATGTTTTTTTCCCCACTAAGCCTGCTTGTATGGAATGTGGACACCATGCTCCCGCAACATGTCCTTCTGAATGTTGATGGCCTTGCACAAGGGCCGGTCCTTGAGCTTCTGGATCACGCGTGCATTTACCCATTTTCTGGACGCTTTCGGACTAACACATTACCGCTAGAAGATCTCTTTTTCCGTAGGATGCGATGGCGCGCCATCCATCTCGACAACAAGATCAACTACACCGCCTTTTAAGATGGAGAAAACATGACACATGCGCTGGAAGTCGACCTCGTTCTCTATCGGGCAAACCGTAGTATGCCCATCGGGTGTGATAAACTTCACCTTCACACGGGAAGTATCGAGACCCCATCTCTGACATATCTCAACTAACACTGACTCCCAAGTAGTTAGCGCCATGAACATGAGCACTCGTCCCTCCCCGTTGTATCTAGCAATAGCACAAAAACTCTCCATAATATCGGCGAACGGGCAGACCTTAGATGCAAAAGATAAGAAGAAGAAGAAGAAGAAGTAATTTGCCTTCTAAACTATCTTTTACAAAAAGCCAGCATGAAGGGGAAAAACCCACAATTGTTGTGCATTAAGGGCGGACATGACGTGATGTGATCGGGCGGGTTTTTTTTCCTACCATTTCCAAGGGCAAAGATGGAATTTCATGCCAATGACACATTTAAAGTGACAGGCAGGGAGTAGACGGGAAGTAAACTATAACGGAGGGGTTGTCCGGGGTGTGCAAAAGTTGGAGGGAGTTTTTAGAAAGTTTTGAAATTCGCGATGGGTGAACAGTAATTTTTCTATTTTTAAAATATAATAAAAAAATATTTAAATTATATTTAAATTTTTTCTTTGAAATACTTTAGAAGCAGCAGATTATGCGTATAGAGGTTCTTATAATTTTAAGGGGATTAAAGTAATGTTGTATATGTAGACATGCATAATTCTCTATTATGAAAAATGTTGGTCCATCTTCATTTTGAGAAATCTTATGAAAAGTTACAGGTGAAACAAACAAATAAATAAAATTAGAATTTTTTCAATTATTAATATCATATTTAACTTAAACATAATAAAAACTATTTGAATTTGTCTATTAAAATACTTTGAAAAACAGATTATACACCCATCTTACTGGTATGTATAGATTATTTAAAAAAAATATCCCTAAAATATTCAATAAGTAAATAAGATGGTTTTTATTCCCAATAAAGGTCTTTTTTATTTTTAATTATTAAAATAATTTTTAATAGTCAAAAAGTCTCACAGCTATCAAACCAAAGCTCAAGACTAGTGGTATCAAATGGGCTAGTACAACCCTGCATGGAGCTAGTTCTAATCTATATGGCCCACCTACTACCAAGATAGGCACATCAAGTTATATTTTATTTATTTTAACCCCAAAAATATTAATAAACTAACATCAAAAATTGCTAAAAAATATTTAAAAAAAAAAAGAAAAATTTTAGGAACATAAAATTGAAGGCCCTATTGATTAAAAATGAAAAATATATAAAAATTTAAAAAAATTAAAAAAACCTGAGGTTGTGTGACGTGCCAAGCTAGAGCATAATACTATAGCATTTTGCCTAGGCCGAGCATGACCCACCTTGTGTTGGGTCGTATTGGGCCGGGGCAGCCACGATTTATTTGACATCATTACTCAAGTAATGCAAAGTTATTTTGCATTTAATCATTCTTTCTTTAAAAATTATTAAAATGTTATGTTTTCGGCTTTTTAATTAAATTTTTTAAAAATTGTGAATGCCAAAGAGTTTATAGGCAACGACATTGGGTCCATTACCAAAATTGTGGTATGAAATTTATAAGCCCTAAGTTCAAATCCCACTGGATACAAGTGGTGGTAAGTCCCCGGTTGTGACTTATTGGTTTACAATGCAAATTCCATGTTCTTTGATGAGGGTGCATGAATTTGATTTTCAATTCTTGGGCGGTGTACATGCATCTTCGGCTTGTCGCATTTATCAAAAAGATTGTTATTATCTTTTAAAAAGTACTATGATTGCATTTGCTTCTTGTAATGGGAATGGAATGGAAGGAAAGAATAAAATTGTAGTAATAGGAATGAAAATGAAAACTATATTTGGTTGGAAAGTAAATCTACTAAGTGCTTGAATGAATTTATGCAAAATTAAGTATGTCGTTGTCTTGTATATACAGTGATTTGCCATTCAATTCTCTTTCTTGTGCAAATAGGGTGGAGAAGAGTGTTTGAAGCAAAAGAAGAAGAAAGATGGTATTGTGGAGCATTTTTGGCGAACTTTTGAAGTCACATAATCACACAGATGGCCCGAAATTTCCACATGGGGTGTGTGCCATTTTTAGAGGGTTTCCCGAAGACTTTTCAATCTCCAAAACAACACAAGGGTAGTTACTTTAGATGGATTAATAAAATTTGATGAACCACTGATTTATCTGGTGTTTATAAACATGTGTCCAGTCATGTAGAGTCTATAAAATCAATTGTTCAAGTTACAGAAGACGAAGAGCCACACCACCAACCACATGGCCTTGGGTCACATCAATAGCCACACTACCTTACACATCACCGTGTGGTGTTTCGACAACCTCCTATATGCATACGCCGCAGTCATATTTTGAGGATGTTTTTGGGCAAGTTTCAACACAAGTTGGAGCTGGGGCCTAGAGAAAATATCAAGACGACCGTAAGAGGGTCTTTTTCATCATTTCTCATCAATTCCATCACTCATGAGCTCATCAAGGGAGTCACTCGGCTTCATCCGAGGCAACATATTTGGTTTCTTTTGGTATAGTTTGTTAGGAGGTGTTAGAAGCTTCATCGAACTAAAGATAGCAAGAATTAATTAAATTTTACAATGAGTTCCTTTGAATTTGATTCTTTACACTTCATTTTATATCCCTCTTTCATGAGGAACTAAGCTCCTTTGGGTATTCAAGCATGTTGAATCCTAGATCTTCATTATTTTGTTAATTTTACTTTTGATTTTTAATTTAAAAAGTAGATTGAGTTTCAATCTTGTGTCATTTACGCCATACAATTTTTTTTATAGCTAGAACTTGATTGTGTGCTCAATCTCATTATTGTGAGTTGAGAAATATGTTGACGTTAGATTTACCAAGGGTGAATGGGGTTGAGAGGTAGCTTAGAAAGAACCCAATAAGTCAACTATATTCTTCACATTGTATTCAATACTAACTAAATTGTTTCAGTAGCTCCATGAAGCATCCAAATAGCAACATTCAACTCAAGAGCAAACACTTCATTAAACCTTTTAGTGAGAGTCTCCTCATGAGAAACCTATCTGCATCCTTATTTGTACTATATTATTGCAATTGCATCATCAAGTCTACACATAAATTTCCTCAAAAGATTACACCTTTGAGAAAAAAGAAGAAAAAAACTAAGACTTCAACCCAATTCATAGCATCAACGAAACAACATGAGGAAATGAAATAGAAATGGAGAACGACACTCACAAATCCACGACTTTCCAATCCAAGAAACCAACTCCAACTCAAGTTTTAGGGTTCTCACCACAGCCTCCACCCCACCCTAACAATGCACAGTATGTGTCCATCCTTTTTCTAAACCTCACTAGCACCATTCCTATAAAGCCAATTATCACCACCATCAACACCAAGTCCAAACTTGTAAAACTGAAAAAAAAAAAAAGAACAAAACAAAACAAAACTCTCAAACCTTCATCCTTAAGACAAGCGCATGGATCCCATCGAAGACACAACCACTACTTCAAGAACACCAAGGAGCCATTGTCAAAGAGAAAGAGCAAGAGAAAAAGCATCAGAGGTCAGGGCTAACAAGTAAAGCAAGAGAGAAGAGAAGAATTCAAAATGGCCACCGTGGCGATAAAAACCAAACCAATCACACTTGAAAGCAATGAAAACTCATGAAAACCGCATAACAAGTCAAAACAACAAACAACAATGAAAAACGTGGAGAAAAAGAGAGAACTCACAATAGATAGGAGCATTGGGGCACCTTCACTTTGCAATACTGCCGAGGAACCATGCACGAACCTCTTTTGAGAACTAGGGCATCAAGTGATCTAGAGAATGGAAAATATCAGGAGACTCAGCATAGATCTTAACGTTAGAGCAACCCCAGTTCACAACACTGTCGAAGAACTACTCACGAACTTCGATAGAGAAATTGGGGCATCAAGGGATCCAGTGAACAAAAAAGATAACGGGAAGAGGGAAAGAGTTCAGAAGGTTTTTCTGGGAGGGGGATCAAAACTCTTCAATCTAAATTATTTAGTTTAAATAAATTACACTTAAAGTAGAAGCGTTTCCATGTCTGCCACTGACATCAGTCGCTACAGCTTACCTTTGTTGTTGTGTTGGTTCACTGTTTGTTATAGTCAAAGGTGATGCCAAATCAAAACTACAATTACATGTTGACGTAGATGGGCCCATGTCCAGAAAAGATGTTTGAAAGTCAACTGCAATATCTTATCCAAAAGCTTAACGTAATCTTTGCTCTTGATCAGTAAAACCTAGCTCTAATCTCATCTTATTTTTTGTGGCTAGTCTTTTATCTCTTGTAGCTTGGTTTATATATATATATATATTAAAATCTTCTTAGGGTTTATGCAAGGCATACATCTCTTGTAGCAATGCCTTGTTTTCAAGAGAATCCTTTCTTTCACAATTCACCCATGTCCTCTCAAGCTGAGTCTTGTTTGATGGAATTCAAGTATTGAATCAAAACTCTACTCCAACAACTTTGTTCATAGGGATAATTTTGCCTTACAAAAATGTAAGTATTTATTATGATAAAAATATTACATCAAACAGATGAACTTGTGAAACCAATTTAACTATCACCGTAAAAACTATGTGTAATACCCTAATCAATCCATTTACTTGAATTTAATCCTGATCGTCCCTCTATTTTTCATTTTGAATCAATCAAGTCTAAGCCGAGAACGGCGTTAACTACCCCGTTCTTTTCATTTGGTCTGGCTTTATTATGGATATTATATTATTAAAAACATAAAAAAAAGTCCACTGTGGCCCCCATCACATCTCGAATCCGGATCCCTTCACCACATCCGGATCCGAGAATGGAAGCAGAGGTCTCTTCCCTAAAACCCTTCTCCTATCTAACCATCTTCCTCCCTTGTAGCGGTTCTTCCCGAATGTGATCTCCATCATTGGCGTGGCTGCTAGTGGACTTTTTCAAATTGTAACTCTAGTTAGCATGCATGGCCGCGAGTGGCCGCTTTAATTCTCATCGTAAATGGCTTTGCTCTCGCCGAAGATGCTCCGTTGGTCACTATGTTCCTTGAATCCTTCTCCAGCACTTACACTACAAACCGTACACAATCTGATGCCTCCCTTCTTCTCTTCTAGGATCGCCACCTCTGTGGCCTAGCCGAATCAGCACGTATTCTCTCCTATTCCAAGCCAGAATTCTTTAACTCCATCGGTAAGAGAATTACGACCCTCTCATCAAGCACTGCTCTTGAATCCTTCATCCTCGAATCGATGCGCGTGAAACTCGGGCTAGCGCTGAGTGAGTGGAGCCCCGAGGCTTCAAGGGATGAACTAGTGATCACGTCGCTTATCTGAGCGAGAGAAGATGATGTGGAAAAACTCGATGTTTACCTTCATTTAGAGTTTTACGTTCTGCTAGCATTCGTCATCGGGGCTCAATATTTGGCAGCTACCTGGCAGGGGAGGGACGTTGCTAAAGCGAAGTATTTGGATTGGGCTCGGTGTGTTGTTGCTTCATGAATAGTAATTTTGGTGTTGTGATTATTGAAACTAAGTCAATTTCTTATGCTTTCAGGATTCACAAGCAATTGGAGAAGATGAGGCCATGGTGGACTTTTTTTATTTTTTTAATAATATAATATACACAACAAAGCCATGTCAGACGAAATAAACGGGGTAGTTAACGCAGTTCTTGGCTTTGACTTAATTGATCCAAAATGAAAAGTAGAGGGACGATTAGGATTAAATTCAAGTAAAGTGACTAAAAGGGTAGAGTGAGTAAAGTAGAAGGAATAATTAGGGTATGTCAAAGAAGAGAGGAAAACTTCAAAGACTTACCTATGAGCACCAAGATGCAAGGGCGAGAAACTCTCAAGAAAAAGTGTCCACCTTGCATTGAACCTCATCAATGGGTTTGATGGTAGGCGTGCATATTATTCTATGATGGGTGCAATGCTCCCCTGGCCACAAGTACATGGGTCGTCAAGTAATAACCCCTTCCGTATGACCGCAAGAGAGGCGTATTCTCTAGGATCTTGAAAATTACTATTACTTCCTCGATTACAACACTATTTAGTTAATCAAGCAAATATGGTTATTTAATTGAAAGATAATTAAAGAAAATAGGGAAAGTAACACCACACGAGCTAAAATGATAAAGTAACACATAGGAGAAGGAAAGCCTCGGGCAAGGATATCCTCGGGAGAATAACAAGCATGGTTCAGATATTAAAAGAGTAAGGTGTTAGCTAGGCTTTAATCAGAAAGACTCTAAAATGGACTACTTCGGAACCTCCGGTGATAGCGTTAATCCTATACGGGTTCTGATCTTCGGATACCCCTACGATGTCATTGGGTTATATTCTAATGCCTGAGGCTACTGATACCCGAAACCTTTAGTATGCCAATACACTTAATTCCTCTCTAATCTATATATGACCTAATGTATGCAATCAACCCGCTCTACAAACATCATTCAATATCAAATCTACTGAAATCATCCATTGTAGATTGAACATACAAAATGATAGAATAAAATCAAAGATGAATTTAAGCCAAACATCAATGTAATATAGATTAACCATCCACACAAGCCATTCCCTCAAGATTCACAGGAGGCCGGTGGCCTTGGGAGGTTAGTTCAACATTAAGTAAATAGAGAATACAAGATATAAAATGTAACAATCCAATGACATTGTAAAACTCCCTATTTGCCGATTAATGGTAGTGGTGAGAACTCGTCAGATCTGCGCCGTTATGTTTTTTTATGCTTTCTTGAGTTCCACCATCTTCTCCCATTGATTCCCGGCCAAAATCGCCCTTCTCCGATGGATTTAGACATTGTATGTGCTTGGAGACGTACAGCGGCTCTCCCTCCTATCAAAAGCCCTAAGCTCGGCTTTTATAGTTCCCCAGGTATGCAGGCATGTGTGCGGCCGCAAGGGGGTCAAAATCATGCTCGAACTGGGTGCGCTCGTGTGCCTTGCGCACGCCGTCCACATGGGCATCTGGCTAGGATGTGCGGTGCCGTGAGGGCATATGTAGCCGGCACAACCTTCTGGCCTGGATGTGCAGGGCGTTGTGTGGCCGCACAAAGCGCACACAACCTTCTGGTTGTACCGTACCGATGCATAGGGGCCACGTGGTCCCTTCTTTAGGCCGTATTGCTGCGTTATCTCCCCGGTTGCTCAGCTTCTAATCGCACGGTACTTAGGGGTCCATATGATCTTTAAATGGTCTTCCAAAATGGTCCTTTTAACCTCCAAAAACACCTATAAGCATCTCCATGAGCTTCAGGGATTCTCCAATGCCCTGAAATAAAATTACACAAGAAACAACATAAACAACCATTGGTGTTCCAAACAAATGCATAAAGTGCATGTAATATTTTGGTAAAATATATGGAACCACCATACATGCATGCATGAATCATGCAAAGACCTACATTTGTTTATTTGCTTTTTTTTAATGGAGAATATCATGCCATGTAGATTTGTATATATTTCCTACAAACAAAACTCTGGCCATACCTTTTCTCATTGCTTGGCTTTTGTTTAGATCTCTTTCTTCGTTTTTGTTTTAGCTTCCTTCTCATTTAAATTATATTCCCATCATCTTCGTCTCTTTTGCCCAGACTCTCTGTTCTACAATCTTCTTAATAGATGGTCATAATCTGTAGTCTCTCTTCTTGTTGCCTTCTCTCGATTATGTCTTCCTCTCTGTTTTTGTTTTATTTTTTTATTCTTATGTTGTTTTCATTTGACAACCTTTGGACCTTTTGTTTTGTTTGAGTTTCAAATATTTTTTTCCTTATCTTGCCCTTGATTTGTTTTGAAATGTTTTTGATTTTTTTTAAATATATTGTTTTTAGGATCATTATCCATTCTTTGGTTTATTTTTTTTTTAATTTTTTATTTTTTCATATATATACAACCCTCATCTTCCAAGAATTTATTTTTTTTATTTTATTGATGATTTTTTAATACTTTCATCTTATACCTTTTCTATTATTCCTGCTCAAAGCAGGCTACTAATCCTTTTTTCTTTTATTCATGCTTAAAACATTATTATATTCTATAAAAAAGTTTAGGTTTCTCCAGAATAAACAAGACCGTATATAAACAGTCTTATTTGTGAATGTGGGGTCTTTTATTCTCAACTGGCCTTTAATGTAATTGATTGGTCAAAAATATTAGCTCATTAACAAAATTTTAATTATTTTATGACTTAAAGGAATTGTGGTTCATAACTTTCATTTAGAGCAAACCCCTAATGTTAATTACCCTCAATAAATTCTTGGGAACCTCCGATTAAAAAAGATGTGAATGAAATATAAATGGATATAAGGAAAAATTAATTCTTTTATTGCTTTCAGAAAAAGAAGAAAATTGCATGTGTACATGAACTTGAATTAGAACAAAGGATTAGAAAAACGTAGCTCTCATTTTTTTAATCCTTCTTCTCATAACCAAAGTTTGCTTTGACATAAACTTATCCCAATTCTTCCGCCAAAAATCATGAATGGGTATTTCTTTTAACTTTTGCTTTCCCTTTGTTTTTTTTCCTTCTTTTTTGGTTTACATCTTGGACGTTATTTTGATCACAAGTTGTGATTTCTCCATATTTATGAATCACAAACTTGATTCCACCTATTTAAACGTTTGAAAACTCTGGTATTTTGTGTTTGTGAAGCTTTCTAATCTTGGACTTGTGAAGTTCTTTGACTCTTAGACTTTTGATGTCTTAAAAGTCTCAAGTTCATTTGTTTACTCATTTTAAAGCATTTCAAGTCTTGACTCTCTCATATTTTTTAGCCTTGACTTATGCGTCGCCAAATCGTGACCACTCGCATGATTGAGCAAAACTCGACTGTTTTGATTTGTTTTCTTTTAGAATATTTCCTAGATCCCAAGTTGTATTTCTTATTCATGAATTACAAACTTAGTTTCATCTGATTTAGACTTTTGAAAACTATGTCAATTTATGCTTAAGAAGCTGTTAGATCTTGGACTTGTGAAACTCTTTGACTATTTGACTTTTGATATGATAAGGATCTTGAGTTCATTTGTCAACTTACTTAAATTATTCAAGCCTTGACTCTTCTATGTTTTTGTGTCTTGACTTGCACGTTGCCAGCTCATGACCACTCACATGACTAGGTTATTGACCTGACTGCGTTGATTTGTTTCTTTTATAACTTCTTATATGTCTCAAGTGTGTTCCTTATGGTTGAATCACATACTTGGTTTCCTGGGCTTTTATGTTTGAAGGCTTCGGCATTTTGGGTTTGCGAAACCTTTTCTTATCATTTGAAAGGGACTTCCATATCATTGCTCATAAAGCTCTTTCTTTTCATTAGTTGAAAGTATTTTTATTTCTTTACTTAGTTTTCTTTTTTGAAAATTTTGATTTCTGAGTTAATTTAAGAGAACTCTTTTTTGTTTTATTTTTCTTTTTTTTTTGACACATGAGGGTTCTCAAGTGGAATTTCCACTCACTCGACTGACTCTATCAAGAAAAATTGAGAACTCTCACAATAAGAATAATTCATCATATGCTGTGGATTCACAAGAGTGGGTTATCTTTAACAATAATTTTCTCTTATTGAAAAAAATCTCAACAGACAATGGGGAGGCTCTCAAGAGAAAAACAGTTTATTACATGTTTAGGACTTCACAAAAAACTTCGTGGTTTTCAAATGAGTTTTCTACCCAGCCAAGAGAGTCTCAATAGGCAATGGGATAGCTCACACAAGGATAACAGTTTACGTCACATTGGAATCCACATAAGATAGTGGTATTCAAAAGAATTTTTCACACTCAAGAGAGTCTCAAGAGGTAGTGGGAGGCTCTCACAAGGAGAACAGTTTATTGTTACATTGGATTCCACATGAGATAATAGTCTTTAAAGGAACTTTCACACACTTAAGAAAGTCTCAATAGGTAGTGGGAGACTATTACAAGAAGAGCAATCTACCACTATGTTGGATTCCACATGAGGCTGTGGTCTTTAAATAAATTTTTCACTCACTCAAAAGAGTTTCAAAAGGAATTGGGGAGATTCTCACAAGAAGAACAGTCTATCACTATATTAGACTCCACAAGAGACTGTGGTCTTCAAGGGAATTTTTCACTCACTCAAAAGAGTCTCAAAAAGAAATGGGGAGACTCTCACAAGGAGAACAGTCTGCCACTACATGGACTCTACAAGAGATAGTGGTTTTTAATGAAAATTTTCACTTACTCAAGAGAGTTTGAAGAGCTAATGGAAAGGTTCTTACAAAGAGAATAGTCTACCACTATATTAGACTACACATGATATGTGATCTTCAAAGAAATTTTTCATTCACTCAAGAGAGTCTCAAGATATAATGAGGATGTATTCACAAGGTGAACGGTATACCACCATGTTGGACTTTGCATGAAATAATGGTTTTCAAATGAATTTTCACTTACTCAAGAAAGTCTTAAGAGCTAGTGGAGAAGCTCTTACAAGGAGAATAGTCTATCACTACGTTAGACTCCACAAGAGATATTGTGGTGTTAAAAAATTTTTCACTCAAGCGTTTCAAGAGATAGCAGAGAGGTTCTCACAAAGAGAACAATCTACTATTACATTGGACTTCACAAGAGATATTATGGTTTTAAAAAGTTTTCATTCACTCAAGCGAATCTTAAGAGATAGTGGGGAGATTTTTATATGGCAAATATTCTACAATTTAATTTGATTGCATAAGAGATGTTGTGATCTTCAAGGAGTACACCGCTAGATTTTTTAAAGCACCCTGATTTTCACTAAAATTCTTACTCTCCTTTTTTTTTTTTGGTAAATTAGGGCATGTTCATTTGGGTTGAAGTGGGGAGAAGTGGGTTGACTTCCCCCCACTTCATATGTTCTTTTGTTATGAAGTGGGGGAAGTGGCACTTCCCCTACTTCCCACTGAAGTGAAAATATAACTAGATCCACTTCAGTGTTTTTGTTGCTGAAGTGGCTGCCATATAAATAAAGAGTTCTCCCCACTTCCCCCACCCTAATAACCTCCTTGGAAGTGAAGAGCTTATCTCTTGGAAGTGAGAGCTTCTCATCAACCAGCGCCATCATCCCGGCAGGCCCGATAGAATTGTGCTGACGCTATTATTTGGGCGAGGTCATTTCCCAACGCGGGTAGGAGTATAGGCTTGGGGATTACTCCAATTGTTTGCAGAAGTAGGTGAAGAAGAAGGGGAATTGGGTAGATCATAGTTGCATTCAGGATAGCAAGGTTTGTAAGAGCTTCAATGTGAAAAGTTAGACATTGGATTAGTTTATCAATGATTATCTCTCACCCTTCAGGTATAAAGAGATTATTTTAAAAAAAAAAAAGGTTTATAGATCCAATGTTTAGATCTAGGTTTTGACTAGTTTTCCTTGTTTGGGCTGCATTAGGGCTATATTTTGCGATTTTTTTATCTGGTTTTTTTATTTATTTTGGAGTTGCTGCCTTTTGGCTTAAATGTTTAACTTTGATTTATTTCATTTAGTTGTGGTCTAATGGTCTTCAAATTAACATTCATACTCATGGTGGATATTATTATTTTAGTTAGATATTTTGTCAATGATAGTTGTGAGTTGAAAGGTTCTGTCCAGTAATGGAAGAACAAAAGTGTTCTTCTAGTGGTCTTGTAGAAGAAGGATATGCTTTTTTTCCTCATTTTGCATGTGTGTGTGTTTGTGTGTGTGCAGGTTTTTCTATTTGAAAATGTTTGTCAAACATGTGTCGTTGGTATTGCCTCAATTTGTTTTAAAGATTTACTTCATATATTTAACATGGATTGCAAGATGCTAAGTAAACTATGGAAAAAAATTCTTTACTTGACATCCGAATCAGTTGGGGAAGGAACAAGGAATTTAATAATTTTTATATTAATTTATTTGACGTGTGCATAAATGATTTTTTTTCAGTATGATATTGTAATAAATTGTGTTATGCATACAAAACAGTAATATAACTGGAATTCTCATTTCCTTGAATGAATTATTTATATCAGCTTGAGTGTTGATAAATTATTTGTTTGACTCATTATTGTAAAAAAAATCAAATGTGTAATAGATCATAGACCAAACTATATGTTCAATTAATTGGTTTTCAATTAGTATACACTTCTATCTTGGAGACAGAATCATCAAGTGTTCACATGCATCAAAGGGAATAACTTATAAAAATAGGACACCCAATTGGTAAATTAAACTCTATGCAATGTTAAACTATATAAGAACTAAGGCTCAGTTTGCAATTTAACAACTCATGCAATGATGAATGCAGTATGCCTTTTCTCTTCCCCATGTTAGCTAAATTTGCAAAGAAATGAATTTTTATGGTAATGGTTACTCATTTGTTTGTATCAATGTATAATTGATCTTAGAGAGATTAATGAGGATGCACTTGAGCAAGCTCTCAGTGCTGCTATCACCTGCGCTATACTGCCCGCTACAGGTCCGCAATGGTCTCGTGCCCTAGCTACCTTATACAAGGTATGTGTACAATCTCTTACTTGGAGGAATATATGATAGTGCTTGATTTGAGAAATGTGTGATATTATACCCTTCTTTCAGCATGCACATAGTTGATATGATAGTGCAAGTAAGGCCTTTTGTGATTTAGATCATGACAGAAAAGTTTGTAGCTAAAAACTTGGTTTATTAACTTTCAGATTTGCTTTTACTTATATTTGTTTCTCTGGCATTTAAAACCAAGCCTATAGACCTTGACTCCAAAGAAAACTCACTGTGTTTGTTTTTACTTCTTTATTGTCATTTATCCATTATGTTAGAGTTTCTACAGTTTGATAACCCTTTTCTAAATTACACATAGGTCTACAATGGTTACTGATAATTTAGATGATCTCCTTCGCATTGACGTACCAGTGTTTGCAACTATGGTGGTTATTTTAGTCATGATGTCTAACAGAGAACGACGACAAACAATACTCCGAGAGTCTTATATGGTTAGGAATATCCATCGGAGTGCATACATGACTCGTATATTAGATGGAGGAGTTCATAATTGTGTCGAATATTTGCGGATGACCAAAGACACTTTCCTTAGACTCTGTACCATATTAAGAGAACGTGGTCATTTGCTAGATACTATCCATGTCGCAGTCGAAGAACAAGTGGCAGTATTCTTGCATATAGTTGACTATCATGCAAAAATCAGGCAGTGAAAATTGATTTTGTGCGATCTAGTGCAACAGTGAGCCGGTATTTTAATAATGTGCTCCAAGCTATTTGCACACTTAGAGATCTATTTGTCAAACAACCATGCCCATCAATGCATCCTGATATAGAATTCAACCCAAATTACTTTTCTTATTTCAAGGTATTTTTAATATATCTTTATTTCCATATTTTGTTGTAAATTATCATATAGTTGGAAGACAATCTAATTGAATTTAAGTTTACAGGATTGTATAGGATTCATTGATGGAGCCCATATTGATGCAAGGGTTAGTTCAAGTTTAATTTGTAGATTCCGATGCCGCAAGGGCATCACACAAAATGTGCTTGCTGCATGTGATTTTGACTTAAAATTTACATATGGTTTTGGCGGTTGGGAAGGTTCAGCGAATGACTATCTAGTTCTAAAAGATGCATTGTCAAGACCGCCACCTTATGGTTTACATATTCCTCCAGGTTCAATAACATATCAAAATTATATGCCAAACTTTCTAATTATGTTAATAGACCACAAAAAAAATTGAGATCTCTGTTTATTTTTTTGCTAGGAAAATACTACATCGTTGACGTTGGGTACACAATAACTCACAGACTCATAAGTCCTTATAGGAAAGTGAGGTACCATCTAAAGGAGCATGCTGGTCGTACACTCAAAATGTAAAAGAGTTGTTTAATCTTTGTCATTCCCATCTCAGGTCACGAATAGAGAGAGCTTTTTGGATTTTAAAAAATCGGTTTCGGATCTTAGACACAAAATCATTCTACCCATTTACAACGCAAGTGGATGTTGTACTTGCTTGTTGTGTGCTCCATAATTTTATAAAGGAAGTAGACCCAGAAGACATTGTTGCAGTCAGATATCCCTAGTGAGGATGATCATTATACACATGAGAGACCTATCACATTAGGTGAACGACGAGATGCACAAGTGCGATGGAGGCAAGTTCGTGAAATAACTACGGATGGCATGTGGCATGATTATGTTCGCCAAGGTTGCAGTGCAGGATGAAATGTATTTGTCTTGTAAATGATAAGTCTTGGTTTGATATTGGTGGTTTTGGATTTGTTTTTAATTTAGTTTTATATTATGGGAATGAAAGAAATACAAGAACTATGTTTGTTATGGCATTAATCCAATATGGATGCCATTGAATTTAATTGTGGTATGCTTTTTTTTTTGCATGTTTTCATTAGCATGTATGCTTTGATGATTGACTTATGAACATACATACATTAACTTATGACAAAATAGAATGTGTTGTGTTTTATGGTTCAGTTTTTGATGTCATATTATTTCTATGTGTTGATGCTATCAATGATATGTGCAAAGAAATTATCCAAGCTCAATTTTTGCTATTGTATCTTGGTCTTGCTATTCTATAGGATGTCAACTTTTCGTAACAATGTCGATGGGGCACCAAGTGAAAAGCGAAAAAGAACACCAAACAAAAGATGGACAAAAGACATGGACAATGTGTTGATACCTTTGCTTGCAGATATGGCAAGGAGTGGTTTGAAAGTTGATAAGTCATTCAAACGTCAAACATTTATAAAAGCCGCGAATGTTGTCAATAGCAAATTTCCCACTGCTTGCATGGACGCTGATAATGTAGAGAACCACATGCACACCTTAAAGATAAAATATCAAGATATTAAGAAGCTTATGAATCTTAGTGGTGTTGGGTGGAATGATTCGGAAAAGAAGCTAGTGCTTGAAGATGAGACGTATCGGGCATATGTAGAGGTATGTGAATGAATTTATTTTGTATGTTTTATTATTAATGATAATTTTTTATATAATCAGTGAGTTTGATAGAATTAAAATCAATATTATTGTTTCATAGGGACAACCAAAAGCCAAAGAATACCTAAACAAGCCTATACCTTTTTTTTGAAGAGTTAAGGTTGGTTGCTGGGGATGATCATGCCACCGGTGATTAGGCCTGTTTAATCTTTAACCAATTTGGTGGTACAAATCCTGAAGACGATAGTGTGCCTCCAACTAATGAGCCAATGGACTATGAAGCATTTAAGGTAAATAGCCAAAGACATGAAATGCCAAGATCATCTACAAGCAAGACTGCAGCTAGGACTGGCTGCACAACAAAGACTGTGGGTGAAAACACTGCTATAGAGAATGTTGGGGATAGGTTGGGTGAGTTGGCTGCGTCAATTAATCGGGCAAGAAAGAAAACATGGAAGGAAAAACTATTAGATGCTCTATGGGACATGGAAGGCTATGATGATGGAGATATGGAAATGGTCTTCGATAGACTAATGACTGACAAAAAACATGCTGAATTATTTTACTTGAGGAAGCCATCCTTTTCGCAAAAGATGGTTAGATAGCTTTATTGAATCTATAAAAAATTCTAACTCCTGAATTTAGCATCAAGGTAAGTTTTGCATATGAATTAGTTTAACATTAGTTTCTTCACAATATGGAATCTAATGTTGGAGATGTA
Source organism: Dioscorea dumetorum (assembly GCA_902712375.1). Classification (NCBI taxonomy): domain Eukaryota; kingdom Viridiplantae; phylum Streptophyta; class Magnoliopsida; order Dioscoreales; family Dioscoreaceae; genus Dioscorea; species Dioscorea dumetorum. The sequence goes on from CACTHL010000494.1 coordinate 7,552,540, forward strand.
TAAAATGACAAGCTCATTTGAACATAGTTGCTTGTTTTGCAGGAAATGGGAGTATGTATTTACTGGAGATCATGCTGCATGGAGTTTATGGGTTTGCTGGAACAAGTTGATGTTATGATTTTGTAATGCAAAATCATGTGTTGTTCTTCATTATGCAATGTATCAATTTTTATTTCCCTATGAATAGTGGAACATTTTCTTTGTAATGATGTGGACTTTTACATATGTGTTTGTTAGGTGGATGAATGCCCTTTAAACAATGGGAATTCTCACATGATAACGTAAATGTAAACTTTTTATGTATGAGTTTGTTAGACTGATGAATGTCTCCAAAGTAATGTGAATTGTACAAGAATTGTTATATGTGAGTATGGTAGGTGGGTGAATGTCTCCATATAATGGTGTCGTAACTTTTTGTATACATGAATTTTTGTATGTGAGTTTTTACATATGAAGTTGGAACCTCATTTTGCATTTGTTAATTTTTTCAATTTTTGGCAATAATGTAAATCCGATTAACTTTATGCCGGCAATAGTTTCACAATTGAAGATGATAAAAATTTTAAAATATTAATAATAATAGAAATAATGATGATATTATTACAATAATGATATTAATTATTATTATTATTATTATTATTATTACTATTATTATTATTATAACAAAATAGAAGATTTTAATTTTTTAATAACAAATATTTTGTAACATAATAATAATAATAATAATAACATCACAAATTAAAAATTTTAATTAAAAATTTATTAATTTTTTAAAAAAATTTATATTATCAAAATAATAATAATAATAATAATAATAATAATAATAATAATAATAATAATAATCACACAAATAATTGTCATCCAACAATAATATCACAAAATAAAAAAATTTAATAATTAGTTAATACTATTTTCACTTCCGTCACTTTCGTGGAAATAAACATGTTGTGAAAGTTATCCCTGAAGTGGTCTCACTTCTTGTCAAATGAACATTTGAAGTGGAGAAGTGATGAGTTCCCTGAAGTGTTACTTCTTTCTAAGTGAACACATGAACCATAAAAAGTGAAACCATTTCCACTCACTTCCTTGAAGTGTCACTTTCCTCCGCTCCTCACTTTCCCCCCAAATGAAAGTGCCCTTACTCCCTCTATTGTCATGTTTCCACATTAGACCTTGAATTCTATGTTTTACAGATTTTTTTATGATTTATGCAATTAGGCCCTCCAAATTTTCACATTTTGCATGTTTTTAGCAATTTTTGCAATAAACCCCCTTTAACTTTTGACTTTCACATGTTTTTTTGCGAATATACATTTGAGAAATATAAAAATCTAAAAATTTCCTTAATCACGAGTACTGGGTGATTTATCATAGCAAAATCTTTTTTTTTAATCACATGCATAAAGTGGGGTTCATGAATAAATACATAACTTGGAAAAGAAGGGTGATGTGTGCACATGCATGCTTAAAAAAATTACCGCTACATCGCCTACATTAAAAAAATGCACACCTGATTTTTTTCTTGATTTTTTCCCCCTTTTTTTTTATTGTTGATTCTTTTCACTCCCCTCTCCTCGTCAAAGTTCGGTCTTCTTCTCTCCATCAAGCTTTTTTTTTTGTTTTTTACCTCACCAAAATCCTAACCAGATTGGAAGGTTTTTTTTTTTTATTTTTTTTCAATTAATCTGATTTTGTTTTAAATAAATTCATGATGAGATAAAAATAAATTTTATTTTATCCTTATTTTTGTTTATCCTCTTTTCTAATCAAATAATTTTTCCTTTTCTTGATTGTTTTTGCATTTTTAAAATTTTTTTAATCATAAACTGTAAAAAAACTATTAACTTATTTCTCTTCTAAATAAGAGGTTGGCGTTCAACTATTAATTCGAATTTTTGTTTTATTAAAAAAATATATCTCTAGTTGAATTTTTATATATTATTTTTTATTTTGTTCAATAAAATTACTAACCCATTTGCATCAATTTATATCATGAGAGGAAATTGATCCCTCTCTCCCTCATTATATAAGAGAAAAAATTACCATCTTTCTAACATGCAAGTGGTATTTTTAAATATTAATTGATAATAATATTACTTTAAATGATTTTATTATATATTTTCACCATACTCACAAGCGGCTTGGGACAACCGGTCTTCTGGAGTAATATTGATTTACTCCCTCCCTTCTCAAATAAAAATCATTTTAGAAAAATGTTTTTATCCAAATTAGTTATTGTAATACTCAGACAATTTTTATTTTTTTTAAATTTTATCTTTTTTAATTTTATAAGTTAAATAAATAAATCATATACATAGGCGAAAAATTGATTTAATTTTGTGTAAGAATTTAATCCCTTGTTTGGTTGGGGGGAGGGGTTTGGAGGTTAAGAGGGAGTTTGGAGAAGTAGAGGTTATTTAGGGGGTGTTTAGATGGGCTTTTTTTAAGCCAAGAAGTGTTTTTTTATAAGTTAAGCACTTTTGAGTTTTAATAAACATGTTTGTTTGGGCTTTTGGGCAGAAGCAGAAGTTAAAAAAAAAAGCTAAAATTCAGCTTTTTTTCAGAAGCTGCCTCATAGGTGCTTCTTAGAAAAGCACTTCTGAGAAGCTATTTCAGAAAAAAACACTTAACTTACTTTGAAAGCACTTTTTAAAAAAAGTGTTTCCACATAACTTAAAAAAAAAACACTTTTTTAAAAGTCCATCCAAACAAGGCCTTAGTTGAAGGATTTTGAATGAGGAGTTTGGAAGGGTGATACACCCCTCCTGATACACCCCTCCAAAACCCTCCAAACCACACTTCTTCAAATCGGGTTTCTCGAGGAGTGGGTTTTTTTTATCTTTTTGTTTGACCAAAATGCTTGTCTTTTGAATATAACACATATATCCTATTTAAAATATTTGCTAACCCTAAACTGTTCCTCTTTTTAAAAGTTATTTATATTAAAAAATATATACTATTTGAAAATAATATATTTGATATATTAATATTACCTGATATAATAAATTAGTGTGATTATTCATGATCCTATTATATTAATTAATTATAAATTATAATGGTTACCCTTGTGTAACCCTGGCCTCAGGGTTATTAACCTCAATTTAATTTTTAATTTTTTTTATTATTTTTAATTTTTTTTATATAATAGTTTTTATCTCAAAATATTGTTATCATAATTACGGTAATTTATAATTTCTGAAAGGACAAATTGATTAATATACAATACTCTCTCTCACTTCTCTCTCTAACTAAACAAAAATTTTGGGTTACCTCTCTTCATCTTTTTAATGAACCAAATATAATATTTTTATAACCCTCTATCCTCCTCCTCTCCTAAATCCCCCTAACTCTACCTCTCTTTCCCCCTTTGAACCAAAAAGGGTAGACGAGGACTGGGGGAGTATAATATTTTAAACAAATAAATATTCATATACTGTTTTGAGTGAGATGATTCTTGCAAATTGATCATGATCGACGGTCCGATTGATGCAATGACCATTTTGACGAAGGTGACAGATGAATGGACAATATTATCCGGCCAAATTATTTCAACGGCTGTGATTACATGATCGACGTATTCTTGGAAAACATCTCTAATAAATATCCCCAGGAAAGAGGGATGGCGTGTTGCCCGCTTCATCGCTCTCATTTCGAGCCCTTGTTGCCCAAATTACTCCTCTTAATTCAAGAGGACATTTATCAGAATCCGATTTAACTGGTAATGAATCTTAGACCTTATCACTTTCCTTTGATTTTTTGTTTGTTTGTTCTCGATTAAGAGTTCAGTTTCTGTGTCTATTTTCTTGGATTTTCTTGTTTTTAATTGTCTCCGTTTTGTTGAAATTCGATGTTTTTTTGGTAGATCGACATCGATTTACATTATGAACCTTTTTTTTGGCCCCTATTGTTAAGATGATCAGATGAGGAACCCTAATTTTGGCTTCAAATTGGTGTTAGGGTTTTTAAATTAGGGGCTTGGTAAATAGTTTTAGATGGATGGGAACAAAGATGATGCTTTGAAATGCCTGAAAATCGGGAAAGCTGCTCTCGAATCTGGAGATCGGGGTCGTGCCCTCAAATTTCTCTCCAAAGCCCGTCGCTTGGACCCTAGTCTCCCGGTTGACGAACTTTTGTCGGTCGCCCGTGGTGGAGAATCTTCAGATCACTCATCTTCTTCGAATGGCGTCAATCCATCTGATGCTCCCTCGGCAGAAGAAGCTGGTAATCCTGGCAATCCGGACTCTGGTGTTGCTTCAACAGCATCCTCATCTACAACTGCCAGGACGGGGGTTTCTTTAAATGGATCTTCAAATGGGTCTGCTAGGGTTTGTACAGAGGAGCAGATTTCGATTGTGAGGGAAATAAAAAAACAGAAGGATTTCTACAAGATCTTGGGTTTAGAGAGGAATTGCACTATTGAAGATGTCCGCAAGGCTTATAGGAAGATATCTCTAAAGGTTCACCCAGACAAAAACAATGCTCCGGGTTCGGATGAAGCATTTAAAGCTGTTTCAAGGGCTTTCCAGTGTCTCAGCAAGGAAGAGAGCCGGAAAAGATATGATCTTGTGGGGTCTGAGGAGCCGAATTATGGTGTTGGTAGGCCTACGGCCAGAAATAACTATCATGGCTTTAATGGGTTTTATGAAGCTGATTTTGATGCTGATGAGATATTTAGGAATTTTTTCTTTGGTGGAGGGCCAATGCAAACTACTCCTTTTGGGACATTTCAGTTTAGAACTGGAGGCATGGGCAGACACACTGCTAACGAGATGCATGGTGGTGGTGGTGGTGGTGGTTTTAATCTGCGGACACTGATCCAAATCTTGCCTGTTCTTCTGTTACTTTTACTGAATTTCCTCCCATCCTCAGAGCCTGTTTACTCCCTTTCTCGGACTTACCAACATGACTACAAGGTTGAGACTGCAAGGGGTGTGCCATATTATGTTAAGCAAGATAAATTTGAACAAGACTATCCTTACCAAAGTTCTGAGCGGCTTGATCTGGAGAAGCGTATTGAAAGGGAGTATATTGGTATCTTAAGTCAGAATTGTCGGGTTGAATTGCAGCGGCGAAACTGGGGTCTATCATATGAAACACCCTATTGTGACATGCTACGGAAGTTTGATTAGGCAATCTGACGTCATTGTCCAGAGGTTCTTTCTTTAGTATTATGCTTTGATAGCAGTATACTCTTGCATTGTTCTATTGTATGAAGTAATCTTTTTTTTTTTTAATTTTTGACGGTCTTCTGGAACAATTTATTGGCTTTTCTATACTTCTCTTTTTCAATAAATGATCTGTGCGACTATCAACTTTAAACATCTAACACCATTTTCTTTTTCTTGTAATCTTCTTTAAACTTGTCAGAGAAACTATCTATACTGTAATTCCTTTATCTCAAAAATTTTGTAAATGTATTTGTTTTCCCATGACAGCTGTTTGATATACTCTAATATTCATGAGTAACATATTCCACAGTGTGGTGCACCATGTTTGATTTCTTTTAATACAATTTTTTATGTATTATCTATTTGATAACCAAGTGGGAATTCTGTGAAAGAAGGTTGCTTGTGAAGCATAAGCAATTGAGTCCACATCTCATTGTTGTCATTTGACAATATACTTTGTTTCATTAGAATACCTAGTAGATTTAAATTCCTTTGTGGTAACAACTGCAACTGTAATTCAATTTTTTTGCTGTAGGTGTCTTCCTTTATATCGGCATCTGGCATTGCATTACCTTCTATCATGTCATTTGGGATTAGGTAATGAGGTTGTTTGTTTTTTTAATAATTATTTTTATTATTTTGACTTTGTTTTTTATTGTCTTTGTTGACATGACAAAACCTTAGTGCGCCACCTATTTGGGATTATTTTGCCAATTGGCATATTAACAGTTTATTGAATCTATTCAACATGATAGCTGCACCTATAGAAGCTCTTATTGAATACCTTTACATGAAAATGTGCCTGATAGATCTCATTGTAAATATTTCAAATATTTTGTCATATAATCTCAGGTTGTAGAAAACAGGCCTGATGGTTATCTTGACATGTTCAGGCACACATTTGATCTTAGCGGGATGTAATTTACATTTTTACAATGACATGTTTTTGTAAGTCAGCCTTGAAGACAACAATGTTAAGCTGTATTATATATTTCTATATGGGAGTGGAATCTTATTTCTGTCATATTTTTCAGTTTTCAATCAGTAGAATACTGTTTTTGTTTTATGAATTGTTCTTGTAACTTATTAATGTTGTTTTGTAGCCTCATCAACTCATTTTCATTTATTTTGGCTTCCTTGGGGGTTGCCATGTGGCCCATGCTGCTTTGTTTGTCTATCAGAGCACCAGATGATGTCTGTGCATTCCACCAAGCAGAAGTTCTCTTATAATTTTCATTCCACATGATTAAACCGCGCTCCATTTTTCTTTTCACAGTGGCATTTTCTTATAATTTTCATTTCACATGGTTAAACTGCACTACATTTTGCTTTTCACAGTGGCTTGACAATCCGGACTTGTCTTTGTGATATTTGCCCATCTTATAATCCTTACTGATCCTTTTCGAGCTGTTGGATTGGTGCAAACATTTTATATACAAATTGAGACACGGAATATTCTGCCCCTTATTTTAAGAAAAACTTCTCTATTTGTATATGGACGGTCTCCCTTGTATTGGGTCTCATCTATTTTGTGCGTGTTTCAATGGTTGCCCCATGTTCATGTCTGTTTGTCTGGAATGGGCTTCAAATCATAGTCAGAGTTCATGACTAAATACCTACAAATAATGAGTGAACCTTCCTATGGGCAATTATGTTGTTTTCTTCAACAGGCGTCAGTTCTGTGATTTAGAGCATGAACATTTTATAGAAACTTCTGTATGCTTGTTGAGATCTGTTGATATTTTTCCCGCAAGCTAAATCCATCCCCCTCTAGGCCGCAAATTATTGTACGCTATAAGATAAATTTTTCTACCCGCATTTACAAAGCAAAATGTGCATGTGTAAGGTAATGCGTTGATCTGGTATACCACGTATACATGCAGATAATATGTTCGCTAGAAAATTTCTGGAGGTAATAATGGATACCAACAATTAACCATAAAATTAAAAAAAAAAGGGGAACATATGTTGGAATTCTCAAGAATAGCTCGGTCGCTGTGAAGGTGCCATGGTTGCAGACCCAGCCTTTATTCGTGGAATGAGCTATGTGTGACGGACAACCAATGGTTTGGTAACACGGTCTCGGACTTCTCACACTGACGTCGCGTGCAACACTTAATCCTTTCCCTCGATTAAGTCAGTCTAGCTTCTTTACTTGGCAAAAATGTTAATTTTGGAGGCTATAAGAATACAAGAGAGATTCTTCAAAGTGAAAAGAACACTCTTACTTAGAACTCTTTCTCTTTTGGTTGATTACAATGGGAAGATCTTTTGTTTATTTATAGTTCTCATTCTCCCAAATGAACAATTGAGATGCATTTGGTCCGACAATCCTAATTAGCCCTCTAGAGTATTCCATATGAATCCACACAACTCTTTAATTTTCTATAAGTTTCCAAGAGATTATGAGGCATTTGTAGAGAATTTCACACACTTCATGAGAACTCCACACCTTTCATGAATTCTTATGATCTTTTTATATTCCTATCTTACAAAATATCGTATTTTATATTTTTAGCTACCTTAAAGTTTTCTAAGTGTGGAAGAGTAACACTTTAGCCGGTATGATGCTTGTATTGACATGCCGGGCGTGACACTGGGACATGAGTCAGTTTTTGCGTGACTTGGTATGTAAGGTGTAGAGATTTGGCTCTTGCCAAATATCCTTGCCAATCGAATGGATGTTGCAAACCTCCTATGAAGGAGCAAAGGCAAACCTCTTGCGGAGGGGCAACATTGATCTTTGACCAATGCATGGCATGCTTCTAAATCAAATTTGGACTTTATATGACTTCATTGAATTAGTTTTACAATGAAGTGGATTAAAATATCCATTATGAAAGTATCGACAGTACATCTCATGCCACTAAATCAAATTTGGAGTTTATATAACTTCATTGAATCAGTTTTACAAAGATGTGGATTAATATATCAAGTATCAAAGTATTGACTGTATCCAATACTTGAATTTATTGAAGACCGGATCACTGTCATAATTATGTACATAGAGTTTTTTTTTTCCCTTGTTATCATAGTTTATTCATTAAAATGACCCTACAATCATCTTATCAAACCAAGTATGAGGCATCTACAAGAAACTCTCAAGCCAAGTATTTTTTACCAGTCCTTAATAGAATCTATTAGCTAAAAATAATAGATCACAAGTCAAATTTTAATTACATATAGATTTCAAGGAATTATCTATTCATGACTTTCATTAGGGACAAACTCTTAATGTTAATTACCCCGGCCAAATTAATGGGGATCTCCAATTAAAAACAAGTGTGAACGAGAAATAAATGAGCATATGATTAAAATTAATTTTATTAATTAAAAGAAAACTTGCATGAATACATGAGCTTGATTAGGAGTACAAAGACTATGAACTCTAGTTCTCCTAACACTATTTTCGTAATTTTCTTCGATCTTCACATGATTCCAGTTGACTTAATTTTGGTTTCTCCCAACTCTTTCACTGAAAATCACACTTGGATATCCCTTTGACTTTGTTTATTTCAACCTTCTTGGAGTGGTTTTGTTTTTTTTTGGTTTGCATCTTAAACATTAATTGAGTCTCAAGTTGTGATCTTTTAATGTTTGTGAACCAGGAGCTTGACTTCGTTTGATTTAAATTTTCCCAAAGCTTCGGTGTTTCATGCATGTAATGCTTTAGGTCTTTGACTTGTAAAACTCTTCGACTCTTTGATTTCTCAATGTCTTGAGACTCATGAGCTCATTTTTCGATTCATTTGAGTATTTTTTTGTAAAGCCTCGACTCTTCAATGCTTTTAAGTCTTGGCTTGTTTATTACTAGGTATGAACTCTCACATAATTGGTCACCAACTATACTGTTTTGACTTGTTTACTTTTAGAACATTTTGTGGATTTTAAGTTGTGATTTTCTTATGTTTGTAAATCACAAACTTGGTTTTTTTGTTTTTTGTGATAGTTGAATGCTTGGGCGTCTAATGTTTGTGAAGCCTTTTTTTTTATCATTCCCAGTGAAAGGGTCTTTTTTTTCCTCTCTTCATCACTTCTCTTAAAATATTTTTTATAACATTTAACAAGCTTTTCTTTATCCTTAGAGAGTTCTCCTTCCCTTTAGGGCATTTCCTTTCCCCCTTGAGAGAAATATTTATTTTGTTTTTCGTTTTTTAATTGGAACATGTGGGTGTGAGCATTATTCAATGGTATTTGGAAAAGATCTCTATTAACTCATGTGAATTTTAAGGGGAACTCGAAGAGCTCTTCATAAAAAAAGCAAACTAGCACTGTGGTGGACTAATAGTGAGTGTAATGGTCTTCAAGAGGCTTCTAATTGCTTAAGAGTTTCAAGAAACAGTAGGGAGGTTCTCACAAAAATAACAGTCTACCACTGCATTGTACTTTACAAGAGATTTTGTAGTGCTTAATAGAGCTTCCACTCACTCAAAAGAATCTCAAGAGGCAACAGGGATGCTCTTACAAAGAGAATATTCTATTACTACTTTGGACTTCACAAAAGTTGGTGATCTTCAAAAAATATTTCTACTTTTTTAAAAAAGTCTATAGAGGCAATGGAAAGGCTTTCATAATGAGAGCAGTCTACCATTGCATTGGGCAAGTAATATTGTTGCTTCAAGAGGTTTCCACTTACTCAAAAGAGTCTCAAAAGATAGTAAAGAGGTTCTTATAAGGAGAATGGTCTATTATTACATTGGACTTTACAAAGAGCTTCCCCTCACTCAGAAGAGTTTTACAAGGTAATAGGAATGCTTTCACAAAAAAAACAGTCTATTATTGTATTGGACTTTACAAAAGATATTGTGGTTTTCAAAAAATAAATCACTTACTTAAGAGAATCTCAAAAGATAATGGGGAAGCACTCATAATAAAGGTAATATACCACTGCATTGGATTCCACAAAAGATGTTGTGCTCTTTAAGAGAGTTTTTATTCACTCAAGTGAGTCTAAAAAAATAGTAGAGAGATTCTTTAAAAAAAAAACAGCCCATCGCTGCAATGGCCTTAACAAGAGATGTTGCGATTTTCAACTCACTCAAAAGAGTCTTAAAAGGCAGTGGGAGCTTCTCAAAAGGTAAACAATCCACCTTTGCAATGGACTCCATATAAAATGTTGTGGTATTTAAAATATCTCCACACACTCAAAAGAGTTTTTTGATACAGTAAGGGAGGTTCTCATAAAAAAAATAGTTTACCTCTGTAGTAGACTCTATAAAAGATATTGTGATTTTCAAAAGAATTTTCACTCACTCAGGAGAGTCTCAAGAGGCAATGTGGAGACTCTCACAAAGAGAGCAGTGTACCACACTGTATTGTACTCCATAAGAGATGTTATAGTTTTCAACAAAATTTCCACTCACTCAAGTGGTCTCAATAGAAAGTATTTCGACTCTCATAACAATAACAGTCTGCCACTATATCAAACTCAATAATGAGTTCATGGAAGTGAACATGCAAATTTATGAGAATATAACTCGTCTTTACTAGAATTTTTATTTTCTCACTTTTCTCATACTTTCTCTAAATGCATTTTTATACTTGACCTCAACTCCATCACTTTTTATAACTTTTCACTAGTGATGCAAGTAGAACCTTCAACCTCTTACTTTTCAAACTTTTTTTTTGTCAAAGTTTGCAAATAAACCATAAATATTCATATTTTAATAAATTTTTTCTAAATTTTTATAGCGAAATCATTGAGCTTTTTAGTTTTCACATTTTTGCAAATTTTGTGAATAAACTCAATCTTTCTTTTTTCTACAATTTTCCAAACAAGTCCAAAGGTTTTGCCTTTTCATATTTTTCAAAACATTCAGCAAAAAGCCCTCAAATATTTTTTCTTTTTTTATTTAATTTCATCCTCAAACTTTCATCTTTTCTATAAAGTTCTTTCAGCTTTTCCATAAAGTTTACAAGCTTCTAAACGTCACTATCACTATAATGTTTTTAATAGACAAATATCATAAAATTATATAAAATAATTAGAAACATGGGGAATTCAAAACAAAATTGTGATACCAACCAGTACGATTCATTGAATACCTTAATTTAATTAATTATAATTAAATAGAGGCCTAAAAAAAAAAATTACTTTTGATGTTCCAAATCTATTATTTTGAAGTGCCACATTTTTTTATCGGATTGGCCTAATCTTCTAGTGTCAAACAAAGTTTTTAACCCTCTAGATCATCTGTTAGAATAAAAAAATGGCTTCATCCAGAGAAAGAATTCTTTATCAAAGGTTAAAAAGGAATCATATTTATATGGTAAAACACGATAAATATTATTTAATTATGAAATCTTAATAAAAATACGAATCCTAAACTAACCAAAATTACTTTTGTGTTAAAGCCCTTATAATTTTGATTAATCATTTGACTCCATCAAACTTTAATTAAAATTTAAATTTAAGACAAGACCTTTGTCAAATTTGTAATTTCATCCCCGATGAAGTAAAATTGTCACATTTAAAACCAGACTGATTTTGAATTTTTAATACGCAATTCTCTAGGTTTATCATGAGTAGCAATGGAAGGATACCAAAGTATGTGAGTGACACCTAGCCAACTTGGTAACGCCACATCAAAGTCCAATTGAGTACGAATGAATAGATGATTATAAAGCTTCTGATTATGATTATCATATGTGTAGAAACCCTCCATTCTTATATTCTAATTGAGTGAGAGTCACGAAAAACATTAAATTCCCTAAAATCGATCAAATATTAATAACCATAGTACACTAAGATTACTAAATTCCCTTTCATGTCTCCTATGATTAGTTTGATTAATTTGGCTAATGTCTTTTAATCTTATTTATACATGATTGATTGGTGTTTGTGTAAAACTATGCTATAACAAAACCATGCTATTTGCCATAATTTTGTTTAAAAAAAATGAAATAGTGATAAATAAAATAGTCACAATAGGTCAGTATATTATAAGGCTATTATGACACTAAAATTACTTAAAATAGTAACAATTTTGTCATTAGCAATATTTTTATCGGTGACTATTCCTTTGTTATTAATTTTTTTAAAAATGTGTTTTGTTACATTAATTTTGTCACTAATATCATAAAAAGTGTTGCCATGAATAAAATTATTTGGCATAAATATAACGTTATATTTTAGATACTTTAGTTAGAAAACAAAAGAGTAGAAAAATATTATCACACAAGCAAATTAAAATATTTAATACCATATAAAGATAAATAAATATCACCAAAAAGACAAAATTCTAATTACAAATATATAAAATTTGAAATTTTAATATCCAAAATACAATCATACAATTATCTTTTTTTAAATATAATTATAAAATTATCCCATACTCTTTTTGTGGTGTAAATTTCGATTTGAAATATTATGCTATCTATTTTAATCTCCTACGCCAATTTCAAATAATATAGAGACTATTTCCTTAATTATATATTTTTTAAATTATTTTTTGGTATTAAAAAGGCTCCACTAGTCATTTTTAACCGTAAGAGTAATGTTTATTATCAAGTGAACTGAGATTTAACAAATTAGAAAAATACTAGCAATTAAAAGTTCATATAATAGAAGGATTCAAAGGGCTAGATGTGGCCACCATTCAAGAACTATTGGTTCCGATTTCTAAACGGCTAGTTTTGGTTTAAAAAAATCTTGAAATCGAACCTAATTACCTAGGCAAGGTTTTTAATAGTTTGGTTTGCGTTTGGTTCCAATCCGATTTCGGTGGTTTAGTTTAACCATTCCGGTTTAACAGTTCATACGGTTTAGTTCTTTTTTTTTTTAATTTTATTTTTTTGTTAAACTAAATAATTAAATATTTCAAATTAAAATGAATACGAATCATGCAATAAGTAGGAAAAAGTACATATTTTTTACAAAAATACAGGAATTAATTTAATACAATGTTTTATGAAAAAATAAAACTATTAATTTAAAACAATAATTTACAAAAAATATAATAGGAGAAGAAATAAAAAAAGAGCTTGAATTTAATTATATTAAGTTGCTTACGTATCCTATCGGGGTATAAAGGAATCAAAGGCCACATAGTCTTGTATTTTTATTATACATATTTTTCACATTTTTTAAATAGCTAATTGCATACTTCATCGTCAGAGAAGTTGGAATCGGAAGTCGTTGTTGTTGTTGTACTAGAGCCATAATTTATCTAGTCATCTGATGATGATGAATGTATAAGATCATCTTGACTTCGTAGTCTAGCTTTCTATAAATTATCGAAGCAAGTTTGCGCTTTCAATGATTTTGGACCTAACCTTGATCGTCTTTCATTTAAAATGTTGCCTAAATTACTAAATGTTTGTTTAACAGCGACAGTTGAGATGGGAACTAGAAGGAGTTGTTTAGCAATCTTAGCTAAAGTAGAGAAAGTCTCTCGGTGCCTACTCCACCATTGTGAAATTAGAAAATTTAACCCTACATTATCACCAAACTCAAAAACTGTTGTAAAATAAACTTTGAGCTCAGAATAGGAGCTGGATCTTCTAGGCCTTTCCCTCATTTCTAAAATTTTGTTACCCCATAGTGAATTTCGAAGAGGAGGGTGGAGGTAGTGGAGGCTCCGCTTATTACACAAAGTTCTCATTATACTAACTATTAACATTACATCAATATCTTCGGCATTAAACCCTAACAAATTAAAATAATAAGTGTTCAACAACTTTATTAAACCTTCAAATTTACATCTAGGATAAAAAAACTATAGTAGTAAGATAAATATCGGAAATAGTTTTATAATAACTCAATCATTTTTCCCTCATGCCGTAAACCACATCACAAAATAGGAGGATGTTTGAGTCCCTCCATTGAAGCACCACTAATATTTATGGCTTTAATTAAAAATTGATGAGAAGTAGGTTTGTATGCACTACTAAATATATGAATAACATCATTAAAAACACAAAAAAATATCTAAAATGATCTAAAATAGCCATATTTCCCACTAGGTTGGCAAAAGTGCATGCCGTTTAATATAAGTAGATGCAAAAGAAAACAATAAATTTCTATAGTCATAAGATTGATCAAGTAATTTAAATATCGAATTCCAACGAGTAGAAACATCTTTTAAAAAACGTTTTGGTTTCATTCCATTTTATTTACAAAACTTTCCCCATTCTTTCATAACTTGTGAATGCACTTAAATATATGAAATTACTTTTCTTATTGGAGATATATGTTGATTGAGTTTATTAGCCAAAGCATCTTATACACATAAATTTAAAATATGGCATGCACAACGTATATGAAAACATTTTCCTCCAAAATACGGTTGATAAGTTCTTTTTAACTCGAAAATGGGAGCTGTATTAGCCTATGCATTATCAAAAGAAATTGAAAAACATCTATTAACCAATCTATATTCTTGCAAAATATCTATAATCATTTTACATATATTTTCGACGGTATGCCTATCATCAACATATCTATATGCAAGTAATTATTTTTGTAAAACATTATTTTCATCAACCCAATGACAAGTTAAACCAATATAAGAATGTTCACACCAATGATTACTCCAAATATCACTACAAAGAGAAACATGAAAATTGTTGTTTGAAAAATAGTATATTAATTCACCTTTGCGTTGTTTATATAATTTCAAAATATGTCTTCTCAAAGTATTTCTAGAAACTTTTTTAAAACTAGGATTTACATAATTTTGATAAAAATTAGTAAAACCCAAATGTTCACCAAAACTGAAAGATAATTGATCAATAACAACCAGCGAAGCTAATCAGTTCTACATTCCATTTCATTATAACGAAATAATTGAGTGGAGTTAAAAGGAGAAGTAAACCCGATCGTTTGAGATAATCTTTTGCTCAATCCAATCTTTAGTGGATGTTTTGCTTGCAAATGTTTGGTAAAAGTCTCATAGCCACCTATTTTGAATATTTGCAAACTTTATTGCAATAATTACAAGAAATATCGAACTTGCCATCCTTTTACGGTTGTGATGATGGCGGTGGATTGCTTTCATTTCCTTAGGTTGGATGTTCTATTGGTATATCGTTATCACTATCAAAATGTTGCGTCTCACAAAAACAACTTCCGAACTTGCTATTTTTTTAATGTAAAAAAATTTATAAATAACTAGTAAAGTAAAGAGGAAGAAAGTATAAGTAATGAGAAATTGAGAGAAAATTGGTGTAGAGACAAAAATGAAAAGATTAAGAGTATTAATGGAAATAAAATTACAGAAATAAATTAATAATATAAAAAATATTGAGTATATGAGAATTTAGAGAATAAGGTTGTCATGAGTAAGAGAGAATTAGAGATTGAGATTTGAGAACAATTGAGTGTGAGGAAATGAGAGATTGAAGTGAGTTATTAATAATAAAAAAAATGTGAATTTTTAAGAATTAAAAATAAAAAACAAAAGGTCATAAAAACAGTCACATGCCCGTTGTATGCATGGCTAGTGGTTTGTATAAATGGTTTTTTAAACCGTTGAATTGCTAGTTTGATAATTATAGTTTTGCCGGTTTTAGTGGGCTCTAATTATAGTTTGATTTCATAGTTTTGATTCGACCACGTGTACAAAGGGCTACTTCGCATAACATAACAGAGTAACTATTTTTATAAGTGTAAATTACAAGATTAGTCACTAAACTATTCACCAGTTCTTATTTTGTTCACTAAACAAAAAAATTTCTATTTTGGTCATTAATCTTTTAAATTGCTTTCAATTTGGTCACTGTCGCCAACGCCATTAGCGACGATCTGACGTGGCTTAGCCATGTCAGCGAACTTAGCCACGTCAGCACCTGTCTTGCTTATTTAAAAGCGTAAATTACAAGATTAGTAACTAAACTATCTACCAGTTCCTATTTTGGTCACTAAACAAAAAAAAAAAAAATTCTATTTTGGCACTATAATTTATTCTCCAATAGGGGTCCCCAGAAAAGTCTCTGCTAATTGAATTTGATCTCTCTCCAACTGACACAACTACAATTAATTTAGTGCTAATCAACACTGCAGCTCTATAATCCAGTACCCAATCTTGCAAATCGACACCATCTATGTTTAAAAACAACAGAAACCAATGACTACAAATTGCACAACTCTTACACAATTAATGTTTAATCCTTATTTATTCTTCTTCGCAGATTCAATGAACAACTTGCACCTCCCTGAGAACACACACACAAATACTTAAAAATTAATTCTTTGGCCAAACAAAAACAAAGAAAAAAAACACAATACATGCAGAATGTCATTATGTACAATAAGCAACATAGAATGTCATTATATTTTAATAATACACAGAATTCTGCAGATGATACAAAATAACCAACACATAATTTTGCAGATGATACAGAATAACCAACACTGATTTGCAGATAAACTGGTAATTCTGCAGATGATACAAAATAAGCAACATAGTCATCTAGTAATAACATAATGACATTCAAAATTCTGCAAATAATCTGGTAATTCTGCAGATGATACAAAATAAGAAACATAGTAATCTGATAACAACATCATGACATAATGATATTTGTGTGTGTGTTCTCAGGGAGGTGCAAGTTGTTCATTGAATCTGCGAAGCAGAATAAACAAAGATTAAGCATTAATTGTGTGAGAGTTGTGCAATTTGTAGTCATTGGTTTCTGTTGTTTTTAGACATAGATGGTGTCGATTTGCAAGATTGGGTACTGGATTATAGAGCTGCAGTGTTGATTAGCACTAAATTAATTGTAGTTGTGTCAGTTGGAGAGAGATCAAATTCAATTAGCAGAGACTTTTCCGGGGACTCCTATTGGAGAATAAATTATAATGACCAAAATAGAATTTGTTTTTTGTTTAGTGACCAAAATAGGAACTGGTAGATAGTTTAGTGACTAATCTTGTAATTTACCCTTTTAAATAAGCAAGACATGTGTTGACGTGGCTAAGTTCGCTGATATGACTAAGCCACATCATATCGCCCTTAACGGTGTTGGTGACAGTGACTAAATTGAAAGCAATTTAAAAGATTAGTGATCAAAATAGAAATTTTTTTTGTTTAGTGACCACGGTGAATAATTTAGTGACTAATTTTGTAATTTACTCTTTTTATAATTGTACCGTAAAAACATGGCGACGAATGAATGTGATATAACTCCTGGTGCTGATCGCGATGGACGGTCCGATGGAAAGAATGGCTATCTTGATGAAAAGGAAAGATCAAGGGACAACTAATTATTTTGGACAGCTGTGATTGCACCATCGATGTCTTCGTGCGATGGAAGGCTACTCAATGCAACCCACCGCCAAGCTAGTGGCGCTCGCTTCTTCGTCTGTTTCGTATCGAAACCTTGCCATAATCCCTAATCTGAGTAGAAGAGAACATATCCATCGCAACTCGATTTAACTGGTGACGAATATCATTCCTCGTTGCTTCTTTTCTGATCTCCTGGTGTTTTCTTTGCAATTTGGAGTTTAATTTTTTTGGGATTTTTTTCTTGGATTTCATTGTTTTCTGTGACGTGTTTCTTTTGAAATTCAATGTATTTTTGTTGATCAAGATCGGTTTTCATTGGTGTTTTTTTGTCAATATTTTTATTCATATTTTTTCTACTGTTAAGATGATCAGATGAGGAACAAACCCTGATTTTGGCTTAAATTGATGCTAGGGCTTCTAAATTGGCAGCCTGGTAAATGGTTTTAGATGGATGGGAACAAAGATGATGCTTTGAAATGCCTGAAAGTGGGGAAAGGCGCTCTGGAATCTGGAGACAAGGGTCGTGCCCTCAAATTTCTCTCCAAAGCTCGTCGCTTGGACCCTAGTCTCCCCATTGATGAACTCTTGTCGGCCGCTCGTGGTGGAGAATTTCAATATGAGTCATCATCTTCTAATGGTGTCAATCCGTCAGATGCGCCATCAGCAGAAGAACCTGGCAACACGGACACTGGTTTTGCTTCAACAGCATCCTCATCTGCGAGTGCCAGAACTAGGGTTTCTTCAAATGGATCTGCTAGGGGCTGTACACAGGAGCAGATTGCCATTGTGAGGGAGATTAAAAAACAGGAGGATTTCTACAGGATCTTAGGTTTAGAGAGGAATTGCACAATTGAAGATGTCCGCAAGGCCTATAGGAAGATATCTCTAAAGGTTCACCCAGACAAAAACAGTGCACCTGGCTCTGATGAAGCCTTCAAAGCTGTTTCTAAGGCTTTTCAGTGTCTCAGCAATGAAGAGAGCCGGAAAAGATATGATCTTGTTGGGTCTGAGGAGCCGAATTATGGTGATGGCCGGCATGCAGCCAGAAATAACTATCATGGCTTTAATGGGTTTTATGAGGCTGATTTTGATGCTGATGAGATATTTAGGAATTTCTTTTTTGGCGGAGGGCCAATGCAAACTACTCCTTTTGGGACATTTCAGTTTAGGACTGGAGGCATGGGCAGACACACTGCTAACGAGATGCATGGTGGTGGTGGTGGCTTTAATCTGCGGACACTGATCCAAATCTTGCCTCTACTTCTGTTGTTTTTACTGAACTTCCTCCCAACCTCAGAGCCTGTTTACTCCCTTTCTCGGACTTACCAACATGACTACAAGGTTGAGACTCCGAGGGGTGTGCCGTATTATGTTAAGCGAGATAAATTTGAACCAGACTATCCTTACCAAAGTTCAGAGCGGGTTGCTCTGGAGAAACGTATTGAAAAGGAGTACATTGGCATCTTACGTCAGAATTGTCGAGTTGAATTGCAACGGCAAAGGTGGGGTCGATCATATGAAACCCCTTACTGTGACATTCTGCGGAAGTTTGATTAGGCAGTATGAGTTCATTGGCCGGAGGTTATTTCTTTAGTCTTATGCTTTTTGTGGTGAATATAGTCTTGCATCCTTTTATTACATGAAGTAGGCTTTTTTATCTGAGTTCTGGAACAACTCATTGGATTTCCTATACTTCTCTATTGTCTTTTTCAATAAGTGGCATGCGTGTGACTATTGACTGTAAGTATTTAAATTATTGCCATATTTCTTATGATCTTTAAACTTGTCAGAGAATTTCCTTTATTATGATTCCATTATCTGCAAAATTGTAAATGAATTGGGTTCCCAATGACTATTGTTTGATAATATTACTCTTACATTTGGAGGAAACATATGTTTGATTGTGCTTGGCTGTGGTGAAATTTGCTTAGCCCATTTTTTTTATTTATTATCTGTTAGATAACTAAGTGAGGGACTCAGAGTTTTGTAAAGGAAGGTTAACATGTGAAGTATATGCAATTGAGCTCTATGTTTCTCTTCATATTGTTTGACAATGTACTTTCTTTCTTTAGAATGCCTATTAGAATTGAATTCTTTTATAGTGACAAACCACACCTGTAACTTGATTTTTGGCTGTAGGTCTCGTCCTTAATATGGGGCATCTGACAATGCATCAGCTTCTACTATGCGATTCGGCATACGGTAATGAAAAATTTCTTCTCTCTTATTACCTTTTTACGAAATGACAAAACCTTGGATTGTCTCCTTTTTTGGGATTATTTCTCTGTTGAACAAATTAATGTTTATTGAAGCTGTTCAACATGATAGCTGTGCCTATGGAAGCACCTATGATGTCACTTTTATGAAACTGTACCAATGCTATATCTCACTTTGAACATTTCAAATATAGCGATTTCTAGTCATAGTTCATAGGTCTACCGAAGACCCTTTCATATTCAGACAGAGAAACCTATTATTTTTAGAGGGTTGTACCTTACAATGACTATCTTTGAAAAGTTAATTTGAAGATCACAATGTCCAGTTGTATTATATACTTCTAAACGGAGCTGAATTTGTTACATATCATCTGCAGCTTACAATCAGTAGAATGTCTGTTTTGCTTAATGAAAGTTAAGAGTAGCTTGTCATTTTTGTTTTGTAACTTCGTGAATGCATTATTTATTTTGGCTTCCTTTTCTGTTGAGTTTATAGCACTTCTTTGTTTGTATATCATCAAACCTTATGATATTCACGCGATCCATGTAGTGGAAGTTTTCTTATAATTTTCATTTCATATGATAAACTGCTCTGCTTTTTTGCTTGAAAAATCGGACGTAATTTCACATATCATTGCGAACCAAGGAAATTGGCGATATCACTCTTAAAATGGCATTGCATTGTCAAGTAAATAGCATAAAATGGCGTTGCATTGTTGCATTGGTGCAAACTTGTTATAGGAAATGAGACACAGAATGTTCAGCATTTTTTTCTTTTAGAAAAGAAAAATTCTCTCCTCTTGTCTTTGAAGGAACATCCACCTCATATTTCCTAGTCCCTTTTGTGTTCTTTTTGTGTGTATGGTAAATAGTTTCCCACGTGTAATTCTGTTTGGCTCGAGTGCTTAGTCCCAGAGATCACAGTTACAATTCAGCAGATAATCTGTAAACCTACATATCATGTATACTGTTTTCTCCAAATTGGCATTGGATCGATGATCTAGAACAGGAGCATTTGATAGAGACTTTGCATGTTTATTGAGTTCTTACTGCCTTTATTCGCCAAACTAAATCCATCCTCTCTTGAAAGCTATTTATTGTATGGTTAGGATATGAAATTTTTTGCCCACATTCTGATTTAAAATGTGTGGATTTAAGTGCGAACACATTATGTGGCTATGCTACACATGCACAACATAATGTCTGGGCTAGAAAATTTCTGAAGTTAATAATGGACACCAACAATAGTAACTTTGGTAAAAAGAAGAATGTATGTTGTATTTTGACAGGATAGCTTAATATTGATCAGGTGCAAAAACTGCCGACAAACGGAGAACGGGGGATATGCTCAGTTGGTTTTTGTAATTGTTGTTCACACATTGCTGGGATTACATTGCCATCCTGCGCACATTAAAAGAAAAGCACATACTTAGTCTTATATAATTTTAGCAGTCCATCCATCAATAAGGGTTGCAAAATTTCATGTACCTGGAAAAGTGAATGCTTGTGGTAATGGGAGAGGCTTGAATCCACAATCTGTGCCAATTTGGAAACCTGAATAAGTAAATAGCATCTAACAAAATCCAAATTCCCATGGTATCAGAAGCATCATCCGATAAACATCATAAAAATTTAATTTAGTTCACATTCATTTGGTACACCAGAAAATGATATTCAGCATATCCAATTTCATCACTAGGGAAAGTTCGCTCAGAGCACACTGCCCAGTAATTAACCCCGTAAGAACTACTCCAAATGCATAAACATCACATTTGGGTGACACATCTATTAAAAGATACCTTTGTCCGGTCAAGATCATAATCAAATTCAGATTTGGATAAATATAAATCAATCTTATTCTGGTGAAGGATAACCAAATGTTTGGACGATTTTTAATGCTGATGCTCCATTTTAGGAGATTGTTCATGCAGTTTCGTCAATCCAAAATCTGAGATCTTCCAACATAAACTTACATATGCATAGTAGTTTATGTATCAATTAAATTAAACATATAATTAATTGAAAAGCTAGAGTACCTTTGTCCAATAATTTGAGTCTAATAAGATGTTGCCGTCTTCACACATCGATGAACAAAAAATGGCTTTACATGACTGTATACACTTGAGACTTTTGGCGATGTAAATGGCAATCTCAAATCCTTTGTGCCATGGTAGAGGTTTATAACCTTCAATTCAAAGAAAACTCAGAGGGAGTGCATCCCAAAGATTTTGAGTAAACAAAATAAAAATTAAAATGCACCTTCCTCAGAAGGATTATGTAAATGAGCACTAAAAGTTCCATTTTCTGCAATTTTGTACACAAGGAATAGAGATTCGGCTTCTGCTGAGCACCCGATAAGCTCAATCTTTGTCCAAAGTTGGTCATGAATAGTACAAATGTATGATAAGAATCAACAAGGGAAAAGAACAAAATGACACCACCAAATTATTGTGATGAACTCTACAGAGAACATTAAGCTCTGGAAATAACTCTTTTGACTTTGTGATCTCCATTTGTTTGGTGACAACATCCTAAAATAAAAATTTTATATTGCCACTAGCATATATTTTATAATTTTAATTCTGACATATATATATATATATATATATATATCATTCAGTTACTCACAAATCCTCTCAAGTGGCCGTGGTAGACACATCCATAAAATCCATGGCCAACTTGTTTAGATACATCAAAATAAAATAGATGTCACTTCGCAAACTTTGGAATTTGGAAAAACTGTCGCTGTGATTGATGAAGAAAAAGATGACATTGAGCTCTGTCTGGAATCCGGATTTTGTGAAATCAGTTCATGAGCAAAAATAAAAAAAATATTTGTTTAAGTTTTGGCCCAGTTGCTCAAGAACTTGAAAGATTAGTCAATGTTTTTACTCTTTTTTTTCCTTGTCTTTAGTCATGTTACCTTCCTTGACTGTTTCAGCTGTTAGTTGCTGTTTGTAGGAGATCATGAAACATGCTCCATTTGTTGCTTATTTCTCGGATTTGTTACTTGGAATTTTCTGTATTTTAACACATTTTTTGTTCAATGAAATCCAAGAGGAATCTACAACAAACTTTTTATTTATTTCTTGCCTCTGTTTCATTGTTTCAATTCTCAAAGTTCAAGTTAGATTTAGGAAAACTATTCCAACAAATTGGCATTAGAGCTTTTTCCTGGAGGACCTATTACTGACAGAAACTAAACACATTTTTTCTTCTCCCATAAATTCAGAAATTTCTTTAACTCCACTTGCGCCACTTGCCTAAATGGTGAATGTCACGCCCCGACCTTAGAACCGCCATGACAACCTAGGGGAGGTCAAGCACCTGTCTCAACCCCGGATCGCCGTAAGGCTAACTTGTTCCATGTACAATATTAATATAACGACAACAAATTCTCTAATATTGAAGATATACAACAACACCACTACACAAGGTCAACATAGTCACGCCGGGCATATACCTGGATAATCACCACATAGGAAAATTATAACAATGAGTTAATATTCCCCGAACACTGGGTATTACTCTCAAACATCAAATAATCTTGATTGACACAATTAAGAACTTCTAAGGAAATAATGCGAAATACGAAAGTATAATATCCTACTGGATTCATTTAATACATGCCAACATGGTTTGAGAATCACACACAACTCAAAAGAAATACAAGCTAAACTTTGCTAAGCACTTCACGCTTCACCTCGACGCTGTGCTAACACTTGGGAAGAAAAGAAGAGGGGGTGAGTAACTAGGTTACTCAGTGAGGGGCTAAACATAGAACTATATCCCATACACGAATAAATAAAAAAGAATACAAAGTCAATGAAATATCTCTAGGACTCATCAACAAGTAAAATATCTTAGATATATATATAGATATGTATACGATTTAAGCTAAGGAGCTTTCCAACCTTCCGAAAGAAATTGCAATAATAAAACATTGTAAAGTAAATTATAAAATGGTGCAAGTCTGAAATCCAAGTTAAATACTCTTTTAAGTACTCAACATTTCAAGGATTCATTAAGTAGCCAAATTAGTGAATCAAATATCGATAGTGTGACAAATACCCTCAAAACCCCTTCATCACTAACCGTGGCCACGGCTAGATCAGGAGCCACCAAGATGTGCGTATCTTGGCGTTGGCCGTTGGGTAAAATGTGTGGTGACTCCAAGTACCCAACCTTGCATACTTTTCAGGCTCTCTATGCGCCCCCTGCAAGGGTGAACCTCACCTGAGTAATCCACGCCACCCCAACTATGTCGGCCCGTGGAAACTCTAATCCTTACTGTAATAGGTATTGGGGATCCCCCCATGTCACCATCAAACATACAAATAACAATCCAGCCCGTAGACTCAATAGATACATCAATATCATAGCAAAAATCTCATCAAGAGATCACAAGTTCTCATATATGCAACTTTCAATCCAAGCGTGAATACTTAAGTAAAACATCATCAATGATACTATTTTCATCAAGAAAATCATATAAGAGTATTTTTTGAAAATATGCTTCAAATATAGCATCATCATAAGGAAATTCAATTTGGTTCATATAGGCCCTTCTTGGGTCATTATACAAGAACATTGAGTTTGAAAGACACAATCTGGAAAACATGAATTTCAAATTATATGGTTTTCAAACCACAAGTAATTTATATAATCTTTACCCATAATCATGAAATAAATCAAAACATAAATCATCATGATTTCTAGGTCTCATGAAAGCCATTTAAAGAGTCATTTGACAACAAGAAATTCATCATTCAAAAACAAGCATAATTGGGCATTAAAAAAAGCACGATCTATAGTTCATTATCTAGTAAATCCCACTCACAAACTTGGCGAGATAAACCCTCTGGGGTTAGTTGTCTACTCGCTCTTTACCCTTGTTTGAAGTTCCACCTCCTAGAAGCAATTAAACATCCAATAAAAGCAATAATCAATAACAATAACCCAATCATGTAAAAAGATGGGAAAATGCTCAAATTGGAATTTCATTGCTTCTAAGGTTTGCTAAACACTCTAACAAGAAGAGCTAACAAGAATGAAACCCTTACAACCTTAAAAATTAACAAGAAACCCCAATTTGGTTCGGAGCTACAGTAACCCTAGTTCTAGAGATGACACATCCTCCTCAATCCTTCATCATAACAAGATTTTACAACTCTAACTTCCTTCTAAACTTTAAATCTACCCAAAACCCAAGATTTTCCACCATAATCTCAAAGGAATTTGGTGATAAAAGCAAGAGGAAGAAGAAGAAGAAGAAGAAGAAGAAGAAATAACTCACCTCCAAGCTTTAAAGAGCTTTTCGTCGACGGAGGAGGAGAAGATCGTCATTTCTATTCTTTCTTGGAGGCCAAAGATGGTGATTTTAGAGAGGGAAAGGGAAGGCTCAAGAAGAGGAGGAAGGATGAGAGAAAAGAGACCTCATGGAAGCCCTAGAAAATTTCAGAAAGGCCATATATAGGCCGCGGCTTACGGGCTGCCTTACAGGCGTAAGGGTGGCCGTAAGGTCCTCTGGAACACTTATGAGCTCCCGTACGGGCGTAAGGGAGGCCGTAAGTCCACTAAATCAGCCCTTTGTGCGCATTCTAACTGCCCGCAAGGTTCCGACCTTGCTTTGCTCTTTCTAAAAGCTTTCCCCCATCTTTTTAACCTCTCAAAAGACTTTAACCAAGGCCCTAACATAAAAAAAACACTCCAAAGACATTTAAACACACAAATTTACCCAAGAAACAAAGCACAAGAAAAGTAGAAAAGGCAAACTTCCACAGTGAAGGTTATCCCGTTTAGGTAGCTAGGATGGAGAAGTATTTGGAGGTAAATAATCTCTGGGAAGCTGTTGAGGAGGACTACGAAGTTCCTCAATTATCTGATGATGCAACTATGGCTCAGATTGATAATCATAAGGAGAAGAAATCAAGGAAGTCAAGAGCAAGAGCTACCTTGTTTGCTACAATCTCACCTGAAATCTTTGCCAGGATTATGACAATGAAATCAACATTTTGGTCTTTGATTTTCTAAAGAAAAAATATGAAAGAGATGAAAGGATAAAGGGAATGCAAGTTCGAAATTTGGTTAGAGAATTTGAACTATAGAAAATGAAAGATTCAGAAATTATATATCAAAGAGCATTTTGACAGGCTACTCAGCATTGGAAACAATGTAAGATTACTTGACTCTGGATTTCCACATTTCATATTGGTTCAAAAAATTCTTGTGACAATTCTTGAAAGACTTGAAGCAGCTATCTCCTTGTTGGAAATTGCTAAGGATCTGTCAAAAGTTAGTTTAGCAAAATTGCTGAATGCTTTACATGCACAAGAATAGAGAAGGCTCATGAGGTCTGAAGGGTCTATTGAGGGTGCATTACCTGCAAAATTTAAGTCATATCAGGGAGAAAAAGAAAAATAACAAGAAGAAAAACTCAGGTTCAGATTATGCTGGTACAACTAATGGAACTAAATTTGATTTTCCTTTTTTAGTTCCATGGTGGAGAAAGTTAATAGAACCATAGCTAAGTGGCACAAAGCTAATATTTCTCCTGCTGGCAAAGTTGTCTTGATTAATTCTTCTTTGTTTTCTATTCCCTTGTATTATCTTTCTGTTTATCCGGTTCTTGATGGAATTTTAGACAAGATCTCTGCCAAAGCTAGGAATTTTCTTTGGTCAAATCATGTTCATTGTAGTGGCATTCACTTGGTTAATTTCAAAGATACTACTCTTGATCGGGCTGAGGGGGGTCTCTCTATCAAAGATCTTAGAATCTCCAAATTAGCATTGATGGCCAAGCATGTTTTTAGTTATCTCAATGATCAAGATTGTATTTGGGTTGATATCCTCTCTCACAAATATGGTATTCTTAATTTTTTGAAGGATAGCATCCCCTCAAATTGTTCTTGGTTTTTTAGAAGTCTTTGCAAAACTTCCAAAAACATCAGACCTTTTATGTGGATAAAAGATGTAACCCACTTACTACTTCTTTTTTGTATAACCTTTGGTGTTTTGAAACTCCATTAGCTTTCAAACCTACTTATTTAAATGTGGAGTTGGATTTTCATTCTTTTACTATTCCAAATTTTTTAGTTGATACTCACTTGGATATTGCTATAATCAGAACAGTTTTCGTTACTGTTTCAATTCGCATGCTATTAGATTTGGGTCGATAAATCCACCTGCTAGATCCAGATGGGTTTTGGTTCCCCAAATCTTATAATAACAAGACCTCTTCTTCTGTTTATAAACAACTCAGATCTAACAGCTTGGATTTTGAACCTTGGAAAGGTTGGAACAATCTTTGGTCTTTGAAAATACTCCTAAAGCCAAGTTCTTTACTTGTTAATTATTGAAGGATAAGGTCAAAATGCTGACTTTCTGTATACCTTGGGTATAGGTTCAAGAGATAACTGTGTTTTCTGTTATCTTGATTGTGAAACTGCTGAACATCTCTTTTATCTATGCCCCAAAACTCAGCAAATTTGGTACAAGGTTTGCAGTTTGGTTGGTGAGACTATCCCTTTTCCTCAAGGCTTTTCATCTGGTGATTGGCTTACTGATAATCATTGGACTTACTCTAGCTTTATTAAATCTAAAATTTCTGCTACTACTTGGTTTATATGAAAAGATAGATGTAATGCTATTTTTAGAAAGGAACCCAATGATCTTAACAGTATCCCCAAGAAAGTAGTTGCCTTGGCTCAGGAATATAGCAACGCTTCTCAACAACAAGGGAGGAATCTTATCATCTCTAATTTTATATTTGATGAAATATTTTTTTTGATATTCCTCCGCTTATTATTCTAGAGACCAGTTAATTGGTGGGATTGGCTTCCTATTGGTTGAATTTAACTATAATGTTTTATTGGCAGGTTGTTGCCCTATAATGATTAACTCTTCCGTAGATGTTAAGATTAAAGCCCTCACATTAAGCCTGTAATGTGTGTAGATGCAAGGGTTTAAGCCTAAATACATTTTCATAGCTTGCCCACAACTCCATGTAGTAACTCAAGGCAATACTCAGTCGTTGGATTAGAGATCTACAACAACTCTAGAGCTTCTTATGCATACTCTAGCAGTAAATGATCAACCCCACATTAATCTAATTACTGGGCATTGCTGTATGCCTACTACCTAACTTGCCAGTTATAGCATTTCCAAGCATTCTATCTCTCTTTTTCACTAAGGACGGGACTTATCTCGTTGTGATGAGTGCATTTTATACATATATTCTACCCGTTTTATACCTACTATTTTTTGTCCTTTAGGCATTATCTTCCTAGTTCGGTGCTATTTTAGGTATTTTTGGTTGATTGTGCAGATATTTAGGTCCTGGAGCAACTATAAGTGTTTTTAAAGAAGATTCACAACAAAAAGACCTAAAGGGTAGTTCGTCAAGGCAAGCACGGTCTAAGCACGGCCGTGCTCTCTAGCTGTGCAACTCAGAGGAAATTCAAGAAATCATAAGCACGGTTATAGCTTTTAGAGCACAGTCGTACAGATGAGAGCACGGCCCAAGCAGGGGCGTGTTCCAGCCTGGCAAAAATTCAGAAACTGCTGGAATTCTTCAAGTGCCCATAAACTGCACGCCCGGAAGCACGGCCCAAGCACTCCCGTGCTTGGGTCGAAACTTAGGTTAAAAGCACCGAAATTTAGGTTTGAAGGGGCTTTTTGTCTAGGCGGCAACTGGACGCTAAGGGAGGAAGATCTGCATATATTCCACCATTCTTAGGAGAGGATTTGAGCGCTAATTATAGGCCAATATCAGTGGAGGATTCTCGATAAGTTAGATCCTCGGAGCTCACGAAGATGCAAGCAAAGAGGGAGTCTTTGTATTCCTTTATATTTGTTTATGTCTTTATTTCTTTGTTGAGTGAACCCATGAGGGGCTAACTCTCTCGGGAGTCCCGGGTTGTGAACTTGGTGGAATGTTTGTGTTGAATGCTTAATTTGCAATGCTTATGGAGTCTTGATTTTCTTTATGTTAAATCTTGTGTGCATAACTTGATGTGCATGATTGCATAGCGTGATTATAACCTTTGTGTGTGTTTTTGCCTTAACGTAATTGTTATAGTGTAATTACTACCTGGAAGAGCTTGAACCACACAGTATAATCACTAACTTGATGTTATCATAGCCATAGCTGCAACAAGGCTCCTAGAGCACACATAGAGTTCTTAAATGTACCTGATAAGTTTTGCAGAAGCTTGATTGCAATTCGTCACCAAGGGATCAACCCGGGGCCTATTCCCCTATCAACCTTTTTGTTAGAATTATCCTCCGTCTTCTTCTTCCTCATTTTACCCATGATCCTAGACTTCTTGATTCATTTCAATCCAAATTGTTGTTTGATTAGATACTAAGCAAAGAGAGAGTATTGGAAGCTATACCAGTCCCTGTGGATTCGACTACCCTATCCCATATTGGGTACACTTTACTACTTGTATGACCCATGCACTTGCGGATACGCGAGGGGCGTATCACGTTGACTTATGAAGCTATTTACCACTTTTGGTTTGCACATGTCTTAGTTGTTTTCTGTTATTTTCTTAGTTGCTTTTTTCTTTGGCTTGTTCTTTCAACTTGTTCTTCTCTTGTTTTTCTTTTAATAAAATTTAGCCTTTGGCTCTTTTAACCAAAAAATAAAAAATAAAAACTGATTTTCCTCTATGTAGACATTGTGGAAAGAAAGGTCATCTACCTTTCAAATGTTGGAGAAGGCTTGATCAGTTGTGTGAAAAATGTCTACAAATGGGGCGTCATCAAAAGATGTGCTAGAGCAACGCTTAGTAGAAGACGGTGACACAAGTCAGTCTTCAACAAAAGAATGTTACTCAAGTAGCAAATTATGAAAATGAGGAGCAACTCTTTGTGGCAACTTGCTTTGCTACTAGTAGTTCAAGTGACAAGTGGCTCATTGACAAAGGTTTATTGATCGTGGATGCACAAATCATAGGATATTTGATCGTGATCTCTTTAAGAATCTGTACACATTAGTGGCTTCCAAAGTCAAGATTGGTAGTGGAGATTACATTACTGTCAAAGGAAAAGACACCTTGTCATTTGAAAGCTCTTAAAATACAAAACTAATCATAGATGTCTTATTTGTACCTAACATTAGTTAGAATATGTTGAGTGTTGGTCAGTTGCTTGAGAAAGGATTCAAAGCTCTCTTTGAAACCAATTAATACCTAATTAAGGATGTAGATGGTGAAGATGTATGTAAAGTAATGATGGAAGGGAAAGAGTTTGCGTTAGATCTTAGATCCTTTGGAAGAGGAGCTAGTAACTTACTCTGCAACAAAGACCAATGGAGAGGCTTGGCACGAAAGGCTTGGTTTTATTCTAATCATGCAGCTGTGTTAAATTTGCAAAGAAACGAACTGGTTCAAGTGCTAAAATTGAACTATCAGATTACAAAGCTTGTCAATTTGGAAAGCAGGCATGGCTTCCTTTCAAACAAGCAACTAGAGAGTCACTGAAAGGTTTCAATTGATTTACATAAACTTGGCTGGACCTCACAGAATTCCTGCACTCAATTGGTGTAACTATTACACAGTTTTCATTGATGATTATGCCAGGATGTGTTAGATTTACTTCTTCAGGTTCAACTCAGAAGTTGTTGGTGTATTCTAGAAGCTTAAGCCGCAAATTTAGACTCAAAGTCGCTAAAAGATTCAAGATTAAAGGTCTGATAATGGCAAGGAGTACACATCTGATCAGTTCAACCAATTATATAAAGAAGCCAGGATTGAACACCAACTCACAGCTCTAAATACTTCTAAGCAAAATGGAGTTAGTTGAAAGGAAAAATTGTACCATAATGGAGATGGCCCGATAAATGCTTTATGAGAAAGATTTTGCTAAGGAGTAGTGGGTAGAAGCTACACACACATCAGTTTTTTTGCTTAATAGACTTCCAACAGAAGCAATAGAAGGGAAGCCACCATTTGGAGTC
This sequence comes from Dioscorea dumetorum, assembly GCA_902712375.1. Taxonomy (NCBI): domain Eukaryota; kingdom Viridiplantae; phylum Streptophyta; class Magnoliopsida; order Dioscoreales; family Dioscoreaceae; genus Dioscorea; species Dioscorea dumetorum. The sequence goes on from CACTHL010000494.1 coordinate 7,583,114, forward strand.
TGGTATGGTAACAAACATGTTGTAGAAAATCTCAAAATATTTGGTTGCTTGTGTTTTAATTAAGCGCCATAGATAAAAGGAGATAAGCTGGATAGAAAGGCAGAAGCTGGAATCTTTGTGGGTTACATCACAATTTCCAAGGTTTATAGAATTTTCTGGCCTTACACACGAAAAATTTTGATATATAGCTGTGCGTTTTAAGGAGAATGACAAATGGAACTCAAAATAGCAGTTAGCACCATTTTTAGACCACATTTCAAAGTCCCAGTTCAAGGAAGGTGAATTGATGCATGATGTTCCTGTAAGAGGGACAAGATTAGTCTGATATTTATCATAGATGCATTGTAGCTATTCTTGAGCCAATAGATTTCTAGGAAGCTGAAAAAGGATAAAACCTGGAAGCTTGTGAAAAGGCCCTGATAAGTATACAATTATACAATATTTTATATATGAATTTGGATACTTATTGAGTTAGTATTGGAGCAATGTAGTGGAATACGAGGCTAAATTGGGGTAAATTGTCTTCGCATGTACCAAGGGGAGGTTTAAAGCCAAAGGAGTGCCAAAAGAAGTGATTTAGGATAAAAAGGTCGAAGATGGCACATTCCTAACTTAGCAACTTGGAGACCACTACTTACGGCTAGGCTTACGGCTAGGCTTACGGCTATAAACCACATTCAGAAGACCTTGCGAGCATCCTTATGCCAGTAAGTGATGAAGCCCTGCAACACAGAGAACCTTATGGCTGGGACTTACGGCTGTAAGTGAGACCGTAAGTGGAAGACAGAGGAGTTTACGGGAGCCGTCTACGCCCGTAAGGATGGAGGAAAACATTTATCGGATGAGGTTTACGGTCCTGAGCTTACGGCCGTAAGTAGGACTGTAGCCCGAAGACAGAGAACCTTACGGGGAGAGACTTATGGCTGTAAGCGGGGGAGTAAGGCACGAGGGAAGTAGAAACCCCGAGGCTTACTGATAAGTGCCTAAATGTGTATATTTAGTTATAGTATTTGTGTATTAAATTACATGCTTTTGATAAGCTGACTCCCACTTTTGTGGTTAAATTGGTTTTATTTGTGTTGCAACCTCTGAAGAAGCCAAAATGAGCTCAAGAACGTATTTAAAAAGAAATCGACACCAAATGCAGCGTTTTTGGAGCGCCATCACTGTAGCAGGGGTATTGTAGCAAATTGCTATAGCCGTTACTGTAATAGAGTACTGTAGCACCGAGACAATTCTCTGGAAATTCCTGGGAGCCTTGCAGTTCGCATAGCCACCCGAAAATCTGATTTTAAAGGTTGTTAGGGCAAATGAAAAAGAGCGATCTTCTTCTCTTCTTCTTGGGCCGCCGCCCAACCCTCGCCGGCGGCGTTTTCCGGCGATCCACCGCGCTATTCTTCACCAAGAGGGGGGCAAACTTTTTAGGAGGAAATAGGGGGAAGATCCAAGGCTTCAAGGTGTCGTTTGAGGAGAAATCTCGACGATATTTGCGATCTTCATCCATCCAAGGCGATCCAAAGTTAGAGGGAGTGTTCTTTGCTTCTTCTTGTGTTTATTTGTTACTTAGATTTGTATGAGTATTCCTTTTTCATGAGGAACTAATTTGTATGTGATTTGGCATGATGAACCCTCGGGTGGTTTTGTTGTAATTATTGATGATAATCCTTTGTGATTTAGTGTTGGATGTTGAAATACTTTTATAAGAATTTTTAGGGTTTGTGATTCCTTCTATGTGTGCTTTACTGTCTTGGATCACATGAGAACTCTACTGTTCAATTTCTAGATTATACTTGGAGCGTGGGATACACCCTTGTACTAGATTCACATAGATTAAAAGGGATTCATGTACCAATACGCAGAGGGATTCGGGTATTTGGTACCTCTCCGAACGTTAGGCTTAGACCCAGAAGAGTGTCTACTCCTGATAAGGGATTCTCTGAGTGCAATGCAATCGTAGGAGTAGTTGACCGGAAGGGATTCCGGTCAACACTCGTATGGGATTGGGGTTAATCATCGAGGGATTTAGGATTAGCTTAATTTAAGAATCTCTCTGTCCAAACTACCATCACAACACATCATCTTTAATTCAGGCCTTAATGACAACCCTAGGGGGATTCCTTGTCCAAATCACGCATTCTTCTGTTTGTTCGTCCCTTGAATGTTTATTTGGCGTGTAGTGGTAGCTTTATTTCTTATAATTATTAATTTTTAGTAGTTGTACTCTTCGCTCGTATTGTTAGGCTAGGAAATAGACGAAAGGGAAGTAATAGTACTCCTTGGCCCTGTGGAATATGACCCCTGTGTCACATACAGGGTATTACTTGACGACCCTGTGCGCTTGCGGGTCACTCATCACTTACGGCTTAGCTTACGCCCGTAAGCTGCCCGTAAACTTACTCCTATATAAGATTTTACTGAGTTGAGAAGGGGGAGGCTAGGTTTTATTCTACTTTTGGGGAGAGAGAGAGGCTGGAGAAGGGAAAGACATCAACAGCGAGATCATGGACAGATTTCTCCATTCGAAGGGCCAAGAGTTTACGTGGTCCCTCATCAACATCATCTTCATCATCTATTAGGGCACCATCGCAACGAAGGATCGTGACTTCTCCAACGTCGAGGGGAACTTCGTGTCAATCCTCGTCCTCTTGGTTTTGAGGGAGTTTTCCATTTATTTGTGCATTATGATTATGAACTTTTGTGATCCTTTGATTTCGTATTATTGCACTATGAGCTAATCCCCTTTGTGAGAAGCTTGGACTTGAAACCTTGGGGAATTGTCGAACTCTATTTATAATCCTTTAATTTTAATTATTTGTGAAGTTTGATTTTGGAAATGCGTGTGTAATTGGATGTATGTTTCGTTGCATGTTGCGTGGTTGGGAAGCAGCGTGTGATGAAAACCTGTTGGTTCTCGGGAACCAGCATGCGGTGAAAACCTGTTAGACCTTAGGAATTAGCTTGCGGTGAAAGCTCGTCTTGATTCCATATCTCTGTTAAACTTCTATTTCAATTGAGTGTGGAATTTCTGTAGAAGTTAGGCTTTAGTGTTTAATCCCTAAGGGCGTATTGTCCAAGCGTTCCCATTACTTTTGATAATATCCATCCCTTAATTAAAATTTAGCTGATTACTTTTGATTAGACTTGTTAATCGCTATTTCTGTTAGGCTAGATTTCATAAGCTGAAGTTAGTACTAGCGTAGTTTCTCCCTGAGGTTCGACAACCCGATCCCTTTTTAGGATCCACTTTATTACTTGGCGATCCGTTCACTTGTAGTGACGCAAAGAGTGTGTCGGGCCCGAAGATAGAATAGTGATAGGACTGAAGTGAGTGTTTAGAACCAAGTTGAATGCATACGGCTCGATCAACAAGCACAAAGGCAGACTTGTTGTGATAGGGTATGCTCAAATCTTTAGTGTTGATTTTTCTTATATGTTTGCTCCTCTTGCTAGATTGGATACAATTAGATTACTACATGCCATTTCTACATAATAGGATCGGAAATTATACCAGCTAGATGTTAAATGTGCATTCTTCAATGGATTACTTGAGGAGGAGATTTATGTTGAGTAGCCAGAAGGATTTGTTGTTAAAGGGTATAAAGATGAAGTCTATTTGCTCTAGAATGTTTTGTATGGCCTGAAATAGGCCTCTAAAGCCTGGCCCAACAAAATTGATGAGCTCTTGATGGAGTTGGGTTTCATAAAAAGTCTCAACGAAGCTACCCTCTGCATCAAAGGTGATGAAATCAATTTTTTATTGTGTCTTTCTACGTGGATGATCTATTGGTTACAAGAGGCAATGATGATATTGTCGAGAAATTTAAAAAAAAACATGCAACATATTTTCGAGATGACAGACTTGGGAGAGATGGCCTAAGTTTTTGGGAATGGTAATTAAGCAAAAGATCAATGAAGTTTTCCTCTATCAAAAGAAGTATGTAAAGGAGATTCTGAAAAAATTTATTATGGAAGATTGCAAAGGTAAAGCCACTCCAATGTGTCAGACTGAAAAGCTGAGTAAGAATGATGATGCTGAAAGAATATATGAAACTCTTTACAAAAGCATGGTTGGTTGTCTCATTTAGCTTATAGCAACAAGGCTCAACATTTTGCATTCTACAAGTTTTCTATATAGATTTACTAATTGTGCAACTGAAACTCATCTTAGAGTAGCCAAAAGAGTGATGAACTATGCCAAGGGAACAGTGGATTTTGGAGTTAAGTTCTATGCAAGCTTTTTTTTGGAGGAAGAGGAGCTACAAAGTAGCTGATAACACATCTCAACTAAACATCAAAACTTAAAACCCATTCGTTTAGTGGCTTCCATCAACGATCTTGGGAGTTCAAGACCTCTGAAGTAGAGAGAATGCTATCAATTCCTTTTTCCATGAGCAGTGATATGCCCTTATATAGCCGCAAGTGCACGGGTCATACAAGTAATAAAGTGTACTTGAAAGGGTTGAGTAGTCGAATCTACAGGAACTGGTACAGCTTTCGATACTCGTCGGATATCTAATATCTAGCCGGCTCAAAAATTTGGGTTGAAAACTAATTACAAAGAAAAGTAAAGGGAATCGGATGAACGAGGGGGAGAGACAGGATTCAAGTAACGAGGAGTCAGTGATAGGGAGTAGTGCCCCTGATCAATCCCTCAGAGAAACTTGTAGCGGCTCTCCCGCAATGTCTATTAGGTATATTCTATGAATTCTATGTGTGCTCTCAAAGCCTTGTCACATCTATGACAATCATGAACATCGAGGTTTATGACTGTAACTGCAAGAATCATGTACTTCGAGGATTGCAACTGCCTTATGGCGATCACAGCTAAGTCAATTAACACACGCCAAGTTTTACAATCATAATTACGTTAATCATACACATCAAGTTATGCAACACAAGATTAAACATAGAAATCAATAAACTTCTATAAACATTACGAGAGAGGGTCAACGCTACAAATAAACAACTGAGTTCAAGAATCCGAGGCACCGGAGAACAATTAGCCCCTCATGGTTCTACAAGAAACACAAGATAAACAACAAGAGAATAAAATGAAATTATAAAATCCCTTCTTGCTTCACAATCTTCGTCAAAGAGAGTACAATGATGATCTTGCCAACGTTCCTCCAGTCCCACGATGATCTCTCGATCCAGATTCGGTCCCCGAAGGCGCACCGCTCTTTCCTCGCGTCACTTCCCGAGAGGGGAAGAAAAGATAAAGAAGAAGTCCCCCTTGAAACCCTAACTTTGGGCTTGAAAAGTTAGTTCTCGATGTAAGCACGGCCGTGCTTTTCTTGGGATATGGAACATGGAACATGTTTTCGGCTTGACTTTAGCATTCCTGTAAAGTGCACGGGCAAAGTACGATCGTGCTTTCGCCCGTGCTTTAAAGAGCACGGGGGTGCTAGAAGCAAAGATGCTGTGCTTTTCTTATCTTGAAAATTCATGGAAAGTGCACGGGCAGAAGCACGACCGTGCTTCCTACCTGTGCTTACTTGCACGGGTGTGCTTTCTCAAAAGGGTGGAGTTTTTCTAAGTGCTAAAATAAGCACGACCTAAGCACGGGGGTGCTTATCCTAAAAGGTGCACTCCAGCTCTGTTTTGTACTGAAATTGATATGAACTTGTTCATTTCATTCCAAGACATGGTTTACTGCACAATTAAGCACACATACCCAAAGTAGCACCGATTTATTATAAATACATGTGAAAGACAAGCTAAAACGGGTAAAAGGTATATGAAAATATGTATATGACATGCACTAATCTAGCAGCCAATGAATCCGCAACGATATTGTCTTCTAGACCAATGATTTCAGGTTTTAACCTTGGCCATTGACTCAGCAGGCACCAGATATTACCCAAAGTTTCTGAAATTCTCTAGGTGACTTGGTCGTCGCTTGTTTGTATACATGTGATAAGGCTGGCACAATCACAAAGCACTTTGTTCGGCATCAGATTGCGTCATCTACATTGATCGAGCTCCAATTCCATGCTGAAGGCTTCAACATGCAAGCTTATTTCAGTAACTATACCCATCGATCTTGCAATGACAATCGTCTCAAGGTTAGCAATAATTATAAATCCAAGGCCACTCCAATGATCAACATCAGTCCAAAATGAATTAGAGAAAATTGAAATAGATAAGGAGGAAGGCAAAGGCAACTCTCTGAGATTAAATCTATGGTTGCTAGCAATGATTCCAATTTGCTGCATTCCAACACGGAAAATTGCATCCTGACGGATACATAATTACTAGTATGATTGGGATTACACCCATTTATTCAATTACAAGTATTCTCATTGCTCGTGGATACAATAACTTTTTTTCTTAGCACTATATTACTTGATCGACAAGTGCACTTGTGTTTCACACGTGATATCACATCACCCTATCACGCGGCTTATCTTCTTCAGAATCTCCAAGCTTTATTTTATTTCCTTGTTAGCTTTCTCTTTTTTCTCTCCCATCCATTTTGTATTTCAAGGGTGTGTACATGCAAATTGGTATCTTATTATTTCATGTGTCACAACTCTCTCTCTCTCTTTGAATTTATATGATATTTAATTGTATGAATATCTAACCAATTACAAGGTGTTTTCTTGAGAGTACATAAATAAGATTGTTTTGAAGATATATAGAAAATATCACTTGTTTATAGATGTGTCCATAGTGGAAACCAATTAATATAAATTCTCTCCATAAACATTGTATATGAAATTATTATTTATTATTATATATATATATTTTTTTTTCTTTGTCACCAAAATTGTTGTAAGATAATAATATTAATATAAATTGATTTAAATTTGAGTAAAATATAAATAAAAACTTCACACAAAGTGTATCATTAAAAAACTCTTACCAAATACAATGAACTAAAAGTTTGTTCATTAGTTAGCTCTGAATATAAATAAATGGATTAGGACCAATTAGAGGGCAAAGTAAATTGAACCATGCTTGACATATTATTCTGGACATCACCAAGATCTAATTTGAATGGGGTCAGGTATGGTTCGATTTCTCCTTTATTTTTTATTTTTATTTTTTAAAGCTAATTTATTGCCTTCGTTACAATAAATAGGAAAATTATCTAGTTTTTTTTTTGTTTGTATAATTATATTCCAACAAAGATGAATAGTTGCTAATATTCACCGGGAAAAATATAAAGTAAATAATTTCAGATTTTATTTACCCGGCACCCAAGTAAATATGGTTTATTTTTTTAATTTTTTTTTTCATGTTATTATATGTCAAACAACTAGAGAGATACAAAGGATTTGCACAAAAAAAATCAAAATATTACAAAGGATTGTTTAAAAGAAATTGATATGAGACCTCATTAACAACCACCTAAGATCACTGGACCTGCAAACACTGCAAGTGGATCAAACAATCATCATATTTCTCTACAAGCTAGGGACGATTTTAACTTTAATGGTAAAGTACAATACATTATTTTTTAAATTTAAAATTTAAATTGTATATTCATTGTCCATATTTAATTTGTTAAAAAATTATTATATCATCTTACTGTATTTGTTGTAATAGGAATGGTGGACAATGCAATGACCATAAGAATTAAATGTCACTATATATAGAGGCAATTTTACATTTTTCACAAAACAGAAAATATGTGAATGAAAAATGTCCTTGATTTTTATATTGATTTTTTGGCTTATTTTTATGAGTTGCATTTCATGAAGGAGGAATGTGAATTTGATATATTGAGAGATGACAAATTCTATTATCTAAGTCTATCAAATACTTTTGAAGATTTTAATGCGCTGGTACTAATTAAAGATGATGGAAATATGTAAACAATGCATACTAGCTATGCAAAATTCAATTGGAAACCTATATATATATATCTTCTAAACTAACTATGGAATTCAGTTGAAAACCTATTGATATATATACTCTACTGAAGTATTATGATATTATGTTTAACAATTCATTTGAGGAAAATGTAAGACATAGTGATGTAGATGTGATAAATAATGGGATTGATGAAGAGCATGAATCCAGTGGTCCCATTAATGGGCCAGGTTCATAACTTATATTTTTTTTAATTTTTTTTCAAGCATTTTATTTTAATGCCTTTCATTTTAGTTTGATAACTGAATATATTCCTTTTCTGAAGCTTCAAACATTGTTAAAAGAAAGACTAGCGGGCCTACATGTTAGATGAAATTCAGTCTTAGAGAATGGACAAAATTTCCATTTAGAATTTGATGATGATCATCAAGGTTTTGGAGATAACTCAACTGATTTCATTTGATTTTCAGAAAAAACAGTTACAAATTGATCATATTGTTTTTTACAGGTCAAAGAATGGAAAGAGGCTCAAAATGATTCCATTGAGCACATGTGGGGCATGTAATGCATTTTGATTTTATAAATACAAGAAGTCTATAATTATATTAACTCTTATAATATTTTCTTTTGTTTTTAATGACCTTTTGGCAGACATGGCCACGGTGGGCCCTTTTTTTTTTTTTTTTTTTTTTTTTTTTTTTTTTACTAAATAATTCAATATTTAAATTAAATAAACACAAAAATACAACAATTAATTTAATATAATATTTTATTAAAAAAAAAAAGTATTAATAATTTTGATATAAAAGTTTAATACAAGTTTGGCAATACTTTTAGAAAGGATTTTTTTTAAAAATTTTTTTTAAAAAAAAAAAAAAAAAAAAAAAAAAAAATTATTAGTTTAAAAATTAGATTAATTCTTTAAAGTATTGTTATAATACTTATTAATTAAATTATTTTAATAAATTATTTATTTTTACAAATGATTCCATTGAGCACATGTGGGGCATGTAATGCATTTTGATTTTATAAATACAAGAAGTCTATAATTATATTAACTCTTATAATATTTTCTTTTGTTTTTAATGACCTTTTGGTAGGAAAAGTTTACATTTGAAGCTCCAAGTGGAAGGAAAAAGACCATTTTTGGTCATATGAATGCATTATATTGAGACTATATAGACATAAAATGAAAAGAAAAAATTTTGACTCAAAAATAACTTATCAAATTGCCTAAAAAATAAACCCAAGCGTGTTGTTGTGACTGATTGGAAGTATTTAGCTAATTTTGGAGTGATGCATTTCAGGTTAGTTCTATTAATCTAAGTATATAATTTGTTATTGTAGTACATGTAATTGTTTTTATTAAACGAATTTTTTTTTTCTTTTATTATAGGAAAGAAGCATGAAAATTAAAAGAAATAGGGAGAAGTGATCAATGTCTCCAAACAAAAGAACTAAATGTTATGTGCGGCTAAGAGACCAAATGGTATGAACAACATAATAATATTTTTCTGATTTGCTTGTTGAGTTGATAGTAACTAAAATTAAGATTTATATACACTTATTATAATGTTGAAGATTTTTCATAGCATTAATAGAGTATGGTTTTAGTATGTTTGAATTGTATTTTATTGTAAAATATTTTTTAAAGAAAAAAAAGGAAAGGTGTCTTCACATGTTGACGTTTAGATTGAATACTGAAAGAGTAAGAGAGACAAAGAAATTGATCATTCTTCTCAAAATTCCCTTATGAGAATTATTTTTTATATTACTTTTCTACTAATACCCTTTTCTATATTTTCTAATATAAAATAATTAATTAATCACTATCCCATAATAATTATTGCTGCAATTTGATCAATTGAAGAAACAACATAGCAAATTTTATTGGATGATGAGCAAATATTTCAAGAAGCACTTAGATTTAAAAAAAAAGGTTATGCATAAGCATAAAAAAATAGTACAATATTTTGGTGTAATACCATCAAATTTTGAATTTATAAAACAAATGGAAGCAACTAAAAGAGATTTAAGTGAGTAAGTTGAAATAGCTAAAAAGGAAACAAATACACGAGTAAAAGTAGTAATGGAAAAGCATATTGATGAAAAAAAGAGCAAAGGTTAATAGCGAATAGGAAGAAAAAAATTAAAATGCAATTTCATCTTCATGGCCCACAAATGCAAGTGTAGACATCCAATTTTTACAACTTTAGATTTTATAAATGTTATTAATATTAGTCATAAATACTTCTTTTGTAATAGTTATTTTATGTTTCTTTTTTCATTAATATATGGCTTTAACTCAGTTTTATTATTGTTTTTGGTATATTTTTATTTAATTCTTTTTTTTTTATTATTTGCACTAATTAGGTGATTGCTATGAATTCATTGGCTTTTCTTTATGTTTAAAGTTCTATAAAAAATAAACTTTTAATATTTAGATATGGGTTTATCTACTTTATGGCTAAAAAGACAAAGTCATTACTATGATTTGTTTATTTTGAAGCATAATATTTTTGCGACAAACTGTTATTTTAGCAAAATATTTTGCTATTTATTTACAAACCTACTTTTCTCGAAACAATTAATTGAATATTTTTGTTACAAATTTACTGTTTCATAGCAAATTATTTTAGTTTATAGCTACAATTGATATGGTCCCAAGCTAAAGCACTACCCTATTTGCCACGTTACAGTAATTATAGCATTTGAATATTTGGTTTAGCTACAAATTTAAAAACTTTTATAGCTAAAATTTAAACTATTTGTGACAATAGTTTCATTGTGGTAAGTAAATGAAACTTTTTATTGCATAGTTTTTATGTTGCAACTAAAATAAATTTTGCTATATATATATCTCATCTAGCTAAACAACTAATTATTTGCTACCATGTTATATTTTCATAGTGGAATATTCTAATCATTTAAACATGAAAAAATAAAAGTTGTAACGAAATATATTAACTATTGGCTACAAAATGATTAAAACATGTGGAAATTGCCAAAAAAATCCTATAAGCTTGCGATATGGCCAAAAACACCCCGTTAATTTCTCAATACCTAAAAACCCCTTCCTTTTAAAGTCAATGTTTTCTAACCCCCAAAGTTTGCAACGGACGTTAACAGAGTTATGTTTGAATTTTATGGACGAAATTACCCTTTCTTGCATGGGAAGTCGTTACACTAGAACTTTTGAAAGGTGGGGCAGTTTCCTTTAGAGTGATCCCAAGACACGTCCGTATACGCCTTTCTTCTCGAACGCGCCTCATCGGCTTTTCCATTTCCAAAGTTGTCTCTGCGTGGACATCATCCGCAACTTCAGTTCTTAAAACACTGAATCACTCGTGGCAAACATTCGGCACTTTCATCAGTTTGCAGTTCAAGGTATTGAAGAAGTTGTGTTTTAAGTAAGGGTTTTATTTGAACCACTATGTTACACAGAGATATTCGTCGGTTTTGTTTTGTGGTTCTGTTTTTATCGGAAGACACTGAAGTATGCGGGGGAATTTTGCTGGGGTTTTTCTAGTCTGCAGGCAGATTTGTCGGCTAGGGTTTTGGCTTGTCTTACATTTTCGGTTGGGGTTTTTCAGATGCTACTTGACACCGGTGGTGGGGACATTGGCCGAATTGAAAGTCCACATAACCTCTCGACATTGTGAGATCATCCAAAGGACACCGTTCGCGGCAATCACTGAGATGGAAGCTGTATTCCAGGAGACGGCCGTTCTGGATTCGCTTCTGTAGAGGTACGATGGCCGCACCAATAAATTCATGATCGGGGGGAGCCTGCTGAGCTTCAGGCCTGAGGATGTGGCTCTGATTCTGGGTCTGCGTTGCGACGGAGACGCGGTCCAATTTAAGAAGAAGAAAACACAGTCAGCATTCGAGGGAAGGTATTTATCAAAAAGCTACGAGAGACACCGAAAGTCCATCAAGGCCACTCTCCAGCGGCTTGTGGGACAGAAGGGGGAAAGGGAAGATTTCGCGAAACTCTTGATGGTGTACCTCATGGGGACAGTCTTCTTCCCGACTACCTCATCCTTGGTGCCCAATTGGATCGTCGATTATGTCGACGATCTACCAGTCATGGGGCGTTACGCATGGGCGCAGGCGATGCACAAATGACTTATGGAGGACGTCCCACAAGCTGCAACTCGAGTGCAAGCTAGATAGCTGCGGGGGGGGGTGGTCTTCTTCCGCTACCTCTCCTTTCCCATTTCGATTTTCGCGATCTACGTCATGGGGGAAGGTAAACACGGGGTACATTAAGGGTTGCTCCATCGCGCTATGCATCTGGTTTTACGAGGTGACCGGAACCGAAAAAAAAGTCCGTTTCGGCAAGACCCCAAGGGTGCTATGCTATGGTGAAAGTACTTACCGGAAGCATGCGACGATAGAAACCAGTTGGGCAGCTCTCGAAGGAAAAGAGGTACTAAATCATGAACAATGTGTGTAAAATGCGTAGTTAATGTTTAATTATAGTCGTTCCCATTTAACAACTGTGTAGTTGTGTTTAACTTTAGGTGTCTGCGTTTAATATTATTAGTCTCCGTTTAACTATGTGCTATACCGTTTACGTGAACATGTCAAATGTTTAAATACGCCTGTTTTTGATTCAGTTGAATGGTTTGACTGAGATTGTTTTGTTTACGTATGTTAGTTTCCGAAGCTTGTCCCTGCGAATGCTGAGGAGGAGATATTTGTTCTGGCCAGCCGGCGGAGGGATGCTATTGCGCCGGAACCAGTTGCCCGAAGGCAAGAGGAGAGGCCAGCCTCTTTAGTGCGTGGTCGATGACGCCCTTCCCCCACTTCCAGCCCAACACACAATCCTCGGCGTCGGGTAAGCCCTCTACTACCCCGCCCGACGTCAACACCCCACTCTCCGGCCGCGACAACGTCAGTTCCCCCGATCGCCACAGCCCCCCCGTCCGCAGCAGCCCCCTCCACGGCAGTAGGCGACGAAATCACTTTAGCGTTTTTGTAGGCGTGTCAGGTGATGATGAACGCTTTTCCCCAGCTTGTCGCTCGAGTTGAGGCATTAGAGGCACGGTTTCAATCGACTGCACCGTCTGGCCAAATAAAGCAAGGGTCCGGGGCGGAGGGGGCGTCGGAATTAGGTGACGAGGACTTTATCGGGATGGCCATTCCAAGACGGCAAGGTTTGAAGAGGCTTGCGAAAAAGGCGCAAGCAATAAAGCCTCTCTGTTCACCACCTGCCGACGATGAAATAATGGCAGCACCATCGGCGGCCGATGCTGTTGTTGTGTCCGTCGCCGACGTTGACGTGCCCGCCGAGGTGGAGAAGATCGTCGATCCCGTTACGACCGCCGCCCTTGAGGATGCGTCCGAAATCTCCGTCCCGTTGGAGCTGGCGGTAGCGCATCGAGGGTGGTGGCCACAATCCCTGAAGAAGATAAACCATCCGAGGATGTGTCTCCCCTTGATGATGTTGCCTTGGCTGCGGTTGAGAAGACCGTTGCCTCTATTATGAAGGAAATCCTGCACACGGAGGAATTCGCGGCCGACAGTGCCGCATCCAATGTAGGCGCGATCCCGAACAGCAAAAAACATCTACGGATGAACCCAAAGCTGTTGACAAGGGGCAAGGGAACGTCACGGAAAACAAAACGAAAGCTATGATCCTTGCCAACCAGCAATATGAAGAAGTTCGGAAGGACTTCGTTCTGAAGAAGAAAAAATACGCTAGTCAATCGCGCCTCGGCATATTCGAGCAGGAGTTGATCAAGATCTTCCTCAACTTCCCCATGGACACGTAAGTGTGTTATTTTTTATGTTTTTGTTTACATACAGATGTTCCCATTTACGTTTTGGCTTTTGCGTTTAAGAGTATATAATTACCGTTTACGAACGTGCTTTACCATTTAACTTTCCGAGGTACTGTTTGCCTATATACATTACCGTTTAAGATTATACAGTTACCGCGTAAGATTTAGTGTTCTGTTTTAATTACACCTGTTGCCGTTCAACCGCAGGGCCGTCGTATGGAGGAATGACTAGTCAGCACCACACGGGCTAACCTCTTCGTACTACTCGACGGGAAGGAGATGGTGACGGATGATGTGATGGACGCCTTCGTGTGCATAATACAAAAGTCACTGACCAAAGTACCATATCCCTACAAGAAGCGCGCCTCCATCACAAGACCACTGGCATTGTTTATGTCAAAGCAGGAAGACGCACACGAGATGACTTTAGCTATGATTGGAGATGCCACCAAAGTCGTTCATAACGTTGACATTGCCATCCTTCCCATAATCATGAATGGCCACTTTCATGTCATGGTGCTCGACAATAACAAGCAAGAGTACAGGCATTACACCTCATGCCAAAGTTAAGAGTACGATAAAGACGCGGTTGCAATGGTAATTTCTTTGCGAACTGAATGTATCGATCCATAGAGTTTCATAGATGGTTGTTATTCTAATCTCAAGTTGTACACCTCGACAGCGGGAACTATTTGACACTTGTCTCGAAATGGAGTATGGAGAGACGGTGACCAAACATTACCCGCTTGTTCACGACAATGAAACACCGCGACAAAAAAAAGGAAGTGTCGACTGCGCCGTGTATGTCATGGAGTTTATAGAGCAATTGCTCCAGGGTGAGAAACTACACATAATGCGTACGGAACTATCTTATTTGAGATTGAAGTACACTGCCCTCATACTTAAGAAAGGGCGCGGCCGGCGTCAGACAAAAAGTGATGCACCCACCTTCGGTGAAGTAGAATTCTTTATCTTTATCATGGCCATTCTTTAACAAATGTAAAACAGTTTTGTCTTTGTTGTTTAAATTCAATTTATTCTTTGCCATCGACATGGCAGACATATCAATGTAAATTTAGTATTTCTCGCTATTCTTTCAAATGCAATTCATTCTTTCAAAATATTGTCTTACAGTTTCCTTTCACGGTTTCGTTATAAAATTAACTACATATGCTTAGACGACGCTGCCGCTATTGAAACATACATTTACGTTTGAAATATAAGGTTTCCCGTTTAACCACGGCAGTTACCGTTTAAAGCCAGCCGTCTCTGTTTAACTAGTACTCATACCCGTTTAACTATCGCCTTTCCTGGCCAACATACGGTGATCATATCCAATTTTGCGAGTCTCTATTTAACTTTTGTTGTCTCTGTTTAACTATCAACGCTTGAACACAAGCCAGACTTTCTCCATCAAGCGAAGTTGAAGGACCAAGCTTCAACAAAACCACCTAACGCCTAACAAGAGTTAAAGGCGAAATACATGCGGATGTTTGCTAGGTTTTGTTTTGTATACAACTCGGCGTTCTCGTTTGGGGTGCCAGACTTTCCAATGTAAATATACCATCTTCTGTTCATCGTATGTATGGCTTTGTACTTCGCATTCTTGGCTCGAGTTGCAATTATAACCAGGGTTTCGTTATAAAATTAAGTACATATGCTTAGACGACGCTGCCGCTATTGAAACATACATTTATCTTTGAATTATAAGGTTCCCCGTTTAACCACGGGAGTTACCGTTTAAGGCTAGCCGTCTCTGATTAACTAGTGGTCGTACCCCTTTAACTATCGCCTTTCCTGGCCAACATACGGTGACCATATCCAATTCTGCTGGTCTCTATTTAACTTTCGTTGTCTCTATTTAACTATCATCGCTTGAACACAAGCCAGACTTTCTCCATCGAGCGAAGTTGAAGGACCAAGCTTCAACAAAACCACCTAACGCCTAACAAGGGTTAAAGGCGAAATACGTGCGGATGTTTTCTAGTTTTTATTTTGTATTCAACTCGGCGTTCTCGTCTGAGGTGCCAGACTTTCCAATGTAAATATACCATCTTCTGTTCATCGTCTGTATGGCTTTGTACTTCGCATTCTTGGATTGAGTTGCAATTGTAACCAGGGTTTCGTTATAAAATTAACTACCTATGTTTAGATGATGATGCCGCTATTGAAACATACATTTACGTTTGAATTATAAGGTTCCCCGTTTAACCACGGGAGTTACCGTTTAAGGCCAGTCATCTCTGTTTAACTATTGGTCGTACCCGTTTAACTATCGCCATTCCTCGCCAACATAGGGTGATCATATCCAATTCTGTTAGTCTCTATTTAACTTTGTTGTCTCTGTTTAACTATCAACGCTTGAACACAAGCCAGACTTTCTCCATCCAGGGTTTCGTTATAAAATTAAGTACATCCGTTTACGTTTCAGAGTCTTCGTTTAATATTAGGCATGTCTGGTTAAAATATTGTCTCTCGCTTAAAATAATGAAATATGGTTTGATGAGCGCATTTCATATATATATATTGCATGCTATACCTTCATCATTATTGAATGTTTTGGCTATAATTCTCCAAGTACGGTGCTATTTGAGGTATTCGTTGTTTGTCATGCAGATATCAAAGTCCTGAAGTAAAAAGAAGCGCTTTTGGAACAATTTTAGAAGCTAAAGGACTTAGAAGAAACCTCATCAAGCTCAGCACGGTTTGAGCACGCCCGTGCTATTCCCCGTGCAAAATGCAGAAGAATTCAACTGCGATTCAGCACAGCCTGAGTCCGCTGAGCACGGGTGTGAAAACCTCAGCACGGTCGAAGCACGCCCGTGCTGCTTCCCGTGAAAATTACAGGAGAATGCAGCCATAGATCAGCACAGCCAGAGTTCGCTGAGCACGGTCGTGCAAAGCCTCAGCAGGGTCTAAGCACGCCCGTGCTGTTCCCCGTGCAGATTACAGGTCTGTGAGTTTTCTGAAGAGTTATTTGGCCGTAATCTGCACGGCTTGAAGCACGGTTTCAGCACGCCCGTGCTCACATCGGGAAAACTTTAAAACCCTAAAAACTTAGGTTTTAAGGGGACTTTTTGTGGGCGAACTTTGGGAGAAAGAAAGGGAGAGCTTTGGGGGTTGATCCTCTACTTCATCAAGGGAATGCCAAGCGTATGGTAGGCCGATCGGAGGGAGATTACACGACATCGTAGATCCTTCGACAACCACAAGGATGCAAGAAATTAGGGAGTTTTCAATTCCTTGTCTTGTAATTTCTTTGGCATTGTGTTTGTTGGTTGTTATCATGAGAGGCTAAACTCTTAAGGGAGCCCCGGGGGTGGTTGTATGACGTTGTAGCTCGAACTTGTAGTCTTTGCTTGCAGTTTTTATGATTGTCTTGTTCATTTCAATAAATCAAGGTTATTGGCTATCTTGTATGTTGTTTAGTGCTTGATGCTTGGTAGTTTGGTTCTCCTATCTAGGTTTGTGAATCTTTATTGATTGTTGCAAGCAGAGGGAGTTCAACTTAGGGCTCGGCAGTGCTAGAAACCACATGCTTATAGCATAACTAGGTTTAGAACTGAAGACATCCCTGATAATTACTGAGAAAGACTGAGTTAGTGATCGTCAGAAACCCAACCCCGGGGCCCCATCTCCTCCATCGAGTCAATCCTAAATCTTCCCTTGGTGAACTTTCCATTCCCTCAACTTCCTCGAAGTCAGTCCAAAGTCAATTCCTTCATCTTCGGTTTGGGTAGATATTAAGTAGGACGTTAGTATTAGAAGCTATACCAGTCCCTGTGGATTCGACTACCCGACCCAAAGGGTACACTTTACTACTTGTGCGACCTGTGCACTTGCGGATACGCAAGGGGCGTACCAAGTTTTTGGCGCCGTTGCCGGGGACTGGCAACTTCTAAGAATATGGACAGTCTTAGTACTCTAACCGTTTACTTTGCTTTCAATTCCTTTTCTTTTGTTCTTATTTTATTTTTCTTGTATTCTTTATTTTTGTTCTTTGGTTTTTCTTTGTTTTTTCTTAAGCCGTTTATTTTTCTTTTCTCTTTTCGCTTTGAGCTTAAAAATTCATATCTCATCTGTTTCTTTTGGTGTGTGTGCAGGTGCAGTGCATGACCCGGGGAAATTCTTCCCATCTTGCTTCTCCAGATCCAGATATTGAGCGGACATTTCATCGGAGACAGCGACAGATTCACTTAAGAGAAACCGGGTCAGTGGAAGTAAGTGTGGAAGTGGATCAAGAGGAAAACATGGCTGGAAATCAGAGGAGCATTTCAGATTATGCCCGGCCTAATTTGGAAGGATCTGGATCTAGCATTGTTCGGCCCCCAGTTGCGGCCAACAATTTCGAGCTGAAGCCCAATTTTATTCAAATGGTGCAACAGATGTTCCAATTTGATGGCTTCCAAGATGAGGACCCATATGCTCATCTTGCAACTTTCCTAGAAATATGTGATACCTTCAAGGCGAACAATGTGTCCGAGGATGCGGTTCGTCTTCGATTGTTCCCATTTTGTGTGCGAGGGAGGGCCAAGCAATGGCTAAGTTCCTTGCCAGCGGGTTCGATTACAAGCTGGGAACAGTTGGCCGAAAAGTTTCTGACCAGATATTTTCCACCGGCCAAGATCACCAAACTTAGAAGTGACATCTCTTCATTCCGGCAAGCCGAAGCTGAAACACTGTATGATACCTGGGAGCGGTATAAGGAATTGTTGAGGAAGTGCCCACAGCATGGAATTGTGGAATGGATTGAATGTGGCCACTAAACAAATGTTAGATGCCACAGCAGGAGGCTCCTTGTGTAGCAAAAGACCTGATGAGGCACAGAATTTGATTGAAAACATGGCATCCAATGGCTACCAGTGGAGTTCTGAGAGAAATAAGCCGGTGAAGACCGCCGGACTTTATGAGGTTGACGTGCTCACTACTTTGGCAGCACTGGTGGAAGCCATCTCTAAAAGGCTGGACACAATGCAAGTCCAACCTCCAGCAATGAACATGAATACTGATAGTTGGGCGAACCAAGCAGGGCCCAGTTGTTCTTCTGAGGGAGTTAGTGCCACCGAACAGGTGGATTTCATTGGTCAAAATCAGAGGTATTCAGGCAATCCCTACAGCAGCACCTACAACCCAGGGTGGAGGAATCACCCCAATTTTTCTTGGAAAGACCAAAATCAGGGGCAGCAACGCCCCCAGCAACAACAGCAGCAGCAACAGACACAGCCTCACTTTTCGAGGCCTCCACCACAAAAGCAAAAGGGACCTTCTATTGAGGCCCTCCTTGTCCAGTACATCCAAGCCAATGATGCCCGAATCACAAGGCATGAAGAGATGATGAGGAATCAACAAGCCTCTTTACAGAATCTTGAGCGTCAGGTCGCACAGATTGCCAAGACGCTTGCTGAACGACCCCCGGGTGTACTACCTAGCAATACTGAAGTTAACCCCCGGGAGTCCCTTAAGGCAATCACTTTGAGGAGTGGTAAGGAACTTGAGTCCCCACCTCCACAAGCACAAAAAGAATCTCAATGTGAATCAGGGGTGGAAGTGCTAGAGAGAGATCCAGGGTCAAGTTTGAGTTTAAGGGAAAAATCGAAGGGTAAAGAGAAAGACCCAGTGGCAGAATACAAACCCACTTTACCTTATCCTGCGAAGCTCAAGAAAGATCAACAAGAGGCGCAGTTTAAAAAGTTTCTGGAGATGTTCAAGACCTTGCACATAAATGTCCCGTTTGTAGAAGCTCTTTCACAAATGCCCAAATACGCCAAATTTCTTAAAGAGCTTTTGACTAACAAAAGGAAGCTAGAAGTAGTTTCGACGGTTACATTAAGCGAAGAATGCTCAGCGATCATCTCCAATAAAATCCCCAAGAAAGAGAAAGATCCGGGAGGTTTCATCATCCCATGTACAATTGGAGGAATGAATGATGAGAAGGCCTTGGCGGACTTAGGGGCGAGCATCAATCTGATGCCGTTAGAAATTTTTCAGAAACTGGGACTGGGAGAACTCAAGCCAACTCAGATGATGCTCCAACTTGCTGATCGCTCCACCCGCCAACCTTTGGGAATTGTAGAGGACGTCTTGGTGAAGATTGACAAGTTTATCTTCCCGGTCGATTTTGTTATCCTAGATTTGGATGAACGGGCTGAGGTACCTCTGATTTTTGGACGACCCTTTCTCGCTACTTCACAAGCCATCATTGATGTGAAGGATGGTCGTCTAACATTAAGAGTAGGGGATGAAGAAGTTGTATTTAAGCTGAAGGAAGCTATGAGACATCCCATGGCAGTTGATGATTCTTGCTATTTTTTAGACGCTACTAATGACGTGATTTGTGATTGTGTGCAGGAAATTTGGCAAAAGGATCGTCTTACTGATTTGCTGGGGGAAGAACCTCCCGATGACGAGCTCATAGCTCAAGAGGAAGCCATCGCTGCTACACCGTCAAACATTGGTCAACCAGAAATGGAAATCAAAAGAAGGAAAAGCAAGGTGTCGAAGGCCCAGACATGGTGGAAAAAGGTAGAGGAGAGGAAGAAACAACAAGCCTCTACCCCACAACACCGTCCTGTTAATGACCTCAGTTCTGGTGAGGCATTTTTGATTAATTCTTTTTCTTCTTTCATGGACTGTTGTTCCGCAGGGCTCCAAGAAGAAAGGTATGTTTTTGAACCATCATGAGGTGAGAATAGACCTGTCAAGCTAGTGACGTTAAAAGAGCGCTTATCGGGAGGCAACCCGATTTATTTCTTTTCTTTGTTAGGTTCCTTGTGGTGGTTGTTGTTTTTGTGTTTTTCTGTTTTTGGTTGTGTTTTGTTTCGATTCCGGCGTGTTTCTCTCCATTCTTGAAGATTCCAGGCCCAACACGGGTATAACACCCCCGTGCTGATGCGGGTGAAATTCACAGGCTTTCCAGGTTTGAACATTTCTAGTCAGCACGGGGAGAAGCACGGTCGTGCCGTGGCCGTGCTGAATCCCACAGCACGCTGCCCGTGCACGCGTCACGGACGTGCCGAGTTCTTCGTTTTTCGTTGAATTTACTTAAGCACGGGCACAGTATGGCCGCGCGACTGTCCCTCTTCCTGCGATTTTCTCCTTTTTAAACGCGCCGTTCATCCTTTCTTTCTTCTTACCGGCGACTCTCTTCCCTTGTGCTTTCATTTTCTTGCGTTTTCGCGATTTTGCGGGTGGTTGTCGTGGTTTTTCGGAGTTTCATCGCTTCTACTCCTTCTTCAACACTTGTGGTAAGTCAACGAGCCCTAGATTCGTGTTTTATTTATCAATCTTTGCTTTTATGCTATTATTCTTCTTGGAAGCATCTAAATTCATCATTAGAGACATCTAGGGTGCTTTTGATTGAGTTTAAACAATTTTATTCCTTCGATTTTCAAGTTTGAGTCCGTCGGAGCCGGAGATGGATTTTGGTAGCACGGCCGTGTTCAGCCAAGCACGGCCGTGCCCGGGGTTTAGATCTAGAATTACATGTAAGCACGGGCGTGCCTGTTAAGCACGCCCGTGCTCGTTGGAAAACACTATATTTTAAATTACATGGGCGTGCAGATTTGAAACACGCCCGTGTTTCACTGTTGACCTTAACTGTTTATCATTTTTCTTTTGACAGATCATGCCGAGGAAGGCTACTGCGTCTGGCCCTTCTTCGAAGAGGGCTAGAGGGAAGTCATCGACCCCAGCCGTCCCCCCTGCGCTGACCCTCGGTACTCCCATCCACCAGGAGCGCCACGACCGTTTGAGCGCGAAGCGGTTTGGCGAGCTGCGAGCCATCGATTGGGAGGTCCTCCGCGAGGTGGGCCTCGAGGCTGACGTGCGCCGCTACCTTGGCGAGGGCGCTTGGACGAGGCTGTTGTCCATCACCGACCCCGCCTACAGGGAGTTGTCTGTGGAGGTCCTTGCGACCTTCGAGCTGTCCAGAGGCCCCATCAGCTACCACCGCGCCGGCACAGTACAGTTCCAGGCGCTCGGCGAGCTACATCGGATGAGTCTGACAGAGTTTTCTGTCAGACTGGGCTTGTACGATGAGGAGTTCACCAGAACTCCAGAGTACGACGCCCTCCTCGTAGCCCGACCACCCGGCGAGTCCGAGGAGGCTTGTTGGCAGCGTCTGAGCACGGACCGGGAGTACAACCCCCGCCGGTCCAAGGCCTCATCTCTTCGTCTCCCAGCCCTCAGGTACATCCATTTTATTCTCAGTCACTCCATCACAGGGCGGGGAGACAGCACCGGAGTCGTTAGTCGCCGCGACTTCGACTTCTTGCTGAGCATGCTGGATGGATTTCAGATGCACCTCGGCTATGAGGTGGCTTTTAGCATCCAGCACCAGGGACAGGACTCACGAGTCGGCGCCATCTTCTGCGGATCCTACATCACACGGCTGATTCGGGGGATGGGACTCCAGGCAGCCACACGCGCGATGCGGATGGTCGGTGGCGTCCTTCCCGTCTCAGTGGACACACTCCGGGCGATGGGGATGCTGCGATCCAAGTCCACCTCTCATGGCACCAGACACCAGGTCCCGCCCGCCACCAGTGTCCCTGATTCTCCACCTGCCGCCGGCCCATCGTCTCCTCGCACCCCACGCACTCGCGCTTCCACCCACGCTCAGGACTCTCCTCCAGCGGGCTCTCCTTCTTTCCGGCGATGGATGATCCGGAGCATGCAGCGGTTGGCCTCTCATCTCGACGTCACCCTGTCTCCACCTCCTCGTCGTGCCGCTGGACCTTCTACGTCCCGGAGTGTCGGCGTCGACACCACCGACCTGTCATCGGAGTCTGACTCCGATTCTGAGAGCGCCCGGTTTTGATGTTCTTGTTTTTGTTGTTGTTTTGGTTTATTTTGTGTTCTTTGTTTTTACTTCTGTTGTCATCTGTCTTCTTGAGTCAGTTAGCAAGGGGAGTCCCCTACTAAACTGATCTCTTTTTAGTGTGATTTTTATCTTTTTGTTTATGTTCGTTCTCTAATGTTTGCATGTGTATCTCAGGCTTCATTGATTGTTTTTCTTGATGGTTGTCTCAAACGACTCATCCCTAATCGGCGATCAACACCAGCCCTTGTGTGCCATCGAATTTTTCGTCGGCACCTCTCCTTTAACTTGGTGAAAATTCCCAACCCTCACTTTTACTTGCACTTATTTTCTTTGCTTGCATGCTTACATCTTTAAACATTGAGGACAATGTTTCATTCAAGTGTGGGGGAGAGTTGTGCATTTGTCTCCTAGATGTTGTGCATGACTTAGGACGATCTATGAAAATTATTTTGGTTGAGAATTGCTAAGCTAGGAGTTTTTGGGTATACTAGTGCACTTTTGTTGAACTTAAAATTTCATTTTGCTCTTACTTTGGAAACCCAAATGCTAACACTTAGTCTTCTGTTGTATTGTTACTCTATTAGAGGAAGGGCTAGTTATAAGGCTGAAAAATTAGAAGTTGACTCCAAACTCAAAATAACTAGAATTTTGTGACAAGTCGGATTCCATTTGTGGGATGCCCTGTCAATTTTTGTGTGAAAGATGGTAGAAAGAGTTATCACTTTAGAAAAAGCGAAAGCCGCACTTGAGTAGTCGGATTTTAGGCATCACAAATATCATTTTTGATGACCTACCAAGTGAAATGGCTGCCTCTAGGGTGTATGAAGCTACTACCCAATTTAGGAGTCAATAGTGAAAATTTGAGAAGAAAGAGCTTGTACTAGCCCCCTCAAAAACAGTTTTGACATACTTCAGGAGGCGACGCACACACACGGTAGTACGGAGTATGAGTAAAATCTTTCACAAGCCTTCAATTGACTAAGTCACTAGTTCTCAGAAACTCCTTAAAGCTTCAGTAACTCTTTTAATTTGTTGAGATCAAAGGTCATGCACTCATCACTTTATTAGGGGAATAAGGTTGCTTGAGGACAAGCAGCAATTCAAGTTTGGGGGTATTTGATGAGCGCATTTCATATATATATATTGCATGCTATACCTTCATCATTATTGAATGTTTTGGCTATAATTCTCCAAGTACGGTGCTATTTGAGATATTCGTTGTTCGTCATACAGATATCAAAGTCCTGAAGTAAAAAGAAGCGCTTTTGGAACAATTTTAGAAGCTAAAGGACTTAGAAGAAACCTCATCAAGCTCAGCACGGTTTGAGCACGCCCGTGCTGTTCCCCGTGCAAAATGCAGAAGAATTCAACTGCGATTCAGCACAGCCTGAGTCCGCTGAGCACGGGTGTGAAAACCTCAGCATGGTCGAAGCACGCCCGTGCTGCTTCCCGTGAATATTACAGGAGAATGCAGCCATAGATCAGTACAGCCAGAGTTCGTTGAGCACGGTCGTGCAAAGCCTCAGCACGGTCTAAGCACGCCCGTGCTGTTCCCCGTGCAGATTACAGGTCTGTGAGTTTTCTGAAGAGTTATTTGGCCGTAATCTGCACGGCTTGAAGCACGGTTTCAGCACGCCCGTGCTCACATCGGGAAAACTTTAAAACCCTAAAAACTTAGGTTTTTAGGGGACTTTTTGTGGGCGAACTTTGGGAGAAAGAAAGGGAGAGCTTTGGGGGTTGATCCTCTACTTCATCAAGGGAATGCCAAGCGTATGGTAGGCCGATCGGAGGGATATTACACGACATCATAGATCCTTCGACAACCTCAAGGATGCAAGAAATTAGGGAGTTTTCAATTCCTTGTCTTGTAATTTCTTTGGCATTGTGTTTGTTGGTTGTTATCATGAGGGGCTAAACTCTTAAGGGAGCCCCGGGGGTGGTTGTATGACGTTGTAGCTCGAACTTGTAGTCTTTGCTTGCAGTTTTTATGATTGTCTTGTTCATTTCAATAAATCAAGGTTATTGGCTATCTTGTATGTTGTTTAGTGCTTGATGCTTGGTAGTTTGGTTCTCCTATCTAGGTTTGGGAATCTTTATTGATTGTTGCAAGCAGAGGGACTTCAACTTAGGGCTCGGCAGTGCTAGAAACCACATGCTTATAGCATAACTAGGTTTAGAACTGAAGACATCCCTGATAATTACTGAGAAAGACTGAGTTAGTGATCATCAGAAACCCAACCCCGGGGCCCCATCTCCTCCATCGAGTCAATCCTAAATCTTCCCTTGGTGAACTTTCCATTCCCTCAACTTCCTCGAAGTCAGTCCAAAGTCAATTCCTTCATCTTCGGTTTGGGTAGATATTAAGTAGGACGTTAGTATTAGAAGCTATACCAGTCCCTGTGGATTCGACTACCCGACCCAAAGGGTACACTTTACTACTTGTGCGACCTGTGCACTTACGGATACGCAAGGGGCGTACCATGGTTGCAGTAAACAGACATCATTAAGAAAGAAACAACTTTGTATTTAACATAGAATTTCCATTTCCGAAACTAACACAAAACAGGAGTTATTGTCTTTCAAAACGAAAACTAAGGGAGGGTAAAACTATTATTCGTCCCTTTTTGCCCCCTTCATATCTTGGAGCAGCTTCGCGACGTGGGCCCTTCTCTTCTTGATCCCTTCCAGTTTTGCAACAGCAAACACTTCCTTCGCAGCTAGCTCGTGGAGGAAGTCTTCAAAGAACCACTCCAATTCGTCGATGCTGGAGTACTGTAGATGGGATGAAGGCCCTGCTGGAGTACAGGCGGCAGCAGCGGCAGCGGCGTGTGGCGCCGCGGGAACATCGGGGGAGAAATCAGGGGACGGACCATCTCTTTCCTTCCCATTGGACGGGGGGCACAGCCGCTTTAACGCGCTCTCGGCAGCAAGGTTTTGGGCCTGCTTGGAAGTTGTCGCAGGCTCAGCACTTGAGAAGGAGGTACCGCCGACCGACACCGTCGTGAGAAAAATGGGGCTGTGGTCGGGGCCTTCCCTGACGGTGGAGTACTCGGGCGAGGGCAGACGCCTCTTCTGGCAGAGCTCATTGAGGCGAGACTTATACATTGTCTTAGGCTTGGATATATCTGGATGTTTAAATCCGTCTCAGTGTCTTGTTTAAATAAAAATCTCAGTGGTTGGTGTTTGAATTCAATTGCCAGAGGTCATCGATGCGGCTGTACAGTAATCAAATTCCGCAATGAATTAATGAGATCAATTGCCATCGGTTATCGATGAGGGCGGTAACAATTATCGATGAGGTGACATCTGACGTTTCGAATTCGAAAATCAAATTAACGTGAGTAAGTAGTAATACAGTTCAACGAAGGGAGTACTCCACATAAGTTTTCTCCCAGCCATTAATTCAAATTCAAATTATTCTTTCCCAATAACATGGCCACAGCATGATTACGTACATGTGTTAGTCCAACGGCTGTACTCTTGTGTAACTGAGTTAAATTGGTTAAATGTCAACTGTATTCCTTAAATATCACGAACTATATTTAACATCACGCGTCTCTGCCTAACGAACCGCGTACCCATTTAACATCACCCGTTTACGTTTAACATTCGGTGACCCCATCCAAGTTACAAAGAACGATAATTAAAATGCTAATTCGCCTGTCTAAATACAAAAAGTAAACAGCCAAAACTTATTTGTCCCATTTAAGAATTATTCTTACGCGATTTCATTACACCTTTCCGAATGGCTGCCAACACTTTAGTTCAAACAAAACCGTGATCTTTTTATTGGAGAGGACTACTTCTTACGCGTTAACTTCAAAAGAAATTAGAACTCCGTTTGTAAACAGTATGCGCATGTAATAAAATAAGTCTTATGCTAATTTAAATAGTAATTAACATACCGAACTAGATAATGAAGCTCTCCGTGTTTATAAACAGGGGTCACTTGCAATACCTATGAAGCACTGTCCGGATAAACGACTATGTTTCCATTTTCACATTCCGCGAATAAGGTGAAATATGAATGAATCCCAAAATGAAGTGGTCTATGTTCAAATAATCGTTTAAGTTTCAGTTATCATTTGAAAAATAAAGTACTATCTTTTTAAATATTTGCGGCACCGTTTGAAAAATATGAATCCCGTTTGATCTACGGTGTCTCTGTGTAAATATGTTTGTCACCAGTTAAGCTCAACACTTACCGTTTAACATCAAAAGCATCCGTTTAACTCTATACGTCCCTCTTTAAATAGTAAAAGTTTACACTCAGAAAAATGTCTTTCCCTTCATAAATTATTCCTTCACGATGGTGTTAGTCGACGACGGTTTCATTGCAGGATCTTCGATTGTGCCCGGACGCGTGGCAACGGCTGCAATGCAACTCGCGGACCTAAAATGCTTGGGACTCGATCCTCCTTCGTCTAGGACGCCCAGGCTGCCTTCTCGTCATAGGCGGCAGCAAACACAGATCGCGATTTTCGTCCGTAGGCCGCTCATTGTCGGGTATGGGGAATATGGCTTCCTTATACGCTAGCTTGTAAGTGTCGACGATGAAGTAGCCGCTTATAAAACGATGGACGTTGGTGTCCGTCTGCATTATTGCAGCGCAAGCGTGTTTGCACGGGATGCCAAAAACTTGCCATCTGCGACATGAGCAAACTCGGATGGCAAGATTTACGGAGTTGCTGCACTGGTCAATAACTTCGTACCAGTCATCGACACAGTGACCAACGAGAAGACTTTCGGCTGTCCGCAACAAGCGCCTCAACCTTCGAATGTATGTCCGGGCATAAGTAGGTCTTCCATTTGTTCGCTTGCTCACGGCGAGTGCATAACATGCGCATCAACTTGAACCTGCACAACGAAGATCATAAAGTTTGAAGAAATTGAAGTGAATATATTGATACTTAAACAAAAATCCAAAGTGTTAAACGGTATTGTCAAAAATTAAACGTTACGCTCGAAAGTTACACGAAGACAATTATATTGAAACACTTATGTGGTATTTTAAATATGGACAATGTGTGTTAAATGATAAAGCAAAATTTTAAGCGGTATAAACGAAAAAAAGTTGACTACCTTATCGCGTCGACCATTTTCGTCACCGGCAAATGACGAGCTTCTTTGATCCAAGCATTGAACGACTCCACGACGTTTGAATACATCTCCCCCCAGCGTTCGCCTTTGAACAGATAATTCGACCAATGTGCCATGTCCGACTTATGAATCAACCACTGATAGGCTTCGGGTGATGCGACCTGCAGTTCATTGACGGTGTCATCGAATTCTTTAGCCGTCGATGCCCACGCAATGCGAAAGTATATAGACCAGCACTCCTCCCTCAATGCCTTCCCAAGTCTGACATTGGCTTTCATAAAATTGGCCTCCAAGTGTCGAAGGCAGTACGCATGTGGGGATGAAGGGAAGACTCTAGCAATCGCGTTGACAAGGCCCTTTGACCTGTCCGACACGAATGTAATTATCTCCTCGTAATCGCCCTCATCGTATAAAGCATCACCTAACTTGGAAATGAACCACGTCAAGTTGGCGTCGGTCTCGTTGTCGACAATAGCGGAGGCGATATGGAAGAAGCCATTGTTCCCATCTTTACCTGTGGCACCCAACAGAGTACCCCGGTACTTTCCCAGGAGGCGGGTACCATCGAGAAACAGTAGCGGCCTGCATGCCCGCTTGAATCCCAAAATGCACGCGCTGAAAGAGAAGAATGCACGTTTAAACCGATCACCGTCTCTATCCACAAACGCGATGCTGCCGGGGTTCGTCTTAACCACTTTATCGACGTACCAAAGCAACAAGTGGTAGTTGGAGACATCGCTACCGTCGAGGGTCACCCGGGCATGTTCTTTTCCCAACCAAGCCTGCTTGTATGGAATGTGGACACCATGCTCCCGCAACATGTCCTTCTGAATGTCGATGGCCTTGTACAAGGGCCGGTCCTTGAGCTTCTGGATCACTCGTGCGCTTACCCATTTTTTGGATGCTTTCGGGTGTGACGCCGAGCCAATTCCACCGCCGCAAGTGTGTGACGGGTCCATTGTCTTGATTCTGAATGTATTTCTGTTATATTCCTTTGATGCGTGCACACACCATTCACAACCACTGGCAGCGCATTCCACAGTGACCCGGTGTTTTTCCTTCTTTACAAATTTGAAGTCAAAGTTCCGTTTGATGGCAAAATTTTGAAGTGCGTCTCTGACATGTTCAACGCCTTCAAAACGTTGTCCGGCGTCCAACGACAGCATTTCAGGTTGTTCTGACGAGGAAGGTACGCATGCAAGACCGTAAGGGTCGCTATGAGGTGGAACAGAAGCGCTCCCAGATTCTGAATTCCTGCCAACACTTCAGTTCAAATGAAAACGATCAGGATTTAAGCATAAACATCATTTTGTTAAACGGTAAATATCAAATTGTAAACGTTACAGGCGACAGTTAAACAGAGACTCCATAATGTAAACGGTATAGTCAATAGTTAAACAGTAACGTGAGAACTTACATGGTGAACCCCAAAATTAAACGGTAACGTCTCTAACTTAAACAGAGAAGAGAATTACTAACCAATACCTAACATATACAACTACATAACTGTCTGCGACTACCACATTACCACGAGAGGATCTTGTTTTCAGTAGGATGCGATGACGCGCCATCCGTCTCGACAAAAAGATCAACTACACCGCCTTTTAAGATGGAGAAAACATGACACATGCGCTGGAAGTCGACCTCGTCCTCTGTCGGGCATAACGTATTATGTCCATCGGGTGTGACAAACTTCACCCTCACACGGGAAGTATCGAGACCCCATCTCTTACATATCTCAGCTAACACAACCTCCCAAGTAGTCAGCGCCGTGAACATGAGCACTCGCCCCTCCCCGTTGTATCTAGCAATAGCACAAAAACTATCCATAATACCGGAGAACGGGCAGACCTCAGATGCGAAAGAGAAGAAGAAGAAGAAGAAGAAGAAGAAGAAGAAGAAGAAGAACAAAAAGATGTAATTGGCCTTCTAAACTCTCTTTCACAAAAAGCCAACATGAAGGGGAAAAAACCCACAATTGTGTGCATTAAGGGCGGACATGACGTGATGTGATCGGGTGTGTTTTTTTCCCACCATTTCCAAGGGCAAATATGGAATTTCATGCCAAAGACACATTTAAAGTGACGGGCAGAGGGTAGACGGGAAGTAAACTATAACGGAGGGGCTGTCCGGGGTGTGCAAAATTGGAGGGGGGTTTTAAGAAGTTTGGAAATTCGCGAGGGGTGAATAGTAATTTTCTCTTAAAATATTTGGGTAATTTTTAGCTAAAGCATTTGTTGCTAGGAGATTAATCTTTGAAGCTAAAGTGTTTAGCTAAATGATTTGTACTTTTTACCACCACTTCTTCCAAAACTATAAATACAAAATGCTCTAGAGGTGTGCGTGTATGTGTTATGTGGAAGTCTTCTTTTATTTCACTGACATATGCACCAATTACTCATTAGGGTTTTTAACAATTTTCATCAAAATTTCTTTTCTTTTTATTTTAACATAAATATGGGTGGTAGCTTCCACGGCGGTAGCCTTTCTTTATAGGTAGGACTAACAAAATAACCCACTTTCAAAGAATAGCTTCACAAATCAAAAGTGGTAACTTTTTTCCACAAAACAAAAATACCTTGCGGTAACCCTTTCTCTTCATAAACCATACAAAGTTTTTGACATTCCAAGAGTGACTTTACACTTGAAGAGAAAGCTGTGTGCAAAACTCACAATTATTTTATAACAACAACTACTATTTTACCACCAAACAAGGTCTTTAAAAACATACTTATCAAAAATAGTGTAAAGGAACCATAAATAAACAACAACACGAAGAGAAGTATATAAATGGTTCCATGAAATACTTTTCATTCTCTATAAGTCTTAAATGCTGACATTTACTAAAATTAGTAGCCATCATAGATCTATACTAGAAGTGAAAATTTCAACAATGAAATCATGTACCGTTTCCTCACACTTAAAGTTGTGCACCATTCTAATGCATAAAAAGAAAGCACAATACTAAATATATGAAATCTATCCAAAATAAGCAAGGAAAAGTAAATGCAAAGAAGAACTGGTACTTTCTTGAGAATTGAGGCACTCAAACTCTCTTTCCTTATCTCCTTCAATTTCCTTTCTCCATGCTAAATCCACTCTCTCTCATCTTGTGAGGTATTGAGGGATTCAGGGAAGCTCAAGAATATAAAAACTAACAACTCAAACACTGCAAAAGAATTGAAAATACAAAGAGTTCAACAAAAATACAACATATAAGAAAAGTGCAAAGGGAGGAAAAAATTATGAGATAAAAATAAAATACATGATTAAATATAATGAAATCAAAGTTGCTTTGGTGGATCAAATATTGCTAAAGATGGAGTTAGAGATGATGATGATGATGATGATTGAGAGTGCAAGGCGGTGAAGATGGAGATACTCCAAGGTATGCTCTAATGCGCACGCCAATAGCTCAACATTTGTGAAAGCTGCTTAGAGACCTCATGACAAGTTTCAGTGTGCTTCCTGTGGATAGACGTGGCCATTTTGAACCAAAACAATTGATCTGAACAATAATCGAACCGTTAAAAACCGAACCGGAACTGGCAAAACTGTAACCTTCAGAACCTTCAAATAAGGTTCGGTTCTGGTTTCAGAATTTGAAAACTATGGAATTGGCGGTTCAAACTGATGTTCAAACCGATGTTCAAACCGGCGGTTCGAACCGGTGTTCAAACCGGAGGTTCAACGGGCGGTTCCAGCTTTATATATATATATATATATATATATATATATATATATATATATAATGTCTTTATTTTGTTAATATCATTAATAATTTATTAATTTAATTACATGTTTGAATATATTTTAAATAAATAATTAAAGATATTAACTAAATTGATTACGTCTGATTCTGAATACTTGAACATGATTAGCCGATTATGACCATTAAGTTTGATTCGTAACATTAGTCCGATTTACATGTATTATGTGCCATGCCAAACTTTGTTACTCATGCAATAAGATAAGTTATAACTAATTAATTATGCCATAAATTATTAGTAACAAATTAAATATGGATTTATTAAAATAATTTAATTAATAAGGAGTAGTTAAAAGTGCTTTAATAGAGATTAATCTCAATTTTTAATAAGGAGTAGGGGCGGAGGCTCGAAGCGACGGGGAGGCAAGGGGGGCGGCCGCCCTCCTGTCACTGGTGGGGTCTGTTGACCCCGCCTGGTGCCTGCTCGTTCCCTCCTGATGAGCTCACTCGCCCCCTTCCTTCCCGACGCCCTTACGGGCCTTACCCGCCTCCCCCTCCCCCTCCCCCTCCGTCCTTCTTCGGCTCCGCTCGTTCCGAAGTCTTTTTTATATATTTTTATTTTTTTATTTCTTTATCTTTATATATTATTATATTATTATATTTTCATTATATTATCTTTTTAAAATTTATTTTTAGTTAAATGATTTGATTTTTTTTCTCATTTATTAGATGTTTTTGTTAATTTTTTTTTTAAAATTTTGAGAATTTGTAAAAATATGTATGATTGATTAATGCCCACTGATTTAGTGATTTGAGAAATATTAAAGCTTTGATTTAGTAATAAATATTTTTTAAAAAATATAATTAATTTAAATAGGAGTTTAAATGAAAGTTATTATTTTTCAAAAATATTTAAATATCAGTTTATTTTGTAATTAATAAGATTTTCAATGTAAGTAATTTATAAAATTAAATTTTTAGATAAATTATTAAATCAGATATGCCATGTAAATGAGAATTTTTTAATTTAAAATATTATCTATATTTTTATAATTATAAACCAAAACAACATCAACTCAAGAGTAAGATTGGTGAAGTAATTACATTAGGCCCTTTATTTTTTGAAATCGTCATCTTTAGGTTTTTTTTAATAATAATTTTAAAAACTCAAAATTTAAAAGACCATTAATAACGATCATAATACAAAAATATTTTTATTTAATATTAAATCAATGTAATTTAATCTTAGTTAATTTTTAAATTTTAAAATAATACCGTAAGATATTAAATATTTTATTTTAATGTTTAATCAGTCATATCTTCAATCTTGGAATCTTCAATCTTGGCCGCCCATTAATATGTTGACTCTCTTTTGAGTCTTTTGGCCTCTCAAAGAGTCAAAAACCCTAACCCTAATCCATCTCATGCCTCTTGGGCCCGGGGTGCGGAAATAACGGCTTAGCCGTGGCCCGCGGATGGTGGAGGCCTGGAGGTTGGAGCGGCGTGCAGGAGGTTGGGAGGAGGAGGAGGAGGAGGGCTACCCATGTTGACGGGGAAGTTGCGGCGGTTCATTTTTCTTTAATTTCTTTTGCTTATTTAGTTATTTTTTAAGATTATTGGGTGATCGCGGAGCCATTGATGCTGCAAGCCTCCTCAGCAGCGAGCCATCGCCAGCAAATGCGCCCCAGAGAAGCGGCCTTCCGGCGAGCATGAGGCGTGCCGGCGCTCATAACCTCACAGGTTGCCCACTCGATCCCGTTCGTTGCTGTGATCTCCGCCACCGCAGCGCCACCAGTTCGACGACAAACCAATACCAACGCCGTGACAGCGTTCTCTTGCGCTAACTCCGACGAGACTTTTGACAGCTCTCCATCCAGACTTCTAACAGCGAAGTGTGAGCTGCCCGTCCGACCGTCCGGCAGAATGCTTGTTTTTGTTTGCAACATGCAAGCGCCGGCGCGGGCGACTTGCATCGATGATGTTGTTTTTATTTATAATTTTATAATTGTAAGTTTGTAAGTTGTAACTCTATCTGAGTCTTGTATATCAGTGTAATTACTTTGTATTTTGTTTATATATCGAATGAAAATAAAAAAGGTTGCCAATGGTCCAAAATTGGCCCGTTGCTAAACGGGTTAATTTTGGACCATTGGCAATTTGGCAGGTGGCACAATTGGCCATCTACCAAAGCAGCCTGTCTCATGACCGTTGAATTTTATTTATTTATTTATTTTTATAATTCATATCTTTCTTCAAATCTCCAATTTAAAATTGGTTATTAATAGATCACTTCACTATCTAATTCACTCATACTAAATTTCTCTCAATTGATAATTGCTCTCAAGTTTCAAACAAAAAAAAAATGGCAAGCTTCAGAAGTGGTTTTGGTAAGAGTCATGAGATTGAACATTCAACTCAAGGAAGTAATTTACCACCGTCATCACAACCGGAAGGGGAGGCAAGTGGGAGAGATTCAAATTCCGACATCTTCAAAATTCATTTCAAAAAGACCGCGAGAGGAGATGGCAAGTTCGATGTTTTTTGTAATTATTGCAATAAAGTTTACAAATATTTAAAAGGAGGTGGCTATGGGACTTTCATCAAACATTTGCAAACAACGCATCCACTTAAGGTCAGATTGAGCAAAGGACAATCTCAAATGACCGGGTTTGCTTCTCCTTCTAACTCTACTCAATTACTTCATTATAATGAAAACGATTGTAGACTGGATTAGCTATGATGGTTTCTATTGATCATTTATCTTTTAATTTTGGTGAAAAATTGGGTTTTAATAATTTTTGTCAAAATTATTTAAATTCTAGTTTCAAAAAAATTCTTAGAAATACTTTGAAAAGACATCTTTTGAAACTATATAAAAAACGTAAAAGTGAATTAATACAATACTTTAAAGCAATAATTTTCATGTTTCTCTTTGTAGTGATATTTGGAGTGATCATTGGTGTGAACACTCTTAAATGAGTTTAACTTGTCATTGGATTGATGAAAATAATGTTTTACAAAAACGATTACTTGCATATAGATGTTTTGATGATAGACATACTGCCGAAAATATTTGTAAAATGATTTTGAAAATTTTGCAAGAATATCGATTGGTTAATAGAGTTTTTTCAATTTCTTTTGATAATGCATCGGCTAATACTGCCTCCATTTTTGAGTTAAAAAGAACTTGTCAACCGAATTTTGGTGGAAACTTTTTTCATATACGTTGTGCATGTCATAATTTAAATTTATGTGTATTAGATGTTTTGTCTCATGAGCTAAATCAACATATATCTCCAATAAGAAAAATTATTTTATATTTTTTGGTGCATCCACAAGTTATGAAAGAATGGGCAAAGTTTTATAAACAAAATGAAATGAAACCAAAACATTTTTCAAAAGATGTTTCTACTGGTTGGAATTCCACGTTTAAATTACTTGATCAATCTTATGAGTATAGAAATTTATTGTGTTCTTTTACATCTATTTATATTAAACATCATACAATTTTGCCAACCCAATGGGAAATATGTTCTACTATTTTAGATATTTTTCGTGTTTTTAATAATGCTACTCATATATTTAGTAGTGTATGCAAACCAACTTCTCATCAATTTTTAATTGAAGCCATAAATATTAGTGGTGCTTTAATGGAAGGACTCAAACATCCTCTTATTTATGATGCAATTTATGGCATGAGAGAAAAATAGTTGAGTTATTATAAAACTATTCCCGATATTTATCTTACTACTATGATTTTTTATCCTAAATGTAAATTTGAAGGTTTAGTAGAGATGTTGAACACTTATTATTTTGATTTGTTGGGGTTTAAAGATAAAGATATTGATGTAATGTTAATAGTTAGTAGAATTAGAACTTTGTGTAATGAGTTATGTGAGACATTTTCTTCATCTTCTACTCATGATGAAGAAGCGGAGGCTCCACTACCTCCATCCTCCTCAAAATTCACAAAATGGGGTAACAAATTTTATAAAGGAGGAAGAAGCCTAGAACATTCGGCGCATTTTCAGAGCTTAAAGTTTATCTAACAACAGTTTTTGAGTTTGTTGATGATACAGGTCCAAATTTTTCAATTTTGGAATGGTGGACTAGGCACACAGAGACTTTTCCAACTTTAGCCAAGATTGCTAAACAACTCCTCGCAATTCCCGCCTCAACCGTTGCAGTTGAACAAACTTTTAGTAATGGAGGCAAAATTTCCGATGAAAGACGATCAAGGTTAGGTCTAGAATCATTGGAAGCACAAATTTTCCTTGCTAACTGGGAAAGAGCTAGACTACAAAGTCAAGATAACCTTATACACTCATCATCATCAGACGAATGGGCAAATGATGACTCTGGTGCAACAACGTCGGCTTCTAGTTCTAACTCCTCCTACGATAATGCAAACAATTAGGCATTATGAAAATTTGAGAAATATGTATGATAAAAATAAAAGAACTACGTGGGCTTTGATTCCTCTGGAGGATACGTAGGCAACTTGATACAATTAAGTTCAGGCCCTTTTTTTTTTTTTATTTCTTCCCCTATTGTACTTTTATTGTGAAATATTGTTTTGATTTATTAATACTTTTATTTTTTAATAAAATATTATATTAAAGTAATTGTTGTATTTTTGTGTTCATTTAATTTGAAATATTGAATTATTTAGTAAAAAAACTTATAGGGGAACTGCCAAATCGTCAAACTGGAACCGTTGAACCGAACTGCCAAAACTGGAACTGCCAAGAACCTTACCCAAGCGGTTCGGTTCTGGTTTAAGATTTTTTTGAACCGGAACCGGCGGTTCCTGAGCCGTGGCCATGTCTACCTGTGGATTATTCATACATCTTCATGAGCACCCTCAACATGTCTTTCGAGACGACTGAGTCTATCTCACTCTAAGCTATGTATGGCGTGGCTAGTGTAGGGGGAGTAGCCCTTAATGACTATTCCCTATCCTCCTCTCACTCATCCTTATGCCTATGTAAATTGAGAGAGAATTCAAAGATATATATATATATATATATATATGGGTTTTTTTCCACTATAGCCATCTT
Organism: Dioscorea dumetorum; assembly: GCA_902712375.1. Taxonomy (NCBI): domain Eukaryota; kingdom Viridiplantae; phylum Streptophyta; class Magnoliopsida; order Dioscoreales; family Dioscoreaceae; genus Dioscorea; species Dioscorea dumetorum. Next base: position 7,619,411 of record CACTHL010000494.1, read on the forward strand.
TTTTTTTTTAATTGTCAAAATAACCATACACAAAATATATTCACCAAACTAACTATGAAACCATCACATCAACCCCTATCTCATCACCCATGTGTTTAAAATATAAAATATTAGGTTTTTTTTCAAAACAACCCTTTATTTTTTTAAAAATACAAATAAAAAATATTTTTATTTTTTAAACCATTTTCTTCAGTTATTATTATTAAATATTTATTATTATTTTTATAAAAAATGAAGAAAATAAAAATAAATTTTCTTACGGGATTTATTTTAAAAAATATATTATTTTAAAAATATATTATTATTTTTTAAAAACACCCTATTTAAGTTGTTATTTATTAAAAGCTTTTTTAACTGCATTTATTTTAAAAATATATTATTATTATCATTGGTTTATACATTTTGTTTTCAAAATTATTATTTTTATTAAAAACTTATTTTTACAACTATATTATTATTATTATTATTATTATTATTATTATCATCATCATCATCGAATAACTTATTTGTAGTTTAAAAAACAATAATTGCATTCAACTACAAATAGTAAATACATTCATCAATGTTCTTATATTACATATTTTTACTACGTGTTGGGCAAGTAGTTATATAATGTCTAGCGTGTTTACATAAAGAGCATAAATTATGTCTACTAGGATCAGGGTTTCGATCCATGTGCATGCGTCTACGTCTGATCTTTGGTCGGCTGGCGGTCCGTCATCCTACAGGTGGAACCATCTTTGGTCCAGGAACAGATTGCCAAAACTGTGAACTTGGTACTGGATGAAAACATGGAGCATAGGTCTGCCTGTAAAAGCCTAGATTATACCAAGTAGGGCACAACATATATGGGTTGATATTTGCATTTGCAGCACTACATACCTTCAAAACATGTATGCATGGGAATCGACGAGCAATCATAAATCCGCATGTGCATGTGGAATGAATTCCATTAAAGACTGCTTTATAGTCAATTGTGCCCTCATTAACACATTATGTAACTTGAAATTCATTATAATTAAAGCACCGAACGTTTAAATATCGGCCTTTCTCAATACCATCATGCATCCTTGCTTCTTGCTTCGTTGTCAAAGTTCGATTCATAGCAAGTCCGCGTTCACTGTTTTTAAAAAAATACATCGCAGTACGATGGAAAATGGATGATACAAGAGCTCTTACCGGTAATCCACGAGCACCTTTGAGAACTGAGTTAAAACTTTTTGATAAGTTAGTGCTATGCCGTCCGCAACGTCTACCATTATCAGGCACCATTGTCCACATTTCTCTTAGCCCAATAGATGAGGAGAAATCTGCAAACATGGGGTATCTTTCGGTTAATATGTTCTTCAACTCTTCAAATTTTTGCGTTGAAATAACTGTTGACGCCCTCCAAAAACGATCTGTACCAAATTTGCTTTTGCAAAGTTGTAAAAAATTATCAGCAAGATGTCGCAAACCGTACCGATGAACATGGCTGTATTGTGGAGGGAAAGCTTCACGAACAACATTTACATTACCTCCGAATCGGTCAGAGATAATGCATATAGGACGCGAAGGATCTAATGTTTTGTATACATTATTTAAAAACCATAACCAACTTTCTCTATTTTCTCCTTAAACTATGGCAAATGCATAAGGAAATATGTGATCTTCAGCATCTTCCCCTGTAGCCATTAATAGAGTTCCTTTGTATTTCCCATGCAAAAATTTCCCATCTACCGAGAGAACGGGACGACAAGAATTGAAACCAATTATAGATGGCTCAAAAGCCCAAAATACCCTTTTAAAATGCTCCCATCGAGGACCCCATTCAGAATCAAAGTCAACAATAGTACCTGGGTTGGAGCATATCAAAGCAGTAAAATACATCCGCAATTCAGCATAAAACTGCTCCTATGATCCGAATATACGTTTGAGAGCCTTATTCTTCCCTTTCCAAGCCTTAGTATAACCGACATCAACATGGTATATGTTTTTCACCATTGCTTGTACTTGTGTTATGCTTAGGCTTAAATCAGCTCTTAATGTTGACAACACTAATTCACAGATCAGTTTAGCTGTGCAATGCCGATTGTCAACTTGGATTCTTTCATTGGTGTAACTATGCCGCCTCGGACAAGTTTTCACAACCCATAGAGATGTTCCGAATGAAACTGAAGCATGAAGACGCCAATCGCAATCTGAACTAGCACATTTTACAGTGAGCTTGAATTTATTGCTTTTCACACGAATAAATGTAACTGTTTTTTTTATAAACCAACGACTTAGCATGTCTATTAATTGTGCTTTTGAATTAAACATATGACCAACCCAATCATTGAAGTTTAATGACTCTTCATTTCCGGTTGATATATGTGGTTCCACATCATCTATTTCTGTTGTGTTGTATTAGTCATCTATTGTTGACATACTAGGAATAGGCTCAAATTGTGTGTGATCATGTCAGGCCACATTTGCCCCTTACTATATGTTTGAGGTGTTTAGCGCATGGCATCTTCTGCTATTACACCTTCTTGCACATCAGTGGGTAAACTTGCGTCATCATCACTGCTTTCGTCTTCATCGTCACTATCATTATTGCTATGATCATCATCATCATTGTCATCATAGTCATCATTGTGATCAGTATTGTTGTCATTTGTAGGGCTTCAAACTCAACATTATCAGCCTTATTTGCAGGTGCAATAGGATCTTCATTACACCTCCAATGTTGATGACCACTGGAGCTTCCAACTTCATTATGTCTCAGTGGCGCACCTCTGAAGCTTACAAAGAAAACCAAAACATATGTATTATAGATAAAGGACCATAAAATGACATATATATTTTTATGAGGTAAAAAGTTCACAAACTTACAAAGTGTCCACAGTGTATGTGGTGGTTGGGATTACACGTAGTCCTCCTTCATTCACGAAAGTCATGTCAACTCCTTGAAAGCCAACAATCTACTAAGAATTAAATCGGAATCCCATAGAAAAGAGAACTAGTGTGCTCACAATTAAGAACAACTGTGCATGAGCCCGATATTTACAATATAAAAATTGGAAACTATGGTTTTGAACGCATCTTTTAACCACAAGACCAGGAGGTTGTTAGGGTTAAGAGGAAGAACTCAAGGTGACTTTGTAGGAATGGATGCACATTGTTTTCATTGCCCTTAGAGCACTGTAATACGCGGATTGGTCTCCTTCAATCTTGATTCCGTCGTATTCAGTCAAGGAAGTTGAAAGGAGTTCATTATGTTTTCCTTTCCATCTCTTGATTTGGATTGTGATTGTTTAATTTTAACTATGAGAGACTAAACTGTCATTTGGGGCATTGGAACATGACTCTTTAGATAACTTGTAATCAATTTCCTAATTTTCTATATATCTTAGCTATGAGAATATTTTTTGTAATGTTTCCTATGTTTTCTCATTCTTGCAATCTTTATTATGCGAGAGCTTTGATTGCATATCCAATTGATGTGGTGACGAATGAGAAATCTACTATGTTAGGTCGCATGTAGTAATTAGGGGTTGAGTGCACACCTAGAGATAGGGTGTATATTGTCGATTTCTCCAAACTAGGGTAAAATCGAATAATGGGATTCACAGAGTTTTATGCAATCATAGGGTAATAGTCAATTACATTACTGTATGGAATTAGACTTCATCGTCATGACCAAAAGGGTCAACTATTTTTGGAGTCTCCACTGTCCAAGGGTATTCCGTTAATAGCCAATCTAGGCAATCCTCGCTAGTCTTGAGAGGAGTGAGTATGAAGCACCTCCTCATACATTGAGTTTCCCTTAGGTCCATTGTCGTCTTCTTTTTTTTTTCACTTTAGTCTATTAGAGTAGCACACTTCACTCAAATTCATCGGCTAGATAATAGAAGATAAAAGCAGTATGGTAGAGCTGGTCTCTAATGATTGGACTATCCTACCCTCAGGTATATTTATTACTTGGACAATCCGTGCACTTACGATACAGAAAATGCATCAATGACATTGAATCATGGAAAACCGATTTTATAACATTAAAATGTCACAAAACAATTATGGTGTGTGTGAGAATTGAAAAGGGTGAACAGCTTATGATTTTTAATGTACAACATTAAAAGCCATTGGAGATTTACTGTTTTCATATTATAATATTAAAAATCGGTATATTATTTACTGTTTTATACCATATGTGCAATTCGATATATAAAGTGAACAATGTGCGTTGATGTAAATAATTTGAAAACTTATAATATTTAAAAAAAATCCCCTTGAAGCGCTATTTTTACTCATTTGATGTGGCATTAAAAACTAAATATCAACTCATCACCCTTATGTGGAACGAACAATATATGATCCAAGCACATGCATAAAATTGAAATCTTACTATAGAAGTTGAGTATTAAAGTGAAAGAAATCTAAAACTTATTACTAAAATAAAACATCATGGTAGATAACAATGGATGATTATACTTTACAACATAGAAAGACAGATGGCCAACTCACCTTAATTAGACGTGTAAATCAAAGTTTTAAGCATCTAAATGCAAAAATGGGCACATTCCAAAGAAACTGTTCGTTTGGCCCAATAATCCAAGCACCCTGAACTAGTTACATCAGTATAAAGAAAGGTAAAGGTTTGTTTGCTCTTAGATCATTCTCGTCACTCTCTATATTGAAGGTCTATTTTTTATATAATATGTGACTATTGTATATCATTTGGAAGTTTGAGTCATTATAAAGTTATTCCCCTTACGGATAGCAATTCCGCAAACACTTGAAATAAACCACAAATTTCTAATCCATATTTATTAAAAAATTTTTTAAATACAAACCGAATCGATTAATAATCTTTATTTAATGTGGTATTTGTTTGAAAAAGTTTTAAATTACACGTAACTTGAGTGATTGAGCTTTTAAAATTAAATAATTATACATTAGATGGAGTGTAACATTTTGTTTTATAACCAAATACGCTATAAAACAACTTCATGAGTGTATGGCATGAGCAAAATAAGGAATTGAAAATCCATTAGAAAAGGGTAACTAGAAGCACATCTGTGGATCGCTCCTCCCTTTCAACACTAACCGCCAAAGTCCAGTGAGCACCATTTGTTTATGCTCCTTTGAGCCCTAATCCGGCATCGCCACACCATCATCCACTACTTGTCATTTGTTTCTGCTCAATCTGCCGTTGCCACCTTCATCTTTCACTCATTACCCGCTCAACCTTTTGTTTTTTATTCCTTTTATTTAATTTTCATTTCTAGGGTTTTGAAGATTTGCAAAACTTTCTGTTCATCTTGTTTTTCATCCGGTGATTGGTGACAATTGGGACACGTATTAGGATTTTCGCTAGGCAGGCTACTCCCAAGGGTGAGAAAATATATGATTTTACTGTATTGACGTAATCTCTAGGTTATTGATTTGATCAATGACTTCAAATTTTGTTCTTTATAGTTATTTATCCAGAAATTAATTTACTATTTGAATAACTAAATCACTAGCTTTGATTTGGTTGATTAAGATGCTTTTTTGTTTTAAAAGTCTTGTTTACATGGTATCTTTTGAAGTTCTGAAGAGATAATTATATTAGCAAAAATGAATTGGAAAATCCACACAAATTTATCTGTGTGGTTGTTGTTGTGCAACTATCATGATTCATTCTTAATAGTTCTAGGTGCATCTAAAGTATCGTAGAGAAATGTTATGACACGTAGTCTTTGGGCAACTGTCTTGTTATTGCATCAGATTATATATATACATTGTTATTTTTTTATGGGAATGCAAAATAAAATTGTCGATTATATACCATTACTCTGAAGTTCTCATGGTCAATGAAAAGAAATTATGGCTTTGATTGTATATTGTAATTTTCTTTTATTGTGTTAATTGTTAAATAAAATGGAGATTTTTGGCATAAGGTCAGTTATTTGCTAAGTTTTCAGATTATGTGAAAAAAGGCATGAACTCTGAACCAGAAAATCCATATTAGTCACTCGCCATGTTTTTTTCAGATTCTGAGTTCATGTAATTCTCATTAGTTGCTCAATGTGTATTTGTAATCTTTTATATACACAATGTGGAACATGAGGAAACTAGATTTTTTTTTATTTCTTAAAGGCAACGGTTCACTATAAGCTAGTTCAATATTGCCTTATCATAAATGCAATGTTAATTGTAAGCTAGTTGAATATCGCCTTAAGATAAACACAATGGTTCATTGTAAGCCTTATTGCCTTACGATAAATGTAAGGTCTTAGTTATATCTAGGGATATTAATGAGCCCCGGCTCTCATGAGGAGCCCAATTGCCCTTCTTGTCGGGGGGCAGAGCTACAAAAAACATTCCCCGTGGGGGTCGGCGCAAGGCCGGGGTGGGGGAATATCATACCTGCCCAACCCCAGCCTTGAAATATTAAATACTTAATTTAAATATTATATATATATTACGTTATAAATATCTAAATAAAAATGAAACAAAAACCCATTTATTTATTTAATTAAATAATTAATAATAATTAACTGAACTAAAAATTAAATAAAATCCTATATTTATATTAAGGAAAAATTACTGTTCACCCCTCGAGAATTTCAAAATTTCATAAAAACCCCCACCAACTTTTGAACACCCCTGTCCCTCCGTTATAGTTTACTTCTCTTCTACTATCTATCCGTGACTTCAAATTTGTCCTTGTTTTGAAATTCCATTTTTGCCCTTGGAAATGGTGGGGAAAAAAACTCGTTCGATCACATCATGTCATGTCTGCCCTTTATGCATACAATTGTGATTTTTTCCCCTTCATGCTTGCTTTTTGTCAAAGAAAGTTTAGAAGGCGAGTTACATCTTCTTCTTCTTCATCTTCTTCTTCTTCTTCATCTTCTTCATCTTCTTCTTCTTCTTCTTCTTCTTCTTCTTCTTCTCATTTGGTTTGTGATACGCCCCTTACGTAACCGCAAGTGCACGGGTCGTATAAGTAGTAAAATATACCCTTAGGGTCGGGTAGTAGTATCTACTGGGACTGATGTAGCTTCTAATACTATCGTTCTGCTTAATATCTAATCAGATAAATAAGGATGGAATTGACTCTAGGTTGGATTAAAGGAGATTGAGAAAAAGAATTGCACTAAGGGAAATGTGAGGATTAGCTCAATGGAGGAGATGGGGCCCCGGGGTTAGATTCCAGACGTTCACTAACTTGGACTCCCTTAGAATTTATCAGAGATATCTTCAGTTCTAAATCTAGTTATGCTATATGAATGATGCTTACAGTGCTGTTGAATCCTAGGTTGAGATCTTACTTCTTGCAACTATCAATAATGATTCACAAGCTAAGATAAGAAAACCAAACTTTCAAGCATTCAACCACTAAACAACATTCAAGATAGCCAACAACCAAGATTTAATGCAAGGAACAAGACATTTATAAATGATGCAAGTAGAGTAATCAAGTTCAAGCTACAGCGTCAGAAAAGATCACCCCGGAGCTCCTTTAAGATTTTAGCCCCTCATGATATTAAACAACAAGGTGATTGCCAAAGAAATTAAAATACAAGAAGTTGAAAACTCCCTAATTTCTTGCATCTTTCCGGCTGTCAGAGGCTCTATGATGTCGTGGAATCTCCTCCCGATCGGCCTACCATACGCGCAACATTCCCTTGGTGAAGATGAGGACGGCGCCCCAAAACTCTCCCTTTCTTCCTCCCTTACTTCGCAGCCCAGAAGTCCCCTAAAAACCTAAGTTTCTGGGGTTTTAAACTTTTCCGATGTGAGCACGGCCGTGTTGAGCCCGTGCTTCGAGCAGTGCAGATTACGGGTTTCTGAGTTCTCGGTGCTACAGTACTTTTTCCTACAGTACTCGTGCTATAGTACTTTGCTAAAGTACTCGTGCTACAGTGATTTTCCCCAGAAAATTCGCCAGCCTGTAATTTGCACCTGGTGGAACACGCCCGTTTTGAGGCCGTGTTGGCAATGAACGACCGTGCTTAGGGCATTCTGACCGTGCTTCCTCGTGCTTTCCAATTTCTGTGAACTGCACGACCAAGAGCACGCCCGTGTTGAGGCCGTGCTTGGCTTGACGAACTTCTTTTTAGGTCCTTTTGATGTGAATTCTCCTCTAAATCCCTTCTACTTGCTCCAGGACCTAAATATCTGCACAATAAACTCAAAACACCTTAAATAGCACCGAACTAAACAAGTCATAGCAAAAGGACAAGTAAATATCGGGTATAATGCATCTGAAATATATATATATATATATATATAATGCACTCATCAGTTTGTTCGATCTGAGATCTGTCGGTTTCCTGATATTATGGAGAGTTTTTGTGCTATTGCTAGATACAATGGGGAGAGACGAGTCCTGATGTTCACGGCTTTGACTGCTTGGGAGTCAGTGTTAGGCGAGATATGTGAGCGATGGGGTCTCGATATTTCCCATGTGAGGGTGAAGTTTATCACAGCTGATGGACATAAAACGGTTTGCCCAATAGAAAACGAGGTCGACTTCCAGCGCATGTGTCATGTTTTCTCCATCTTTAAATGCTGTGTAGTCCATATTGTTGTCAAGACGGATGACGTGCCATCGTATCCTACTGAAAACGAGTTCTTGTCGTGGTAAGGTTTACCTAGTTGTATATGTTAGTTATTGTTCAATAATCCCCTTCTCTGTTTAACAGGATCAAGTTCCCGTTTAAAAGATGACTTCTCCGTTTAATTTATTATGTTAATGTTTAAACATTCTCTCTACCGTTTACATTATTGAGTCTCTATTTAAATAGCGCTGTTAGCGTTTAACATTTATAGTTATTATTTAAAACATTGGAGTTCATGCTTAAATCCTGATCGTTTTCGTGTGAACTGAAGTGTTGGCTGGGATTCGGAATCTGGGAGCGCTTCTGTTCCACCTCATGGCGACCCTGACGGTGTCGCATGTCTACCTTCCTTGTCAGAATAACCTGAAATGTTGTCATTGGATGTCGGACGACGTTTTCAAGGTGTTGAATATTTCAGAGACGCACTTCGGAATTTTTCCATCAAACGGAATTTTGACTTCAAATTTGTAAAGAACGAAAAACACCGGGTCACTGTGGAATGCGCTGCCGATGATTGTGAATGGCGCCTTCACGCATTAAAGGAATATAATAAAAACACCTTTAGAGTCAGGGCAATAGATAGATCACACACTTGCGGTGGTGGAATTGGCTCGGGGTCACACCCGAAAGAGTCCAAAAAATGGTTAAGCGCACGAGTGATTCGGAAGCTCAAGGACCGACCCTTGTACAAGGCCATCGACATTCAAAAAGACATATTGCGGGAGCATGGTGCCCACATTCCATATAAGCAGGCTTGGTTAGGAAAAGAACATGCCCGAGTGTCCCTCGACGGCAGCGATGTATCCAGCTACGATTTGTTGAATTGGTACATCGATAAGGTGGTTGAGACGAACCCTGGCAACATTGCGTTTGTGGAAAGAGACGGTGAGCGTTTTAAACGTGCATTCTTTTCTTTCAGCGCGTGCATTATGGGATTCAAGAGCGCATGCAGACTGCTGCTGTTTGTCGATGGTACTCACCTCCTTGGAAAGTATCGGGGTACTCTATTGGGTGCCACAGGAAAAGATGGGTACAATATCTCCATCCAAGCAAAACCTAATGGCTTAAAAATGGTTATCATTTGTTGTTTTTCTCTTTCTTTTCATTTTGGACCTTTGTTTGTAGTCTGTTCTTGTCGGCTTGTTAATCACTTTTTTTTTCTAATAAATAGCTTTTCAGCTCCTTTTCACAACAAAAGGTGGTGTAAATTTCCTCTAACAAAAATATATTAGAGGTGAATTGGGTATTTATCCATCTCATATGAAAAGAAAGCTTCAACCACCTTCACATTAGATGGATGAAAAACACTTTCACTTGCCAAAAGAGGTTAAGGGATCAACTTTTTCTTACAACATTAGTTGAGATAATGACTTGTCTACTTTACAATAAATAAATAAATAAATAAACAATAAAAAATCCAAATGTTATAAAAAATATTAATTAGTGGATGCTTATTAATAGAAGACACTTCATCTCCCCAAGCTCTTAAATGTCACAGTCTTCTCTGAGGGAGAAAGGTTATCCCACACTTAGAAAATTTTTCATCCTCAAGAGAGGCTATAATGGCGAGATGTACTCCACACTCGCCGTTAGCCCAAAGTCTCTCGCCCAAGCAAAGATCAAGCAAGCGAAAGCACAACAAAGATAAGTAAGCCAAAATACTTAGTCACTTTATTATTCCTCACTGAATTTCAGGCATCCCTCAGGCCACAAGGAAGAGACTAAGTAAAGTCAGTCCCAATGGTTCAACTGACTGCCAGATCACGAGACAACGCTTACCTAGTGTACATGGAGCTGCCATCAACCCTCCGCAACTGTTCGTACAACTACCTTGACAACGATTGGGATGTGCGCGCTAGTGAGCGTGTGTTGATCTGATCACACTCACGGTATCCTGGGCATGCATGTGTCTGCCTGGCTAGGCGTGCGGCATCTTGTCGCGGGCCTATCCTTGCCCAAGTGCCTCAGTACCCACCTAACCGCGTGCCTGCCTGGCCTACCCGGCCATGGTAGGGTCTTCTCGGCTCTTGTCCAACAATGCGCGCATGACACCTGCCACACGTACTTGCGCTTGTGTTACAACACCCGCGTGATAGAGTTTGCACGCTCAGGAACCTGCCCGCACACGGGTGCCAGTCACCCAACGCCCGCCCAGTAGTCCCTGCCTAGTAAGGCATGGTGCTGCACTGCGCCAGCCCAGTAGCGCATGCCTGCCCTGCATGGCCAAGGCAGGCCACAACTTCCATACTTAATTTTTTTTTCTTGGCCTCTCCTCCTTTAGACAAGCTCACCTAGCCACACGCCAATTGCGGCTGGGAGCCCACTTGGGTTGTTACACTAAACCTCTTCATATTTCTTGTGAATATGAAACATCTTGTTATGGATCATCTCCCCATATTCATTACATAACTCTTGGTATTCAATATTAATTCAGGTGATTTTTTTATATGAAAGTTTTAGTACATAAACATAGACTTGTGATTGTGTACAACATACATATGAAATGAATAAGAAGTTGGTCATTTCTCCCGTCTATACTTTGGGTATTATGCGTGTTTTCTTCTTAATTTAATAATATATTATCAGCACGAGAACTCTACCTTCTCCAGATTCAAGAATAAGTATCCATTGGGTTAACAAGAACATGAAGATTGACGATGTGTCTTGTTGATAGTGCAACAACTTACGCTATCCTTAAAGGAAAATTTTTTTTTTATTTAGTAATACAAGAACCCAATGTTAGTACTAGATCAGCAATATAAAGTTAATTAAAGGCTCTAGAAGAGTTGAATTACTATCACCGGAAGAGACACGATTTTATATTGAAAATATATTATATTCTACTAATAAAAAAGAAACTTGCTAAGTTTCAAGGATATCATATTAAGAAAAACAATGAAGGCAATCTTGAGTATCTTTATATTAGGTATATAATCTCAGGTAAATAATACGTAACAGGGAAGTTACCTACATTTTCCTCTGGTTTATATTTCACATATATTAGTAAAATTGAAACATACTGTCAGTAAAGAATTTACAAATCATAATGCATTAATTGTTTGGTATAGCCAATTGGGCCATCCTAGAACAATTATGATAGAAGAAGTAGTTGTGAATTCATGTGGACATTTGTCAAAGGGCCAAAAGATTCTTCAATCCACAGATTTATTAGAGAAAGTTTATAATGGGACTATTACAAATAAAAATAGAAAATGAGTCTCTTATATTTTAGAATGAAAATAAGATGATATTTATGGGCTAGTAGACCCATCATGTGGACTATTAATTTAGATATTTTATGATTTAATTTGATTCATCAACAAGATGGTCACATGTGTGTTTATTATCAACTTGCAGATGGCGTTTACTAGATTAATTGCTCAGTTGATTCGACTTCGAGCATATTTCCATGATTATCCAATTAAGAAATGCACCTTGATAATACTCATGAATTCATTTCACAAACTTTCAATAACTACTGGATGTGTATTGTAAATGATATTAACATCGTGTAGCACATCATACACAAAAGTATATCGTAGAATCAGTTTCTAAGCATTTGCAATTAATTGCAAGACTATTACTAATGAGATCAAACTACCATACCCTTTTAGGGACATGTTATTTTGCATGCGATAGCACCAATTCGCATTAAGTCACCAAATTATTATAACTACTTTCCTTTACAATTGGTTTTTGGTCAAAACCTTATATTTCTCATCTATAACTTTTTGGAGATATGGTTTATGTTCCAATTGTTCCACTGCAATATACTAAGTTGGGTCCTCAAAGGAGGTTAGTAATTTATACTAGATTTGTGTCTCCGTTTATAATAAAATATGTAGAACCAATGACAAGAGATTTATTCACAACTCGGTTTTCTGAATGTCATTTTGATAAATCAGGGTACCCAATATTAATCAGAAAAAATAAATAGCTCAAGAGAAGATTAGTTGAAATAAAGTATCCTTATCTCATTTTAATCCTCATACTAAACAATGAGAACTAGAAGTTCAAAAGATAATTTATTTGCAAATATTAGTTGAACATCTACCTAATGTATTTACTAACCCAAATGCGAATGGCTAAGTTCTTTGTATTGGGTGTTAATGCACCTATATAAATTAATATCCTGGAAGGACAAACTAATATTGCACATGAATGTAAAGCACTCATGAAGTGTGGCAGACCTAGCGGCTCCAAAGATAAAATTCTTGAAAATGAAAAAGCACTAAAAATGAAGATAATCAAATAGAGGATATGATAACTAAGAAGAGTATGTAGAAAAGTCCCTAGTTATAGCCAATATTTGTGAAAATAAAAAGCTCAATAAATTATGTTATGAATGAAATAAAATGGAACCATAATAAAGTCAATGCTGACAATTTTTTAACATATAAAATAATGCTCATTATGATAAATATTAGGATTATTAACCAAAGTTTGTTAAAGAATACAAAAACAAACAAGTGATTGGCAAAAATGGAAAGGTATAATTGAGTTGGAATTAAACTTGCTTTGGAAAGCGAAAGTTTTTTAATATAGTCTGTACACCTAAAGATATAAAACCAAGATACAAATGGGTATTTATGTGGAATCAAAATGAAAAGGTCAAATTATGAAATATAAGAAACAACATGTCCAAAGGTTTTCTCAAAGACTTGGTGTTGATTATGATAAAATATACTCATCTATGGTGGATGCAACTATTTTTCTATACTTAATTAAGTATAGTAGTATCTACATTTTGCATTTAGTAGATATTGTTACGACTTATTTATATGAATCATTTGATAGTGAGATCTATATACAAATTCGTGAAGAAGTCAAAATCCGTAAAGCATGCAATTTAATTTCTAGAGAACATGATTCAGTTATATTAAATAAAACATTGTTTGGAGTAAAACAACCTGAATGAATTTAGTGTAACCTTCTTAATGAATATTCGTTATATAAATATAATCCTATCTGATAATATAGTTTTATAAAAAGATCAAAACTGATTTTTTTTTTATAATTATTACGATTGTATTTTATGTTGATGACTTAAATATTATTGAAGTTCGGAAAGAGCTTTAAACAACAGTAATTTACCTAATGAAGAAATTTGAAATGAAAGATCTTGGAAGGGTAACGTTTTGCCTTAAGTTGCAAATTGAACATTTAAACAAAGAAATTTTTGTGCATCAGGAAGCTTACGCTACAAAAGTGTTGAAATGGTTTCATATGAACACTGTCGACCACCCCAATGGTTATTTAATCACTAGATGTGAATTAAGACTCTTTTCAAGCCTTGAGAAAGTAATGAGGAACTACTTAGTCCCGAAGAAGCATATCTTAGTGTAATCGGAGGACTAGTGTATTCTACAAGTCACACAAGACCTAATATATTATTTGTTGTTAATTTATTAGCAAGATACCATTCTTTTCCCACATGAAAGCATTGGAATGGAGTAGAAGATATATTTTGCTACCTTCGAGGTATAATAGATATGGCATGTCTTTGGTGAATATACATAAATCAACTTTAGTTGATTATGTAAATATAGAGAATTTATCTAACCCGCATAATGATCAATCACGAACAGGGTATTCATTTACATGTGATGGTACAACCATTTCGTGGTGATCTAATCATATCATCCAATCATATGGAAATATTAGAAATACATGAGCTAAGTCCATAATATATTTGGTTAGGATATGTGGTTTAACATATTTGAATAACTTGTGGCGTATCTTCCAAAAACACTGATAATTCTATATAAAGATAATGTTGCATGTATTGCCTAAGTGAAAAAAAGGTACAGTAAAGGTGATAGATTAAAGCATATTTTACTCAAATTATTTTCCACGCATGATCTTTAGAAAAATGGTAATATTAGTACTCAACAAATCCATTCAAGTGATAATTTAGCAAACTTGTTTACAAAAGTTCTCCAGACTACTATATCTGAAAAGCTAGTCATTAATATTGGAGTTCGTAATCCATAATATTGGAGTTCATTGACTTAAAGATTTCAACTGATGCTGTTTCGAGGGGAAGTTAATATGCATTTTACTCAATTTCTCTTGACCATGGTTTTTTTCTTCATGAGTTTTCTTGATAAGGTTTTAATGAGGAACCAATTTAGTGTTAACTAAGGATCATGTAATCTTTTTTCTTTCATTAGGTTTCTATTTTATTAAGTTTTTTGAAGTAAGGTTTAAACCAGCATATCCTTAGATTATGTGTATCAAAGGAGAGCTTCGTTGATGCCTATTAATGGAAGACTCTTCATCTTCTAAAGCTTCTAAATCTCTTCATACTTCTTGCGAGTATGAAATATTTTATGTATGGTTCATCTAGCCATATTTATCATATGACTTTTAATATTTACTATTAATTCAAGTGACTTTTTATATAATAATTTTAGTATATAAATAGAGGCTTTGTAACCATGTACAATATACATATAATTTGAATAAAAAGCCATCTCTTTCATTTGTCTTCACTTTGGGTATTGTGCTCTTTTTCTTTTTTTAAGTTATAATATCAAGGATCATCTACCTAATTAATTTTGAAATAGAATTTGTAGGATCATTTCAGGTCCATATAATAATAGGTACCAGGTAAAACCTAAAAAAAAAACTTTGAGTAGATTCAATAAATAACATCAATAATTATTTGAATTTAAATATAATACAATGGATGCTAGGGGCCTGTTTGGTTTGGAAGTGATATGCCGAAGTGGTGGAAGTCTGGAAGTGGCACTTCGGTGGAAGTGAATAATTTAACTGGAATTAAAGACTTCAGTCTGTTTGGTGAAACTGGAAAACATGACTTCTGGGAGCACTTCCTGTGTTTGGATGGTGGAAGTAGAAATCAGAAAAACCTCACTTCATCACTTTTTGGTGTTTGGTAACACCGAAGTGGGGATATGATCACTACTTTGGTGTAAGAGTAAAGTTCCCCCTTCTATTCGGAAACTTGTACATAGGAGCTCATGTTCATTTTAAAAAAAATTAGTGAAATTAATAAATCATGATGTGATTAGCTTGTTATAAATTGATTAAGATTTTCATTAATTAATTATTGCTTTCATCTAATAGTTTATTTTCATCTAATACTTCATTTTCACGTAATTACATCTTCATTTCCATGCCCAATTGAGTATTGGTAACATGTTAACATATGACCAAACTTAATGAACTTATTAACAAATAAGTTAACAACTTTACTAAAAATGTTATGACATGATTAATTAATTTATTACTTTTTTTGAATTCATTTTCATGTAATTACATCTTGATTACCATGTTCATTACCATGTTAATAAATAAAACTAGTTACTTAGGTTTTTAGGGAACAAGTGAGTTACTTCATTTAAAAGGTTCATTAGTACCTTTCTTGAATATTTCACCACTTTTACTTGATGACATACTCATCTGTATGGAAAGTTGGCTATTGCTAACATGTTGACAAGATATAGTACTTAATTAAATTATTATATATTGAGTTGTTTAACTAACTAATTACCTGCAGGTTAATGAAGATGAAGAATGCTCACTACACCTGTAATAGTTAGGCCATTGTATCTTATTTGAATTGATGTAGTGCATCGTATCAAATATCAAAAACACTATATTTACAGCATTCAACAACTACAACATTATTCCATGAAGAGAAAATATTACATATGAGTGGCCCCAGCCCATTCTCAACATCTCAAAGCTTTCCATTCATTCATAACACAGTAACAATAACATTTAGAGATTTGGTTAATCCAAAATTACACAGAGGCATACCATCATTTCTAACAAACTAGAACATGGACGAAGACATGGCAGTGCACCAACGAGAAAAAAAAGACTGAGCTTATAGGGGCTTTTGAAGTTGCTGAGTCATCAACAAAGCCTAATTCATATCTTCGGAAGCTCCATATCTTCCTCGCCGATGTCCTCGCTCCATCTACTCCTATAACATGTAAAGATAACTGCAATCACATATTCATTACAAATTCTACTCTATCTTACCACGTGATGGGCTGCCGAAGTCCATCTCCTCGAAATGAATTTATAGGCATCCACATATGATTGGCTCAATTGGCTGTTGACTATCATAGGCATTCGACTCTCATTCCAAAAAACAATTACGGGGCTTGTGGAGGACAGAACCCAAAGAACACCCAACCACACAAAAATAGAAGCCATGCAAAGACACGCAAAAAATGATTTAAAGCAAATTGTTCCAAACACATGAAATCCGGTCAGTTACAAGTCGGTTGCACCATTGGATGTATGCACCAAAATGCCTCGCTTGACATGCACGAAATCAAAAACCAAAATGTTCCATAAAGTACACAAAATACAATTTAGCGAAACATGTCAATTACCAGCAAAATGTAACAAGGCCTGGCATAAACAGTCATATACCCACAGAAAATGCCAAAAAAGGGTTGCATAATGTCAAACAAATTTTGTCCATGCATAGCAACAACTACTAAGGTAAAAGCATCTGCAAATGAGCACAAATACCCAAAACAAGCATCCTAAAACAATCAGACAACCTAAAACCTACAAACATTCGCAAACACAAACAAACAAAGAAGGCATGATACATCTTCAATCTAAAACCGATGGGATATAACACAAACAAGGCGGAAACACTACCAACAAACGCAAACTACTGAAACGCATCAGTATCAAACCATTGAACATTGAATGCCACCGATGGGAGTATTACACATTCGATGAAGAAAAACATGCAGGAAGTTAATAAATTTAGGGAATGAGAGTGCACTTTATAAGCAGCACGGCAAACATAAAAGTGGGAGACAAGCATCGAGAAAACTCAAATTGATTAAAAACGGGCATTCAATGTTCACAACAATACACATCAGCACAATTACGACACGTCTGAAGACAGTTTCAGACAAATTAAAAATCGTAAAGTGAAAAGTTGCAAGGCACCGTTGAGAAGGAAACATGATCTTGAAATTCAGCTCAGCTATTAACGTTACAAATAAATCACAATCTACAGAAAGAAGCAATAAACTTTGGGAGTATTATACGATGGATGAAGAAAAACAAGCACGATGTTGTGAGTAACCATAAAAAACAATCAGCCACTCGAGAAAAGGAAGTGCACTATGTAAACAACCTCAACAAACAAAGTCGCACAACATGTTGTCAGCAACTAGAAGTGAAATCAAAATGTGCACGACATAATAATACATCTCAAAAGCAAAAACATTTCATGAAATCCAGGAGAAAGACTGGCAAGACCATATCATTTGAGGAAAACAGCAAAAGAACAAAATGTGAACATGTCTGCACGATCGAGACACGGCAAAAAAAATTCATAGGTAACTCATTGTATGGTGAGATTTCAAAATCACCAAAAAACTGGTGATCAAAACAAACAACGTGAAGATAGTGTGAGGTTCTACAGATTTGTACACAAGGAAAGAGAAGACTATTAATATTACATCTTCACAGACGAAGATCAAAATCAAACTGACATATTCTGATGATCGTCACTCACTATAAACCAGAAATCATTTTCAAAACTTTAGAGAATGCACATCTCCACCCGAGAAGCAGCCTGTTTAGGGATTTGGGGAGAAATAGCAAAATTAGTTCAAAGACAATAGAAAATGTATGAAAAATTGAAAGAAGAAACCCCACAACCAAGAAAACCAGGGGGAGGAGGTAGAACACCGAACATGACAGAGATTCCTTAGGGTCTGCTTGGATGGAGTGAAGGGTGGGTTCATAAAGTAATGGAAAGGAATGGAAGGGAAGGAAAATGAAGGGTTGAATACATACTTTGTTTGGGGGGGAGGGAAAGTAAAGTAAGGGTTGTCACCATTTTGTGTTTGGTTTGGAAGTAAGGGAAAGTAATGTTATATGTTATTATTACCAAAATACCCTTACATTACTCCAATTCAAACACAAAATTACATCAAAATTAAAAAAAAAATTCGACAAATGTAATAAAAATTATGGTAGCACCAAAATATATAATAAAATTTCTACGGCACCAAAAACTCCACAAATGAGTACAACAATTTTTATAAAACCACAAAAATACATAATATTTCATCTAAATAAACCACGCATAATGCACATAATTTTCTCAAATCAAGCAACATAATTAAAATGGTAAAGTTGTAATTATTGAAATTTTAGAAGGGTAAAAGTGTCCAGAAAATTAGTTAACCCTCCCCAACCCACCAAAATGGTGGGTTGATGAATGGAGGGAAATGGGAGGTTTTCAACCCTCCCAAACCCTTCCAAACCCTTATAACCCCAAGCATGGGTTCAAGAAACCTTTACTTTATAAACCCTCCCAAACCCTTCTAAACACTCCCACCCAAGCAGACCCTTAGGGGAATCCCCGTTTAGAACCGAGGAGGTGGAGTGCTGAGTGCATTTTATATAGATAAATTTTCCACTGTATACTTGTGTTTCATAAGTATTTTAGTATTAATTCTCCCATTTCAGTGCTATTTGAGGTATTTCTAGTTTTCTATGCAGATATCAAAGCCCCGAAGCAAGAAGAAACAATTTCGAGTGATTTTAGTAGCTAAAGGACTTAGAAGAAATCTCACCGAGCTAAGCACGGCCTTAACACCCCCGTGTCCCAAGGCGTGCAACTTACAGGAGAATTCAGCTAAAATCAGCACGGCTTCGGGTCTCTAAGCATGGTCGTGCAACTCGTAACACGGCTATAACACGCCCGTGTTGAACCCCGTGCAGATTACAGGCAACTAGAGTTTCAGAGTTTTCATTTGGCAGTAATCTGCACGGCTTAGAGCACGGCCGTGTTGACATCGGAAGATTGTTAAAACACCCCTAAACTTATGGTTTGGGGGACTTTTGGGGCTACGGAAAGAGATGCAAAGAAAGGGAGAAGCAAGGATAGCTTCGGAAACGACTGGAGAGGAAACCAAGCGAGAACGGTAGGCCAATCGGAAGGAGAAGTTCTATCGACATCAGAATCTCAAATGGTAACAAGGATGGAAGCAAATAAGGAGTCTTTGATTTCTGTTGTATTTGCTTATTCAGTTATCTCTTTGTTGTTTAAATCTATGAGGGGCTAAATCCTTCTGTGGAGCCCCGGGTTGAAAACTTGTGTGTATGCCTTGAACTTGGATTCTTCTATTCAACATTTATGAATGTTTTTGTTTCCCATTTTAAATCTTTAGTTGTTGGCTTCATTGATGGCTGTTTAGTGTGTTGATTACTTGAGAGCTTGATTTTGGCTAGGCTTGCATGTCTTCTCGACTAATGCGAGTAGTTAGAATTCAACCTAGGGTTTCAATTACACTTCAGGTATCTTCCAAGTAGCACAACAAGATTCTAGAATTAGGGTTTGTGAGAGACACTTCAGATAAGTGCTGTGAGAATCTATGTTAGGTAGCACCAAGTGAGCAACCCGAGACCCCATCTTCTCCATTGCGAAATCTTAATACATCCCTCTAGTGCGATTCCTCCTCCCTACATTCTCGCTTTCTCAAGTCAGAGTCAATTCACTCCAATTTCGGTTGATTGGATACTAAGTAGGGAGATAGTAGTATGAGATATACTAGTCCATGTGGATTCGACTACCCGACTCTCGGGTACATTATACTACTTGTACGATCCGTGCACTTTCGGTTACGCAAGGGGCGTATCATGGAGCATTTTGGTCTTTCCCACATAAAAGACCGGCCAAGCAAAGGAAATAAGGTCGAGGAGATCGGCGAGAGTGGAGATGAGGTTCACCACTGAGGACGTGAGAGGGGCGACTGCGATGAAGAAGCCTAGAGCGAGGAGTGGAAAATATTAAACCAGTGAATGTTATATGCTGAACAATTTTAGATCTAAAGAAAAAAAAAATTACGAAGAAGCTGTCTTTTGAATGATCATGCCTCACCTGAGTCCGGATTTTGCTAGATAAAATTGTGGGGGATGGAGATCTCCACCCGACAAGCAACCTTTTAGGGATTTGGGAAGAAATCCAAAAGTCAGTTAGATAACATGTGTCTGTATGAAAATCTGAAAGAAAACACTGGCTCAGAGCGACAAGAGGTTGAGCATGGCGGTTTTCCCCTTAGAAAAACACCGCCGATGCAGAGTAAAAGAGGTTCAATAGGTCAAGGAAAGTGGGGATGAGGTTCCAGCGGCGAGGTTTCACCGATGAACATGAGAGGGGTGGCTGCGAAGAAGAACCCTAGATAGAAGAGTGCCAAAGCACTTTAGCCTGTGAGATGGGGGTAACTGTAGACTCGCACGTGGAAGGCATGTGAGGGGAAGTGGAGGGGTAAAGTGATGGTTTCAGATTTTTTTTTCAACTGAAGTGGAAGGCTAAAGTGGGGGGAGGGTGAAGTGGTCACCTCGCCACTTCGGACTCAAAATCAGTGAACTAAACAACCTGAAGTGGGCTAAAACTCCCCACTTCAGTCACTTCAGTGCCCACTTCAGGAAACCAAACAAGCCCTAGCTATCCAAAAATAAAAAATAAAAAATAAAAAAGATAAAGATGAATGTCATCCGTCTAACAATGCATATATTAGATTAGGCATTTCTTTAGGCTTGTAAAGGAAGCAATGTGTTCATTAAAAGCTTGAAGGCTTTGCTCTGTTAGGGCTCTGCTCGATTTGTTTATTAAGGCCAACAAGTGATTCCTAAGTTCGTAAAGTGAAAAAGTCGAGCTTGAACACCATCAAGCTCGGCTCGCTAAGGCTCGTGAACATCTCATTAACAACCTCATTTATAAGAGTAATTAGTAGAATTATTTATAATATTATTAATAAGTTCATCTATATAACCAATTTGTAGAATCGGTTATAGTAACATTAATCATGTTGTTTATGGGATCAATAATAATGTGCCAAAAAAAAATATTACATGCCCTTTTAGTGTACGTTTAAGCAAAAGATAAAACAACGTTATAATATTAATAAAAATATTAATATTATTAAAAAAATAATATATTTTTTTAAAAAATAATATATTATTTATGAAAAATTGGTCAAGCTTTTCAAACTAATAAGCCGAGCTTTAGCCATAGATTTTAATAGAATTTCATGAAACTTGAAGCAGCCTAGAGCTTGGCTCCAGCTCGGCCAAAATAAGCTTGAGCTTGACTCAAGCTCGGTTAAAGTATGCTCGAACTCCGCTCGGGTTATGTTAAAATCGTAAGGATCCTAGCTTGAAATGGCTAAGTGAGTCTCGGCTCGTTTATAGCTAGGGGTGGCAAAAATCCAGGTTCGGACAAAATCGGGTACGGACAACTACTCCAACAAGTAACTAATTTAATGCCCCGACCCAGCCCGATTTTAAATCCGGACAAGTGTGGCTTGTTCAAACCCGGTTTCTTTCAAAACCAGGTTGTCCAAATGTCCGAATTTCATTTGAATCCTATAATATACATTTAAAGTTCATTCAAATACTAAACTATAACAATAATTTAATTCATATCAAATGCAAAAAGCAATGTCCAACAATCCAAATTAATTCATACAATAGTCCAAGTTTTAATATGTATTACATGAAAATACATAATTTGATAATACGAAATTAAATAACAAACCAAAAATAATACCCAAGAACGGGTCATCGGAGATGGAATTCGTGAACAATCAAGAGGATGAAAATGGATGTATAAATTTTCAAATCACAATCAATGATTCAATCATTCAATGTTCTCATTATATTTTATATAAATATTTAAATATTTAATTAATAACTAAAAAATGATTTTGGCGGCTTTTTGATTAAAATATTGTGTTTTTTTTAATTAATTACTAAAATACGTATTTTCATAATTATTTACAGAAATGAGTATTTTTTATTTTTTTAATAATTTCTTTTAAAAGTTAAGGGTCCCACCAGTTTTTTAATATTTAATATTTTTTTAATAAATCAGGGTCCCATTAATTTTTTAATATTAAACTTTTATTTTTTTAATAAATCAGAATCCCATTAGTTTTTTAAAATTAAAATTTTTTTTTTTTTTGAAAACTGTGGGCCCGAGGGTTTTTAAATTAAAACAAAATTTACATTTAACACCTTATCATTCCCATTAATTTTTCTTAAAATTTGTTTTTTTATACTTCTACTCTGCTATTTTTATTTTCATTAATTATAACCATAACCGATTGCCAATAATTTAAATAAATAATTTTAATAATGTTTTATAATAACAAAATATCAAACATTAAAAGTTTTAACATGTAAAAATTACTCCCATAATCATTGATCAAGATTGAGTAATTAGCAATCGTAGTGGAAGCTTGTTCTCTCGTCTAGAGTCTGTGCAGCCCTTGGTCGGTGTCTTTTTCGAACAAAGGTCCTTTCCTTCGTTCAGTATGACAATCATATGATTTTTGCTAGCTTGAATGTAAAAGCAATAAAATAACTTTGCAAGAAAAAAAACTAGAAAGACAAAAATTTTAAAGAAGAAACTTCTCTCTATATTGATAATTTTTTCTTATAGAAATGCTTGTGTGGTTTTACAAAAAGGATTTGGAGAGTTTATGTAGGCCTCCACCTAACAAATGGATGGTTAAGATTAATTTTATCCAATGTCTCTTATGAAAAGGGTAGGTGCCATATGTCACCAATAATTTATTCCAAATCAACAACTCCCACTAAACAAATTATAAAAAAAATTAATGTGAATGATAAGGTGTTAAATGTAAATTTTTTTAATTTAAAAAGCCCTCGGGACCCATAGTTTAAAAAAAAATAAAAGTTTAATATTAAAAAATTAATGGGACCCTAATTTATTAAAAAAATAAATATTAAATATTAAAAAACTGATGGGACCCTTAGATTTAAAAAAAATTATTAAAAAAATAAAAAATGCGCATTTCTATAAATAATTACGGAAATACGTATTTTAATAATTAATTAAAAAAATACAATATTTTAATCAAAATGCCGATTTTGGCCTAGGTAATTGCTTTTTATATCAAAATTTTTAAAGTACAAAGGTCCAGTTGTCCGATTTTTTGGACCGGACTGGGCCCAGATTTAATTCCGAACAACTAAACTATGTCTAAACCTGACCCGTATTAACAAAACTTTTGTCCAAATCGAACAAAACTAAGCGGGCGGCCCGGACAGATTATTGCCACCCCTGTTTACAGCCCTACATTTCGTTTTAGCAGCTACACATTCTCACCATCAGCGCATTATCGAATCTTGATGCATGCAGCGGTAATTTCACCTCCTCACTTATAACTGATCCTCTTTTGAACGACCCCGGCGAGAGGCGGGCGGTAACAGTGCCGTTTTCATCTCAGCTCCAATGGAGAAGGCGCCGCAGCGGGTGAAACGATGGCTGTTCCCGCTCCTTGCTTCCATTCTCCTCTCTTGCATCCTCATCACCTTATTCCTCTTCTTCTCCTCCTCGTCCCTATGCGACAAACTTTCCCTCTTCTCCTTCTCGGCTTCCTCCACAGATCCCTCTCTCTTCATCGAGGCCAAGCTCCTCCTTCCCCGGACTGAGCCTTCCACCGGCGTTCCCCGCATCGCCTATTTGATATCCGGATCCGCTGGCGATGGCGGCAGCATCCAGCGGACTCTTCGTGCTCTCTACCATCCGGCTAACCGATACGCGGTTCATCTCGATCTCGATTCACCGCCCGCCGAGCGGCTTGAGCTTGTGGCTGCCATTCGTAGGGATCCCGTCTACCAAAGGTTTGGAAATGTTTGGGTGATCACGCGTGCGAATTTGGTGACCTATAGGGGGCCGACGATGGTGGCCAACACGCTTCATGCCGCGTCGATCTTGCTCAAGGAGGGAGGCCATTGGGATTGGTTTATTAATCTTAGCTCCTCTGATTATCCGCTTGTCACTCAGGATGGTGAGATTTCGAGTTGGTACTTTGGTTTCTTACTCTAAGCTTTTGATTTTGCATTTATTTGATCACGAAATGTGGGAATTTTCTTATTGTTCCTGCTAATCATGTGATGTACTTTTGAGCTGAGATTATGTGCTGGTTATCGGATTTGTGACTATTTTTTATTTGCTGGTTGTTTATTAAGGTTTAAAAGTGAACGCTTGGGAAGGTTTTTCCAATAAATTTTCAATAAATTGGAAACCATCTCTTTCATTGTACCCGTTATATTGGGAATCTTTTTCTTTCCTTATATGATATTTGTGTGGATCTTTTGTTCAGAATGATTTGCTGATACTGCTTGACTAGGATGATTCTTCATTTTCCACTTCTCGATTTCTTGGTTCTATATTTTGTGTAATTAAGTTGGGTAAGTGACATTATATATGCATTATTTTCATTCTTCATCCCGATAATTCTCCAAAATATATATCATTCTTACGGCATAAGTTATTTATTGTGGTACGCCAACTCTTACTTTGTTATAAACATTTGCTTACAAGTATGATTCATGCATTTGTTGTTTTCTTATTATTCGCCTGCTTTTCCTGTATACTGTAATGCCTATGTGATAAGACTGTCAATTGGGATGATGCACTAGCTTGTTCATACTTTTATATTAGTTATTTGGTAGCCACACTAAATCTCTCTTGTTTAAATTCTGATTGAGCAGATCTACTTTTCACTCTATCTAGTATAACTAGAGACTGGAATTTTATTGAGCACACGAGTGACATTGGATGGAAAGAGTAAGCTGCACACTTGAAAAATGTGCATTTTTGATAAATTATGTCCTACTGTGGTTTCTCAGTTTCTGAAAATGACTTTTGTTCCATGTGCAGGACCCAAAGGGCAAGGCCTGTGATCATAGACCCAGGGCTTTATAACCTGCGTAAGTCAGATGTGTTTTGGGTTTCTGAGCAAAGGGGTGTGCCATCTGCGTTCAGGCTTTTTACAGGTAAACAATTCATAAAATGCTTGCCTTTATGTTGTCTTTGTGCAATTTCTACCAACAGTAGTTCCAGTTTTTGGTATGGTAGATCATATACATATAGCCTTTCTTTATTAAACTTGTCAGGCAATTGGATTTTAAATTTACACGCTGAATCTATGCATGAGCTAATTTGCTTAGTTTTGAGTTTCGTGCTAGACCGCCTATGAATTGCTGCTGACAGATGAAGGCAATAAAAACTGATAAAATACATGTTTACTATAAGATTTATTGTGATCATCATGAATTATAAAAATACGGAGTACCTTGTGAAGCAATGAAATTCTTCCAATATAATATAGAAATGACCATTTGCCATTGCCTTGGACAATTGCTTAGGAGAAGAAATGTGCTTTTATCAAAGATTGTGACAGTTCATATCCTGGAATAGTTTAGACATTGAAAATTATGACATACGAAGGATCAAATGTCTGTTATGATATTGATACTGATGCCATGATAGAATTTTACTTTTGAGTCTGAATACGAAGTTGTTTGCAAAATTTGAAACCTGCAGCATAAGGTTGATCATTAACATGTGCAAGATGGATCCCAAGCTTGCATGGATGAAACCAGATATCTTGGTGTTGAATTATGTGTTTTTTATTCTGCTGATTCTGATGATTTCCTCTGCTGCATGTATGGCTTGTGCTTTGATCTATAGTAACTATTCTACTAATTGACTTTAAAGTTTAACTGAAGAGTAGGCATATTTTTGTTCTAGCTTTTGTAGTCTTTCCCAGAATGACTTACCTAAGTGTAGCCTGGTAGCAGAATTTGATTACCTTTGACTCTTTGCATATTCTTCCTAAGTTAGTCAAGTTGTTGTATCAGATATTGCATCTGAATACAATATGGAGATACTGCTATTCTATACACTTTGATGGCTTGTGCTGATCTCAATATGTTGAAAGGGATTGGTTTTGCGTTAAAGCTTCTTATTACATGTTGATACATGTGATTTTTTCATGCTGTGTTAGGCTCAGCTTGGATGATGCTCACCCACCAGTTCGTTGAGTTTTGCTTATGGGGTTGGGACAACCTTCCACGTACTGTGTTGATGTACTATGCAAACTTCATCTCATCGCCTGAGGGGTACTTCCACACTGTCATCTGCAACGCAGATAAATTCCGCAACACTACTGTCAACCATGATCTGCATTTCATATCATGGGACAACCCACCTAAGCAGCATCCGCATTTTCTTACCCTCAATGATTTCCAGAGGATGATAGACAGCAATGCGCCTTTTGCTAGAAAGTTTGGCAGGGATGATCCAGTGCTTGACAAGCTGGACAAGGAGATTTTGGGTCGTGATCCTGGTGGATTCGTGCCTGGTGGTTGGCATGATATTTTGAAAGAGAATGCTACTGATCATTATTATACTGTTAGTAAGGTGGATGACCTCAGGCCTGGGCCTGGTGCAGACAGGCTTAAAACGCTTGTATTTGGTTTACTATCACAACATCATTTCAACCAGAAGCATTGTATTTGATGTAAATTCAAAATGACAACAAACGTTCGCGCAGCTGGACAAGTAACCACATCCTGTTTTCACAGGAATTGCCTTTCGGGATGTTGTTTATATGGAGATTCTGCCTTTGGATTGGCTAGCATCTTGGAGGAGCTCAGAATCAGTTTAAACTTTGCCAGAAGATGAAAATGTGCTGTTGTTATCATATTTAGAAGTGCCATGAAGATAGATCTTTCCTGTTATATCTCTATAGCCCTATGATGATGGCGATGAAGCCCATGTGTGCTGTATCCTGTCCATTGGCACCATAACTGTTAGTTTCTACTAAAATTTTAAAGAGAGAATGTTTATGTTTGCATCTAGGGGAGAACAATGTGCACTTCCCTAGCATATTGAATTACATATCGATTTCCACATTCCTCCTATTTGATTTGATTGTTCTATGTATTAGATATATGATAATGAAGGTATGGAGATTGACTGCAGCAATCCATTTTGTAATGCATTACAATGCCATGCAAATCAGTTTAACTATTACTGTTGAGTGAACAGGAAAAAGAATATTATTCATGAACATCAGACGTCTGAAATTTATTCCACGCGCACAGCAGTGAAGTTTTCTTGTTTCTCTTCAACAGGTAGTAATCTGGACGGACTTCTTTCCGACATTATCACCTTGAAAAAGCCCCGAGAAAGCGGTCGGAACACTCTCAATTCCCTGTGAGATGTCTTCGAGAACCTGTAGCCTACCATGATGGAGATGTTCCCGAGTTGTTGATATAAACTCAGTATATATGTGAGGAAAATCGTAGGCCAAGAAGCCTCTAATATTGATTCGCTTATAGATCACATCAATCATATCTGGCGCTGCTCGCCTTCCAACAGAGGTGTATTCAGAGATCACTCCACACAAGGCCACCCTTCCGAACGCCTTCAGATTCGCGATTGCAGCTTCTAACATCTCCCCTCCGACATTGTCGAAGTATATGTCAATGCCTTCTGGAAAGTACCTGATTATTAAACTAGTTGAATTAGCACAATATCTTCGTTAATCTCTCCTATCAAGTAAGTGTGTGTTTCTCACCTTTTTAATGCTAACTTGAAATCAGGTTCTTCTTTGTAGTTAAATGCCTCATCAAACCCCAGTTTCTCTTTCAGTATATCCACCTACACACACACACACACACACACACACACACACACACACACGCACACACATATATATATATATGAATAGAATCAACCTTACAGATATAAAAACTAGAATACAGAGAAGGATGAGCAGATAGGGGACCTTGTTCTTGTTTCCAGCACAGCCTACTACATAACAACCAGATAGCTTTGCAAACTGGCCAACCAAATTACCAACTGATCCAGATGCTGCAGATACAAAAACTGTCTCCCCATTCTTTGGTTTGCACACTTCATAAAAGCCAACATAAGCTGTGAGTCCGCTTGGCCCTGCAAATCATCATGTCTAGCTGATTAATATGCCGTGATTTTCAAGTGAAGAGATCAAGTGATGAAGTGTTTTTTGAACATAGACCTAGAACACCAACATGGTAGGACAAAGGGAACTCATCAGTGATCTTATTCAATATGGTTCCAGGTTGAACAACAGTGTACTCCTCCCAACCCAACAACCCTGCAACCAAATCACCCTCTTTGAACTCTTGGTTCACTGAAGCTACAACTCTCCCAACTCCGAAAGCATCCACTCTCTGCATCCACGCATGCACACACCATTAATGATGCAGCAAATCAAGCACAGTGCATAAACAACAACATGCAATTTGGAAAGGGAGAGTTAAAGACCTCTCCTGGAGCAAGTTGGGTCGAGAAGCTGCTGGCCTTGTGAGAAGAACTGCAATCCTTGATGCGATTAATTTGATAGGGATCAATGGAGACGTAAAAGTTCTTGACAATGATATGGTTTGATCCTTCTTTGAGAGTCATGGCAAG
Source organism: Dioscorea dumetorum (assembly GCA_902712375.1). Taxonomy (NCBI): domain Eukaryota; kingdom Viridiplantae; phylum Streptophyta; class Magnoliopsida; order Dioscoreales; family Dioscoreaceae; genus Dioscorea; species Dioscorea dumetorum. The sequence continues at coordinate 7,648,289 of CACTHL010000494.1, forward strand.
GCGAGCAGTCTTGAGCTCAAAGTTGGACTCTGATGGCTGGCCATGCACATACTCTTTCACTGCCACGAACTTGTTATCGACCTCCATCTTCTGCATCACCTCTTCCTCTGTCTACTGCGTTCTGATGTGCAGATAAGTTTGTTTCTTTTGTATTTCTCTTCTTGGAAACAAGATGAGGGGCGGGACGGCAGCCGTTTTCTAATCGTTGGTGTTTCTGGTGGTGATTTGACCTCCCAAAAATGGTAGCATTTGTTTATGGGCTGCAGGCTGCCTTGCATTATTTTTGGTGTTATTCTCTGATATGTCCGTTGCAACTTGCGAGTGTAGATCAGTAGATGTAGACAAAATCTGAAATTGTGGATGCTGGCTCTCAATTGGCACTTCAGATTCCGACCATGCTTGATGACTCAAGGGAGGAGTGGCACCAAGTCCAATGCTCATCAAGTAAACCTTTCAGCCTCCTGACAGTAGAGAAATTATTATCATTATTACTGGCCATTGATTTCAATTATTCGGATGCAAATGTTGACAACGAGCATATCCGGGGCCATTTTCTAATTGTTGGTGTTTCTGGTGGTGATTTGACCTCCCAAAAATGGTAGCATTTGTTTATGGGCTGCAAGCTGCCTTGCATTATTTTTGGTGTTATTCTCTGATATGTCCGTTGCAACTTGCGAGTGTAGATCAGTAGATGTAGACAAGATCCGAAATTGTGGATGCTGGCTCTCAATTGGCACTTCAGATTCCTACCATGCTTGATGACTCAAGGGAGTGGCACCCAGTCCAATGCTCATCAAAGTAAACCTTTCAGCCTCCTGACAGCAGAGAAATTATTATCATTATTACTGGTCATTGATATCAATTATTCGGATGCAAATGTTGACAACGAACATATCCTTGACCACTTAGAAATTATAAATAGATCATACGCAACTATAAATACTTGATAAGGGATTAGAGGTGCGGAAAAGCTATCTTATTGTTCGGATTGAAAGCATGATTGACTTGTAACCACTCTTGAACTTACTGTAATTTTACCACACAAATTGACAGAAGAGACTACAATGCTGGATTTTAATTTGAGACATGATATTGAATTTAAAACCTAATATATTAATAATATAAAATTAAGCCCAATTATGTGATAAATAAGTTTTTAGGTAATTTGGGTCTCAATGTAATTGAATTAAAATATGGAGTTTTATGTGTAGAGGTTATTAGGTAATTTTTAATTTTATGAGAAGTCGACATAAATGTAGTTATGGTCCTTATTTGCACATGTCATCTGTACAATTTCCACTTATTGTGAAAGCACTTGAGTTTTTGTATCAATTTGTAAGACCAATTGTAGACTTTGAATTATTTTGACAATAGCTAATAGAGAAACATTTTCCTTTCTAAGAGTTTTTATGTCCCAAGTTATCTATTAACATAATCAATTTATGTGTTAATTTTCTAATTTAACCTTACCAATCTATTTATATATATTGTTCTCCACCATTATTATTTTAACAGATAATGAACAAAAAAACCCTCTAAATTTCATATATTCATAGACCAACCCTGCACTTTTCAGTATGAACAAAACATCCCTCCTTTTTGGGATGATTTCCATCCTGGTCCCTGCATGGGATAACGCCGTTAAAGCTTCAATGGATTGACGGTTATACCCCTACATTAACGCGATTATGGGCGCGAGTACGGCGGTGCGTGTTCCGAGACATTCCAGGGTTTATGATGTTCTGTTTGGCTTCTTTTCACCTTCTTTTCACCTTCTCTCATACCAAAGCGACGCATGTAACGAAACCCCGTAGCTCCCAGACCGGCGGCGCAACGACCATCCGATTGCGGTTAATCCCGACACACTATTATCTCGGTAAGATTAGTATGGTTTTTTTCCCTTCCCGTCGGTTGTAGTTGAGGGTTTTGTGCTTTGTAACGGTGGTTCGGTGTTGGAGGAGCGGTTCTTTGTTTATATTGCGGAGTTTTCGTTTACGGTTTAAGGTTTCTCTTTAGATTTCGGGCATTTTTGGCCGAGCGCCGTTGTATGTAATGCGAGATATGGCGTCCAACCCGGTGAACGGCGAGATGCTACCTTGCGCCCGTCGTGGATACTCCGGCCCAACCGAGGCGGCGCATGTCACAACGGCACTGGAGATGGTGAGGAGGACACCATTCGCCCATCTCATGGAGGTGGAGGCGTTCTTGCGGGGAGAGGGGGTTGCTTGATGCCATATTGCGGCGATACGACCACGAGACGAAAATGTTCGAGAATAGGGGTGAGCCTGGTGAGCTTCCGACCGGAAGATGTTGCCATTATCATGGGACTCCGGGCGAGACGGGGATCCGGTGCGGTTCAAGAAAAACAGAACACCGTCGATTTCGAAGAGAAATGCATGTCCAAGGGCTTCGAAAGGACCCGAGATGCTATGAAGGCGTCTCTTCTCGGAATGGTCCGGACAAAGGGGGAGGAGGTCAACTTTGTGAAGCCGCGGTGGTCTACCTCATGGGGACGGTGTTGTTCCCGAACACCACCATGTCGGTCCCGCCATGGCTGGTCGACTATGCTTCCAACCTCTCCTCGCTACGCAGGTACGAGTGGGCGGAGGCCACTCACAGGTGGATCATGGAAGACCTCCCCAAGACGGCCACCCGCGTGCAGTCAAGAGCTAGGGGGGAGCATATTGAAACGGGATACATGCGCGGGTGCACCATCGCCCTCATCCTCTGGTTCTACGAAGTCACTGGAACAGGGCAGAGGGCCCGGGTTGGGAAGACTCCCCGGATTTTGTGTTACGGGGAGGGAAGTTTTAGGAAACAAGCGTCGCTGGAAAAGCTACTCTCATCCATCGATGAGAAAGAGGTATGAAGTCTCTGTTTCCGTTTACTTTCAAATGTTCCCGTTTAGCCTCCGACGTTCCCATTTATGTTTTCCAAGTTCTCATTTATAATGGCGAGATTTCCTTTATATTTCAACGTTTCCGTTTAGGTTATAGAGTTTCGATTTACTTTCTGGTGTTCCCGTTTACTTTTTAAGCGTTGTTGTTTACAATCAGACGTTCCCGTGTATGATTTTATTGTTCCTGTTTATCTTTTATGTTCCCATTTATCTTTCTGAATTTTCTACTCTCTTGTTGACAGTTTTCCGAGCTGACCGTCGACGATCCCGGACAACAAACGTTGGCTTTGGTGCCAGCCGAGCCACCGGTGGTGCGTCCAACAAAACGTGGTCGGTCACCGGATCGACGTAGTATCTCCCCCCGTCGCACTCGTGTTCGTCGCGTGGAATGGGTGTCCCCCTCGGTGGCAATTGAAGACGATGTAGCCACCCGGCTACAGCGGGCCATCGAGACATTGTCGCGTGACGTCCAGCGTCTGGCTTCCCGGGTGGATGTGATCGAAGGACGCCTTCGCATCGTTGCACCATCTTCGGGAGATCCCACAGCGGAGTCCGGTTCGATGCCATCTCCGGTAATCGCACACCCGGCGAAGAAGGTCGCCACTCGATGCTTTTCTAGGCGTGTCTCCCGGCGAGGAGAAAAAGCGGCCCGTTGGCGTCCCCGGAGAGCGCCATAATCTGTTGCAAGCCGAAGACGACCTCTCGGTGCCCACCGGCCCGAGGACGAAGAGACTCTGCCGTAAGGGTGGACCGAAGCCGGACCGCAGACGAAGTCCACCGGTGACCTCATCCGGCAATGATGGCTCCGATGCGGTCGACGTCGACAAAGCATCATAGCGTCTTTGACCGATATGAAAGGTAAGATCGTTATCCCGGCCTTAGATGTTGAGAGACCGGCGGTGGCATCCGACAACGCCGAGAGGCCATCCTCTTATGTGGACGGCATGGACGAAGAAAATGCGACTCCGTCCACCGCCGCCGCGCAGCTCCAACCCCACCCCCACGGCGGAAGAGGAGGCTCAACGGCGGTCAACCACCCCGACGAAGGTGCGGCCACCGCCACGGATGAACCCCCAGCCTGATCTCCCCACTTTGCGGTAGAGGCGGCTCCACCGCAGCCCTCTGAGGCGGAAGAGGTTTCTTCACCGCAGCTCGCCCCATCGGAAGAGACAGCCCCACCGCGGCCCCCGACGGCGCGCGCAGACGTCAGTGCGGGCACCATTGTGGAAGAAGGTCCACGACATCCCCCCCCAACGGCTGAGGAATCCACTACCAGCAAGAAACCGTGTCAGCTTATTGTCGACGTTGACACAGTGGCAGTCATTGAGAAACAAGGGTCAGAATCCGTCAAGACTGCCTTTCTCCCCAAAAATAAACGGCCGACTGCATTTCATCGCCTGAGTCAGGTGGAGCAGGCGGCAATGGGAATGTACCTCAACTGTAAAATTGACAGGTGAGTGCAATGCGTTTTCGTTTCCTTCTATGCGTTGTGGTTTACATAATATATTGTTCCCAGCTTACTTTCGGATGTTTTCCTTTACCGTGTATAGTTTCCGTGTATTGTTTACATGTTTCCGTTTATGTTTCTAGGTTCCGGTTGAGATTATATATGGTTCCGTTTAGGTTTTGGCGTTTTCATTTACGTTTTAGTTTTACCGTTTAGAATACGGACGTGTCGTTTACATTTTGTGTGTTTTCGTTTACATTACATGCGTTTCCGTTTACCTTTTCTCCTTCCCGTTTACTTTTTAGTGTTGCCCTCTAATACTCACGATGCCGCGTTTAGGACCATCGTCTGGAAGAACAACCTCTCCTTCACGACCAGAGACCACTTGTACACCTTGGTGGAGGGGGCCGTCGTGCCTGATGATGTGCTGGACGTTTGGTGTGTCATGATCATGGAATCATGCAAGCGAACGCCCTCCCCCTACAAAAGACGAGGTGCTTGTCACCCGACCGCCGGGCGCTTCTCATGTCACGAGACGGAACATAGTGCCGAGGTGGCGCTTACGTTGGTCGAGGCGGGCACCGCAAATTTCAACGAGGTGGAAATTATTCTCGCTCCCCATAATATTCAACACACATTTCCACCTCATTGTACTCGACAAAGAGGTGAAGCAATATCGCACTACACCTCTCGCGCAGAGCCGCACATACGACGCCGACGCGAAGGCCATGGTAGGGTCTTACGTCTCCTTCTCTTGTCTCGTATTTGTTTCCTTTTTTTTTTAAAAAACGTCGGACGACGACACTCACACGTCTCCTTCTCTTTCCTCTTTTTTTACGCGCCACGAACAGAGGGAACTATTCGACCGCTGTCCGGATGTTGAGGTAGGCGACACCGGGACGGTGAGTTACCCTCTTGTGCACGTCCGCGATTGCCCACGGCAGAAACCCGACAGCGTGGACTGCTGCCTTTACACAATGCGGTTCATCGAACAACTCCTCAACGGGGAGAGTCTTAGTCTGCCTCACTCCGACGTGCCACTTCTGCGTCTACAGTACGCAGCCCGTATCGTCATGGACGGCATTGCAAGAGGGAAAGAAGATGGCAAACAGAGATGATGTAATTGATATTCGTTCATACAAGTGTGTTTATTTGCTGTACATACATTGCGAATGTAAATATATTTTCAATTACATCCCATTGTTTTTCTTTACACAGTGCCGTTTCTATTTACAATACAGGGTTTCCGTTTATATAGTAGAGTTTCGGTTTACATTTCAGAGTCTCCGTTTACATTTCATTGTATCCGTTTACATTTCATTGTATCCGTTTACATAGTAGAGTTTCGGTTTACATTTCAGCGTCTCCGTTTACATCTCATTGTATCCGTTTACATTTCATTGTATCCGTTTACATTTCATTGCAGTTGATGAAAATTGATACAAAAAATTCCCTCCTGCACATTCTCTATAGCTCATATTGAAATCTCTTGAGATTCATTGAATTTGACAAGGGTTGGTAAAAAAGCTCACTTGAGTTTCTTAACACTCATTAGATTTAATGAGAGTAGAAAAAACCTCTGAAAAAATCTCACTTTCCGTTTGTATCCCAGTGTTGTCCTTTACATAATGGCGTTTCTGTTTACAATCAAGGGTTTCCGTTTACATCGAAGAGTTCCGGGTTACATTTTAGTGTCTACATCAAAAGGTTTCCATTTACATTTCAGTGTTTTTGTTTACATCAAAGGGTCTCGGTTTATATTCATGAGTTTCCTTTTGCAGCTCATCTTTTCTGATTACATCAAAGTGTCGATTATGTAAGGGGGGGTCTCAATCCGCGATGGGTGCGCTGCACGACCGCCGATTGTGACCAACCTCGCTACACCTGCTGCACTTGAACTCACGTACAGAAGTGTGTTGCGATTCGATTCTTTTCCTTTTTGGGCGCCCTGGTTGCCTCTTCGTGAGTGGTGGCCGGATGGCCAACGGACGAGAGTCATCTGTTGGTCTGTCATTGTCGGGGACAGGGAAAATTGCTTCCGAGTAAGACGTCCGGTACGTGTCAGCGTGGAAGTAACTGTCAACATATCTGTGAACGTTTGAATCGGTTTGCATTATAGCCGCGCAGGCGTGCTTACACGGGATCCCGTATATCTGCCACCGTCGGCACGAGCACGTCCTTGCGGACAGGTTGACGGAGAAGCTATTCCGTTCGACTACTTCGAAGCAGTCGCCTGTTGATCTCCCAACAAGTAGTGTACGACTTTGTTCCACCACTTCTTCGATCTTGCTGTGTATGTCAGGGCACAGATAGGTCTCCCACCGCCGAGATTGTTCACGCCGATTATACAGCATGTTCATGAGCTTGAAGCTGGTGTAAGAGGGTAGTCAGTCAACCGGACGTCGTCGATGAAAGGTAAACAAGAATAATAACAAAAGCAATGAAAAATCTAAAAGTCAAAAACGTAAACGGGAGCGTCAAAAAGTAAACGGAAACCCACACACGTAAATGGGAACAAGGATACGTAAACGGAAACTAGAAAAAGTAAACCATGTCTCACATAAGTAAATGGGAAACTGGCAATCTAAACGAAAACCCGTAAACGTAAACGGAAACAACAACAACTACGTGGAAAGCCGACAAACTAAACCGAAACTCACAGAAGTAAACTGCAAATAGGAGAACTAAGCGAGAGCCAGTTGAAGTAAACAGAAACGCTAACAAGTAAACCGAACGGAGGGATCTAGACGAATTATTACCGGATGGAATCAACCATATTCGTCACAGGAAGATGTCTTGCCTCCTTAATCCATGCATTGAACGATTCTGCGACGTTTGAATACATCTCGCCCCATCTTTCGCCCTTGAACATGTAATTCGCCCAATGCGTGATGTCGGATTTCTGGATTAGCCACAGATGAGTATGTGGGGATGCGTTGAGAAGGTCGTCCATCGCGTCATTGAACTCCCTCTCCGTGCACGCAAATGCAATCCTAACAATGATGGACCAGCATAACTCTTTTAATGCCTTCCCGACGCCGACGTTTGCCTTCATAAAATTTGCCTCCAGGTGCCTGAGGCAGTACGCGTGCGGGGATGAGGGGAAAACCTTACCGACTGCGTTAATGAGACCCTTCGACCTATCTGAAATAAATGTTATGATCTTCGTGTAGTGATCCTCCCCATACAACACATCACCAAGCTTGGAAAGAAACCAAGTCCAGTTCGCATCCGTCTCGTTGTCAACAATGGCGAATGCAACGTGAAAGAAACCGTTGTTGGCATCCTTCCCCGTTGCACCAAGCAAGGTGCCTCCGTATTTCCCTAGCAAGTGCGTCCCGTCGATGAAGAGCAAGGGCCTGCAACCACTCTGGAAACCCACAACGCACGCGTTAAATGCAAAAAAGGCCCGTGTAAAACGATCGCCCTCATGGTCCACCGTAACCACGCTCCCAGGATTCGTCTCTAAAACTTTCCCGGCATACCATCTGAGGAGGTCGTAGCTGGCGACTTCACTACCGTGGAGAACACCCCGGGCGACCTCTTTCCCCAACCAAGCTTGCTTGTAAGACAAGTGAACGCCATGCTCGCGCATTATATCACGTTGAATATCGACGGCCCTGTAGAGAGGGCGATCCTTCAGCCTCTGCATGACCTGCGCGCTTACCCATTTTTTAGAAGCTTTCGGGTGAGAGGTGGTGCCGATACCTCCGCCGCATGTATGTGCTGAGCACATTGTCTTGATCATAAACGTCTCTTGGTTCCCAAGCTTCCATGCGTGGACACGCCATTGGCAACCAGCGGATGCACATTGGACAGTTACCCTCTGCTTATCGTTCTTGACGAAGATAAAGTTAAAGTTCCGGTTTATGGCGACACTTCGCAGCGTGTCTTTGAAATGATCACCATCGCAAAAGCGTTGCCCGACTTCGAGACGTGCACCGGCAGGTTGGTCTTTAGCCATAGATAGGGCACCCGACGCATTCGATTGGGACGACATTATGTGTCGGCTAACCGGTAGGCTTTCCGAAATTGAATCCCTGCTCCTGGTGCACACAAGGATAACGTAAACGGCGACGGGTTAATGGAGAATCCCAAATGCAAACGTAATAGTAAACGAGAACGCCCAAACGTAAACGGAAACTTACAATGGTAAACAAGAACTCCAAAAAATAAACCGGAACTCCCGGAAGTAAACAGAAACTTCTAAAAGTAAACGTAAACGGATAATAGTAAACAAAAACTCCAAACAATAAACAGGAACTCCTAAAAGTAAACAGAATCGCCAAAAGGTAAACACAAACGCACAAATATAAACGATAACTACACAGGCTAAATGGAAACTCCAAACACTCCGCTTTGAATGCACGTAATCGCTTCATTTGAATGCACAAAAAAAGGTGCAGTGTTTACGAAAGTAAGGAGGAGCCCGGGGCATCTTCGACGGCATCGTCATCGTCGGTTGATGTGACTATAAGATCGACTGCATGGCAATTGAACATATGGTGAACGCGACACATTCGCTGAAAATCAATCTCGCATTCTATGGGGCAGACCGTGCGATGTGCATTCGGGGTGACAAACTTCACACAAACACTCTCGATTTCGAGGCTCCATCTTTCACATATCTCCTGCAGCACCGACTCCCATGAACTTAACAAAGTGAACTGCAGCACTCGACCCTCGCCCTTGTATCTGGCTATTGCGCAATAGGTGTCCATTGAGTCGCGATGCACGAAACCCTCAAACTGCCATGCATTACAGACACACAAATATTCATACCTTCGGCGCTAACAAAAATGAAAAAGAAAAAAACATCCTCTCACCACAGCCTTCAATATGAACAAGTACACCCGCTCGAACACTGGTGGGAGAGAGAGAAACTCTGGCAGACGACGGGGAAGAAGACGAAGGATAGAACCCTCCTTAGCAGAAGCACGCATTATAAGAGAAAAGCTGGCTGAAAAGCCTGCTTTTCCCTTTTGGCTGAACACTTTCAAAAATGATGACAAGACAGGGCGGGACCTTTCCCACCAAAACCAAGGGGCAAAGTTGGTATTATGTAAAAAAGCTATTGACGGAGTTGGACGGAGGGACTGAAAAGGAAGGTAATTTAAAAAGGAAGGATGAACAGGTATATTCAAATGTCAGAGGGACTGATCGGGATGTTTGCAAACGTACAGGGACTTATAATTAATTTATGTATAAGCTTAAAGGAAAAATTGGACAAAATGAGAAAATTAAGCTAAATATTCATGACATTTTTAATTCCAACTACTTTTCTTGCTCTTTATGAAATAGATAAAGTGGACATTTATAATGGAGTAGGGGAGTATTTTTCCTATAGTTTTCAGTCTTAAAACAAATTTAATATCTGGGCAACCTCATATTGAATCAATTCAATTTTGATTTCAAATAGTATTATTGATATGTTTGTTCTTGAACTTAATGATTTCAAGATTTTATTTTCTTCCTTTTTGTAAAAAAAATCCAAGATCAATTGGTTATATGTGTTTTTCAAAAATGAATTCAGATAAATCATCGAGGAATTTCTGAAAATATAAATTTTAATTTCTCATTAAGATTTATTGAGTTTTATCAATTTTAATATCTCAATAATTATAAATAAATAAATTAATTAATAAATAAAAGATGGATAATCTTGTTTTACAAATTATATTTCATTTACTTTTATAAGCATCTCCATTGGCAGCAAGCTATGACAGAGGAACTTGGGGCTCTTGAGCGCATGTATACCTGGGATCTCGTTCCCCTACCTTCTAGTGTTGCACCTATTAGTTGTCGATGGATCTATCGGGTTAAGACCCGAGATGATGGCATTATTGAGCGCTATAAGGCGCGCCTTGAGGCTCACGGTTTTACTCAAGAGTATGGCATTGATTATGAGGATACCTTCGCTCTTGTGGCTAAGTTGACTACCGTTCGTATTTTTATTGCTATTGCTGCAGCACGTCAGTGGCCACTCTATCAGTTAGATGTGACCAATGCCTTCTTACATGGGGATCTTTCTGAGGAGGTTTATATGACTCCTCCGGGTTTCTCTCATCATCCTCAGCATGTATGTCGTCTACGTCGGGCTATTTATAGACTCAAACAGGCTCCTCGCGCCTGGTTTGAGCGTTTTCATAGCGTTATTCTTGCTCTTGAATTTACAGAGAGCTCTCATGATTATACCCTTTTCACTCGACAAACTTCTCGTGGTCTCACCATTCTTCTTCTCTATGTTGATGACATGGTTATTTCTGGTGATGATGCTGATACTATTATTTCTCTGAAACAGCGGTTACACACTGAGTTTCAGATGAAAGTTCTTGGCCCTCTCCGTTATTTTCTGGGTCTTGAGATTGCTTATTCACGACGTGGTTATTTGGCATCTCAGCAGAAATACATTTATGATATTTTTCGACGATCTGGCCTCTCTGATCTCCGCACTGCTTCTACTCCTATTGAGCTACATCATCGTCTCTCCTCCACTGATGAAGAGCTTTTGGCTGATCCTACTCGTGATCGCGCGCCCCTTGTTTATTTGACTATCACTCGACCTGATATTGCTTATGCTGTTCGAGTTCTTAGTCAGTTTGTGAGTGCTCCTCGCTCTACTCATTGTGCTGCCCTTCTCCGTGTTCTACGCTATCTTCATGGCACTAAAGTTAGCAAGAGATCATATATGTAGTGATACACTGTGTCTCAATATCGATGGGAGTAACCTCTTATATAAAGTTCTGTCCATGCCTCCACAATGGGAATAATCATAAGCCCAATTAACCATGCTGTCTTTGACAAACCAATCCATGGAGACCACTACCACATTATTTTGGTCCTTCACTAGCCATCACCATTATTTACATTGTCTCAAAGTATCACGATGCAATGTTAATATTGTTCGCATATAAAGAAGTATAATCCAAAATTCAAGGTGGTATTTACATTCATATAAAGCACATGCCATTGTTCACAATAATTGTAAGATAACAGGAGAATCACTTGCAGGCAGTTCATGACAACTTAATCTTTTAGAGGGTAAAAGTATCTTTGTTGTTGTTGTTGTTGTTTTTTTTTTTTTTTTTTATGTTTTTATGTTTTTCGACACTACTAATTTATAATACTTGTATCTTAAATTATTTATAATACATATGATTTATTCATTTTTTTAAATATTTATTTGTTAGTGAGTATTTGTTTTCATTGAATTATAACTCAATCTATTAAAGATTTACTAAAGAATCTTCGGTCTACCGGTGTTAGTCACATTGCGTAAATTAGTGACAAAATTTAAAAAAAAATTAAGAGATATCGATTTCAATTTTCTTAAAAATTATAAATATTAAGAATTTTTCATATTTTTTAAACCTGGTATTATATTAATTAATATTTAAAAAATAATAAAATATAAAAGACTACCACTATAAGATGAGTGTTGAATAAAATCGCACTAAATAACTTCAAATACATTCAATAGAAAAAGACTTCTAACATCATGAGTGTAGATATGAAGTTGTTTTTTAGGGTTTAAAGATTTTATAAAAAAAGAAGCATTTGAATAAATTCCAATAGAGTGAAAGATGATATATATATATATATATATATCATCATAGGGTTAATGGGATGCTTAAGCACACCTTTGATCCCCTCTGGAGCAAAGTATCTTAAGGGATGTTATATATAATTATTAAATAAAAATTTATTGGTTATGGGAGTAGGGTATACATTTCAATTGTTCGTAAGCTGAATAATTAATTTCCGATATACATTACTGACGGCTTGTTTTCTTGTATAGAAAAACTATAAAAAAAACTATTAGAGATTTCCTTTTCAATTTTAATAGTGTTCAATTTGCCAATATCATTTCAGACAAAGTTCATCATATAATACCATTTTTATATGGAAATATAAAATATATTTGCTAGTGTCATGATTATCACATATTTTAAAAAGCATATATTTTTCCCAAAAAGTCAATATTTTAGCAGTGGAAAACATGATATATGTTTTTAATAATAGTCAAATATAAGGGAATGAGGTTCATGTTATGTTATGCATGGATAACGAACTAAAGACTATTTCTGAAAATTTGGATAAGAATAAAATTTGTTATCACTGTCATGTTGTCAATATTCTTTAAGCAATGTGACTATCCTATTTAAAAATGAAAAACTGAAAATATGTCTACTCCTAAAGACTATTTTTGAAAACTTTTTTCTGATTAGAGATAATTTGGAATAAACATACAACTTGACATATTATTGTGAAGATGTCATAGAATAGTTTTTAAATTATTATAAACTAAATATCAAAGCATAAAGAAAACTAGCTCTAAAACATGGTAAAATAAGCAATAAGATCATTATCAAACAAGTAAAGAAAATATTATAAAACACGTAGTAAAACCATTGTAAAGCAAGTTGTAGAAGAATTTCTTGAAAAATTAAAAGGCTTATTAGAAAAACTTGTTAGATAAAGGAAACAATACATGTAATGATCCACAAGTGATAGGCGACAAAACAATTACTCAACCAAATAATTTTATAATAATAATGCTAGCAAAAATAATTAAATTTTTAAGGAAACCATCTAAAAATTTAGTTAGCAGTGATAATCATTTTGAAGAGCTTACTAAAACATTTACACATTTAAAGCTAATTAAAAAATCCAGATATCTTTTTGTAAGATGGTCTTGTTAGAGTTATATTAACACTTATACATATACTTTGTATTTTATACGTATATACCTCTCTTGTATACACCTTCCTTTATTTATATGGGCTTGTTGCCCCAATGAAGATTAATTCATTCTCAACCCATCTATCATGGTATCAGATTGGGTTTCTTCCTTGTCGACCTTTGTCATTTGCTCCGTCAAGTCGACTTTGTAATCTGCTCCAGCGCCAGCCTCTCACCTCATTCCTAGCTCCGGCGATAGCCTCTCAGCCTACTATTTTTTTTTCTTGTTTTTGCCGCCGTTTTGTCTTCTGCTCCGACCATTGCTGCTCTTGCCGCTGTTGCTCTAGTCCTCTTCTTCAGCTACAAGGGCGTGCAAGGTTTGTTCTCCTATGCCGAGTACTACTGTTGCCTAGTACTGCTATTGTCGTTGTTGCCAACCCTCACAACATCGACGTCGACAACTACCACCGCTTGCTACCACTGTTGCTGTTTTGGCGCCTCATCCACATTTGGCTCTTCAGCTACTTGTGCTGCCGCCTCCTGCTACTTCAGCCAGCTCGCCGTCACTCATCACACCAAAGAAGAAAACCCACACCGGTGAACTCTGCAACACAAAAAATAAAAAAATAAAAAAAACAAACACCGACAGGAATATTCAAATCCGTCACCACTCAAACTCGTGAACCGCAACACATTTTCCCATACACCCGGGAACCCATTCAACCTTCCAACCTTTCTTTTGTCTTTTTACTCTTGTCTTTTCCTTTTGTCTAAAATTCCTTTAAATATTCTATTATATATATTATAAAAAAAAAACAAAAAAAAAAACACCCGTGAACCCATTCAACCTTCTAACCTTTCTTTTGTGTTTTTGCTCTTGTCTTTTATTCCTTTAAATATTTTATTATATATATTATTAAATAAATAAAAAAACAACAACAACAATGGCTTCATCTTCCTCTGTTCCTCATTTCTTAGCTCCAGTGGATATCAAATTAAATGGTTCCAACTACAAAGAATGGTTTACTACCGTTCGTATTGTCTTACTCGGTATGGATTTGCTCGGCCATGTAGACGGTACTTCTCCCCAACCATCCAACCCCGATTCATCCTGGACACTTGCTGATCATCGTACTATGGCCATTCTCTGTCAGTCTTGTGAGATTGATGCTCGCATGGAGATTGGACATCTTCCCACCGCACATGCAATGTGGGAACACTTACGTCGTATGTTTGAGCATTCCAGCTCTACTCGTCAGTATGCCATTTTACAGGATCTTACTCACGTTCAGTAACGTGACCGTTCCGTCAGGGAGTATGTTAGTGACCTGCGGTCCCTGTGGCGTCAGATTGATTCACTGGAGGAGTCCACTTGCTTAACATGCAAATGTTGCAAAACTCGTAATCAGTCTCGGCAAACACAGCGCACCTTCGAACTTCTGATGTGTCTTCGTCCTGATTTTGTGGCTGTTCGCAGTCAACTGCTCAATCGGGACCCACTTCCATCTTTTGACGACGTCATTCGTAGTGTTATTGCTGAAGAAACTCGTCTCAACACATTATCTCCGCGGCTTCTTCCTACAGACACAGTTCTGGCTGTGACTTCTCCACGTTCATCACGAGTTCTATCTGGGCCTCTGGCCCCACCAGCTCCCGGTTCCTCGCCCACTTCTCGGTCTTCTGTTATTTGTCATTACTGCAAGCGTCTTGGACATATGAAGAGTCAGTGTCTCAAGCTTCAGCAACGCCAGCAGCATCAACAGCCATCACAGACTCGCCCTTCGCCTCGTACTCCTGCCTCTTCCCCTCATGCTGCTTGTCTCAGTTTCAGATTCTCCTTCCTCTGCTGACATTCTATCTCAGGTTGCTCATCTCACTGAACAGATTCATGCTATGCAGCGCCCTCTGCCATCCAGCACTTCATCTGCTATGTTTGTTGCCTCTAGTATGTCTTCCCCTTGGATTTTAGATTCTGGTGCTACTCATCATATGACTGCAGATACTTCTAGCCTCGTCTCCATTTCCATGCCTTCTACTTTTTCCAGTGTTCGCACTGCTAATGGGAGCCTTCATCCTGTCACGCAGTGTGGTCGTCTTCAGTCCACTTCATTTGACATTCCTAATGTCCATCATGTTCCTGGCCTAGCTCTTAACCTTCTTTCTCTAAGCCAACTCACTGATCATGGTCTTACAGTTTCTTTTTCCTCTTCTACTTGTACTGTGCAGGATCATCTTTCAGGCCAGAGGATTGGTGATAAACGTCTAAAAGTACGTATTTTACATGTATGTGGTATGTATTAGTTTCACATTTTATTGTTGAATCTATGCCCTTTCGGTCTAAATTGCTTTATCTTTGTACTTCAGGCCAGTCAGAAGCCCTGGGGACTCGACGACGAGATGGGGAACGAATTCGACATCAAAACAGCGTTTTCGAGACGGGATACTGCAGCGAGGCACTGCAGCAGTTACTGTAGCTCATCACGGGTTTCTCCGCAGAAAAGTAGAAATCCCGAGGGGTCAGCATACCGGCTGTATGCTGACCCGTTTACCCATCGGGATTTGGGTGTTTAAAGGCTATCTAGGGCATCTTTTTGAGGGGACTTTTTGGATCATCTTTGTGGGAAAAGGGAGGTTAGGGTTTGGACATCACTTCCACCCGATTTAGGAGGGCAAAAGGAAAGGAAATCCGAGCATTCTTCGGTGGGGAGAGCAAGATCTAGGAGGATCCACTTCAAGGACTTCATTGTTTGGAGGTTGAAGACAACGGGAAGCCACCCCTTCGAGTGACGACTTCAGAAGGTTTTCTCCGGGGATTCAAGCGTCATTCGGCCTTCACCTTTTGAGGGAGTGTTCTTCATGTTTATTTTAGTTGTTTGCATGGATTGTTTGGTTGATTTGTTGAATATGAACAACTAAACCCCAAGGTCACCGGATGTAGGGGAACCTTGGGGACAAACTTGTGATGTTTTGGTTTGTTTGAGTTATCTATTGCATGATTGGCTTGTTGTGATCCCTGTTTGGTGTTCTTGATTGTTTTGGTACATGTGATTGATTGATGTATCAATTTCTTGGTAGCACCTTGTAGCATGACCATTGCCTTAGTGTTAGACTCCACCAAACTTGGAAGGGACTATTGTATAAATACGCCGTGACCATCGGGTATTTGTACCCCTCCATTTCTAGGGTTGAAAACTGACTAGTGTTTCCACCCTAACTTGAGGAAACCATCATTCTCCTTGCAACCGTGTGAGAGGTTGAGTGGAAGAAATTCTTTATTCAACACTTGTACCGGGTTAGGGGTCAATTGCCATAACCATTGGGTTGACCGAAGCTTAGGTTTTCTCAGTCCAACTAGCCACGTGCTTAATTTCTCAAATATCCTACTCACTTAAGTAGCCCCCTTGGGGATCCTCATCCATGGCTGTTTTCCATCCTTGAGCATCTCCCGCGTTTTGATTTCATCGCATTTATTTAAACAATTTCTCTTGTTGATTATTTCTTTTCTTTCCTAATTATTCTCTTGAAATCGAATCGGTGAGCTAAACAACAAGTAAGAAGTGAGTAAAGTAGCTCCTCGGGCCCCTTGGGAATACGACCCACTCGTGCGTGCACGAGTGGTTTATTACTTGACGACCCTGTGCGCTTGCGGGTGTTCACACTTTGTGTCGATCAAGTTTTTGGCGCCGTTGCCGGGGATTCACCGAGGGATATTTGGAAAGCTTTAAGCTTGTTGATTTAGCCTTATCTGTTTTCTTTTGTTTTTCTTTTTTTTTTTGTTGTTTGGTTTGTTTTGTTTTTGTGTTTTCTTGTTTTTTGTTGTTGACCTTTCGTAAATATTCTATATTTGTGTTTTTTGTTGCACTTTTTCTATTTCTTGTTGTTAGCTAACATTGTGACTCCTGTTCAGAGTGACAGCATGGATTTCAGGGATAATCATCGGAAGGAAGATTTGTGCCAGGATACACTTATGCAATCTGTACAGAATCAAGGAGCTCAGTTAATCTTCAATAAATATTTGGAATCAGACTGGGGAAAGTTGGCAACAGAAATTCTCTCATCCAGTAGTCAGTCCAATTATACTCATGAGGAACTCGACACTAGTCTGAAGAGTCCTTCCGAGTTAACCCGTTCAGATAAGGAGGAGGTAATTCAGTCAACAGTTGAAAGAATAGAAGAAGTGAATTACATCCAGAGGGATGATTTGAATACATTTGAGGCAGAATTTCGACCCAAGCAATGCAGCTTGAACAGTGACGGTGACTCAAGAAATGGAGGAGATTGAGGAATGTAACCTTAGAAATTATGGAAATGAAAGTCATCAATTGAAGAACCTCCAGAGCTAGAATTGAAGCCCCTCCCTGACCATCTAGAATACGCTTTCCTGGGGGAAGAATCTACACTCCCTATTGTCATTGCTTCGGATTTAACAAGGGAACAGAAGGACCAACTCCTGAACCTGCTGAGGAGGCACAAAAGAGCAATTGCGTGGAAGATTTCTGACATTCGAGGAATCAGCCCATCGTTTTGTACACACAAAATACTTATGGAGGATAATCACAAGCCTCAGCAATCCCCCAACGAAGACTCAACCCCAACATGAAGGAGGTCGTGAAGAATGAAGTCATAAAGTTGCTTGATGCAGGCATTATCTACCCTATCTCTGATAGTGCCTGGTTGAGCCCAGTGCAAGTCTTGCCCAAAAAAGGGCGGATGACAGTCATCACTAATGAAAAAAATGAGCTTGTTCCCACAAGAACAGTCACAGGTTGGAGAGTCTGTATTGACTATAGGAAACTCAATGATGCTACAAGGAAGGACCACTTTCCTTTACCTTTCATTGACCAGATGCTTGATAGACTCGCGAGACATTCTTACTACTGCTTCTTGGATGGTCTTTCTGGATATTTTCAGATTCCTATTGCCCCAGAAGATCAGGAGAAGACTACTTTCACATGCCTCTACGGGACATTTGCGTATCGTCGAATGCCCTTTGGGCTTTGTAATGCACCGGCTACATTCCAAAGATGTATGTTAGCAATCTTCGAAGATATGGTGGAAGATATCATGGAGGTGTTTATGGATGATTTTTCGGTCTTCGGGGATTCATTCGAGTTATGCCTTAAAAATCTTGAACGGGTCTTAAAAATGTGTGAGGAGACTAATTTAGTCCTTAGTTGGGAGAAATGCCACTTTATGGTCAAGGAGGGCATAGTACTCGGGCATAAGATTTCAAGGAGGAGAATTGAAGTAGACAGAGCAAAAGTCTCCACCATCGAGAAACTACCTCCCCCAAGTTCAGTGAAGGCAATCAGAAGTTTTCTGGGACATGCAGGATTTTATAGAAGGTTCGTCAAAGACTTTTCTGCAATCGCCCGACCACTGACAAAGCTCTTGGAAAAAGATGCTCGTTTTGAGTTTAATGAGGATTGCATGAATGCTTTCCTTTGCTTGAAAAAGAAACTTGTTGAAGCACCAATAGTGGTTTCTCCGGATTGGAATTTACCTTTTGAGGTGATGTGTGATACAACCGACTATGCAGTGGGTGCAGTTTTGGGACAAAGACGGGATAAACACTTTCATCCTATTTATTATGCAAGCAAGACTTTGAATGACGCACAGGAGAACTACACTACCACGGAGAAAGAATTGCTAGCGGTGGTCTTTGCTTTTGATAAATTTCGATCATATTTGGTGCTATCCAAGGTAATTGTTTATACTGATCATTCTGCACTCAAATACCTGCTGAATAAATCAGATGCCAAGCCTTGATTGATCCGTTGGGTGCTTCTACTACAAGAGTTTGATCTAGAGATAAGGAATAAAAAGGGGACAGAGAACTTGGCCGCTGATTTATCACGCCTTGAAGAGCCTAATGATGAGGAGTTCAATAGAGAAGGGATAAACGACACATTCCCTGTGGAACAATTATGTAGTATTCAAACAGTGACAGAGGATGGGACTCCGTGGTTCGCTGACATTGCCAACTATCTAGCAGCAAAAATCATGCCTAATTGGTTCACTTATCAACAAAGAAAAAAATTGCCGATTTGAAGCACTATATCTGGGAGGATCCTCATTTGTTTAGAGTTTGCTCTGATCAAATCGTGAGGAGATGTGTTTCATTAGAAGAAGGGCATGACATCTTGCGTCATTGTCATTCGGGCCCGACAGGAGGGCACTACAGTGGGAACAGAACGGCTAAAAAGGTTATCGATGCGGGATTTTACTCGCCCACAATTTTTCAAGATGCTCAAACATTTGTACGACACTGTGATAAGTACCAAAGAGCCGGTAATATCTCAAAAAGAGATGAAATGCCGCAAACGTGGAATCAGGTTTGCGAGATATTTGATGTTTGGGGGATAGATTTCATGGGACCATTTCCTAGTTCTCAAGGTAACAAATTTATCCTTGTGGCAGTGGATTATGTCTCCAAATGGGTGGAGGCGCAATCACTTCCATCTTGCGATGCAAGGGTCGTGGTGAAATTCCTCAAGAAATTGTTCTCCCGATTCGGTACCCCAAGGGCAATCATTAGTGACCGGGGCACTCACTTTTGTAACTTCTAACTTGAAAAAGTTTTGAAACGATATGGGGTATCACATAGAATCTCAACTGCATACCATCCCCAAATAAGTGGTCAAGTCGAGGTATCTAATAGGGAATTGAAAAGAATCTTGGAGAAAACGGTGAGTCATCACAGGAAGGACTGGTCGGATCAACTTGATGATGCACTCTGGGCATACAGAACAGCATTTAAGACACCTATTGTATCAACTCCGTATAGGTTGGTCTATGGGAAGGCTTGTTACTTGCCCGCCGAATTGGAGCACAAAGCTTATTGGGCGATAAAGCAATTGAATTTTGATCCCCATCTTATAGGCCACAAGAGAAAATTCCAGTTAAATGAACTAGATGAATGGCGATCGGTGGCGTATGAGAGTTCAGTACGGTATAAAGAGAAGACAAAGGAATACCATGACCGACACATTAAACAAGCTAAACACTTCCAAGTCGGAGACCAAGTGCTACTTTTCAACTCTCGATTGAAACTTTTTCCCGGAAAATTGAAATCAAGATGGTATGGACCATTTTCAGTCTCACAAGTGTTTCCTCACGGGGCCGTCGAGATTTACCATCCAACAAAAGGTACTTTTAAAGTCAATGGATATCGTTTGAAACATTATTTTCCGAGTGGCAACTCGGCCCCAAAGGTTGGAGGTAACTTCCCTCCATTTGTTCCACCATGAGAATTTTTGGTAATGCACGTCAAGCTAATGACGTTAAAAAAAAGCGCTCCTTGGGAGGCAACCCAAGTTCCTTTCATCCCCCATATTCATTTTCTTATTTGTGTTATCTTATTTTACTTGTGTTTTTAGTAGTGGTTCGTTTGTAGTTGTATTTTTCATCGTTTTTCTTAATTTTTTCGCCTTTGTGTTAACTTGTTTGTCATGTGGTCTTTGAAGAATTCTTGTTCTTGATGCATACATGTTGATGTTTTGAGTGTTTAAATGATGTTTCCGGCTTTGCTTTTTAAGGTTTTATCCATAGTTAAAGTGTAGAAAGAGAGGAGCAAGAAATGGTGCAAACAGAAAATCCCGAGGACCATCCTTGCGGCCGCAAGGATGCCCCTCGGGATTTATCCCGAGCTTCTTGCGGACCATCCTTGCGGCCGCAAGGATGGTCGGCAAGACCACCGGATAGAAGCTTTAAAGCCCATATTTTGGGGCTAACACTATTCACTCATCTTCCCCATTCTTCTAACCGGTTCTCCCTCATTTCTCCACCATTTTTCTTCATTCTTTTTGCTCTAGTTTGCTCTCCTCCTCCTCTTTTCCATCTTGGTGACAAAAATTTGGAGTTTGAGCAAGCTTTTGGCCGGATCTAACACTTGGATTCACTCATCTTACTCTAGGGCAAGAGTATGGCATCTCACTCAAAACATTGAGTTTTTCTTGTTTTTGTGGCTGAAATTTCTAGGATTTTTGTTGGTTGGTGAATGTTTAAAGTTTATCAAAGTATTTCTCTTAGTTTGTAAAATTTTTGGCTACTTCTACAAGCAAAGTTCTTCAAAAATTTTTCCGAAATTACTGTAGCACTGAATTTTTTTCTTGTATTTCTTCATTCTTTTGGTGCTCATTTTGCTTGTAAATTAGTCGGATAATCTTTACTTTGTTTCTATAGGATGCCAATCAAGAAATTAGCTTCCAAGAGAGCTAGGAGGGAACCTTCACCTCCCGTCCAAGAGCCCAAGTTTTCCAAGGAAGAACATAAGACGCGTTTTGCACTCCTATCACGAAAGGGGTTCGGCACCGTTAGGAAGATCGATTGGGAAGATTTGAACACCTTGGGATTAGATGGCACAGTGTTGGAGCTCATTTCGCATGGTAGTTGGGATAAATTATTTTTGATCGAAGAACCCACATTCAAAGAACTCACATTGGAAGTCCTTAGCTCCATAGAGATGGTCAAGGGTTATTAATTTTGGGAGCTTTACTTGTGTCGCCCTCCTTAGGTGATATACTCCTGATCCAAGTGGAACAACTGAGAATCACACCAAGGAATCAGGGAAGTTTCTTCACTCCCATTCTTTGCTTATTATTTTCATCCCCCACATTATTCTGCTGACTTAGGTACATTGAGGCCAATGTACAACTTTAGGTGTGGGGATGGTTATTTCCGTGGAGTGTTTTGTATTTGTGCATGCTTGTTACCTATGATGGCTATGATTGTATTGTTAAAAGACTTCCTAGCTTGGTAGAATGATAGTCGTGAGCTGTACAGTACATGTGCTTGAATGTAGTTATGTTTCATCTTTAGTGCACCTGTATACATGCTCATGATCACTTTCACCTTGTACACTCTAACTAACCCATCTTAATGGCTTTGGCATTAATTTGTTAAAGGTCTTTCTTCAATGAACTTTTAAAGCTTTCAAGTTCCTTTGTTGTTTTCTCTAACCTTAAGTGAAGTTTTTAGCAGGTAGTTTATGAGGGATCATAATCAAAAAAAAAAAAAAAAGAGGGTCTATGTCAGTATTCCTCTTCTTTATAAGCATGAATGCGTATATGTAGATTGTAATCGATTAAGAGGGTGACTCTTGTGCCTGGCCAACATGTGCATCCATCTGAAAGATTTTTGTGCAGTCTATGTTATGAGGACCCAGAAAAAAAAAATTTGTGTATATTTGTGTGTGAAAGAAATAAAGTTTCCCTTGTGATCCCTAGAACATGTTTTATGGTCACTTAAGAGTTGGAGTTGTATTTAGGAACCAAAGGACTTTAATTGAGCATTGAGGAGGTCATTAGCACTCTAATGCCATCTTCATTATGTGTGGGGTGAATGGTCATCCTGGGGTAATCCGGGGTGTGGAGGATAAGGTGGGAGTTAGCACACACACACACAGGGCACTGTGGATCAACCAGAGCTAATATCACCTCATTATTCATTGAACAGCTCACTTCTTGATTCCTGTCAATTTGTGCTTGTGGAGTCCTTTAATTCTAAGCTTGAGGTCGTATTTTTAGCAGTTTATCATCTTTCTCTTGTTCTTCATGTTTGTTTGCTTGGGGACAAGCAAACGCTTAGGTGTAGGGATGTTTGATAAACGTCTAAAAGTACGTATTTTGCATCTATGTGGTAGGTATTAGTTTCACATTTTATTGTTGAATCTATGCCCTTTCGGCTAAATTGCTTTATCTTTGTACTTCAGGCCAGTCACAAGCCCTGGGGACTCGATGACGAGATGGGGAACGAATTCTACATCAAAACAGCGTTTTTGAGACGGGATACTGTAGCAGTCACTGTAGCAGTTACTGTAGCTCATCACAGGTTTCTCGGCAGAAAAGTAGAAATCCCGAGGGGTCAGCATACCGGCTGTATGCTGACCCGTTTACCCATCGGGATTTGGGTGTTTAAAGGCTATATAGGGCATCTTTTTGAGGGGACCTTTTGGATCATCTTTGTGGGAAAATGGAGGCTAGGGTTTGGACATCACTTCCACCCGATTTAGGAGGGCAAAAGGAGAGGAAATCCGAGCATTCTTCGGTGGGGAGAGCAAGATCTAGGAGGATCCACTTCAAGGACTTCATTGTTTGGAGGTTGAAGACAACGGGAAGCCACCCCTTCGAGTGGCGACTTCGGAAGGTTCTCCGGGGATTCAAGCGTCATTCGGCCTTCACCTTTTGAGGGAGTGTTCTTCATGTTTATTTTAGTTGTTTGCATGGATTGTTTGGTTGATTTGTTGAATATGAAAAACTAAACCCCAAGGTCACCGGATGTAGGGGAACCTTGGGGGCAAAATTGTGATGTTTTGGTTTGTTTGAGTTATCTATTGCATGATTGGCTTGTTGTGATCCTTGTTTGGTGTTCTTGATTGTTTTGGTACATGTGATTGATTGATGTATCAATTTCTTGGTAGCACCTTGTAGCATGACCATTGCCTTAGTGCTAGACTCCACCAAACTTGGAAGGGACTATTGTATAAATACGCCGTGACCATCGGGTATTTGTACCCCTCCATTTCTAGGGTTGAAAACTGACTAGTGTTTCCACCCTAACTTGAGGAAACCATCATTCTCCTTGCAACCGTGTGAGAGGTTGAGTGGAAGAAATTCCTTATTCAACACTTGTACCGGGTTAGGGGTCAATTGCCGTGACCATCGGGTTGACCTAAGCTTAGGTTTTCTCGGTCCAACTAGCCACGTGCTTAATTTCTCAAATATCCTACTCACTTAAGTAGCCCCCTTGGGGATCCTCATCCATGACCATTTTCCATCCTTGAGCATCTCCCGCGTTTTGATTTCCTCGCATTTATTTAAACAATTTCTCTTGTTGATTATTTCTTTTCTTTCCTAATTATTCTCTTGAAATCGAATCGGTGAGCTAAACAACAAGTGAGAAGTGAGTAAAGTAGCTCCTCGGGCCCCTTGGGGAATACGACGCACTCGTGCGTGCACGAGTGGTTTATTACTTGACGACCCCGTGCGCCTGCGGGTGTTCACACTTTGTGTCGATCAATTAGGATCGGTCGTAGAGTTGGCGGCCTCTATCACTTAGATTCTCTTCATCTTTCCACGTCTGCTATTGCTGCCTCTATATGTTCTTTGGATCCTTGGCACTGTCGCCTCGGTCATTTGTCTAGTCATCGCCTGAAACTTTTAACAAGTTCAGGTAATCTTGGATCAGTTTCTTCCCATCCTTTACAACCATGTATAAGTTGTAAACTCGCTAAATCAACTGCTCTGCCTTACTCTTCACGAGAAACTATCCCCGAATCTACTTTTGATCTTGTTCATTATGATATTTGGGACCTGCACCCATCTTATCTCTAGGTGGTTTCTCCTATTACATATCCTTTATTGATGATTTCTCGCGCTATACTTGGCTTTATTTAATGCGCTCCCGATCTGAGGCGTTTGCCATTTACTCTCAATTTGCGCAAATGATATATACTCAGTTTGGTAAACGCATTAAGATCTTTCGTTCTGATGGAGCCCGTGAGTATCTCTCTACATCTTTTCGAACATTACTCTCTAGTCATGGCACGCTCTCTCAGCAATCATGTCCTTACACACCTGCTCAAAATGGTGTTGCTGAGCGCAAACATCGCCATATCCTCGACACTGCACGTGCACTTCTTTTTGCTTCTTCTGTCCCTCAATCTTTCTGGGCTGAAGCCATTCTTACCTCCATCTATCTTATCAATCGTACTCCTACCTCCACTCTCTCTGGCACCACACCTTATGGGCGTCTTTACTCCTTTCCTCCCTCCTATGGTCATCTTCGCACATTCGGTTGCACCTGTTTTGTTCTTTTGCCTACTGTCGAACAACACAAACTCTCTCCTTGTTCTGCAATGTGCATTTTTCTTGGCTATAGCTCTGAACACAAGGGTTATCGCTGCTATGATCCTTGTTCTCATCGTCTTCGTATTTCTCGTCACGTCACCTTTCTTGAAGATACCCCTTATTTCTCTTCTTCCTCACCAAATCTTTCTTTCTTCAGTCTTCCGATCATCCGTCTTCTTCCCTTCCCTCAATAATTCTCCCGAGTTCCACTACCACTGCTAATTTTGTGCCTTCTCCTAACATCTCCCAAGACATCTCTTCCCTTTCTCCTTCGCCTTCCTCTGGGTACATTGATGCATCTAGTGATTCGCCTCCTCTCTCCGCCGACCAACCCTCTCCTGAAGATGCTCCTGTTGTCCCCCGTCGTTATCCAGACCGCCCTCGCCGTCCTCCTGCTCGATATGCTATTTCTCTCTCCTCTACTTACTCTTCCGATTTCCAAGCATTTCTTGCTACTATTCACTCTCACTCCGAGCCACAGTCATATTGTGAGGCCGTAACACATCCCCAGTGGCAACAGGCTATGGTAGAGGAACTTGATGCTCTTCAGCGCATGCGTACATGGGATCTTGTTCCGCTTCCCTCTGGTGTTACTCCTATTAGTTGTCGGTGGGTCTATCGCATCAAGACCCGCGCTGATGGTACTATTGAGCACCATAAGGCGCGTCTTGTTGCTCGTGGCTTTACTCAACAATATGGTATTGATTATGAGAAGACATTTGCTCCTGTGGCCAAGTTGACTACTGTTCGTATTCTTTTTGCTATTGCTGCTGCTCGACACTGGCCCCTTCATCAGTTAAATGTGACCAATGCCTTCTTCCATTGGATCTTTCTGAAGATGTTTATATGACCCCTCCTCCTGGTTTCTATCATCCTCCTCAGCACGTCTGTCATCTTCGCCGAGCTATCTATGGTCTCAAACAGGCTCCTCGTGCCTGGTTTGACCGTTTTCGTAGTGTGGTTCTTGCTATTGGTTTCACCGAGAGCTCTCATGATTATGCCCTCTTCACTCAGCAGACTTCACGTGGTCTCACTATTCTACTTCTTTATGTTGATGACATGGTTATTACTGGTGATGATGTTGATACTATCCTTTCTTTGAAACAGCGATTGCACGCTGAGTTTCAGATGAAAGATCTTGGTCCTCTTCGTTACTTTTTGGGTCTTGAAGTTGCTTATTCTCGTCGAGGTTACTTGGTGTCTCAACAAAAGTACATCTCTGACATTTTTCATCGCGCCGATCTCACTGATCTATGTACTGCTCCTACTCCTATTGCGCTGCATCATCGACTATCCTCTTCTGATGGTGAGCCTTTACCTAATCCTACTCACTATCGTGCACTTGTTGGTGCTCTTGTCTACCTCACCATCACTAGGCCTGATATTGCATATGCTATCCGTGTTCTTAGTCAGTTTGTCAGTGCACCTCGCTTTACTTATTATGCTGCCCTTTTACGAGTTCTTCGCTATCTTCGTGGCACTATATCTCGATCTTTACTTTTCTCTGCCACATCTTCACTTGCGTTG
This sequence comes from Dioscorea dumetorum, assembly GCA_902712375.1. Taxonomy (NCBI): domain Eukaryota; kingdom Viridiplantae; phylum Streptophyta; class Magnoliopsida; order Dioscoreales; family Dioscoreaceae; genus Dioscorea; species Dioscorea dumetorum. Next base: position 7,674,693 of record CACTHL010000494.1, read on the forward strand.
CGCGCCTATTGTGATGCTGATTGGGCTGGTGATGCTTCTGATCGCCGATCTACGACTGGTTTCTGCATTTTCCTTGGAGATTCTCTTATCTCTTGGAAAAGCAAGAAACAATCTACTGTTGCTCTTTCCACTGCTGAGACTGAATATGGTGCGATGTCCTCTACTGCAAAAGAAGTTCTTTGGTTACGACAAATTTTGATGGACTTTGGTGTCTCCATCTCTGCCCCTACTCCTATCTACTGTGATAACTAGAGTGCCATCAAAATTGCTACCAATCCTGTGTTTCATGAGCATACCAAGCATCTTGAGGTCGCTCTTCACTTTGTTCGTCATCATTATCTTGCTAGTAGTATTCTCCTTCCTTACGTCGCCTCTACATAGCAGATTGCTGATCTTCTCACCAAGGCTTACACTATTTTCCGATTTCAGTTTTTGGTCAGCAAACTCTCGGTTCATGATCCACCGTGAGTTTGAGGGGGGATGTTAGAGTTATATTAACACTTATACATATACTTTGTATTTTATACGTATATACCTCTCTTGTATACACCTTTCTTTATTTATATGGGCTTGTTGCCCCAATGAAGATTAATTCATTCTCAACCCATCTATCCGGTCTGAAAAAGAATTAAAGAAAATTACAGGGCTGAAAGTAGGATTTCTAGATATAACTAAATACAATAATTGATATGAAAATTTTAGTAAAAGAAGTAATTTATTAGAATAATTTGGAAGAGCCTCATGACTAATATTAGATGCTAAATGGATAAGAATCTATTTCAAGGATTTAAGTGTAAAACAACGAATAAGGTATTATCATATTAGCTTATTAAATAAAATTATAAATAGGTATGGATTTGAAGTTAGAGAAAAATATATAGAAGAATTAAAAAACCATAAGAGCTTATTATGAATAAAAAATTAATCCGCAAGTTATCAAATCGGTAGAAAATATTAGAAGATTTAACTTATTTAACAGAATTAGAATGTTAGAATGTTAGAATCAATTGCTATATCGGGCAATCAAAAAAATCTTAAAGTAGTATAAGAAAATTTATATAGAGATCGCATTTTTGAATTTCAAAATAAGATATATGAAGGAAATGATGACATGCAGATATATTGTAATAATGATAATTAAGATTTAATGAAAGATTTCTTAACAACGGAATCTTATTATAAATAAGAGCAAATTATTCCTTTGTACATTTAGAACTAAGGGTTTTTAGTATAATAAAATAAATAATATGGCTAAAATCCTCTAATAGCAACTAGTGGTGGGTACGGGCCGGTTAACCGGCCTGGAGGGCCTAACCCACCGGATTGCGGTTCACCGGCTCCGACCCAGACCCGGGCTGGCAGGGGTGTGGAACCCGCCGGGCCGGGTTGGTCCGTTTGACCTGACGGGTTCGGGTCATGAGGAGCTGGGTCCGAACTGGCCCGGAACCCTATTGACCCGGCGGGCTGGGCCGGTTTAGGCCCATCTGTAAAAAAATAGGAAACATTCTTTAAAAATTCCAAAAACTTCTGAAAAAATAGGGAAAAATTAAATTAAGTACAAAAAATGTAATTTAATTTTAAAAATTCAAAATGCACTAAATTTAAAAATAAGCGGCTTTAATAGCCGTTGGGGTCCTTGTGGAGCCAACGGCTCCAAAATTTAATTTTGGAGAGGTTGGGCCCGTTGGTGGTCCGGTTCCAAGCCGGGTCACGAGTTGGGGAAGGCCCAACCTGAAACTGGGCCGTCTACAGGATGGGTCAGTTATAGGTCATTGAACCGGCGGGCCGATTTTCCAGATGGTTCGCGCCCATCTCTAATAGCAACAACAAAAATAGATATGATAAACAATTTTGAAGTAAGTTATATGATACCATGATTCCTTGTGATAATAGACAAATTATATGACAATATTAAATTAATAGCAAAATCCAAATGATGTAGTATGTTGTAAACAAAACCAAATATTTTCTTGCAAAAAATTTTATTTTGGACAGATATCAAATTATAGTGAAATAAATTATATCATCAAGAATGATAGAAGAATGAAAAGTGTAGGATCTCAACGAATTTAGGCATATTTGGCTAAAATATATAATCTAGAGGGTTTAGCAGAAAAGGAAAGGACAACAAAAAAATATCTCTACACTTGTAGATCTTATACTTGAAAATATTGAATATTATGAATGTGAAAATGTCTCGGTTAGCTTTAAAACAAATACCATGGAAAAAGTGTCAAAATTGAAATAATTATCAGAGAAGAGGATGAGTGAAAATAACCTTATAAAGCAAATAAATTAAAAGATGAAGAAATCGATAGAACAATCTTATCCTAATTACGCATGGGAAGAAGATTTCTTAATAATCCCAACATACATAGATGTACAATTCTTAATCAAATGTAGATGTGAATAAGATGATTTCTGTAAGAGAATAGGAATGAAAGAGCATTTTAACGAGAAAGAACTTTTTTTTTAACTGAAGACAAAAAACTTGCTAGGCAATTAAGACAAATTGATATAGATGATTTAATAGAAAAATAAGGAATAGTAGACAATTATGATGAAATCCATATGAATGTACAAACAAACCTGATCATGTAAGCAATTTGTAGTAATAACCAAGCAAGCTTATCTAGTCCAACCAAGACTAACATTTACTAAAAGTACCTCTAGGACAATACAACCTCTTAGGCACAAAGTAATTATGAATTTTTAAAATATCCATATCAATGTTATAGAATTTTTAGCAATCAAGGAAAACAAGATCCTTTACAAGTAATAGAAGCTATGCCATATCCGAATTATATTGGTAACATATTTATAATTAACACAATACACCCTAAAAAATGACTAGAATGATTAGATAAATGAGAATTTGATGCTATAAATGCATTAAAAAAATCATCTAATACATTGGATAATGTAGGGATAGTAAATTTTATAAAAAAAAATTAATTTCCAACAACTATTAGAAATATGATGAATAGTTTAAAAAATAAATTACCTACATGACTGTAATCATTTAGTACATGTGGCAAATAATCCACAAAATATTACTACACAAGTAAGACAAATCATATTCTTGTTTTGAGACTAATTTGAGTTTTGGTTTTGAGAGAAATCAAATTTCTAGTTCTACTCAAATACCATTGCTAACATAACTTCTATCCCTATGTTAAAGAGCACAAATTTCAAATAGACATTTTGTTCAATTAAGAAAAAAAGCTTAGTTTCTATTACAATTTAAATTTGGTTGGCATTGACTCTTTATCAAAATATAATAATTCATATTTGCTTGACAGTGATGCTTTATTTAGTAAATCCTTACATGTTAATATTGGCCATATACTTTTAAATGCCAATGAGGATATTTGTATTATATGTTTTTATTATTAATAATAACAATTTATTTTGATATTCATATAAAACTTGTGTTGGTATTTTAATAAGTTTTGAATAATATAGTCCATGTGTACTAAGTTAAACCTTCTACTCATTATGGGATAATGAGAAGGTTACTAGAAGAGTTTAGTATTTGTACACTTAAGTGGCTCACAAATCAAACAATTTTTAACTGAACATTAAAAATTGATGATTTGTATGCCATTTGTTTTGACAAAGAGTGTCAATTGAACACTATAGGATAGTGGGAGCATGTGTCATAGATACATCGATGGGATTAGTGTATTCGAACATGACTCATTTTAATCCAATCACATGGGTTTTACTCTTTGACAGTGAATAACTAGGATTGCTTATTATGATCCTATGTGTGAACTTTTGACTTGAGGTATCATGATTATAATTTTCTTGTGACTTATAACTTGCTATTAGAGTGGTTGGAACCAGTTTACCGTTTAGTAGGGCCATCCTCAAAATGCAGCTATGTCGAGCAAATAGTAGTTATGAGTAATCATCAAGAAAGAATTCGTTCTCTAGGAAGTAATGAGTTAGTATCTTATATGATCACATGTAAGTAAGATTAGAAGGCCTTGGCTAAGACAATCAAACTAATCATGTGCGACATGAAGGGGAGTTTGTTAATCTTACTCTACTATGGCTATTAGTATATGATCGAATTTAATGAGTTTGATATTATCCATGGTTCTCACTTGGTTGGGATACAAGAAGAAAAAGTTTATACATATATGTGATGAGTGCATTTTATATATAGATTTTTCCCATTTTATACCCGCTTTTTCTTTGTCCTCATATTATAATTTTCTCTATTCAGTGCTATTTGAGGTAGTTTCAGTTGATTGTGCAGTTATCTAGGTCCCGGAGCAATAACAAGTACTTCTGAGTGATTTTAGTAGAAAAAGGACTTAGAAGAAAGCTGACAACTCAAGCACGGCTTAAGCACGTCAGTGCTCCCAAGGTGTGCAAATTACAGGACAATTCAGTAAGAGTCTGCACGCCCTCAGGTCTCTGAGCACGGTCGTGCAACTGTCAACAGGGCCGCAACACGCCCGTGTTCTACCTTGTGCAGATTACAGCATGGCGTACTCTAATTGGCCGCAAACTGCACGACTTGAAGCACGGCCTAAGCACGGTCGTGCTCACATCAAGAGAGGGTTAAAAAGCACTGAAAGTTAGGGTTTGAGCACTATGGGCTAGGGCAAAAGACAGGAGAATCGAAGGGCGGAGTTTATATAGTCGTCTTTATCATCAGAAGAGGGGAGAGCGCTAATTGTAGGCTCAAGTGGAGGTGGAATCTGATCAACATCAACACCTCAGATCTCAAGAAGGATGCAACCAAGGAGGGAGTTCTTGGGTTTTCTTATTTTTGCTTCTCTTGTTATCTTCTTGTCAACTAAACCAATGAGGGGCTAAACATCTTAGGGTGCCCCGGGTTGGTGAATTGGTTGTATTAAACTCGGTTTCATTCAATGCAATATTTATGGATGTTTTAATATCTACTTGTTAGATCTTTGGTTGCTTACTTGAATGTTTGGTTGTTGAGTGAATTGATTGTTGAGTTACTTGATTTTTGCTTAGCTTGTATACCTCTTTTATTGATACAAGAAGTTGGAAATAGACTCGCACTTCCAATTCCACTATTTGTATCATCCGCATTAGGGCAACAAGATTCTAGAACATAGATTGATTGAGACACGCCAGATAAATGTTGTAGATTCTAAGTTTTGAATTACACCAAGGCACTAACCCAGGGCCCCATTCCTCCCATTGAGCAATCCCTAAGTTTCCCCTTCTGTGATTCTTCTTCCCCAATTTCTCCCGTTCTTAAGTTTAGAGTCATTCATCCCAATTCTAACTGATTAGATATTAAGCAGTAAGAGAGTATTAGGAGATACACCAGTCCCTGTGGATTCGACTACCTGACCTTTGGGTACACTTTACTATTTGTGCAACCCGTTCACTTGCGGATACGTAAGGGCATATCAATATGGTAATCATTATCGTAAGGTTCGTAATGATCTACTCATTTATGTTCGATTGGCTACAACATGGGGCCACAGAACTGGATAAGTGTGATCCACATCCTTTGGTACCTCCCATTAACAATCAAGATGAACCTAGAGAGTTACGCTTAAAGAAATTCAAAATCAGTCTCATTTTGAGAATATGGGTAATTTTACTTCATTGGATGAATTATAATTGTAAATTGGATTAGATATTTCTTTTGAGTATGAATTCTAATCAACGTTCGATTAGATCGAATAATTAATTAAAATTTCAAGAACTTGAAGATAAAAGTTGTCTTAATTGCTTTAGGACTTCTATTTTCCTTAGGACTTCATAATAGGATAATATTTATCATCGTCTATAAAGTCATATAATCATATTTCTAATAGACTCCATAATAGGATGGTGTTTATCATATTTTGTGAAGTCCCTATATATTATAAGACTACTTTATAACCCAATTAGGTGTGAAAAATAATTTTACTCTCTCATGAGAATAATTCTCCAATCTCTCTTTTCTTTTTTAACCCTAGCCACTATTACGGAGAGGAAGAAGTGACTGTTTCTGGATTTCTATGCTAGAAGTTTAGGATGATCCCAGGAATAAATTGGCATATCTAAGAAAGGATTTAAAACATCAAAAGGTTATAATTATAATTAAACATAGGGTATTCATCAAATCAACTAATTAATATTGCAGTTTTATTTCGTTTCCTCATGTTATTGTGGGTTACCAACTTTGGTCATTTTTCAGTTTGGTTACCGAACTTAAATTGGTATCTTTTCAGTCACCATATATTGATTTAGTTACTTTGGGAGGTCACTGGTGGGTTTTCAAGTGTTATTTGTCCACGTCACTGCCTATTTCAAAGGTGACAACACAGCCACGGAGAATACTTGCCACATCAGCTGATCGTCCCTCCAACTCAAACGCACCTTTGGTTTGCCCCTTGCCACCTCAGACCTCCACGTGGATGTGTTGTCAGCTGACGTGGCAAGTATCTTACGTAGTTGTATTTCACCTTTGAAATAGGCAGTGATGTGGAGTTTCCGGTGGCCACGTGGACAAATAACACCGGAAAACCCACCAGTGACCTCCCAAAGTAATCAAATTAATCTATAGTGACTGAAAAGATAAAAATTGAAGTTCGTTAACCAAAATGAAAAACGACCAAAGTTCGGTAACCCACCCAAAAAATTACCCTCAAAACATATGTGATATTGGTGTGTATAATTTAGAAAGAAAATATGGTAAGATTACATTATATATATGATTTTTTAGATTTCTAAATTTACGTTCCATTAATTTATTGAAAAAAAATTTAAATCTAAAAAATAAAAATAAAAGTGAATAAATATATAAACATTATGTTTCGCAGCACTGCACACTCCCTGCAGCGTTATGTGCACTGTGCTGCCCAACGTATGTGTGGATATATATTATATTTTTATTTATTAGTTATTTTATTTATTAAATTTTATTTTAAATAAATTTGGTACTAGACAAATGTAATATGCAATTATTTTAATCCTTTTGATGTGTAGAATGAATGAATGGCATACGATCATGAACCTTAGGGCAGTTTTATTTTGCTTCAATATTTTGGACTAGTTTAAAGCCCTATTTTGTTGTAAATATAAATGGACTACTTCGAGTCCGATGTAATTTTCTTAAAATTTTGCAAAAATTAGATTGTATCTAGGATATACTCTTTGTAATAAATTAGAGGAGTTATAATCTAACGACACAAGGGTCTGGGAAAACATGAAGCAAGAAGCCAGGCATGAAGTTCTATTTGCATGTTTTGTAAGGAGCGCAGAACTATGTAATAGATTAGGATTTTATGGTTCATGATCGTATGCATGTGACATATTGGATGTATGTGTATGTGATATTTTTGCAAATATATATATGATGTGAATGTGAGACTTAACTAATTTAAAATAAACAAATCCTCCCAAAAGGAAAAAGCTAAGTTGTGTCGCATTGGATATACTGACTCTCTACCAAGCTTTGGGTTTTTAAAGTTATGAGTGGTGCTTGATATCGTCCCTGTTTGAGGGGGTCTAGTATTGGCTTGTAATTTTAAGAACTTTTAGTGCATTAGATGTTGTCAGTCAAAATAAATTCTTCCCTAATTATATTGTATCGGTTGAGGGGATGGCATTCAATTATTAGAGTGACAGAAGTTAGTAGGCTTGACTTAGATAGTTCACAACCAATTAAACGATATGGGTTTAGGCTTGGTGAACTATGGGGCAATATTGATTGGACTACCTATAGGATAGGCTGGCGTGGGATACCACTTTATTGACTTTAATGGTATAATTATACTGTATAGGTTGAGTTCCACTGGATTTAGTAAAGAAGACAATAATTCACTCTGAAATCCTACCAACATGGATTTTCGATTTCTACAGTGGGAATGTAGATTTGCTAAAAAAAGTATTGGGAGCCAAGTCTTATTTAAAGACCTTAATATAACTTGAGTATAATATAAATGGACTAATAATCTGGTTTTATATTTATTTTCTTGCAGTTTATCTCTTGATATGACTAATAACCCACTTAACATTTTGCTTGAGAAAAATGAACTTACCGAGCCCAATTATGTAGATTGGCTCAGGAATTTGAGTATTATCCTCAATTTAAAGCAAATCGGGTATGTTCTTGAGGTCGATATTCCTAACGCACCTCCACTCGAGGCAATCAAGGAAGAACATGATATCCATTTGAAATAGCTTGAGGATAACTTGCAAGTAAGAAGCTATATGTAAACCTCCATGAGCCACTGCAGCGATCTCATGAGAATATGAGTGATAACAAATAGGTATTGTTACACTTGTAGGAGCTCTATGAGGAACATAGTCGAACTGCTCGATATGGGATATCGAGAGAGCTTTTCAGGGCAAAGATGAGTGAGGGTGGTGATGTTGGAGAGCATGTCCTTAGGATGATCTCTATGATAGAGAGGTTGGAAGCCCTTGACTTTACCATAGACTTCCACCTTCAAGTTGATCTTACCTTACAGTCACTTCCTCATTCCTTCTCTCAGTTCATTTATAACTTTAACATGAACGATGATGAGTGCACACTGGCGGGTCTTCTTAACAAGCTAGTAAGTTCTCAGTCTCAACAAAAAAGTAAAGGGAAGGATATTGTTGTTTTGGCATCTCTACTTCTAAGCCCTTAAAGCCCAAGAAGAAAAACAAGGTCTAGAAACCCAATTCCTTAGCTCCTAAGGCTATAGGTGGAGTGGGTAAGAAGGTCTGTAAGGTTCCTGTGGTTCTTGCGAGTGAATGTTCTAAGCAAGGAGGCAAGTGTTTCCATTGTGGCGAGGCCGGTCATTGGAAGCGGGACTACCCACATCTCATAGTAGCTAGCGCTAAAATTATGGAACAATTTGTTTTTGAAAATAATTTGTTCAATGTCTATATTTTCTATTTCTTGGAATCTTTATTTAGGAGAAAGTCCTCATGTATGTATTATGAATCAGGATCTAGAAAGAAGGAGAAGGCCGGGGTGAACGAGAGATGATAATCAACATAGGAAACGAACAGAGTGTCGCGGCAACCTACATTGGATCTACTTCTATTCATTTATATTCTAGACATGTTCTAGTGTTAGAGAATTGTTTAGTATTAACAAATGGGTTAAAGAATATGTTTTTGTTACGGTTTTAGTCAGAAAAGGATATGTCTTTAAATTGTGATATTTATTTTGGAAATAAATTGGTTGGCAATGACTCATTACTAAATGGATTGTATTATTTGAATGTTCATAATTAATATGTTATGAATACTATAGCCAAAAAATGTGGTAGGCATGAGATGAATCAAAAACTTATATGGCATTTGAGACTAGCTCATGCTAGAGAACAAAGCATCCACGAGTTGGAGAAAGATGGGTTCATAGGTCCATTGGGATTAGACCCCTATCTGACATATGAATCTTGTCTCCTTGGTAAGATGACTAGGTCCCCTTTCACTGCACATCCTGAGAAGGCCGTACAAATCTTGGATTTAGTGCACAATGATGTTTGCTAGCCTATCAATGAGATGGCTCGCAGAGGTTTCGACTATTTCATAACTTTCCTAATGATCATTCTAGGCATGGTTATGTGTACTTGATGAAGAACAAGTTTGAAGCTCTTGACAAGTTCAAAGGGTTTAAGGCTTTAGTGAAAAATCAAATTGCTCATCATTTAAAGGCATTGTGATCAGATTGTGGTGGTGAATATATGAATACCGAGTTTGACTTGTTCCTTAAGGAACATGGGATAGTTTTATAACTAAAACCACCAACGACTAAATGTACGTATTTTATATATATGTATTGTGTTTTATTGATGTGTTTTGTTAATGAATCGATGCCGTTTGATGGTTTAATCGGGGATTTTTCTTGTTTCAGGCACAAAGAAGCTAGGGGAGCTCGACAACGCGATTTGAGAAGAAATCGGCATGGAAAAAGGCGTTTTAGGACCGAGCAATGCAGCAGCACTGTAGCAATCACTGTAGAACTTACGGGAAAAATCGGCAACCTTTCAATGGTTCTATGCGGGCATGTATACGGCCCGCATACCGGGCCGCATAACCCCCCGACTGGGGCTTTTAAAAAGAGAAACAAGAGAGTTTTTTGGGGAGACCTAGGGTTTTGGAGAGCTTCTTCTTCCAACTTCCGATCCGACCTTAGGGACGACGAGGGGAGCGATTCTAAGGTGGAAAACGACGGGGAGAGCAAGATTTGGGCAAGATCTACTCCGAATTTCATCGATTGAGGAGGTAGAAGACAAGGGAAGCCACACCTTGAGTGGCGTCTTCGGAAGCCACTTCTTGAGGAATTTCAAACGTCATTCGGCCTCCGGGTTTTGAGGGAGTTTTTCTATGTCTTTGTTGGTTGTTTTCAAGATGAATCTTGTTTGTAGACTTGAGATGAACACTTAAACCCCCAAGGTCACCGGATGTGGGTGAACCTTGGGGGTGAACTTGTGTATTTTTGGATGCTTTGATTTATTTATGCTTTTGGTTGGTTTGTGAATCCTTGCTTGATGAGAATTATTGCCTTGATATGCATGAGAATCTTGTTTATCATTTCCTTGTTTCTACTAGGATTGCATGAACATTGCCCTAGTTGTAGACACTTTCAAGCTTGGAAGGGAAGTCGTATAAGTATACCGTGATCATCGGGTACTTGTACCCCTCCGTTTTAGGGTTGGCTTCTTTGTGGAGTTTTAACCCTAATTTGTGAAAGCCACTACTCTCTTTGCAATCATGGAAGGATGTGGGTAGAAGGAGTTCTTCATCCACTACTTCTATTGGATTTGGGGTCAACACCGTGGCCATGGGGTTGACCTACCTTAGGGTTTTCTATCGCTCCAAATTGCCAAAAGCATGATAACCTTAGCCTTCTTTACACTTTAGTCACCCCCTTGGTGAGCCACATCCGTGACCATTTCTCTACCTTGATCCGATCCCGTTGCAAGTTTCTTGTTATTTTTTTATTTAGAGTTTTTAATTGCTTTGCATTAAATTACATCCATAAACTTAACTTGATTAGTTAAACAACAAGCAAAGAGTGAGTAAAGGTAGCTCTTCTTGCCCCCTTGGGAATACGACCCCTGAGTCACGCACAGGGTATTACTTGGCGACCCGTGCACTTGCGGAGTCTGTGTGTTACGCACACGACCAAGTTTTTGGCGCCGTTGCCGAGGATTTTCACCGAAGGATAGTTGGAAAGCTTGAGCGGGTTGATTTAACTTTTTGTTTTGTTTCGCTTTCGCCATCTTGGTTGTTTTTGTTTTTTGTTGGTGTGTTAGTTTCCGTACTTGTAAATATTCACTCTTTATTATCTTTTTCAGCATGACTACTACTAATGATCGGTATGGCTACTTGTATCCACAGGAATCTTACGGTTACCATTCATATGAATCAACGGAAGCGGGAAGTGTTAATTTTGTTGATGATGAACAATGGAGAAGACGATACTTTGAGGACTCGACCAATCCTAGTCCGGAATACCATTTGCTTCCATCATTCTTTGAGAAATACATGGAGTCTACAATAGAGAACCATACTGAGATCATACACTCACTAAGTCGCCAATGTAACCCCACGAAAGTAGGGTTGAGTCAACATGTTTGCGTGAAAAGGAGACAAACCATTCAGTGCATGAACCTTCAGACACAATGGATTACCTACCTGGGGATGAGTTAAAGAAGCATGAGACCCCAATTCAATTAACAGAGGATTGTATGAGCATTGAGAGTTCGTCAGAAGGGGAAGATGAGAAAGAGGAAAAGCATGATTTGGGAAACTATGGAAGATTGAAATCATCAATTGAGGAACCCCCAAAACTTGAATTGAAGCCACTCCCGGGACATTTGGAATACGCTTTCTTAGGTGAGAATGCCACACTCCCTGTTATCATTGCATCGGACCTAACTAGAGAACAAAAAGATAAACTCCTCGATGTTCTAGGGAAGCATAAGAAAGCAATTGCATGGAAAATCTCTTATATCCGCGGAATCAATCCATCTTTTTGCACTCACAAAATCTTGATGGAGGACAATCACAAACCCATAGCAATCCCTCAACGAAGACTCAACCCCAACATGAAAGAGGTTGTGAAGAATGAAGTTATTAAACTACTTGATGCAGGCATTATCTATCCCATCTCAGACAGTGCTTGGGTAAGCCCAGTTCAAGTGGTTCCAAAGAAGGGGGGCATGACAGTCATCATGAATGAAAAGAACGAGCTTGTCCCTACAAGAACAGTCACGGGGTGGAGGGTTTGTATTGATTATAGAAAGCTTAATGATGCCACTAGAAAAGATCATTTCCCTTTACCCTTCATAGATCAGATGCTTGAACGATTGGCAGGACACTCCTACTACTATTTCTTGGATGGCCTCTCCGGATACTTCCAAATTCCGATTTCACCAGAAGACCAGAAGAAGACCACTTTCACTTGTCCTTATGGAACTTTTGCCTATCGCCGAATGCCCTTTGGACTCTGCAACGCCCCTGCTACATTCCAAAGATGCATGCTAGCCATTTTCGAAGACATGGTTGAAGACATCATGGAAGTTTTCATGGATGACTTTTCAGTCTTTGGGGATTCGTTTGATTTGTGTCTCAAGAATTTGGAGCGAGTCCTAAGAAGATGCGAAGAAACAAATTTGGTGCTTAGTTGGGAAAAGTGCCACTTTATGGTGAAGGAGGGCATAGTACTCGGGCACAAAATTTCAAAACAAGGGATCGAAGTAGACAAGGCAAAGGTTTCTACGATTGAAAAATTACCTCCACCAACTTCAGTGAAAGCTATCAGAAGCTTCTTGGGGCATGCAGGCTTTTATAGAAGATTTATCAAGGATTTTTCGGCAATCGCTCGCCCATTGACGAGGCTTTTGGAAAAAGATGCTCCCTTTGATTTTAATGAAGACTGCATGAATGCCTTCCTTACTCTGAAAAATAAACTTGTGGAGGCACCCATAATAGTTTCCCCCGATTGGAGTATGCCCTTTGAAGTGATGTGCGATGCAAGTGATTATGCAGTAGGAGCTGTGTTGGGGCAGAGACGGGATAAGCACTTCCATCCCATTTACTACCCAAGCAAAACTTTGAACAATGCTCAGGAGAATTATACCACTACTGAGAAAGAATTACTTGCGGTGGTCTTTGGATTCGATAAATTTCGATCATATCTAGTGATGTCCAAGGTAATTGTGTACACTGATCACTCCGCACTCAAGTACTTGCTGAACAAATCGGATGCCAAGCCTCGATTGATTCGCTGGGTGCTCCTGCTACAAGAATTTGATTTAGAGATAAAGGACAAAATGGGAGCAGAGAATTTGGCTGCAGATCACCTTTCTCGCCTAGAGGGCCCCGATGATAACACCTTGGGAAGAAAAGAAATTGATGACACATTTCCTGGGGAGCAGTTATGCAGCATTCAAGTAGTGGAAGAGGATGAGACACCATGGTTTGCTGATATCGCAAATTACTTGGCAGCAGAGGTTTTCCCAAAGTGGCTCACCCATCAACAAAGAAAGAAGTTCTTTGCCGACCTGAAGCATTATACTTTGGAGGATCCATATCTGTTCAAGACTTGTTCTGATCAAATTGTCAGGAGATGTGTCTCAACAAGAGAAGGACATGACATCCTGTTGTATTGCCACACGGGCCCAGCACGGGGGCACTACAGTGGAAACAGGACAGCGAGGAAGGTACTTGATGCAGGATTTTATTGGCCCACGATATTCCATGACGCTCAGATGCTTGTGCAGCACTGTGATAGGTGTCAACGCGTGGGGAACATATAAAAAAGAGACGAGATGCCGCAAACTTGGAATCAAGCTTGTGAAATTTTTGATGTTTGGGGGATCGACTTCATGGGACCGTTTCCTAGTTCTCATGGCAATAAGTTTATTCTCGTCGCCGTAGACTATGTCTCCAAGTGGGTAGAAGCGCAAGCATTCCTAACCTGTGATGCAAGAGTGGTGGTAAAATTCCTTAAAAAATTGTTCACTAGATTCGGCACTCCAAGGGCGATCATCAGTGACCGAGGCACTCATTTTTGCAATTCACAATTTGAAAAAACTTTGAAACGCTATGGTGTGTCACATAGAATTTCAACCGCCTACCATCCTCAAACTAATGGCCAAGTGGAAGTGTCTAACAGGGAGTTGAAACGAATTTTGGAGAAAACTGTTAGTCATCACAGGAAAGATTGGTCAGATCAACTTGACGATGCGCTCTGGGCTTATAGGACAGCGTACAAAACCCCTATCGGCACCACACCATATAGATTGGTCTTTGGAAAAGCTTGTCATCTTCTTGTTGAACTGGAGCACAAGGCATATTGGGCCATTAAGCATCTCAACTTTGATCATCACCTTTGTGGTCACAAGAGGAAGTTTCAATTAAATGAATTAGATGAATGGAGAACCTTAGCCTATGAAACTTCAGTGCATTACAAAGAGAAAACCAAGGAGTATCATGACCGACATATCGAGCAGGCTAAATGCTTCCAAAAGGGAGATCAAGTGTTGTTATTCAATGCCAGGCTAAAACTTTTCCCAGGGAAGTTGAAATCGAGATGGCATGGGCCGTATACTGTCACACAAGTCTTTCCCCATGGCGCAGTAGAGATAAACAACCCTAAAAATGGGACATTCAAAGTCAATAGTCATCGTCTAAAGCACTACTTCCCGGGTAACAACTCCTTGTCAAAGAATGGAGGTAAGTCTCCACCATTTGCTCCACCATGAATTCGAGGTAACCAATGTCAAGCTAATGACATAAAACAAGCGCTTCTTGGGAGGCAACCCAAGTTTTTAAATTCATTGCAAGTGTGTTTTCGTATTTTCTTTGAGTGTGTGGTTTAGTTTTATTCTTTGGTGTGTTGTGTTAGTTGTGTTGTTTTTCGTATTTCTTAGTTTTTGTATCATTTGCTAATGCTTGGTTGTTGTGTTCTTTGTTGTTCTTTTTAGTTTTGGTGCTTTTTGGTTGAAGGTTTTATCAATTCATGTGAGTTTTCGGCTTTGTTTCGAGTGTTTTTATGATTGTTTGGAGGGTAACTTTCATGTGTATAGCTTGATCTCTTCAAAAATCTTGAAAAATTTGAGTTTGGGAGGTTCTGGGCACCTATACGGGCTAGCATGCGCCCACATGCTACCCCGTATAGGCAACCAGAGGGCTATGCGGGCTAGCATGCGCCCGCATGCTAGCCCGCATAGGGCTCGGGCTGCCCATCTCTTAAATATATCTCTTCACCATTTTACTCATATCTCTCTCATCTCTCATCCGTTTTCCCTCATTCTTTCACCGTTTTTCTTCATTTTTCGTTCTCTACACTCCTCTCCTAACCTTTACAACGTGGATCCAGTGGTTTATTCAAGGTTTCATCATCTTCTTCACCGATCGTTTTCGATTCAAGCTTTGAAGCCCTAACTTGTGTGTTGAAGCAAACTTGATGTTTCTTCTTGTTTTTCATGCTTATCTTGCTTTCAAACTTTGGGAGATGCTATGTGAATGTTTAATCTTTGATTTAATTGCATTTTAAGGCATTATTTGTAAATTTTTGGGCTTCAAAAACAAGGGGATACTCTTGCAAAATTTCTGCTCGTGCTACAGTAACTTTTTAATGAAATTTTCCTTGAATTTATTTGTTCACTTATAGATTGAGAAGAGAACTTGCATGGAGTCATACCTTGTAGCTTTTGTTCGACTTAGTTTATTTTTATTTTTGTTTTTGCTCCCTACTTTTGAATTGGTGAGATGAGATTTGCTTCTTGATCTTTGTAGGATTATCATAAAAGGAGCTTCACTCTCACCACCCTTCAATGATTGAACTTATCCCGTATTCGTGCATGTATTGTCCACTCCGAACCGAAAATGGGGAAGTTTTCTTCATTCCATCTTTTAATTCTTGTTATATTTATTTCCCACCTTGTGCTGCTGATTTATGTACATTGGGGACAATGTACAACTTTAGGTGTGGGGATGGAGACCCTATTTCATTGCATGCTTGATCAACCTATGATAGCTATGATTTCACTGTTAAGAAGCTTCCTAGCTTGGTAGACTGATAGTTGTGAGTTGTACTTTTACTGTGCTTGAATCTAGTTCTATTTCATCTATAGTGCACACTTATGCATGCTCACTGTACTTCTACCTTTGATGCTCTAACTAACCCATCTTGTTGATTTTAGTGTTAGATTGTTAAACTCTACTTTCAATGGTTGTTTAAAAACTTTTGTGTCTCTTGTTTTTGCTTTAACCCTAAGTGAAGTTTTTAGCAGGGAGTTTATCAGGCGACATGAGATAGGATGTATATATATTTTTATGAAAAGAAAAAAAAGTGTAAATGATGAAAGATGAGTCTATGTCAGTATTCCTCTGCTGGTAATAGCATGAATGCGTATATGTAGCTCGTAATCAAGTAAGTTGGGTGGCTCTTGTGCCTGGCCAGCATGTGCATCCATCTGAAAGATTGAGAAGAAAAAAGTTTTGTGTACGGGCTATGTTAGGCGGACTCGAAAAAAAAAAAAAGTGTGCTTGAATAACCTATTGATCGCCCGGAACCTGTCTGTTTACTTTCACTCAAGGTTAAAGTTTTCTGTAGAGACCAAAAGATTCTTACTTGACCATTGAAAGGGTTTTTAGCTGTCTAACACTATTTTTAACTTGTGTGGGGTGTATGGTTCTCCTGGGGTAATCCGAGATATGGAGGTCAAGGTAGGAGCTAGCACACACTCACATGAGCACTTTGGATGAAACAGAGCTATCATTACTTGACTATTCATTGAACAACTCACTTCTTGATTTCTGTCAATCTGTGCTTGTGGAGTTCTTTACTGTTGAGCTTGAGGTCGTGCATTTAGCCGTTTATCTTCTTGCCCCTGTTTCTCATGTGTGCTTTCTTGGGGACAAGCAAATGCTTAGGTGTGGGGATGTTTGATAAACGTCTAAATGTACGTATTTTATACGTATGTATTGTGTTTTATTGATGTGTTTTGTTAATGAATCGATGCCCTTTGATGGTTTAATCGGGGATTTTTCTTATTTCAGGCACAAAGAAGCTAGGGGAGCTCGACAACGCGATTTGAGAAGAAATCCGTATGGAAAAAGGCGTTTTAGGACCGAGCACTGTAGCAGCACTGTAGCAGGCACTATAGCAATCACTGTAGAACTTACGGGAAAACTCGGCAACCTTTCGATGGTTCTATGCGGGCATGTATACGGCCCGCATACCGCGCCGCATAACCCCCCGACTGGGGCTTTTAAAAAGAGAAACAAGAGAGTTTTTTGGGGAGACCTAGGGTTTTGGAGAGCTTCTTCTTCCAACTTCCGATCCGACCTTAGGGACGACGAGGGGAGCGATTCTAAGGTGGAAAACGACGGGGAGAGCAAGATTTGGGCAAGATCTACTCTGAATTTCATCGATTGAGGAGGTAGAAGACAAGGGAAGCCACACCTTGAGTGGCGTCTTTGGAAGCCACTTCTTGAGGAATTTCAAACGTCATTCGGCCTCCTGGTTTTGAGGGAGTTTTTTCTATGTCTTTGTTGGTTGTTTTCAAGATGAATCTTGTTTGTAGACTTGAGATGAACACTTAAACCCCCAAGGTCACCGGATGTGGGTGAACCTTGGGGGTGAACTTGTGTATTTTTGGATGCTTTGATTTATTTATGCTTTTGGTTGGTTTGCGAATCCTTGCTTGATGAGAATTATTGCCTTGATATGCATGAGAATCTTGTTTATCATTTCCTTGTTTCTACTAGGATTGCATGAACATTGCCCTAGTTGTAGACACTTTCAAGCTTGGAAGGGAAGTCGTATAAGTATACCGTGATCATCGGGTACTTGTACCCCTCCGTTTTAGGGTTGGCTTCTTTGTGGAGTTTTAACTCTAATTTGTGAAAGCCACTACTCTCTTTGCAATCATGGAAGGATGTGGGGTAGAAGGAGTTCTTCATCCACTACTTCTATTGGATTTGGGGTCAACACCGTGACCATCGGGTTGACCTAGCTTAGGGTTTTCTATCGGTCCAAATTGCCAAAAGCATGATAACCTTAGCCTTCTTTACACTTTAGTAGCCCCCTTGGTGAGCCACATCCGTGACCATTTCTCTACCTTGATCCGATCCCGTTGCAAGTTTCTTGTTATTTTTTTATTTAGAGTTTTTAATTGCTTTGCATTAAATTACATCCTTAAACTTAACTTGATTAGTTAAACAACAAGCAAAGAGTGAATAAAGATAGCTCTTCGGGCCCCCTTGGGAATACGACCCTTGTGTCACGCACAGGGTATTACTTGGCGACCCGTGCACTTGCGGAGTCTATGTGTTACGCACACGACCAACTGTTCAACTGAATGGGATAGCTGAGAGAAGGAAATTAACTTTGTTGGGCATGGTTTGTTCTATGCTTAGCTACATAGACTTGGCCATTTCTTTATGGGGTCATGCGCTTTTCACTACCACACACATCTTGAACAAATGTCCTTCCAAGTCCATAGCTAAGACCCCACATGAGATGTGGAGTGGGAGAAAAACAAGTTTTGAATGCATTAAGATTTGGCATTGTCCAGTCTATGTCAAGAAGGCTAAGATGGAAAAGTTGGAGGCTAGGTGATGGCTGCCGCGCGCATCGCTAAGAACCGAGCACACGGCTCCCCGGCCATAAGTGCACGGGTCATCAAGTAATACTGCTCGTGTGAGTACAAGAGGGTCGTATTCCCTGTGGTCCCAAGATCTACTATTACTTCATCTTAGATTAGCTATTCAGTCGAGTCAAAACAGGGGTTTTGTTATAATAAGACTAAGTACGAAAACAAAGCAATAAAAGTGATCAAGCCACCAACAAGAAATACGTACGTAGAGGGAAAACAAGTATAAAAGATAAGGCCCGGACGAGGATTCCCCTGGGAAGAACACAAGTATGGATGATAAAATAAATAAGTAATGCATGCATGGTTTGTAACAAGTTGGTCCGCTTAGACTTTGACGTTGACTACCCCGGAACCTCTGTACGTAGCCCTAATCCAGTACAAGTTCATTGATCCTAAGGATACTCACACGATGTCATTGGGCATAGGGAGTCTCGGTTAGAGTTATCCAAGAGCAATTGTGCTAGAATATACTCTAAAGCCTGCGGGAGGCTACCGGCACCCGAAACCTCCGTTATACCCGTACAATGGATCTCTCTCCGAACATTCTTTGACTTAATACATACTAACATCCCTCCAAACAAGTATCATTCGTAATTAATCCTCAAAATCAAACCATTGTAGAATGAACAAAAGATAAGAATGAAAGAAACCAAACACAACAATTCATGCATTCATTAAACTAAAGAAATATCATTCAATACAAGTGTCCCTCCCAAGGTTCAAAGGTTGCCCAGTAGCCTTGGGATATTTAGTTCGACATTATAAACGAAGGAAAATCACAAGATACAAGATTCATCAAAAACAAAGCACAAACTCCCTTTTGAAGTTGTCGACTAAAGTTGATGAGATGACTCGCCGAATCAGCTCCAATGAGCTCTAGAATGAAGATCTTTGTGTTCTCCCCTTTTCTCCCACTTGAATCCACTCCAAAAAGACCTCCTCCGATGAAGAATTGAACTTGAGGGTGTTTCTTAAGCGTCGGTGGCCACCAACCCCCCCCTCCCGCGAACCCGAAAAAACCCTAGAATGGCTTAAATACTCGAGCCGTGTGCGGGGCCGTACACTACCCGCACATGGGTATGAATAGGCCCGTTTCATGTAGGAGTGCACGAATGACGTCTGGAGCTCATTTAACATTCGTTTCTTCGCTCTTTGGCCTCTATTTTCATGCTATAAATGCTCCTCCTAACATAGATGGCTTGTAGATGCCCTGAAATAGAAAAACATGAAAAACATATCAAAGGGCACCGGTTTTATTCAAATAATGCATGAAAGTACAAGTAATGCACCGTTGCAAAATAGTGTATTTAGATACTTATCAAAATACCCCCCATTTGAGGGTTTGCTTGTCCCCAAGCAAACAAACATGAAGAAAAAGAGGAATTGATAAGTGGCTAAATACACAACTTCCGGCTCAAATATAAGTATACAATAGCAAGTGTAAGACTCTAGATGCTAAGCTACAACCATAAATGAAAATTTGAAACATTAATTCGGCAAGATGATGCTGTGTGTGTGCAACCTTCTTCACCTGGGTTCTTGTAGCCTAGATAGGAGAAAATGACACTCCGAGGACCACTTTTTAATGCACATCACACCACTTATAGCAATAACGGACCTTGAAATGGTTAGGAACCCCCCTAATCAATTCACAAGGCACATCTGTCTCTCGTCTACACAAAATTGGCCTTATTCACACACTTTTTTCACACTATTTTTTCTTTTTTTTGTGACTAACATGAACTTTAGGCTTCTTTTTAGAAGAGTAAATATGCTGATCAGGCACCAAAGAACCGAACTTACTCAGAAGATTAAAAGTTTGCATGAACATGCTCATGCTTCTCTTGCTTTTAGCTTAGGGAACAGTCTTATCAGGAGCCCGAACCCTAAGTTAATTAGCTATTCAAGTAGAGGAACATTGTCATTCTTATTGCTATACAACACTCTTTTTATTATCACATTTTATTTCCCTTATTAGGAAAAAGCCTAACAAGTCAATGTATGGTATCACTAAAATGGGTTAGCTTCCAAGAGGGTCACGAAGGTTATCATTTAACCTAACCTAGGTGTCCAAGGTCCAAGCTAAAAGGTACGTGATGGAATGCCGTGAATATTCAAAATTCATTAAGTACAAGGTTATGTGCAAAGCTTAGCATCAATCATTATCCTACTCTAATGTACACTTAGGTATCATCGCCATCATAGATTACAATCATGCATAAATGTCATCAAATTTCACTAAAATAGCCATGCACAAGTAATAAAAAATTTTGATGCTAAAGAACATATGTGCATGCATGCCACCCCCAATTAAAATCGTACATTGTCCCCAATGTACATGATCAGCAGCACAAAGCAAATGATAAGAAGTATAAAGCATAAATGAGGGGTAGGTGAACTTCCCTGAATCATGGTGGTAGCACGTTACAGTATAAGCTAAGTGATCATCGCGCTCCCAATGATAGTGGAGAGAAGAGAAAACAATGCCCACGTCTGCCCTTGCGAGGTAGAACAGGACATCAGATCAAAGCATCCATCATCATCACACAAAAATCATTAAAGAGCTCATATAAAACAACGAATAAGAAAAGCACGAGTTTGGAAGAGTTACGCTCTTTCCAACTGACTACAACCACACATGCGATTAAAATAAAATGAAACAACAACAGATAACAAGGTTCTCAAAGCCAAGTGTCCCAAGAGTTGGCCGATGCTGGTGGTGCAAAGATGGGTGGATGTGGATGGAGCTGCTGTAAGAGTGCAAGAATCTGCCTCTGTCCCTATAGGAGTGCCTGCTGCCCCTGGAGGATCGTGGTGATATCCTCACTCTGACGTCGTTGCACTATGCCAAATTCCTGTATCTAGCGACGCAGCTCAGCTATCTCACTGCAAAATTAGTTTGTGGGCTAACTAGGCCAGTATGGGTAGCAGCAGGGGTAAAACTTCGATTTTTCCCAAGTTTTCTCGACAAAAATTGATACACCAATCTTTTACCAACTTATAAAACACAAAGATCAAAATTGAAGCATGCAACATCAAAATTTAGAATGAGACCCAAGTTATCGAGCTCACAAAAATCAACAAAAACAATTACTCAGACAAGAAAGTAAAATACAAACAAATCAACCATTCAACAAACAACGGAAACACACACACAAATATTAGGAAATGAATTTGGCTTGCTTCCCAAGAGCGCTTATTTAACGTCACGAGCCTGACATTCATGATCATGATTCTCAAGGGGGTTCAAAGGAAAATTTTATACCTTGCTTCATAAAATATAGAGGAGATAAAGATGACTGATGATGAATCTCTGCAACAACACATGGTGATGTGTGTCAACCCTTTGCGTTACCGCATGTGCACGGGTCGTCAAGTAATAAAAGTGGACCCAAAGGGTCCGGTTGTCGAACCACAGGGAACATAAGTACTAATAGTAGCTCCTCTCTTGTTATCTAGCCTAATGAGTGTAGTGTGTGATGATCTAATGGCCAAACCTAAAAGTGTCACTACAAGTGCGCAGGGAATAAAAAGAAAAAGAGCTATCAATCAAGAAAAGTGAGGTATCCGGACAATGCTCCCCCTAGGATTCGGGTGTTGGATGTAGATTACAAGTGTTTCTAAACGAAAACAATGAGCCGTGGGTATCCTAAGGTATAACGGCCCCTGCCTGCAGGTCACCGATAACTAGTCCCCTACGAGGTCCCGGCGGAGAATTCTCTCGACGCCTCATACCACATATGACTAGTTAATACACTAGGGATCCCAAAGATATAACGAATTCCTAAAATTAGATCTAACCCTGCCTCCAGGTGAAAGATCCTTAACACCCTACGAGGTCCCGGCGGAGAATTCTCTCGACGCCTCACACCACATATGGTTGCTTGACACTTAAGGAATATGGAGATAGGAGATATCTATCGGAAGGGAAAGGGGACACTCCGCTATCTCACGGCTCACCCTCTCAACTCTCTTTACTTTTGGTAATTCTAAACCTAGCGGTGATCTCTCTCTTCACTAAATTGAATAGAACATGCAAGGCAATTAATAATGGAATCAAAAGCACAAGCAAGCATTATGAACTCAAGAGTAAAACTCAAACTGATAAATTCGAATAGAAACACAATGTAAATCTAATGAAAATAAGAATCCTAGGGTTTACATGTCCGAATACCCTCTAGGGGTTTAGCTCTCCATGGAGCGAGTCACAAAACAAATAATGAATTGAGAAATAAGTTCCAAAGACATAAAGAATAACCCCCCTAAATCCGTGATGATCGTCTTGATGGGTAGTTTCCACGTCTGGATTGAATCCACTATGAAGCTAGGTTGCCGATGGCTTCCATGATGCTATGACGGAGGAGGAATCGATCCAAGTTGGTGAGGAAAGCTTCCCAAAGCCGCAAAGAACTCCTTCCAAGCCCTAGCCGCCTTGTCTCTCGAAAGTAGCCGAATAGGTCCCTAAAACTTATCACAAGGCGGCTTTTATAATTTGAATTCGGGGCTTTATGCGGGCATCCACATGGGCATTCACACGCCTATGTACTGTAGCCACAATGTCGTGTGGAAATTCCACACGGGCGTGAACAGTGCTTTTACTACAGTACTACTACAACACTTTGCTGCAGCAAAATGCTACAGTGATTTTTCCCAAAGTCTTCCTTTGAGTCCACACGGTTGGGCACACGCTCGTGTGGTAGGGTGCGTGGCTTTCTATGCTTTAAAATCTTCAAGAACATTCTTCAGCTTGGGTATGAAAGCTGGGACATGGACGTACTATTGCCTTTGTGCCGTTTCGGTTTGTGTAATAACTTGGACTCCGCCGAAAGTTGGCAACACCCCCATGCATATGAACACAGATTCTAGTTGTGGCCTTGAAATGTGTCATCACACCCTATCTTTTCTTCTTCTTGAACTTCATGTCTCCAAAGCCCTGTTTGCACAAAAAAACACAAAACACACCTTGTCAATGATAAAACCTGATAAAAGTGGTGCTCAATGCATGTAAACTGATATTATAAAATATATACAAACAAGCACTTATCAACTGACCAAAGTATGGCTTAAGACGGTGGCCATTGACATTGAACTGGCCTTTCTTCAGGTGATGGATCTCAATTACTCCTTGCAGTGTTACACGAGTGATCGTGTAAGGCCCCGACAATCGAGACTTGAGTTTCCCAGGAAATAAATGGAAGTAGGAGTTGTATATGAGGACCTTATCTCCTTCTGTAAACTACTTTTCTTGTTTGATCCTCTGGTCATGATATCTTTTTGCTCTTTCTTTGTATATACGTGAGTTCTCATAGGCAAGGGTTCTCCACTCATCAAGCTCATTTAATTGTAGTCTCCTATTTTCTCCCACCGCATGGAAGTCAAAATTTAAGACTTTGGTTGCCCAATATGCCTTATGTTCAAGTTCTACCGGTAGGTGACAAGATTTACCATACACAAGGCGGTAAGGACTACTTTCGATGGGTGTCTTGTAGATGGTTCTGTAAGCCCACAATGCATCTTCCAATTGGTCAGACCAGTCTTTCCGGTTATGAGCCACAGTCTTCTGCAGGATTCTTTTGAGTTCCCGATTGGAAACTTCAACTTGACCGCTAGTCTGGGGGTGATAAGTAGTTGAAGTGTGATTTGACACTCCGTATCGCTTTAGGATTTTTGCGAACTAGTCCCCCGATCGCTAATAATTGTTCGTGGAGTACCAAATAGGGAGAATAGTCTCTTCAAGAATTGAACTACGAATCTTGCATCATTTGACTGCAAGGCCTGAGCCTCTACCCATCTGGAAGCATAATCCACTGCTACCAAAATGAATTTGTTACCACGCGAGGTTGGAAATGTGCCCATGGAATCTATTCCCCATACATCGAAGACTTCACACACTTAGATGGCATTTTGAGGCATTTCATCTTGTTGGGATATATTGCCAGCTCTTTGGCAATGATCACAAGTTCGAACGTGATGTTGAGCATTCTGAGACATTATTGGCCAATAGAAACTAGCATCCAATACCTTTCTTGCCATGCGGTTAGCATTATAGTAGCCTCCAATGGGTTCTCCATGATAATGCTTAATAATGTCATGCTTTTCTGCTTGGGATACACATCGGCAAACCACTTGATCGGCACATACTCGAAACAAGTAAGGATCTTCCCACATGTGGTGCTTGAGGTCTGTAAAGAATTTCTTCTTCTGTTGGGATATGAGCCATTTCAGGATGATACCTGTCACTGAATAATTAGCAATATTTGCAAACCAGGGTATGTCGTCCTCTTGTGCTACTTGGATGCGGTGCAATTGTTTCTCGAGGAACGAGTCGTTGATCTCTAAGCGTTAGTCCTTTCCAAACGGGAGAGGTGGTTCTCAACTAGATTTTCAACCCCCCGTTTGTCCTTGATCTCTAAGTCGAACCCTTGTAACAGAAGCACCAACGAATCAGATGCGGCTTTGCATCCGTTTTACTCATAAGGTAATGAAGAACCGAATGATTCGTAAATACAGTGGCTTTCGATAGCACAAAGTAAGATCGAAACTTGTTAACTGCGAACACTACTGCAAGGCGCTTCTTCTCAGTGGTCGTGTAATTCTCTTAGGTCCAGGTCAGAGTGTTGCTCGCATAGTAGATAGGGTGAAAATGGTTGTCTTTTCTCTGACCTAAAACTGCACCCACAGCACTGTATTCATGTCAAGCTAGAGACTCTATACAAGCGCTTCTTGGGAGGCAACCCAAGTCTTTTTCCGTATTTTACTTTTTCTTCTATGGCTTTCTTATTTTTGTTTTGTTAGTCGTTGTTGATTATTTATTTTTGAGATAATGTCAGTGATCAATTTTCATGTTTGTGCCTTGTGTTTATCTTGATTATTCCTGTCTGAAGTATATAGAAAACAATCTTTGTATTTAGACCTGTTTTCTAGAGAAGGAAAAGCTTTGTCAATTTTTTGGGGAAGCTTACGGGCACCTTACGCCGGTAAGTAAAGCCGTAACATCTTCACAAAGGTGCTTATGGCCTGGCTTACGGCCCGTAAATATTAGGCAGAGACATCCCGAGGACCTTGCGGGAGTACTTACACCCGTATGGGTGGCCATAAGTGGAAATCTCGGGAGCCTTATGGGGCATATCAAGAGTCACTTACGGCCCGTAAACTCTGGTTCACTTCTTTTCAGAGGTCCTTACAGGGTAACTTACGGTCATAAGCTGTACCCGTAATTGGAAGGCATAGGGCTTATGCCCCAATAGTTCAAATTTCTTATTGCCTGTAAACTCTGGATAGAAGAAGTTGAAATGCCTTACGGGGCTCTCCTTACGGCCGTATGACCCCGTATAGACTTTCCAGGGAACCTTACAACCCGACATACCCCCGAAAGCGGGCCGTAAGCAGTTAGGATTAAGGCGAGGCCGGCGACTTTTGAAATTCATTCCTCTCTATTTCAATTTACGAACACCTCTATGCTGGCCATTTCTTGCATTTTCTTGTCCCTCGCCGGTGTTATTAGCACTTAGGCACTCAATTAGAAATTGAAGCCATTGATTTCCAGCATAATATAATTTTTATTCTTCTTCAACTTTGAGGTGCGTTAAATTTTAACTTTTCTTGCTTTCTTTGTGTTTTTTTCAATAATTTGTGTTGATTAGTCATTATGGAAGCTCTAGGTCGTCTAATTTGTGAATGTTTGTAAAAGTTTGATGCTTACGGCTACAGGGAAGATGCTTACGGCCTAAGTCTGTTGACTTACCACTGTAACCCCTGGTAGGGATGAACTCCCGAGGCTTACAGCCGTAAGTGCGGCCATAAGCCAACCGTAAGGTCATCTGAATTAGTATATTCTTAATGCAGGATGCCTTGAGCTAAGCAGGTAGCACATCGGTCGTCCAAGAGGGCTCGAGTGCATGAGGCTGGGCCTTCTACCCCGGTCCCACCTAGAGTACCCCCGTTTACGTCCCCATGCTTCTGAGAGCGATATGACCGCTTGATGACGTAGCGGATTGGCTAGTCTCGAGTTATCAACGAGCCTGTGCTCGCAATTTTCGGGTTAGACGAGGAGGTCCGCCGCTTGGTGGGCGTTGGTGGATGGAACTAGCTCCTATCGTTCAAGGAGCCGGTGTACCGAGATATCACCTTGGAGGTGCTTAGCACCTTCGAGTTTGATCAGGGCTTGGTAGGGTTCGCTCGCCTGGAGCGGTCCAGTTCCAGATGTTCGACGAGACCCGGCGTTTGAGTCACACCTAGTTCATGGTGCTGAGGAGACTGTACGATGCTGAATATACGATGACACCCCCATATGATGCACTGCTGATCGACTTGCCTCCTGGGATTACACCTACTGCCATTTGGCGTCGCCTCAGTCGGGGACGGAACTATGAGCGGGCTTCACTAAGGTGACATTTTTTATTCGGAGGGCGCTCAGGTAACTCCACGCTATCTTCGCCCGTTCTATTGCAAGCCGATCAGATAGCACCAGCGTCGTAGGGCAACAAGAGCTATTCTTCTTATTCAGTATGATAGACTGTCGGCTCCTACACCTCCGCTGCTGCGTTCTAGCAGACTTCCTCACGCATCAGGGTCAGCATGTCTGTCTCAGCATGATATTCGCCAGACAATACGTCACGCGGCTGGTAGGCGGTAGGGGACTCCTAGAGTGGTTAGAGGGTGTCCGCACCGACAGCACTCCGGTACCTCTGGGTTTGAGACATTCCGCTCTATGGTGATGATCATACGATGAGAATCCAGGCATATTCTGACCCCTAGCACCACCGCCACACCCACTGAGCAAGATGAGGATGCAGATGATAAGTCGAGTGACAGCGACGACTCCTTGCTATCTACGACAACACCAGCTGCTCCAACGCGATCCAAACACTATATTCGTGAGCAGTTGGCCGTGATTAGGGAGGAGTAGTAGGCTCTCAGAGCAGGCCAGACAGAGATTCGAGAGTTAGTGGTGCTGATGGAGGCCGACCTCCACCGTGCCATGGCGATGTTAGAGAGCCTGCTTCCCCTTATTGCAGCTCCTGCCGACCTTACCCCTACTCCTAAGGTGATACCTATTCTTGTAGAACCAGCACCAGCTCTAGAGACCACTCTTGCCATTCCGGATCCTGAGGACACACCTTCAACTTCTTAGCTTCTTTTTCTCATTATTTTCTTTATCATTGTACTTCCTTGTACTTGGCAAGAGTTGGTCCAGGTATTTATGTAGCAGTACTATGGCAACTTACCCAAATTTTTGGCCCATTATATGAGCATCCTCACGTGGTATATTGACCGTGAGGCCACCCGTGAAGCACTCAGGAGTCATCCTTTTAAGGTTCTTTAGGGCAAAGTTTAAAAAAAAAAAAAAAAACCCCTCCTTGGAGCTCCACACCACCATCTTCAAGCTTGGAGGAATGTTTCGAGGGCATTTTGACGGCGAGATCGGACGAGGAGAGTGCATCCTTGAGCAAGATCTACTCCTAGGGCTTGTTGGTAGAAGATTTAAGATGAGGGAAGCCACCTCTTGGGTCGCGTCTTTGGGACTTCATCTCTAGGGG
Source organism: Dioscorea dumetorum (assembly GCA_902712375.1). Taxonomy (NCBI): domain Eukaryota; kingdom Viridiplantae; phylum Streptophyta; class Magnoliopsida; order Dioscoreales; family Dioscoreaceae; genus Dioscorea; species Dioscorea dumetorum. The sequence continues at coordinate 7,702,834 of CACTHL010000494.1, forward strand.
ATCCAAGAGTCATCCGGCCTTCCATCTTTGAGGGAGCTTGCTCATGCATTATTTAGTTGTTTATATGATCTTGATTGTATGTTTTGTGACCATGAACAACTACACCCCCAAGATCACTAGATGCAGGTGAACCTTAGTGGTGAACTTGTGTATTTTGGATGATTATTTCTTTTTATTGCATCTTGGGTTGTTTGTGATCTTTGTTTGGTGTACTTGAATGCCTTGGTATGCATGAGAACTTTGTATATCAATTCTTAGGTAGTGCTAGGTTACATGACCATTACCCTAGTGTTAGACTCACCAAGCTTGGAAGGGACTTGTGTATGAATACGCCGTGACCATCGAGTATTCGTATCCCTCCAATTCTATGGTTGAGCACTAGTTTTTGTTTTAACCCTTGTGTGAGAAAACCATTGTTCCCTTTGCAATCATAATAGATTTTTGGATGGAGAGATTCCGTATCCAAGTCTCGTACCGGATTAGGGGTCAATTGCTGTGACCATCGGACCTATTCTAGGGTTTTCTCGGTCCAACTAGCCTTGTGCATGTTAGTTGTTTCATCCTTTGCACTTTAGTAGTCCCTGAGGGGATCCTCATCCGTGACTACTTTCTTACCCTGATTTTCCCCCGTTTATTGCCCTTGTTATTTAGCATTTTAACTGTATTAGTTTAGTTTTCTTGCATTCCCCTTATCACTTGGAGTTGTAGATCAAATAACATTGCAATAAGGAAGTAAGGGTAGCTTCTTGAGCCCTTGGGGATACGACCCTCTCATGTTCGCATGAGAGGTATTACTTGACAACCCTGTGCGCTTGCGGGACACCGACCAGCCAAGTACATGACCATGTACTATGCTCATGTAACTCTAAGATTAGCGTAATCTTGAGAGGATTGAACTACTGCCACAGATACATCGACTGACACAAGACCATGTACAAGACTGTGTACTTACTCGATTTCTGTTGGTACAAAAGGTTTTCGTTAAAAAAAAAGATGTATCTTTGGACCTTTTGGGAAATACTGATTACTAGGGTTCAGAGCACCAGAGAACTCGAAGAGGAAAATGATGGAAACCAAGGGGGTGACGTCAAACGGGGATTATATCGAGCTTGATTAATTCTAAGCATCATTTGGACTATAAAGGTGTTCTCTCTCATGAATCTTGAGTTTTACTCCTGTATTTTTTGCTTTGTATCGAACAAGACCCCAATAGAGAGCTAACTTCCTTGGATGTCTCGATTTGATATAATTTGGATTCATACTTCTATATTGCTCTTAATTTAGACTTTTTTTTAGTTTGTTAAATTTGTCTCTGTTGTTTGATGTTGGTTTAACGTATCAAGAGAGGCTTACCTTTATGTTTTCACATTAGGTTTCAAGAGATCCATGTGAGGTGATCACACATAGATAAAAAGGTTTCAATGACGTACGCTAGAGATAGGGTGTAGTGTACCTTCTGATTAGGATCGTGATAGTTCATCTCTAATTCTTGACATGGAATTCTTAGAGGTCTGTCCAATCGTGTGAAAGTAAGTTTGAAAGAGATTTGGACCTTTATGTATCCGCAAGCGCATGGGTCATAGAAAGTAATAAAGTGTATCTAATAAAAGATCGAATTTTTGAATTTACAGGGAACAATATTACTAGTCCTAACACCAACAATAGTTATCTAGCCTAAGTGAATAGGGTGTAGCAAAGATAAAAATAAAATAACATAAAGAAATAACAGCTGAAGTGAAAGAAAATAAAGCTAATGGGTAAAACAAGAGTACTTGAACAATAATTCCCCAGGGTCATATCATGAATTATATGATTCCAATTACACTTCTTACTCTAATAGATTTGAGTCACCAGGAACCTACAATCCTTAGACCCAGCTTTCACGGTAGGCTAGGATTAGGCTGAAACAGGGATTTAGTAGAGAATTCTCTCGACACTAGACCTTACACAACTATTCTTCTCTCTAGAATTCCTAATACAGGTCAACTTTGTATCCCGAAATTAGGCTACTCACTCTTTCAATATAAATGGCCCCTGATCCTATGCAACTCCATAGAGGTGAATTCTCCTGACTCTAGGGTTTCACGATTGCTCAGAGCTTACAGAAACACTAATGTAGGATGACTTAAGTGAAAGGGAAAAAGAACGCTCCTCTACCTAGAAGCTCACTCTCCCAATCTCCTTTGATCTAGAAAGATGATACACTAACGCATTCACACCACACATTAGCAATCATACAATCAAGCAACATGAACAATCCAAGAATTGGAATTGAACACGAGCATTTCAAGATCAAAATCTCAACATCCATTACAAATAAGAAGCATAAATGAATCAACTACAAAAAGCCCTAGGGTTTCATGTCCAAGCCCCCAAATAAAGGTTTAGCTCCTCATGGAGCAATGGGGACTCATACAAACATACAAGATCATGTTAAATTTATGACACTCCCTCTATGATTGATGATGAATGGATTGCTGCAAGGTTCCGTTTGAAGTTATCCAATTGTTCCCTCTTGACCATGACGACGCTTTAAGGGATGATGATGATGATGATGACGGAGAGTCTCGGTGAAATCTCCCCAACCTTAGATGATGATTCGTCGTCTCTAGCCTTGTAGCTGCAATGATCTCTCCAAGCCGTTACTCTTTCTCCCCTCTAGGTCTTCTAAATTTCAGCCCCCTCCAAAAATCCCCAATCCCTTTTATACCCTTACAACCGCAAGCCCATGCCATAAGGATTTAGGTTTTTGTTGATCATGTGCCTTATAGTCTCGCTTCGGGCCGTAAGTTCTGCCCATAAGGTCTTTTGTTTCCCTATTACGATCACGCTTACGGCCGTAAGTGCGGGACCGTAAGCTTGTCCTGCCAACTTTGCGATCACTTCTTATGGGCATTAGTTCCATTCGTAACCTCCTCAGGACATCCCTTATGGCCTGGCTTACAGGAGCAAGTTCTGGCGGTAAGCCTTCTATTTATCTCCTTATATAGGCGGTGAGATCCCAAACGAGCTATCTTCTTCATTCGATCTATATATTGCTTCTTTTTGCTTCCTTTTTTCTCTAACCTCCACCTGTTGCTTGCGAAAAGGATTTGCACCCTAATTAGCATTATTTATTCTAAAATCACTCAAATACAAACTCGATAAGTGTACCAAATGATATAGAAATTATAGTATGAACAAACACTTACCAAACTCCCCCACACTTAAAAAGGTTTGCTTGCTCTCAAGCAAGAAAAAAGTAATAAAGCCCAGAGGTGGTGAGTTAATAATCTCATGCAAACAATAGCTGGTTAGTTCCAAAGTATTGAGCAACAATGCTAGAATAGTAAATATTTCAAAAACTAGAAGCTAGTAAAGCTTTATTCAAAGCTAATCAATATGTGTGCTTCAGCTCAATCTGTTTCACTCTTTATGACTGGCATAACTTCTGTAGTAAAAATACATGAAAACTTAGTTTGAACAGATTAGAATGGTAGCTTCACACACCTCTTAAGGTAGCCATTTCTCTCAGGGCCCTGTACAGTAGTGTTCATGCTTAGGGATGGTAGCTCTTTCCACAGCAATTTTCTAGGAGATGGTAGTTTTCGCTCACCTAAAGTGGTAACTCTTTCTCTTGTTAGGGCGCACACCATATCCAATTTATCCAGAGTAGCTTCACACATCTAGAAGGGGTCTCTCTTTCCATCTCCTATATACACATTTTTTGTTGGACAAGAAATTTAAAGAATAAAAATACTAAAGAAGTCATCCACTGGCTAAGTGGTTATAGCAGAAGAGTCGTGTACTTATGGTCATAGAGCAAAGAATAGAATAAAATAGAGTCCAAAAGTAATTATTCCAACATTTAATTCTAAACTGAGGAACTCACACTAATCATTGTAAAATCCCACCATCAGTCATAATATATAGAGTGTAACAATTATGCAATCCCCCCCCCAAACCACTTAAAATCATACATTGTCCTCAATATATGTAACAAAGGAAAACAAGGACAACGCAAGCCATGACGGAGAGAATATACCTGTGGGATGGGTGGACAAGGCAGGAGGCCTTGGTGAGGCTTGGCTCGTAGTTTCTACTAGTGTTCAACTCCAACCATACTCGACCGACAACCCCATTAGCACTGCGAACTCCGACAATGTCTGGGTCCACTGCTCGCCGAACAACTGGAAGCGGATCGTCGCGGCACGGTTAAAAGCCCACTAGCCTATGATCGAGCTCGAAAGAGCTCAAGATCTTAACCATAGTGTCCCGGTAGGCTGGCTCCTCTACAGAGAACAGACGGGACCATTCTCTCATCTGCAGCATCCTGCTGACTTCCTCCTCCAACCCTAATTGGGTCAGAACGGGCTACTCCACAGTACGAGACTGACCAAACCACTTCGTGCCTAAGTGGTTGAACCGCTTTCGGAAGCGTAGGGAGGAGAAGGTCGGGCCTGCTGGTGCAGAGGGTGTGGAGGGCCCCACGGCCTCAACTCTAGCCTTCTTTGACTGTCCGGATGCTAATCTCTTGACGAGAGGCATGCTACAAGTTCAAAGAGAATATGAAATTTAGCACAAACTTATGAAATTTTCAAAACTCTGATGAGCTTACGGCTTGCTTCAAAGGAACTTACGGTTGTAAGCGTTGGGAGGTTCACCTTTATCACCAAGCTTACGGCCATAAGTCTGGAGCTTGGGTCGTAAGGGTCCTCCTTGTACAATAAAGCTCAAAATTTTTACAAAACTCAAATTGAAATGCATACAAAACATCTATAATCATACACAAATGCATTATCATCCACTAGAACATCAAATCACCCTAAATAATTGGGGATATTGTTATACTTTAGGTTTGACAAATAAGCTTAAAAATCAAATAGTGAAAAGGCTCCAAGAGTGTCCAAGTGGGTGCCTAAATGCTTAAAAATAAGACTAGCAAGCTAGGGGAAGTGGAACGCGTCAAAAATGGATCGCCAACAGTAGAAAATGAGGAAGAATTATTCAAAATGAATAGGAAGGCTCACCGACGGCACCTTAACCCTAGGTGCTTACGACAGGCGTACGGGAGTAAGCCAGATCGTAAGGCTATTTGTCTTCGCTTTACAAGGTCACTTACGCCTTTAAGGCCTACCTGTAAAGGTTCCAATTCCTTCCCATTTGGGTTATAGGCCGTAAGAAGTCATAAGGAAGGGGTTGTGAGGCCCTCTGTCTTCCCCTTATAGTCTTGCTTACGAGCATAAGTACGCCCGGGAAGGGTCTCTGTAAAATGTATACCAGAGGTTACAGGCTGTAACGGAATGTTGGTCTACCCGTACGGTTCTCTGTATGACCCTTATGATCCCCCTTATAGGTGCAAGTCTGCCAGTAAGGACCTCTGAATTCTCTACCTAAAACTTATGGGTCGTAAGTACAACCATAAGACTATCTATCCTCCCTTTACGGGGTGACTTACGGGCGTAAGGACACCCTTAATCATCTCGGCCAAGAGCTTATGGCCTAGCTTATGGCCGTAAGATCGCAATTTGGCTCCCTGTACATGCGGTAAGATAGCAAGGAAGCTATCTTCTTCATTCGAGCTTCCTATTGCTTTTTTTGCTCCCTTTTCTCTAACCTCCACCTATTGCCCGCGAAAATGATTTGCACTCTAATTAGCACCATTTCTCCTAAAATCATTCTAATATAAACTTGATAAATGTAGAGATCGCTGCTGCCTTAGATGATGATTCGTCACCTCTAACCTCGCAGCTACAATGATCTCTCGAAGTCCTCATTCTTTCTCCCATCTAGGTTTTCTAAAGTTTAGCCTCCCTTTAGAAAATCCCTAATGTCTTTTATACCCTCACCCTTACTGGCGGTTTACAGCCGTAAGCCTAGGCTGTAAGGATTGGGGTTTTTGTTGATTGCTTGCCTTATGATCTGGCTTACGGCCGTAAAATGAACCAGTAAAGTCTTTTGTCTCTTTATTATGGTCCCGCTTACAGACGTAAGTGTAGGACCATGAGCTTGTACTGCCAGCTTTGCAATCACTCCTTACGGGCGTTAGTTCCATTCCTAACCTCCTCTGGACATCCCTTACTGTTTGGCTTATGAGCATAAATTCCGGCCGTAAGGCTTCTGTTTGGCTCCTTGTACAGGCTGTGAGATCGCAAGGGAACTATCTTCTTCGTACGAGCTCCATATTACTTTTTTTGCTCTCTTTTTTCACTAACCTCCATCTATTGCCTGCAAAAATGATTTACACCCTAATTAGCACCATTTCTCCTAAAATTACTCTAATACAAACCTGATAAATGTACCAAATGATATAGAAATTATAGTATGAACATACACTTATCACATAGTATGTGATTAAGTTTTAAGGGGTATCGTGAAAACATTGAACATAAACTTGAATTCCTTCGGTCCAACAATCCTTTGACCCAATCTTTATTGAGTTCAATTACCTTTCTTTGATCCAAGTGAAATCTTATATAGACACCTGTCTCATCTTCTGATTCAATCACTCTTCTAATTGCTTTTCTAGCTGATTGGTTGTTTTTTTTTAACTTCTTAGAAATCAACACTTTCCACTTTGATTCAAAGTTAGATTGCGTAGTTAGGATTAACACTAGTGTTCTCCAATCCTTGCCTATACGACAACCATTTTTTCTCACCTCACTATTACTTAATGACCGGTACACTTGCGGTATACGGTTGCGTAGTACGCACATCGCTCATCATTAGCATATGATAGAGTTTATTAAGTTTGACACTATCCATGATTCTCACTCGGTTGGGATACAAGAACGAAGAGTTTATACACATATGGTAATCATAATCAGAAAGCTTTGTAATATATAATTTTACATCATTTGATGAAGTATAATTAAAAATTGGATTAGATTTTTGTATTGAGTATGAAGTTTAATCAAAGTTCAATTAGACCAAATAATAAATTAAAATTGCGAGGACTTGAGGATAAAATTTGTCTTAATTGCTTTTGCATTCCTACCTTTATTAGAGCTTCATAATAGAATTATATTTATCATCTTCTATAAAGTCTATGTAATCATAATTCTATTCGGTCTCCATAATAAAATGATGTTTATCATATTTTGTGAAGTCCTTATAATTATGACTCATTTGTAACCCAATGGATTGTGAAAAACAATTTTATTCTCTTGTGAGAATAGTTCTCCAGTCTCTCTTTTCCTTTCTAGCCCTAGCCGCAATTACGGAGATGAAAAGGAGGTTGTTTCTAGATTCCAGGGTGTAGTCTAGTGATATTTGGCTTTTGCTCGAAGCTAGAAGATCTAGAACGATTCGAGAAACAAATTGGCACATCAAAGAAAGGATTTGAAACATTGAAAGGTAGTTTTCAAATCTTACTTATAATTAGAATTAAACATAGGGTATTAATCAAATCAATGAGTTAAAATCGTAATTTATTTTGCTTTCGCATGCTATTAAATTTTTATAAAATTTTGCGATACTTTCTAACAGTGAATACATATGCAACTAAAAGAAAACTAACCAATAAGAGCCCGACCGTGTTATAGCACAAAAAATTAGGTCATATCTCTATTAGAGAATTGAGGGACTTGTGTTTGATAGGATTTTCTATTTCCTTGATTTTTGTGGATATGATATATATGTCAATTAAAACATGGAGGAAGAAACAACAAAAGGTTGTTTGAAGCCAATAGGATTTTAGAGCTCTTAGAACTTATATATAGATAGTTGTAGGCCATTTTCTATGATTTCTCGTGATATTTTATAAAGTTTATAAATATTTATTTTATACAGCTATATTTTTAAATCTCATTCATTAAAAGTTATTGTCAATGGACATGTTAAAAAAGTTCGAAGGCTAAAGTTCAAAACCAACTGGTAAAAGGATGGGAAACATTAGATATAATTGTAGTTGTGAGTACTGTACCAAATACGATGGGTTAGGTGAACAACATTTAGGAATATTTGCTAAATTCATAGAGGAATGCAGTGTCATTCCCCAGTACACTATGTTTGATATTGTGCATGGTGCTATAGAAAGACAAAACAGGATGACTAATGATGTGGGAAGGAGTATGATAAGTCATTTTACCTTGTAAAAATAGCTCTAATGAGAAGCTTAAAGATTACAACATATATACTTAATAGATTTTCAACTAAATCAACTACGAAAACCCCTTATGAGCTTTGAATGGTAAGAAGCCCAACTTAAAGCATTCATACATTTTGGGGATGTTACTTGAGACAGAGCTCGCTTATGGGCCAAGTGAAGGCTCAAGGACCACTAGTTATTATTTAATTAGATTTTTTGAATGGTCCAAGGGTTACTAATGAAATGTAGTGATGCAAAATCATGCATGTACATGCATGTGCTATGTGTCCTCTGCATTGAAAAGATTGTTGCTTGTTAGTAATAGGTTGTATTTTACTTATTTTTTAAGATAGTTGCTAGTTGTTAGTTGTTAGTGGTCATGCATAGTGGAGTCATGATATGCATCAGTGGGTCCACCTACTAGGTTATTTTTCATTTAAAAACGTACACCTGTATTCAAGTGAATAATGAAGTTCAATATCATTTTTCTTGTAGTTTCCTTCCATCCTCAATAAAATAATCTTCTATTTTCTTTTTCATTTTATGTTTTCTTCTTCATCACTTACTTATGCGAAGCCCAGTTTCTCTAGTAGTTACAAGTTTTATGATCCCATAACTAAGTCAGTCTTTTGAGAGGGAAAATGCTGGATTCTTTGAGGAAGTTGAATTTCCCATTGAAGAAATGGATAACAATTTTGTCTTTAAAAAGGAAGACACCCTCTAATTTTTATTCATGGTGATTAGGATTAGGCTCCTAGCTTGATATTGCTGAAGAATCAACTCCAATTCAAAACAATATCATTAACCTCTTGTTCAAGTTTAAGAAGTTATTATAGAAGTATAAGCTCTACAACTTCAAGAACCCATGCCATTAAGAAAATCTATTAAAGAGAGGAGATGTGAAATTTTCAATGATTAGATGTTATTTATCTAAGAACATGAGGTTGACATTGGAATGGTGGAAGTTGATCAAAATAACTTCCATCTAGCCATGGAAAGCTCTAACGCTCAAAAGTGGATTGATGCCGTAAATCAAGAGATTATGTCCATAAAGGACAATGATGTATGGGATCTTGTTCTTTTGCTTGAAGATGAGATACCTATTGGTTATAAATGGATATTTAAGGCCAAGAGGGATCTGAAGGATGATGGAGGCATGTCTTATCACTAATGGCTTTACATAGAAAGGAAGCATTGATTATAAAGTGACTCTCTCAAGTAACATTAAAAGACTTTTCCAAGACAATAATAGCACAAATAGTTCATTTTTATATTAAATCACATCAAATGGATGTCAAGAAGATATTTTTCAATGGTGGCATTAATGAGCCAATCTATATAGCGTAGCCATATGTTCTAGGTGATTCAAAGGATATGGCATGCATTTTAAAGAAATCCATATATAAGTTTAAGCAAATTTTTCGCTAACGGTATAACAAGTTTCATCAAGTTGTAATCTTGATGGAATTGATTATTTCATTTTTAACAAGTTCAAACAAGAGTAAGCAGCGCAGCATATATATATATATTGTGTGTGTGTGTGTCTGTGTGGATGAGTAACATACTACTAGCCAGCAATGGTAGAGGCTTGTTGTACGTAACTGAAGAGATATCTAACTAAAATATTTAAAATGAATGATCTTGGTGATGCCGCTTTTGTGTATTAGGACTCCAGATAGACCATGAATATTCTTCGGGTATGTTAAGGATATCATAAAAGAGTTGTATGAGAGAAGGTGGTTATATTGGTTGGCATTGCAGGATTTAGGAGACATGCCTATCACTAAAGGAGACAAGTTCAATCTCGATCAATACCCAAAGAATGATTTTGACACTAAAGAAATATAGAAGGTCCCTTGTGCTTTAGTTGCATGATTTTTTATATATGCTTAGGTTTGTATGCATCTAGATATTGATTATATGCTTGGAACGCTATGAGGTATTTAGGTAATTTACGAAAGGATCATTACAAGGCTATTGGATCATGAGGATGATAAAAAAAACAAGAATAACACTGCAAAAAACTAAAATTGTGGCCCTCAAATTCCTAGCTAGATCTAAGCATTTAAGTTAAACCAGTTAGGGTTTAGTAATAGTCCTTTTTGTGTTAAAGAACATATTTTAACCCGGTATTGTTTTTCAGATCACAAGTATTGCCAATGACTAACACTCTCTACCATAAAGCACAAGACTGAACTCCTTCAAAAGGGTGTCGGCAGCTGTGTGCTAGCACATGACAATGAACAACTTCTTTCATATTTTATCTGTATCTTTCATTCTACAGCTCTATACATTTGACTCTCGAAGAAGTTTAATATGTAGTGGGCCCCATAACTCTCATTTTATATCTTCGAAAGTCCAAGAGGCACAAACGTTTGGGAATTCAAGAGTCACAAATGTCTAATAATTCAAGAGTCACTAATGTTTGGAAATTCAAAAGCCACAAACATTTTGGGGGTTCAAGAATCACAATTATTTTGGGAACGTAAGAGTCATAAAAAAAAATGTCCAAACACAAACTTAAGTATTTCTTTATCCTTAAAATGATCTTTAAAGATAATTATCAAGAGCCAAAATTACTTGTGAGAAACAAAACATGGGATTTGAAAAATGAAATTCTTTAGCCTAAATTCTTTAAAATATTCTACCTCTAAACGAAATTGTGTTTCTCATAATGTTGTTTTCTTTAAAAAACAATTTTCTTCCCAACTTGTCATCAATCATTTCTTGATGTTTCACTTCTTCCTAGATTTGATAAATTGTCTTTCTTTCCCAAATGGTTCACTCTTGGGTACGTGTAAACATGGCATCCTTCCTAACCCAAATCTTCCATACGATCATGCTCCATCTATCTTGAGACGCTTTTTAGATTCTCCTAGCCTCCTAATTGGTATGCCTCTTACTATTTATCATTTAGTTTTGCTATATATCTTTCCCAATTCCATCTTCTTACTCATAGGCAGTTATGTGATACTTTATCCTTGATTTTTCTCCTTTTTCTAGTAGTGTGCTAATAAAATGTTTTCATGTCAATTATTGGGTTGTTCAAAAGTAAATGAGTAATTATCACCCAAGCCCCTTGCCCTATCTTTTATTTAGAAGTGCAAGGGCATTTGTGTTATAGGATTTGTGTAATGGCATTGGTGTGAAGGGTTTAAAGTCTTGAAAGTAAATTGGTGATTATGCCTTCAAATGTTATCCACTTAAGTTCTTCAACTTCTCCACACTTCCACTAATTCCATTATCTCTAAGTTTCTCCAAGAGCTCTAGCCGATTGATGAAAGCTTCATTTCATTTTCTTCTCATCCAAATATCCCTCATCTACTTGGAATCCTTATTTCCATGGTTTATTATGCTCAAAAGGTAAAAGTTTCTTGGCTTTTGTGATGTTTTGGATTATTTTTTGTGATTCATAGCTCTAAGCTAAATGAAATCTTAAGCCTATCTTTGAATAGCAAAAGAACTTTCGTATCTTGCTTGATTGGTTGCCTTTTGTCTTCCTAGAATGCAATTGTGTGGTTTTGAAAGCCTTAGCTTCATTATGCATCCATTGAATTCAAGTTTGTAGAGTTAGCTTTTCATATTGAATTTTAAGTGGAACTATAGGCCTTTATTTAGTTATAAAGTCCTTGAATCATGTCTCCTTTATTTATCTTCAAATGATGTTTTTTAAAGGTTGCAATCCTATGCCAATCCATGTTTTTTTTTTGCTCTTTGGTACTATATCTAGCACTGGAATGAAAGTTTATATATTTCTTTTGAGACATCTTTAGGTTAGGTCTTCTTCCTATTGCAGTGATCCTTAAGATTTTTGTTGTTACATATGAAAATCATTTTTGTAGAGCATCCTTTATTCTTATTTTCTTCTTTCCATATTCCTCCATGTTTTAGTATTTTTTATGACGCCGTACTCTTTGTTTTTGTATTTTTTTCTTTGGAGAAGAACCCTTGGCCAAGGGTAAGGGTGTGGAGGACACTTAACTATCTTTTCTATTCCTCTATTTCATGTACTTTTAACCTTTGGTTGTTGTATTTGAAACTTTTGACAAGTTTTAGGCCCTTCATTTGGGGGGTGTGTGTGTGGGTGTATGTATTTGAGTTTAGTGGTTTCTCTATGAAATAATTTCGAATAATGTCTTTATGATCTAATTATAGTATCTTCATGGTTCCATGGAAGTTAGGTGATCTTGAGATGGGGTATTGTTTGAACATGTGGAACTTATATTATCTACTATGGTGGATATATGAAATGAACAATATTATGTTTTAAAATGTGAATGTTTGTGCTCCATGATTGAGACATGGATGAATTGTGAACATTTTCATATATTTTGATGGTGACATGTTGTCTGCGATTCATTAGTAGTGGAGGTCCTCACAGTCTTACCTATTGATAAGTGTCTAAATGTATATATTTATATGCTTTGTTCTTATAGTATTTTGCATGTATTTTGATGAAACAATGCCCCTTTTGCATTTAAATTGGTTTTATTTGTGTTACAGGCCTTGAAAAAGTCAAAGTGAGTTCAAGAACGTATTCGGGAAGAAATCCATATCAAAAACGACGTTTTCGAGCTTCATCATTGAAGGATTACTGTAGCAGGGTACTGCAGCACCGAGAGGATTTTTCTGGGAATAACCTGGGAGCCTTGTGCCCGCAAGACAACCCATAAGCCTCAGGTTTAAAAGGGCTTTAAAAGGGCAAATTAGGGTTTCAAAGAGAGGATCCATCTTCACCTTGACCTCTTGGGCCGCCGCCTCACCCTTGCTGGTGGTGTTTTCCGGCGATCTACCACACCATTCTCTACCAAAAGCGAGGCAAACATCGGGGGAGAAGATAGGGGGAAGATCCAAGGCTTCAAGGCGTCATTTGAGGAGCAATCTCGGGGACATCGACGATCTTCATCCATCCAAGGCAATCCAAAGTTTGAAGGAGTATTCTTTGCCTCTCTTTATGTTTACTTATTCCTTGGATTTGTATGAGTGTTCCTCTTTCATGAGGAACTAACATATTTGTAATTTGGGCATGATGAACCCTAGGGTGGTTCTTTTGTAATTTTAGATAATGATGTATTGTTGAATGTTAGATTTCTTACATAGAATCTTGTAGTCTGTGACTCCTTCTATGTGTACTTCAATATCTTGGATTGCATGAGAACTCTGCGGTTCAATTTCTAGGTTGTACTTGGAAGCGTGGGATGCACCTTTGTACTAGACTCACGTAGATTGAAAGGGATTCATGTACCAATACGCCGAAGGATTCGGGTATTTGGTAGTCCTCAAAACACTATGTTTAAACCCAAAAGAGTGTTTACTCTTAATAAGGGATTCCCTGAGTGCAGTGCAATCGTATAAAGAGTTGTGTGATATTTTGGTTTTTCTGTGTTTGTGTTGTTGTATATTTGCGCTGCCCTAAATTAGTTGTCTCAAGTTTTGACTCATTTTTGGTTATCTTGGACTGAAAACTAGTCAAAACATGGGTTTTGAGAAAGTACACGGGCTGGGCTTGAAGTATATGCCCGTGTACTCGCCTGTGTAATTCTCTGGACGTGTTCAGAAGAAGTACACAGGCCAAACTATAAAGTACACGCCCGTGTACTTGCCCGTGTATCTCTCAAGTTGAGTTACATGGCCATGTACTTTGCCCATGTAAAGTACATGCCCATGTATTTGACCCATGTAAAGTACACGCTCGTGTACTTGCCCGTGTATCTCTTAGGTTGAGTTACATGGCCATGTACTTTGCCCATGTAAAGTACATGCCCATATAAAGTACACGCCCGTGTACGTGCCCGTGTATCTCTCAGGTTGAGTTACATGGCCATGTACTTTGCCCATGTAAAGTGCATGCCCATGTACTTTGCCCATGTAAATTTCAAGTTGAGTGCACAAGTGTTTTGCACGCCCGTGTATGCACCCGTGTAAACCATTGAGGGATTACGCAGGCGGGGGTTAAAATACATGCCCGTGTAACTCCCCGAATGCGTGTTTTACCCTCATTCTGTGAGATACACGGTCAGGAAGTGATTTACACGGTCGTGTAATTGGCTTGTACCTCCGAAAGTATTTAAAACCTGATCTTGGTGCCCTAAGCATCACCATTCTTCTTCTTCTTCTTCTTCTTCTTCTTCTTCTTCTTCTTCTTCTTCTTCTTCTTCCCTTGGATCCCATTGCTTCGATTGAGTAGAAGGAGCCACTCCAAGACCTTTTCTTTCTCTCTTGGTTGAAGAATCCTTGAAGTAAGCCCTCTTCTTCTTCTTTCTCCTTGGTCCTTTTGGTTTTAGATGAATATGCTAGCCCTAGGGTTTAGATTGTTGAATATTAGCTAGATATGGTTGATTTCTTGAGTGATTTGTTGAAATTCTCTCGCCTTTTCTTGTATTCATAAGTTGGATGTGAAGATCCATTCTTTTCTCTTGTTGAAATTATCTCCAAATCATGAAATATGGGTTACTGTAGCACTCAGGATTTCATTGTTAAACTTTGTATTCTTAGTTGTTTGGGAGAGTTGACACCCATAGAAAGCTCTTGGAACTCCAATGGACAAGTTCGGGGCATGTTTAATTCTGGTTAGGGTTTTAGGGTTTTTAGCATGAAGAGATTCATGCTTATCTTTCTTTTGTATTTTTGGTTGGTTTGAGCCCTCATTTTGGTGTAGGTGGTGAGAGCTCGGCCAATGGCAAGGAGCAGGCGGAGGAGTAGCATCGTATAGGAGTCGATCTCTTAAGTTTGTGAGTGGGATTTTGATTTCACAATTCTTTTCAATTTTCTCTAAATATATGTATAACTAGTTTTTATGAAAATCTCAGAATTTATGAGAATGGAATTGATGATTTAGTTGTTTGACAATTATTTTTCATGCTTCGTATTTTGAAAGCAAAACCTTATGTTATTTGAAGAAAATGATTAATGTTATATTGTGCATGCTGCTACGTTGGTTTAAACTGAAGAATTTCATACACGGGTTACACTCTTTGATCCGGCTTATACAAATGTGAATATTGGTCTTGGGCAAGGACCCTGTGAAATGATTTACTGGAATTTCATTGCTTTTACTTCTGGTAATATTTTGATGGTGATGGGGTTGTAACCTACCTGCTGCAGTATGGGGTCCTCATAGTCCCTCCTTTAGAGGTGGCGTGGTGGACCCGGCTGATCTGTCCATATCAGGTGGCATGTAGAGTACTGACTGAATGAACATTGTATCCGGAGTCACCATACGGATCCGGTGGGTCAACGTCAAGGACATGAGCACTTTGACGACTCTGAACTTTGCCGCTGCCACTGCTAGAGTTTAGAGAGATTTTTAGACCACTGTTCGGTTGTTTGAAATGAAAAATGTATATTTTATAAAAATATACTTTTTATGCAAAATTTAAATTAGTTTGCTAAAGAGTTTTGTGGTTTACTGGCCCGGCATCTTATAATTGTATATATATCTATATTGGGTGTCCAAACCCATATGTATTACTACATAGTTGGATTCAGTCTTTCCTTTATTTTGATCCTTGTCCATTAAAATGTATGTACTTACTCACTCACTGAGTGACTCTAGTTACTCACCCTCTTCCCTTTTTCAGGCTCTACTCAGTAATGGTGGTGTGGCGGACCAGAGTGCTGGGCATACGTTGGCTAGTCATTTTTAAATTTTATTTCATTTAGGTTGTTTACTGAACAATATGCATTGTGTAAGGACATGGATCCACTAGTGTGATTGTTCTCCTTAGAACTGGTTTGCATGTTCATTGACTTTATTTCTCTTTGAGACCTTTGTTTGATTTGTGGCATGTACGTCCTTTGAATTTTGTATTCAGATTATTGCCCTGCAGTTCATTCTAGGTGTTCTTGTATTTTATTCTATAATTGTCCAGGATGTGGTAAGCCTTGCAGCGACTCAAGTGTTGAGTGACGAGGGTATCCCTCCTCGAGTGGTCGCGGCGGTTGTCGCGTGTCGGTCCTATGGGACGAGGCATGACAAGTTAGCCGGAAGGAAGTCTGGTCAACACTCGTATGGGATTAGGGGCTAATCACTGAGGAATTCGGGATAAGCCTACTTTAGGAGTCTCTCAGTCCAAACTGCCATCACAACACATCATCCTTAATTTAAGGCTTAATGACAACCCTAGGGGGATTCCTTGTTCAAATCACACCTTCTCCGGTTTATCTGTCCCTTGAATGTTCAATTGGAGTGTAGTAGTAGCCTTATTTTAATGTTATTAGTTTTTAGTAGGTGTATTCTTTACTCGTATTGTTATGCTTGGAAATAGGCGAAAGGTGAGTAATAGTAGCTCCTTGGCCACGTGGAATACGACCTCTGTGTCACTCACGATGTATTACTTGATGACCCCGTACACTTGCTGGACAACTATCACCTATAGAGGAGCGGTGACTGAGCATTTATAATTACCCATATCAGGAGATATATAGAGAGCCTGAATGAGACCTAACACAAACTAAAACCCTCAAAGTCGCCACATGAGACTTCCAGAGATCAACACCAAAAAGGGCTACCTAGTTTTGTAACAAATAATAGAATAACATTGTTGGGGTTCGAACCCTCGTTGTGACGACAATAAAGGGGTACATTCTTTGAGGCTAGCCTGGAAGTTTTTCATGTGATTTACATTATAATGGCATAAATTTATGGCTTATAAGAAGGAATTATATTGAGATATGATTTTATAAATTTAAATGATCATTGTGGTTTCATTTCTATCCTTATCGAACTATATGGCTTCTCCACTCAATAAGTAATTGTATCACTCACCACTCTTTTTCCCCCTCCCAGTTTAAGTAGTGCAAGTGGCAAGTTCTTGTTATGAGCAACTATTATTCTCGATTGTATAGGTCTTTAGTATTTTTGTGCACATTGTATATTAAATAACACTGTATAGATAACACTGTATAGACATGTGACACTTCACATGGCCATGACAACAAAGTGGTTTATGGTAGTTAAGGTTTGCACATGTCTATTTACAAATATGTGAAGCTAAGTTGCCATGCTAATACATTTAATTAATAAGGCTTACTATAATAAGCTTGTTGACGACTTATTGGATTATTTGCTACAACACCACCATCAAGAAGATTGAAGCTTCTGGTTGTCCTTTCATGTTTATTTTCAAAATAGTAAGAAGGTAGGAATGTTGGAGTAGCTGATGTTCTGATGCAAACATATGAAAGAAGGGGATTCTTTAAGGTTTATCCTTGGCCTGGGTTGGAAACAATAATGATTATATTTACATATTATAATATGAATTATATCAATGGTAGCAAGGTTATGTTGGTCCACTGTTACATTACAATTATATTAAGAATGACTGGAATCCAGTATTACAAAAATAATTTATCATCATGGGGTATCAATTTTGTGCCCATTAAATTTGAATGCAAAACAAATCTACTAGTGGATAGAACATAACCTAAAAACGTAGTAGTAGTAGTAGACAATCTGAAGGATAATGATATGACTGCTAAACAAGGAGACTTGAAGCAGTAAGGTATTAAAGAATGCTAAGGGAGTAGTGTGATTGCCATAGCAAGAGTGCCATAACCTACACTAACACCATATTCCAACACCAATCAATAGCAATATTTCACAGACACTTAATTCCAATAAGTGAAATGCTCATCCAGAATAAAAATTACCAAAAAAGAAAAATGGAGAAACCCTAAATCCGTCATTAATTTGCATCAATGCGAAATATCATCCGTGTTGTATGTCACTGATAGGGATGCGATGTTGGGAGCGGCCTCAGTGCTGGAGTTGATTCTATTGGGGGCATCGTCGGTATCCTTTTCCTCGTGGCCTGTGAGGTTGTTGTTGGGGTTGACATCAATGGCAGTGGTAAAGAAGAGTGAGATGGAAGATGGGGATGAGGATGGGGTGCTGGCAATGAAGAAATGGTTATA
Organism: Dioscorea dumetorum; assembly: GCA_902712375.1. Classification (NCBI taxonomy): domain Eukaryota; kingdom Viridiplantae; phylum Streptophyta; class Magnoliopsida; order Dioscoreales; family Dioscoreaceae; genus Dioscorea; species Dioscorea dumetorum. Next base: position 7,720,817 of record CACTHL010000494.1, read on the forward strand.
AAAGGAAGGATTAGGATTAGTTAAGAGTTTCATTGCAATAAATTATATATATAAAGAAAAACCAAATCTTAATCATATATATACTTATCACTATAAAATAATAATCCTATTTTACCAAACTGCTTCACAAACAACGGAAGCCTAAATGTATTACATTTACCAACAAATTAAAACACACCTTTATGGTTGGAAGAAATATAATTTTTCATTGTTAAGCTTTGAGATACATTTTACAACACAAGAAATTATTGTAAACAATGTATCACTTCATGTATCTAAAATCATATTACATGCTTTATTTATAATATTTACTCTAACATGACGCAAAAAATAGTTCCGAATAAGTGACACCTCTAAATTGCATGCAACATATTTTGTAAGTTTGCGACACTTTACAAAGTTTTTAGCACGTCTTCTGGCCTCAAATATTGTGATGCTCACAAATGGTCATTGATCGATTGCCACCCGACACGAGGCAACTCACACTCAAGCGTATGCTTGATCATTGTAATTCTCACACATGGCGAGGTCGAATCCATAAGGACTTAGTATATAAATACACACCCTCTATATACTACCTAGCTAAAAACAAAACTTGATTTCGGCACAGAAAAGGAAAACAAAGTCAAAGCTAAAAACATGCAGAAAGGGCAAAAATTAATAAGAATAAGTAGTACCCGGATTAACTTTGTTAAAGAATTAGAATTGCAGCACAATTACAATTTAAGATAGATTGATCAAGGGTAAACAGAACAGAGGGAATCAAAGATGCAATAGGTGCTCTCTCAAGACACAATAATGCTATGCAATAAAAACTAGGACTCCCATGTCAAGAAATGGCAATGGAATACTGAGTATTAGCCGAAAGGTGTGTGATTCCTCTACTATCTCTAGCGGGGTTCATCAACACCTATTCATTCATGGGTGTTCTAGTCACATGGATCTCTCGACACTTAAGTGATAATAAAATGGCAAAATCTTTCTCGATACATGGAACCAACAAATAAATCATGAATGAATCCAAAACCAAAGGACAATCTATATTAAAAAGACAATCACATATAAAGTATTCCTAGCTATATTAATCCAGGTACCCAAGGAAGTTAGCCTTCTATAAGGCCTACGTTCATCGATACAAGATTCATCTCTATCCTATAAAGCATAAACATCGATTGAAAAAACCCCCTTCAATGGTCGTAGTGATTTTGTAGCAGATGTGAGCCGCTATCATCGCCAAGAATGAATCCCCCACGACCCCTTTAAGCTTTCCACTCAATCTTGCTCTAGCCTCCCTTCAATCACCTCCAGAATATCACCTATTCTCCAACCATCTTTTCCCCCAAAGGAAAAACCTCAAAAACTCACTCCCTTTTTTCTCCTTGAAATAGGCTATTTATACCTTGGGGAAAAATCAAACAGTACACGGTCAAGTACCCGGTCGTGTATCTTTTCTTCTGCCCGTGTAGCTGTCTGAGACATGCTCTACTGTTTTTTAAATGTACACAGGCATGTACTTCAACTACACAGCAGTGTATCCTCAGGTTAGGAGAAAGGAACGGGAAACTGCATTGATAACATGTGGCGTGCTCTTTTTCTCTGAAGCTCGTCCGAAAAGTACACGGGCAAATACTTTGTCTGTGTAACTTACTGTTTTTCATTTTCGTGGCCAAATTGTTCCAAATTTCTTCATTTAGCCATTATTGCACTTCTCTTCACCTGTGGAGTCCAATTGAGTAATTAAGTACCAAATATCACCAAAATATACAATTTAGGATTCAATAAGTGCTACAAATTATTGAGAAAATATAGATGAAATAGCACTTATCAGTCTTTTTTTTACTACGTAATTTGATGGTAAGACATTTTTATTTTTGTCACAAATGGTTGCACTCTGTGTTATAGATTTGCCACACTTAAAAGCATCCCAAATTTATGTGTCGCAAATAATTTTCTTCCTATAATGTAATATATGTTGACAATAATGTAGTCACATGAACAAATCTTTATTAATTACTCAACATCAATAGCACCTTGGAGATTCATTTAATATGAGTATTAATTATCCTACTTACTTTTGGAATTGAAAGTACACTTTGGTAGTGTTTGTTTCAAGAGTTTTGGAGTTACATGTAACTTGAGTTACTTAGTTTTTGAAAATCCAGTATTTAGTTCACAGAATTTCAATAGCTCATGCAATTCAGATTATATAAAAAAAAATGGTTTTACGACAAATTTGGCTAAAAAATCAAATTCATTGCCTTCTTGGTTACTCATATACATAGCATGTGACCTATTTGTGACCAATTAAGGAAACTAAATATTATCAGACATTCATGGATAGTGGAAAACTTATAAATTCTAATAATAAGTTTAATAATTAATTTAATAATAAAATTAATAATTGTATTGATTAGCACAATAATTAAAACCATTAAATAACTTATTAAAAATGGATGAAAATCTTAGAATTGTTCTTTTGTGGTGTTAATAATTAAATTCAAAATTTTAAAATATAATAAAATTTTAATAAATATACTAATAAATTTAAATTTATTATTTAAATAAATCAATATGTATTTAAAATTATTAAAATAACATTAAATCTTATAATATAATATTTTCAGATACATATAATGCAACATTAGATTTAACTTCACTGAATTTGGAAAACCAGACATGTTCCGTTATATTGTAATTAGAAATCTACTGCATTTAGAGTTATATCTAACCAAACACTAATTTTTATTTGCATTCTCCCTTGTATAATCTTAAATACCTACAAATGAGAATTATTAATTATAATTGAAAGAAATTGGCCTTAAATCATTAAAAGATAGACAGAAATCAACCTTTAATTATAATATATTAGCCAATTTGTTTTTTTAAAAAAATCAGAATGAAAACCACAATCATTCAATCAAAGCAAAAGTTATCACGCTTGTGCGAGGAATAAAATGGAGGTCAATGGGAAAGACTACACGCTCTTCCATCGGTCTAGCATGAAGAAACTAATACCAAATAATAATTTCCACCACTATATTGTTTTTTATTAAGTGCCCCAAAATAATAATCAGTGTCTAGTTTTTAAATAAAAATATGCCAAATAACTTTAGTGAAAAAATGCTGTAAATGCTAAAGATGAACAGCTAAATTTCTTTTTTCTTTTTTTTTAATATCTTATTAGGCGGTTAAGAATTTTTTTTTTTGAAAAAAATCTCAGGAGTGCATATTATCCACCATTAAATATTTTTTTAAGGAAATAAAATTGTTGTTGATTTTATAATCTCCAGCTAATTTCTATTGCAATAAGTCTTTTTTTTAGTGAAACTGTCCATATGGACCGTTTGTTTCACCGAAGTGGGCACCAAAATGGTTGAGATGGCCACTTTCAGCCCATTTTGGTGTGTTTGTTTCACTGATTTGGACCCGGAAGTGATGATGTGATAACTTCTGAATTCGGCCACTTCGGTGTCTGGCTTCAGCTGGAAAAATCTCGAAGCTAGACTTCAGCCCATTTTGTAATATTTTTCAATGATAAATAAAATAATTGTTACCATGGTAATGAAATAATTAAATCACTACTCTCACTAATTAATAATTAAGCATAATATATTAACCGATTTAATTTAATTTAATAGCAGGATATTAAATTAATTATATGGTATGCAAAGTTTTTAATTTAATAAATAAATTATTTATTACTATCGTAATAAAGTAATTAAATCATTTAATTAAATCATATGATGTAATTAAACAAATGTAAAAAACAAGAATGGACAATTTTACCCTCTCACCGAAGTGGTGATCATATCTCTACTTCAACCATCCAAACACAGGAAGTGGTATTCGAAATTCAGTTTTTAGCTCGAACCAAACACACTAAAGTTGATAGTTCCAGCTGAATTGTTCACTTTCACCGAAGTGCCACTTCCATACTTCCACCACTTCGATAATTTACTATCAAACCAAACGGCCTCACAGTGTATGGTGATTTTTGAAATGCTTGATATATAAATGTTTGAATTGTCACGACAACTCTTGAAGTTAAATTTTTAGCAATAGTGGTAAGTTTACTTTTTCGGATTGCATTTGGGATAAACGAATAAACAAACTGGTAATGGCGAAAAACACCCCCATAGTTTGGGAAATGGCCAAAAACACCCCGTTAATTTCCAAATCCATAAAAACCCCTTCCTTTTAAAGACAATGATTTTCAAACCCCCAAAGTATGAAACGGTGGTTAACGGAGTTACTTTTCAAATTCACTGACGGAATTGCCCCTACCTTGCATGGGAAATCGTGGTGCAATCATTAAGCCGGTTAGAGAGGAAGTGGAGGGTTTTTCGTAATGGGAATCCCAAGAGAGGCGAGAGAGCAGTGTTCGTTTTTCTTCTTTGCTTAACTTTCTTCGACTTTTCCCTCTCCGAAGCTCTCTCGGCTTCGACATCCTCTCGTAACTTCAGTCCACCGTGCGCAAGTATCCCGCACTTCCATCGGTTTGCGGCTCAAGGTATGGCGAAGCCGTGTCTAAAGCAAGGCTTTTATATGAAGTACTCTGTTACACGGAGATATTCGTCGGTTTTGTTTTGCGTGGTTCTAGTGTGCGGGGGAATTTCTCGTTGGGGTTTCTAGGGTTTAGGGTTTAGGGTTTAGGGTTAGGGTTTTGGGTTAGGGGTTTTTGTGCCCACGGTCATTGAAAGAGATATCGGTTGTTGTTGTTTGTGTAATGCTTACAATGTGCGTTTCCCCTTCCATTTGATATGGTTGCGGTTTGTAAAAGAGATTTCGGTGTAATGAAATGAGTTCGTGTTTAAAAGAGTTTGTCTCCGTTTAACGGTGCATCTCTCTGTTTAAGTATTGAGCTTTTCGTGTAAAACATTTGTCTACGTGTAGCGTTTGATGTATCGTTTAACAAGTGTTGTCATTTTTGCGGTGTTGTGATTATGGCGGTAAACCTAGTCAACGGGAGATGCTACTTGACACCGGTGGTGGAGACCTTGGCCGAATTGAAAGTCCACATGACCTCTCGACATTGGGAGATCATCCAAAGGACACCGTTTGCGGCATTCACCGAGGTGGAAGCCGTATTCCAAGAGAGGGCCCTTCTCGATTCGCTTCCGCAGAGGTACGATGGCCGCACCAATAAATTCGGGATCGGGCGAGCCTCGCTCGCCTTCGAGCCCGAGGATGTGGCTCTCGTTATGGGTGCTGCGCTGCGACGGAGACGCGGTCCTGTTTAAGAAGAAGAAGACACCGTCGGCTTTCGAAGGGAGATATTTTTCGAAAAGCTTCGACAGACACTGGGGACGCCATTAGGCGCACTCTTGAGCGTCTTGTTGGACGAGAGGGGGAGAGGAGGATTTTGTGAAACTCTTGATGGCGTACCTCATGGGGACAATCCTCTTCCCGAATACCTCATGCTCGGTGCCCACTTGGATCGTTGATTATGTCGACGATCTACCCGGCATGGGGCGGTACGCATGGGCGCGAGCGACGCACAAATGGCTTATGGAGGACGTTCCACAAGGCGCCGCTCGAGTGCAAGCCGGATGCGAGGGGGGAAGGTAAACACGGGGTACATTAAGGGTTGCTCGATCGCGCCGACCATCCGGTTTTACGAGGTGACCGGAACCGGCAAGAAAGCCCGTTTCGGCAAGACCCCAAGGGTGCTGTGCTATTGCGAAAGTACTTACCGGAAGCACGCGACGATAGAAACCAGTTGGTCGGCTCTCGAAGGAAAACGAGGTAATAAATCGGTGTTAATGTGTTCACAAAGAGCGAGTTAATGTATAACGATAGGCTTATCCGTGTAGGAAATGTAGTTTGTGTTTAACGCTTGGTGTCTTCGCTTAACCTTGTTATACTCCGTTTAAATGTGTGCCATAGCGTTTACGTATATATGTCAAATGTTTAAATACGTTTGTTTTGGATCAAATTGAATGATTTGTCTCGAGATTGTTTTCTTTATATATGTTAGTTTCCCTGAGCTGGTCCCGGCGAATGCTTGTGGAGGAGACTTTTGTTGGGGCCAATTGGCGGATGGATGCTTGTTGCGCGGGAACCACTTGCACGATCGCAAGCGGAGATGCCGGCCCCTTCCGCCCGTTCGCGCCGACGTGGTTCCCCCCTTCCGGCCCAACACGCAACCCTCGGCGTCGGATAGGCCCTCACCTACCCCGCCAATTGTCAACGCCCGCACCGGCCGCGACAACGGGAGTCACCCGGATCCCCGGAGTCCCCCCGACCGCGGCAGCCCAACCGACGTCATCGGCCCGACGACGTGACTACATCCTTTATGCATGCATGCCGGTGTGATGATGAACGCTTTCCCCGCATTGTCGCTCGGGTTGAGGCATTGGAGGCAAGGTTTGATTCGTTTGAAAGGGCCGCACCGTCGGGACAAATACGTGACCCGCCCGGGACGGATGAGCCGTTGGAAATTGAGAACGACGACTTCGTCGTGAAGGCCATTCCAAGACGGCCACGTATGACGAGGCCACGTATGAAGAGGCTTGCACAAAAGGCGACGAGAAGTATACCGCTTGTGTGTCCACCACCGGCCGAGGATGAAACAATGGCAGCACCACCGGCGGCCGATGCGGTTGTTGAGACCGTTGCGGTTGATGACTTCACCGCCCGGTGGCGGAGATTGTAGACCCCGTTGGCAATGCCGCGTCGCGGAAGACTCCGAAATCCCCGTCGCGGTGGAGCCGGCGGCGGCGGCCGACAACGGCGCATCCGGGGTGGTGGCCACTAATTTTGAAGATGAAGAACCACCCGAGGGTGTGCTTCCCCTTGATGAGAGCTGCCTTGGCCGCGGTTGAGAAGACCGTTGCCTCTATTGTGGAGGAGCTCCTTCCCACGGAGGAACGGCCGACCCACATTGCCACATCCGGTGTGGGCGCGATCCCGCAACAAAGCAAGAAGCATCTACGGATGATCTCAATAAAGCTGTTGCCGGGGCGAAGGGAACGTCGCCGAAAAAAAAAGAAATCGGTCACCTTCGCCAACCGGCAGTATGAAGAAGTGCGGAAAGACTTCGTTCCGGCGAAGAAAAATACGCCGGTCAATCGCGCCTCGACGTATTCGAGAAGGAGCCGATCAAGATTTTCCTCAACTTCCCCATGGACGAGTAAGTATGATAGTGTAGATGTAAATGTTTATATAGAGATCATCCCATTTACGTTGTTGCGTTTCCGTTTAATTACAGTCGTTACCATATGACATAGTAATATATCGTTTAACTAACGATATTACTGTTTACCCCTATCCATTATCATTTACGTATGTGTTCTTTCCACTTAACGTCTACGTGTTATTAATCAATCGCATGTGTTGCCGTTTAACCGCAGTTCCGTCGTCTGGAGGAATGATTATGTCAGCACCACCCGGGCCAACCTATTCGTTCTGATCGACGGGAAAGAGATGGTGACGAGATGATGTGTTGGACGCCTTCGTGTGCATCGTACAAGACACACTTAACAGAAAGCCATATCCTCATAAGAAGCGCGCCTCCATCACTCGACCACTGGCGTTGTTTATGTCGAAGGTGGAAGACGCACATGAGACGACTTTGGCTATGATCGGAGATGCCACCAAGGTCGTCAATGACGTTGACATCATCATCCTTCCCATAATCTTGAATGGCCACTTCCATGTCGTGGTGCTCGACAATAACAAGAAAGAGTACGGGCATTACACCTCATGCCCAAGTGAAGAGTACAACAGAGACGCGGTAGCAATGGTAAGCTCTCTGCGATATAGATTTCGATTATCAGAGTGACATAGATGCTTTCTATTCTAACATCGGTTTGTATAATGCGACAGCGGGAACTATTCGACACCTGTCTCGAAATGGAGTACGGCACGACGGCGACGGCACAGTACCCGCTTGTTCACGATGACGACACACCGCGTCAAAAGAAAGGCACTGTCGACTGCGCCGTCTACGTGATGCGGTTTATCGAGCAATTGCTCCGCGGTGAGAAGCTGCGGATAGCGCACACGGACGTCCCCTATCTGCGATTGAAGTACGCCGCCCACATACTTAAGGAAGGACGAGCATCCGGCATCAAGCAACGCGGGTAGGGTCCAGCTGTGGGGAAGTAAAACAGTTTTCTCGAAATTCATTTCAATTGATTCAATTCATTCTTTGCCAACGACATGGCAGAAATTTCAATGTACATCTAATAATGTTCGTTATTCTTTCATATTCAATCATTTTTTGCTTAAAATTCCATGGTACCGATTGAGGGTCGTTGCTGCTTTATAAAATTAAGTACTTCTGTAAAAAAATGACGCTGTCACTATTAAAACATTGTGTTACACATTAACAATACGGATCTCCGTGCAATATACACCGTTACCGTTTAACACCAGGGGGAACGGGTTGATCACATACTCCTTGTTTAGATATTAGTGGTAAACGTTTAACTCCCTATGTCCCTGTTTAAAACATGGAGGCTGTTGTTAAATGAAAGAGACCGTAATCTACTTCCGTTGTCTGCTTTTAAAGGTGAGCGACCCTATTATACATAACTTTTTAAATGTCTCCATCAACTGCGCTATGGGTCCGTACGCAGGGAATTCTTTTCTCAATGTATGTCACCCATTACGTGTTGTTGTCTTCGTTTAAAATGCGAGCTATCAATTAAACAAGGTATTCTCTGTTTAGCTTTTGTCGTAACATGTTTAATATTACAGTCCCCGTTTAATATGGAGGTTGTTCTTCGACGGGTGAGGCCCTATTCTACTTGCGCTCGTTTGTTTTTAAAGGTGAGAGTCCCTATTATATGTAACTTTTTAATTGTCTTCATGAACCGCGCAATGGGTCCTCAAGTACGGAATTTTTATTTTTTTCAAGTGTGTCACCAATTACGTGTTGTTGTAACCGTTTAAAATTTATAATTATCGGGCCAAGAAGGCAATCTGTGTTTATCATTCGCCGTTATTGGTTTAATATCACCGTTCCCGTTGAATATTACGATTTAAACGTTGTTGTCATGCGCACGAATGGTTAGAATTTGCTTAAGGAACATTGTTCTCCATTTAAAATTCATGCGTGGTCATTTTAACATGCGTCCGCAACGGTTAACATTTCGAGAGAGTAAGAACGAAGTTAAAATATCACACTAAGCAAAAAGTTCTTATTTGATGGATGAAAACTACACTAAGCGGGTCAAAAACCGTCATTCCGTTTTATACATTTTCGCGTACCGGAGCAGCCTCTCCACATCCCTCTTATGGGATACCACTCGCTCGACTTCGCGGAGAGAGATGCTGCTTTTCCGTCAAATCCCCGACCAAATCTTCGAGGAACCGCTCCCGGGGATAGGTCATCGCCCCGCAAAGAAGATATGAACGATTTAGATAAATATTTTTAAAGACGCATAGACATCGGCGGGGACGCACCGCTCGTCCCGAGCTGCGCGGGACATAGCTCGTAGAACGCCACCAGGGCAAGCAACGTTACGGGCCGCCTCTTGTTCTCTCGGTTCTGCGGGCCGGGAAAACGTGGTCCCATCCACCGTGACCGTTGCCACGAAAGCGGAGGCGCCCTGGGAGCCTTCCCCGGTTGTGGAGTACGCCGGCGTGGAGCGGTGCGTCTTACGCGTGACGCGTTGAGAATTGGCACATACATACCGCTAGATCTCGCGAGTAATATCTGGGTGCGTTTCTTGTTTCCGATTCTTCTTTAAATACAAATGTATTCAACGGACGTTTGCACTATTTCTCGAGTCCGATGCCAATAACTATTCGACGTTTGAATTCCAAAACAGCGAATTTAATCGTAACGAGATAACGGTAACGTCCACCGGCGGGTTAACCAATGCACACTTTCCCAATGGTATCTCACAACACTTCGTCGAATGCATGCATTACTCGGAATGTATATCCCCCGTTTACGTATCTGTTTAACTTTAAGACTTAACATTCACATTAAGAATAACGTTTAACTTTCGAATCCGTCGTTTAACTTGTCGCTATTGTTAACGTTTAACGTTGCGGTAAAAAAAATGTCATGTCGTTATTGTGACATATCGAGTCATTGACAATAAAATAAGTTTGCGTAATTCATTATCATGTAATTCATCATCCTAACATAAACATATTAGTTGTGCGCTAAAGGTAATAGTATCTCGGTTAGCAATCGGTGTTAACTTTCAAATATAAAGGCCTCGCCAAAATGATTTGCTATCCGTTTAAAATTCGTTGGCTCTGTTCAATTATAGTTCGTGATGTTCACTCTTTAGAGTTCCCTTATAATTATAGGAGTCTCCGTTTGCTATTCGATTCGATGTGACAATAATTGCTTCACAAATATCCGCAACTTACGCTTCTCGCAACGGAAATTACATGAATTTCAAATAGATGTGCGACTGATTTTAGTTTTCATAATTAATGGTGAAAGTAATTAATATTGGCTAATGACTCACGCCGTGAGTAATAAAAATGACCGTTTAGGTTTGTATGTTTAAATATAGATTAATCTGTTTAAATATTAATGACTACGTTTGGATTCAGACGACTGCCGTTTAAATATAGAGAACTCCATTTAGATGGCGCAATTTACACACGACATTAACTCGAACATAATCTCACTCCCCCCTTTTGTTGTCATTCAAATCTTGGAGCAGCTTTTCCACACGTGCCTTTCGATCTTTTATTCCTTCAAGTTTTGCGTTTAGTGCACGGACCAGGTGTTCGAAAACCCAATCCAACTCTTCACCACTGGTGTAATCCCCGACGGCTCGTGAAGGCCCTGCAATGAAGAGTTGAAGGTTTACGTATGGGAGGTGGCTCTTTTTTTGTTTTTACACTCAACTGACAAGTCTTACAGTATGCATTACCTGCGTCAGATACGTCATCGTCAGCAACCAGGGCCTTGGTAATCTCCACGCCGCCCGAAGGGCACGCATCGCTTGAACGCCACCTCGGCAGCAATGTTCTGCGCCTCCTCGGCGCTTTCCGCAGATGAAGAACCGGAGAAAGGGGTCCCGTCGACCGTCACCGTGGCCAGGAAGACGGGGTTGGTGTCGGGGCCTTCACGGAGAGTGGTGTACTCCGGCGAGGGCCGGCGTGTCATCTGGCAAAAGTCTGCTAGACGTGACTTAAACATTGTTGTGGGATGTGGATAATATCTGCGTCTGTATGTTGTTTCTGCTTGATGCTTACATACAATCATAACTATTTGTAAAAAAAAGGCATTGGTTTTCGGTGAAATAAATGGAATATAGTAAATGGCATCGGTTACGTTCACGCTTTCCGACTCCCATTTCCACATTAAATTGGAGTAATTAATAATAAATTCACATTGCATAGTTTAGTTGATTACGTTATACCGTAACTAGCCTAAATTCAACTCCATTTATGCATGCGACGTTTCAGCATTTTCCAATGCAAATTTTCTGGTTTTGAACCTATTTTGTAAACATCAATGAGGTATTTAATCTATGAAACTCGCCATCATTGTTTAAAAATAACCGTCATCACTTACCCTTACACTTTACCGTTTAACTATCGATATCTGCGGTTAACTATAGACGAACGAGAACGAGGGTTCTCCCCGTTGAATATTGCATGACACCGCTTATTAGCGTGCGTCTTCACTTAACATTCCATGTTTATGTTTGAATTGTCTTCCTCACACATCGAGGACTACGTGTGAAAACTATTCTCGCTATTTACAAACACTCTCGCTTTTCAAATATTGTGGCCCACCCTTTTACAGGGCGTCGACGTTTATAATGTAGTGCCGATGTTGAAATATACACGTATCGGTGTAAAGACAAAACGTAACGGGGGAACAAATTTCTTTTCTTGACAAAATTTTTAGATGAAACGGAGTTCTATTACAACCGGCGTAGGGATACTAATTTATACATCTAAAAACTGAAAAAACATTATCATATCCCCTTCGGTCCCTGGATGAGCTTCTTCACTTGGGCCGTGCGGGTTCTTAGTCGGTCGAGTTTTTCGGAGAGGACGACTTCCTTCTCCGCAAGCTCGACGAGCATGTCCTCCAGAAAGCACTCCAACTCTTCGCCGTTGGAGTGCTCGCGGTTGAGTGAAGGCGCCGCATCTCGAAGGCGTTGCGGTGCGAGGCCCCGCAATGAAGGCTTTTAACAATTTAGAAAATAAATAAATTTCCCGTAACATGGACGCGAAGTCTTACGGTATGACTTACCTCCACATAGTCGATCGGCGGTAGCAGTGGGACGCGTATTCATCCTCCCGGGGTATGGAATACGGAGGTCATTGTACGCCACCTCGGCCGCGGTGTTCGGGCGTCCTTCGATGTTTTCGCGGGGTAAGGGCTGTAGTAAGTGGTCCCATCAACCGACACCGTGCCCAAGAAGGCGGGGATGTGGTCGGGGCCCTCCCTAACGGTTGAGTACTCCGGCGACGGCCTACGGGTTCTCTCGGCGAGCTCGTTGAGGAGGGACTTGTACATACTTCTTTCTCTCGTGTGTAATATGTGAATGTGCCTTTGATTACCGTTTATTGTTTAAATAGAAGTTTAGGGGTCGCAAGTTCGCCTAACGTACTCCGTGCATTGATGCTTACGTGTGGATTTTGAATTCAAATGTAATTGGGAAATAGATGGTAATGAATTAGCATTCGTACTGGGATTTCACCGCCGTATCAAATTCCCGTGTCATTAATTCGGACTATCTTACATTCCGGAAGTTCAAATACAAAATAATGACAACAAGCGATGTGCATGTTTAGCGTTATTGGTTACCGTTTATTACCGATATTTCCCGTTTAACAATCACTGCGTACGCTTCAATTTGTGTTACCATACAACGTCTCCGTTAAACACCAATCCGCCGAAGATGTGTAAAACTCGCCGCCGTATCTGTTTAAATATGACGTCTCTGTTTATGCGTCACTATATTACATTCCTTCCGGAAGTTCAAATACAAAATAATGACAACAAGCGATGTGCATGTTTAGCGTTATTGGTTACCGGTTATTACCGATATTTCCCGTTTAACAATCCTTTGCGTACGCTTCAATTTGTGTTACCATACAACGTCTCCGTTAAACACCAATCCGCCGAAGATGTGTAAAACTCGCCGCCGTATCTCGTTTAAATATGACGTCTCTGTTTATGCGTCACTATATTACATTCCTCCCGGAAGTTCAAATACAAAATAATGACAACAAGCGATGTGCATGTTTAGCGTTATTGGTTACCGGTTATTACCGATATTTCCCGTTTAACAATCACTTGCGTACGCTTCAATTTGTGTTACCATACAACGTCTCCGTTAAACACCAATCCGCCGAAGATGTGTAAAACTCGCCGCCGTATCTGTTTAAATATGACGTCTCTGTTTATGCGTCACTATATTACATTCCTTCCGGAAGTTCAAATACAAAATAATGACAACAAGCGATGTGCATGTTTAGCGTTATTGGTTACCGGTTATTACCGATATTTCCCGTTTAACAATCACTTGCGTACGCTTCAATTTGTGTTACCATACAACGTCTCCGTTAAACACCAATCCGCCGAAGATGTGTAAAACTCGCCGCCGTATCTGTTTAAATATGACGTCTCTGTTTATGCGTCACTATCGACATTCCTTCCGGAAGTTCAAATACAAAAGAATGACAACAAGCGATGTGCCTGTTTAGCGTTATTGGTCACCGTTTATTACCGATATTTCCCGTTTAACATTCATCTGCGTACGCTTCAATTTGTGTGTGACTCTTTAAATGTGTCACCATTTAACATTAGGTTTATTCAATTAAAACTTCGGTGCGTACAACGAAATTCGTTTATTCTATGTTTAAATATCGGGCGTCATAACGAAATAAATGTGTGCTCCTTAAAGATTATCCTTTTACGAAGCCTAATCGGCGACACTTTCATTGCAAGTTCTACGATTGTGACCGGACGCGTGGCGGCGGGCTGCAATGTAACTCGCGGACATCAAACGCTTGCGACTCGATCCTCCTTCGTCTAGGACGACCGAGGTTGCCTTCTCGTCACGGGCGGCCGCAAAAGCGGATCTCGATTGTTGTCCGTGGGCGTCTCATTGTCGGGTATGGGAAATATAGCTTCCTTATACGCCAACTTGTAAGTGTCGACGGTGAAGTGATCGCTAATAAAACGATGAACATTGCTTGTCCGTCACCAATATCGCAGCGCAAGCGTGTTTGCACGGGATGCCATAAACTTGCCATCTGCGACATGAGCAAGTTCTACTAGCAAGGTCTACAGAGTTACTGCACTTGTCAATCACTTCGTAACGATCGGCGAGACAGCGAGCAACGTGAAGACTTCGGCTATCCCGCACAAGCGTCTCAACCTTTGAACGTATGTCCGGGCATAAGAAAGTATCCCATTTGTTCGCTTGCTCACGGCGAGTGCATAACATGCGCATTAGCTTGTACCGCACAACGAATATCGGAAATCTTAAAGAAATTTACGCGAATATACGAATATTTAAACACCACTACATCGGAGTAAAATGAACAGTAATAAACTAAAGATCGAAGAAGAAAAACATATACGACGCTATTTAAACCGAGACAATGATATTAACATTTGTTATCTTACACGAGATTCTACCGGACTAAAGGGTTAATGTGAATGTTAAACACCGACGACGATATCAAAGCTGCGGACGGTGCATGTTAAACACCGATAACGAACATTAAAGTGTAACGGGTAAGCTTAAGCGTTACATGTATTTAACCTTCGAGTACCTTATAGCGTCGACCATTTTCGTCACCGGTAGGTGTCGAGCTTCTTTGATCCACGCATTGAACGACTCGGCTACATTCGAATACATCTCGCCCCATCGGTCACCTTTGAACGAGATAATTCGACCGGTGTGACATATCGGATTTGTCAATCAACCACCGAAACGCTTCGGGCGATACGGCCCGCAGTTCATTGACGGTGTCATCGAATTCTTTAGCCGTCGTTGCCCACGCGATACGAAAGCATATGGACCAGCACTCCTCCCTCAATGCCTTCCCAAGTCGCCATTGGCTTTCATAAAATTGGCCTCCAAGTGCCGAAGGCAAGTACGCGTGCGGGGATGAAGGGAAAACTCTCGCAACAGCGTTCACAAGGCCCTTTGACCTATCCGAAACGAATGTAATTGTCTCTTGGTAGTCTCCTTCGTCGTATAAAGCATCACCTAACTTGGAAATGAACCACGTCCAATTGGCGTCGGTCTCGTTGTCGACAATAGCGAAGGCGACGTGGAAGAAGCCATTGTTCCCATCCTTCCCTGTGGCACCCAAGAGAGTACCCCGATACTTTCCGAAGAGGTGAGTACCATCCACAAACGAGCGGCCGCCTGCATGCCCGCTTGAACCCCAAAATGCACGCGCCGAAAGAGAAGAACGCACGTTTAAAACGCTCACCGTCTCTTTCCACAAACGCGACGCTGCGGGGTTTGTCTCGACCACCTTATGGACGTACCAAAGCAACGGATCGTAGCCGGAGATGTCGCGCCGTCGAGGATCACCCGGGCATGCTCTTTTCCCCCAAGCTCGCTTGTATGGAATGTGGACACCATGCTCCCGCAACATGTCCTTCGAATGTCGATGGCCTTGTACAAGGGCCGGTCCTTCGCCTTCTGAATCACTCGTGCGCCGACCCATTTTTTGGACGCTTTCGGGTGTGACCCCGACCCAATTCCACCACCGCGGGTGTGCGTCGGGTCCGTTGTCTTGATTCTGAAGGTAGTTCTATTATATTCCTTTGATGCGTGAACGCGCCATTGACATCCACCGGCCGCGCATTCCACGGTGACCCGGTATTTTTCGTTCTTCACGAATTTGAAATCAAAATTCCGACCGATAGCAAAATTGCGAAGTGTATCTCGGAAATGTTCAACGCCATCAAAACGTTGTCCGACGTCCAACGACAACACTTCATGTCGATCTAACGACGATGGCGGGCATGCGACACCATCCGGGTCGCCATGTGGTGGGACGGAAGCGCTCCCGCATTCCGAATTCGCCAACACTTCGGTTCAAACGCAAACGATCGAATTTAAGCATAAAGTCCACTTATTTAAACGCCTAACTTAATAGTTACACGTTAACAGGCATAGTTAAACATAGATGTAATAATGCAAACGGTGTATGATAGTTTCCGTGAAACATGATAAAATTAATCGGAGACTCCCAATTTAAACGGATAATTCATTCTTTAATACGAGATAATGGTAGTGTTAAACACTAACCGACATACAACCGCATAATTGTTTTAGAGCAACGCATTACCACGACAATAACTCGTTTTCGGAAGGCCGCCGTGGCACGTCATCCGTCTCGACAACCATATCGACTACACCGCCTTTGAGGATGGAGAACACATGACACATGCGCCGGAAGTCCACCTCGTTATCTATTGGGCAAACCGTATTATGTCCATCGGGTGTGATGAACTTCACCCTGGCGCGACAAACATCGAGACCCCAGCGCTCACAAATCTCACCTAACACCGACGCCCATTCGGTTGACGCGGTGAATGTCGGCACTCGTCCCTCCCCCGTTGTATCTAGCAATGGCACAAAAACTGTCCATATTATCGACTTAGCAGAAGGTAAAGGAGAACAAGAACAAAATTATGTAATTCGCCTTCTAAGCTCTCTAAGCGAACAAGAAACCATAAAGGGGGAAAAAACTCACATATGTATGCATAAAAGCCAGACATGACATGATGTGATCGGGCGGGTTTTTTTCCCACCATTTGCAGGGGCAAAAATGGATTTTCGTAACACGGACCCATTTCATGTGACGGACGGGGGGTAGAAGGGAACCAAACTATAACGGAGGGGCTGTCCGGGGTGTGCAAAAATAGGAGGGGGTTTTTGGCCAGTTTTGAAATTCCCGAGGGGTGAACAGTAATTTTCCCATAAACAAAATCTGCTCTTAGATTATCTCTAATTTGGAAAATGAAGTTCCCTTTCTGATCATTAGATTGCAAACAGAGTGTTTTCAAGCTGTCAAACGAGGAGGGCAAATTGATTATGAGAGGTTTTGTTCAAGATCCAGTAGCTTAATGGCTGGAGGGTAATTTTATAAATAAAGGGCGAAGATAATGGCAGAATGGTAAATTAAAAACAAGCTTACATATCTGTTTTATCTCCTTCTCAACCTCTGCTGTCTGTTGCTTCATCCCCCTTCCACTCTCTTCCATCTATTATCCATCTATTTTGTGTGCTTTTTTCTCTTATTTTTTTCTGCCCTTTGATTTAATTCAATAGGAATGGCAAATGCTTCCAGTTTAACATTTGTGAATGCTATAATTTCTCCATCCAAGCCGCTGTTGGTCACCCACAAGCCCAATCTTTTCCTTTCTGGTTTTCGTGTGACTTCCTATCAGAAACAGCCTTCATCTTTTCAGTCTCTCAAGGTTGAGGTGAGAATCGCTTTTGTTTTGCTGTGGTTCTCTTGGAAAGGAAGGAAAAAGTTTTTTTCCTACTTTTTTTGTTCTTCTAATTATCCAATTAAGGTTTAGTTTGAAATAAAAATTGCTCAAAATCATTGTCTTATTCATGTTGAATGAGTATCTATTCATGTTTTTTTTTCTTTTTTTCCTTTTTCTTTTTTGTCTGAATTTTTTGGTTTGATTGTTTTCTTTCTGGAACAGGCCACAGCTAACAACAAAGGAGCAAAACCAAAGAGCATTGTTTGTAGCGATTGTGATGGAAATGGTTATTTGCTTTGTTTTTACTTGCCATATTTGTATTTCCAAGTTGCGTATTTCTGAATTGTGTTTCATTTTCAACCGTGTGTGGTTTCTTCATTTGAAACTTTGCGTTGTATAGTGGGTTAATTTTACTACTTAATTTGAACTCTTAAAGAATTTGGTAATGATAAAAGAGCTCTTGAAGGTTTGGTGAATAGTGATGTAAGAAGACCGCCTTCAGTGTCTCTCACCTTTCACAGAGGAAGGGTCTGTTAGCAATTATTTGATTAGCATTGTTTTCATAATAAAAGAATTCAATTGACTTCAAGGTTCCTACCCTAAATAAAATTTAATTACTTTAACGCCTGGATGACACAAGGAAACTGATGTTTTATGGAACTCATCTCTCTGATAGAAGTTTTTAAGGTCTTGCATATTATGTGATTATGTTAGAGAGGAAAGGTGTGCACTCATCCCTCTTTTTTAGAGTAAATGGTGTTGGGTGGTTTGAAAGATATAGAAAGGGACTTCAGAGAGAAGTTATTCGTTATAAAATGCTGATTGCATTTTTCTGAAGTATTTCTGTGCTGTCTTTCAAGTTAACTTTGTTGGTTTATCTCTTAGAGAAAATGCATGACCAAAAGAAGGCTTATTTCAAGCGGGATTTTACTTACCTTTTAATAGCGAAATCAACCTCTCTGTATATAGTCAATACCCGTCTGCTACATAATATTCTTGTGTTTTGCAATGCATAGTTGCTAAGGAAGGTCCTTTCATATCCCTTTGTAGGGAAATGTACATGTCTTCATATCACAGAGTATTCTTATCCATTGTTTGGTTTCTTTGACATTTCGGAGATCCTGCTGCTCCCACATACATCTACGAGTTTTGATGTTTGGCATTATTTGGCATTATTGACGTACAATTCTTTTCTAACAAGCGGTCTCCATCTGTTTTCTTTTTTAACAAAGCATGCTTCTGGTCTTTGTGTAGAACAATAACCATAAAGCTTCAGCTCTATTATATATAGAATTAGCATACTGGAAATTAAGATGATGTTTTTGCCATTGACAGGCGCAATCTCGTGCACACAATGCAAAGGAAGCGGAGTGAATTCCGTTGATCACTTCAACGGTCAATTTAAAGCAGGGGGATTATGTTGGCTCTGCAGGTAATTCGTTGAACTTCTAGTTGCAATCATCTCTTGGTTTAATTTCATTAGTGAAACATGATTGCATATGGTAAGTTATCATGTTGGGATGTCATTTTAATTGTTTATTTTTGTGTTATGTTGATGCAGAGGAAAGCGGGATATCTTATGTGGGACTTGCAACGGTGCAGGCTTTCTTGGTGGATTCATGAACACACCTGATGATTAAGATTATGAGTTAAGCAGTTGAGGTACAAGTTGTGAAATGAGGAAAGTTTTATTTATTTGCATGTGGTAGCAAAACAATGTTTTTCATCTGCAGTGTAATTAACTGCTGGTTTTCATGTCAACAAAGCTTTGACAATCTTCTGATTGATGTCTTGAGTCATATTGGAGTTGTTGCTTCTTTGTGGATCAGTTGATTAATATAATGGATTTCGAACATCAGCACTGTGTTTATTGTGCTAGAAACAACAAATGCGGCCACTTTTGCACATGAAAAAGTAAATAATTAAATTCGTGAGAAAAGAAAATGCGGAAAGTCAGTCTCTCGGTATAAAAAAAATGCTAATGTGAAGGTTTCTACAATCTTAGATTGTTCCATATCATTAAAGACCAAAAAGTTCCATATCATCAAAGAAAAGCTGCGACTATCTGCTTCCGAAACAGACGATTTGTCCACTGAGCTACAAGCTCTGGTCTCGGACGGTTGTTGAAAATATAATTTCTCAATCAATTATACATTTCCTTCTTCACAAAATCATTGAATACTGCACTATCATTTCCGACCAGAGAAGAACACAAACAGAGAGCGGAAGCGAATCTATACTAGTATCTTTGTGAAATCCATTCATAAACGACAATACCGACATTTCATCTCCCATCTTATTTCTCAACAAAGACTCCAAGCATCCATCATCTTCTCAACAAGAATAGACATAAGCAAAGGATGCATTAAAACATACACTACTACTTCATCACTCAGAAAGGATCCATAACACTTTAACCCACCCCAATCAGGAAAAAAAGAAAAGAAAGGTTCATCACATCCGCATACGCGACACAAGGTGAGCACCACCAGTTGGTCTGGTCATCAAGCGTGGGCAATTATTAAACCCAAACCACACACCATTTGGGATCAGAGATCCATAGTAAAAGTTGACCGAACGGTGATAACTAGTCTCCAAGATCTGAACCCATTCAGGCGTCCATCCATCATAACCGTCCCGACGCACATACAAATAGCAGACGCCGTATCCGCACGGGCCTTGCATCTTGAACGTGTCCGTCGAACACCTCTCGAACGCCCCCGTCGATGGGTCGTCCAGCCGTGGCGCGTAGACGTCGTTGCGGTAGGCGTCGCCGAAGGCGATGCTGATCATGTCTCGAGTGTACCGAGGGGAAGAACAGCTCGTCTTGATTTTCACCGTGTATGAACAACCTCTTGCGTTGTTTGAACCAACCTGCCAAAAAATAAAACAAGGTTGTAGCAATCAGATGTGAAGAACTACTTCATTGAGACATTTCGTCGAATACCTTGCGGGTGTCTTGGGGGTTGAAGGTTGCGAGCTCTTCTGGTTTAGGGTTTACGGGAGAGGACGACGATGAAGATGATAGGGAGATGCAGAAGACGAGGAGGAGGAGGAGGAGGAGGAGGAGTGGGGTGGATCTGGCCATTGAGATGATCTGGTTCTTCGAGATGGAGATCGTTCCAGAATGCCCCCAAGAAATGAGAAAGGGCTTAATTAATAATAAGTGGACAGCGTGTGGTTGTGGATGCTTTGACACTAGCGCTGGCACTGATTTCGTGCGTGTCACATTTGTGCGAACCCGATGTGTTAGCTTGACTTTGAAACAGTGAACAAAGGGACTATGATTTGTGTATATATACGTGTGCTGATTATCTGATTTTTATGATTTAAAAATAAATTTTAAAAATGATAATGACATGAGATTTTATTAAATGGCAGATATTAAAAGAGTTTTGACAGGAGTCAAACAAATTAAAAGGGCCAAGAATTGACCTAGTCCGGGGATCATCTTGTTTTGGAAATTCCTTTTTTTTTTTTATAATTTTGTTTTGGAAAATATACAGATATGCCACAAACTTGATAACGTTTTTTAGATTTATCAGTTGTCTCACTATTTTTATTTTATAAGATTACAATTTTTAAATAAATTGATTGATTTTAAAAACTTTTAATATTAATAAATATTTATCAGTGATTAGAAATCTAATTTAATTGCTAGAAATATAGAACAATTATTCTAAAGCATATGATTAAAGTGGAGAGATTTATGAATTAAAAGAAAATAAGAGTTATAATGTAATCGATTTCTTTTTGGTTGGATCATGAACAAAGTGATGTAGAAGAGAGGGAAAGTGGTTACCACATGCTTGAGGGGACAGATTATTCATCCATAATTTCATAAATACAATTACTATTTATAAAACAAATTTGAGAATATATATATATAACCAATGAAAAGTTTTTAGAAATATGCTATGAGAATAATATGATTGCAAGTAATATCAAATTTTGCATATACTATCTACTTTAAATTACCCATTAGCAAAGTTGTTTATAATCCGAAAAAAGAATAATAAAATTTAGAAATTTCTTCATCTTTTTCAATTTTTATAAAATTTCGAAAAAGATGCCCAATCATGGTTCTTCATCATTTTTCTATTTTTTTAACATTTATCAAATCTATAAATTTTGTTGGACAACCTACTTTTTTTCTTTTTTATTATTTCTTAAAATATGATATTTTCCTACTAAAAGCACTTCAAACAATAAATACATAACATGGTAAGAAAATCTTATTATGTTCTTCATCCCTATCAAATAGAAGTGCAAGAACAAGAACGCATCATTAAAATTCTTCTGTTTTGGTGATACATGTCTAAATACACTACATTCCACCGAAATTTTTTATGCACTTTCATGTATTTTTAATAACACCCATGCCTGTTTACACTGTTTCTTGTATAATTTTCTTTCAAGACATCGGAGAATCCTTTCAAGCTCGTGAAAATATTTATAGGAGTTTTTATCTAAAAAAATGTCATTTTCGAAGACCATTCGAATATCATATAGACTCCTAAGCACCAGGTGATTAGAAAACAAGCAATTTGGGAGAGAATGCAGCAGAACAGCCTCAACCAGTAGTTGTGCGGCCCCCTATACAGCCGAAAGGCACAGGCAGAAAGGCCCATAGCCGCTACAAGGCTTAGCCAAAGGCTTGTACAGGCTGCATGCGGCCTATAGTGGCTGCATGGCCCGCCAGAGCCCGGTGCGGGCTGCGTGCGCCAGCACAACCCTGCAAGAGGCCTGTTCGTGCACTCGCACAGCCTTGCCAGAGGCCTGTCGGGCTACGTGCGGCCGCAAGGTGTCCGCATGGCTTGCGGGGCACCCAATTCAAGCTTTCTAAGCATGATTTTGACCCTGTACAGCCCCCGTGTGGCAGCACACATACCCACACACTTAGGCGAATGTAAAAGCCGAACATAGGGTTTTTGAGAGAGGGAGAGCTGCCGTACAATTCCAAGCTCTTGCAAAGCACTAATCCATTGGAGAAGGGTAATTTCAGCCGAAAATCAATGGGAAAAGATGGTGGAACTCAAGAGAAGCATCCAAGAACTTGACAGCGTAGATCCGACAAGTTCTCACTACCACCATTAGTTGACAAATAGGGAGTTTAATAATTTTTTTGGATTGTTTCATTCCATCTATTGCATTCTCCATTTACATGATGTCGAACTAACCTTCCAAGGCCACTGAGCTCCAATGAACCTTGGGAGGATGACTTGTATGGTTGATTGACACGCCCTATGCGTATCCGTAAGTGCACGGATCGTATAAGTAGTATAATGTACCCAATATGGGATGGCGTAGTCTAATCCACAGGATCTAGTGTAGCTTTTAATACCCTCTCTTCTTCTAATATTTAATCGAACAAAGATTGAGGGTTGAATGTGACTAAGGATCGGAAAGGAACAATAAGACTATACGTGGATGGGAAAGTAGGGAAAATCTCAGCAAATAACACTAATCAGGAGTAGCGCCCCAGATCAATCCATTGGAGTAGTTGCAATTAGTTTTTACAATGTTTATTAGGTACATCCTATGAAGCCTATGTGTGCTCTTTAAGGCTTGTGACATCTATGGTAATCATGAACGTCGAGTATTATGACTATAACTGTGGGATTAATGCACTTCGAGGATAGCAATTGTCACGCCCTGACTCTAGTCGGGTATGTGGCAATCGCCGCTACAACTAGGGAAGAGTTATGCCCACCCTACCCTTAGTCGCCGCAAGGCTTAACTTAATCTGCCAATTCAAAATAATAATATGCTAACAAAACTGAAAATACTGATAAATCAGCATGCATACACACAATTAGTCCCCCGTACACCGGGTAGATAAAAATACAGTGCTAAAGAAAACTGTTATCAAGTATCTGAGTTTACATCAAACATAAATAAAGTACATGATAGTGGATCCGCTGACCCTACATGTTAAAT